>JAKLTH010000074.1:0-2400000 GCA_025175895.1 Wurfbainia villosa | reverse complement strand
TTGAATTGAAACAAAAATATCTTGTCGAGACATCCGACGGAGATCATAACCTGTAGGAGATCATGACCGAGAGATAGCCTACCAAAGTGTACTGTCGAAGTACATCATTCAATTGAGACAGAGATATCTCGCTGAGATTATTTGCCTTCTATGATTTTGGATTATATTGATCCTATTCGTTTTTGACTTAGGTCCAATATAAAATTCCATCTCAATTGGATTATTGACTGGACCAGCTAGCAGGACGCTACCTAAAGGGGATGTTATCTCCCACATGAGAAAGAAAAATCTACGAGGTGAATCCATATAGATCATTAAAATATGCTCAAAATACATAAGAGTTCTCCAAATTGTAAGTATTGCCATTTTACTCTTTTGGAGGGGTGAATCTATGAGATCATTAAAATTTTGGGGTTAAAATTTGTGAGGTGACATTTCAACAATATTTACAAAATTACGAAAGTAAAACAAATGCCATAAAACTATAAAGAATATATGTATACACAATAATAAAATTCTAAAAATATTAACAATATACAATTTAAATCTGTATAATAAATAAAACTAGCCAGAGGAACTTTATACAGAAAATTTGTAATCATAAGTCTGCAGTACTCTAATATAAATTAAGAAAAGTTAGGGAAATTTGATAAGTAAATTAGGAAAAATGATAGAGAAAGTAGAAGGTAAAGCCCCCTCTAATGAAAATTAAGGTAAAGTGGATGCTCACCTCTAAAAAGTAATAATAACAAAGGAGTAAAGTGGAAGATTAAACAATGCATTTTTTGCTGGCGGTATCTAGTGCCATCCCTCGACAAGAAGCAAAGCGGCGACGGAAGACATCAGATCAGCTAAAGAGAATGCCTGCGTCGATTTAATTCATTCTCTGTGCATGCATGCATGGCTTTACGCTTTAATTGTCGTGTTCGATGGCGAGCAGGAGTAGGACTTGTGTGTATATATGCACACATCCACTCGAAGTGAAACATATCGACGACATAATATACATTATATTCCATATATAGTTAGATTTCCTATAGATATACCGCCATCGACGTGATGCGGCCGATGGAGGTATATGAGGAGGAGGAAGAAGAAGAAGAAGCGGAGGAGGAGGAATATGAACGACCTCATAAGTACGATGAGCCCAGGTACACAGAAATTGTGAATCTCATTAATGAAGAACCAACATCGTCTCCTGATAATCATGCGAGAAGGGTGGTCGATAAAGCGCGTCGCATCAAGCAGCCGTTGAACCTGATGAACGACTCGGTGCTCCACGAGGTGATCACCAGGAGGAAGACCCGCCTGGCCGTCGCCATCGTCGACCTTCCTGATGCCCTCAACCACAGCATTCTCCGCCACCAAAACTACTACGGCGACACGCCGCTGCACTTCGCGGTCGAGATCGGCGACAGCACGGTGGTGAATGCCCTGTTAAGGAGGGACGAAATGCTCGCGCGCAAGAAGAACAGGTATGCATGTGCGCGCGCGCGCGTTATATAACGTACTGTTGTTATTCACTTTGCTGGCTGGTTCGGTGATTGATAGGAAGGGGGAGATGGCGCTGCACATCGCGGTGCAGTTCGGCCACCCAGACCTGTTCGACTTCATCATCAAGGTGGGAGGCCGCGAAATGGTCTACGATCGCACCGACGATGGCTTCACCATCTTGCACTACGCCATCATGCGCAACCAGACGAGTACTCCATCTCTTCGATTATATCCCATCGCTTTTATATATTTCACATTTGTAATTAAGAATATATATAATTAATTAGACAAGTTTATTTAATTATTCTTAAACAAGTGCTAGCTCCTTCATCTATTTGACGAAATGGCCAAGCCATTCGCGCGCGTGCAGAGATAGCTTTGGACATTGCCAAGAAATTTCCAGAGTTGATATTGACACGAAATGCCGGTGGGGCCAGCCCGTTGCAAATGATGGCGGTTTATTTCAGAAAACCACCCAAAACTGGAATTTTGAATTCTCTTCTTTACAAATGTAAAGCTTCTCCAACCCTGAAAACTGGTGTTTTTATATACACAGACACGCATGTTAATTTTGTATTAAATTACTAGCTAGCTCGGAAGAGATGAATTAATGCTTGTAGTTAAGATACTATATATATATATGAATTAATGTTCTCGTTGCACATGCAACTTGCTCTAAATCACATTAATGGTGCATGGATGCATGGCCTGGTGTGTGCATGTGTTTCAGATATTCCTTTGGAAAAGGGCACCAGTTTGGAGGAAGGGATGACAGATGAAGAAAGTGGCGTATGAATTACTTTTAATCCATTAAATTTGGAACATATATATTAGGACAATATTCACTAGTTAATTGGTGGTCGCGCTTTTCAGGGAATTATGCCCCCAGATCAAGGAAATTGGTGGTCACGCCTATCAGGTACTTATCATACGTAGACATGCACACAGTATTTGTATATATGGCGGCTGTGCATTTTGCTATCCGCAAATTGTGCTTTTTAATTAATTTCTACTAAATTTTTTGATGGTGGTGGAAAATATGGGATCGTCCAAGTCATCAGCAATCTGCGTGAGTCTCGTTTCCGATAAAATTGAGACTGATTTTTTAAAACGATAATTAGTATTGTAATGCTTAATTATTAATTAGTTGCTGAAACTCTGCAGGAAAAAGAATCGTGAAAGCGAGAGAGGGCTACGAAATGACCATGGAGCTCCTGAAACTCTTACTCGTGGTCAGAGACTTCGATTTCTACATCAGGGGATTCACGCCTGATCAAAGCTCAACCAAGCACCTCGCCGGAGGTAGCTATATACGGCCTCGTCTTCGCGTCGGAAAATATTCCATTGCGCTGATTGAAGAAGAAGATACTGATCGGCCGGACGAGGCGCCGCAAGAGAACGGTAGGATAAGATGGGAGGAATCTCCGCTAATCACCGGCATCAAGCTTAGCCTCGACCACTTCGTGATCAAAATCCTCCAAGTGCGCCCGGAGTTAGCCACCTGCCTCGATTACGACGGCACGAACTTGCTCCAGGCCGCCGTCAAGTACGGCCGGAGGCGTGTCGTGAAGGCCATCAAAGAGGACAAGAAGCTGCCACTGTGGTTGCTCAACGATCTGGAGTCCGGCACCAACAACACCCTTCTGCATATCGCAGCTTCCAACACCCTCAATAAGGAAGCAGACCCCCTACGGCTGCAAGATGAACTCGAATGGTTTGAGGTAGCTATTAGAAATAAATTAGTGATTAAATTCTTCAAATCTAGCACTCGATAAACTTATAAATTCATCATCGAATCAACATCAAAGATAATGGACGAAATAATTTATGAATGTTGTACTTAATAAACGTCAAAAATGATGTTAAAGGGCTGTGGTAACTGGTAACGGTGTTTTCACAGATGCTAAAGGAAAACATCGTTCCTAAACACCTGTGGGATTACCGAAACAGAAGACGGATGACCGCCCGGGAGGTGTTCGACGAGAAGCACGAGGTGACGCTGAAGTACTGCAAGGAGGAGCTGGCGAAGATTGGCCAGACCTGCTCCCCGCTGGTGGCAGCGGTGGTGTTCACCTCCAGCTTCTACATCCCCGGCGAGAACAACCGGGAGAGCAACCGACTGGCCTTCAAGATCTTCTCCCACGTGTACGTGGTGGGCTTCTCCTGCGCCGCCACCTCTCTGATCATGTTCCTGTTGCTGGTGGTGACGCCGTACAGGCAGCAGGACTTCCGGCGGTTGGTGCCGCGGCACTACCTGATCGCGTGCTTGTTGCTCGCCATGTCCCTAGTCGCCTTCATCGTCGCCTTCGCCTGCAACGTGGACCTTCAAATCTACGGCCAGAAAAGGAATTCCCACGCCGACTTGGTGACTCTGCTGCCCGAGCTCCTCATCGTTCCCTTCCTCTGCGCCTTGGCGCTCTTCCGATCTGGAGCCGCCTCCTGCAGATTTGGTTCACTCCTTCGACGTCTCACCAAGTAATTCTATCTTCTCCTATCTCATTAAATATGAACTTGGTATAATTCATGATTTGTGTGTCAAAAACTTGCTTTTGTGGCAATTCATAAAAAAAAAAATTGTTTGTTTGTTTTTTTTTGTGTGTGTGGATTTGATTGACAATGGTGATTTGTAATAATTTGAAGTAACTCCCACTGATAAAATTATTGAGTTGCAACACATACATTTTATGGAGGGGGTTTCTTTTGCAGTAAATTATTATAAAAAAAATAAAAGGAAAAAACAAGGGAAAAAAGAGGCAAAAAGATTAATTTTACTGACATTTTTTCACCCAATTCATAACTGCATGCTTCCTAAGTTCTTCATCTAGATATCTGGCCGATCAAAGAAAATTGGACAGTTAATTTCTCCATTATGACAAATATCATGTTTTATGTTCCACAGCCACTTCTTACCATAATTCTAGACTGGGCAACAGTTTGAAAAAAAAAAAACCATAATAATTATTTTAAAAAACAAAAAAAAAGAAAAAGAAAAATAAAGAATAAGAAACAGAGGATTTGTACTAATAAATGGAGATAATTATATCATGTAGATGAGTCATGCTAACTTTGACCTATTTGATCTGATTTTTTTTTTTATATTGTGTTTTAATTTCACTACCCGATTTTTTTTTTATTTTAAACATTTATTTAAAAAATCAATATAAAAAAATCTTAAAACATAAATTAATATCATCAGTATGGATTTTTTTTTATTAAATACTATTAAAAATATTTAACACTTATAGTGATTATTATTAATTAGTAAATAAAAATGAAGTCCATATCATGGTGACGGGCCATATAGGCTTGACATTGTTTGTGCTTAGTCGATCAATTAATCCACTCGAACCTATTGAATGTTCTTAATGTAAAAGCCATTAATTTTAAGTTCTTAGTCGCCTCTTATGTAATTCTCTATGAATATTATTGGAGAGTTTTAGAGATGGTTCTACACCTACTTGTTTAGATTTATCATCTTAAACCACTCGATCCTCGATTCAAAATATTGGCCGGACCTGCTCCCCGCTGTTGGCAGCGGCCGGTGACGTGTTCACCTCCAGTACTTTCTACATCCCCGGCGAGAACAACCGGGAAAGCAACCGACTGACTTTCGAGATCTTCTCCCACATGTACGTGGTGGGGTTCTCCTGCATGCGCCGCCGCCTCGCTGGTCATGTTCCTGCTGCTGGTCGTGACGCCGTTCAGGCAGCGGGACTTCCGGCTCCTGGAAATTTGGTTCAGTCCGTGGACGTCTCACGAAAGAAATTTGAGTAAATTGGGTGAATCTCATCGTCATTGAAGAAAGTTTTTATCATTCAACTTATGATCTGACACTGAAAGGTGTAGGAAAAATACCCACTCGATCTATCAAATCCATGAGAGTTAGAGAAATAACAAAGAGATTAATCTTAAGCTCGTACCATTTTAATCTCTCAAAAATTATTTTTAATAATAAACATGATGGCCAATAAACAATACATTATATTTAATAAAGACTTTGAGAATGAACAATATATTTTAACAAAAAAATATAATATCGATACATAATTAGTAACTCTCCATCACTGTTCAAATTGTACCCAGTTGACAAGTGTTAAAAAAAAAGAGGTAATCGATAATTCAAGATGATAAATTCTTTGGAAATTGACTCCTATCAAATAGGAACAAATTCTTTCATATTTGTCAATTGAATTAGCTGAGTTACAATATATTTAATAAAACAACATGCAAAAGAAATTGAAGTTTGGTTAACATATAACACTATTAAGAAATATAAATTTTCAAAATAAAAATTATATTCCTCAAACTTCGATTATAGTGACCATAACTTTCTTTAGAAATATTATCCGTGAGCATCGTTTTTTTTTTTTTGTTAAAAATTAGATATTCATGACTTTCCAATAAATTTTGATTTGCCCCATAATTTTTTTCCAATAAAAATAGATTAATTTTTAAAATTGTCAATAAAATCTGAAATATTTCTATGTCATCGATCTGAACAATCATCATGGTTGAATTTATTGGTTTGAATATATATACAAGATGCATGAAAACATATGCTTATCCATGCTAGTCTTAGAGCTAGCCCACTACAAAAAAAAAAACAGAAATTTGGGACGAATTTAGCGACGAATTTTAAAAAAAAATTCGTTGCAAAATATTTTTGCGACGAATTTTGCGACAAAAATTTTTTTGTTGGGAAATAAGCGTCGCAAATTTTAGCGACAAAAATAGCGACAAAGTTTTTGCGACGAATTTTAGCGACGAAAATTAGGGACGAATTTTAAATTTCGTCGCAAATTTTGTTGCAAAAAGTTACCCAGATTTCTCAAATTCGTCGCAGAATTCGTCGCAAAATTTTGCGACGAATTCTTTTTTTCATTGGAAATTTTTACAACGAAATAAGGAAATCGTTGGTAATTTTCCGACCGATAAAAATTCGTCGCAAATTTCGTCGCTAAATTCGTCGGAAAATTCGTCGCAAATAATAATTTTTTGCGACAAATTAATTTTTTCGTTGGTAATTTTCGCGACGAAAAAAGGAATTCGTTGGTAAATTTGCGATGTTTCCAAATTCGTTGCAAATTTCGTCGCAAAATTCGTTGCAAAATTTCGTCGCAAATTTCGTCGCAAATTTCGTTGCAAAATTCGTCGCAGATTGGTTTCGTTGCTAAATTCATCGCAAATTTGCGACGAATTATTTTTCGTCGCAAATTTCGTCGGAAAATTCGTTGCAAAATTTGTCGCAGATTGGATTCGTTGCTAAATTCGTCGCAAATTTGCGACGAAATTTAAATTCGTCGCAAAAGTCGTCGCAAATTTCTCAAGATTTAGCAACGAATTTGTATATTTGTCGCTAAATTTGTCGCAAAATTAAAATTTTTTTGACAGATTTATTCCGTTTAGATATTCTATCGTATATACAAATTTTCACACACACACAACAAAACACAATAATTTATAATATCCAAATAAATACATTCAATACAAACAAAACACACACACATTCAATACAACAAAATAATATTCAATAATATCAAAACATATTTCATATCCAAATAAATACAAAGCAACATCATAAGTTTAGAGCAATACAACATTCCAAATAAAAAGTTATATCCTACAACATTTCAAACATTAACATAGTTATGATATCCAAATAACAATGTCCACAAAAGATCTCAACACATGGGGAAAAAGAACTGTAAGCAATCACGACATTCTTCTACCTGCATTAGAAAAGAAACAAACAACAAAAAGTATCATACATTAAAAAAAACTATATACTAACACGAAAAAAAATATGCAAAGACTTACAATGATGTGCATTTTCAGCCGCCATAAGGATTGACTTCATCGATCATTCCTGTTTAAAGCAAAATAAAAAGTACTAAGAAAAAATGTAAAAAATGAAGGATTAACAAACTAGATAAACTAAACAATTATAAAGGTACTAATTAAAAACATGCATACAATATCATCATCGTCGCCACCATCATCGTCTTGACTCGGAGGAATATGACCGACCGTAACTAAATTCTTTGGCGCATAAGAAAGGCTTGTTGCCGCATCTCTATCATTTCCGATCCCTTTGTGAGTTTTGATGTTGTATTGCTAAAATTTGCTGATCTCTTTCATGTATTATGCCCTTTAAATTGCTAACCTTCTCAGTCAAGTTTTGTATCTGTGCCGCTACTGCTGGTGGAGTAGAAGAAATAGATCTACAAGGAGCATTATGCATTCTGCTCAGAGAACCCATACATAGTATCCTTCCCCCTTTGGATCCTCCACTCGCCTCAAGCCATAAATCCATATTATTACTAACAGATGGCTCAGACCCTCAAGATCACCGCTATCTCTCAAAATTCTCTGAGATGAGGATAACTGATCATATCTCTCCTACACAAAATTAAAAATTTAATCAGAGCATTTACATAACTAACAAAATTAAAGTTATAAAGTAAGTTTAAAGATTATTTCCAACCTTAACAGCTCGAGCTCTATCTCCACTCCAAGTCTTATCTTTTTTTTGGAAATTGCGAACGAAAGTATCTATAAATTCCGGCTCCTTTCCCAATTCCTTAGACTAAATATAAGAATGTTATAAATAAAATAATAATCTGAAATAAATTTAAAAACTAATTGTAGAATTTAAAAATTACCAATCTACGTGAATGCTCCTCGATATTTATAGATCCGCCAAGATATATGTTGCAGATAAGTCTCCGTAATTACAGCTTGATTTAACTTTATTCTCTTGACTTCTTTTCGCTCTCATCCGACACAATAATCGAGATTTTACTCCAATTTTCTGACGTGACACAGGCTGGTTTTTTTCCAGTAGATTTGGCATGACTCAATACATGCCGGATATGATCGCCACATTTTTTTTAAAAATTCTTTTAACTTCCAAGTCTTGAGTAGGGTCCCAAATAAATTTCCGCTGGGATGGAAAAAAAACTATTGATTATATAATCACTTATTTAATATATAAAATGAATCAATTATACCTGAAACTCGCACCACCATAGTTCTTTTGTAGGTCCTGGCGTGCTTGAGTATGACAAAGAGTCTCCTCTCAAATAGTTATTCACGATTTTATTGTCTCAAGGTCGTGGAACTGTTCAATACCGGCAACAATAGGAAAGAATTTATCAGGGACAGAATCGAGCAACTTCTTTACCAAAGATGAATCTTCAAATGTGACACCAAGAGTAGAGAACTTGCTGCTCATGGCGCTGAGTTTGCCAGCAAACTCGTCAATCGTCTCGGTCTCCTTCATCCGGAGGGCGTCGAACTCGCTCTTCAACGTCTGTACACGTGCCTTCTTCACCCGGTCACTACCAAGGTACCGCATCTTGAGGCTGTCCCAGACTTCCTTCGCCATCTTCTTTTTTGCGATCTGAAGAAGGATGTCTTCAGGGACACACTGCAAGATGTATGCTCGTGCCTTTTTATCCTTCTTTGCATCCACCTGGGCTCCTTCTGCTGGCTCCACCGCCTCCCAGACTCCCTGGGCATCAAGAATCGCTTCTGTTTTTATTGCCCACACAGTATAATTGTGAGGGCTTAACATCGGATAGGGAAATGACACTCCGCCATTCTCCTTCGTAGCAGCTTGTAGAAAACCCGACATTTTGTGGAATCGTGGATTCTTGTACTATCAAGGCTCTGATACCAGATGTTGGCTTAGGATCTGTTGATAGTACGCACACACACTAATATGCAAGAGGAATTAGAGTGAGAAGGAAAGAACTTTTTGAACACTTTATTACAACCATTGATTCAAATACACAACTCTAGGACTCTTTAAATAAACCATAAAGTAAGACTAATTCCACTAGTTAATCCCATGGAAAAAGGAAAGTTTATCCCAATTAATCCTGTGGAAAAAAGAAAATTCATTTCAATTAATGAAAAAAAAAATATGACATATCCGAATTATTTACTCACAGCTGGTTCAGTGATTCATAGTAAGGGGGAGACGCCGCTGCACAAGGCGGTGCAGTTCGGCCAACTAAACGTGGTCGACATCATCATCGAGGCGGGAGACCCCGAAATGGCCTACGATCGCACCGACGACGGCTCCACCATCTTGCACTACGCCATGCACGACCGGATAAGTACTATATATACCCTTCACAAAGCTTTTATATATTTCACATTTGTAAGAGAGTAAGTTAGACAAGTGCTCCGATCCTTTATCTTCTTGACGAATTGCTATTAAAATGACCTAGTCATTTGCGCGCAGAGGAAGCTTTGACCATCGCAAGGTCCTTTCCACAGTCGATTTTGACAAGAAATGCTGGTGGGGCCTCCCCGTTGCAAATAATGGCGCTTTTTTTCGATATTTTACCACTCAAGACTATAATTTTGAAGTCTCTTCTTTACAAATGTAAAGCCCTTTTAACCCTGAAAATTAACCTAGTGTTTTATATATATACAGTGACATACAAGTTTTGTGTCAGTTGGGATTCCACAATTATGTTAGATGGCAAGGGATAAGTGTTTGTTTATATATTCATTGATTAGTTGAGATACTATGAATGTTCTCGCTGGATAGATATATGCAACTTAACTCTATATCACATCGCATTAACGACGAATTGATCGATGTGTGTTTTTCAGATATTACTTCCGAAGAGGGCACCAGTTTGGAGGAAGGGAAAACAGACATAGAAGTATGAATTTTTCTTAATTACTCCATTAAATTTTCCAACTGATATGATCGGAGTGAATCTCAGAGATACTTACAAGCTAAAACAAAAATAAAAATTAAATTGATATGAAATATATATATATATATATATATATATATATACATTTAATATTTGAAAAAGGACAAGAATTAATTAGCATATGTATGTATAAGCCTAAAACCGAAGGACAAGCACTTAATTAGTGATCGCGCTTTCCAGGGACTTCAGCCCGCAAAGAGAGGAAATTGGTGGTCGAGCTTGCCAGGTAATTAATTATTTATCATATTTATACACACACTATTTTTGTATTTGTTTATGGTTATGTATATCTGGCTATTAACTATTTGTCATTTTTAATCAATTTCTACTAAATTTATTGATGGTGGGGAAAATGTTGGATCCTCGAAGTCATCAACAATCTCCGTGAGTTTCATTTCCGAGAAAATTAAAACTATTTTTTTTAAACACTAGCTAATTAATAATGTCTATTAGTTGCTGAATATATATCATATATTCCTCCACGAAGAAGAATCGTGAAATTGAGAGAGGAGGTGTCAAAACACCAATCGATGATGGATCTCCTGAAACTGTTAGTCCTGCACGAAGGCTTCGAATTCTACGTCCAGGGATTCACACCTCCAAGTTCAGAAACCACTAGAGATGGAAGAAGACATATACGGCCTCATTTTTTAGCCGGAACAGATTTCCTCCGGCAGCCTTCAAAAGAAGATACGATTAGTGAAAGGAGGATATGGGAGGAGTCTCCGCTGATCACCGGTGTCAAGCTCGGCGTCGACGAATTCGTGATCCAAATGCTCAAAGTATGGCCACAGTCGGCCACCTACGTCGGTTACGACGGCATGAACGTGCTCCAGGCCGCCGTCAAGTATGGCCGGAGACTGGTCGTGCAGGCCATCAAAGAGGACGAGTGGATGCCGCCGTGGTTGTTCACCGATCTGGAGTTCGACACCAACAACACCATTCTCCATCTCGCAGCTTCCTCCAAGAACATCACGAACGAAGCACACCCCCTGTGCCTGCAACATGAATTCCAATGGTTTGAGGTAGCAGTTATATAAATTAGTAAAATCTTCAAATCCAGCACTCGATAAACTTATGAATTCATCATCAAGTCAACGTCAAAAATAATGGACGAAATAATTTATGAATATTGTGCTAAATAAACGTCAAAAATGATGTTTAAGAGCCGTGGTGGCGGTGTTCTTACAGATGCTGGAAAATATAGCTCCTGAAGAGCTGCGGAACTGCCGAAACAAAGCAGAGAAGACGGCCAGGGAAGTGTTCTACGAGAATCACGAGAAGATGCTGAAAGGATGCAGGGACAAGCTAGCGGAGATTGGCCGGACCTGCTCCCCGCTGTTGGCAGCTGTTGTGTTCACCTCCAGTACTTTCTACATCCCCGGCGAGAAGAACCGAGGCAACCGACTGGCCTACAAGATCTTCTCCCACGTGTACTTGGTGGGGTTCTCCTGCGCCGCCACCTCGCTGGTCATGTTCCTGGTTCTGGCCGTGGTGCCGTTCAGCCAGTTGCACTTCCGCCGGATTGTGCCGCGGCACTACAGGATAGCCTGGTTCTTGCTGCTCATGTCCCTGTCCGCCTTCATCGTCGCCTTCGTATGCGACATGTACCTGCAGATCTACGGTCAGCAGAGGAACTCCACCGAACACTGGCTGCAGCTGCTGGACGAGATCCTCCTCGTTCCCACCCTCTGCATCTTGTCGTTCCACCTATCTGGAGGAAGAATCTCGAATTTGTTCCAGTCCTTCGACGGCTCACCAAAGTAATTCTCTCTCCCAAGTCCTAACTTATTAAATATGAATATGATAATTCATGATTTGTGTGTTAAAAACTTGAAATTTGTGGCAATTCATGATAAGAATTCCTTGCTTTGTTTATTTCGTGTGGATTTAATTGACTGACATAATTCCGACAGATAAAATTATTGAGTTGCAACACAAATTTTATGGAGGGGTTTCTTGTACAATCATTATCCACAAAAAAAAAAAAAAAAGGCAAAAAAAAGTAGTTTTATATACTAACATTTTTTCACTCGATCAAAATATATAATTACTGCGTGCTTCCTAATTCCTTCATTGAGATATCTGGCCGATCAAAGAAAATTGTCAGTTAATTTCTCCATGTACAAATATATGAATTAATTGCTCATCACTTACTCCATTATATCCCATATCATTCATTAAATGCTATTAAAAAAAAAGGATAAAATAGAAAAATAAAGAAGAAGAAACATTCGACTTGCACTAATTAATGAATGGAGATAATTAGCGGTGTCGATGAATCATGGTCATGTCAGGCACAACCTAAGAAGCCACTTTGTTTTGTTGGACACGAGCTCGGGACTGAGTGAACAATGTTGGCCTAGGACTGGGATATCGAGCATACAATTTAAATTGATCAAGTGTTGCAGGACCAAGGTGGCAAGGTCCACCTAACCCAACTACAGTAGCCTTCTTTTTGCCCCATGAACAGCTCCATGCACTTTCAAATTAAGAAAATGGATGTACATAACAAACAGTTAACTGCAATTACGTAGGTACCGTAAAGAAAGCAAAAATACAAATATAATATAAAAAGAAGGAGAGAAAAAGATAACTATAAAATGAGACTAACAAAATTTGTATATAACATCTTAGAGTAATTTAAATAGACAATCAAAATATATAATAGTAAAAAGACTAATTTATATATCATTCTCAATAATAATAATCAATTATATTAATATTAACATCCTCTCAAACTCACGATGCACTAGCAGAAAGCATCAAGAGTTTGTTAACAAAAAATTGAAAACGTGTGGTGGAATATGTCTTGATGAGCAAGTCAGTAATTTGCATGGAAGATGAGACAAATGGTAAGACGATAGTACCATTCTGATAATAATGGCGAATAAAATGATAATCAATCTCAATATATTTGGTATGCTCGTGAAAGACAGAATTGTGAGTAATCTGAATTACACTAGAATTGTCACAATGCATAGGAGTAGGGTCCAAGAGAAAAACACTCATATCAGTAAGTAACCAATGTAACTAAACAATTTTAGTAGTAGTAAATGCTATAACATGTGATATTCTGCTCTGATAGAAAAATGAGAGATGATATTTTACTTTTTACTCTTCCAAGAGATAAGGGAGTCTCCTAAGAAAATACAAAATTTGGTGATAAACTTACGAACTATAGAATCACCACCTCAATCTGCATCTGAGTAGACACGTAACTTTAAGATAGAAGTGGAAGGATAAAGAAGACTATGAAACTGGGTACCTCGAAGATATCGAAGGATGTGAAGCACAACTCCCCAATGTGTTGAAGTGGGAGAAGCAACAAACTGACTGACAATGTCGACAGCGTAATCAATGTCTGGTCTAGTAATGGTGAGATACACTAGACTGTCAACTAGAGTGCGATATAAAGATGAATTTGGCAAGGGAACACTATCAGTAGAAGAAAACTGAGCATTAACCTCAAGCGGAGTATCAACAGTACGAGTGTCTGATAAACGAGCTTGTTCTAGAATACCCTCAATATATTTGGATTGTGATAGAAGATATCCACGAGGAGAATAAGCTACTTCAATTCCCAAAAAATAACGCAGGAGATCCAAATCTTTCATCTCAAACTCACGAGCCAAATGCAATTTCAACTATGCTATTCCACTTATATCATCCCCTGTAATAATCATATCATCAAAGAGAGCGGAGTTAACAAAGTACAACGAACAAAGAGAGTGGAGTCATGCTGGCTAGGAAAGAAGCCAAGAGATGCAATCACAATGGAGAACTTATCAAATCAAGCTCGAGAAGTTTGTTTTAGTCCATAAAGAGTCTTCTTTAATCTGCAAACTTTACCAGGTCTATGAGCGACATCTGGTGGAGGTACCATGTAAACTTCTTCTTGAATATCTCCATTTAAAAAAGTATTTTTAACATCTATATGAAAAATAGACCACTGACGGTTTGAGACAATTGCAATGAGAGTGCAGATAGTAACAAGCTTAGAAATTGGAGCAAAAGTTTCCTCGTAATCCATACTATATTATTGGGAAAATCTATTAGCAATCAAACGAGTTTTATACCGCTCAACTGACCCGTTAGATTTAGTTTTAATCTTATACACCCATCGAGAACCAATCGCACACTTTCCCAAAGGAAGAGAAACAAGATCCTAGGTACCTATTTGATACAAAGCAGAAAGTTATTCTGTCATAACTTGTGGCCAAAGAGGATCAAAAGTAGCCTCTCTATAAGAAGAGGACTCAGATATGAATAGAAGCCAAAAGGGAAGAGAAAGAACCAGAATAAATAGAATATACAAAATCAGATAGTTGAGTGGACTTACGAGATCATTGAGGGTAACGAGGAGGAGGATCGGCTATCACAGAAGCATCATAGGGGACAGCAGGGGTAGGAGGATCCTCTATAAGCTGATGACTAGAATCTGTATGAGTGTCAATCTTGCAAGTAATATCATTAGAAGAGGAGGTGATAAGGTGGTCTAATTGTGGAGAAACATGAGATGACATATCATCGGAGTTAGTGCAAAAGGGATCAATACGAGTAAGATCGGATTTAATTTTGATCTTATACACCCATCGAGAACCAATCACATGCTTTCCCAAAGGAAGAGGAACAAGATTCTAGGTACCTGTTTGATACAAAGCAGAGAGTTCTTCTACTATAACTTGTAGGATCGAATAAACCGAGAGAGGGGATGAATCTCGGTGTTTAATAAATTTTTATAAATTTTAATATGAGTATGCAACGGAAATGAAATGCAATTAAAGACAGTTAATTTACTTGGTTCACAATCCGAACTGGGTTGCTACTCTAAGGCTCGTAGCTATACCACGAGCTACCTCGATGGACAATCTCTATAATACCCACCTATTCGAGAACTCTCGACTTCGGAGGGAGTTCGCTTTTTACAAATATAAGAGAAGAGTAACAACCTACTCTCTCTTGAAATTAAATTTACAAGCGAAATAAAAATATTTAACAACTACTTTATACCGACACAAAATGTAGTATAGGATGCAGCACGTGATGTCGAAAAAGAGTCCTTCTGAATGATTGAAGCTCTTGTGGTCGTGAGGAAAGTTTAATAACACTTCGACGTAGATTATCATTGATGTTGGGATCTGATCAAGCACAACTTTTATAAACTGTTTCCAGTCGACTGTAATGCCTTCCCTCTTCAGCCCGTTAATATGGAATTCGTGGTCTTCCAGTTGACCACGTCACTTGGCTCCGCATCGAGAAATTTTCCTCTTCAATTGACTCAAACTCTTCAGTCGACTCAAGCCCTTTCCATCTGCGTCGCACAATCTCCGATCGATCAACAGCTGATCCTGTCAAATAGGTATCTAGTCGACTGATACATATCCAATCGACTAAATCCATTCAGTCGACTGATCCCTGCAAAACAGGATTAGCAAAATATATAACATGAATTATGATAGCAGTAGTAATATTGCTCGATCTCGACTACTAAGTCTCACACGGACTTTTTGTCGAATCAACGCCTAGCTTTGTCCCCCTACAGAGGACTCAGCCTCACCTCTTCACTCGAAGCTTACTTGCCAACTACCTATCGGACTTACCATTCTTGACATCCGATCTGATCCACCAGGGCTTCCATCAACTGTCCGGTCTGCCTGACTCAACTGGACTTTTTGCCGATTGTCTGGTCTTCTGACCCAATCGATCTTCATGCCAAATATCCAGTCCATGTAACCCATCTGGACTTCATGTCTGATGTCCAGTCCTCATGATCTGTCAAGATTCATGCCTAGTATCTGGTCAACTCGACCTACTAAAACTTCCTATTAAGTCTGCACACTTAACACTTATATTAGATCACACGTGAATCCTAACTCTTAACTGTGGTTCATACATCAAAATTAAGGAGTGATGCTTACTGCATCAACATAACTTGTTGCTAAAGAGGATCAAAAGCAACCTCTCTATAAGAAGAGGGCTCAGACAATTTATGAATAGAAGCCAAAAAGGAAGAGAAAGAATCAGAATAAGTAGAATATACAAAATCAAGTAGTTAAGTGGACTTACGAGATCGTTGAGGGTAACGAGGAGAAGGATCAACTATCATAGGAGCATTATTAGGGGCAGTAGGGTAGGGGATCATCTATAAGATGATAACTAGAATCTATATGAGTGTCAATCCTGCAAGTAGCATCATTAGAAGAGGAGGTGCTAGGGTGGTCTAATTGTGAGGAAACATGAGATGTCATATCATCAGAGTCAGTGCAAAATGGATCAATACGAGTAAGATCAGATTTTTGAAAATTAGGAGTGTTAGAGAGAATGGAATAGAATAGATGTGTCAAAAAAAACAACATGACACGAGACAAAGTTTTTGACTAATTGGATTATAACATTTGTATCCCTTTTAACTTTCGCCGTAGCCAAGAAAAACACAAAGAGCGGACCGAGAACTAAACTTATTGCGTTTAACATAAGGACGGAGGGCAAAACATGTAGATTCAAAAACTCTTAAAGACAGAATAATTAGGAATATGACCATATAGTTTTTCAAAAGGAGACAAACTAGATGTCATAGAAGATGGAATTCTATTGATAGAATGGATTGCAATAAAAACAACTTCCCCCCAGAATTCACTAGGAATATATGTAGATAAAAGGAGAGAACGTGCAGTTTCAATAATATGTCTATGTCTTCTTTCAGCAACACCGTTTTATTCTGAAGTTTCAGTACAAGAACTTTGATGAAATGTATCATCTAAGACGAGTAGTTCAGAAAAAAAAATGGATGTGTATTCACCACCCAAATCACATCTAAAACATTTGATAACAACATTATATTGAGTTTTGACCATGACACGAAACATATGATAGATGTAAGAAAATTGGAATGATGTTTCGTAAGATAGACCCAAGTGTAACGAGTACAATCATCAATAAAAGAAATATAGTAACGGGATCCACCTTTTGTAGGAACAGGAGATAAACCACATACATCAGAACCAACTTAAAAGGCACAAGAGAAACAAAGATACTTCTATAGAAAGGTAAAACATAAAATTTTGTCAATTTGCATCCACAAGAATTTTAAATATCATGAGTTTGCAAATTTTATAAATTTCCCCTTAGAAGCTAAGGGAGCATTTGGTTCCTAGAAATTTTTTCATTTTCTGTTTTCTATTTTCCTTTTCCAGAAAACAGAAAATAATTTTTTTGTGTTTTTCAGTTTTCTAGAAAACACTCTTTTATTTTTTGGAAAACGAAAATGGAAACAGAAAATGATTTTTTTTTATTTTTTTTAGTTTTTCAGAAAATACTCTTTTATTTTCTGGAAAACGAAGATGGAAACTGCCAACCAAACTCGTTTTCTCATTTTCTCATTTTTCCGAAAAATGAAAAGGAAAAATGAAAAAAAATTTGCCTACCAAATGCCCCCTAAGTATTTCAAACGAGAAAAAGAAATATGTCCAAGGTGAGAATGCCACAAATAAAACTCAGAAGAAGTAGAACTTAATCGAAAGGATGACAAATCAACATTATAGAACCTGCAACATCTGAAAATTTTAACTCTTCTAATACATATAGTCTCCCCTATCTACGGTCTATCCTATTATGCTTCTGGTTCCACAGATCCTACAAATAACATGAAGATGCAGTATAGGAAATTGAAAAAGCAGAATCACATAATTGACCAACTGAGACAAGATTAAAAGTAAGATTAGGAATATGATATACATCAGATAGAGACAAATTTAACATATAAATAGAACCAACACCAACTAATGGCATGAAAGTACTATCAATAGTCATGACCGACACAGAAGAAGATGAATTTATAGACATAAAAGAATTGGCATTAGGCGACATATGATGCGAAGCTCCAGAATCAAGGATCCAAATAGAGGAAAGTATATTTGAGCTACCACTAGAGGGCAAACCTATGTGAGAAGAGGCAGACATGACATGTGGCTGAGATACAAGGAACTTTTAAAACTGTTCGGTAAGAGCAGCAATTGTGACATTGGTTGATTGAGTCACTCCAGAATCTGTAGAATGAACTGCTGCTGCCATGTTGGATACTTCAGGTTTAAGAACTCATTGTTGTGGTTGACTACTAGATTTTCAAAGAGAAGATTGTTGTGATGCCAATGTTCTATTTAGTAACTTGAGATATTGTGCCTTCCAATGACTCTTTTGCTTAAAAAACTAAATTAATAATCACATTTTTCCTTTGTCAGATGGACTTAACGGACTCAAAATCTGATCTCTACCGTTCAAAATGTTGCCCTGGATGTGAGGAACATTCTCTCAAAATCTCACGACAATCCAACGGTTGAAACTCAAGAAAAAATAATTCTTCTATAGTTGCTTTAAAGAATTTCGGAAATAAAATTTTTTCCTTTCTTGCTACGCAACTAGATTGATTGGTTCTAATACCATATGAAAAAAAAAGCAAAGAATATAAAATAGAATGCAAAAGATAATACAGAGAGAAGGAAAATAAGTGATAGCTGCAAAAAGAAGCTAATCAAATTATATATAACATCTTACGATTTACAAAGAAAAAAAATATAAATAGACAACCAAAATAATAATAAAAAGATTAATCTATCCTTCTAATAATAATAATCAATTATATTAATATTAACAGATATATAATGCATTGTGATCCAAAGTTGGAAATCTGCTAACTAATACATCACTCCCTGTCGTCGCAGTGAGGAGAGTAAATCACGAGGGATGTCACTTGCCCTCGACACGGCTGGCGATGCGGAATCTCAACCGAGATTTTAGACTCTCCCAAATCGTATTCCAAAATAACTACACTAACAATGCATTGTGATCGGTATCCTATCAAATGCATCGATTCTGAAAGATTAGACCCATCAATCCTAATTCATCATAGTCTCCGCTGCAACCACAATCGTGCGACTGCAGTTCCGCCCGATTGTCGGTGCGACTGCAATCCTGCGCGACCGCAGTTACTCTTCTGCTTTTGCCAAACAAAAAAGTAGTTGGTCGTCTTAGAAATCAAATGAGTTTTCAATAAGGAAGCAGAGTCCTTTGTGAGAAAATTGTAGTATTTTTTTTCTAGCAAAGTGAAATTATAATCAATGTTTACATTTTTCTGCTTCAACTTTTTGTGTTTTGTTAGTGTATAACAATTCCAGATGATCTTCTACAGGCACAAAATTTCATCCCGAGTGTCTAAACCATTGGGACTGAAGACAGTACAAACCACGCACAGTTCACAGCCACACCCAGAACAAGACTAAAAGAGACTTTGAAGTCTCCAAATAAGTCTCATACTATAGATCTTCTTCAAATTAAATCTCTCTAACCTAAAGGTAGACTTTTATACATCTGTTTAGGTTGGTCATTGATCAGAATCCAGCACTAATTAACTAATTATTTCTACAATAAAGTGCATAAGATAGCACGAATCATCTAACTCTATTTTTCTTTTCTTTTGTTTTAGCAGCGGCAGGCATAAAGAAATCTACAAGTCAAACAACTTTGTCTTCACCCAAACCTTCAAGGCTTCAAGTAAAAGCACCAACTAAGTGATCAAAACCATCAAAGTTGTGGTAGTAGATCTACTAGGTCCAGCTAGTGCTCATAGAATTGCAAGAATATTGGTGGCAACTAATACCTGACAAGATGACCGAAGTTCAAGTTGGTGAGCTGTTGTTAGCAGTTTAATTTAGCACACTTTTATATATATATATACTGGTTCAATTTTTTTAGTCCAATAACCATATAGGTTATATAGTTTTGGCACAACTGGGCCAATGAAACCGGACTTGTATGCTAAGTCCATAATATAATACCATTACTTTTTGAGAGCTTTTAGGATGGAAAGTTGCACCTGTCCCGTGAAGCTTCAGTCTATACCATCACTCGCTACATTAATAAAATAATCATAGGCATTTTAATAGCTATTAGACTCTACTTGCTCTGATTAATTTAATTGTTTGTTGCAGTTCACTTGTTATTATTCTTCTATCATGCCTTCTACTAGGATACTTTTGTCAGGCTGAAAAATCTTATTAAAATTCAGTAAGTCTTCTTTTCATTTATTTTGAGTAATCTAGATTGTATCTATATATTATTATATTTTTTAATGTTAGAATAACTTAACTATCTAATTATTTTCTATTAATTTACTGTATTTTATATCTATAAATTTGTATTTTCTTATCGAGTACTAGTTTAATTTGTTTAGTTAACTTGGTTTCTATATTAGTATGCATACAATGAAATATTTTAGAGGCATCAATCTTTTTGGAAACGAAGTTAAATTATATTTGGGGTGTGATATATTTTTATTAATATTCTATGTCGGTTCTAATTTTCATTCTTGTATTTATTATAATGTATTTTTTTTTATTTTATGTATTTGTATATGCAGATATTCAAAATATTTATAAGAGCTAGTCCTGATGAACAAGTTTAAGATACATAATTTATCAAATAACTAATTGTTCCGGATGATGTATAAGTTCATGATGCACACTCATTCTTGCTAGCGATGACCTATGGAAGATTGTTTAATATTTTTTTAAGCACTTTGTAATTATATTTGTTTATTATATATCGAACTAGTTGAAAAAAACAGAGATATAGAAATTCAACATTATATTTTCATGATAAATTTGTACATTTGAAAATTAATTTTATTAATATTTACATTATAATTATGGTCGATTGGATGTTACTAGTTAATATTCCAATTAATAATAATTATTTAATTAATATATATGATTTTTATATTGATCAAAACTACCATTATTATTGATTCTTGTGTCTAAATTTAGATATCAATTTTATAATCAGTTTCTAATTTAGAGATCGAAATTTAAATCGGTCTCTAAATTAGAGACCGATCAAAAATTCGGTCTATAATTTAGAAACAAATTTAGAGATCGATTCAAAATTCGGTCTCTAAATTTAGAGATCGAATTTTGAATCGGTCTCTAAAGTTAGCGACCAATATTTTAGTAACCAAAAATTTCGATCTCTAAAACAGTTTTTAATGTCTAGAGGCAGAATTTCAATCTCTAAATCGGTCTCTAAACTGAAATTTTCTTGAAGTACAAAACACGTGGGGTTCATCTGAATTCAGAAAAAAGCTTTAGCCTTCCTCCGAAATCGATTTTTGTCTTATCCGTAAATTATATCATGTCTTAGTTATCATGTCATTTTCATTCCATGGAGATGAGATCAAATTAATCTCGCAAAAGCACTACTAAAAATGAACCTTTTAACGACGGAAAATCCCGTCGTTAAAGAGTCAATTTTCGTCGTTGATGAGTTTTAACGACGGTATTAAATACCATAGAAAGTTGTCGCTAAAAGGCTCCGTCGGAAAAAGATTAACGACGGGAATAAAAATACTACCGTTAATAGCCTTTAACGACGGTATTCGCTACTGTCGTTATTGATAATAACGACGGGTTTATATACCGTCGTTATTGACAACAACGACGGTCAGATGTACCGTCGTTAATAACAACAACGTTGGGAATATATACCGTCGTTAATAACAACGACGACGATTTAACGTACCATTGTTAATTGCAATAACGACGGTCGTTATATAAGTGTTATTTTGTTATTATTACCTATACACAATCCATAATATATATTAATCAATGCTAATAAAATTCAAAACACAATATATTAAAAATCAAAACACATGTATATTAAAGTATCATCCATTAATTCATAATGAGTGTATGTACATCATTAAATTTGAAAAATAAATATTCATTTACATCAAAAGAGTATTTCTCTAAAGTCTTCAAAATGTATACATCCTCAAAAGCTCCAAAAAAAATCTATTTCGCTGCAAATCTCCAATACCTATAATAAATAGACAAAAAAAAGACCATCACAATACAATTAAAATCTTGATATAATAAATAGTTCAAAGGATGCATGGCGGAGATGAAACAAGAAAGAAAGTTGAAAACTCAAAATTAACTGGTTTTAGTAAGAGTTTATGTGCAGCAATAACATAATATTTAATTGCTGAAACCACACAAAAATATCACCTAGGCAATATTTTTAGAATATAATATAAATAATTCTGAGTTGCTGTAAAACTAGATGCAGAAAGATAGGCATGAGAGGAACAAATAACCTTCATAAAAGATACATGAGGGACAGCCGAGAGAAATCATCCTCTAGTTCATCATCATCATGATTTAAATTAATAATAGGCGGAGATGCACCAACTGGAGGTACACCACTGCGAGTAGTTCCTTTGATGATATCATCATGTCGTTGAAGTACATGCTCAAGTTCATCTTTAAGTGCTAGACCTTGACAAAGGAGTTCTTCATCCCTGCTCAATTTAAAATATTACAATAACATCAACAGTTCATAGAAGTTCACATTTATAAATAATATTGTTTATCACTTTTCTAGACATACCCGACATTATTCACAAGAACCATTACTTGCTTTTTATATGACTTGCAATGCTCAACAAGGTCGACAACAACTTCTTGCTTTATGTCCTGGCATGCAAAAGCATATAATTCATAAAGATGTATTATTTGTGATGCCTGACTTCTTTGTAAAAAAAGTCCCTTGCAACTAGAGTATAATATCCAGTGGCAATAAAAATCATATTCATTATAAATGATCGATATGATTGCATATGACCAAGTAAAACCACTGGGTCTAAAACTTTCCTATTTCTTTCACGGAAAAATACAAAAGTCCATAACATGACATAATTTGAACAAGAATGAGATAGTTTGATGGAGAGTGTAAAGATGTTTGTGTTATCCTAACTTTGATTTCTAAAAGAGAGAAAGTGAACCGTGTACCTCTTGGTTCTTAGGATCCAATGCATTGAGCATCTCAGATAAAATATATGCTATTCCTTGAGCATTCTGAATGTCTTGCAAACTGCACCAAGACAATAGGTTGCCTCTAAATTGTAAACTTCACCAAAATTGAAGATTATAGATATGACAAAGGTTGAAGTCATGGGCCTCGTAACCTTTTATGATGAGGCTAACTAATAAATAAATTATTCTTTATGCTTAAAATATAGACAACATGACCAATACAGTAAGTAAATCTTAGCTGGTTGTTTTGGTGATTATGTTTTGCTTGTTTATGTGGCTTTTATTGCAATTTTATTCAAAAAGTCACGTCCTGATAACATGTCTTACTCCTATTTTTCATGATTTTTAAAAAATATCTCAATAATCAAGACTTGTTTTTCTTGGTTTTAACCACATTAATATAAATGTTGATTATCTTGATTCTTTGTAAACTCACCATCTCTAGAGCTTCATCCTAATAGTTCAATTTCTATAACAGTTAAGACTATCCTCATTCCAGAATATTTCCAGCACTTGTTTTAGTTATAAGAACTTGATAACATATGAATGCATTTGCTGAAAAATACTAGATGCTACCATTTCGATGAAAAGATTCTTCTTAGTTGACAATTGGCATGTCTTATAAAAACATATAGTCAATTAACCAGAAACAAATGGGGAAGATTTACTCAAAGATCATCTAGCTACAAAGAGCCAACTGTCGTGGAGGATTAAAAACCAGATCAATATGGAGATAGAAGCAATTAGATAAGCTCTAAAAGAGAATCTTCATATCAAACCACAACTAATCAGAGTCTATAACTAGAGAGAGTTAGAGCTACAAAAAGAAACAACAATGTCCACATAGATGCTTAAGAATCACAAAGGTAATAACCTCAGTAGCAGTTTACTTTTAGAAACAATATGTTAAATAGGTAGAAATTCAAGCACCTAACATCTTTAACTACACATGGAAGAGTCCTACTGAAAAGTGGCACATTGTCAGCTTCCAATAGTGGAGTGATCAAATTATATGAGTATTTTTTTTAAATAAGCATGGAATATGGCTAATACCAAGATTCCATCTTTTGAAAATCAAATACATTCATTTACCTACTTCCCTTCTTTGGAACAAATACCCCATCTTTGGACTTTCCACCTGCGATTGCCGAACGCATCAAAAGGCCAACCCTTTTATTAATTTGCACTTTAATAATAAGAAAATGCATGCATCCAAAAACTATGAGAAGGTGCGTGTTATAGATCAAAAGAGAAAAATATCACCCTCTGAAAACTAACCTTCAGAATTTGCCTTAAGCCTGTCATTAGGATCAATGACTCCTCCTCTAACAAAAGTCTTTGATCCTGGAGCGTTATCACTCTTAAAGGACTCCACGAATTCAGCATAAAAACATATAAGCTTAACCTCTTCAGAAGGACCACTGGCCAGAAGGAGAAAGTAGCGGCGTCGAAATCGCTGGATCGATCCCCACGGTGATGCCCGCGAGCGACCACTGGCATGACTGGGCTTGCGCCGGAGACCCAGTCCGCGACACACGGCAGCTCGCGGTGAGAATGCAAAGACGGCGGCTGGGCTGAGGGAATCCCAGTGTGGGCGACGATGAAGACGAGGGCGGCGACACCGAATCGAGAAAAGAGGGGTCGGGAGCGAGAGGAAGAGAAATTGCGATGAGGGAAATGAATCAAAACCTAGTTACGTTGATATAGGTTTAGTGGTAAAAAATACCAGAAAATAAATAAAATAATATAAATAAAGTTAAGATATGTTTTAATGAAATAAAAATGGAAAAAGGTACGAAAATGGATATAAATAAAAATATATTTTCATAATTTATTTAAGATTGTATTTTTTATATTTAAAAAATAGATTTCTATATGATAAATAAAAAATCAAAAAAGTAATAACCACGGGAGAAAAATTTTATCGTTAAAAATTTTGCAATAACGACGGGAGAAAATACCGTCGTTAAAGACATGTCATTAACGACCGAAATAAAAAATACCGTCGTTGATGACAAAGTATCAACGACGGGATAAAATATCGTCGTTAATGTGTATTCATTAACGACGGGACACTAAATATAGTCGTTATTGATCCACCAATAACAACGATATTTATTACCGTCGTTAAAAGTAAATTTTCTACTAGTGAAGATTGGAACCGTCAATCTAGCAGCTCCCACCGACCGGTCCCTCGGCCACTGTGAGGGAGTAAATCGCGGGGAGCCTTTGGTCCATTAACTCGGTGATAAACGCAAAAAAGAGTATTCAGTCAAGGGGAAATTTTAGACCCCTCGTCTGATTTCAAGCCCGAACATCCACGCAAATGTCACCTTATGTTTACAATCGAGCCCTCCTTGGAGGGAGGAGATCAAATTAATCTCGCTCCTGGTAAGGTTTGATCCTTATTTTTTAAAATAAATTTTATATATGTCTACCATCCAAATTAATTCGCTGGGCATCTAATGCTATCCCCGACAAGAAGCAAAGCGGCGATGGAAAAGATCAGCTAAAGAAACTGCACGCCAGAGTGGATTTAATTTATTCTCTCTGTGCATACATGGCTTTACGCTTCGATTGTCGTGCTCGATCGCGCGGATGGCCTGTGGGTATACATATACACACACATACCGTCGTAGTGAAATATCCACATAATTTATTTATATACATACATATCATTCCATTAGTTAAATCTTAAATTGCCTATACATATTCCGCCATGGAGATGCCGTTGGCGGAGCCATTGTTGCATCCGTCGCCGTGGTCAGAGGAGGAGGAGGTGGATGAGGAGGAGGAGGAGGAGGAGGAGGAGGATATACCTCATAACTTCGATAAGAGCAAGTACTTAAAAGTGGTGGAGCTCATTAATGAAGAACCCGCGTCTTTTGCTCTTGCAATAAGGGTGGTTCGTGAAGCGCTTTGCAACACGGTGCCGTTGAATCTGAATAACGACTCGGTGCTCCACGAGGTGATCTTCAACGGGAAGACCCGCTTGGCCATCGCCATCATCGGCGTCCCGGATGCCATCGACAGCGGCATGCTCCTCCACCGGAACTACTACGGAAACACGCCGATGCACGTCGCGGCCGGGATGGGCGACATCACGGTGGCGAAGGCCTTGTTAGAGAAGGACAAAAGCCTCGCGCACGAGAGGAACAGGTATGTGTGTGCGTGTTAACGAGTCGACTGCCGCGCTAATTAACGATCGATGTACTATTTATTATTCACTTAGCTTGCTGGTTCGGTGATTGATAGTAAGGGGGAGACGCCGCTGCACAAAGCGGTGAAGTCCGGCCACCTACACGTGTTCGACATCATCATCAAGGCGGGAGACCCCGAAATGGCCTACGATCGCACTGACGACGGCTCCACCATCTTGCACTGCGCCATCATGCACGACCGGATAAGTACTATACCCTTGAATTCGCATAGCTTTTATATATTTCACATTTGTAAGAGAGTAAGTTAGACAAGTGCTCCTTTATGATCTTCTTGACGAATTGCTACTAAAATGGCCTAGTCATTTGCGCGCAGAGGAAGCTTTGACCATCGCAAAGTCCTTTCCAGACTTGATTTTGACACGAGATTATCGCGGGGCCTCACCGTTGCAAATAATGGCGGCTTTTTTCAAAGATTTACCACCCAAAACTGGAATTTTGAATGATCTTCTTTACAAATGTAATTAAAGCCCTTTTAACCCTGAAAACCAGTGCTTTATATTATTATATATATACAGGGACATACATGATTTGTATTAGTTGGGATTAATTCAACAATTATATTAGACGGCAAGGGAAAAGTAGCTAGTGTTTGTTTATATATTCATTGATTAGTTGAGATACTATGAATGCTATCGCTGGATAGATATATGCAACTTAACTCTATATCACATCGCATTAACGATGAATTGATCGATGTGTACATGTGTTTCAGATATTACTTCCGAAGAGGACGACACCAGTTTGGAGGAAGGGAAAACAGACATAGAAGTATTCATTTTTCTTAATTACTCTATTAAATTTTCCAACTGATCGGAGTGAATCTATCTCAGAGATACTTACAAGCTAAAACAAAAATAAAAGATAAAATTGATATGAAATATATATATATATATATATATATATATATATATATAATATTTGAAAAAGGACTTAGCATATGTATGTGTAAGCCTAAAACCGAAGGTCAAGCACTTAATCAGTGATCGCGCTTTCCAGGGACTTCAGCCCGCAAAGAGAGGAAATTGGTGGTCGAGCTTGGCAGGTAATTAATTATTTATCATATTTATACACACACTATATATTTTTGTATTTGTTTATGGTTATGTTTATTTAGCTATTAACTACTATTTTATCATTTTTAATCAATTTCTACTAAATTTATTGATGGTGGGGAAAACGTTGGATATTCCTCGAAGTCATCATCTACCTCCGTGAGTTTCATTTCCGAGAAAATTAAAACTATTTTTTTAGACACTAATTAATAATGTCTATTAGTTGCTGAATATATTTCATATATTCTCCAGGAAGAAAAATCGCGAAATCGAGAGAAGAGGTGTCAAAACAACAATCGAAGATGGATCTCGTTGGAGAGTTAGTCCGGCATGAAGGCTTCGAATTCTACCTCCATGGATTCACACGTCCAAGTTCAGTAAACCACTCCGCTAGAGATAGAAGAAGACGTGTACGGCCTCCTTTTTTAGCCGGCGTGGCCGATCCTCGTTGTTTAAAGATTATGGGTGAAATTATAAAGTATATCTCAATTTTATATTTATTGTTTTTCTTATTAAAAAAGAAATTTTTATATTATCCATCGTAGAATATTGAACTTTAAAAGTTTTTTGAATCGATCAGGAGCCCTGATAATTTTGACCCAAGGCTAGCCGGAACAGTTTACTTCGGGGATCCTTCAAAAGAAGATACGATGATATGGGAGGAGTCTCCGCTGATCACCGGCGTCAAGCTCGGCCTCGACGAATTCGTGATCCAAATGCTTAAAATATGCCCAAAGTCGGCCACCTACGTCGGTTACGATGGCATGAACGTGCTCCAGGCCGCCGTCAAGTATGGCCGGATACTGGTCGTGCAGACCATCAAAGAGGAGGAGGAGTGGATGCCGCCGTGGTTGTTCACCGATCTGGAGTTCGACACCAAGAACACCATTTTCCATCTCGCAGCTTCCTCCAAGAACATCACGAAGGAAGCAGACCCCCTGTGCCTGCAAGATGAACTCGTATGGTTTGAGGTAGCAGTTATATAAATTAGTAAAATCTTCAAATCCAGCACTCGATAAACTTATGAATTCATCATCAAGTCAACGTAAAAAATAATGGACGAAATAATTTATGAATATTGTGCTAAATAAACGTCAAAAATGATGTTTAAGAGCTGTGGTGGCGGTGTTCTTACAGATGATGCGAAAGATCGTTCCTGAAGGGCTGCGGAACTACCGAAACAGAGCAGGCAAGACCGCCAGGGAAGTGTTCGAAGAGAATCACGAGAAGACGCTGAAAGGCTGCAGGGACAAGCTAGCGGAGATTGGCCGGACCTGCTCCCCGCTGTTGGCAGCTGTTGTGTTCACCTCCAGTTTCAACATCCCCGGCGAGAACAACCGAGGCAACCGAGTGGCCTACAAGATCTTCTCCCACGTGTACGTGGTGGGGTTCTCCTGCGCCGCCACCTCGCTGGTCATGTTCCTGCTTCTGGCCGTGACGCCGTTCAGGCAGCAGGACTTCCGCCGGATGGTGCCGTCACACTACCTGATAGCCCTCTTCTTGCTGGCCGTGTCCCTGTCCACCTTCATCATCGCCTTCGCCTGCAACATGTATCTGCAAATCTACAGCCAGCAGAGGAACTCCACCGATCACTTGCTGGTGCTGCTGTTCGAGCTCCTCGTCGTTCCCTACGTCTGCGCCGTGGCGCTCTTCCTACCTGGAGGAGCCTCCTGGAAATTAGGTTCAGTCCTTCGACGGCTCATCAAGTAATTCTCTCTCCTAAGTCCTAACTTATTAAATATGAATATGATAATTCATGATTTGTGTGTTAAAAACTTCAAATTTGTGGCAATTCATGATAAGAATTCCTTGCTTTATTTATTTCGTGTGGATTTAATTGACTGACATAATTCCGACTGATAAAATTATTGAGTTGCAACACAAATTTTATGGAGGGGTTTCTTGTACAATCATTATCCACAAAAAAATAAAAAAAAAAGTAGTTTTATATACTAACATTTTTTTCACTCGATCAAAATAACTGCGTGCTTCCTAATTCCTTCGTTGAGATATCAGACCGATCAAAGAAAATTGTCAGTTAATTTCTCCATGTACAAATATATAAATTAATTGCTCATCACTTACTCCATTATATCCCATATCATTCATTAAATACTATTTAAAAAAGAAGATAAAATAGAAAAATAAAGAAGAAAAAATGGTCGACTTGCACTAATTAATGAATGGAGATAATTAGAGGTATCGATGAATCATGGTCATGTCAGGCACAACCTAAGAAACCACTTTGTTTTAATTGTTGGACGCGGGCTCAGGACTGAGTGAACAATGTTGGCCTAGGCCCGGGATATCGAACATACAGTTTAAATTGATCAAGTGTTGCAGGACCTTGACCCACCTAACCCAACTACAGTAGCCTTCTTTTTGCCCCATGAACATCCCCATACACTTACAAATTAAGAAAGTAGACATACACAACAAGCAGTTAACTTCAATTATGTAGATACGGTGAAGAAAGCAAAAATAATACAAAGACAGGGAGAAAAAGAGATAAGTCGTAAAAGAAGACTAATTAAATTGTCACCCGATCACCGTGGTTTCCTCCGGGTGTCGTTAGCCTTCAGCTCCATTTTTAGTACTTTTCTGCACACTCGATTTAGCTCGTGAGATAACGATGTAATATTAACTTTGTGTCTTTACCATAATCAAAACACAGGTTCGATTATCTAGTGCCCTTGCACCAACAATCTCTCCCTTTTTGATCTATGGCAAACCAACACAAAGTTAAGGGAAATTAAAACATAAAACAAGTATAGTAAATGATGAATGTCATTTTCAAAAACTCCCCTTTAACCAAAACTCCCCATTAACCCTAGGTGAGTTTTGAAAGAGATACTTTAGTTTTCAAAATTAAATAAATTTTGTGTTACTCCCCCTTAACTTTCACTCTTCTCCCCCTTTTGCCATAAATCAAAACAAATATTGGGGTTTGTTATGTAAAATTGAAGTTTGTTATATAAAATAGGGGTTTAAAAATAATATGGTATATGCATGCATCAAGATAAATCAATTATGAGTCCAAGCATGCGTCTAGCAGTAATTAGATAGATTGATTCGAGGTGTGTCCCTCTGCACCAATAATCTAAAGGTTTGTAATATAACCCTTAGGGTTAGTTTGCTTTCCCCCTTAGTCAAATATATGAAGTATAAGAGATGTAGGGGGCGCTAAACTTTGGCCTAAGAGTTGTTAAGTACAATAGTTGGGAAAATAAGTAGTATTTTGAAGATGTTATATTTCAATTATCCTTAACATCTCACCCATTCTATGTGTCTTAGAATTTATTCACCTTATATGTTTTATGAGATGATTTTAAATTGATTAAAGATAGTCAACTTTGGGTTAGATTCGGATTTAACTTTTAGATCGTTAAGTAACTTTTCGAGAAATTGACTTCCAGGTCGTGGCGAGGCACAGAGGTCTTCTTTGATAGGAACAACGACCACTTCCTTAGACAAAGCCAAATTCAAGAAAATATCACTTAAGTCACTTAGGGTTACTTCCTGGTCTAACTAGTTTAGAATATGGCGAGGTAGCTTCAGCTAGTTCCACTCGGTCAAGTGCACCAAGCTAGATACGTCTTATCTAGCTCGAATACACGAGACTTTGTTTCCCTAACGTACTATCATCTCGCCGCGTCCTGATACTATGTTGTCAAGAGTTGACTAACTATTTTTCCTATCTAGCCGTTCTACAAATTAAAGTAAAATATTCAATAGTTTTGCTAAGTAAGCGGGTATACTATTTTAGTGTTAGCTCCCCCTAGACCATTGAACCAATATGATCTATTCAAATAATGGATTTGATCCTGGGGAATCCAAAACTTATTAGTCTTTATATGTGAATTCAATAAAACCTTTAGGACCCATGCTTGGACTCTTTGATGACTACGATTTATGATAAACATATATGACCTATTCGTAGTCGTTGACCTAAATCCGAGTCCGACTTTGTTGTACACGGCTCTTTGGGTTCCAAGTAGTCGGTTAAGATTCTTAGATCCCAACGTGAACCTTTCCAACGTACCCTCAACCTCTTGAACTCGATCTTTCAAGAGAGAATTCTCCTCAAGTTTTTCAATTTGGGTTGAGTTTCCCTCTTGAACTTGACTAGTTGAAGAGGTTAGAGTAGCCTCTTACTTGTGGGTTTCAACCTCCTCAAGTAACGACTCAACCCTAGACTCGGACTTAGTTAATTTCCTATTAAACATTTTAATTGTATTGTAAAGCGTATGAATTAGTGAGCGGCTAACCTTAATTTTCTCTTTTGGTCCGGTTTTGAGTTGCTTCTCGAAGTAGTCCTCGAGTTCGGAGTCGGTGTTGTAATTGGATTCGGATTCGGACTCTGACTCGGACACTTCCTATGCCGCCTTCTTCGTTGTCCCATGTTGCATGAAAAACCTTCTTTTGATTTGATTTGAATTGTGCCCTCTTTTGATTCTTTAGTACCCTCCTTTCCCTCCGAACGATCTTCTGCACTACGTTCACTATTGCTTCCACCTTTTCGGATTCGGACTCTAATTCATCGTCGGGTTCGAGTCCATCTTCTTGCCTGGTAGGTGGCTTGCTTCTTTGTCCTGCAAGTAGAGCAATACCTCTCTCGGCCCGGACCACGTTAGTTTGCTCGTGAAGTTCAAACTCGGAAAATAATTCGTCTAACCTAAGCTTCGAAAGGTCCTTAGAGACTTTGTAGGCATCGACCATGGATGCCCACAAGGTAGTCCACGGAAATGAATTAAGAACGTACCTTAGTAGGTCGCGGTTTTCGACCTTGTGTCCGATGGTGTGCAGGCCGTTGACAATGTCCTGGACGTGGGCGTGTAGTTGCGTCGCCGTCTCGTGTTCCTGCATCTTAAGGTTATACAACTTATTGAAAAGAAGGTCGCGTTTACATACCTTAGCATCGGACGTTCCTTCGTGTAGCTCGATTAATTTGTTCCATAGGTCCTTGGCGCTAATGAATGGTCCGATGCGGTTGAGTTCCTCCTTGGACAAGCCGCATTGCAATATTTGGGTTGCTCTTGCATCGGCTTCGATTTGCCTCTTGGTTGCATTTGTCCACTTGTTGAAATCCAAGGGCTCTCCTTGATCATTGGTGGGTAGAGCAAAGCCGGTTTGGTTTATTATCCAAGTCTCGACTTATGTTTTCAAGAAACACTCCATCCGACCTTTCCAATAACGGAAATTATCTCCGTTAAAGAACGGAGGTCGGGTGGTGCTATACCCCTCAATGTGAGCCATTAAGTATCTTGCAAAACACGAATAAAAACCAAAGGGAATTCCAAGACTTGGTCTTAGATTAGTAATGTGAGAAATAAATAGGAAATAAATAGAATTAAATGAGAAAAATAAGAAACTAACAAAAACTAACAACTTACGACCTTTGATGTCCCCGAAAGGGTATTAGATGTTGGATTTTGGGTCTAGAAATAGCTTGTTACGAGGGTAAACCCTGGTAAGAAATGTAGATCTCTCAGAGAGCTTCGATTTGGTAGGTAGATCGTTATGTGAGTCAATTTGTGCGAAAAGTTATGACCGTTTTACCGTCGGCTACTTCAAGAGAGAATATTTGCAAGCACACAACCAAAAGAAACGTACTAAGACTTCGTCTTGGATTAGTAGTGCGGGAGGAAAAAGGCCTAAAAAAATACGAATCGAAAAATACGAACAGAAAACCAAAACGTGCTAGATCAGTGGTTTCACCAAATCTTAGCGCCCCCGCTCTGATACCAATTGTTGGATCGAGAAGCGTCGTTAGAGGGGGGTGAATAGCGATTGTAAATCTTTTCGATATTTCGTTCGAGTAGATAATTAAATGAGTAAGAGCAGCGGAAAATAAAGAGACACGTTTATTTTTACTTGGTTCACAACCCAGCGGTTGCTACTCCAAGGCCCTATCGGTCCTAGACCGCGTACGGAGGGCAAAGCACTATAACGTCTCCTCCTCTTTGGAGGTAGGAGACAACGATCACAAAATCGAAAGTACGAGGATGAGGCAACAAGCCTACCTCACCTCGTTACGATTAAAACAAAGAATACAATAAAAACAATTACTTGCTACTGTTGCCGACGAAGGAGATTTGAACTTGTCATCGCGTCGGCGTTATGACGGCGTTGGAGCGTTGGCATTGTAGGAGCACTTGAGAATAAACTTGATGTAATTTGGAGTTGAAATCCTCCCCTCCTTTTATAGATTTTGGCCTCTGAATATGTCTTCTCTTTTTTCGAAACAGATCACGAAGTTGTAATAAATTTTATCGCGAAGTGGCCGCGTCAAACCTTATCCATTTTGACCTAGCGCAAAGGTTGATTCGTCGCCATCAGTCGACTGATGACTCCCATCACCGATCGATGATGAGCATCGATCGGCCCAATGTCTAGCGATCATGATCGGCTACTTCCTGCGATGTAAGAGGTTAGCTCGAAAAATGATAAATGCGACGGTTTCTAACCATCCGATCTCGACCTAGACCTTCCAGAGGAAGTCTTAGTCGGATCACCGCCTACGATCATCCCCGTAAAGAGGACATGACCTTACAATCTCTTACTCACACGAGCTTTCCTCGATACTTACCTTGTAGCTCTCGTTTCCGGCTTTCCACTCGATTCCTTCGGCTCCCTCCGAAGTCACTCGAGTGTCGCCCGACCACTGCGGCTTCCTCCGGGGGTCGTTAGCCTTCATCTCCAGCTTTAGTACTTTTCTGCACACTCGATTTAGTTCGTGAGATAACGATGTAAACTTAACTTTGTGTCTTTGCCATAATCAAAACACAAGTTCGATTATCTAGTGCCCCTGCACCAACAAAAACAACTTCTCTCCAGAATTCGCTAGGAATATATGTAGATAATAGGAGAGAACGTGCAATTTCAATAATATAATTATGTTTTCTTTCAACAACACTATTTTATTCTGGAGTTTCAGTATAAGAACTTTGATGAAATATATCATTTGAGGCGAGTAGTTCAGAAAAAAGATTGGATTTGTATTCACCACTCAAATCACATTTAAAACATTTGATAACAGTATTATGTTGAGTTTTGACTATGACACGAAACATATGATAGATACTAAGAAAATTGGAATGATATTTCATAAGATAGATCCAAGTATAACGAGTACAATCATCAATAAAAGAAATATAGTAATAGGATCCGCTTTTTGTAGGAACAAGAGATGGATTCCACACATCAGAATGAACCAACTCAAAAAGTACAAGAGAAACAAAGATACTTCTATAGAAAGGTAAAATAGAAAATTTTATCAATTTGCATCCACAACAATTTGAATATCATGAGTTTGCAAATTTCTTAAATTTCCCTTAGAAGCTAAGTATTTCAAACGAGAAAAAGAAATATGTCCAAGATGAGAATTCCACAAATAAAACTCAGAAGAAGTAGAGCTTAACCGAAAGGATGACAAATTAACACTAAAAGTTGTAACATCTGAAATTTTCAACTCTTCCAATACATATAGTTCCCCCTGTCCATGGTCTATCCCAATCTGCTTTTGGGACCGTAGATCCTACACATAATATGAAGATGCAGTAAAGGAAACTGAAAAAATAGAATCACATAATTGACCAACTGAGACCAGATTCAAAGTAAGATTAGGAATATGATATACATCAGATAGAGACAAATTTGACATACAAAAAAAACCAACACCAACTAATGACATAGAAGTACCATTAGCAGTTATGACCGACACAGAAGGAGATGAATTTATAGACATAAAAGAATTGACATTAGACGACATATGCGAAGCTCCAGAATCAAGGATCCAAATAAGGGAAAGTATACCTGAGGTATCACTAGAGGGTAAACCTATGTGAGAAGAGGTAGACATTGCATGTGGCTGAGATGCAAGGAACTTCTAAAACTGTTTGATAAGAGCAAAAATTGTGACATTGGATGATTGAGTCACTTCAGAGTCTGTAGAAGGAACTGCTGCTGCCATGTTGGATGCTCCAGGTTTAAGAATTCGTTATTGTGATTGACTATCATATTTTCAAAGAGAAGATTATTGTGTTGACAATGTTCTATTTAGCAACTTGGGACATTGTACCTTCCAATGACCCTTTTGTTTGCAAAAACTGAATTAATAATTATATTTTTCCTTTGTTAGATGGACTTAACAGACTCAAAATCCGATCTCTACTGTTCAAAATGTAGCCCTGGATGTGAAGAACGTTCTCTCAAAATTTCAAGACAATCCAACGGTTGAAACTCAAGAGAAAGCAATTCTTCTACAACTATCTCAAAGAAATTCAGAAATAAAAATTTTACTTTCTTGCTACGCAGCTAGATGGATTGACTTTGATGATACCATATGAAGAAAGCAAAGAATACAAAATAAAATGCAAAAGATAATACAAAGAAAAGGAGAGAAAGAGATAGTCACAAAAAGAGGCTAATCAAATTATATATAACATCTTAGGGTTTACAAAGGAAAAAAAATATAAATAGACAATCAAAATAATAATAAAAAAACTAATCTATCATTCTCAATAATAATAATCAACTATATTAATATTAACAGGTACATAGTGCATTGTGATCGGTATCCTATCAAACGCATCGGCTCTGAAAGATTAGACCCATCAGTCCTAATTCACCTAAACGCATTGAAAATTTGCACTGAACAAAAACAACCTTTTAACTGAAGTCATTAGCACAGCAGACTATATGAGCCATACATATTCTTCTTTTTGTTAAAAGACTTCGATTAGTTCTTAATTAGATCCGCAACGAAGTTTCTCTCCACATTTAGCTCGCAGTAACATATCTTGGTTCACAAGGGAACTTCCCATTCTTCTCATTATTTACTTTTGAGCCTACATTTTGGTGATGCTGTGACAGTGCTAGAACTTTAAAGAAGGGTTAGCAGTGAGCTAATAATAGGTTTAGATTTTAGACGTCTATTTAGGCAATAATCTTTCACATCTTTCACCAACTAAAGTTAAGGCTATGTGTCTTAGATTTCAAACTATTTGAGAATGTTCTCACACAGTAAAAGGTTGCTTTCTCAGTTGACAACATGTCACAGCCTACCAATAAAAAAGACAAATTGTTTATTTTCTTTTGATGAAAATGTTTTACTTCTACAACTTTATTTCCTTGATTCTAATTTCCAATTAGTGGTCGATCAACAGTAGCCTTCCTTAAGTATATATGCCACTGCTCGAAAGGTCCTAAGTTTCTTCCAATCGCATCAACAGTGACAACTGCTACTAGAATTTCTTCCATCAGAAATGAAAAACAACACTAATCTCGCATGGCTCAATGCCAATGAGCTTGTCCATGAATTCTCCACAAGTTTCACAGCCATGATTTCTCTTTTTCTGTTTATCAGAATGAAAAAGTCGAGTTTCACACAGTAGTTGGTTGGTAATTACAGTGATGGAGTGCTTTCTAGATTTGCACACATCTCAGTCAAAAAAGGAGAATTAACTCTCTTCGGAGGGCAATCTTCGCTCGTTGGGTTTTTTTTTTCTCAAGGTTGAAATGTTGTTCTGACAATTGACATGCTCATCTTGCACCATAGAAATCGCCATTAGTATGATCAGATCGATTCAATGTATACTCCCTGTTCAAAATTTAGACTTGCGAGCTTTAAGACATGCGTTGCAATTGGCCTATTTTTTCCGCATTAATTGGCAACAAAATCACTAGTCATTGCTCATGATGCAATCGCAGCGACGACGGTAGTGGTTTCATTTTACAATCTAACATGGAAAACGAGGTCGCTAGCTATAAATATAATCTTCCAAAAGAGAGTCAACAACTTAATCAGATTCTTTCACACCAATATATAGCCAGTTCAAATAGGTTGATAAATGGAATTAAAAGTCAGAAGAAGGATTATGAGTTTTGTGGGGAGAGGTGTGCTTCATGAGAGGCTGCAAATTATGCGAACGTACGTTGAAAATTTGAGTGGATGGAGAAGGAGAGTAGACATACAACTTTCTCCTCTGAAGCGGACCAATTAGTTAACTGAGGTCACAGATGGATTGGGAGGCAGTCCCAAGTGACACGTACTCCTGACCACTTGCCGCCCTAATAAAATTTGAAGACCACAGCAAAATCATTTGCAGGACATGCGCATCACCCCTGATTAAACGACACTCTTTGCCCTTCAATCCGATACACTTTCGATCCGACGTTAAGTTTAATGTCAATCAGAAGTTGGTGCAACAGTCGAAGAGTTTGAACGCCGAGTAAACTCGAAGATATAGAAGTTTGGATCATAGATCGATCTTACAGTAACTTGAATCGTACTGCCAACATGCAGCTTCTCCTTCATCACTCCAAAGGAGGAGGCTTTCAATTGTCCTTTCAAATGTTGCTGCCCATTGTCCATTGTGGGTCCGAGGTTGGTGAAACGGATCTTGTCATGGTGACACCTTAATTTCTTCATCCCCTTTCTCATTCTTCCAGTGTTGTATATATGCACGAATCAGTACTGAAGATTACGGCAGAGAGAGAGAGAGACAAATGGGTCGAGGCCGAGCTCCATGCTGTGCTAAGATCGGCCTGAACAAAGGTTCATGGACGCTGGAGGAGGACAAGAGATTGGTTGCTTACATTCAGAAACATGGCCATGGAAACTGGAGAGCTCTTCCGAAATTTGCAGGTGACAGACATATGATCATTTGCACTCTTTCTTTCTTTGTCTCGCTTTACTAGTCACCATGCAGCTTGTTCAGAATGACATGGAGTTGTGTGTCTTTTAAGGTTTGCTGAGGTGCGGCAAGAGCTGCCGGTTGAGGTGGATCAATTACCTTCGCCCAGGCGTCAAACGGGGCAACTTCACCAAGGAAGAAGAAGAAGCTATCATCAGGCTACACGGCTCGTTAGGGAACAAGTAAGCGCATATTAATTGCAATTGCTAAGCAGATTAACTCAGTTGAAATATATATGCTAATTCTCTCGATGCATAATTTTGGTTTGTTCAGATGGTCCAAGATCGCATCTTTGCTGCCGGGAAGAACTGATAATGAGATCAAGAACGTGTGGAACACACATTTGAAGAAGAGATTGGTCTCGCCGTCCACAATTTCATCATCCGAGGAGCATCATAAAAAGACTGCAGCACTAGGAAACAATTCTGAGGAGGCACTCGACCCATCTTCTTCCTCCTCTGCCTTGTGCAATGAGCAAGATCGAAGCAAGCCTGAAGAAGAAGGAGATTGCACAGATGAAATTCTTAAATCGAACAGTTGGGTCGTCGACGACGAGCCGATCGATATCCCCGTCGTCGACACTAACATGGACTTGTGGAGCATGCTCGACGACAGTCACGGCTCCAACATAACTTCAAGCTCCTCCTCTTCGTCGATAGAACTAGTCAAGGAGATGAACCGGGTGGACACCTTCACCAGAGATCACCAACTTTCGATTTCAGACATTTGGAGCATGATGATCAACGAGGACGACGATGCCTGTTCATTTGCACCGGAGTTGGAGATCAGCAACTATCCCTGCGACAACTGGTTCGTGTGCTTGGAGGAGGAGCTAGCTAGCTTGGGCCGAGACCAGAGCCGGCCGGCAGCTGCCATGAACAACCAACAGGATTCGGCTAACGTGGAAGGTGATAGCACAGCGTCATGTTGCTTTCGAACGGGACCCCCTCCTCACCATCCCCCTTAGATTGCGTTGACTTCAGGGCATCTTGATAGATCGACGTGATAAAGTTTGAAGGATGTTGGACGACGTTTGTCAGCCTCTCACGAAGAGAGTCGAAATTGTAGGCGATCGAGCTGGAATCATGCTCTTCGATCCACAGGTCAATTTCTTGTTCCAAGTCAACAGAAGCTGAATCACAACCCAGCATTGTATTTAAAACTCCCTGGAGTACACGTCAACAGATTGTTTTTTTTTTAAATAAACAAATAGAATATATTAGAAGAACGCTTACTATTATAATATATATAATGAAAAAGGGAAAATTTAAAAGATGACAAAAGGTCCACATTATCTGAACAAAATTCGATCGTCTTTAAAAAAAAATACGTAATGAATGATACTTATAAATAATTTGATCATCACACGTTAACCGTGAAATAGATGTGGCCATTTGTCTGCTCTTTGATTTAAAAATAGTGCCTAAAAGATGGAGAGAGGAATCCAAAGGTTTTGATTCCGATGCATTATTATTATTGTACTCTCTATTTCTATTATATTCTTTTTTTCTCTTTTTCTTTTTTTTTTTTTGCAGAAAAAAGCTTTACTCAGATTCACCATCTCGTACCTCTTCACTGTTTGCAAAAGAAAGGATTGTTCGTTAAAATTGGACAGGAGTTATCTTCTTCCTGAGCGCAGCGCACGTTAGCTTGTTGGATCCAACATCTATCCGTTCGAGCAATTGCCGATCCGAACTTCTGTCGATCCAAATAGCCGCTAACCTGAGTCCTGAGATAAGATCGCCCGATAATTTTAGATCGATCCGTTAAAAAAAATTGACCGTTAAGAAAGAGTCGACTTGCCACCGAAGGCAAACTTAATCGGTTTATTCAGAAATTCAGAAAATCGAACTCGTCCACTTATCTGATTATTCCTCTTTTACTTATCATTAAAACAATGTTTCATCTCATTCCATTTTTTTATTTTTCAAAATTATTTTTAATGTTGTTACGGCAAGGCCTCAGCTAGGATTTAAAATTACTTGGGATAGGATTAGCTGATAATTATCTGAAGTCGTTCGTGAAGTGACCATACGTAAAATAATTGTTCATTGTTTGGTGAGATAGCATCCACTTCACGAGTGGTCGTTGCTCGTTGTCTCGCTAATCACCTTTTGAACTATCGATCCTAATTATTTTTTCATCAGCAATGGAATTTTTTATATTGCACAAAAAATAAAAAAAAATTTAGATTGCTCATCACCTGATGAGACAACATCCGTCTCATGAGTGACGATCGCTTGCTATCTCATCGATCACTTCTTGAATGGTCGATGCTCATTGTCGATGATAAAATTGATGGATCCTTCGGATCCCTCAATGGATTGTGTATCTACATTTGTAATCGAAAAATCAAAAACAGAAACGATCCATACACAGGATCTTGTCTGACAATCTACAACGAGTATGCAAAAAACTTAAAACTAAAGAGCGGAAGCGTTAAACATGCACCTGAATTCATAATCGCCGAAAGAATATGAATATCTGGAGAAGTCGACGAGTCGAAGGGCTTGATCTTCCACAGGTCGAGAAAGACCAGCCTCGGATGCTCTGCTCGATGAGGAAAATAAGGGTCGGCTGAATCATCCTCTCATGCGGGGATCACACCCTAACGGTACAGGTTAAAAGATTCTACACATATAGATCCAAAATTCATTAATCCACATCCAATAACACAAACCTGTTAACTTAAACCATAATGGTTAGATCACTTTTAATCAAGTTTGAACAAATACGATACATTCAGATGCATTACGATAATCATATATAAGTCCACCACCAACAAAAAAAAAAAGATTATCTTTTAATAATGAATTTTTTGTTTACTATGGAGAAGAAAGGAGTCAATATTATAGATAAATTTAGGATAAAAAAATAAATGTTATAATTAATACTAATTGATGTAGTCAGTTGGTAGCCCTCTTATATCAAATCCTTTGACGATGACATTTTCACTTTGTCACGTTGAGATCTTATTCAAAATAATACTGGTCAAAAGGGCGTCGATGCTTGGGCAATGCTCTTCCAATGTTAAAGTCAAACATGAACAAAAAATGGAAGGAAAAATATAAGTTGAATTAGTAAATTGTAATTATCCTTTTCCATTTACCTGTCTTCCTCTTTTATAATCTCTCTAACTCCCCGTTTATCACTATTCAATACATATTTTTTCGACTATCTTAAACTCACATATTCCATGTTCCTATTATGTAACCAAACCTGCACGCACCCTCTCATCTTATGGCCACTTTCGCAAACACCGTTTTAGTATGTTTCCACGTTTGCAATTGTCATACGTCTTTATTATAGCCCTCCCTCCTAGACAAGTATTATTCAAGGGATATTAAGGATAAAATTTCAACCTCAACTTCTAACTCTTAATGGTTCAGTTTCTACTATACTCCCACCTCTTTAGATTCTCGACTACTAAGCTTTCGACTCTTTGAGATCCTGACCTGCTATGCTCCTCCTGATCTCTTGGACCCTTGACTTTTCTGATCTCTCATCTCTCCTACGACTCAACTCTTTAATTTGATTACTCGAATCCTTAACTTTCGAGTCTTTGACCTCTCGAGCCTCTCAACCTTAAGCTCATATCTCTTTTATAACTTAATTCCTTAATTTGATCATTCGAGTATGACCTGAATTATCAGTATCAAATATACTTATTAATTTATAAATATAATGATATTTATAAAATTTATCATTCTAATTTGATATTTTATTTTTACAATTAATTTTTTTTAATTTAGTATTTTAAAATTGATAAAAATGATAAAATTTACCCTAGCCCATGGATGGCTCCACCCCATGCAACTATAATTACTATAACTTCTATAATTTAATTCGGATCAAAATTAATAATATTATGTTATAACAATTATAAAATGCTATAATATAAATATTTCTACTTTTAGTCGACACTTATCAATAATCAATATTATATTGTAATAATTATAAATCATAGTTATTATAACATATACACTTTATATCTAAGTCAAGATGAATTAGCCACTATTAAATTGGAGCGACTATGATATAACATTTTTTTAAAGTAAGATTTTTTTTAAAAAAATAAAGTAGGGTGGGATGAATTATTATTTTAATAATAATAATAATAATAATAAAAAGGGTTGATCCGAAATTAACTATTTAACCGTTTCGATAAACTTTTTAAATTGCTTTATAAAAAAAATAAATATAGAAAGATGGAAAATAAAAATAAAAACTAAATAAGACCAATTCTTTAATTACTTTTTTTTTTCCAAAGTAAAAAATATAAACAAACCATGATTAAATAATTAGTTTGCCATCTATAATTCAGCACGCCATCGATTATTTTTGGCAATATTTTATATGTTCTATCATTGACTCGTCTCCCGTAGATTTAAACCTCCCAAAATTATGACAAAATAATTTGTACATCCGAATCTTTAGCCATTCATTGTTGCTCACCACCCCTTCATTTTCTACGTGTAGCATTAATGCTTAACACTTATTCTTCATTTTCCCCATTATTGCCTAGCTCGTATATGATCTTCTATCATTACTTGCCATATTTTTTAATATTGAGGAGAACCAATTGGTCCTAGGTCTCTTTTTTTTTCCTCCATAATCTTGCCAATTTTTTTCTTCTTAACTTGTATTTTACATGAGGTACGTACTAAGGAAATTATGATCCTCATCTAATTGCATATGCCTATTTGGAACTTTTAGTACACCTCAACTATCAATTAATGCTTTTTTGTAAAGAAAATTATTCATTATCTATCAGTACTTTAGGAGTTAAGCATGTATATATGATAGGTTTAATTGAATTCTTCAGTATTTGTCTTCGATCGATCGAAAATTTATCCCTCGAGACCTTGTAATTGACCTAAAATTGTAATCCTTTTGACCTCAAATTCCAAAAAATGAAATTTTTTGAATAACATTATTTCTTGTGAAAATCTTTGATGTAATTCAGTTTCATACAGATCATATTGCCACTATGCTACCAGTTGTTAGTGATGACATATTGGCTCGGCGGCTAAAGAATAGGGAGCGACAACGACGATATCGAGCAAGGAAGCGTCTTAAATCAGAGACGACGACGATGACGATGACCCCATTCTTCCTATGGCAGTTGCCGAGTTTGCAAAATGAAGCATCATTGATGCATCTAAACTCCTCTCATTTGTGTTCTTGGCAACTTGAACTTCCTCCTAAGCCATACACCCAACATATGCCAATTTTAAGATCGGAGTTGCAAATGTACAGTGGTAGAAGATGGAAGAAGGATGCAAGAGGAGCACACGCATCTTGTGAACATGAAAATCCAATAAAAAGGAATTGGAAATTTGATGCACGAAACAAATTTAAAGAAAGCAAGTGAGGGATTTGTATGCTGATCAGTACTATACCATTAAATCTCTCTACTGAAAAGGTTTTTAAAAATAATAATTAAAAGTGGATGTTAATTGTTTTTCTTCCCATCTCTTAAAGCAGCAAGTTAGTGATTAAAAAACTAATCGATACGTGATTATACATGTTTGTCATTAAACGTGTGTTATGGATGCAAAAAATTCTGATCATTAATATTTTTTCTTCTTTCGGATCTTTTGTCAATTGATTTATGAAAGCAGAAATAGAAATTGATGGAGGAGAATCCAGTACAAAATCCAACGTCATGATGATCCAGCAACAACCGCCGCCTTTTATTTGCAGCCACGGCCTCGCGCGGCTGTCGTGAGGCCATAAACCCGGCCACGTAGGTCGTGTTGCAGCCACGACGCCCCCCTCACGGCCGACGGTCAGCTGAGGGCGTCCCGGCGGTCCCCCTGCGGTGGAGCTCCGCCAGCACGGCGTCGGTGGAAGGCGGCTTGAGGCCCAGAGGAAGGGGGAGCCACGGCTTGCTCATGGCCTCTCTCACCGCGCGGTCGATCGCCTCCTCCATCTGCCATGCATGCGCCAAGCTCATATAATCCGTGATCCATGCATGCATGCGTACGATCAGCCGAACGAATTATGAATCCTTTTGTGCTCTTACCTGATCGACGCCGTCAGAATCTCTAAGCGTCTCGCTTCTTTCTCCGCCAGCTTCGAAACCACTGCCCATCACGGACCTCTGCAGTTTAATTTGCACTGTTTGAGAATTCAGGAATTGTGATTGTCAGTCAGACTAAAGAAAGATGGGAGCTCACCGGCGAAGGCAAGGGATACTGCACACGAACAGGCAAGCCCCATGCATCAGCATGCACCTAAAACAACAACAACTCTCATTCGCTTCGTTGCACGTATAGTTTCTACGAAATTGCATATTTTACATAGTTTTGATTACGAGATGAGATGTGTAGCGACCAGAGGATATGATTTCCAGGGCCAAGTTTGGGCAGGGGGATGCCATGTCGCGTAGCCTCTTGCATGAGTGCTCCAAATCTGAACACCATGGTAGCTCGGATGACCCCAAACGGGATACATCAGAGCTGATTGTGGATGAAATGGAGGAGGGTAGGCCACGATTGGATTCCGGTCTTCGTCTTTGGGCAGCACTGCGTGTCTCTTCTGCATTCTATACTTCTGCAAATTAAGGTTGGGTGTCATTTTCGCTACAGGACGGGGGACATTAATGCACAGCTCCGATTTCAAAGAAGTTGATAAGAACAAGACACGAAATTTTGAGCTCATCAACCTGCAAGTGGCTTGCTACGTTGTGCCTCGTCAAGCCCTCCACCTGCATAAGTTGTAAAATCTTCGAAGGAATGGCCTGCTCTGCTCCAAGCTGTTCCACTGCCTGCACAAACCTCCTATGGAGCTCTGCCGTCCAATCCACCTGCGCAGCCAAGAAACTTAAACGCTATCGATTTCTGTTTTAACTGTCGTGGATCGCTACCTTTATTTTCTTCCTGCTGTCTCTGCCGCCATTTAAAGATGAAGGATTGGGAAGCAGTTTCTTCTTCCTTTGCCCATCCGTGTCAGACTCCGCGTTGTCTGCACTGTGCAAACAGGAAGAATTACAAGGCAAGATCGAGTCGACGTCTTCTCCAGTAGCAATGTCAACGCCTTCAGCTTTAGAAGGCAAGGCGACGTCTTTGAGATTAGTAGCAGCGGCCGCACTGATCGAGTAATCGCATGTGCTGCTGACTGATTTTGAGCCTGAATTACTGCACTTCCTTGAGTTCAGCAACTCATTAGCACTTGAGCAGTTTGTTGTTTCCTGGAATTCTGCATCTGGCTGAAACCTCCCTCTTTGCTCCAAACGGGGAGTTGAAGGTGCTGATAGCCCGTCAGTTACTGATACAGCTACTTGTTCATCTTTTTCTTCGGTTTCGGGGTTGTTTTGCAGCTCCAGAGCCACGGTATCTTTGATAGTCTTCGAGGATTTGGATAGCATGCTGCTCCCTGCATTGAAGGCCTGTTCAGGATTACTCAACTTAGAGACTTCATCGACTTCAATGCTGTGTGAATTGTGTGTCCTGTCCTACATTGGATGTCAAATGATGCACCTTGTGTAAAACATGTCGCCATATGTTCCTGAGCTTGTCTTCAGAAAGTGGCTTCTGGAGAAACTCTGCTGCACCAAGCTGCAGAAATAATCAGATGAATTCAGAAATCTTGTTCGATTCGAGACACGATTAGCAAACTAGCAAAGCCATACACCATTCATAATTTTCACATGCCAAGAGTTTGACGGACTCACTTGAATGCATTTCATCATGGTGCTCAAGCACTGAACATTAGAAATAACTGCAACAGAAGAAGTTGTTAGTCATGTAAAGTTAGTGAGACTGCTCTGTAGAGATTCAACTTATTACTGAAACAATGAAACAGTTCATATCGAAACTTTGACTAAACTAAAAGGGGAAGCTACTAGATCTGAACCTATTTAAGCTAATCGTGTCTGAAAAGAAATTTCTGCAAGAAGTTTAAGAAAAATAGTTTCCTTGATTAAACTCTGGTTTAGAGAAATGACGAAAGGTACTAACCAATGGTAGGAAGGTCTTGAGCTATTTCAAGGAACTTAAAACTCCCACAATGATCGCTACTTGTCAGCTGCAAAAGTTGAATTTCATGAATACTAATTACCTTCACCTGAAAAAAAAAAAAAAACTGAAGAATTAAAGGCCCCTACCTCCACAATGGCAACATGGAAGCTGTCAGCCTGGTTTGAAGCTGCCTCCATTGCATCCTCCTCATTATGATACACTGAAACTAAATCACACGAATAAAATAGTTTGAAGGGAACTTCATCAATCCGATTAGAAGACTACATAAAAGTAAAAAGGAAAAAAAAAAAACATGCAACTTAAGATTTTACCTTTGTAGTCCATTTCTTCAAGCTTGGATGTGGTTTCTAGAGCAGAGGACTCATCTTTCTCCAAGAGGAGAACCTTGAGACCCTTGGGGAAATCGTTCCACACTACAAACTTCTCCATCGAAGCACCGCCAAACGCAACTGCTATACCTTTGAAGCCCACTGCCGTTACCTAGCAAACGCACCTGTGCTGCAGATTCAGGAATACCATTCCTGGAACTCCAATTTGAGTCAGCTGAGAATTCCTCTTTGGAAATCAAGCAAAATCCACATCTGGCAAAGAAACAATGTGAGCATCAGAAAATTTTACTTGCCTTTCCTTCTCTCTTATTTCAGAGGGAGAGAGAGAGAGAGGGGGGGGAGAACAGTGATTTGGACGAACAGTTGCTGTCTGAGGTTATGAGCCACAGCTTTTCTTCTCCTGAACCGTAAAGGCCATAGCAGAATTATCCAGATTTCTAAGAATTCAACCTTTTCACATGGAATCTTGTGAAAAGCAGCGATGATACGCCCGACCACTGGAATACGTGGGGGACATAAAGCTAGACATCATTGAGCACTTGCGCAGACCGATCGCAAGACTGCGGGGGAAAGTCAAAAAGCCCCACAAGTCCACAACTATCTGCCTGCAAATACTCTTGGGATTTTCTTGGATACCAGGCCAAAGACGTACTGACCACTGCTCTAATAGTATTGGAATTGGATGGGACACATCACCAACGTTGGAGGTGGTGACGGTGACCCGCAGTTATGAGGTATCCTGCCGTCCATGCCATTCTGCATGCTTTAGACGAGTCTATCTATCTTCACCCACCCTTGTCAGTTACGATAGACGCATGAGTATGCACAGTGCTTCCCATTTCTCCAGAGCCACAAAACGTCGCTTTGTGTCTACTCATCCTTTTCTCAATTCAATGAAACGACGACGAGTTCTACGCTCCAGACAACACATGTATCTTCTCTCCTCTGAAAGCAAAGTATTGGTTACGGTGTTTTCTTCCAGAGATAAGACAGCAGAGCAGAGAGGAAAAAGGCTGGTCGTGACGCTGAACGTGGAAAATTTTGAGAGAGTTTGTGATGGAGAGCAATTGAATTGTCAAGAGATAATAGCCTGGGTAAGATTGATATTTGGAGGATTGAAGCACCACCGTGCCCTTCTTTACGTTCATCAGCTTGTGAACTGGAGAAGAAGAAGCAGAGCATCCCGTTGACTGTAACAGGTAATTAGAAAGGTCCATTAGGATGGCTAATGGGCCCAAAGATGGCCCATTAAATGCGGCTACCCACACGATCTCACCTGCGATGGCCTGCGATTTCTCTGCGGCTCCTGGTCGCAGGAACGTCTACAGCAAAAGCGAACGTCACGAGGCAGCTCTAGCCACCACTGCGGGTACCGCCTTCCTCGATCCCCGAGATCCTCGAGGTACGGAGTGAGCGATCCGAAAGGCGATCGGTTTCTGCTGGCTCCACAGCGATCGGTCGAGCACGGGCACGGGACTTTCGCGGTCACGGGGGCGGCGGCTCGGCTCGGTTCGTTGGCTGTCCCTTTCCGGCCACTCGTACGGTCCTCGTCTCGCCAAGATAGGAGGAGATATCTGGTGCTGGAACCGCTGGGGGAGTATTTGATCTATCGGACGCGGGGGAGGGAGAAGGTGGATGTGAGCGCTCTGCGGCATGGATCGGGCGGCGGTGACGGTCGGTCCGGCCATGGATCTTCCGATAGTGCACGACAGCGACAGGTACGAGCTGGTGAAGGACATCGGGTCAGGAAATTTTGGGGTCGCACGGCTGATGAGGGATAAGCAGACCAAAGAGCTCGTCGCCGTCAAGTACATCGAGAGGGGCGAGAAGGTACGTTGGTCACTTGATTTCTAGGGTTCGTTTGTCTTGTCTTGACTTGTCTAACTTTCTGTTTTTAGTCAACGAATCGTTGACTACGACGAATTGGATTTCCATGCGCCACTGAGTGCATCCCTTTTGGTCAAAATTGCATTTTTAGCCGTTAATGTTGTCGACTTCTGATCTCTGGTGTTCAATGAACCTACAGATTGTTTGGATGCCGCTTCTTTGGTTGTTCAGATGTTCTCGATGCTTGCCTACTCTTACTTCAGTAAATCGGAGTTGCTAAATCAATGCTAAGATTGTATTTGTTAGAATGTAATTAGTAAGGTTTCCATGTGCCTCAATGAGTGCATCCGTTTTGGTCAATTTTCTACTTTTATCCATTTAATGTTGCTGATCTTTGGTCTTTGGTGTTCAAAGAATCTAATGATTGTTAAAATGTTGCTTCTATGGTTGTTCAGATGTTCTCAACACTTGCCTCCTTTACATCAACAGATTCGGGCTGCTTAATTTTGATGCTAAGGTCGTATTTAGTAAAATCTAACTATTGTTGGCCTTTTAATGCTGCTGATTTCTGGTCTTTAGTGTTCAAGGACCTTGCAATTGTTTAGATTCTGCTTTTATGGTTGTTCAGGTGTTCTCCAGCCCTGCCCCGTCCTTTGTTTTTTTTTTTGTTTGATAATCCAGATGTTCAGGCTTCGCCCAACTAGAGATGCCTGGCTTCTTTTACTTGAATTAGTGGGGGTTTCTTAATTTTTATGCCAAGGTCTTTTTTTTTTTTTGGGTAGAATCTAAATCATATTGATGCTACTTGCTTTATCCATGTATCTTTGGGATCCTTAACATTGTGTATATATAATATCGCTGTTTGTTAGAAACTAAGAATTATACAGTAATACACTCATGCTGACTGCATTCATCATGTATTCAAGTTGCTTTTTTTGCTTTGTCTTTGAAGATAATATAGTTCCTAAGCAAAGCTTGAATGGAGATACTTTTGTAATTTTTGGAATGCCCATAGTCTTGTATATGAATATTTCGGTCAATCTCTGTGGTTGAGAATTAGGGTGCTTCACTCAGGCTCAATCTCGGTTGTTTTTTCCTCAAAAACCTTGCTCTTTGGTGAGGATTTCAGATTCCAGATGTTTTCCAAATTAGAAAAACATATTTTCCCCTTTTCAAAATAGTCATTTTCAAACTTATCAGTGTCTAGTTAGTACCCTCATCTTGTTCTTTAAAGAACCAAGTGAACCTTTGTTTTTAATGACTCATGAGGGTTTTTTTTTTTTTTTTTTTTTTTTGCAATTTAATTCTTATCTCTCTGTCAATGGAGGGATAAGATCTATGTTGCAGGTTCTAATTATTTAGGACAAACACAACTTGATGAATATTCACCTCTATGATCAGATTAATTGAGACTTGTACTTATGTTGCCATGCCTCTGCATGTGTTGAAATGGCCAAGCTCACATTGCTCCTACCAAATGAGGGTTGTTCCCAAACACCTGGACTAGCTAGGAAAACCCATAAAGCTATGAAATAAATTCTATAAACTCAAATTTATGTTATTCTACTAGGCGTTTATTTTTGCCTATTTTGAAAAGAATATATATAAAGCCTACCTGATTGTGCCGCCTAATTAATGTGAGAGTAAATAAATGATTTAATCTATATTATTTGTCAAAATAAGCAAGGACTTAATTTTGTTAACTTTACTTATCATGCATATGTGTTGTATCTAAAATGATTTCCTTTTTATTCATACAGATAGATGAAAACGTAAAAAGAGAGATAATAAACCATAGATCACTAAGGCATCCAAATATTATAAGATTCAAGGAGGTAAGATTTTGACCAAAGACATGTTTTTCATGTTAAGAAGAAAATGGTATCAATTTCATCTCGTTATGTGGTTGCAAATCTTTTAGGTTATTTTAACTCCAACCCATCTGGCCATCATAATGGAGTATGCCTCTGGCGGCGAGCTCTTTGAGCGCATTTGCAATGCTGGACGTTTCAGTGAGGATGAGGTTCTAGTTCATCTTGAGTTTGCTTGTAAATTATGTTGTCAATCGTTACTAACTGGCCCTATTTTATCTTCGTTTTCCTGTAGGCACGATTCTTCTTCCAGCAACTTATATCCGGAGTCAGCTATTGCCACTCGATGGTGTGTTCATACATAGTTTTTTTTTTTTTGGCTTTTCTTTAGGCATATCTTATGGTGGAATTCTTTCTTGTCAAGCAAGTATGTCACCGTGATTTGAAGCTCGAGAACACCTTATTAGATGGAAATACTGTGCCTCGTCTCAAGATATGTGATTTTGGATATTCCAAGGTACGAGGTTCTAATTTCTCACTCAAGGACATAGACACAAACTCCAGCAACTTGACAGAACTAACATGCCATTTCATTTTTCAGTCATCGGTGCTGCACTCGCAACCAAAGTCGACTGTTGGGACTCCTGCATACATTGCTCCCGAAGTGTTGCTCAAGAAAGAATACGACGGCAAGGTTATATAAACTTCATCTCATAATATGTATACATATCTCACTTTACCATACTAGTTCAGAAAAAGAAAAAGAAGAAATATTTTCATGATCTTCCTAATACTTGAAAGGATTGTGTAGATTGCGGATGTCTGGTCTTGTGGCGTTACTTTATACGTGATGTTAGTGGGCGCATATCCTTTTGAAGACCCAGAAGAACCTAAGAATTTCAGAAAGACGATACAGGTGATCTTCATTCATACTCTTATCATCTAAAAATTCTATTACCTCATGCAACCTTTCTACTTCATGTTACAGCGTATATTGAGCGTGCAGTATTCGATCCCAGACTACATTCACATTTCTGCAGAATGTCGACACCTGATCTCACGGATTTTTGTCGCCGATCCTGCAACTGTAAGTGCAAAAATGGTTATAGATTTCGTGAGTTCATAGTGTAGATCCCAGCACTTGCGAACACTAGAACATAAAAATGGTATCAGTGGATGAGTTTTCCCAATATCAACTGATTTGTGTCGTCGCATCGACTACTTGAATATTCGCAGAGGATAACAATTCCTGAGATACGCAACCACAAGTGGTTCTTGAAGAACCTCCCTGCAGACCTGGCGGACGATGCCGCGACGAGCAACCGGTACGAGGAGCCTGACCAACCTATGCAAAGCATCGATGAGATAATGCAGATCCTAGCCGAGGCGACCATTCCTGCAGCTAACACGCATGGACTCAGCCAGTACTTGACGGATGGTCTCGACATCGACGAGGATGACATGGAAGATTTGGACTCCGATTGCGATCTCGATGTCGAAAGCAGCGGGGAGATGGTGTATGCCATATGAGAGCATTTGAATCTACACCCTCTGTTGTTTATACTGGTTCCGAACGCTCGTTGTATTGTCTTAACAACGTGCTGACTAAAGGTCGTTGTGGTCTGCACCTCGTCATGTGTTTGTCCGTAAAACAATATTTCATGTGGTGTATTATTTTCTGCGATAATATTTAATCTATAATAGGTAATTTATTGGGTTCTCTACGATTCTCTATTCGATATTTATGAATAACGCTAAAAATTAGAATCTCTTTCAAAAGGATCTCTATGTGCTAATTAGGTGGTGGTCGCAGGAGGGTCTGATCGCAGGTACAGAATAAAATATTCGTGCGGTCGGGATGATTCGTCGGTGCGAATTGAACGGATGGATGTTGCGATGCGATGGGAGGGGATGCGAGGGGGCGGTGTCGGTTATAGTTCGGTTTACTTGGCGGGTCTGCTCGGTCGCTCGCTCGGGCGGTGAGGGGGTGAAAAGGGCGAGGGAGTGGAATCGAATGGCTGGTTGGTATTTCCTGTCTCTGTTTGTGGAGAGGAGAGCGCTCCTCTTTCTCCTCCCTTCGCCTCTTTGTCCTCTCAATCGCTATCGCTTTCGCTCGCCCCCTTCGGACCGCCTACTCCGTCTCGTCCTCAGTCTCTTCAGTGATCGAAGGTGCCGGAGGACGCCGAGGTAGGCTGACGGCGAGAATGGAAGCTCCGGCAGGGAGGGGCCGGTGATGTCGGAAAAGGGATGGATTTCGAGGCCTCGGGGACGCAGATGCGTGGCTCAGCCAGGGTCGTCTCGGAGGGGCCTTCTGCGTCGTCGCAGACGGGGCTCGAGGAAGGTTGGGTTAGGGTTTCCTTGATCGTACAGCACTGTAGCAATGCTGTGAGTTGTCGTAGAATGGGGTTGTTTATATTGAAAGGAGGGAGGGGGTGGGGGAGAGAGTAGGCTTCTTCTTCACCGATACGGAACTGTTGCCATTTTGGCACAAAACGCTTTGGGTTTCCTCCACTTCGTTTCTAATTGAAATTTCCCTGCTACATCAAATATGGTGAACTTAGGCGTTTTAGAAATTCATCCTAGATTTTTTGATTTTTTTTCCCAGCCTTTTTCTGAGATATGCTGCGCTGAGTGATTTATGTTACTCCTGCTCGGTGGTTTTTTGCTGCCTCAATTTGTCGTCGTTATTGTTTTAATATTTTGGGCCTATAATTCTGCAGTTGCGTGCTAGCGTAATTCCGACATTATTGTGGAATCTGTCATTCGTTTTAATTTGGTGATGGTGACCCAGTTCATGATTAGGAAACATCAAGCTACTTGCCGTCGAAAGTGTAGAACTTTTTCTTGGTCATGATATGGTAACAAACATATTGATGAAATTTAGAAGTTCTAGTCTGTCTATGCCACGTAAGGAACTTCTTTTCTCATTTATTATTATTTGTCTTATCCACTGACAAGAGTCTCGTTGTAGCAGTCATAATGATTCTCTGTTGTTTTTTTTTACTCTTACACCTTGTCCATTGTGCAGATTTTTAACGATAGAAAGCTTTTTTTTTTTTCCTTGACATTTCATCCCTTAAGATGCTATTATCACGCAATGCTGTCTAAAACTTCTATACTTGCTGTACTCTGGCAGAAGCAATGTGGACAGGGAACTTGAGAGGAGGTGGAGGGGGTTCCATGGATTCTGGACCTTACCCTGAACGGCCAGGAGAGCCAGACTGTTCTTATTACATCAGGACTGGCCTCTGTAGATTTGGAATAACCTGCAAATTTAATCATCCTCCCAATCGGGTATTGGTAATAAAAATCCCTCTGAGATAATCTCTATTGAACTCGACAATTTGATACATAAATACAGTACTACACTACTTTCTATCTTCAACTTCTTGAGATGCATGTGATTTTTAGTTCTGTGCATTAAAATTTACATCAATTTGGCAATTCATTTGTTAGATTAAAGAAATTTAATAGTTACTAATCAAAGTATCATTAGACTTGGAAGCATTCATTAATTCTAAGAAAGCAGGATTCATTAAAGGGCTTCTACACAAAACTCCTGTTAAGTTATATGATTGCAGTACTATTCCAAATCTTCAGAGTTGGCTACCATCGGTGCTATGCTATGTTGCAATAAATTATATGCCAGATGTTTTTGTATATTCTACTTTGTTTGGGTTGATTGCAAACATAGTTACGAGTACAGATCAGATTGTAGGGTTTTGTATACAAAAATCATTTTTTCAGTATGAAAATGATGAAAATAACAAGAGAATTAAATGTCTTTTTCTATTTCAATTAAAATGATGTTCGTGAGCTTTGATGAGAAGACATTATTTAAACTTGTTTTAGGATTTCACTCATATAACCAACTCTGGTTGGAAATTGTGTGGACTAGTGTGGACTTTGCATAGGCTCCTGTGCACGATAATTGCATAGCTCCAGAACTTTAAAGATAAAAGCAACCCGAACACACAACTATAATCATTAGTGCAGTTTGGCTTTTCATTTGATTGTCTAGTTTTTTCTGGTCTTCTTTTACTACAGTAATTTTCTATCTTGATGAAGAGGTAAAACCAATTGTATAGCTAAACAGAGCTTGTACGTGCTCAAAAGAAAATAGTAGACAAGAAAGTAAATAGCTAGACAACCCCATCATCATGTGTATATTTACTATCAAAATGCTTCATAAGACCTTTGTGTATGCATGCTATTAACTTTTTTTGTCTATTGATTTTCTTTTGAACTCGATTGATTTTTATCTCTTCTTTGAGATGGAAGATTAGTGTCATTAAATGGGAGACTAGAGACAATTAAATGACAATACATTTAGCCACAAACACGTTGGTTTTATGACATAAGGTAATCAAGGGGGTGCCTTTTACCATTGTGAATAATATGATCATTTAACAGGATCAATTTAGCCACAAACACAATGGTTTTATGACAATTAAATCTAGTATTGCTTTAGATTTGGATTCTTACTAATTTATCAATCAGATACTAGCACTACTATGCAACTTCATCTTTTGAGGCTAAAATGGGCTAAGTAATTGATATGGTTCTTTATATGGCAATCTGTCACTAATAGTTAAGGTGTAACAAGGTTTAAAGTATCGACCAATTTTGGAGTTTCGGCTAGAGACCTGTTTCAGAATAATATCATTCTATTTTGGTTGGGCGACACTCGATAAGGGGAGGAGGAGGAGTGGAAATAATAATAAGAAGAAGAATATAGTAAGATGGAAATTCTAGGATTATGGTATCTCTAAAGTCCTTATGCAAGTCTGATATGGAATATGGACAATTTTCTTTCCATGTGGTTTGGCAAGGTGTCATCTGCCTATTCTTTGTACTCATTGTTAGTGCAATATGAGCAAGATGGAAACTTTAGGATGATACCATCTCCAGTTCCTTCTACCAGTCTGATAATGGTTGTCATTTCATGAGAATATTTGAAATGTTTGTATGGTATTTGAGCAGATTAAACAACAGCTCTGGAAAAAATGATTATATGTGCAGTCGATAAAGATGAAAAATGTCATTTTTTTTTTTTTTCATTTTTGAAGAGATTTCAAGAGCTAAATGAAAATTTTGACTTTTTATGGTAATTTAACACTAAATGTTAGGCTACGACTCAAGCACATGAGCAAAAGATGAGAGTTGCAGAGATGAGGATGTTAAGGTGAATGTGCGAACATACGAGGATGGACAGAATAAGAAATGAGGATTAGAGAAAAAGTCGGTGTTGCATTTATTGAAGGAAAACTCTGAGAGATACGTTTAAGGTGGTATGGATATGTACTTAGAGCCAATAAATGCTCCAGTTAGGTGATGTAAAACAATGACAAATATATACATCAAACATGGAAGAGGAAGATCAAAAAAGACTTGTTAGCAACAATAAAATAAGATAAAATTTATTTAAATATAGATGATGATATAGTAGGGGATAGAGTCCTATGGCGTAGAAGGATTCATATAGCCGACCTCACATAGTGGGATAAAACTTTGTTGTTGTTGTTGTAAGGTGATTTAACCTTGATTAACCAGTGATTCTGAATGAGTCAGGCTGATGAAAGATGATTCTTACTCTCCATGTCTGAATATAATATTATGATATCAAATGATTAGGTGATGTATTTAATCATGTCTCATTGTCTAACTTATGAATTACACTTTAACTTCATATTGACTTATTTTATATTATAAATTGAAGTTATAAATCAATTAATTCAGCCTTGATTAACTAGAAACCTAACATGAAAGCTGAGAGTTCTTGTTATCCTCTATGTATTCTTCAAAATTACTAATAGTTTTCAGGTCAATCAGTCTTGTCACTTGTGTCATTTTAGAATTCACAATCAATGCTGTTAACTTTAGCAGTGATGTATTGCACCACAAAATGAATATCTTAGCTAAAATTGCTTGTGATTTTTGTTAGTCATTAAATGGGACTTGTCAAGATGCATTATATAAGTGTGTAATCTATAGGTATCATTTTGAACAGAACCATTAAATAGTGTGAATAGTTACATGTTTTAGCAATAGATGAGACCATCATCAAATTTTCCCTAGGAACAGTTCAACCATGTATTCTTCCTGACTTTGTAACCTGAGTAAAGTGCTGGTAAGCTCCATTACGTGTACTCAATCCATTCTGACTGTTTTCTATTTTTCTACCACTTGATACCCAGTATGCTAGAAGTACCGCATGCATTTGAATGTTCCATAAATTGGACATAATTGGATATTTTGGTGATTTTTTTGTGTTGATAATTTAGAAATATATCATTCTTATTTAGCTTCCCTATAGCAGATTTTGTGGTTTTTAACTGGTTCTGAAAATCTCAGGCTGTAGCTGCTGCAAGAATGAGGGGTGGGTATCCTGAAAGAGTAGGCCAACCTGAATGTCAGGTCTCTTCATTCTCATATTTAGTTTCATTTATGTTTATATGCGTACACTTCCATGTTCATCCAGTTACAAAGTTTATTGCTGAAGTCGAAGATAAGTTTTTATACCACTTTATAACATTATACCAATTAGCTTTGTTATTACTTATTAGTTAGCTTTCCGAGATAGGTTTCGCCTTATTGAAGAACTGCAATCGACTAAGTGTACAGTCTGGGCATGTTGCTGAACTTTCACTTTTATTGTTTTCATTGTCTTTACTCCATTGCACTGTGTTAAGAGTCATCTCCCAAGAAATTAAGATCTATGCTTTAATGGAATCAGCCACATGGTCTATCGAGAAATTCACCTATAGCTGTTATGCATTTTTGTCTAGTACCAAGTAAATATTTTGTTTTTCTTCATTTGTTCAACTGTGTATTCAGAGCAAGTTTTTTTTCCTTGTTATTACAATGTACAAACATTGCAATCCAATAAAGTTTGAAAAAAATGCAATACTTGTTCTAGTCAGCATTAGTGTTACTTTGTCTGAATCCAATTTTATTTTTCTTAATTATATTTTCTTCTTCCATTATTTATATTCCATTCATGTTTTCCTTCTTTAGCATTTGATATGGATGGATTATAAATCGTATTCTACCTAATCGAGTCAATGTGCTAATTGGCCTTTCTCCAAGAAAATGAAAGAGAAAAGAATTTTTTTATTTTAGGCTAATATTTAAGTATAACTTAAAATATACAATTTCCTTTTTCAAATATGGTTGCTACATTTCCTGTCAATTATTCCATACGCAAACTTTTACATGTGTCTGTTATGATATGTTGTTTGTCTTAGTTATTATTATACATCATTGATTCTGCTAAGTGCTAACAAAAGCCTGCTGTGTGTCAATATAAATCAGTCATACAGTTAGCCTTGACAATCTTTCTTCATTGTTGACTGTTACTTAAAAGTCCATGTTAACAGTTAGAAGCTTGTATATGACAAACAATATTGTCATTTCAAATATGAACACTGTTCATTTTATTCTACAACTTCATGAACTTAGTTAAATTTGTTTGTGGACTACTGTCAATCTCAAGGAAAAGACTGTTAATCTATCATGTATTTGTTAAGCTTCACATCATTTTTTGACATCACATTTAAATTATCAAAAAATGTGATAATGTTGCATGCACTAACCTAATCGATAGACTATATCAATAAATTTTCAACGTAAATATTAGAACTCCTTGACACTCTTTTGAGATGGCTTCTTTAATGTTAGGGAATTAATGGCTTATTGAGATAATACCCCACTCCCACTTATGTAATGTTGATAGTTAACATTATTTCCCTCATTTGTTAGGATCATTATCGTGGAAGGAGCACTCTACCACCGAAATTAGCCAATCTTAATACTTTAATGCTTGTTTTCTTAAGAGTTAAATCAAATCAAATGGAAGACACCAAGGGAGAAGAGAGAGAGGAAGATAGCAGTTAGAGTTTTGTCGTCGCACAACATTTCCTTATTTACACTTTCTTTAGATCTTTCCCTGAGAGTTTTATGTGTAACCCATACATTTTGCGAACAATTCTCAACATCTGGTTAGATATTTGAATTTAGAGAGAAATTAATTATGATCCAATCTAATTAACTCTCGACTAATTTAATTTTTAAAATTTAATTATCTGCACAAAACATTTTGCATTAACTCATAGTCAATAGTCACGAAATGAATAGCCTACAATTGCCTATGTTCACGAGTGGCTAACAAACCATGTCCATGGCAGCATGTGTATGACCAACAAAAAAAGACAATTTCATGGCCATCAGAAGGGCCAATTTGGCATAGTAACTTTCGGAAACTATATGCAAAGAGTTTAGAATCATGGTGGACAAAAGTAGCCCATCGCAACCCATGGACTAAGTCATAATGACCTGGCTTGTACTTCCTATGCCTACTTTAATCATTTGGCATTTTTTGTCATCACTTGTGGACCAAGTTCATGGCAACCAACACGTCTCTTTGCAAACCATGCAAGATTCTAAACTCACATTGAACAGTATGTTTGCATTCACAATGCAGTTCCATGTTAACCAAATCTCTGAGGGTGTGCATACATGTAGGGCCTCATAGCTCGCCGATAGCATGGACATTGCTATGTGCACGTCCTACACAAGCTGAGCCTCATGGCCCAGCTTCTACGTGGAAACTGCTACATTATCTAAATGGGTCTATAGTCTTCCTCTAGCATGGACACTGTCACATGCGTGTCCCACACAGGCAGATCCTTGCAGCCCTCCTACTGCATAGATGCCATCATGCATGTACCGCTTGGGCCCACAACCTACCTACTACATGAACAACCCTATGCGGGTCCTGCTTAGGCCTACAACCCATCTGCTATGCAAATAATGGCACACACATTCTATAAGCACGACCTTGTGGGTGACATGAAAGGTGGACAAAGTCTAGTATAAGCATTTGCATTGGGCATTGCCCTTGTGGCCCCATGAGCTATGCAGATTTAGTTTGCCAAATGAGCATTGTGCAGCATTGCCCTTGCAGTTGCGTATTGTGTAAACATGATCTGTTAGACATGCATTGCATAGGCAATGTGAGGGCTTCTTACTGAGCTTTCAATCAACTTCTAATGATGATATATAGTTCATCCTCATTTTTCTCATTCAGAGCCTGCATCCTTTTTGATTTGATCATTAAAACTTGCTTTGATACCATTGTTGGGTCATCATCATCCCTGAAGGAGCACATTGGCGCACTTGAAATTTTGCCCTTGCCTCATGCTTTATAATTATTTCACACATCATATATATGATCACTAAAGTAACAATGCTACAAGAATCTTTTATTACAATCATCAATCACAAAAAGTCAATGAGATTGTAAAGAAGAATAATGCAATTACATTATATTTCCTTACAATGAGATTGATTGTAGGGTACTATCACCAACATCATCATCATGTCGAGAAGGTGATATCCTGGTAGGCCTGTTGAGTGCTTACACAAGGTAGACACACATCAACAAATTTAGTAGCTCTCTCCTTCCGTGGTATACTTAAGGAAAATTTAAAGGTTAAAATTATAAAATAGAAGTTGATGCAAAAATGTAAATGATCAATATCAAAAACAACCTAAAATATATTTACTATGCTTTGGATTTTTAACTAGTAGTTTAATTGCAGTATTATACCAGTAAAAGGGCATGCAACGACATCAGCAATATGGCTGAGCCATATTGTCATGTGGATCAGTAAAATTGACAATGTACTTAACTGAGGTTGATTACAAGCTATAATTCAAAAATATTCTGAAGTTTCTATAGGAATTTTGATTGAAATATAACAAGGGTTATATGTCAGACAGTCCGTACAATTTATACTATATTTAGATACTTTTATTTTTTAACCTCCTATCTTTTATTACAATGTAAAATCAGAAGCTATCTCAATTTTTTCTTTTTGTTGTCTTAAATTACAAGGTAGAGCTTGACACTATATAATTTTGTTTTTTTACTCTTTTGCAGTATTTCTTGAAGACAGGAACATGCAAATTTGGAGCTACATGCAAGTTTCACCATCCCAAAGATAAGGCTGGAATTGCTGGGCTAGTTCAGTTAAATGTTCTAGGCTACCCTTTACGTCCGGTTTGTGAATATGCTAACCCTACTACATCTATTCTTAGAGCATCTACTTCTGGCAATGGGATGTGTTAGTTTGAATCAATTAAATGAGATCTAATATCTTACCCTTTCATTTCCATGTTTTTATTTATACTTTCTTTGCTAGTTAAGTTGTCATGTCCTGTGATAATTCACAATTTTTGTATCATAGAATGAGAAGGAATGTGCATATTACACAAGAACCGGGGAGTGTAAATTTGGAAATACATGCAAATTCCACCATCCACAGCCCTCAAATGCAGTAGTTTCTTTACGTGGCTCTCCGGTCTATTCTTCACTACATTCCTCAACAACCCCCAGTCAGCAATCTTATCCTGCAGGGATGACAAACTGGACCTTACCAAGATCTTCTTTTATTCCAAGCCCTCGATGGCAAGCTTCTTCAAGTTATGCCCAGTTGATCCTTCCTCAAGGCATGGTCCATGTTCCGAGTTGGACATCTTACTCTGTAAGTTTGTCCCATGCTTCCTTATTGCTTTTATGATTTTGAGTAGTCAGTATAGTAAACATGCTTTTAACCCGTTACTAGCTTACTATTAAATATTAACCTATAAAAATTGCATGTAGAGATATCATACTGATTTTATTTCATTATGAAATTTTACATGATTTTAGTCAACTGTGAAGTTGAAAACAACCTCTTGCAAAGTAAAGTAAGACTATGTACAATAGACCTTTTCCTAGAATCCCACGTGGCGGAAGCTTCGTGCACCGGGCTGTCTTTAATTTTCAACTGTGAATTCGCTACCATTATCAAGTTAGGAAGTTCAGTGATGAAAATACTTATGTTGCATAATCTTGAGCCGTTAATGCCATCAACTTATATGCAGAATTATAGAAAATATGTACACGCCTTTATGCTATGCTTGTATTAAGTAGTATCATACACTTGCTGGAAGTTTTTACTTGAAATCCCCTGTACCAGACCTTTTCTCGGAACACAGACATCGAACCATTATCCTCCAATATGTTAATATTGAGGAATTTTATTGGATTTTGATACATATAATCCGTTGTTGAAATTTAAAAGTAGTTTTGTCTGAGATGTGTTCAATTTTCATTTGAAACTGCATAATTTAACCTGAAACAACCTACTGATTGTTGCAGAAGTGAACTAGTATATAGAAACATGTCGTAAGATCTGATGGCGGTGACTTGATTAGTATTGCTTAAAAGTTAAATGAAGACAAAAAATGCTTTGTAGAAATTCTATTTCAGAGTTAATTTCTTTCTCCATTTTGGATATTCCTGTCTGATCTAGCTTATGAAAATAATTGAATTAGGAATTTATGTTTTAAAAGTTAGTTTGATAGGCTCTCTTCTTTATGAGAATTAAGTCTTTAAAGGGAATCAGCAAGTTTTATTTAGGATTGCAGGAAAGTTTTGGTAGAAGCTTAATTATTTTAGTTTGTTTCGTGGTTTATTTCCTTTTCTTATTGAGTGCTTTTAGATATATGATTATTTCTTTCGTATAATATTTTTAGTTTGATTGTAGTTTTTGTTTGGTTTGGAGCCTCTAAAAGGAACTCCAATATCACTAATGTTAATCATCTATATAATATATTCCTCTTTGTGAGTGTTCATTCTCTGTGAAACAAATTATTTCTGTGCATGAGATTATTTTATCCTTATGCTGCATCGAAGTGATCTGAAAGCCTATCTCAATTTTTTATTTTCTGCTTTCTCGAATCAGGAAGTGATCTTTAAATATTTAGAAGTTAGAGAAGCTTAATAGCCCCTAAATGCTATTCTAATAAGCTTATTAGCTTCATTTGCCATCCATATTTGCCTAGTGTTGTGTGTTAAGTCATCCTGATGATGAGATTAAAATTAACCACTAAAGTCAAGGGCTAATAGACGAGTGACATGCCTATACTATGATGGTCAGTAGTGTGAACAAGGATTACTTGGGTTGTCCTGAGTTTAACTAGTGGAAAGCCAGCATGTGTATAGTTAGTTCAGTTGAGAGGTGAGTGTTGTTATGGAGACAGTCTGGATCTACTTGGGCCCTTTGACTATGTGCCATTCTACCATTAGATGAGCATTCACTTTGAAGCCTGCGAAAGGGGTTTGGGGGTCACATGGAAATGTTTTGTAAGGAAGATTGACTATTCTAACACAATATCTATCAACTGATAAATCTAAGTTTTATCATGGTAGTGTTTAACACGATTAAAATCTCAAACTTTGCTTTCCTGTTTAAATAAATGAGTAAAGTACAGGTCGCGATGGCAAGAGTGACATTAGAGCGCAAGCGCATCTGAGGTGGTTTCGTCCAACAACCCTATAATTTAGACAAGTTGATTAGAGTTGAAGATGTGAAGGAAATAAGTTTGTCAAAGAAATTATTATATGATTTATAATGATCTAAAAGGATCTGAATATTACTACTAGTTTTATAGAGTTTAATATCTTGATACGATTCATGAAGCCAATGTCAAATAGTTGAGATTCATGAATTATTATTGTTATATAATATGCCTACAGGGGCAACTGGGTTCATCTCCTGAGTCTCAACAAACAACAGGGAGTGCTCCGTTTTATAACCCCTCACATCAAGGTGAGACAAGTGGTGGAGCTCAAGGGAAATTTTCTTCTTACCGACCAAGTTCAGTTACTATGGGGCTATATACAACAATCCCTAGAGAGAACGTATTTCCTGATAGACCTGGGCAACCTGAATGTCAATTCTACATGAAGACAGGAGATTGTAAGTTTGGTGCAGTCTGCAGGTTCCATCATCCTAGGGAGAGATCAATTCCTCCTCCAAACTGTATGTTGAGTCCATTGGGCCTTCCCTTGCGTCCAGTAAGTTTCCCATCAAACCTGATTTTTCCTCTACTTTGATCAATAAACCATGTGTGCCTAGGATCAGTTTCAAATCTTATACTGCTTGTAAATATTTGTTGGTTTAATTTATGTACTTTGCAGCCACTAAGTGATTTCTTTTGCACCAAAAAAAAAATTTTTTTATTACCAAATGAACAGTACAGAACTATTTCAAGCTGATATCCCGAGTGTGTTTTTTCTTGCCTTCAATTTATTGTTTTCTTGATAGTATTTTTTTTTTATGCATGACAGCAGAAGTTAAGATTTCGTATGCTCTTATAGCATTACCCAAGAGACTGAAATGACAATGGACAATAAGAACATTACCAAGTAGGAGAAAGCAACATTATTACTGATTTCTTGTGCTACAGTGTATGAATAGATTTTAATCAACATGAGAAGGTTGAGAAAAGTAATTAAGGTGCAGCTTTGCAATTCCCGTCAGCATCTTACCTGGATGGGAATGGTTTGAATCATCAAAACAATCTATTATGCAAGTACATTAGAATTAAAAGAGATTTTCCTGCGAACAATCTTTTCACTATTTGGAACGTTTCTAATTGGATGCCACCTGGCCACCGACAAGTTTCACCTTTCGCCTGGTTACACGCTTTAGCAATCTAATTTCCTGGTCATTTATGAACTTGAGCATGATAAAGTTGATTGGAAAAAAAAAAATCACTGGTGAGCCTAATGCATGGTTAAGTTGCACGGTGCTTTATGTAACTTTCTTCAAGATTTCAGTAGCAAGTCAAATGCTAAATTTTACTAGTATCTTACATATTTCTCCTTATTTCTTCACACTAGACATTTGGTCCTAAAATAATGGCGTTTGTGGAAAATTTCGTTTACCAAATTTAAGATCATAAAATTGGATGCTTCATTATAATTTCTTCAAGCTTACAGGTAGTGTGTGAAATGCATGATAACAGATACTAGGATTCTACATTTTAATCCTTATTTCTTCACATCGGACAAGGATAATGTTTCTGAGTCATTTCCCTCGCCAAACTTTTTGTCAAAGATGAAGTTCTTACTACCATACCTATTTCACCTCAAATCTCTCTGTTCAATGATGAATGGGAATTGTGCATGGTGCAAAATTTTTGTTGTCTAATTATAAATAATCCACTTTGCCAAAGATACCATCATATTCTGCCTTATTACTTGTGTTTCTCTTTGACATTTCATTTGAGTTTCTGAAATCACTTGTGGATTTTTGGTGATGGTTCCAAGAGTTTGAATGGACACAATGAAATATGAATGAAATTTTCATAAAAAAAATGAGAATGACCTAGATTCTGGTCTCTGTTTGATCTAGCTTCAAGTTTGAGGATGTAGTTTCACTAGTACCAACTCACCCATCAACTCAAAACACAAACTTTAGGAGCCAATACATGTTAAAGGATTTGAGGGGTTTCTGCGCTTAACTTCTTGCATACTAGTAACCACAATAAAAAGTTGACTCCCAATCTTTTCCTTATTTTTATCATTATTTGAGACAAAAACTAGTTGACTATGTAATTTCGACAGGGCGAGCCTGTGTGCGTGTTCTACTCTCGATACGGAATCTGCAAATTTGGACCAAACTGCAAATTTGATCATCCAATGGGTACTTTCGCCTATGGCCTCGCCGCATCCCCCACAGCTGATGTTCCGACTGTTCGTCATCTCATGGGATCCTCTTCAGAGCCTCCTGCTTTGACACTGCCATCAGAAGGAACTGGCAACACTAGCTCAGGAGTCCCAAGACGATTATCCCTATCAGAATCTCGGCAAGCAACCTCTGGCGATGAAAATGCTGAGACAGAGTCATAGATAAAAATTGCCAATTCAAGCATTTGCAGGTTTCTTTTTTTCCCTAGACAAGCAACTACGATGATTTTCTGTCTGTAATATCCAGTTTTCCTTACTGGAGATGTACAGCTACTTTCATGTTGTATTTTTCTTTTCTTTTCTTTTTTCCCCCCTCCACCTGAAGATGCATCCATTCGGTGGCAAACAAGGATTGCCTATTTAATGTATATCATCATAAATTTAACTGTCAATTGCTATGGGGAATATGCAAGCCCACCCCCATCACATTGACGTTGCTATTTATCTCGGCAATGTCATCTTGCCTCAATTGACTCGAGTTCATGCCCTTGCATTTGAGTTTATGGAGATAGATAAACACACAAGGAAAGATCCAGTATAAAATCTGGACTACGTATACCAAAAACTGTAGTAGAAAGCAAAACCTGAGTAATTGAGCTGTCGTTTGATGACCTTTGTAGCAGCTTCTCATTGCCAGTATTTGAGCTTCCCTCTTCCTCTGCTGCGGGGCGTTTATAATTTTCACATACGACGAGAATAATTGTTTTTTTTATTATTGTTTTTTTTGCTTTTTGAGTGTGTGTAAGTGTAACTAACTTCTCTAAATTTTCACTAGTTATTATTTTATGATGTTTATTACTTTTTTTTTTTTTTTTTTTATCATTATAGGAAGTTGGTAATCTAAAAGATCCTGACTCGAGAGACTACTGGGTTTAACCGTTAAGAGACGACTATTTAATATTCTTTCGTATGGTATCGCATTGCAGGGATTATTTGCAAATGGAACTCTATTGAATCCCAAACTGAGTACCAACGTCGAAGTCAGAGTTCCTTTCCGCTGCTTTCGCTGAAGGCGGAGAGAGATATAGCTTGACCAATGGGAAACCAAGGCACCATCGATCCGATGCATGTGCATGCATTGCTTCGCCAGCAATCCCTATAGAAATGGTCCAACTGTACCAGAATATTAGTGCCGACTTTCGGAGGAATTGACTTGGTTAAAAGGCAAAGCCTGGCATAAACTAAAGCCCCTCCTAAAGCTAGGAATAAAGACGTTTATGCCTTGCCTTTCTTCCTCCCGCATTTTAAACATATTACAAATAAAAAAAAGTCCTTTATTATTATTATTATTATTAAAGACTTTTTTTTAATAAATAAATATCAAAAATATATTTTGAACAGTTATATTTATAATTGTTACAATAATTTTAATTGAGGTTTTTTTTTAAAAATATATATATATTTACGATATAAAAGTATTTTATGGGTTTTGCTTGACGAAAATATTTTCTTTAGTAATTTTAATTGTGCCTAGGAGATTTCTGCTTCGGCTTCGGGGGTATAAATATTGCCTCTTCCTCCGGGTCGAAGAAGTCGTCGGCAGTCCACCTCCAGCCCTCTCCCTCTTCTTCCTCCGCTACGTAGCCGGAGCAGCGGTCGACGAGCATCCGCCTCTCTCGCTCTTCTTCTTCTTCTTCTTCTTCCGCCTCGAATTGCTATTCGTTCATCGATTTGATCGGACGATGGGCGGCCGGGAGATCTCCCGCAGAGGGCTACTGTTCGCCGTCTTGCTCGCTTCCGCCTCGATCCCTTTGGCGTCCGCCGCCACTAGCTCTTCCTCGACGAAGAAAACCAAGTCTTCGGGAGCCCCTCCGCAGCTAGTGTCGGAGCTCCCTGTGCGCGCCGGCGTCCGGGGTCCTTCTTCCGTCGTCTTCCCCATCTACGGAGATGTCTACCCTAATGGGTGAAGCTCAAGGTTTGGGGTTCACTGGATGGATGGGCTCTAATAGTTGATTTTTTTTTTTTTAATTTGTAGGTTGTACTATGTATCGATGTTCATTGGCGACCCCCCGAAGCCCTACTTCCTGGATGTCGACACCGGCAGCGATCTCACCTGGCTCCAATGCGATGCTCCCTGCGTCAGATGCTCCAAGGTCAGGTTTTTATCCTTTTCTTACCGTCTCCTCCTGAACTCCTCCTGATTCCCCAAAACTTTTCAAGATTCAATTAAAGACCGGGTATTTCTCATCGATCCAGGGACCTCACCCGTGGTACCGACCGAACAAGAACAAGTTGGTCCACTGCAAAGACCCTCTCTGCCTTGCTCTCCACTCCGGCGTCGCCCATGACCAGAACTGCGACCAGTGCGATTACGAGATCCAGTACGAGGACCGAGGCTCCTCCCTTGGCGTCCTCATCGCCGACTCCTTCGCCGTCCGCCTCACAAACACTACTCTAGCCCGCCCCACCATCGCCTTCGGGTCAGTAACCTAACCCAGCACTCCAATTTCTGTAAAATCCAATCTCTGTCATCCATATCGATGCAACTGGTATGTGTAGGTGTGGATACGATCAACAGGGTGCAAGTCAGGACGCCCCTGCGCAGACGGATGGAGTTCTCGGGCTCGGAACAGGGAAAGTTAGCATCTTGTCGCAGCTCAGCGATCAAGGGGTGACCAAAAATGTGGTCGGTCACTGCCTCGGTGGAAAGGGTGGCGGCTACCTTTTCTTTGGAGACGATTTGGTCCCTACCTCTCGGATGAGTTGGGCGCCCATGTCTCGCATTGGATCAAAGTGAGATGCTATTTAAGTTGCGATTGTGGAACTTTTTGCTGCAGGAGCACTGATTTCTTGTCATTGTTATCAGAAACTACTACTCGCCTGGGCCAGCAAACCTCTATTGGGGCAATCAATATTTGGGAGCGAAGCAACTGGAGGTGGTTCTGGATACTGGGAGTACCTTCACCTACTTTGGCCTTCAACCCTACCAAGCTTTCCTCTCAGCTGTAAATATAAACTGTCTTCGGATCGAACCCTGTTCATTTCCATTATAGCGCTGACATTGATTTTTGAGTTTCTATAGGTCAAGAGTGATCTATCGAGGAAGCCACTCAAGGAGGAACTCGACCCATCGCTTCCAGTGTGCTGGAAAGGGCAGAAGCCATTCAAGTCGGTGTCCGATGTGAAAAAGTATTTCAAAACGTTAACCTTCAACTTTGTGAATGGAAAGAAAGCACTGCTCGAAATGCCCCCTCAGAATTACCTGATCATCACTGTAAGGCATTTGCAACCTTCCTCTCGACTAAAACAATCCAAAAATATCAATTGTCGATATGAAATTCTGATGTTTCATTTGCAGAAATTTGGCAACGCATGTTTAGGAATTCTCAATGGCACTGAAGTCGGACTGAGCAACCTTAATGTAATTGGAGGTAAACAAATCAGCAACTTGTTATGAAGAAACCTTTCGTTGTTCTCTTGATGAAACACTTGGATGTGATTGTGGAATGTTTTCCAGATATTTCTTTGCTAGACCATATGGTCGTTTATGACAATGAGAAGCAGCACATTGGATGGGTTCGAGCAGCATGTGATAGACTCCCCAAGTCTGGAATTTCTTCACTGTGATGATTTAGTTTTACTTGGACCTGCACGGAAAGGTGGAGGTTTCTCACTCTGAAACTCTTTTCTGTGTCAGTGTAGATAGTGAGGACGGTGGCCTCGACAATGATCTCTCTCAATATGGTAGCAGGGGTTTCCTTTCAAAAGGATGGCCTTCATATGACCTATGATCTCTTATAGAAGTAAAAGAGAAAAAAATTATTTAAAAAAGAAAGAAAAAAAAAAACCTGGGGTTTAGATATATGTTATAGTAACATCCTTCGTTGTTAGACTTCAATATCAAGAATGTTGTATCCATTTGAACAGAATAAACTATTTAAACTCTTAGCTTATGTAATTACAGTCACAAATACAAATTCAGCTGGTCTGCTTCTGTTATGAGAATAATTTCACAGGATTAATTGTTCATGTACCTCTTTGAATCATATTGCAATCCTTATCTTTCTGCAAATTTTCTTTTGGATTGGTAGATCTTTACTCTCCTGTCTAAAAGATTGACAAGGCACCAGGTGGGCCATACTAAATTAGAAGATCCGGATAATCCTTTTCCATAGACACGAGATGATGATGAAGTTTGATTTTTTTTGTTCAGTTATGAGTTAACAAAAGAAGAATAGATGGATTGATGGAGATGCCATGAATTTTGTGGAAGGAAAAATTCAGACCGCATATGATTCCACAGAGAGTGGGGATGTGTCAAACAGATACCGCAATGCATACTCCTTTTTATTATTATTATTATTATTTATAATTCAAAATATGAAGGTAGATTATTTTTTTTCACAGTTTATATATATTTAGAGGTTAATCTTTAAAATATTTATCTCTAATGAAATTTAAATTTTGATCATTTTATTTATTTTCTTGACGGGTTTATGCATATAAAAGGTTAAGGTGATTAATAATTAGCACGAGAAAAATAAGATGACTGATGAATGTAGTATAAAGGATTATACCAAGAAAAATTTAAATTTTGTTAATTCTTAGAACAAAGATGATGTACTCATTTTAAATATTTTTCGTTATCCATTTCATAGTTAAATGAAAGAAGATAAATTATGATGGTCATTTTTACCCAATAAAAAATTAATACGGTGAAAAAATACATTTCGAAAATTTTTATAGTCTTCAAGAATTGACACTTATTCTTTGGAACAATTATATCATTCATATTAACCATTTGGTCCTCTCATAGGAACAAATATATTTAGAAAGTTTAATTGAAATTTAATCAAACACAATTAAATTAATTAATTGAGAAATAATCAATTCTGTGATTGAGTACTCCTACGAAGTTCAAAGGTAAGTATAAAACTAGAAATTATCCTCCAAAGTGCATATTAAAGAACACTGATTACTTTCAATTTATTCAAGTGACCGATAAAAATTTCTAGTAGGATCGAATTAATCATTCCAAAATTAATGAAATTTAAGATTTGAATATACGATATCAACTAAAAAAATTCAAAGATAATCCGGATAACTCGGTGCTTCAGTAATAATGGACAGGGATACTCATGCTTTGTTTTTACTTTGGGCTTATATTAGTGATTTGAGTCGTCTGTTACAATTTAAATGTATTTTTTTTAAATTATCGGTGAGATTTTTTTTTTTGTTGACGTTGACATATTCTCTAGGATAATTTAATTATAAAAAAAATAAAATTAAAAAGTAGTTCAAAGCCCACAATTACAATCCATCAAAGCCCGGCCCAACTGCTCTTCAGGGAAGGAAACCCTTCAGAGCCCCCATCCCATATTCCCATCTCGCGTGATGCGTCCGCTCCCTCCCAACTGGTTCCCGTCTGCATCTCATTTAGCTCGATCATTATCTCCCCAAACCGTTCGATCTGCCATCACTTCCCCCGATCACCGTCCGCCTACTGCCTTCTCCGCTTCCCGCGCGACCGCCCCTGAAGGAATATGCCGCCGAGCTCCGAAGGAAGCGACCTCGCCGACCGCGAGCTGTACTCCATCCCCGCGTCCTCGAGTACCTCAACCCCTTCTGGATTATCTCTCCTTTCTTCGCTGCAGCGAGGGTTAGGGTTTTGATGTCCGTATTTTTGTTTTGGTTCCTCTTTGATCCAGGTTGGTTTCGTTGGGATGAGATCCACGACACGGAGAAGGGATCGCTCCCAGAGTTCTTCGACGGTTCCGCTGCCTCCCGGAACCCTAGAGTCTACAAGGAGTACCGCGATTTCATCATCAACAGGTACCGGGAGGACCCGTCCAGGCGCATCACTTTTACCGAGACCCGCAAGTCTTTGATTGGAGATGTCGGGTACATACAGAAGGTGTTCCGGTGCCTGGAGAAATGGGGGCTGATCAATTTCTGGGCCAAACCAGTTGCAGGGGTGCTTCCGCCCGTTGAGGATGCTGGGCCAAAGGTTGTGGTGGAAGAAGGGGTGCCGGGTGGTGTGCAGGTCGTCCAAGCTTCCATACCGCAGAGGAAGCGGATGGGCACGACGGGATTGGGTGGAGAAAACGGGTTCAAGTTACCATCTTTGACTTCGTACACTGATGTGTTTGGAGATCAGGCCCCGAAGAGGGGGCCTGTATGTGGAGTCTGCGGTAAACAATTCACTGTTAGCGGATCTGAGTCGTTAGAGGTATCTTCAGCTTTCCCATCCTTAGTACATTTCCGTAACCCCCCACGTTTGATTTGCTTTAGAGATAATTAAATTATGATCTATTATCTTCTTGGCCTATGTTGCAGAATTCTTCTTCATCTTTGGTAAGAATTATCTAGTACTTGAAAGTTTTTTTTTTTTTTTTTTCATGTTGGCATTTTGGTCTCTCGTCGAAACAGAAGGATTTTGTTACCATGCTTTGTTGATGTTGAGATGTTGAGTACGCTTCGCAGCATCCCTAGATCACCTAAAATGAGTTTTAGTTCCATAATCTCCTTTCATTTAGCATGTTTACTTTCAAATATATGCCTGTAAAAATTATAAAAAGTTGAACTAAAAGATTTATATTAACAAGTAACACAAATGTAACAAGCATCAAATACGAGCATTGGTTCTTATACTAAAATGAAAATCATGTATTAGGTGGGAGTATGATTTTCATAGCATTCTACCAAGATTAATCCCATAGTTGTTCAATACGCATATAAAATAATTCTCTCAAACGAGGCTATCTGGTATTGGAATTGATTTCCCCATATATTCACAAATATCTCTTGGCTAACTATTGAAATTATTGAGGGTTGGAGTTGGGATGACACAATTGAAACCAGAATGAATATAGGTATAAGCTTATCGATATATCTTTTGTTGGCACATGTAATGCTCGTGTTTTAGATAATGATCCCCTTGACTTCCCATCTCTTTTCAGTGATTTATCTCATTCTAGTTTTTGATAAGTGAAATCAAAGGATGAGTTATGAGAATAAAATCTTTGATTTTGGTCAAGATCATTTATTGGTACTTCTCCTCTTTCCTTTCTTTTGTCTTCCAACTCCTTGTGACTGACAAGAATAGAAGGATGAATAATGAAAAGAGGACCAAACTGTGTCAACATTGATGATACAGTGTCATGTACCATGCCAACATACTATCAACATTGACCGGTGATTAGACAATATGCTTGAGCCATACAAACCAATACCTTTTGGAGTTCTTAACCATGCTTTTTTTTCACTTCCAATTTGAATGGATAAAACCAACTAAAATATTCACTGTCATTTTTCCTGAATTTTCAATGCTTTATGGAATGTAGATAATTAGTCATTTTTGGGGAGTTCAACATGGAAGTTGGAGAAGGGCACTGGTTCTTTATGCTTAGAAGTTGCTCATGGACATAAGAGTGATTGATCAATACTTATTCATTAAGGATAAATTGGACTAATCAATCGCACTTCAGTGAATTTCTACTTGTGAATTGTGAACTTGGTCTTCAGCGTACCAGGTTATGGGATAGGATGGTGTTATGTCAGGATTCCCTCTAATTCTATACTGCCTCCAGTTGACATTAATTACTGGATCGTGACATCTTTTGTAAGCTCTGTGCTGTTTCTTATCATGGCTCTGCAGGGAGGACCGGTTGTATGTCCAAATTGCTCTAAAGATAAGAGTCAGGACAATGTTGCCGTAAAGGAATTGAAGCTTGATGCCGATGACAGTTCCAATCATGTAATGAGTGCGTGGACAGATGCGGAGACTCTCCTTCTTCTAGAATCTGTGCTAAAGCATGGAGATGACTGGGATCTTATTGCACAGCATGTACGAACTAAGAGTAAGCTGGATTGTATTTCGAGGCTTATACAACTGCCTTTTGGCGAGCATATTTTGGATTCCTTTAATGGAGCAGTTGCTGGTAGTATCCCAATAAGCAAGACAACTGATGTCAGAGAAATGCAATCCCTAATAAATGAACCACCTCATGAGCCCAACAAGGCGGATGGATATATTGAAATTGACAGGAAAGATGTTGAAGAATCTACTCCGGAACGTCCCTTAAAGAGGAGATGCTATAATTCTTTTGTAAATGCTGCAGATTCACTACTAAAACAGGTGCTTACTAACTTTAGATTACTTATCATCCATGCCTACAAAAGTCTTGATGTTGTTTCATATGAGTATGAATCAAAATGCTATCTTATGTTTGTTAGGTAGCATGCTTGTCTACTGTTGCTGGTTTGCAGATTGCTGCTTCTGCAGCAGATGCTGCTCTCACAGCATTGTGTAGTGAGAATCCATCTGCAAGCAAGGTCTTTTGTATCAATAAGGATCCATTAAATGATTTAATTTGCACAAGTGATGAACCCAACAGGTTAGTCTCCTCCCCTTCTTTTTCTTTATTATTTTGGCACCTCTAGTTCTTGAAAGACAATACTTGTGTTGTTATTGTATAGTCATTTCAATGTACTGAAGACTGAAGATCCAGATATGGAGCTGCAAAAAGTTACTGGTAGGTGATTACTCCTTTGTTTTGGCATTAAATCGAAGCATATTCTCTGGTGGATTTATTGGATGCTATAAAAATCCATGTCCTGGCTTTAGAGTTTCCCATAATTCTTACAGCTAGATAGTAAACTAGAAATGAAGTAAACTACATATATTGACTTAATTAAGGAATATGGGCTATTTTGTCAGTTATCATATCCATGACCATGAAAGTTTTGGTCCTTTATTCTTTGGAAGTTCTGCATTAACATTGGTTTCTAATATGCTTGACAAAAGTCTCGATTGAGTACTTGGTATAATTTATATCATTTTTTGTTCAGCCAATTTATATTTTGTGCCTGGATGAAGATGCTGCATTGCTAACATAGAAATCTCTAGATATGAGTAAAAAAAAAAAGCAAAGCCCGTGGTTATCAAAATCAGTGTCAAGATTGGAATCATACCGATAAAGAACTCAAGTATTAGTTGTATAGGATCAGTAGGATTGGTCAAATTGAAATCGGCAAGAAAAATAAGAAACGAGAAATTATAAAATTTCATTTATGAGATTACAAGAATTGTTCAGTTTTTACTATATAAAATTACATAACTGAACATATTCAAATATTAAGAATGCAATATATAATAATGCTATCTTCATATATGTAAAATTAATAAACATTAAAAATAGTTTATAACTTAGAAAAGGATTCTATTTCGGTAGATTACTCAATAATACTAGAATTTTAATTATTTTTAAAATAAAAGTGATATTATTCAATAGTCATAGGTTATTCCCAACTCCATCTGAATAGGTTATTAGTTGAAGGAAGGGTAATTTAGGATTGTTGTTGATTGAGAGATAATTATGTTATCTCTCGACACACAATCCACATCCGTGATCCATAATAAGCTCACTTGATTAATGGTGAATGAGAGAAAGATGGGTGAGGTGTTGAGCCAATGAGTGATGACAAGGTTGAATGACTAATTCTTAATCTTGCAGTGAATCAGGAGCTGTGGCAAGGTTAAGCTATTAAAGAGGGTGATGGAGATTTTGCCCGTCAATTTCCATAAGAATCAAAATAGGATTAAAGGGAAGGCTAGATTAGTGAGTTTTTAAAATTCATCTCAATTTGACCAAATTTTAACTTAATTATATTAATTTTCATTCTTGATTTTTCTAAATTTTGAGGAACTCCATAAATTTTATGATTTATCTCAATAATTTATAGCTATTTTTTTTTGAATCCCTAGATTTTTTTTTCTTTCAAACTTGTCAATCTTTATGATCTACCAATTTCTTGGAAACAATTGGACCAGCCATTGCGTATAAGTGCCTAACTTGGGCAATTCATATCAGCATTGGCCAATTTTGCCAACTATGGGAAATCAAGTAAAGTTTATCATAAATTTCTTTATTAATATTGCACACTAGATCATTCGCATGGATCATTGTTTTTTTAACTAGGTGTGCTAAAACAACCTGGGAAGGGTCCAGGTTTATTATGCAATGGGTAACTAACTCTTGGATATGAGTAGTTCTCCAGATTGAAGAGGAAAAGTTGTGCAAACTCTAGTTAGAATCGTGAAATCCCATCCAAAAAGCTGCTGATTGGGCCTTGACCAGGTCATACCCTCCAATTGGGAAGAGATGCTGGTTACACCATGGAGTATAACATGACAGGATAATTCCAAAATACTAATAATATTGATGGATGAACAGGAACAGAAATTTTAGAGTCCATGAATTATCTTGATATTCATGCTCTCTATTATCCATTTTATGTTTCTGCATGTTGATTCATGGATTTGTATAATGATTTGGAATGATTAATCATGTTTTCTTGTACGCTACTTTACAATTGCCTTCATAATAAGTTCGATGTCATGTTAACTTGAGATAAGATTCATATAGCAGACTCTGAATAGTTGGAGCAACCGCACCTTAGTTGATAATAATAATTATGAGTATCATTTAAACTTATGTATAATAGATGACTAAGAATTAGTTATGTTAAAGATTATTTGACAAATCGTATGAATAATCTTTACCATGTTCTCTGGATTTATTGATCTCCCAATGTAAAAATAAGATTCTTTAATCTCTCAAAAAGTTTGTCTGGATTGTGCACATCTACAAGAGCCGATCAGTTTATGACACAATGGGTAGGTCAGTTGAAAGACCCTAGTCATTCTACTGTTATAAAAACTTCAAACCAGATAATTGCATCCTTTTATGTTACTTGTTGCATGCAATAAATATAAGTCGTAGTCATATGATTAAGTGTGATGGTATTTGTGAAGTTTCATATGTTGAATTTCTAAACAACAGCCATTTTGGGCACCCATGTACCTTCTCCTTACCCATCTACTCTAAATTTATGCTGGACTCTCCATCTACCCCTTCTTTGCCGATGTTGGGCACTCTAATATTGAAACCCTCATTAGTACTAGTAAAAATTGTGAAACAATTATATCTGACACCTAGATCCATAGCCTTGCCATCTACTCGTACCTGAGTCGAAGTAACATAATATTCAAAAGCAAATTGGATGCAGTTTTTTCTCTTTATAATTAACTGTCTCTTCAATATCATCTTGAAAATTTTCTTTTCTTCTCAAGATATTCACAAAGGTGGCCAAGAAAAGAATTTCGAGGTTACAACACTTCAAATAAGGGCTTCAATTGCAACTGCACTTGGTGCAACTGCTGCACGTGCCAAGCTACTTGCTGACCAGGAGGAAAGGGAAATAGAATTGCTGCTGGCATCCATTATTGAGGCACAGGTTCCTCTCCACCATTACTTTATTTTTCCAAATAAATAATTGTTTTTGAAGATAGGTTCTCCTATACTCTTCAATCCTTTATTTGTTTAGATTATAGTCGTTAAGGCTGGATCCTGGAAATGATTTGTTAATCAAATCATTGTCAAATGCAAAAAGGTGCTATCTGATCAATTATATCAGTCAGCCTAAGATGTTACATTCAATGTCTATGGCCCTTATCAAACTTATGTTGCATTAGAGAATGTGAAAATTTAATTGAATTTTAATGAAACTTAAGTTCTTGACAAATTTATGCACAAGATGTGTAGGTCGTTACATTATTTTGGTGACTGCTATTGATATACCAATTTGAATGCTGGCACGACATGCCTTTTTGTTGTTCTCAATACATAAATCAACAAATCTTTTAGTGAAATGTCACATCAAAAGAAAAAACCTAAGTGCACTTTTGCTAGCACATGCACAATGTAAACTTGCCATTACATAAGCATGTCATGTCAAATAAGCACTGTGAAATTGAAAGATATTTTGAAGAATGAGTGTCATGTAGGCCGGTATGTTGTGTCAAATAAGATTTGTTGTGCATAGCATGTTATGTCCAGTCAGACTTGCTAATTGATATAGTTATAATTGAAATGATGATTTGGTACCATGCAACCACATAAAATTAAGAAAAACTTCTTACTAACAAGATAATTGTGCTTGGAAGTATATATACTAATTTATTTCCATGTAAGCAAGGTATATTAAATTATACAAATATTATTGATTCACTAACAAAAATATGGACAGATGGTTATTACTTTTTTACAAACTTGTATTAAATTCGTTAAACAGCTTAGGATTCGTTTCCCACAGTGAAAAGGAGAAAGAAAATAACAAGGTGAGGGAAAGGGGTGATAAGACCCACCTTAGGCAAATCTCTCCTAATTCTTTAGTAATTCATTCCCTATCTTATTTCTATCCTTCACAATTTTTCTTATCCGAAGGAAACTCACTCTTATAGTATGAGGTAAGATTTAGCATTCATCCCTTTGTTTTGTGTGTTTTAGCCCATGTTTCTTGGAAAAACCCATTCCTGTAATTTATGAATGTTATTCCTCAATTTGCTTGGTTTAATCTCTATTGCTTGTCGCACAATCTATATGCTTTGGTACAGTTGTTTATGAGCTCTTTGGTGGCCATCACTTAGTAGCTTTCCCTTTCACATGCATAGTTTAGAAGGTTCACTCCTCCCTTGTCTACAATAATCATCCTACATGAGAATCATCTCAATTCTTCTTGCTGCCTCTCCATCCAATCGCTTTATCATCAACATGGTAGTCCTCCTTTTTCTTGTTTAGATATTATACAGTGAATCCCTTAAAACCCCCGCTTTTTTCTGTTGAAGGTGACTTTACTAACTGAACTAGCTGACATCTTTGGTTGTCCACCTTTTCATTTACACTTTTGTGTACGCCATCTCTTGCATTCCACATTGATGTAAAGTAGGAATCGATATATTTTTAAAATTTGAATTGTAGTTGGATTTTGTAATTACCTTATTTTAGATGTTGAAAGTTTGGTATTTTTAATTTGGTAGAATATATATATTTTTAATTTGGTTAGGTTTTAATTTGGGAAGAGTGCTTTTTGATTTGGTATGCGTGTTCATCAATAGCCATTTGCTTGTGTGTTAATCTTTGTTGCACATATCACCAGAATTTAAGTGAAATTATGGTTGCACTTGCTAAACTAATAAGAACATGACCTTGACATATAGTTGAATGGTAGAATAAAATTTATGGAGCAGCTATAAGATTGTTGAGACGTGATTATGCTGCTCTTCTATGTGTTTGATTCGAGTTTAAAAGTGAACAATCGATCTCAGTTTTACCTTTTCCTGTATGTTCCTTCTTTTAACAGCTTAGAAAGATGCAATACAAGATCAAACGTTTGGAAGAGTTGGAGTCCATGATGGAGAAGGAATACAGCCTCTTGCAGAAGGAAAAGGAATCTGTTTTAGAAGAATGGTTGATGGTGCTGGAGCACTTGTTTAAGGCCGGAATACCAAGATGGAGGGATATTACACTGCCGAAACCTTTCTCGAACACTACCACCTTCTAGAATCACTTAACTTTGAAGATTCTGTCCGTTAGCTCTGTGCCTAATTGTGGTTCTTCCTGTAATTTGAACACCTTAAGTCTGTTAAATTCTAGTTCAATCGATTTCCACTTACATTCCCCTACATTAGATATGTAATATTGCCTTTTCTGAGTAATCCAATTAAAGAAACCAATATGCTATTGCAATTATTTTATAAACATTGTTGAAGGTTCCATAGAGGCGTTTCCCTTCTTCAAACTACAGTATTTTCTCTCTCACCTGTCCAATTTTCAATCCTATAACTAATTCCTTTTCCCTAAGTGGAAAGGGCTTGAAAAAGGTTAGGAGGCATTTGCGTTTGGTTGGTGGAGAATTTTTTGATTTTTTATTTTCATTTTTTCAGAAAATGAGAAAACGTGGAGAATAGCATTTGGTTGTTGTTTTTCATCTCTGTTTTTCAGAAAATAAAACAGTCTTTTTTGAAAAATTGGAAAAATCATTTTTTGTTTTTCAGAAAATGAAAAATAGAAAATGCAGCCAAAAGCAGCCTTAGGTGTTCATTTTCTGCCTGTATATGCGTTTTCTGAAAGCAATTTGCGAGAGGAAATTTTAATTTGTTGTTTGCTCGACTCTGGAAGTTCTCCTTTTTCTCTCTTTGCTGAATTTGTTTGGCATTTCTTTCCATTGTGTTTGAGTTGGAAGGCATATAGGCATGCCTTTAGAGCACCATTGTGCAGGTTGCAGAGGTGTCACTGATCTGATTGTTGGAGCGAGAGATGTCTGAATTCACTTGCACATGGGTCAGAACTTCACTTTAGAACTGTAAGCCTCGACTTACCTCCAATTTAAACTTGTCATCATCTCTTTGATTCTTTATTTACAGAATTAATGTTGACAAAATTTGGCTGCAATTTTTGTTCAGAAACGAAAATCTAAGGTGAAGTGTATCTGACTCAAAATTTGTTCAACAGAAAATTATATGCTTGCCGCATGCTATAGTGCAATCTATAACATGCTGCATTGTTCATTCACTGTTGTGTGCTCCTTGCATTGTGATTTTGCTTCGTTAATTACATTGTGCATTATCTTAATACATGTTATAGGTTTGTTATTAATAGTTTAATTTAATTTGGGATGACAAGACTTTTGAAGATGTTAAGGCGTAAAATGTTTAATGGTTCTCATATTTTATAGGTGGCAAGAACAAATGGAGGCATGGTTAGCAGGAGGCATGGTTAGCAGCATTAGGAGTGGTAAGTGCCATAGGGAAAGTTCTTTCATTCAAAAATAATTAGACCAACAATTTTGATTATAACACTCCTAGCACTTCCCTTCAAATGAATCTACCTGCATCTTCATCGTGCTCTCCCTCCTGAGAGTATCTTAGTACAATCAAGATTTTTAGTTGTCTTTTCGGTATTCTATATGAAACCTACAGGAAAATACAAAGGCCGCTATGATGATTCACATATAAATAACTTTCATGCATAATAACTTTCATTTTCACTAGCTCCCCTTCTTTATTTGTTAGAATCATGAAAGCTCGATAGAGACGAAGAGATTACTTTGATACAAATTATTGGGAGGGACGAGTTCAATTGGGATGACTTTGATACAAACTACTGGGATTATTGAACAACCTAATCGCCATCTTTTTGTCTTTGCTGTTGGTCTAGACTATTTTGTCAATGTATTTATTTCTTATTTTCCATTTGTTTGATTCCTATGCTTCATTCAGCTATTTTGTTTTTTTCTTACTTTTCACCAAGGACGTTAACCCCTTAACCAAAATCAACTTTTGAACATTCCTGCTGAGTGCTTATTGTTCACTAGCGTAGTTCTCAACCTCATATATTAGCTCTATTTTCCATCCTCACCACAGTTTTTTTTTCTACGCTCACATCAGTACTACAAGTCTACAATAAAAATATGAATAACTTTATCAATAGAAGTGAATGCATTGAGTGGTAAACCTGCACCGTAAGAAATTGGCAATTCCAAATTAATGCCTCCATCTCTTGCTAATTATCAGAAGCTTCCAGTCAAATGTGACTAGTTGCCATGCACCAATGCTCCTACTCCTCCTCCTTTTTCCACCTCTCCCTGCTCCAGCCATCTCCAGCCCCAACCTACCGCCGGTCCTTTTCTCATCGCATAGTTGACCAGCTGGGTTGGTCATGCAACGACTCCCTCGGGCTTTAGTACGTGAAGGCAGCCAGATGAAGGATGGAGCTTTGCCAGCTGCAGGAGAAAAGGCTTGTGCAGCCACCGCGACGCCGGCTCTCATCAACCGTCGCTGCAAAGTATACCCAGGTACGTCCTCACATAGCCCTTCCATTAAACCAATCATGTACGAAGTTGGAAGCACATCAACAGCAGGAACCGAAATAACTGTAATTCATGGCTTGGTAGAATCACAATTATAGATTAAGTAATGAAGAACATTACAATCATTTTTTTTTAAAAAATGAATTATCATTTTTTTGGTATGTAATATTGAGTGCCGTTATTAAACAAGATAAAATTTATTTAAATATAGATGATGATATAGTAGGGGATAGAGTCCAATGGCGTAGAAGGATCCATATAGCCGACCCCATCTAGTGGGATAAGGCTTTGTTGTTGTTGTTGTTGTATTAAACAGGTATGTTCTGACATTTCGATACAATGAGTGATTGATCTGATTTTCTAGAAGTGGTTCTATCGTTTGGTTTGATGGATTTTTATCCCTTTTTTTTTTAGCACGGACAATCTATGCACTAACTTGACACACACAAAAAAAAGTATTTGAGTTCAGTTTTGTTTCTGATCAAACCAGGAAAAAGGACTTGGAAATTGATAAAACTTGAAGTGTCTTCCTTCTGTGAAAGAAAGTTGACAGCAGAATTTGCAACGACGGCAACACAATTGAGGCTTGCCGGAAGACATGACCAGCGGCGACCAAGCCCTGCTTCTCGCTGCTGCTGCTCTCCTTTGTGCTCTGCTCGCAGCAGATTCAGCAGTCGTGGAGCACACTTTCCAGGTAACTAAAACATCTACCTTCGATTCTTTTGTTGCTCTGCAAATCCGAACCAAATATATATAATTATGATATTGAATTTGGCTTCGAACAGGTCAGAAACTTGACCATCAGCCGGCTGTGCGAGAGGAGGGTCATTACCGCAGTGAACGGGAAGCTGCCCGGCCCGACCATCAAGCTCCGGGAAGGCGACACGCTTCTCGTGCACGTCGTCAACCACTCGCCCTACAACATAACCATCCACTGGTGCGTGCCATCGATCGATGAAGAAGCGTTTTTCTTCTTCTTCTTCTTCTTCTTCTTCTTCAAAACACAAAAAAAAAATGGTGATGGATGTCAGCATTTAATTAGTTATTTACTCGGTGCGCAGGCACGGTGTTTTCCAGAAGCAGAGCGGATGGGCGGATGGACCGAGCATGATCACGCAGTGCCCGATTCGACCCGGCAGCAGCTACAGCTACAAGTTCAACGTGAGCGGGCAGGAAGGCACGCTGTGGTGGCACGCCCACACCTCCTTCCTCCGCGCCACCGTCCACGGAGCGCTCATCATCCGCCCCAGAAACCACTCCTTCCCCTTCCGCAAGCCGGACCGGCAAGTCCCCATACTGCTCGGTGCGTGCGTCACAAACAGCATGTCGATCCCACTCCTACGCTCTTCTTCTGGTTCTATCCTAATTTGCTATAGGATGGCAATGGGTGGTTGCTTGCAGGCGAGTGGTGGAACGCCGACGTGGTAGACGTGGAAAATCAGGCGTTCTTGACCGGCGGCGGCATCGCCAACATTTCCGACGCCTTCACTATCAATGGCAAGCCCGGCCATCTGTACACCCATTGCAAGAATCGTAAGTACTGATCGATATTCACTTCCTCCGAACTCTTTAGATGAAGTCATGGTAATTAATCCTTTTTTTTTTTTTTGTCTTCGACAGACACGTACAAACTTGAGGTGGTAGCCGGAATGACCTACCTACTTCGCATCATCAACTCCGCTGTCAGCAGTCAGCTCTTCTTCAAGATCGCCGGCCACACCTTCACCGTGGTTACCGTCGATGCCAGCTATACCAAGCCCTACGACACCGACGTGGTGGTGATCGCGTCGGGCCAAACGGTCGATGCCTTGATGGTCACGAATGCTCCCTCTTCCCGATACTACATGGCCGCCCGGTCCTACTTCAGCTCTCTCAACGGCCCGCCCAGCTTCGACAACACCACGGCCACGGCCATCATGCGCTACGCGGACGCTGACGACTTGCCACCGCGGATGCCATGCATGCCGGCGTTCAACGACACCCCAACCGCCCACCGGTTCTACACCAACTTAACCGGCCTTCGGAGGCCAGGGGCGCCCGCCGTCCCCCTAGAGGTGGAGGAGCACATGTTCGTGACCGTCGGCATGGGGGTGCTGGCCTGCGAGCCAGCCCAGGTGGTGTGCAACCGGAGCCGAGGCACGCTGGGCGCCAGCATGAACAACGTGTCCTTCCGGTTGCCCACCGCCATGTCGCTGCTGGAGGCGCACTTCAGGGGCTTCCACGCAGAGTTAAAATCAGACTTCCCAGACTACCCTCCGGTGATGTTCGACTTCACGAACAACAGCTTGAACACCGATCCCCGCCTCGCCCCGCTGCTCCACACGCAGAGAGGAACCAAGGTGAAGAAAGTGAAGTACAACGCCACGGTGGAGATGGTGCTGCAGAACACCGCCTTTGTCGGCGTAGAGAACCACCCCCTGCACCTCCATGGCTTCAACTTCTTCGTGCTCGCGCAAGGCTTCGGAAATTACAATTCCTCGACGGCCAGAAATCGATACAATTTGGTGGATCCGCAAGTGAGGAACACAATCGCCGTACCTGTGGGAGGATGGGCTGTCATTCGATTTGTTGCCAACAATCCAGGTAATTAAATACGCGTATGAAAAGCGCCAAACTTCAGATCTTCATGACAATCCATATCGATTAAGCTTTCATGCATGTTTGCAGGAGTATGGATTATGCACTGCCATTTGGAGCAGCACGTGCCATTAGGGTTAGCAACAGCTTTTGTGGTTGAAGATGGAACCACGCCGGACTCAGTTCTTCCTCCTCCTCCTCTCGACTTCCCTGCGTGTTAAAAGGAGAACTAATGGTATTCGTCAAGCAACCTCTCCATCCGTATATGTTTCTCGTCCATTTATTGAAGATTTAAATTTTTGTAGTACATTAGTTTGGAACCTACTTCTTGCACACTTTAATGTTTGAGCTGCTAGCGCTGTGGCAGAGAGATGCAGGTTGCTGCTGGAATTCACAGAAGGAAGAAATTTACCTTTATGATTCGTAAATATAGACGAGTTTTTAAAGAAAATGGATACGTGAATTAGAAATTAACAGTGTGTAAAAGATTTGGCAAAGGTTTTGCCGCAATTAATGATCTTGATAATGTTAATTCCACCCAAGAGCTCGTGTTGTCCTCCATCAGGTCCAACTGCGGCACTCACCTTCCACTACGTAAGTAACAGTGTGGATCCATGATTTGCTTGCTGCTGCTCCACTGTCTGGCCATGAAGCCAAAGTCGGTGGAACAGCTGACAACTCATTAATTCGTGCCTCCACCAGAACAAGCCAAAAGGAGAGCAGAGAGATCTTATTCTTATCTTAGGCAAGGGGAGAAGAAGCCATGGCAAAATCCCTGTCAGGTTCTTCTTCTCCACCCCAAAACATGACCCTGCAGCTGCTTCTCCTCCTCCTCCTCCTCCTCTTGCAGCAGCAGCAGACCACTGCAGAAAGTGCAGCGGGGGCGCTGGCTTGCGGTGGCACTGAAAATGGTGGGGAATGCTTGGTCGAGCAGAGTATGGAGGTGGAGCTGAGCTCGGAGGAGAGCAGGAGGCTGCTGTGGGCTGTCAACGAGAAGAAGTACATCAGCTATGAGGCTCTCAAGGGGGATACGGTGCCCTGTTCCAAGCCCGGAGTCCCTTACTACAATTGCCACACCTTCCCCACGGCCGGCCCCTACTCCAGGGGCTGCCAAGTCATTAGCGGCTGCAGAGGCGACATTCCTTAGCAAGCAGAAAAAGCCCCTTTGGCACATGAAGCTTCAGGTGAGAGCTAGAACCCTACTTTGCACACCAAATATTTACATATTGTTTGTTGTAAGCCAATGCCACTCTTTTCTCAAGAGGATGCTAGTTCTTGAAGCATTACCTGCAAATATAATCTGATAATCCGACTGCTACTCAGAATTGTATGGTTTGATTGTCAGTTTAGTGGGTGAACTTGAGAATTCCATCCTAAATATGCAGGATACCTGAACAGAACAATCAAAAAAAGGAACAAGGATGATGTATAACGAGTTGAACGAGGATTCATTGTCTTATCTGACAGTGGTCGACAATTAGTTTTTGATATTTCTCTTATTCTCGAACTCCTCGAGGTGTGGCACAAGGATCATTTTGATAACTAAATACATGAAAATTAGAAGCTAAACCCTTAATTAATTGGAGATTCAGTCATTCAAGACTCGTGGAGCCCAAATCTCCACTGCAGCCTCGAGTTAGCAATTCAGCAAAACGTAGTAGAAAGCATGACTGGTTTATTGTCGCCTCTTTTTAGCTCGAATACTGATTTGTTCTTTTGTGTTTTCCAGTGTGATCTACAACGCCATTTTGGAAACATTTTGCACTCGTTTTTTTTTTCTTTTTCCAATTCTTCACTCTCATATCGCATAAATATGCAAGGAATGATTTCCAAGCTTTCATCTTTGTTTTTCTGGCTTGTGCATGAGCATAAATCCGTTGTTATATTGACTGCCTGTTCTCATAATAATTTAGGTAATCGCCATTTCTGAGAGATTTGGGACTCTTCATCAATAGCAGTTTCTGAGAAAATATTTTAGTTTTGTTTATAGTTTTTTCTATAACTTGGAGCACAAAGTGAAACTTGGTCTGATATTCAACACGAAACTTAGTATGAAACTGATGAACAAGATCCGGTACTTGAATTTTTGCTGGAAAATGTACATTTATCCAATTCTCCCTGCGAGTTTTGTCTATTTACCTCCTCCCCTAACTAGCTAGATGTGTGGACCATTTACATCGATCATAATTAAAATTTAATATAGTAAGTTATTATTTAACAACAATATATTTATTAATTGGTTAGTAGACTTTTAGAGGATACTTAAATAATTTTAATTGATATATAAATGATATTTCACATTAACGATCTCCTTCAATTGCATCTAGGGAGGTAAATTAGATAGGTATTAAGACTGTTTTAGCAGATTTGACATTCTAAAAAATTGATTTTCATTTAAAAAAAAAATCATAAATATATCGTAGCTAAGGATCGATTCAAGAGTTTCTTGAATCTTTATATAGATATTTTATCAGTGCATCATAGTCCGAGATTGATATTTCATGTTTCTAGTTAGTACTTAGTATGACAATAGATTAAAAGAATAAATACTTTGAGGTGCGGAGGAAAAGCAAAAAGAATCTAAAGGGGTGTTTGGTAGAGAGAAAATTTTCTATTTTCTGTTTTCATTTTCTGAGAAAACGAAAAAATGCGTTTGGTTGACGTTTTCCATTTTCGTTTTCTGAGAGAGAATTTTTTGAAAAATTAAAAAACAGAAAATAAAAAATGAAAAGACTACCAAACAACCCCTAAAAATTTCATGACATGAAGTACTTATTTTGAGGATTTTTAATAATTAGGAATGTCTTTTAATTTTTTTTAAAAAAAGAAGAAAATATCGAGGCACCTTGTAATTCAAAGAGCTCTCTTTCCGTGGTAAAAATTTAAATAAAATCAAAATTTAAATTGAGCCGTAGATTATGTCCGCGACTATAATCTAGTGGTAAAATATTTAAAAGAATAAATACAAAAAAAAAAATCAAAATTCAAATCTCATTAAACATAAATATTTTAAAGGTGCCCTACTTTCAAATAAGAATGCGGACTTTTTTCTTATAGAGTTTTGATATGGAGTGCATCTATCATGTATATTCTGTGTGCATTTATAAAGATAAAAGTATTTTTGACGCGTATTATTATTCTGATGAGTATTATAGTCAATCCTCTAAATCTGTCGAGATCATCGTCATTGCTATTGGAGCAACGACGCTCACCTAAAACACCTTTTATATTTATAGGTGCACACGATAACATTAATATTTTTTTCTAAAAAACTTGTTATAATTAAATAAAGTGAACATGCTAAACAATTCATCATTGTTATTCACCGTCCGATCGGATGTATATTATAATACAATCCTTAAATCCTAAGAAATCGAACAATAAATAATGAAGATGTCCACCGATAAATTATATAAGTGAAGCGGATCTAGTATGAGATTGGGGGGCATGACCCCCCAACTTATGAGGATTACTATTTTTTTTTTATTTTTTTTTAATTAAGATGATTATATTTTAATACGTGATTTTCAAATATAAAATCCTAAATTCGTCTAACATAACATTTCTAATTAAATAAAATCACCTATTATAATTAAATGAAGGCGCATGGTATGATCGATGCGGTTGATAATTACATGGATATTTATCACATATGAATTTTGAATCAATTTTTAATATATGTGAAATATGTTGTTGAATTCTTGTCCTTTACCATGCAAAAAAGATTACTATGTCAAAGTAAAGTTCTTCGTGATCTACTATCTTTATTAAATCGGAGGACCGTAATACGAGGAATGTTCGGTGAATGTTAATCGTCGATGAAAAATCTCAGTGAGACTAAGTTGATCATTCTTAAGATTAATCCGATAAAAAATCTAAATATACGATATCAATTAAAAAAATTGATTAATAAAAAATTTGGATGGAATATAACCGATCATTTTTTTTAATTAATGGTCACGAGATTTGATATGATTAAAAAACTAAATTTTACAAATTAATTTATTAATAATTAAATGATTATATTTGTGTTAACTTTTTTTTTAAAAAAAAAATAAAGATCACATTCATCTTATTTTTACATCGAACTATTATGATAATATTCACTTCACCTCTCAAATGTTTTTCGATATCGATCCCACAATAATATAAAAGAAGATAAAATACGATTGATCTTCAATCGTATTGACGCCTAATCATATGGAAGATAGACATTCCATATATTTCTATCCAATAATAAAAATTGATTTTTGTTCATTCTAATTTTTATACTAATTTAGTGTAAAAAGTGATGCACTGATCTTAAACGTCTTTCATCATAGAGTCTACAGCTAGATAAAGAAAGATTTTGATCTCATTATTAGTCTTATAATTAGATGAAAAAAATAAATCACGATCGATCTTTTAATCGTATCGATGTCCGATGATGAAGAATAAATACTTCTATGATGCAAAAGGTTGGAATTCGTCTATCTAGCGGCCTCTACCAGTCAACTCTTAGATCATCGTAAGGAAGATAAATTATGATAGATCTTTGATCCTTGAGATTAGTAATTAGCATATGGAGAGACCAAGTGTATATGGAAGAAATAACTTGCCTTTTTTTTTTTTTCGTTCGTCATAAATTGGACGGCATAAAATACGTACACGTGAATTAGAAACTTTCCTGGACTTATTCGAAAACCACATGCGCGTTATTGCACTGAGAGATCGAGAAGGGTTGTACTCCGCGGAACTCGGAACGTCCTTTCATTTCCCTGCGAAGGAGAAGAGAAGAGGAGAGGAGAGGAGAGGAGAGGCGAAGAGCAGACAAGGAAGGTCTCGCATTCTTTTCCTTCTCTCATCTGATCCAAACCCAGCCGAGCCCGAGCAGCAAGCACCTCTCGCCGTCTCGCATCCTTCGAGTCCGTTGCGCGGCACGGGCATTTTGGTGTCAGCGTATCCGAACCCAATGTTTGAATCTTTCCCGTCGTTTCCTGCGCAGCGAATGAGTTAAAGATCGTCCATTTTCTGCCGCCGCGATCCTTTGGGATTCGAAAGCTTGGTCTGGGATTCGGTTGACGAAAACCAACGAGGCAAAACCATCTGTCTCCTTTCCCTTTCTAATACTCGGTAGGCGTTTTCGGAGAACGCGACGGTTCTTTTGTTGCGCGTCCCGTGATTTGCCGTTTTGACGCTCTTTTTCTCTCAGAATCTGTTGGTTGCTTGTTCTTCAATTGCAACGAGAGAGGTTTGCAGCAATTTTGAAAATAGTCTTCGTTGGATAGTGCTGTTCGTCTTGGTGATTTAGGCTTAAACAATGGGAATATCCACTGATAATGTTCGGGGCTTTTCCCTGGCCCTCTCCTCGAGCGTTTTTATCGGATCAAGCTTTATAATAAAGAAAATCGGTTTAAAAAAGGCAGGTTCATACGGAATCAGTGCAGGTGTTTTTTTCCTCCTTAATCATCCTTTATCTTGCACCATCAATTTCGCTACTTGCTTTTGAATGAACTTGTACGTTTGTTGATGTATATAATTTGTTTCAGGTTCCGGAGGATTCTCATATTTATATGAGCCCTTGTGGTGGCTGGGAATGATGACTAGTGAGTTTCTAAACTTTGTTGTATCTTGCATCCCTATTTCATCAGATATTAAAATCTTATGTACCAGAATCTTTTTGATTTTGGTGGTAGTACCTTTTACTTATAGAAAAGTCATTATATGAGGTGGATATACCGAATGCTACATGCTGAGGCAAACAAAATATCAATATGAACATCAAGAATTGTACCATAGTAAAATCAGCTGTTGTTCCTCCTTTCCTAGACCGAGCTCAAAGATAGAAGACATGCCCCCAGGGTTGTCCTAGTTGGTAAGTGCAAAGGGGTAACTCTTAAGTGGGCAGAGGTCAATTCCCGAGGGTTTCACGGGCTATCGGCCGACCCCCTCATTTTCACTTACCACCTGAGATTCTGATTTACCTCCTCCACCGATAGGGGTAGTCGGAGGGGGCTGCTAATGGGGTAGTTCCACATTTTTTCAAAAACAGAAGACATGAGAGAGCCCTATCATTTTGCATCAGTTGTGCTGATTTAAGTTATGTTTTCATAAAGGGGAATGCAAGATTTAGCCAATATCTATATTCTTCTTAGAATTGTTAAATCTCCATTCATACTGCAAATCCTTTCAGTGATTACTTAATCGTGAATCATAATGTGCAATTAAAATGATTAAAAAGGGAACCTACTTCGATGTGAATTTTTTTTTTATATCTGAAAATATATAAAATAATGCAATATGATATTGGAGCACATTGAACATGATTCATAATAATAATAAATCCAGGCTTGATCTGAACAAGAGAAATTAAATACTGTGTATTGTTCCACAAAATGACATTTTTCACTGTCAAATACTAGACAGTCATTGTTCAGTCCCTTCTTCATGTCGACCTCAAATTTTGATGGTACCATTGCAACTAAAGTATTGCTGTCTTAGAAAATATCATTTCTTATTTCTCTATCTATGCATTAACATGTTCATTGTTAACTAGAGATTCGGTACATTTATTTTTTATATTTAACAAAATTTAGCCAAAAGAGAATAACAAATATTTCAATTATTCTCATTCTTCTAGTAATGGATAATATCTTCCTCAATTAGAGTTGTTACTCTATTGCTCTCGGTGAAAATAAGTTCTTCATGAGTTCATTTATTTTGATTTTAAACTAATTCCTCATTTATGTGTTTTTTTTCTTCTAGTGATTGTTGGTGAGGTTGCTAATTTTGCTGCATATGCATTTGCTCCAGCAATACTTGTTACTCCTTTGGGAGCTTTGAGTGTTATAGTCAGGTATGGCACCATGTTGCTCTGTAAGAAATTGTTTTGCTTTAGAGTAAAATGGCCTCTCTTTCTTTCTAAACCTAGTTCATTCAGTGCAGTGCTTGCACATTTTGTGTTGGATGAAAAGCTACACATATTTGGCGTCCTTGGTTGTGTCCTTTGTGTTGTGGGATCGACTAGTATAGTTTTGCATGCACCTCAAGAGAAGAATATTGAGTCAGTTAAGGAAGTGTGGGACCTAGCTACAGAACCAGGTAGCACTAAATTTATTTGCCAGAAGGGATTACCATGCCAAACATAATTTTCATTTTGATAGTTGTTAATTCTGTAAATTTCACTGGTAAATGTTCATCCCTATTGCTTTCATGCATTCTTATCAATAGTTTATGTTTTCACAGGTTTCATTGCTTACTCATGTGTGGTTGTCATCCTAGTAATTGTTCTAGTTATACAATTTGCTCCGCGTTATGGTCGAACGCATTTGATTGTCTATATTGGCATTTGCTCATTGATGGGCTCTTTGACAGTATGTTATTGACTTCACACAATATTTATTCAATGATTTCTAGATTTCTCATTAAGCATTATTTCACAGGTTATGTCTGTCAAAGCCGTGGGTATTGCCTTAAAGCTTACATTTTCTGGAATGAATCAATTTGCATATGCTCAGACTTGGTTTTTCACAGTTGTTGTGGTAATTTGTTGTCTTCTTCAGTTGAACTACTTAAACAAGGTAAATCCAGTTCACTCATTGCCTTAAACATTAAGAAACTCTGATAATTAAGAAATGTGACAAGAAAAAAAAACAAATTCAAAGTGACTAAGAAATAAAATATTCTTTGCTTTGAATATTTGAACCTTTCAGGCAGATTTGAGTTTATTGTTTGTGACCTCGATTCCAATTATATGATAAAAAGAGAAAATTTCATTTTGCCCCATACTTTACGGCTTTTTTTAATGCCTTGTAGGTTCACTATTATCATTTTCTTCTATATCTCACTCACTATTGCCATTCCTCCCTAAACATTTCCCAACTTCCTACTTGACCATAACATATCCTGCAAGCTATATAACCATCTGATCCATCTAGGACTTTGTGTGGATCACTAGATAGTGTTTTAATGATTGTCATTTTTCCTCACTAAAAGTGTTTGGATGATTGTTGTAGTTGGCTTCATGTGTTCGAAAATATTATTATCACATATTCACATGCAGGACTGGACACCTTTGTCTCCATGAGCAAATGGGCCATGTACAAAATTAACAGCAAGAAGTATAGGTTCTAAAGATTGTGGAGTAGTGAACTTAAACTCGAAGTTTGTTGGGTCGTATCTGTTGCAACCTAATATATTCAGACCTTTATCCAGAACTGTAAGAAGAAAACCTAAAATCATCTGAGACTAAGTTTCATCCATGTTAACTACAGAGTGTTAGTTGGACAAAGTTTTATTCAATGATGATCGACTGAACAATCTCAGTTACCAACTCAATAAGTAGAATAGGGAAAAAAACCATAGTGTCGGTTGCCATAATGTGAGTCCAATGCTATTCTCTACAATAGAACTCTGTGCTACATACTCGTATGACTTGTACTGTATACTGACTAGTATAACCTGTGTGTTCGAGGGGATTGAACAAATTTGAGGCCAGGATAAAGCAGAAAAATTGATACTTAAAAACAAATAGATTCTGTATTTAAGTCCAAGGTAAAGCACAACAAGCAAACAAAAGAATGCATGGAGAAAAAAAAAAGTCATAATAAGGATAAGGCAGAAGTTATCTTATAGTAAAAGATTAAACAAAGGAAACTGAGTTGCAGTAAGACGAAGATAAGCTTAACAGAAATTCAAAAGTATATTTAACAGACAGCATAAGCAAGTACACAGCTAAATCTGTTTCTTAAATGAACAAGGAATCATATTCTGATGGCCACTATCCAGTATGTCAAAGTATCTATTGTTGTGTGTCGGTTTGATCATTCATTCATAATATTTTTGTTAATCCTATTTGCATGAGCTAAATATGAACTATCCCAGTAAGGATACTTTCTTAGAAATGGCCAAGGGAGTGATCCTTGTGCACGGAGTGTTCATTCTAGCAATTTATCATGACATGAAGATTGCCATACTAGCATATTCATGAGCTACAAGGAGATTGATCATTATGGAATTTAACAATAGGATTAAGAAAACATTATTTTTATCTTCCGTATATGTAACAGCTCCAAGTGGTCTAAAGTTCTAACATTCACAAAATTTGCAGGCATTGGACACTTTCAACACTGCAGTGATTTCACCTGTCTACTATGTTATGTTCACTACCCTCACTATATTTGCTAGCATGATCATGTTCAAGGTAAGTTGAAAAAAAAATTGTCCTTTTCTCCAGCAACTTCTTGCACATTATTAGCATTGGACGATCACTACATATTTGGTGCCAATGGAATTAAAATTTCTACATATATCTGAACGTGATTTTCTTCCCAAAAAAAAAACGCCTTTTTTCCGAGGGAAACGATCGCTACACTGGCATTCAGGGGAAAAACACATTAACTTCAATGAAGTTTTCTCATGGTACTAGGCAACAACTTATTATTTTTCATGAAATTCTAGCATTTTGTTTTGTATCAACTGAGTTGGGGCAATAAGAAAAGAAATGGCAAACTAAGTTTGAGCAGTATTCCATTATTATGGCTGTCTTCTGCTTGAGACATGCCATTTTCTTTTGTCTAATTTCTTATTGTTTCAGGACTGGTCTACACAGAATGCATCACAGATTGTTACGGAGCTTTGTGGCTTCATCACCATCCTCTCAGGAACTTTCCTTCTTCATATGACAAAGGACATGGGGAATTCTGTGACCACAGACCCAACCAGATTGACCGAGGCGGAACTTTCAAACCACCACTAATCGCACTTGTTTCGACTACTATCTCGTTACGGTTGACTGACGATGAATCAGCTCCATTGCTGATTGCATTTTTACGAGATTTCTCGATAAACTTAAATCTCACTAAAATGCAACAGAAAGCCTCTTCTTCAGTTAACAAGCTCAAGACAACTTGAGATGATCTCGTACTAGATTTCCTGGATTCCCAGAGATGAGCTTTATACATGTTTAATTGGTAGTTAATATTTCTTTCTTCTTGTTCTTCTCTTTTACGTCTCTGTACATAAACAGCAATTGTTTCAAACTGATACTGTGCAGAAAGAACGAAACAAGCTATCGGTCAATTTTTTTCTGAATGAACATGAACATCCTTTTCTCTTATGCATTTCTAGCAGAAAGATCATAAGTTTAACTATTGTCTGAGCAATTGAAAGTCGTCAAATCTTGTACAGAGTGACAATTCATTTCATATCTGTATTTTTCTTTACATATTGATCACTGAATTTTTCATTCATCCCTTGCTGCCGCTGCGCGTAAGCTTCTTCATCCCCTTGAAAACTTTGGAGATGTTGGCCAAACTGCGCTTTCCCATTCCCAGATTCATCTTCCTAGCAGACAGCCTGAACGCGTCTAGGCAGCACAATTGCACAGCACTTGGCTCCTCTTCTTCCTCCTCCTCCTTCTCTGCACCTCTCCTCTTCTTCTTCTTCTCCTTCTTTTTCCGGCCGGTTTTGGCAGCATTCTGATCGGCATTGGCCTCGTAAGCCTCCCAAAGCAAATCCATGTCTTCTTCCCCTTCCGCCACCTCCCGCTCCTTGCACAGCTCCTGCGTCATCCTCTCCTCGTAAAGCTTGCACGCCAGCGTCCTCTTCCACTCTCTCTCTGTCCTCGCCGACCTGTACCTTTGAAGGCTTTCGACCGATTCGCTGCTGTCGCTGTAGCTGCGGTTTCTGATTCGGCGGAGCGCTTCTGGTGCCGCGGAGTCGCTTCCGCTCTGGCTTGGCTGTTCTGTTTCATGAGCAGAGCCAGCGTGGTCCGCCAGCGGTAGCTGGCCGAACACTACCTCCGCGGCGCTCCCGCGGGAGCTTGAACCCGCGTCGTCGATCGGCGAGAGGACGAGGGACGCGAATTGCTCTAAAAGATCGAGCTTTTCGCCGCCCCGGAGCCCGTCCTGGAGAGCGAGGAGCACAATGCGGGAAGTCGCGCCGAGGAACCGGGGTGCCTCCGCCCCGTTGCGGTCGAGGTAGGGGGAGGCGGTGAGGAGGAGGAAGAAAAGGGCGGAGGTGGAGAGGAGGAGCGGAGACAAGTAGCGGAGGAGCGGGAGGAGGCGAGGGAGGAAGAGCAACAAGTAGGTGGAGTGCAGAGGATGGGAGGCCATGAAAGACAAGAAGGAAACGATGTCCAAGAAGAGGACGGCCGGGAGGAAGCTGACCGAACCACAGCTGCTCAATCGCTGCATGTCTTCCTCGCTCGCAGACTCAACTCTGTCTCTATCGTCGAGAACGACGAAGGCAAGTGGAAGGAGGACGACAGACGGAGGAGCGGTCACTTTTGGTGCTTCCTTTCCATTTCCGGTTGGTGCAGCGACAGCGAAAGCCTGGAAAAGCAAGAAGAAGAAAAAAAAAAAGGTAGAGTTCAGTGTCCAGGCGTGAATTATGGGGAATCTTCACATGAATTTTGCATGAAGATTTTTTTTTTTTTTTGTTTTTTTTTTGTGTGGGTTTAATCAAGGTGTCGAGATCTTCTTTCTAATCTATTTAATTGAATAAATCTAAAATACAAATTATACATGCGAATTCTAATCTTCTTTCATTTTCCCTGCAGATCTACTACGATGACTGTTCATGTTCAGGGTGGCACTGCAGCGACAGGAAGGAAGCACACTTTCTGTCACAGTATTGGTTTTGTCATATCCGTCCAATTTAAGCATTTCTCCATTGCTTTCGTCGCCTTTGCCACCATTCCAGAAAGTTGTTCTTCTTCTTCTTCTTCCATTTCCATGGCGCATCCAGTTGACTACGAGATCAGTGTATAATTTTGATAAAGTTGCTCTAAAGTAAAGAGGCGGTCTGGTTTTAATAAAACTGGATATTTTAAATATAAAACTAATAAGTTTTGACCCAGTTTTTTTTTTTTTTTTTTTTTTTTTTTTTATGATTTTTCGATTGAATAGATGCTCTTGTGCGCTAAATCCGAACTAGAAATACAGTGAATAACAAACTGGAAACTGGAACTCTTTCTTATTATTACACGCCTAAAGCATTTAAACAACAGTTGAAGTTTTTGAGTCAGGGAGGAGATTTATATCGTTTAATTGGCACATTCAATCGAATGATTATGCCACATTTAATTCTGTCGAAGATTAAAGTATCCGATTAATTTGTAGGAGTAATTTATCCTTTCCATAAACTTTCAAAATGTCTCATCAACAGTTGAATTGAATAAGTTCGAAAATAAATGACCTCATCGAAAACAGTGAAACACTTGTAACTTTTTTACGGTTCATTTCGGATTCTGCAATCGCTTAATCTCTGAACAACAATTTAACGTTGAAATTATACTTTATCTATCGGATAAACTCTTAGGCTCCAGAGTTGTCCAATTGATTTTTTTTTTAAATTCATCATCGAACGATATTACAGTAAAAGATCAAACTGTATTTTCTTATAAAATATCTCTTCGATTTTATCTCTTATCGTACTCACAGAAGATTATCATAAATTTGTAAATAAAAAAAAATTATTGCATTTATTAAATTAAATTTAAAATTTATATAACTACTTTATTATATGAATTTTTTTTGCGATTTTTTTTCAATATCAAATACTTTAAGGGTGTATTTGATTGGGAGTCATCTGTAATTATCTTAGTCATGTGATTACCAAATAATCACATAATCAAAATTATAAGGAATAAAACATAACTTAATGAGACAAACCCTTATTTGTTTGAAGATTTTAATATATTACTTATTGTGACATTTACAATATTATCCCTAACCAAGTACATGGCGACCGATCGACGACCGACGGTGGCAGTCGGTTGATGACAGTCGGCCGACGACCACACGACGACGGTCGATCGGCGACCGACGATCGGCGGCCAAGCGATAGATCGACCGGCGATCGACGGCCAAGCGGTGGTGGTAGGCCGAAGCGATTGAGCGGTGGCGACCAGCCGACGACCACCAACGGCCGACGCGGTGGCGTGATCGGCCGGCAACGACAGCCGACGGTGATCAGGCCGGTGACCAACGACGGTGGTTCGGCGGCTGACGATGGCGGCGATCGGCAATAGCAGTGGCGACCGTGATCGACAACATGACGGTGAGTGGCGATCGACAATCATTAGATTGTAATTTGATAAATTGATAAGAATAGTTTTGTCTTAAATGGTAAAAATTAGAGGGTATTTTTGAAAAAAAAAAATTATAACTAAGGGAATAAAAAAAAACTAGAATTGACAAATTTGAACACAACACGAATACGATCCGCTGTTTTCGTATATGAATCATACATTTTCGGATTCGTGTCTATCCGTTAGGCACGTAAAAATTTCGTATCGAATTAGTGTCTTGTCTTCTGGATCCGTTAGATCCGTTTATTTTTTTTTTACTTAAAAAAATCTAAACATACAAAAGAAAGAAGATGAATGACTTTTGTGTAATCTTTACAAGTTACAATCTTTGAAATTCATTTTATATTTTTATGATAATTCTAGAGCGTATATTTTATAGTATGCACTTATAATCATAATTGGGTAGTTTGGATTGTGGGGATTATTAATTTTTTTATAAGATCATTTGTTTAATTTATTATATTATCGTGTATTTATAGGTGTTTTTGCGTCTATTAGTATGGATCATGTCTAGTAATCTATTTTATACTTTGTTTAAGTTATTATATTTTCGTGTAATTATGGTTTGTTTCGTGTCTATTGGTTCGGATTATATCTTGCAATTCATTATATATATATTTTTTCGTGTCTAATGGATTGTGTCATGCCTATTCGAAATTAAATGGTTCGTGTTCGGATTGAACCCATTGACACAAAAAATTATACGGATTAAATATGAATTAACGTTTTTGGATCGTGTTTAGATCATGTCAAAATACGAAGTCGATTCATTATCCGATTTGTCAGGTCTACAAAAAAATCAAATTTCTTGGAAGTTTTTCAATTCCCTCATCTATAACCCTTTTGCTGATGTGACATGGCGTGTCGAGCATCCATCATGACTTGATAATCGTTCAAATGATAAATCAAAAAAGATTTTCTTTGATAATCTTGAATGGATAACTACGACGACTAAACTTTGAATTGAAAGTGATTGTAATAGACTAAATGCGATATTAATTGATTGATCATCATCAATTTTTTCCCCAAATAAATACTTGATAAAGACATCAAATTCATAGCAAAAGAGATCATTACACTCGTAATCTTTCCTAAAATTATTCATAATTTTTTTTTAGATTCTAAATTTTATAGGGTCGATCAAATGCTTTTTTTTAAAAAAAAAAAAAGTCTTAAATTCGTATCAAACAAATCTTTTCATATTGATTTGATCAGCAAGTTAACTGAGCATTGTAAGTTGTGTTTATAAATTGTTAATTTAAGATTGCATTTAAATTGGTGAATTTTTTTTCCCCTCCTGTGGTGGTCAACCCAACCCCACCCTTATGGGCCCCCAATGGACCAAGCTCATCGGCATGGCCCACTGCTGAGCGTGCAAATGATTCCAAACGGAAGCACCAGACACCCAAAATGCCTATTCCGCGGGTGGTTCCCATGGGAGAACGCAACACCCCCCAATCCCTCTCCTGTCTCCTTCCTCCGCGGGCATAGCCGATCCCGTCGTCCGTCCTCCGACCTCCCTTCGCCGCTAACCTCCCTCCCGCCCTCCGCCTCCTTCCTACTGATCCCCGTCAGCCTCGTGAACCCTCGGTCGGTCGCATGAGGATGGGAGAGTAACGGCTGGGGCTTCTCAAAGCTGACATTTTTAATCGTCTAGGGTTTCCCTCCCGCTGCCATGGTGCACATCTCCGAGATCGCCGAAGGCGCCGCCGGCCCCTCCAAGGTGGATAAGCAAGATGCCACAGAGCCGCTCGCGGCTGCTGCAGATGCCGCCGTCGAACAAGACACTTCCCCTCGCGAGTTGGAACGGCTGCCGCTCCCTTCGGAGTTTCAGGAGCCCGCCTCCCTGTCCGAACAGCAGGAGCCTCCACCGCTGCCCCTTCTGGTTTCATCCCATGAGACTCCCTTGGAGCCAGCTGAGATTGCTCATTCTCTGGGCCCAGAGCCGGAGCCGGAGCCAGAGCCGGAGTCTGAGTCGGCCACAATATCAGTGCCTCCATCCTCCTCTGCGCTCATGGATGATTCCCAGATCGTGGCTCCAACCCCTGCCCCTCCCGCCCCTGTCAAGGTCCCCTACAACGAGTACGCCCTCCGCGTTGCCTACATCATGCGCAGCTACCTCCACATGCGCCCAGGCGGGGCCACGGCCAACGCCACATGTGTCGCCTCCAACGGGGAGTCATGCTGCAGGGCAATGATGGAAGTGACTCGAAAGGAGAATGGGCGGTGGGGTGTATCAAAAGTCGAGCTTGAGCACACCCATCTGCTAGACCCGCCACCGGACCTTGCAGGTGCGCTGGCTTCTGGTGGTTTGGTTCCAGTGTTAGGCATGGAGTTCGACTCCATTTCAGCAGCTAAACAGTACTATGGTGCTTACAGCGAGAAGATGGGTTTCCAGTCCAAGACAGGTTCGGGGAAGAGGTCGAGGGGGACAAGACTCTTGCTTATGCAAAGATTCATGTGCTCCAAAGGGCACTTCCCCACCTACAACAATGCTGCCGAGAATGCCACAAGGAAGAGGAAGAACATTCTTAATAAAAAGGCAGCTGAAAAGGAAGTAAGAGAATTCAAGACAGATTGTGATGCACTGGAGGTGATTCAGGTCGAATGCTCAATGGAGAAAGATGGCATGACTCTCGAGGATCAGAGACGGGAAATACACGCAGAGAAGGCTTCTTCTGGTTCTAGAAACGATAAAAGGAAAGTGAATGACGGTGGGAAGGTGGCACTGGTATCCAATCCAGGACAGTCCCGGCTGTCGAGAGAGCTTGGTATCAGAGTATCACGCTACACTAACGAGGAAAGAAGGAATATAATACTTAAATACATGCAGAAAAGGAGTGGCAGACAAGCAGTCGATAGATCCCTTAAGGTTTCATTCATGAACTTTTTCTAATGAGATTTGATTGAGGGGCTTGTTTTCTATTAAGAAGATCTTGTTGAAATAGAACAAAAATTAGTTCCTGCTTTGGTATATCTATTTGGTTTAGTCTATGTTGTATTTTTATTTTATTTTTAATTCTTTCTAGATTCCCTCTCGGCAAGCTTTGGCTGAAAGGAGGCAACGTGGTGTTGGAGGGAAGTTTCTTAGTAGAGAAGAGACACAGGTAGCTATGAAACCCTTGAATCTACAGCTTCTTTGATCCATGTGAAATGTTAGTGATTTTCATACCTTTTCATGTCTTCTCTACTTGCATGAACAACATGTCTCTCCATTTCTCAAATAGATACTTTGATGTTTCATGGAAATTCTCATTTTTAAACTTTTTTTCTTTTTTAACTAAAAAACCTTTTCTGTTGTGGTGTAAAGTTTAATCTTCATTTGGATTTAAGAAGTTTAAATGGAAGTGTACTAGTGACATGCGATTGAATCCATATATTGCATATGAAGAAATTATTTAACTTCGTTCTTAATATTTTAGTAGTCAATTTCTCAAGAAAGTGCAGTACAGAATCACTAAAAGGAAGTAGAGTGGGTGGGGATGAAGGTGAGCAGATTTCTTTAAAACAAAAAAGACATGGATAATTTATCACAGAACAATATCTCAAACGATACAAAGTATAACACAAAGTAAAGAAGCAGCAAGTTTTCCCCTTAGATTACCCTCAGTTCTCCTCTCTAATTTTAAAGCTAAACCCTCTTTCTTTGTGTATGCTCTAACACGTATGTAGCATCTCCATTGCAAAATTGTTCAGTGCTTAGGCCAATTTGATGGAATCATAAGAAAGTATTTCTTACCTCTCTCTTCCACTACCACTTGATGTCAACCACAATCACCATCCCTTTTCTGTTCTTGTCCTCGTAGTAAATACCTTTCCTTCCCTCTATGTTCTTGCCTTTTTTCTCTCTTTCATTTTTTTGACATCTTTCATGTTGGCCTTGTAAGCAACACTACTTTGTCCTGAGCCTCTTGATCTGCTTGTCCTCTTTGATTCCTCATTGGCAACATCTTTCTCTATCCCACAAGATTATCAAAATTAAGGATGATAAAGGCAAGAATTTCAAACATTTTTAGGAATCTAATCGAGTATATTTAAAAGATTTACACCTACAGATTTCAACAAGAGGACTCTATGATTTTACCTGCAGTGATAAATTCTTCTCTGTAGTTTTATTCATGGAATCTCATGATTACTGAGAAGAAAACCCTCACCTTCTTGTGTCGTTCTTTACATATGCCATCATGCACCTCTTAGTTACTCACATAGTGATAGAAGCAATTGATCCTTTACTCCCACTCGATTATTATATTTAACTGCTTCGTCTTTAACCTTAATTCCTTGATCAATACTGGGCCAAGTTTCCCAATCTGCTGATCCTAAATTTTTCTCTTCCGCTGAGTTTGGAAACAATCTAACTAAGTTTTGTTTAAACTTTAATCAAGTCATACCTTTATTTATGAATGTTTTGTACCTTATTTGTGCTCTACGTTGGGTCCAACTGTAAGTCCAGGTCAAAGTGTAGAGGTTTCACATAACCCTTGTCCATCACAATCACACCTATCAATTAAATTTAAGCCCTTAAGGCAAAATTAAATCAAATAACTCGAGCACTTAATTAACAACATAAATAAAATCCAACCTATCAATTATCAACATCCCATACTTGGGCATGACATGCTTGTTTGGTACAGTTTTTTTTCTCTCTCTAATAGGAATAGTCAGTAGTATACAATATCATCCAACCTGCTTGTTGTGAACGTGTAACTTTATTATTTATTCCAACTGATGCTCTTCTCTAGACCATGAACAGACAGGAAGAAGCATTGGACGATGAACCAGAATTACCAGCAGATGTAGTTGCAAATGCTGGAGGAGTTCCAATTGTCGGCATACTGTTTGAAAATGAGGACAAGGCATATGACTATTACATCAAGTATGCAGGAAGTGTAGGTTTTAGTGTCCGCAAAGGCTGGTGGGATAAATCTGCTAGAAATGTTACTAGATCACGGGTTTATGTATGCTCTAGGGAAGGTTTTCGATCGAAAAATGAAGCAAGGAGGCCACGAGCAGAAACAAGAACTGGTTGTCCTGCTCGTATGGCAATCAAACTGACATCCAGTGGTAAATACCGCATAACTGAATTTGTTGCAGACCATAATCATCAGCTTGCTGCCCCCTTAGACATGCAGATGTTGAGCTCAAAAAAGCTGTTAACTAATGTTCAACCTGCAGGACGTCAGAATGCTAGTATTATTCCTGTTGGATATAAAAATTATCTCCGAGCTAAACGTTCTAAGGTGGTGCAGTTGGGTGATGCAGGGGCCTTGTTTGAATACTTTCAGAGGATGAAAGGTGATAATCCATCATTTTACTATGCCATCCAGGTTGATGAATATGATCAAATGACAAATGTCTTCTGGGCAGATGCAAAGTCCATGATGGATTATCACTATTTTGGTGATGTTGTATGTTTTGATACATCTTATAAAGCAAATGAATATGACAGGCCATTAGCTTTATTTTTAGGTGTTAATCATCACAGGCATATGATTATTTTTGCTGCAGCATTTCTATATGATGAAAGTGTAGAATCTTTTAAATGGTTGTTTGAGACTTTTAAGACAGCAATGTGCCAAAAGCAACCACGTACAATTTTCACTGATCGATGCTCAGCTATAAGTGATGCAATAGCTGCTACATGGCCAGGTACAGTTCAACGTTTATGTGTTTGGCAAATATACCAAAATGCCACAAAGCAACTTGCAGATCTCTTTGAAAGCTCAGAGAACTTTGCTTATGATTTTGGACAATGTATATATCATGATTTTGAGGATGAAGATGAGTTTCATTTGGCATGGAAATTGATGTTAGAGAAGTACAATCTCAAGGACAATGAGTGGTTGACTAAACTGTATGAAGAAAAGGAAAATTGGTCCTTGCCATATGGCCGGCAAACATTCTCTGCAGATATAAAAAGCACGTTAAGAGCGGAAACCTTGGGTGGTTATCTAAAAGAGCAACTGGAATTGGAAAAGGATCTAAGAAGTTTTCTGGACACATATGAGTTACTGTTAGAGCAGCGAAGATATAATGAGTTGCAGGCTGATTATAATGCAAATCAGGGTCACCCAAGAATACCTCCTTTAAGATTACTCTGGCAAGCTGCAAATGCATACACACCTTCCATATATGATAATTTCAGAAGGGAGGTTGAATTGTTCCTTGAGTCTATGGTGTACTGCTCTGGTGAAACTGGAATCCTATCTCATTATGAGGTCACAGTTAAAGAGAAAAGTAAAGTGCACTGTGTCAGATTCGATGCATCTAATGGTTCTGTTATATGCAGCTGTGGCAAGTTTGAAATTGTTGGGATCCCATGTTGTCATGTGTTAAAGGTATTAGACTTCAGAAATATTAAAGAGCTTCCATCACAATACATTTTGAAGCGGTGGAGAAAAGATGCCATGGCAGAGAATTTAAATGAGAATCATGGCATCACCTTAGACAGTGACGCTAAGTCATCTGCATCAAAGCGTTATAGCTCTCTTTGCCGCACATTGTTCAAACTTGCTGCAAGAGCTGCTGAAAATGAGGAAGCTTTCACATTGATGGTCAGCCATTCAGATCAACTTCTCGACCAAGTTGAGCAAATATTGCAGGCAAAACTTCTTGAGAAACCATCTATCAGTGGCACATCAAAGGGTCATCCTTATAATCTGATTGACAGTGGAAATTCAAGTCATGGCACTGGTAACGATCCTCAAAAGCCTAGTGGAAAGAAAAAGAGCAATGGAGGTACACGTCATAGACATCAAAATGAAGTTGAATTAAATAAAAGGCAAAAGACAAGAAAAGGTTTGTCCATTTCTGTTATCACGTTGCAGTTGTCCTGTGTCGTGGGTACGAAGGTCTATTTATAGACTTGTGATGATGTGAATTCTAGGTCAAATTGATGATGCAGAAGTGTCAACAAGAGATAATGAAGCACATGTACCACCAAGCAGCATCTCTCAACCAAGGAATCCTGCAAATCAGTTTCTTGTGTCTAATCAATTTACGCAGGTGTGCTTTAAGAAGAAGAAGTCATATATATATCTCCTTGAGTTTAAACAATTTTTTTTGGGGTTATGTTTTGAATTTTCATCATTTTATTTTTCCCTTTTTTCCCATAAATGAAGGGCCCTTTTATGACCTCTCACCAATTTGGAGTTGGTACCATGCAAGGATATCATCCAGTGAACCAATTTGGTCAGGTCAGTACAAGTTTTTGTATGATCCGTCAATTCAAGGATCTTGTTTGTTAATTGACTTCATTGAATTCTGCCAATATTCAGGATTCCTCAGCACCAACTCTACCTCAACAGCCATTCCCTAACAATTCCCACTTTACTCAGGTAATCGAATCTTGTCAATTACTATCCACGACCAAGCATGCAATCATGGTTCTTTTTGGTATAGAGTTAAATTATCATCAAATTATCCTGATAGGGCTTCTCTTGTTTCTTTGTATTAAAAGTACTATAAATCGTGCATGTGATTTATATTTGCCTGTATGCTGCCTACTCAATGGTTTTTTTTTCCAGCCTTGTTTGAGCGTGCCTTTGTTTTAGTTTTATATTGAAGATTAAATTTATTTTATCATGCTTTTGCTGTAGTTGCCTTAATCTCGTTTGCATAGTCAAACCGAATCATTTTATGCTACGATGAGTTATTTGGAAATTTTCATGTAGGGTTTTCCAACTCCAGACTTGCAAGCCCTACAGTTCATTGGGAACAATGCTCAACTGGACCATCAAAGTAGCGATCAAGGACAATGTGCTATTCCAGTTTGGGATTTTCTGTGAATTATATCGGTCGTGTTGTTCAATGATAATAATATTAGCAGTAAAATGAGATATTTGTATGATGCTAGTGTCCATCATCGATCGTGTTGGGACAACTCCGAGCAACTTTTCTCAGTGTCTAATGTTGTAAATGTGGTGCATATTCTCGTTGGTAAGGGGTGTGCTTGGTTATTTTTCCCCCAACTTCATGTCCATCAATAAAGTGTGATATCCCATTGAGCAAAGCCATTGCTTGAATACTTTTTCATTCTTTGGCTCAGAGAAGGTTTCTCCATCTTAAACAGCAGGGCAACTATACCCGAGAATATGAATTGTTGCTCCTATGGACACGGTGCAACAGTAAAATATACGAGAATATGTAAAATACCCGAGAATATTTCACATGCTAGAGCAATTCGATGGACAAGTTTAATTTTGAATTTTAAAAAAAATTTAGATAGATAGTCTTGAATTGAATTGAGAATTTATCTTTTCGGATAAAATATATGTTCAATATAGGTGCCAAAAACATCAATTCAATCTAATAAAACAAATATCTATATATGCGAGTGCAAAATTCATCTTGAAATATCAATTCACACGAAATTGCAATTCTCATTATCTTAACACACTCATTCTACCTACTCGGCTTGTTCATTGAAAATGTGTTCCTTAAAAAAATTGATTATAGAAGAATATAATAGAATAGAGAAGGAATGTTCATTGAAATAAACTAATGAATAACTATGAAGTTGAGAAGAGAATCACATGCGTCTTAGGAATTAGTGTTCCAAATTTATAGACAGCTTCTGTATGAGAATTTGCACAATATAAAAAAAAAATTATTCCTATAAACCAAAGACCTTGATTCTCGATGGTGTTCTTTGCTAAAGTAGTGACGTAACAAATTCATTGGCGATGAGAAAAACAGTAGCCTCACCCTTACCTGTCCAAGAACAGTTCATTGGTTTGGGGTCCCTAGGGGACACCTAGTTCATCCATGCACCTATCTTATGAATTCCTAGATGATTTTGGAGTTAGAAATCACAACAGTAAATTAGAAAAGGAAAGAGCTATAAACCAATGAAACTATAAAGGGTTTGGATGGCATTCCACATTCATGAATAACCATGTTTAACAATAATACATGCAAGCAATATAACTTGTACTAGAGAAATACATAAATTTGAACTAAAAATTGGAACAATCTAATGAAACATGAGAGTAGCAACAAAAACGCTTTTATAACTAAGCACCATCTTCTGTGTCGATATCATACACCGCCATTGTCTACAACTTGTGAAGGAAAATTTTCCAAAGACAAAAGGTCCAAAGGTCCCGGCCGGATATAATTTACTCGAGGAGACACAGACATATCTGCAATTGTCTACTTTCCAGTATTAGTAATTGTGGAAGTTGCAGAAAACACCAGTAATTGAGATTTGATTTATGAAGGGCTAGTCGGCAACAGCTGCACCTAATACGTGCAAGAATGCGTCTGTCGCCTTGTCTTATGCACTCTGGTCATAGCAAGCTCCACGAAATCAAAGAGTAAAGAACAAAATCTGTTAAACTGGCATACATCTGTCGATCAAGCCATTTTGGTTTGAATTTGCCGGTGAACATGTACGAGGAACTCAACATAAGAGAGACCTCCAGGCATTTTGTCCTCGACCATATATGACATGAAATGCATGCCTATAAAAGACCACAAGTTTCATAAGTGAGTTCCAAGAAAATATGGCCAAAACAATTTAAAAGAGAGACTTTGAATTTCAACCAACCTGAGGGATCACCCTTTTTGCATAGCCGCAAACTGCAGAGAATTCTGAATCTTCAGTATTGTTGTAAAAAAAAAATTACCTACTATTAAACAGAAGAAAATAATCTAGATACCGCAGGTATGAACATCTCTGCTGCCTTATCTCATTCATGACATCACTTAGCTTTTTTGATAAGTCATTATCGAATTGCTGCAACACAAGCTGCATTGACAACAAAAATACACTTCAGGCAAATCGAAATTCTATTGGACAAGATCAAGAATAATAGATGTTCATATTCACTTGCAGTTTAGGTTCATAAAACATATAGTCCATGCACCAATCTAAAAATACTCAACTCAAGCTCTTAGTAGTCTTATCTTTTTTTAGCTATACATTTTTTTTTTTTTGTATTTGAGAGCAATGATCATTATAAACATTTCAAGGTCGCCTCTTTGGTGGTTCATAGTGGAACGCACCAGATGCGTCATAAATTGTGGATTAGAAGCAAGGTCTTTGAACCGCATTGAGCATCGTGTGTTAGCATTGTATTTATTCCTATGTTATTTTATATGTGTCTTTATACTTGACATGAACAACCAAATAGACACAAGCACCCTCAAGTAACTGACACTTTGAATTGTTGGCGATTTATGTGTATATCATCTATTCGCCTCCTCTAGCTAGACACAAGTCATTCTAACGATCCTAACATTTCCATCATAAAATGGAATCGAACATTAAACTCTGAAACCAGAAACATTAGAACGCAGCTAGTTGAACCTAGAAAAATTGTCAGCGTTATATGATCAAAATATCAACCACTCAGTTAATTAACTACAACTTCGCCAGTGTAAACCCCTAAAAACACCTTTTTGTACATTGAGGACCATGAATTCATTCCATTGGATACAACTTGCAAATTACTACAAACAAACAAAAAATAAAATATGCAACTGATCGTGCCTATGAAGTTTCACAGATGGACAAAGATAAAAGTAACAAAGCATGCGACCTGAGTTGGAAGTCCATCCACAGAAGTAACTCCAAACAATTTCTGAAGAGTGTCTGGGTTGACCATGTTCCCAACATAGATTAAGCAATCTTCACCATTTTCCAGAAGATATATTCCATCATCATTAATGTGCTCACTTGAAAGAGGAATATTGGAAGATGAAAGGGAACCATCATTTTCCTGTAGCATTGGAATATTTTTAAGTTTAAACAAAGCATTGAAAGTGCCACTTCAGTCTAGAGTTCAACCAAAAATCAACAATTAATTATAAATACCTTAGCAGTAAGATCATGAATAGATATCATTCTGGGATATACTAAAGGAACAGCTAATGAACTGGAAAGTGACATAACATGGCTGACCCAGTAAGAACGATCATCAAACCGGCCATCATTTCGCAAACCAATGCTTTTAACTAAAGCTGAAATGGCATGGACCAAAAATAAAGATTAGTGGTTCACATGTAAATAATAGTAATGTGTATACAAAGACAAATGAACATGAATCTTTTAGTGACATAAAACCATAATGAGGTAAAAGATAGTAATATATCAAAGGATAATGAATTTTTGCATTTAGTTAATTTTTCTCAGAAGAAACCAAAGTAATATGCACAGTTGCCATGAAAAATAAACAAAACATCAATTCTATTATACCCTTAAAGTATGTGCGTGTGTGCGTGCGCGTGTATCCTAGTTCAAAAAAATCACATACCTTGGTCCTGAAAGAAGTATTTATGTCTATTTTATTTTTCTAGAATATCATGCCAATTTTGTTTTCTATATCTAGATTACCATGAGGATAGACAGTGCCACCACAATCATAAGAGATGAGAAATTGTAGACGCTGTATAAGGTCCTATCAGAATGTAAGAGGAGCTTAGATTAATAAGAGCTAAATTGGAAGAGCTAAAAAGTCTTACAGAACCTATTAATAACCTATTTACAAAAGGTGTCAAAACATCTCAATTAATTAATACCAACTCAATCCCTATCAAACATCTTAAGTCAATATAAATTATAAAAATATAAGTCCACCCTCTCTAGAGAGTATTAGATAAAGCTGATGTAAAGACTAAAGAGAAATTAGGAGACTACTGTGAAATGTCTAACTTCACCTTCCCTCCCTAGATGATTCATAAAACCTTAAGCCACCCAAAACTTCAGTCTCTGCCTGAAACAATATGGTTTGGATACCTATTGTGTCATGCCATTACAGTATCAGTACTTACTGAATTGAATTATTAATAATAGCAATAATTTTTTATTGCAATTAATTAGATTGCTAATACATCCTAAATTTTATATCTGTTGGTTTCCTATCTTTAGAGTTAATTAAGTTGTATACTTCTTTTGTTTGAAAATGATATACACACAATTTAAGTTTTATAGGGAGAACATTGACATGAGCAAGGAGAAAATGAGTCATCTCATGACAGTCTTTCGTAGCTTTTAAAAATTTTGTTACCTTTATGATGACTATTCAAGAATGACTTGACTTTTCTCAATGAAAGAAACACAATGGTGAGGAGCAATCAAATTATCAGAAAACAACTTGGAGCTCAACAACAATGGTGTGGATATAATCGATATATGTGGTAATCTCTATGTTAAACTACCAGGACTCAAAGAGACAATCACATCATCATATCATATGCTCAATAGATATCAACAGTTTATAGATCTTTAGTCTGTGACCAAGTTTTGTAGAATGAAAACAAGCACTGAAGGATGCTCATAAGGCTGAGATTAGACTGGCAAAGAAGAGGAAGCAACAGAGCATTAATAAGCTTCCATAAGGCTCTAATAAACTTGGGAATCTCAGTGACTCAGGTAGTGAGGTGTTTCATCCATGAGTCATGAACCAATGACAAACATTTATAGCCCAAGAAACATAATTCATTTCATTTAATTTTTTTGTACTAAAATGAATGGACTTGGAAAGATTCAAATTAGGCATGTGGTAGTCAAGGAACTTGACATTGTAATTCTTTTTTTCACTAAAATAGCCTCTTTTTTCCCTCCTCCCTAAACTAAAATCCTCCTCCACATAAATAGACGCAAAGCATTTATTTCACATTTTCTTTGAGTCTTGTTCTTGTGTCCATTGTCAATTTTAGAATAGAAACTATAGGAAGGATCGAAGATCAAATCAATCACCATAAAAAATCCAAGCAATAGGAAGAAAAGGAGACCATAAGTGTAGGATGACTAGTGGCTATAACGGCGACAACAAACAGAAGTATCGACGAAGAACACTAGCGAATGCAGCAGATGGAAGTTGATTTGGGGATGGCATGCGCTCCAACCTTGGTGCTTCTAAAGCCATGATCTGACATGATCTATTTGTGAACCTGGAAAATTGGCAAAATTAGTGAACTACAATGTGGCAAAAAGGGTGTGGAGAAATTCATGAGATGAGGGATGCGAGATGGTGCAAGGGTTCCCCAGAGAATTCGAGTGGCAAAAGCGAAGGAGGGCTGGTGCCTAAGTTGAAGGCTCCCTTTAGACAGAAGAGAAAAATTAAGGGTTATATCCCCTAAATAGTCCGATCTATTTATATATATTATTCATCATTGAAGTATTTAATCAAGACCCTAATAATATGTATTATTTACAAAAAGATCCATATATTTACATTATGACCCTAACACATAAGATCTCACTAACTAAACCAAGCACCTTATCAATCACTCTCTTAATGTTGATCGATATAAGTAGTCTCCATCAAGAGAGAATATAGCATAGTACCTCTCTTTATCAATAGTATCCATCAAATCCTCCCCCTGCATAGTACCTCTCTTCATCAATATTTTTTAAAATATGTTATTTCAATAATGCATTTCATTAAACACAATATATTTTTTAGCTTTCTTCTTTGATTTAATCTCAACCATTTTGATTCCAGTGATACGACCAATACTGAGATTTTTTTATCATCTGATCCTGACAAAGATACAAATGTTGACAACCATGGGTTATATCCTTTGTGTGAGGGTGCGCGATAAAAATTTCTTTTTTGGCTTTTTAACATGTATGTGGGTTTGATATAGTTCGACACACTTTATTTCTTTTTGCAAACAAACTTGCCCTTTGAAAAAAAAAAAAGGTTAAAAAACAACATAAACAAATGAATTCATCAGAGTAGAAACTAAAAGTGATACATAGAAAAAACAAAGTTCCTTTTAACATAATGAAAATTACTTCAGGCAATTATGATCTAATATAGAGTCTAGCGGCATGAAAAAGATCCATCTAGCCAACCTCAAATAGTTCAGACATAGTTTGATATCGCCATGCAAAATCCAACAGTTCTATTCATATCGAACAATGATGAATTGGGCAATAAAAACACTCTAGCTAGTCATCAATGTAACAGTACATTTCATGGCACTAATATATTAGCTTACACATCAAATAATCCCAACAGCGAAATTCCATAACCTAGCAATATATAGATACCATCACAGCTAAGAATAGATACATCAATGCAAAAATGTGCTCTTTAAATATGGTCATACCTATAGTATATAGAGGCAATAGCTTAAGAGCTTCAGGAAGAATTAGCTGGCCTGAAGATGATACTGTGGCGCAAAACTTACGGTAGGCATGTAGGATGTTGATGCATAAGTTTGTGATTTGCTCACGAACTTGAGAAAGAGAGTTCACTGGGATGCTGCTTGCAGCTACAAATTCCAGACATCAAAAATACTTCAATTGTCAGATTTGTTTCAAACATACTCCAAATTTTCTTAACAAGTTCAATTACTTCCAGTTTTCAAATGGTGCAGACCTGTAATACTTGTCTAAAAAAAATATATATATACTTATTTAAGTTGCAAACAGTATACCAAAGCATAGCAAGTTACAGAAGAATCAGAAGGAGAAAAATATAAAAACAAATAAAAGCTTTTAAAGTATGCCACCTTGCTTGAGAATACAAGCAAACTGAGTATCCAAGTCAGCTGTGCGGAAAAGATTACTAAGCATGCTAGTGCACGGAAGGGAGAGGTTTATAACCCTGATTCTTCTTTGCCCATACACAGTAGTGTAAAGAAGTGCACACTGCAAAAAGAACCATAAGCAAAAGTCACAACCGACAAGATCATTTACAAGGCGAAGGAACACTTAGGTTCAGAAATAAGAAAAAAGACCCCTATTACAGTATCTTCCGGATACATAGATTGCTGCATACCTGAAAGGCACATTCTGAATTCTCCTGGAACTTATCATCATGTTTGAAAGTGACCATTATTGTTTTCTCGCAGTCTATCTGTGACAGATATCTTCAGATCAGGTTCATGTGTAGACATAAAAAAAAAATTGATATACGCCATTAAAATAGCTCTAAAGGTCTAGAAAGCAAGTGGATATCTCTATGTTGGATAAGAGCATATATCACCCTCCATTTCAAGTGGTTGTGTAGGTAGAGTTAAATAATGTAATTTCCAGCAAGCCGGGCCATATGCTATGCCATATCAGCTTTGAGTGATCCAGATCCACAAGGGATCAGAGTTATTCCAGAATTGAGCTATATCATGATCCAGAACACTGATTGATAACACAACCTAATCCAGATCCACAAGGGTTGTGAGTAGAAGCCCTCTAATCTCATTAACTTGGAAGGGCACATGGGTTCACTGAAGCAATGGCAGCGAGGTTGACTGACTTAGGTGAGGTTGATTAACTTAAGTAATGTAAATGAGGGTGACTGTTGCTATACATCAGAGGGTAAGGTGGAACCTAGGGTATGTGGGAGGGAAAGGTTATGGGCATTGGCGCAGAAGCACTGTGGCAGCCAAGCTGATAATGGGGTTGGTAGGACATGAGGCTAGATGGGATAGTGTGTTACTGAAGCACAAGGCATGGTGCTCCATCATGTGAGAAAACATGGGCTTCAAATCGATAGACATCATAACAACAATGGACAAGGGCAAAGCCATGGAAGATGACTTGCACTCAGGTTTTGTACATATTTGATTGGTGGAAGTCATACGGAGTCAATCCTTGGTAAAATCGCAAAATTTCAATTAGTTCATTAATGAAAATTAGCAAATGTTATTTGGTGAAAAGTTTTAGATTTTTATTTAGAATTATGGATTTCTAGTTTTTATCTCAGTAATTTTATAATTGAAAAAAAAAAAAGTTTTCCTGTTATCAAATCACTGCATAAGGAAGCTTCCCATGAGGCTTTTTGGAATTGCATAGTTATGCCAGTGATAGTGTTTCAGAGCAACTTACCGCAGGAAGATCAATATCAGTGGGGATCCGCTTGCAAAAGCTTCCAGCATATTCCTGAACTTGAAGGCCCTAGCAAAATGTAAAATAAAAGAATAATTCCTAACATGAGAACTTACGATAGCATTCATTTCAATCACCAAAAAGTTTCATGCCAGATAGCTTTACCTGACTGCATCTAACACGCATCACTGCCTCAAAACCTTGGGGTCTACTTAAGTTCCATCTAAGATCATTGTAGAGTTTCCCAGGATCAGAGAGAGCAGAAAATGGATAATAATAATATACCTGCAACATCAAGTATGAAAATTGAATTTACTAGTCCAGTGCACAGTGTGTTTTTCAATATCTTATTCTCATATATTAATAGCTGGATGGTACTATTATAGTATGGAGACATTGATAAACAGAATAAAGTGTCTTTTATTAACTGTGGCGCTCATACCAGTCAAATGGAGTTCCGCTTAAAGAACATGGAACAGTTTGCCTCACACGACCCACATACCAACGAGGTCAGACGATAGCAAGTTTATTGACTTCTATTGTCACCTAGAACTATGGCTGCCTGTTGTCCAACAACAATAATCCCAATGACTTCTATTGTCGCGTGGAACCATGGCAGCCCATTATCCATCAACAATAACCCATATGTTTATAATCGGGTTTAAATGAAGTTGGGGTGGTTTTAAGCATCCCCCCTCCTCAGTATGCATGTTCAATCCACTTCTGGCGCTCGCAATTGTCTTAACTCTTAGAAGACTGTTACAATTGGCTTATGTGGTCATGGTGAAAGACAAAAAGATGATCCATTCGAAAAGAACACAATGTTAAATGATTCATGCATAAAATTGATGGGCCAAAGAGAAAGATGCTGCTTATGAATGATGATAATGACATCTTATTTTCAACTGTCTGAGCATCGGATAAACAAGGTTTTAAAATTTATTCTGAATCAGTTGACGCAACTGAAACTTGTCTGGCTGTCAATCAGCACGCAAGAAGTTGTCAATGCTAGTAAAACTTATTCCACCTACCATGCAGCATACAAGAAGCACAGTAGGGTTGATTAGCAGCATTTATTGTAGTTCTCACGAGTGTTCAATTGCAGGCGTGTGTTGCAGTTTCAGCTGAGAGCAAATTGAATTGCGAGCATAACAGTTTGACTTGTGAGAAAAATCATCAATTTTGGGTCTTCCTTACCTCCTGCTGATGGCTCAACCCGTGGCTCGTTCCTTTTTCTTATCAATGCCACTGCCACCACGTGTCAGCACAACAGCAAAATGCAGGTAATTGCTTTGTGTCAGTTGGGGACAGAATCCCAGATAGGAACAAAATGTCAAATTTCGGTATAAATAGTTCATGATTGACTCACAATGAAACTTACTACTCACCTTAAACCCAATCTAGTAAAAATCACACTCGGTATCCCACCCGAATACGATAAGACTCATCTTTTGGAAATGTACAACATTAATCTAAGCTCACTTCTATATTATTCTTCTACTGCTCTATATTCTCTTTATCAGTAGAGATTCAAGATGAGTTATTAGTAAATACGCTCTCCTTTTGTCAATGATGATATGAGCCAAATGTTAAATCAATCTCTATGCATTTTATTGTTCCATTGGGACATCTTTATCTAGCCAAAACATAATTAATTTTCTATTAAGCGTATAAAGAACCATGTTAGATGAACCATTAGGGTAGGTTGCTGTTGCAGACTACTCATACATTAGCAGTACCAACCCTTATTCTGTTTGCATAAGTAGCAACCAAGACTTTAACAGTAAGGCCGGGGATGGGAACTCATCCAGGTTTGGCACCTTAAACATTGTTTAATAAATAATAAACTACACGAAAGCTTAAATATCAAAGCCTAGAACTTAGGAGCAAAACAATGGGAAGTAACGATATTGTCAGGAATTTGAAGTGATTTCATATTAAAAATATTCTAGGAAAGGAAAAATGTTGCTTATAGACACTAATCAAAGAGATTAAACTCAATCCTAAAACAACCAACAAGTACATGAGTTTGTTACATCGCCCTATAAAAATCATTTTAATAGTTTCCATCTTTTTTACTTGCTCAGTACATTGTGATACCATGAGATATCGGTCAGCATGAATTGTTGTAACTACAGAATGCTCATACCAAAAAGTATTGGTAAGTTGGTGAGCAGGATGGTAAGTTTCACCCATCCCAACCAAAAGTGGCACAAGATTTCAATCCTTGCTCTTAACAGTTGAACTCCAGCAGAAAGCTCATGCTTACCCTCTTATGGAAGTGGCGTGTCAATTCTATGTCGGTATTCATTGGAAGCAGATAAGATTCTTCGGCTATGCTAACTGACATGTCATGGTAATTGAATCCTTGATCATAATAACTTCAACAACTTGTCAGAACAATAGCCTATCACTGAATCCAGTAATAGGACTGTATGTTGGTCAACGTAGTGCATTTTATAAACATATAGTAACATGTCTTAGTAACGAGATCAGTCACTACTGAAATCTAAGTTGCATGATACAACTAGTGCATTCTTAAAAAGACAACATTGCAGACAGCAATATTAGCATTTCAAAAAAGTATTATACCCTGCACCCAGTACAAAGGAGTTCAAAAAATCACCTGTCCTCCTGTGGTTCCGGGAACAACAGAAATGGAAGCAATGTCCACAAACGTCTGAGCGGTGATAAATATATCAACACAAACCTAGAGGGTAATGCTTCATTAGTAATAATTCAACCCCAAAGGAGCAATGTAAGATAAAGCAGCTTGCCTGGTACTCAGCAAACTCAATGGCCATTGTTTTCAGTGTCTTGTCTGCAGGTTGGAGCAACTTATGTGCCTCCTGACATTCAATCGAAGGAAATTAGAATAGACATACTGCAATCTAATAGATAATAAGCATAAGTCATATTAACTTTACAATAGTAAACTCTTGCCACCCAGACTCATCGGCAGATGACCTTTTTCATTCTCAAAGTGAGTTCACATTTGTTACATTTGTTTCTTTTTCTTTTTTTTTTTGGTCACTCAAGGAGGCAATGGTCTACTCACATGCATTAGTAACATGAGGCCAGTGGTAATGTATACATCAAAACCAACGTAGATCAAGGTTTAAAATATCTTTTTGCGTTGGAGTTTTGACATCCAATCTATATCGTATGGTTTTGGTATTATGTCATGTCAACACCTGGCACACTTTAAATGCATTCCATGATCAACTCAAATGACCTTTCTATGCTATATTTTTTTCCACTTAGCTTGTTTAAAGTCAATTAAGATTCAAGAGCAACTAGTTAAAAAATGATATGAGTAATGACTGCATCTTTCTTCTACCAAAGTAAGCATCATGCATTGAATGATTGCATCTTATAATATCCTGCTGAGACTAATCCATAATGTTCCAAGCCCCGTTATAAATAATGCTTCTGAGACATCCAACATTGGGGTTCGTTTCTGCAATGTCCATAGATAATCTATCTTAACCACTAAGAGTTGGACTTAAACTCAATTGAAACTGGAGCAGCTATAATTACAAAATAGATACATCTCAATCTCTTCAACTTTGACATCACTCATTTTTACTGCTGCTAATTATCATTGGTACATCACCACTTCCTTCTCCCCTTTTTGTGTTTCATGTCCTCTTCGTGATCAGTAGATGAAATCAAAGCATGAGTTATCTGAAGAGAACTATTGTTTCCATTTGTATTATCTGTTGCTGCTTCTCCTTATTACTAACCCTCTCTCATTTGACTGTTTCATCTCCTCCCATGCTAGTAGACTAGATTGAACGATGAGATATGGGAAGAGAATCTTTATTGGGTTAAGATAGTACCTATTGATATAGACCAGTTTTAGTCGGTGCCATCAAAATTATATTGGCACAGGCAAACATTGACATCAATCAGAATAATATGTTTAGATAGTGTCAACCAAAACTTGAAATTTATAAATAGAGAATTTATAGCTTGCTTATTTCATTATTAGCAATTTACCAAAACTACATAGAGTATCTATAGCTTGCTTATTTCATTATTAGCAATTTACCAAAACTACATAGAGAATTTATATATAACGATAAAAATGAAACCAGGTTCAGACATCAACCAATTATAATTCCCGACAAGTCACAAAAAGTTGATAATCAAAATAAACAAATACCTATAAGCTAATTGAAAAAATACAACAAAAGAAAGAACATATATCACATTTTACCTTATCACCAGCAGAAATATTCGTTCTCCCTTCAGCTTCTCTAGAAGAAAGAGACCCGATACCAACTGATGGCAAGACTACAAAATGTAGGTGGAGAACACGATTATTTTGAAAGCATCACATACCAGGAAAAGAAAAGGAAAAACAAGAATTCATAGATAAAGAACACAGTGAACTGACTATTACAAGCTTTATCGATCCTTGTTCTAATCACACTCTCATGATATAAAGATGGATTAGCATGTATTGACAGGCATCTAATGATCCCAACAAGTTTGTACCATACCAGTAGGTTTACACTAGTCCACAACTCGAACCAACATGATCAAAGCCAATTCTAGGCTTATTTGTTTTAGTTTGTAAAAAGGCCAGGGACCAAATTACACTCCGAAATGTGATATGATCCATTACGTTATCTTATATGTTGAATTTAAAGTATCACATGCCAGACAGTCTGTCACACTTCTGGAGGACTTATACACAAACCCTATTTTAGCAGCAAAAGGTTTAGGCCTAAACCTCATTCCTTTCTTTTCATTCTTTCCTAGCCGTTCCCTGTATGAATATGGCATCAAACCAGCTCACAACCATGCTAGAGGATGGAAGTATAACCATGTAGGGTACTAAAAGAGCATCTCCAATCATTATCTGGCAGAATACCTGAAAGTGGCAAAGCATATAGACTTCTCTGACAATAAAACCAATTCTCTAAAAATTAGGCTGATTGCATTTTTCTTAATAGGACACATTCACCAACAAGCTATCTTGGTAATGACCATTTAATTTAACTTCATTAATTAACACTAGAATATGTATTGTAAGGAAAGTGTTCCATCAATCATCATCATCAAGACAAGCTAGTTTAACTCAACTCATTAGCAATCTCAAATCGCCTAGCAAGCACAGTTTCATGCTTCATAAAGCACCAAAAAATCTATACCAAAAAAATAAGTTTTAGTTGTAGTCTCAGAGGAACAAAATGAACTGACCAGCTAATAGTCCCATACATCCTTGGCAATTCTCTCATAACAATATGAAAAATGAATATGTATTAATCACCAGAAACCACAATGTAAATGAGAGGAAATGAATCATATGGGCATTTTTAAAGGCAACTAATAGTGATAGTTCAAAATAGTTGATAAGAGTGGCAGATGCAAGGGGCAGGGACAAGCAAAATAATATTAGTTAAAGAAGTTTTAAGAAAAATGATTGAATCAAGGTTTGAAATCTCAAGTCGAGCCATTATTTCTCATCCCCAACCTGATTGATACATGTCAGGTTGATGCCAATGGATATGTCGAGCGGGCAATAGAAAAGGAGGAAAGAACAGAGGAAGATTGCTTGTTTGGGATCTCATAGATATATTCAAGACCAGAACTGAAATTGTGTCGTTGTTGTGGACTATGAACAGAGACCACTAGCGAAGCATTCACCGTCATTGGGGACCACTACCTAGGTCGTTAGCATTTCGGGACCTTATAGATGCATCAAGACCATGACCGAAGTTGTGTCATCGTTAAGGACCATGAACAAAGATTTTGTATGCAGTGATCAAGTAATCAGTGTTTCAAGACCTCGCATAAGTCATCTTGATTTCATGGATCTCATGAGAAGGTCATTGATTTTGCGCTTGGTTAGTCATTCCGTGAGCTCTTAGTGTTGTCCCTGAGCAAGAGGTCAACACCAAGGCCAACAATTCTCCAAGATCAACATTGTCTATAGGAGCAAGGTAAATGTACTCATGAGGAGTTGTCCAACTTGGGTGCTGTATAGAAGTCATTATGCCTATCAATGGGTCAGCAAAACTAGCAGTTCACCTGCCTGTTGATCGCCACTGCCGAAATTTTAATCCAAGGATTGGATATCAGCAGAGACACGGTCGTGAATAGAGCTCAATAGAGAAATCAAATTCAAAAGCAAACTCAAAATAATTAGGAATAAAAAACAGTGATGATGGTGGTGCTAATGAAGACCAGAAACCACAATGCCATCAGGAAAAATTTCTGACATACAACTACAAGAGGACATGAATCTCAACTATTCTGTAAACTAGATTTCTAACATCCGATGATAAAAAAATCACCACACTTGAACAAGGATAAAATATATACATAATATTAAAACAAACCCAAATATATTGGAAGCCTGTTTGAAAACTTTTTACTGACTCACTGCTCATAAAACCTCCTATTCTAGTCCTTTGATCAAGTACTAGACTGGAGAATTGGGAGTTGTTTCCAGCCATAGTAAAAATTTTAAGATATATTATTAATTCTAACATTCAGAAATGTGGATTCTGTGGCAAAAAGTGGATAACCCGGAACATAATGCAGGATGAATGGTATCACATATCTAGAAAAATACAACAGTTTAATAATTTACTAGGGCATTAGTTCCTATTCAAATTTAGTAGAATGATAATTACGAAGATGCTGTCAATAGTTAATATAAACATGAATATAATGAAATAGATTTTCCAGCTTACCTGACTGAAAAACAAGAAGCTTTCCTCCAGTAGGTTTAAGTGCCAAGAATCCAGCCTGACAAAACAATACTCTCAAACATCAGGTTCAATTAAATAAAAGGCCAGTTATTCAATACTATTGTTTAACTAGCAGGATAGTTGAAGCCGCCATAAACTTACATGGAAGTTGCATCCTAAAAGTCTTGCCACCCAATAAAAAGAAAAGGCAGAAAGGTTTTAAGTTGTGTTTAGTTTTACCTTGATAGCAGCACCAAATGCAGAATCAGAAACCTTATTATTTTCAAACAGGCTGGGGATGTTCTCTAGCAATTGTTCCACACTTTGGCGGCACTGAATTTTCAGGATGATCACCAAACATTACTCAAGGTATAAAGTGGAAATACTTTAGATACCAAGATCAAAGAAATATAAAATCATTCATAAAGGTAAACAAAAAATGGAAGCTTGGCTAACCTCAGCAAGAGGAACAACTACATCAGTATGGAGAGGTGCATAAACATCATGAATATCAGGGACAATGAGCATTAAAGGCTGTGATTAACAAGAGTGACAGTATTAAAGGTTAGAAGACACGAAGAATTTTTCAACTAGGGAGAGCCCACATGGTTGAGTAAAAAAAGGTGCTAATGCAATAAAAATTGAAACAGAACTTTTACAAGCTGTAGAAAACTATGACAAATCAATCTATTGTCAAAACACGCTGCCAAAATCATGACAACAACAATAAATACCAGTCTTGTAAGCTGTTTGAAGTATTTTAACACAAACTTCTTCAATATTTCAACTACATGCTTAAAAGTACTGAAAATTTTTTTTGCAACTCTCCATGGCAGTGAAATTCTAAACAATACACTTGTGGCAATAAACATGGTTTCAAATTTATTTTGTTTGTGAGATTGTATCAACAAGGTCCAGTATGAATTCAACATTACAGAAGTATGTTAGTGAAACAATCAACTAATAATTCGGAAAGAAAGATAAGGCAGACAAACTCAAAATTACATATTCAAATTGGAATACATGCAGTAGTTGCAGTAAAAGAGTCCAACACAAGCAGCTTACTTTAGCCAACTGTTCAAGCTGAATCTAGGTCCACTTAGAATAATCACTTCAAATCATAAGATAATTGGAACTGAATCAACTGAGTCTAGGCAGTTTGCTTTTTTGAATTTATAGTATGCTTTAGCCAATTAAAAAGTACCATTTAGTTTCAGATTTTTCACAGAAATTTCATCAGTAGCACAAACAAAAGGCCAGAATCTAGTTCTTTAATTGATTAATTAAGTTATAATGAATGTACAAGTTTTCTGGCATTTATTCCATTCATATGCAGGCTATCAAGGAAAAAAGGTTCAAGTCCAGTACCATTTTTAGTTACTAGCTGAACAAAGACCCAGCATAGCCCGTGCCCTGCACACTGGACAAGACAACATAACGTTTGCGCCAACTAGTGGGATGGTAAGAAGATGGTGTGGATTTCTCTGCTGTGCAAGAGGGAGGAGATAGAAAAAACTTGAGGAGGAAAATAGAATAATAGAGGGTTAAGATAAGGAAAATACCCCAGGCCGTTATTATCATCATTCTTTTCCCTCCTAGAGGTAGGGTTTGGCCTAGATTTTTCTTCTCTTCTCAAGTTGCTTCTCCTTTTTTAAATTCTTCTTCTCTATTGCATTTCAGACCACCTTCGTTACCTAGTATTATAAAGATACAATCCAAAAAAAGGGGATCTGTTCTATCATGATCCGTTCCACTCATCTAGGCACCACTGTCTAAGACACTAGGCCACGTGTCTACATCAAGACCATAATTCATTTTATTGATCCAAATTGTGCATACATGTAATTCATCTCCCCTCTCACAGATTGGGCATTTCAGCTTTCCAAATCCTCCTGGACAATTCACCCTTCATTTTCACAAATGGCTAACTGCTGTTACTAATCTTTGCTCGTTCGACTGACAACTGACTCTCTCCAATCTCTTTTTTTTTTTCCAATGTTAGCTTCGCTTCTTCCTTTCAATGACTGTTCCTCCTCTTCAAATCCCCTAAATCCCACATCAACTAGTAACTAGGTCCTGTAGATTTTTTGCAAATGTCTCTAGGCATCTGCACATCATGACCAATGGACTGCTGGTGATTGAACATCTGTGCCTTTCTGTTTCACAGTCACATGATACCAGCCTTCTCCCCTATTTACAGACTTCTCATATTCTCCACCACAGCTTCTGGACCAAGGATTTGGACATGTCCACAACCACCACGTAACTTGTAGTCCAATCCCTTGGTTTCCACTTCCTGAAAGGGGAATAAACAGAAAAAAAAAGCTAAAACTGATTTGGAGGTTTGACAGTCTTCTTGAAGAGAGTCAATTTCTTACATTTTGCATTAACATGTACAAGTCAGTTGCTTTGAGCTAAGCCAATCTGTTCATGTCAGAATTTTGATACCCGCTTGAGTAGTTTTATGAGGTTTCTTGTACTCATGCATAATGTTTGGGATGGGTTTAAATACAAATTCTAGGTACCAAGATGGGATTAGAGTAGGGTCCATGAACAGATAGCAAGTCATAAGAGTAGTCATAGTGAGTCAGATTCTAATTCAGTTAATACTAGATTTTGAAAATCATAGCTGTGTGGCCTAAAGGCATCACCTGCAATCACTAATCAACCCCCTATTATCATGCTGCTTCGTGGCTTCTTCCTAATTAACTTGTTGGACTACACATGTAAGGGCACAAGCCCTCGCCCAGATATTCCAGGAACAGGTAAGGTCTTTGAATTGATAAGTCATGCAATCTTGTTTGGGCCTAGTTAATCATACTAAATCAACATTTATTCACCTGATTAGCAAAGAAAAGCAATGTCAAGCCGTTTTTGCAAAAATTTGACTAGGGAAGCAATCAAGATTCTTGCCAACTTAATGTGCTTTATAGAAAAGGCTAATTATACATTTGTGATTTCTCATATTTTCAATATGTCCTCTGAAATATGTGTTGGATATTTAAGTGCAACTAGTAAGATTTAAGAGGTTATCCAATTAGCTTAAGAAAAAAAGAAGAAATGCTTGCACCAGACTGAAAAAAAAAATCCAATACATCAAACAAGTGTTTGCATAAACAGTGTGCTCTTGACCATATACCTGTTGTGAGGCTCGTCTAAGATTATAAAAATGAATGCTGCAATCAAAAGTTGCAATACCAACCATTGTCCTTGGACCATCCTGCAGAGAAGCAAGTGCACTTGAGAAGCTAAACGGCCTTCAAACATTATGAATGTGAATCACAGAATCATGTAGAAACCATTGACTCGCTTCTAATGACCCTATAAACTTAATTTATATGGAGTCAGATTAAAAGCATATCAAAGTGACTCCAAATTACGGCTTAAATTCTCTATGAGTAGCATGAAGATGCATCCAACAGAGAGAGAAATAAATAAATCCACTGAGAGGTTCTTCTCCAAGGTTAAAGCACTCAAGGTGAATTTTATATTCTATGGCCACTCCATTGTGACTATATAGGATACAGGTACTTGTTGAAGATAGCCAGGGACAGCAGGACAGGGAATACCTACTTATCAATTTTAGTTTATGAAAAAAGCAAGTGTATTATACTGTCACTTGTATTTGAGAAAAAGTTGAAGAAGCTGAAATTCATTGGAATAGTCCATGTATACAATTATTAAAGATAAATGGTGAAAATTTTCTCTTAATTATATCTATCAGAGTAAAATAAATGTCAATTATATGACTGCTTTACAAAGTAAACTGTTGGTTCAAAATTCTAATTAATAAAGCCAAAAGGGAACTCTGTGCTCCACCAAATAGAGCAATTTCTTCCAGGCAGTGGTTCAAATAACAATTAGTAAAGCCAAAAGACAACCATGCAAGACTCCAAATAGCACCTTCTTGGTGAGAAAGCTAACAGCAACAGTGTTTGCCTATCTCCTCAACCAGCATGAGGTAGAACTATTACCTCTGAGCTCACAATGATATATTTCTGGATCAACAACCAGAACTCAACCACCACATTTGATCACCAAGGCTACCAAATAAACTATTCTTGGTGGATCAATCCCTACAGATCTCAATGCATGATGACTGCATGCTCTGTGTGTGCAGATGATCGAGCAGATTGCATCTGACTGGATGGGATCAAAAAAGTCTCAAGAACTAAAGCTCCCCCCTGGATGACCCATTTATACAGATGGTCAATCCAACTATTATGTGGGAAACCTCAACAAAATGAGGATATTCAGAAGTTCAGAAAAAGGAAAAAGTACTTTCTTTCTGTTAATACCTATGGAATTGTGTATATACCATGTAGAATCTAATTTCTAGTATATACAGGTCATGTTCCTTTCTTTGTTCAGAAGTTATATAACTGTATGGCTTTTCTGAGATAAGAAAAAGAATGCAAAACTTATTTGGTTATGTAGTCTTCTACTTCAAGACGGATATCATATTGTATAAATGTGTAAGTTAAATAGAAGCAAAATACCAACGCTAAGACCTGATAACTTACAGAGCAAGTATAAATCTTTCCCAATGGAATAATACACCAACATACAGAAATGACAAGGTAGATAAAAGAAATAGCCAAAAGAATCAGAACTTACAGGAAGATCTGCCAGAGACTGACTAATTGCGCTGCAAGCGGCAGCAGTTGAACCAGTTTGAATAGCATTCAGTGAAACATCAATGAGAAAAAAGAAGACAGCAGGCATGGGATCACGAACCTGAAACAAAATAAACTTTTAGATACTCAAACAACTACTTTTTGATAACATGGTTTTTCTCTATGTAATAGGTGTTATATAGACATTCCTCATTTTGCACCAGTAAATTTCCTATATGAAAGGAAAAAAAGAGGGTATAGCAATCACCAATCTATATTTTGGCTTACATGTTAACTCCTTGTTCAAACATGACAAATAGATGGATAGAAAATAGAACAAAGTAAAGGAGCTAAAATATTTTTGCAGCATCACAGACAAATATTTGTCACAGCATCTTCTCTCTTTATGTAATTGGTATTTTTTAGTTGCACAACTAGACATGGCTTCGCTGGTTGTTAAAGATCATCAAAAAACACAGCCATAGAAAGTGGGGAAAAAATGACACTAATGCCATGTTTGATTCAACTGTAGATGCCTCTTTAGGAAACTAGCATCTCGCAATAAAAAATCCACAAACTTGCATGCCCATGTGCATCAAGGGAAGACAAAATCAAACTTCTAATGGTCAAGCACTGCCACAAATACGGAGCATACATAACAAACTGCCCGTGCAAATGATATCACACTACAAGTATGAAAAAAAAAAAGGGAGTGACCACAAGAAAAAAGCAAAAAAAAAAAAAAAAAACAGTTTTGGAGAAAAGGAAGAGTTATAAAATGGAAAGTATAGAGGCATATTTTGTGGTCAACTAAAATGGAAGAGAACAATAACAAGGAAATGGAAAGAAAAAAATGTAGAAAAAGGTAGTAGAACAAGGAAATATAAAGTAATAAACAAATCTTAATGATATTGGTCATGGTCAACAAGTTTATTTAGCAATTTTCCTTCAAGCTCAACATATCACCCACAATCAAATGGACAATCCTAGTTGTTTTTTATTGATTTACCATCTTAATGACTCTGTTGGCTTGTTAGACACTTCCTCCTGAGTTACATACTCACTTAGGATTTTGTTGCATCACTTGACGCAGTGGGTCATGGCTGTATTATCAGAGATCCAATTGTCTTGGAATGATACTACCCTAAGCCCAATAGTGAAAGAAACACTAGGAGAACCCTAAGCACCAACCAATTACCTTAAATACCAATGATTTTGTCATGTTGATTATAAGCTTGCAACTCCAAAGACCATTAAACCAAGGTTCAAAATCTTGAGCTAGGCTCGAGTTTCAATTTTTGACTGAAGTGATATTGTTTCATGTTAACATTCCAATACATGGTATCTATAACGGATTGGAGGTTAAAGGCCGAAGCAGAGGAATAAGACATTATTTGTGCTGAATGGCATTGAGTTTCCGGAACAATACGTTTCAATCGTTTCACTTGGCACGATATGAGATTTCAAACCAAGCATCAAACAAAGTGAGACCAAGAAGTTGGCAGCTCGTTCTTTTTGGATTATTGTGCAACATTTAACACACTTGTGCAAACACATAAGCTCAACCAATCAATAGGCTCCAAATTCATCCTATTTTCACATCTCATCTTCAAGAAATACCATTATGTCAAGGAATGATTAAACGAATTCTTCCACAATACATCGTTAGAAGGATCCTATCACTTCTCAAACTATTTTGGAGTCTTGGACTCACTAAAGGTTCCTAATGAAGAAGTTAAAATTAGAACTAATAACAAGAGGAATCCATTTCATTACACTATGAGAATCAACAATGACATTACTATTTGTTAGCATTATTTCAGATCAACACAATATAAATCAGCTGAAAATTAACAAACCATGTATTCCCTTGTAGCAACAAATTCAACAGTTCCTTTGCAAAGTTCAGGCCTTTCGTCGGCATCACGACGCCTACCATCCGGCCCAAGATTACAGTAGTAGTCACGCGGAGTCTCATTGGTAAAACCTACAAAAAGTTAATAGCCAAAAAATTAATAACTAAAAATGAATACAAAAAGGTATACTAGTCAAAAAAATCTCCACCACAAAAAAGGCTAAAGTTGAGGAAACAAATATTTCAAAAATGGGACTGGTTGAACTAGTTGAATATTGAATTTGTAGTTACATAGGTAGCATAAATTCCACTGTTACTCACCATTTATCTTATTATTGTTAAAGACTATCAGGCAGAATTTGTAGCATTCTCATCCCTTTCTCTGCCAACATCTAAAATAATATCTCCCTCTCTCCTTCCCCTTTCTCTCTTATCATCTCTCCCCATCTCTATTTTAGTTTCATTATCTCACCTCCTGCCGACCCCACCTAGTAGGATAAGACTTGATTATTGTTGTTGTTGTATCTCACCTCCCTATGTCCCTATCTTTCTATCTCTTTCATAAGACAGGATATACAAAAACTTCTCTCTCTTAATTGAGGTTGCACCCCTTTCTTTTTTTAGATTCACCATCTCATATCTCTATATCCTTTCCTCCCTTTATCTCTTTAGTAAGACAGGATTTACAAAACGTTCTTCCTCTCAATCTAGGTTCCAGGATGTATCTGTCTCTATCCTCAATGTTAGAGAACCAAGAGATCCCATATCTTCAATGTCCAGAGATTATAAAATACAGATTTCAATGGATCAAATTTTGTTTTATTATTTCTTAAGATCTACTGTTGGATGTTTTGATCTGTTAATACTGGTATTTTTTAACATTTTGATCTGCAATTAATGTTTTGATTTGCTATGGCCCTATTAATTCACTGTTACTTTCTCATTGAGTGTTTCTTCTTTCTTGTGGCTATAAAAAGAAAAAATGGATTGTGATCTTGGCTGATTCTGGCAGGTTTTACTGTGTTTGCCCCATTTTAAAATTCCGACTTTCTTCATAATTATAAACATAATGCTCTAGTTAACACCAATCAGACTTGCCAGTTGGTGTTGGTGTTGGTGTTTCAAACACTGAAGAAAACAGATAAAAGTGTGAAGATTTTAAATGATAGACCTGTGATACCAAACTAAGTGTTAATTACTCACCACATAAATTGCAAACAAATTTTCGACCATGATCAATGAACCCCATGAAAGCATTTATATAACTTTTGCATCTAGAACACCGAACAGGTCCACTTTCACCAAAGTCAACAACCTGCACTTACCAAAAAATGAAATTACTTTTAAAAAAGCAAAAAAAAAAAATGTAAATTCCATTTAGATGAATTAGAACTATGGAAGAATATAGCATTAACATAATCTGAGGGAAATTAACATTGGAAGACGTGATGAAAAGCATTTCAAAACAGCCAAAAATATGAGGCTAACTTGATATTAGTTTGTATGTCAAGACTCAAGAAAGCATATACAATTTCACACGTATTGTTTCTCGATTGATAGTGAAAAGATGATATCAGTCATGATTATCTAATAACTAGGAACTCCCAAATACTTGTTTAGATAGGAAGTATAGTATGGGAGTCCATTTCACACTGAGATGTAGAAAAATATTGTTTTCATGCAAAAAAATGAACTGAATAAACATAAACAATCAAAAATAACCATGACTTATTAGGACAACTATCTTGATCATCTTGTACAAACATTGAACTTTATTACAGTAATTTGAAGCTCAAAAGAAAAATCTGGAGACAACCATGAATTCTTGGCCACAGGCTCATGAAAAAGGTTAGTTTTTTTTAACATCAGTATCAATTTAAATATTAACCAACAATCAAAACAACAAGAATGCCAAGTCTCAACATCCCAACTATTCTAGATTGTTACTCAACTTCATAGCACAATCTGCAATAGTCAAACATCTTTCTCAGATTCAACAGCACAGATTGATAAACCACCAATACCAATTGACAATATTGAGATTTTGATTCAGCCTAAACACCCAGTGTAAGAAATGTTTACACTCTATGTTGGGACTAAAACAGTTTATTATTGTTATTGTATTCAACAGCACAGATTGGCGATTGGGAGCTCCTCAAATAAAGTTGGCCTACTCTTCAAGATCGTGAATAAAATATTCGAGTAAATTAATATGAGTTCCATATTCTCTTTTGATCTCTTCAATATGTTATGACATTTGAGATATCTGTATCAATATAATGTACAGCCATGGGGAATGCACATCTGTGGTGAAAACAAGTTACATAAATAACTCAAAAGAAAATACATTTCACTTCCATTGTTCTACCCTATCACCCATTCCTTAGGATTTTTTGTTAATTCCTACAATTTTAAAAGTTAATTTTATGAGCGATTGTTAAGCAAGTTGCTTGATAAAACAAAGTGTTGTTCCTAAAAAAAAAATGCTCCTATTTAAGTATTGATAAAACAACAATAAACAAACAAATTGGATTTGTAAGTCTCAACCATTAGCTGGTTAATTTGGGAATTAAAAATAATAATACTAGTGGAAAGAAGATGCATTACTTGGATAGGATCCTCAGATGGATGTGGAAGTGCCAAGGGCTGCACCATTAATGCTAAAGGCATACTAGAGGTAGATAGAAGGTCCCCGGTGCATGGTATCTGCCGTGAAAAGAATTTCATTTATAACAAAAGAAAATCATTATCACTAAATAAAAAATTAACAAAAACTATACCTGATTCAGTGTGCACCTCATCAAACGAGGGCTGCAATTACCATTATCCTTGACAATAAAATTGCTGGTTGCAGACTTAAAAAATAAGAGTGTCAGAAAAACTGTCATGGTTGTAATAAAAGTAGAGAATGCACATCACTTGAAACCCCAAAGATGAACAGAATAGGCATTAGGAAGATGCACAATCCTAGCATGCAAATATCACACCTTTGCATACATACCGGAGGTACATTTGCTTGGTTTCCCTGACGAGTCTCAAATATTGCGATTGACGAACTAGGCACAGGTCGTGGAATTTGGTTCGGATCTATCTTTGACTGTGTGGAGACCTGAGGACCTGCAAGAGCTGAGTGGCCCATAGCAGGTGGGACTGGAGGGATTGGCTGACCTGGCATGCTTGGGGGTATGCCGAACATCCTAGGAGGTGCGTGCACATTACCAGGCAAGGAAGGAACCACCTAATACCAAATTCAAAGAAGCCAATCATAACTTTTAACTGCTTAGCTAAAGATTTTAAAAACAAACTAAAAAACAAAGCAACAAGACATGGCTTCAATCAAGTAGGTTATAGAATGGATGAAACCTTTTTTAATGGACGCAAGAAATTCAAATATCTGAAATTGGAGAAAGTTTCTTACTCGAAGTAAAAAGAAAAAGAAGAAGAAATTTTCACTAACCTGTCCTGGCTGCGAGGGCCAAACTGGAGAACCAAATGAAGTGCCCACGGTTGGAGGCCTAGAAAATGGTTGTGAAGATGGAGTGGCCACATGCGACGGTGAAGATGACCGACCTGCATACGGCTGCGAGGTTGGTGGGCCAACAAACTGTGAAATTGGCGGCCCGGTAAGTGTCTGCGTGGATGGTCCACCGAATTGCTGAGAGGCGGGTAGCCCGGCGAAGGGTGGCTGCGGGGCGGTCGGTCTGGACGGCTGCGAAGTAGGTGGTCCAGTGAAAGGAGGTTGTGAAGTGGGGGGTCCTAAAAAGGGCGACTGCGAGGTGGGTGGTCCGGCGAGGGGAAGATGTGAATTCGTCGATCCAGCCCAAGGACGCTGTAAGGACGGTGCTCCAGCAAAAGGCAACTGCGATCCGGGAGGTCCGGAAAAGGGTGATTGGGAGGTAGGCGGCCTTCCAAACGGCTGAGATGCAGGTGGACCTACAAACGGCGTCGGGAGAGCTGCCCCGGAAGGCGGGCTCCCAGGATACGACTGTAGTCCCGATTCTTGAGCAGCGACAGCAGACGGAGCGGGCAGCCTGATCGATGACGAGGCGACCACAGGCGGGGCCGGTTGTGCCGAAGGCGGAGGGAGGGTCCGAGGCGCAGCAAATCCGGAAATTGGAGGACCGTTGCCAGCGATCGGGCCCTGCGGAATGGCCCCCGGCGGAGGGGGGCGGGATGCGAAAGGGGTAGCGGCCGGGCGAGAGGAGCCATGGAGAGCCGATCCAAACGGAGTCGGCGCAGTTGAGGGAGCCATCGATCGCCCGACCAGGGGCGTCTGGACGACACTAGTAGGGTTCGGCCCCATCGCAGGCCGCTGCCTGGGCGGCCCCGGGGCGAAAGGAGAAGCCGAGTCCATGGACGTAACTGGAACTCCAATGGCGGAGAGAAAGGAGCGAGTTCTCCAAATCGAGGAGATCGAGATCTGAATGAAGAGGAGCGGACCCGAGGGCAGCTAAAATGGGGCGGACTTAGGGCGGATCGGCTGAGCGGCCACGGAGCAGGGCACCGCCCTTCGGAGCGCGAATAGAGCGCGAGATGGCGGATGTGGCGAGAGTTGGTTGGCCAAGCAACGTGTAGCGCGAGGCCTGCGCAGGAGGAGAACCGGAGAGGTGCGTTACCCGGGTCGCGGTGGGGGGTTTCGCTCGACCACGAAGCCAACAGTCACTAAGAGCGACGCAAGTCACGTGACGGAAGCCCATCGAGAAGTCCGGCCACCGTCCGCATTGCACTGCTGAATGCGCATCGGCGAACGCATTATTATACAACTGCCCGCAGATTCAACTCAAAATTCTCTCGTTGTGGTCACGTCGATAAAAATGCATCTGAATGTCTCTACGGGGATGACGTGATGGTAAAATAGTATGATTATTTTGGATGTCGATTTGGAGGATCTAAAATCACAGGCTCGGATGATTTATCTTTGTATATCGAGGGCGCATGGATTACACGCGATTTACCTCTCTCTCGGCCGCAGAGCGGATGGCAGCTTAGTTGGATAGATTCCCAACTTTGGATACAAATGCATTTGATTCATAGAGTATTTTTTTTTTTTCAGAAAATAGAAAATGATTTTTTTTTTAATTTTTCAGAAAATATTTTTTATTTTTTAAAAAATAAAAATAAAAATAGAAAACGATTATTTTCCAATTTTCTAGAAAATGCTCTTTTATTTTTTTTGAAAAATGGAGATGAAAAATACGAACCAAACGTATTTTCTCGTTTTCACATAAAATGAAAATGAAAAACGAAAATGTTAATGTTTACCAAACGCCCCATAATAAATGTGTTAATTGTGTCTTTGTCTGCCATATAAATTTGTCAAAGATATCTTGGATGTCGTGACTCAGATTAGGGGTGTGTAATCAATCGATTAAATCGAAAAAATCGATTGAATCGGTCAATCAGTCCAATCGAAAATTCAGTTTTTTATTAAAAAAAATATTGATTTATTCGATTTTTTCGGTTCGGTTCCGTTTCAGATTTGAATCGAAAAATTTTGATTTAACTGAACCGATCGATTTTAACTGAAACAATCGACTGATTAGACCATTAATTGATTGATTTGAATCATCAGTCGACTGGATGTAAAAAATCGATTTTTCAATTTTTAATCGAAAAAATTAAAAAAAAATTGTTTGCCAAATCGGTTCGGTTCGATGAAAATTTTCAATCAGTTTGGTTTAGTTAAAAAAAAATTGATTTATTCGATTTCGATCTTAATCGATTTGGTCGGTTCGGTTTTAACCGATTGCACACCGCTAAAATATAATGGTATTTATAGAAGTGACGAAGAAGATTTTAAGTTTTTTTCTGAATTCAGATGATCCCTACATGTCTTGATAATTATATCAAAGTTTATAAGATCTTCTGTAATTTATCTCCCTCATAATGATCATGAGATAGATCGATAAAGATCACTAAATCGACGATTCTAATTTTTTTCAAAAATTATCGAAGATATAGACATTCAACGTGCCATTAAAGCATGACATATTTGGTATAACTATAGATCGACTAAAATGTGACTAATAGCATACAAATACAATCGATTTAAACTAAACTATTCTCCATTTTCCCTGACCAATATAAAAAGAGGTAAAACATTTTGAGAAATAAAAATAAGTCGAGCCCAATTTCTTAGAGATAGATGCTCTTGCCTTTTTTTTTAATTAACTTAAAAAAAATCACTTGTCATGTGTTTTCAATTTTGGTTGACCTCTAGTTATTATAAATAAATCGACAATTTACCAAATACAGCTTCTAAAGTTTGGAATTGTCCAAAAAGCACAACATAGTTTCAGATTTATCAAATCGCGTATCTAATTCCCCTTTTACCCTTCCCGCCAAACAAACCTGCAATTTAATGATGAGAGAGAATTTTCATACATCCGAGTCACTATTGGAAATTCCGAACCATCTAAACGTGGTGCTGGGAATTTAAATCCCAGCACCACCTTTTCTTTTATCTGATTTCTAATTTATATCGATCTGATTTCTGAAATATTACTGTGAATACCTAATAAAACCTCGAATATCAGAAATTTTGGTCACGGATACACAGAGGGACACTACTCAAACTCAATGAACTTGGATTGGATCGAAAAAGAGGTGAATATGACCATCAATGAGTTTTGACCGAAACTCATTGATGGACTTAAAGGAGTCCAAATTTTGAAATATTGACATAGACTGAAAGATCTTACAACATGAATTTTTGATATGTCAAGGAAACTTAGTTTTAATCCTCCTATCTCCCAATTTTAACTCGTGTCAAAAAAAAAGATGGTACTGGAAGTTGAGAAACTGGTGGAAGATGGTGGTAGTGGTGCTGGAATTGGAATTTTCAGCACCACTGTGGTGATGAATATATTTTTCAGCATCACAGTTCAATTATAATACGTCATTAATTAATTATAATTAATTGTATTTGACAATCTTAAAACTGAAATTAGCTAACTCACATGCTAAACACTTTGTTCTTGTAGTTTTGTGCGAGTTCAAAATTACTTCAACTATCATCATCACGTATGCATAGTAAGTCCACAACGTTAACTCTTTCTCTGATTTCTTATTGGTTTAATGTGATCTTAATCTTTTCTTTTTTGAAAAAAAAAATAATAGGTATTTGAGAAGCTCGGGCCAAGTCTACATGATCTTCTTCGGAAGAATGACGATCGATTCGTGCCACTTGATCTAGTCCGCGATATCGGTAGACAACTACTGAAGTATATTGCAGGTTTGTGAAATATTAGTCACTTCCTATCATTATCAGGGGAATATCTTCAAAACTATAAACTAAGACGATGATTCTTCTTTTTAATTCTCATTGCAGTCATGCACGATGATCTACGACTTATCCATACGGATTTAAAGCCTGAAAAACATTCTCTTGGTGTCCTCGGACTTCCTCTCAATTTCTGATCACAATGTTAGTTTTTATCTCTAATTTATATTAAGAATACAGTTCAGTTTTTTTTCTTCGGATCGAGTTGTTTCTTGCTAATTAAAATTTGATGAAAAGTTAATGATGAAAAATATATTCATCACTACAGTGGTGCTGAAAATTCCAATTCCAGCACCACAGTGGTGGTGCAAGGATTGCAACACCACTGTGGTGTTAAGAATTTCAATCTCAGCACCACAGTGGTGCTGGAAATTCTAATTTCAACACCATAGTGGTGCTGGAATTGCGAAATCCAGCACCACTACCACCATCTTCCACCAGTTTCTCAACTTTCAGTACCATTTTTTTTCGACACAAGTTAAAATTGGGAGATAGGGGGATTAAAACTAAGTTTCCTTGGCATATCAAAAATTCATGTTATAAGATCTTTCAATCTATGTCAAGATTTCAAAATTTGGACTCCTCTAAGTCCATCAATAGGTTTTGGTCAAAACTCATTGATGGTCCTATTCACTTCTTTTTCGATCCAATCCAAGTTCATTGAGTTTGAGTAGTGTCCCTCTGTGTATCCGTGGCCAAAATTTCTGATATTCGAGGTTTTATTAGGTATTCACAGCAATATTTCAGAAATCAGACCGATATAAATTAGAAATCAGATATAAAAAATGTGGTGTTGGGATTTGAATTCTCAACACCACGTTTAGATGGTTCGGAATTTCTAGTAGTGGCTCGGATGCATGAAAATTCTCTCTCATCATTAAATTGCAGGTCTGTTTGGCGGGAGGAGTAAAAGGGGAATTAGGTGTGTGATTTGGTAAATCTGAAACTATGTTATGCTTTTTGGACAATTCCGAACTTTAGGAGCTGTATTTGATAAATTTATTTTTCCTTAAATTTTGCATTTATAATCTAATTATCTTAAACTAATGTCTTTAAATATTTTTCTTAAAAATTTTGATAGGACGAAAATACTCCTCAACCAGGATAGAGTCAAATCAACAATTAAATTGAAGTGGAGCTCAAATTTAGATTCAATCAAATTAAACGTGAGTCAACTCACGTTCATTTAAGGTGCATCCGAATTCAGTTCAACAGTTAAGTTGACACGTCTTTATGATTTTCCTTTAGAAAATTATGCCTTTATGATTTCCTCTAAGAAGGTCACGTCTCCATAATTTATCTCCAAAAAATTATATATCTCTGTCTTTTTCAAAAAGACACATTCTTCTGTTCTATATAAAACTAAGAGAAGAATGGAGAGGTCAAGTAATTTCTAAGACTTTATTCTCTCTTCTTTTATATATTTTTCTCTGCTTTTCTTCACTTCTTGATTTGAGTGTAGAAGGAGTTTCATCGAAATATTCTTCGGGTCCCTTCTCATTCATTTAGAGTCCTTTCGAGTTTGATGAACTTTCCATTCCAACAACTGATTTGAAAAAGATCAACCTCGCAAAGGTCAACTTAAGGATACCTGAACTCCCTGAAATCCCATTGACACTTAATCTCCCAAGGCCTAGTAGCCGCTCGACTTAAGTCCAATCCCAATCAGACCTGACGAAGTTCTGTAGAGGAAGATTGATCTAACCAACTCGACACTTTGAAGACAGACCTAATTTGTACTCAGTCGATCGAAGGATACTATAAGAAATCCTTAAAATGGCGACGATTCAAAATTTTGTAACTAAATTGTATTAATAGAGACGAAAAAATTGTCGTCAAATATATAAATTTGTATATTAGCGATGAAAAAAATCGTCGATAAATATCATTTTTCTTGTAGTGGAAGTTCGAGCATGAATACCTTACTGAGTCTTCCATCCACTTATTTCGAACTTGATCAAATTTTATTAAATTAGCTACTGTGTCTACCAATTCATTAATTATGATAAATTTTATTTGTCCCTACGAGATGACCAAGCGATTAGTACAGATAATAAAATTATTATAAAGAACAAAGTCAATCCTCGACAGTTATATGGATTTTAGGAGTGTTTATTCTCCTGCCGTGTTAGTTTTTAAAAAAAAAATTTTTATTTAACTATGAGATTTTTTATTTATTTACATCAGGTATCATGTACGATTTATCTTCCCTACTAGTCCTGATGGCTGACCGGCCCTGTCCCACGACTTTCGACTAGAGTCCCCATCGATCAACGAGGATAAATCAGGATGACGGATAGCCAGAGCACGTTTGAACTCATACTACACCAGAAGGGTCGACCACGCTGGGCCGAAGGAGCATCGCGCACCTCCATCCGCACAGCGCACGCTGCTAAGACGAAATCGACCCTGAAAATATAGAGAGCATGTGATTCTCCCCTTCTAGGTATTTTGTAGTTCGCTTCCATTCCGTAGAGACGACTGTCGGTAACAAAACAAAGGAGCTTCGCAGCGAGTGGAACTGCACATTCATTCGTTCTCGCCAAGCACATTGTGATCGTTCATGCATCATGCCTTGGGTAATTATAACATCTTAATTTACTGCGGACAGACATGCGAAGAGTGTGGTCACTTGCTCAGAGAGCCCACTGCCCAAGCACTCGGCGCAGTAAAAGTGGAGCCAGGGTCTTTGGCATGAGACCTCTGTTGGGACAAATGAAGCAACCGTGAAACGCTCCATGCAGAACAGCCCCGGCAGCAGCAAACTCCACCACCAAGCAATGCTCCCACTCGATTCAGCAACGCAGTGTTTTTTTTTGCTTTTTGATTATTCTTATCGAGCATCAAATCTCTCAGAATCCCAAAAGGTAATCGTGTGAGAGAAAGGAATGCTCTCCAATAGTGTGCTACACTCCAGTACCCGAAGAAATTTGTGCTTGTACATATGTGTATACTTCACCTAAAAGGAATAACTGATGCACTGAACATGTGATAAGTTTGGCGGTAACTGGTCGGTAATTGATCGTTCCATGTTTATACATATATCCTTAATTACTCTGCCTCTTGCTTGTAAATTAATCTCTAGAACGGCTACTCGAAAATAGGTAAATGAATCCATTGAGAAGAACTTTAAGGATACGATGTTATATTAGGTTGGGTCGCCCAACTCGAAGTTAGTGGAGAATCTAATCGATGAGAAATGTTCGAAATGAAAATAAAAATAAAAATTTGGGTTCTGACATGGTTCCATGTGATGGCACTAACTAGGATAGTCAAATTTACTTTACCATGGAGAAATTTATACTGGAGTATTACATCATTTATCAGATTTGTTTAGGGTCTATATATACAAACAAGTGTATGCGAGAGAGAGGTAGATGATGCAGAAAGAAAGAGAGAGATGAAACAAGCTGCATGTGGCTGAAGGGAGCATCCAAAGGGATCGCATTGATCCCAACGAGCCATGTCTGTTTTTCTCCAGGTTTGGATCATGCGATCATTTTGGATCCCTCCTCTAGCCACTTCAACCTCTTTGCTGCAGGAATTATCAAGTCGAGATTACCAGACTGAACTGCTCTTTCACTTAATTTCTTAATTTCCTCTTCTCATTGCTTCATCCTTTTTTCCTATCCGTTGTGCTGGAACTTCTATTTCATCGCAATTATAGATCAAATCTATTCGGTCAGTAGTCGATGAGATTATATATATATGCCTAAATACAAGTGGAGTTTAATCATGCATTCATTTCTGATTTCTTCCTCGTTCACAGTTTTTACAGATAGCGAAGGAAGAAATGTCTACTATCTTGGCGTCCCCAGTTAGGGGGGTCGTCGCGACTATCTCATTTCCCCACCTTGACACAGGTTTTCACCTTCCTTCGCCATTTCAGATCCTTGTTAATTATTGCCGATTGCAGTGGATCCGCCACTGTCAATGCTGCTCCACGCTAGTTTCTTCAGTTGTTGGATTCTCCTTCAGAGCGGATTGCAATGAAATATGAAATTTGCATCGTTACGTTCCTACGTCAATTGTTCTACGATTATCTCTCCACAACACTTTGTCCCTCGAGTTTCCTTAAATTTAGCTTCTATGGGACAATTAGATGTTTCTCATGCTCTAGGCGTATACAAAAGTGTAGGATAATCTGAAAGGTTGGCTTGTACATTCAGTCTAAATCAAAATTAAGCATTGGCCTAAACCAAGTTCCTCAGCATGCCAAAGCATATCTAACAACGTAATCTCGCCATGCTCCTACATCTATGGACAGAGTTCAAGGTCATTCAGATTCAACTTTATGATTTTAGCAATCGGATGCAACTACAAATAGAATTTGCAAGCTTCAATGGTATATTAATTAATAGACTAAAACAAACTTGAAAACTATCTCCATTTCCTTTCTCCTAAGTGTGTAAATTTTAGACTAGAGTCGACTGGGTGAAAGTGAACCGAATATTCTACAATTCCTAAATTAACTCAGCAATTAGCTTCAATAGCAACAAAGGTGATAGCCAAGTGAAACCAGAATGCAGAAGAGATAGAAAGGAGGGGAGGACTAAGAAAATCAAAATTTGAATCCCACGAGAAACAAATATTCTAAAAGTCAATCTTTGAATAAGCATAAACTGTGCTCTGCTCTGCATTTATCCAGCAAGTGAATCAGGATGAAAGCTATCTACTTTTACTTTCAGGATTAGTCGGACAAAATCTAGACACTTAAATTATGAAAAAATAACTAGTCCATTTCACCACATTAGCACACGACGAACAGGCAGACAACAATTAGCTACGAAACAGACATGTAGACATGTGTAACACTCAAGCAACAGACAATGATAAGCACAAGGCACAGAATATAGACAAGACAACGCCAGAACAAATATCAAAGTGAAGTTAAATCTTCATAATTGCCACGAGGTGTAATAAAACAAACATGCATAAAGAACATAATTAAAGAATCACAGTGAAACATAAAAGTGATATTGGACAAATTGCTCCTTAATTAAATCTGTTCGATATCAACCTTAAGTGAGAGGTCTGGGTAGGGATAAACCAACCTTAAGGGGTCCTGTAAGTCATTTTTCTAATGTCGATATTGAACAGATTGCTCCTTTTCTCCTCCATTGCATTTATCTAATAACATATAAAAGTTAGTGAAAGCATCGTCAGGCATTAGACGAACATAGATATACTATAGTACTATAACATGACTGATTCAGTTAGAGGGAAAACTTTCAGAATACTAAGAAATTATTCTAAAAAGGAATAGTAAAAAATAATCCAAATTGTGAAAAGACATGCACGATCCAAGAAGTATGACAAGAGATTGCTCGCTCAGATGATCTAGTAAATGAACAATTTTGACCAACATAAAGTTCCAATTACGGTTAGGAGGAAACATTCATAAATTTAGACATCGAAAGATCACGATACTCAACAAAAGATGTCCTTTTTAACAGAATAACCACCCTCATCGAACTTCCCCACCTCTATTTCTTTGAGTTCCCTTTGTTTTTCGAGTCAGAAGCACCTCCTGCTGCTGCTGCTGCTGCTTGTGCGGCCTTCTTAGCTGCCTTCTCTTGGAGGGCTTTCGCATCCCTGCACATTATCAAAATAGATGAATATTAGAATCTTCGCAAACTGAGTAATTCAAGAATAAATTCCATTCAAGAAATCAAAATTCATCAACAAAAATAGCAGAATCAATTAGATCGACATAAGAAATAGTGAAATACCTTTCCCGGCGCTGTTCAGGTGTCAGACCATCGTCTCTCTGTTTCACCTGCTGCTTCCGGGCATCAGACCTCTGCCGATCGGCCTCCCTCTGGTTTCCCCGTGGGTCCGAATTAAGAAAAACAATATGAAAAACTAAAAATTTCATCTAAAAGTTCAAGGCGACACGACAACGAAGAGTGCGGTTCTTGATACTCCAGCTTACAACCCTAGAAAACGAAGGAAAGAAAAAAACAAATCGAAACATCAACGTCGAACACCATAAATTTGATGGATCTAAAACACGAATTAAATTCATTAAATCAACAGATATCAATCGATTGAAAGGATATGAGTCATCTTCTCCGGTCGGGGAAGGAAGAACACGAGACGAATCGAGGAAGAAGATGATATCTACTTCTATGGGCGAGGAAATGAAGGCGGAGACGAATTAAATAGGAGTAGGAATTGGGGGGCATCGGGCGGAGTTGGGTGGCTCTGTAAAGTTTCGATCTGGGTGCAGCGGTAAGCAATAAACATTCCACGATTTTTCGCTGGAACTCTGAAGTTTAGAAAATTTTGAATAGATGATTTGAGAAGTTCTATTTTTTTTTTTTGGATAGAATATATTTTTTGATATCGAATCTATTTATAAAAATACTATGATTGTATCGTTGAATTTGACTCTTGAGTCATGAATATATATATTTTTTAAATTTATTTTAATGATTAATAAAATATATTTTATTTGATAATTATTTAGTATCCGTAAATTTACAGAATCGAATGGATCATTTTAAGATTAGATGCTTAAAAACAAGGGAAAGTTTCGATCACAAACGAATAAAGAAACCTTTTTCTAGTGGAGTACATGGCAGAATACCGGCCTTTGGATTTTACTCCGTATCAATAATTTTAGCGATGCCGTTTGATTAGTTTTCTTATGGTGCGTGACGATGTGTGTCCCGTATGTGATACGTGGTAAGTCGTTCGATTTTATAAAATTATCTAATAAATAAAAAATACAAAGTATTTCACCTACGATGTCTTCTTCTTCGATGAATATTATAGTCAATCTCTGAATCCGTCAGAATTATCGTCATAGTCGTCGTGGCCGATCGATTGGACCAGGATTTAATTATAGCCAAAATCCGATCGAATTGCAGTCATGACCGTTCGCAGCCACAATCTGTACGAACTCTGATGTTGGTTAGACCGCGGCTGGATTGCAACTAAAATCTGATCGAATTCCAATGTCGATTGGACTGCGATTAGATTCCAATTGGATTGTAATCAAAATTCCATCGAATTGCGACCGCCAACGCCACGACAACTAACAGTCGCAATCACAATCAATTTCGGTCGCAATGTGATCAAAATTCGACCGTTATCCAATCGAACTCTGATGTCAATCGGACTACGGCTTCGCAATTAGAATCCGATTGAACACCGACAATAAGAAGAAGATATCGTGTATTGAAAAAATATTATACATTCTCTATTACTGTACATCACACACGAATAGTGCAACGAAAGACTAGACCTGACCAAGGTCCGGGTCGGACCCGGACCCGACCCGGAATCGGACCGTGGTCAACGGTCTAGTTAACCGGGTCAACGGATTTGACCCGGACCCATGACTGGATCGCTTATTAGGCAGTCCGGTCACGATTTTTTAAAAAATTGAACCGTCGATTTAAAAAAAAATAAATTGAATGGTCACGATTTTGTGGTCGTTGTGCAACGGACGACCCGCCGGGTCGGCCCGAACCGGACCCGACGAGTCGACCGTTTTATTTTATTTTTTTTAAATTTCGACGGCCACGATTTCGTGGTCGTTGATCATCAACGGCCACGAAATCGTGGTTGTTGTGCAACGGTCGACCCGGACCCGACGGGTCGACGGTTGGAATTTTTTTTTAATGTTTTTTTCCTATAAATACTCTTCCACTCCCTTTCATTTTTTCACAAATCACAACTTCTCTTCTCTAATTCTCATTGTCTCATTTGCTCTCAAGTCTCAAGTCATATTTTTACAAATGTCTGGAGCCGGATCAAGTCGTAAGGGTGCGGCCGGTGCCAAAGGAAAGGGAAAGAGCATAATGCCACCACCACCCGAGTTCGAGTTCGAGCAAGGCGACGATTCACCTCAATTCGATATCAGTGACTATGATCTTGATATTTCCGGTGATGAATATCAAATACGTCATCATCATCAAAGTCAAGAAAGTAGGAGCAATACATCCAGTACGATGCCGGTTTCTACGACTACAAGTTCAACTCGAGTGCCTCGCCCGACATCCGATATCTTCACCAAACATTTCAAAAAGGTAACGTTCTCTTCCGGTGATATGCAAGCAAAATGCAAATATTGTTCGAAATGTTACAAATTTCAACAAGGAGGAGGTTACGGAACTCTTACTCGATATGTGGAGAGAAATCATCCGGTGAAAATTGGTATCGATCGTTCTCAAACTCAAATTCCGACATTCTCTTCTCAATCGGGTTGGGGGAACGAATCTAAACTTTTTAAATTTGATGAATTTAGATTTAGAGAAGAAACTGTTAAATTTTGTACGATCGAACAACTTTCTTTTAGTTTTAGTGATAAATTATCTTTTGAAAATTGACTTTCTACAAGTGCAAATCCTTCTATTAAACGTATCCCAAGAAATACTCTAAAATGCACACTTTTAAAATTAGTCTTAGAACAAAAAAAAGAATTGATTAAAGAATTTTCTAATTTAAACAGTAAAGTTTCTTTGTGTTCCGATATTTGGAGTGATCATTGGCAAAGTTGTTCATATATGTGTATTACTTGTCATTGGATTGATAATAATTGGGACATTCAAAAAAGATTGCTAGCATATAGATGTTTTAACGAAACACACACGACACAAAATATTTCACAACTTTTTTTTGTTATTTTAGAAGAATATGGTCTAACTTCTAAAGTTTTTTCAATTTCTTTTGATAATGCTAGTGCAAATACCTCTAGTATTAGTGAGCTTATTGATATATATAAACTATCAACAGGTGGAAGATTTTTTCATATTAGGTGTACATGTCACATTTTAAATTTGTGTGTTCAAAATGGATTTAAAAATTTAGGATCACATATTCAACCAATTAGGAGTGCAATTCATTATTTATGGACACAACCTCAGGTTACAAAAGAATGGAATTTTTTTTTTCAAAATAAATGGTATGAAACCTAAACGGTTTGCACGTGACATCCCAACTCATTGGAATTCTACTTACAAATTATTGTTATCTACTTTTGAATACAAAAATTTATTATGTATATTTTTTCATCAACATGTTCAATCATATGATATTTATTTGTTTTCAAATCAATGGAATATATGCACTATTATTTGTGAAATTTTAAAAGTTTTTAGTGATGCTAGTGACCAATTATCCAGTGTTTATTATCCAACTTCACATTTAGTTTTAACACATTGTTGTAATCTTATATATATTTTTAATGAACATATTCAATCAAATGATAATTATTTATCTCAATGTATTTATGTGATGAAAGAAAAATGGAAAAAATATTTCTTAAACATTCCTGAAATATTTTTATGTGCTTTTGTTTTAGATCCTAGACTTAAATTAGATGGTTTGCAAGATATGTTAGCAGTATATTATGAATCTTTAAGCCCTATTACCGAAACTGCTCCTAATATTTCTTTGATTTTGTTTAATATTAAAACTCATTTACATGATATTTATAATGAATATAACATTAAATATGGTGAACAAACTATTGGACATGAAATACATCAATCCACTACAACTAGTATTATTACTTATAAACTCACTAAAGCACAACTGTTATTAAGGGAACAGGCTAAACGTCCACGAGGATCCTCAAGTTCCAGTCAGGAACTTGAGAATTATTTTACCACTTCTTTTGATTTTAGTAATGCAGATGAAGAAAGCTTTGACATTCTAAAATGGTGGTCGCAAATCACTCAAATATTTCCAATCTTATCTATAATGGCAAAAGAAATTATAGTTTGTCCAGTTTCAACGGTTGCAGTGGAACAAACTTTTAGTATCGAAGGAAATACATTGGACGAGAGACGTTCTAGCTTAAGGTCGGAAAATTTGGAAGCGCAATGTTTACTCAATGATTGGTCAAAAGCTGCAAGTCGAACCCAACATATTAAAAGTGACGAAAAAGACCAAGACGAAACAGAGGGAACATTCGGAATTACAACAACGGGAGGAAATACCGAATACCACTGAAATTGATTGAATAGGATGAAAATTGAAATGTAATTGATTTTTTTTTATTGTAATAGGTTTTTTATTTAAGTCGGATGTTGAAATTTAAGATGTAATATATTTTTTATTGAGATAATGAAATATTTGATAGAGCTTTTATAAGTTCAATTGTGCAATTTTTTTTAATTTTAATTATTTACATCATTCTTTAAATTTTTATTTATTTAACTAAGGACCGAACCGGACTAGACGGACGGACGACTGTAACCCGTGGTTCCACAACCGATCAGAAGCCACAGCGGGCCGGTTAAGGGTTGGTATTTTGCCAACTCAGATCCGACGGTTCCGACCCAGACTCGGACAGGACCCGGACCGTGGTCAGGTCTACAAAAGACATTCAATATAACAAACCCGTATGTGATATGTCATAAGTCATTCAATCTTATAAAATTATATAGTAAATAAGAAATGTATAGTATTCCATCTACGACATCTTCTTCTCGAGCATTATAGTCAATCCTTGAATCTGTCATGATTGTCGTCGTAGTCGTCGTAGTCGTCGTGGCCGACCAGACCGGGACTTGATTGTAGCCGAAATCCTATTGAATTGCAACCACGACCGCTGGCAACCACAATCCAACCAAATTCCGATGTTGGCTAAACTGCGACTGGATTGTGGCCAGAATTCGATCGAACTCTAATATCGATTGGAATCTGATCGCAACCAAAATCCCATCGAATTGCGACTGTTAGCGCCACAACAACTGATGACTACAATCGTAATCAATTTCGATCGCAATCCGATCGAAATTCAATCGTAATTCTATCGAACTCTGATGTCAATCGAACTACGATCAAATTTTGATCGAATCGTGATTAAAATCCGATTGAATGTGGATAGCAAAAAGAAATTATATATTAAAAAATATTATACATTCTCTGTTACTATCACACAGATAATGTGTATTTAAAAATATTATACATTTTCTATTAGCATCAAACACAAACAGCGCAACACCCAACATAACAAACCCGGCCGTTTGATCATTATAAACTGAACTGAAAGATGCATTTTGCTCAAGTTTCTTAAAATATTGTTTACTTAATCCGCAATTCCCATGGAATGGGAATACTTGTGTTACAGCAGTTTCCAGAGATAACCCAATCCAATCCAATGTCGGATATAAGTACCGGTTACATAATTCGAAATTGTAAATCCTGTCATCTTATTGCAAATCTGAACAAGAATTTAAAACTCCATCAACAGACAAGTATGAAGTATTTAAACGGGTAACAATCACCCAGATCAGATTTAAAATACAAGAAAATATCAGCGAGTTGGATCTCCAACTCAAACATGTGTTAGTTTTATTACAGATTAGCAGCCAAACCGTATCAAACCATTAGAACAAATAGTTCAAGGGAAAAAATGAGATGTTCGTATACAAAAATTGTGCAGAGCAGGAAATTGCAATAAAAATACTCGCTGTACACGCCAAATAGTTCGCTTTAAAAAGACTACATTAGGTCTCAATGTAAGCAATGCTACTGGACCTTTAGTTTCAACTTCTTGTGACTTGCTTCAGGGAAGTTACAAGGCCTTGAGCTTTGTGAATGAGATCTCAATGTATGCAACGATACTGGACTTTTGGTTTCAACTTGGGAAAAAAACAGTGTGCCAGAGCATCATGAGCTCCCAATCTATCTCCGGGATCACATCTCAGAAGCCTTTGTCTGGAAGACTTGCTTCCAGGAAGTGACATGGCCTTGAGCTTTGTGAATAAGATCTCAATTTATACAACGATACTGGATATTTGGTTTCAACTTCTTGTGAAAAAACAGTGTGCAAGAGCCTCACGAGCTCCCAATCTATCTCTAGGGTCATATCTCAAAAGACCTTGCAACAAGTCTATGAAATCCCCAGCAGAATGATCAATGTCCTGCATGATCAAATTCTGCAAGGCAATACAGATACAATTATCAACAGTTTTTTTTATCCTGTAGGATACAACCACAAACATAAAAAAGGATAGTCCAGTGCATGAATCTCCCACCATACAGAGTCCCGGAGAAAAATATATTGTACGCAGCTTTACCTTGTTTTTTGCAAGTTTGAACCAATCCCCCCACAAAATAACAAATTAGTAAAAATAAATACGACAATTCTTCCCACACAACAATTAAATATTTAAAATAGTGTTGGCATTCTCCTTGTCCCAATTTAATGAGCTAAATTTTATTTATTTTAACTAGGAAATACCTGAAGCCTTGGAAGTTTCAACACTGCTTTGATACTTTCTATGGATGTTGCACTTTCAAGCCAATTCAAACAACCTCTCTTAATATACTTCTGAGCATCTAGGCTAGAAAATTTAATTAAAGAACAGATCAGCACATCTAGTTGAATGAAAAAAAGATTTAAATAGGGCAAATCTGCCAAATTAATTATAAATAACACATACTCAGCTAATCTTAACATGTTGGACGGTAAAGGTCCAAGTACCCTCTCCATCATGGCCAAGTGCTCCAAGTTCTCTCGACTCTGAAAGAGTGTCTTACCCTGTAACAATTTATTCAATTACTAAATTCTCAAAGTATACATCAAACCACACAGAATAATCAGTCTGAGAAATAAAAACATACTGAGCAAAGTTCAACAAGAATACAACCAATGCTCCATATGTCGCAAGGATAGCCCCAACCAAGTCCTAAGGTGATCAGCAATTTTTATGAGACATTAACACTAAAACACAATATTATTTTATTATCAAATAAAACCAACCTAAGATAACTTCTGGGGCCCGATAATGCCTCGTAGAGACCACCTCGTTATTGTCTAGGCAATCATAAGTTGCATTTCCAAAATCAATAACCTTGATAGCACTTGATTTTGGTAGAATCTTGAAGTCAGATCCTTTATTGGATGAGACCTAAACAAATGGTTGGTAGTTAGTGCTGAAATAGCAGGATGATGGTAATACTTGATCAAAAATAGAAGATAAATGCGGACCAACTAAAAATACACATGGCAGGTTTCATTTTTTTTTTTTTTTTATCAGAGACAAAGCAAACACTTTAAAACGGATACAAAATAATACTTTGGAATCAGGTACTTTGATGTACTCTGGGGAAACAAGAAGTATATTCTCAGGCTTTAGATCAGTGTGAATAAGGTGCATGTCATGCATAACTGCACACAGTAGAAAGAAGTGAATACAGTATATACAAGATCAAAGCCCCTCATGTCCCTGAGTGCTGTTAGAAGGTAAGCTACTATGATGGTCTCAAATATAAGCATACATATATCAAAATATAAAAGATATGGATTGCCTACGCACATGCTACACATTCCAATAGTTGCCTTGCAAACTCGCGAACTAGATCAATTGGAAATGAGCGAAAACTGTTTTTGCGTAGAAAATCATATAAACTTGGGCCAAGCTTCTCAAACACCTGTTAAAATCATTTTTTAATTCAATGATAATTTCAACTCCCAACGTAATTGGGAAGGTAGAGAAATTATCACGGCATATATACTTACAATACAGATATGATTACGATAGTCAAACCAGTTCCGTATTAGCACACAGCTGCAAGAACACATCAACTCGTGTATGCATTATTTATACCTAGCGAGATAACAACTACAGTTAAAGTAGGCAAAAATGACTTACCGACTTGCCTTATCATGCTTTCCAAGCAGCTGCAGCATGTCAATTTCTATCATAGCATCTTGCCTATACTTTTTGTTACTCCTGACAATTTTTATGGCTACCATTTCATTTCTTTTTTGATCCCAACATTCCAGAACCTGTCCAAAGGTCCCTGGTTTCAACATATAAGGGAATGAATGTTAAGGTGAGTTTTAATGAATCTTTAGGAGTGTGGAGATAAGGAAATCTGTACAAACATGCATGATTAGTTTATGGACTTACCTTCACCCATTTTACTGTGGATCTTATCTGCAAAATTTGAAAAGAAAAATTAGTTGAAAAAACATTTAAACCAAGATATCCACAATAGAAAGAGGCAATAGTATTGTGGGAAATTTGCAAATTCAAAATGCACTCAAATGGTCAAGTGAGGTTACATCGAGAAGTTAAATTTTCTCCAATTTCAAACTGGTAATGCCCATCTTCATCATCTCCTCTCCAAGGGGGGGAAAGCTGTCGGCTGAAATCCTTTGCATATTGAGAAGGACAGATATCATTAAAAGTAGTCTCTTGCCCACATAAAATACCCTTTTGAGCCTACAGATGACCATGGATTTATTGTTATGTCATACGGTAAACAATTTTTCCTTAAAACTACTAATCTGTTTCTCTTTTCAGATAGATTTAAAATATGTACAAAAAAATTATGATACTAAACGGGAAAGGGTAGCAGGGAATGAAAAAGAAAAAGAAAAATTGCACGGTAAAGGATAGATAATATGAGAAGCACCGCCCTTGCACGAAGGGTGGGCGCCAACGAAAATCGATGAGGAAACCGGAAAATCAAGGAGCAGGAACACGAAACAGATCAGCAAAGCACCTTGGCGGCGGTTTGCGGGTCGACGTCCCACCCTGACCTAGCACGCTTCCGGGGACGCACATCTGCTGTGGGGGAGTGGGGAAATTCCTTCAATATCTCGACTTCCATGATCGAATTTGAGAAAGAGAAAAGGGAAGAGGAAGGAAGAAATCTTTTGATAGGGGAGAGAAGATCTGCACCCAAAAAGGAGGTCAGGCAGAAAGCAATCGAAGGCAGCGGGCAGCGGCAAGGCGGGGCTCCGATCCTCCAGAAACCCTAACTGCGAATTCGTACGTTCGACTCGTATTGCCGCCGCCTAAACCATGTATTTATAGTCGTCGTGCGAACGCGTTAACGGGGACGATTTTTTCGGATTCTGAATTCTATTTTAATATTATATCAAATTTCAAAAATAATTACATAAGATTATTTGAAAAGGCACAACTTTTTTATTTTTGTGTGTGAAGGAAAATGAATCATTGTAATTCATTAATAAATTATCGTCTTAAAATTACAACCGAAATAAATAAAAATCAGTTGATCCATCGCCCTAGCATTTTTTTATTATTATTCTAACATATATTTTTTTTCTTCTAATATTTATTTATATATATTCATCTCTTATTCAACTAGAAGCTCATCCTGTATAATTCACATTTGAGTCCACCGACGTTTAAGTCATTGATTATGACCATCAAACTCAACTTAAGTCATCTAAAACAAACTCGGTTTCAAAATAGTATAGTTAAATTTGATCAGTTAGAAGCGTTGTTAAATCGACATTATATGTTTTTTTTTCCCTTTTTTATACCTCAGGAATTTAATCTGAGTCTGAGCGCCATGAGCATTCGATTCAAATACTCAATTCTGTTTTCCTTAGTTTCGGAGGAAACAAGAAAAGAAATTTTTTGAATTTTATTGAAAAAAAAAAGTGAGAAGGAAAGGGGACGATAGAAAAAAAAATTAGAATTTTAGGAGCGTTTGGTTAGGATTTTTTTTTTATTTTTTTTTAGAAAATAAAAATTGATTTTTTTATGTTTTTCAGAAAACGATCCTTTTATGTTCTGAAAAATGAAGATGAAAAATACTAATCAAACATCATTTTCCATATTTTTTTCATTTTCTCAGAAAATGAAAATTTTTCTACGAACCAAATGCTATCTAATTCTTTTTTACTTGTGAATGAGATTTTTTTTTTTTTTTTTACATTCCAATTTGAAAGGTAATGGTGTGGACGAGTACTCCTCGTCGTGTAGAGGTCAAGAGAGATCAGGTTAAGCTTGACCACAGTGACATCATCCAATCGGGATTGACCAAAAGGGACTAGTATTCATGTCTCGACAAGGGTCTTCATTCATATCTGGACAAATTTCTTCATTTATGTCTCCGAAAGGTCCTTCATTTATGTATCGACAAGATTCTTCATTTATATCTTGACAAGGTCCCTCATTTATATCTCGACAAGATTCTTCATTTATATTTCGATAAGGTTCTTCGTCTATATCTCAACAAGGTTATTCATTTATATCTCAACAAGGTTCTTCATTTATATCTCGACAAGGTTCTTCGTTTATGTCTCAACAAGATTCTTCGTCTCGACGAGATTCTTCATTTATGTCTCGGCGGGAATAACATATCAACATAAAGTTCCATTTATATCCCGACGAATACACTTATTGTGACAGGCACGTGTGCCCCCGTGTATTTTACTCAGAAGTCAGAACCACGTAATATCTGTATATGTTCAACAATTATAGACATCCCTACCGACATTAATGGAGTCTTGCCCCCATCGATCATGCATGTGACATTAATTATGCTCCATGCGCCTGTCATATTTAATGAGACAGTGTTTCTCATCATTTCCTACCATGTCAGATCCCCATACGGGAGAATTCATATCCTCCGTATAGACTTGTGGAGGTTCACGCTGTCATCCTTGCTTATATAAAGGTAACCGGAGGGGGGGGGGTCTTCTTGGCTTCTCTTTCTTTTCTCCGACATCTTTCCACTCTTTTCTATTTTTTTCTTCCCTTGTTGGGTCCTGACTTGAGCATCGGAGGGGTGTTGCCGGGATACTTCCTGACACCCCTCATTCACTCTTGTTGCCCTACAGGTTATTGCTTCGCTGTTCCTAAAGTATCACCCATCAACATTATCAAAGCCCATCCCTTCGTCCTGATCGTCGTTCAAATTCCAGGTATACTTCACTCTCCTCCAACTCAGCCCGTCGAATATAGGAGGTGACTTAGCTTCGTCCGCTCACCGAGTCATCGACCGTGTCAAATCATCCTAAGCCGAATCAATGGAACTCTTCATCCAAGTCATCTCCGTTCCAGCTAAGTCTCTCGTCTCAGTCGAATGACATATTTGACATGACTGACTAAACATGTAATAAACTAGAAAGAAAAATTTATTTATTGTTCTAATTTTATTTTTATTTTAATATATTAATTTTCAAATATATCAAACAAATTCATCAAAATATTTAATTTTTTTAATCTAAGTTTTTTTTAAATTTCTTCATTACATTTTTCCTCTTTCTCTCTTCACGACTAAATCTTTATTTGTCATCATGTAATTTTTTTTTCTTTATTTAATATCGACGAAGAAGCAGTGAGTAAGGCAATGAACAATGGCCACACATTAGGCGGTTGTTGTTGTTGGTGCAGTAGACACCTAAGTCGAACATGAGTTTTGATTATAGCAAACGATACAAAGTTAAGCTCATATCGTTATCTCACGAGCTGAATCGAGTATGCAGAAAAGTGCTATAACTGGAGCTGAAGGCTAGCGATACCCGGAGGAAGCCGCGGTGGTCGGGCAACACTCGAATGACTTCGGAGGGAGCCGAAGGAATTGAGTGGAAGGCCGGAAGCGAAAGCGACACAGTAAGTATCGAGGTAAGCTCGTGTGTGTGCGAGTGTAAGTGAGGTCATATCCTCTTTACGAGGATAGACTTAAGCGTAGATCCGACCCAAGACATCTCATCAGTGGTCTAGGTCGAGATCGGATGGTCGGAGGCCGTCGAAATAATGTTCTTATTGACTAACTTGTCATTCTAGCATCGATCAGCCACTTGGAGGACTCGGCTCATCAATCGATCATTGTCTACTCAAGATTCGACCGATGCTGCCATCAGTCGACTGATGATGGCTATCAGTCGATTGATGGTCAAGGATCAACTTCGAGGAGTCAAGGCTTATCACCTCATTTCAAGGGGAGTGGTGCTCAAATGTGATTGGCTAGGGTTCCTCTCGAAAAGGGGCTCAAAGGCTATAAAAGGAGGACCTATCCTAGGGTTTCTTCATCAATTCTAAGCTTCCAAAAGCCTCCGCCAAGCTACAACTCTCTGACAACGAAGTGCTTCTTCTCTGACGTCTAGGTTTAAATTGCTTTCATTTTTGTTACGTCGGTATAAGTTTTATTTCAGTTCATTAAATTACTTTCTCGGAGCTTTTATCGTAACAAGGAGAGGGGGAGTGCCCCTCTACCTCAAACTTTGTGTTTCTTTTGTATTGATTAACTCTTACCTCTAACGAGGAGGAGTTCTTTAGTGTTTTTGCCCTCCGTACGTGGTCAAGGACCACTAGGGCCTTGGAGTAGTAGCCGAGGCTACGAACCAAGTAAAAATATTTGTCTCATTTTATTTATCGCTTATCTTTCCGCTGTAATTCATTGTCTACTCGGGTTTTAACGAACGAACGAAAAGAAGAAAAAAAGTTTTATCGCTATTCACCCCCCTCTAGCGATCCGCTTCGATCCAACAATTGGTATCAGAGCTGGGGGTTGCTAAGATTTGGTGAAACCACCAATCTAGCTTTTTACAGATTTATTTTTCTTTTTAATTCTGTTTATCTCGAATTTATTTCATTTGGTTAGTTTTCCTCCCGCACTACTAATCCAAGATGCGAGTCTTGGTACATTTCGTGTGTTTTTGTCGTTGCTAGGTTTTTCGTCTTCATCTCCTTGTTTCTTTTGTTTTAATGGCTCATCTCGAGGGTTTTAACACCGTCCGACCTTCGTTTTACAACGGAGATGACTTCCGTTATTGGAAGAGTCGGATGAAATGCTTTCTTAAAACTCAAATCGAGATGTGGATCATAATCCAAACGAGATTCACACTTCCAACTAACGAAGTGGGTGAATCCTTGGATTATGACCAATGGACCATTGCGACAAAAAGACAAGTCGAAGCCGACGCCAAGGCAACTCAAATCCTCTAATGTGACTTGTCCAAGGAGGAGCTTAATCGCGTCGGCCCCTTCATCAGCGCAAAGGACCTTTGGACAAAGCTAGTAGAGCTACACGAAGGGACCGATGAAGCCAAGGTATGTAAGCACGATCTTTTGTTTAATAAATTATATAATCTAAAAATACAGGAACACGAATCGGTGACACAACTTCACGCCCGCGTTCAAGACATAGTCAATAATCTACACGCGATCAGACAAAAGGTCGAAAACCGCATCCTTATAAGGTATGTTCTTAACTCCTTTCCGAGGACTACATTGTGGGCATCCATGGTCGATGCCTACAAGGTCTCCAAGGATCTTTTGAAACTTAGGTTAGATGAATTATTTTTCGATTTTGAACTTCATGAGCAGTCTAACTCGGAACCCGAGAAGGGTATAACACTTTTTGCAGGTTCGAGGAAGAAAACCGCAAGCAAGCCACCCCCGAAGGAAGAAGAGGATGAGTTCGATTCGGAGGTCGACTCGGAAATGGAGGCCGAACTAGTCAACCTAGTTCAAAGGATAGTCAAGGGCCGAAAATGAATCGTCACTCGACCCAACAAAGGTAAGCCTAAAAGTTCAAATATTAGATGCTACGAATACAACAGGTTTGGACATATCAAGTCCGAATGCCCAAAACTCAAGAGCAAAGCACCAAAACACAAAAAGGCACTCAACGCTACTTGAGAAGAAGCATCTGAGGAAGAAGATAGTGATCGTGTTCTCATGGCTAAACCGGTGGAATCGGAGACAAAGTCGGAACCAGAACATGAATCGGAAACCGAAGACGAGTCAGACTGCGAAACACTATTCAAGACAAGCCACGGATACGCATCCGGTTCAAAAGATACACTCAAGGTAAGTCGATCCATCATTAGTACACTTTATAATGCAATTAAGTTTTTAACTAGAAAATTAGCTAAGTCCGAGTCCAAGGTCGAGACCCTGGTTGAGGAAGTTAAACTCCTCAAACACGAGGTCTCCCTAACCTCTTCGACTAGTCGAGTTCAAGAGGAGGACTCAACTCGGGTTGAAAAACTCGAAGTTGAGAACTCACTCTTGAAAAGTCAAGTTGAAGATCTTAGGAACACGTTGGAAATGTTTAGTTTGGGATCCAAAGGACTTGACCTCCTACTTGAATCGCAAAGGGTCGTGTACAACAAGGTCGGACTAGGGTTTAGCTCAAACACGACCAACAAGTCATATATGTCGATTGTAAGTCGACATAAAAAACGTGTTCAAGCATGGGTCCCTAAGACCGCCTTGATTTCAAACTTAGGATCGAACTAGTATTGGGTTCCCAAGAACCAAATCCACTATGTGGAGAGACCGAACCGATTCAACGGTCCAGGGGGAGCTAGTACGAAACTTGTGTGTATTTTAACTTAGAAAATTGCATGCTTAAGTTCTTTATTTAGTTTGATTTTTCTTTTTAGAATGGCTAGATAGGACTATAACTCGTCAATACTTGATAACATAGTACCAAGACGCAGCGAGATGATAGTACGCTAGGAAAGCGGAGTCTTGTGTATTCGAACTAGATAAAGCGTATCTAGTTCGGTGCACTTGACCGAGTGGAACTAGCTAAAGCTACCTCGTCGTATCCTAGACTAGTTAGACCAGGAAGTGGTCTTAGGTGAGTCAAGTCTCTATTTTCTTGAAAATGGCTTTGTCTAAGGAAGTGGTTGTTGTTCCGATCAAAGAAGGCCTCTGTGCCTCGCCACGACCTGAAAGTCATGATCTTGAAAAGGTGACTTGATGAGCCTAAGGTCAAATCCGAATCTAACGCAAGGTCGACAAGTATTCAAGTCATTAAATTTAAATCAAGTAAAATTGGAAGTCATCTCACAAGAACATATAGGGTTAACATGTTTGATCATGTAGACATGGGTGAGATGATTTAGGTTAATAATTTTCAACCAATCTTTAATAAATCCAATATCCGATCCGACTACCTTGGGTGTAGGATCAATGGATGTTGGACAGTGGTTGTCCCGACACATGACGAGGATCAACTCAAGTTTTCGAAGCTTCGATTCAAACAATAAGGATCGGTAGCCTTCGGAAACAACGGCAAGCTCAAAATCATCGGATCAGGTGATATTGAGCTCAACTCTAACTTTATTATTCAAAATATCTTATTAGTAGAAGATTTTCAATATAATTTACTTAGTGTAAGCCAATTGTGTGATAATAACTATAAGGTCATATTTCTAGAAAATGAATGCGTAATTAATACAAATGAAACTTCTAAAACAATCCTTAAGGGAACTAGAAATAATAATATTTACACTATTAACTTAACTAACTCCTCAACTAAATGTCTTATGACACGGCAAGAGGAATCATGGTTATGACACCGACGACTCGGTCACTCACACCCAAGACTCATCCACAAGATGAGTCAGAGTGACTTAGTCAGAGGTTTGCCTAATCTCAATAACTTGAATAATAAAATATGTAATGTTTGTCAACAAGATAAACAATCTAGGACACAACATCAACTAACTAATCAAGAACGAACCAAAAGTGTTCTTGAGCTCCTACACATGAATCTATTTGATTCACACGGAGCTAAGTCACTTAATGAGAGTAAATTCTGCTTAGTCATAATTGATGACTATTCTAGATTTACTTCGGTTAGGTTCATCAAACACAAAAGTGATACCCTAGATCAATTAATCAACCTATTTAAGTTAATAGAAAATCAACAAAGCATTAAAATCAAGAGACTTAGGTCTGATCATGGTGGTGAATTCAAGAACCATAGGTTTACAGAATTCTGTAACCTAAATGGATACCACCATGAGTTCTCTTGCCCTAGAACTCCACAACAAAATGCCCTAGTAGAACGCAAAAATAGTACCCTACAAGAAGCCGCTAGGACAATATTAAACGAGTATAACCTACCCGATAGGTTTTGGACGGAAGCCGTAAGTACGACATGCTATGTCCAAAATAGGATCCTTATAGTAAAGAGGCACCTTAAGACCTCATACAAGATTTATCACGATAAAATACCTAACATCAAGTACTTTAGGGTATTTGGATGTAAGGTACATATCCTAAATACTAAGGATTACCTAGGGAAATTTACATCCAAAACCTCGACCAGAATCTTTCTAGGATACTCGACTACAAGTAGAGCTTATAGAGTATATAACCATGACACCCTTAGAGTCGAGGAGACTATCAATGTAGTATTTGATGAAGGACACGAACCTATAAAACCCCCGACAATCCCAATTAGCGAACCGATTTATACCAGACTCAACTCCGATCCGGAGATCAAGTCTAGTATTAATCCCAACCTAGGTCAACCAAGTCATTCTATTGACCAAGTGGTAAATGACTCAAACCAAACTAGAACTCAAACGAGTCATCCTATTGACCAAGTAGTAAACTCAAACCCAAACCCAACTAGGACTCAAACGAATCATCCTATCGACCAAGTGATAGGTGATCCAAGTCTAGGAGTTCGAACTAGAGCCTCATATAGAAACTTTAGTCAAATCTCCTTGATTTCCAAAATTGAACCCAAGACTATTGACCAAGCTCTTTTTGATCCCGATTGGATTATTGCAATGCAAGAAGAGCTGGCTCAATTCACTAGGAACGAAGTATGTGAATTAGTACCACCCCTTAAAGATAAAACAATCGTTGGAACAAGGTGGGTGTTTAGAAATAAACTTGATGACAAAGGTGAAGTAGTTAGAAATAAAACTATACAAGTCGCTAAAGGGTTTAGTCAAGTCGAAGGTTTAGATTACGACGAGACCTATGCCCCAGTAGCTAGATTAGATTCCATTCGAATGCTATTAGCGTATGCTGCACATCGAGGATTCAAGTTGTTTCAAATGGATGTGAAATCATCATTCTTAAATGGATACATTAAAGAAGAGGTTTATGTTAGTCAACCCCCCGGTTTCGAAAGTTTAGACAAACCCGACCATGTCCTTAGGTTAAAGAAAGCTCTCTATGAACTTAAACAAGCTCCTCGAGCTTGATACGAGAGACTTTCGATTTATCTTAAGTCCAAAGGTTTTAACAAACGTGTAGTTGACCCAACTCTTTTTGTAAAAACCTTAGGTAAAGACATGTTCATAGCCCAAATCTACGTAGATGATATTATTTTCGGAACCACCAATTCGATCCTACTGAATGAGTTCATTTCACTTATGAAAAGTGAATTTGAAATGAATTTAGTAGGAGAGTTGAGTTTCTTTTTAGGTCTACAAATTAAACAAACTAAAGGTGAAGTATATCTACATCAACGTAAATATATTAGGGAATTAATTAAACACTTTAGAATGCAAGACGCTAAAATTATTAATACCCCAATGACAACGAATGTAAATATAGAAGAAGATGTAATCGGAAATTCAATTGATTTAAAATACTATAGAAGCATAATAGGGAGTCTCCTTTACTTAACTGCGAGCCGACCTAATATCCTATTTGCAGTAAGTATGTGCGTAAGGTTCCAAACCTGTGCCAAGGAGTCTCACCTAACTCTAGTCAAGCGTATCCTTAGATATCTAAAGGGTACACTTAATGTCGGTATTTGGTACCCTAGATCTACCGAGTTCAAACTAACCGGCTACTCCGATTCGGACTATGCCGGTAGTAAGCTCGATAGAAAGAGTACGAGTGGTCGTTGTCAACTTCTCGGCTCGAGTCTAGTGAGTTGGTGCAGTATGAAGCAACATTGTGTTGCCTTATCTACTACCGAAGTCGAATACATCGCGATGGGTGAGTGTATCACTCAGCTTCTTTGGATGAAGCACACTCTCCGCGACTTTGAGTTAGACTTTACGAACACTAAACTCTACGTAGATAACATTAGTTCAATTAACCTTACTAAGAATTCGATATGTCACTCTAGGACTAAACATATAGAGGTCAAATATCATTTCATTCGAGAACATGTGGCCAACGGAGCTATACAACTCGAATACGTCGAATTGAAGTCTAACTTGGTAGACCTATTTACTAAACCCTTACCCGAAGCCGAATTCAATCTATTAAGACGAAAATTGGGCATGTACGTAGTAGAATAGGAACTTGCAAATGATAGTTTCTTACTACTATTTCTTACTTTTCATTTTTCATGGAACTAGCATAGGACATACCTTAGATATCATGCACCTATAGATTTAAGGAGCCAATACATCTCGCAACACATAGGACTAATGTGTTTGTGTACTTAGCCACGTAGATGGACGTAAGATGTTAGGACCTTACTCCTGGTTCCAGATGTAGAGCTAGTACATCACCATGAACCACGGAGTATAATCATACATATTAACCGACTCTGATTAGGACTGGTTAATCTTTCATATCAATCAAGCCAAATATGAGTCGAACATTTTATAGATGAACTTATTTTTAGTATATTATTTTCAAAATAATGTGGAACATGCTTGGACTGTAAATTTAATACTTATTTTTGTTTTCCACACACCCTTACTCTTTTCGATATATAGCAAAAGGGGGAGAAAAAGACCAAAGTTAAGGGATCAAATTTTTTTTTGATAACTTAACTCTTACTTCGTATTTATTTACATGACCAAAAGTTAACTTTAAGTTTTTGAAAACTTAACTTTTTAACAAAAAGAAGTAAAGGCCAAGTTAAGAGAAATCTTAGCTCAAACTTATTTTTAAACACTATGACGTTAATGTTTTACTTAAAGGGGGAGAAAGGGTCAAGTTAAGAAAACCTCTTAACTTAAACATTTTACTAAGGCCAACTTTAAGTAATGCTAATTACTTAAACTCTTCCTAGATAGCAACCATCAAGGAGGAGGATTAAGGTCTTCTTTCAGGACTCACCCTCGGTCAAGGGGGAGGTTTCCTCAAGGGGAAGTACTTGAAGAAAATCCTTAATACTCCTACTAATCTTATTATTATTGTTTGTTTCTCATGCATATTATTATTCATGCATGTTATTTTCTTAACTTTGTATGTGACTTTGCCATAAATCAAAAAGGGAGAAATTGTTGGTGCAGTAGGCACCTAAGTCGAACCTGAATTTTGATTATAGCAAACGATACAAAGTTAAGCTCATATCGTTATCTCACGAGCTGAATCGAGTATGCAGAAAAGTGCTATAACTGGAGCTGAAGGCTAGCGACACCCGGAGGAAGCCGCGGTGGTCGGGCAACACTCGAGTGACTTCGGAGGGAGCTGAAGGAATTGAGTGGAAGGCCGGAAGCGAAAGCGACACAGTAAGTATCGAGGTAAGCTCGTATGTGTGCGAGTGTAAGTGAGGTCGTATCCTCTTTACGGGGATAGACTTAAGCGTAGATCTGACCCAAGACATCTCATCGGTGGTCTAGGTCGAGATCGGATGGTCGGAGGCCGTCGAAATAATGTTACTGTTCAACTAACTTGTCATTTCAGCGAGCATCAGTTGACTGCCAGTTTGGAGGACTCGATCATCAATCGACCGTTTTGGCCAAGATTTGATCGATGCTCTATCACGATCGTCGATGATGGCTATCAATCGATCGATGGTCAAGGATCGCCACCTCATTTCAAGGGGAGTGGTGCTCAAATGTGATTAACTAGGATTCCTCTCGAAAAGGGGCTCAAAGGCTATAAAAGGAGGGTCTATCCTAGGATTTCTTCATCAATTCTAAGCTTCCAAAAGCCTCCGCCAAACTACAACTCTCCGACAACGAAGTGCTTCTTCTTCGACGTCTAGGTTTAAATTGCTTTCATTTTTGTTACGTCGGTATAAGTTTTATTTCAGTTCATTAAATTACTTTCTCGCAGCTTTTATCATAACGAGGAGAGGGGGAGTGCCCCTCTACCTCAAACTTCGTGTTTCTTTTGTATCGATTAACTCCTACCTCTAACGAGGAAGAGTTCTTTAGTGTTTTTGCCCTCCGTACGTGGTCAAGGACCACTAGGGCCTTGGAGTAGTAGCCGAAGGCTACGAACCAAATAAAAATATTTGTCTCCTTTTATTTATCGCTTATCTTTCCGCTGCAATTCATTGTCTACTCGGGTTTTAACGAACGAACGAAAAGAAGAAAAAAAGTTTTATCGCTATTCACCCCCCCTCTAGCGATCCGCTTCGATCCAACAGTTGTCTCGCCAAACAATGAGTTACCACTTCGCATACGATTGACTCTCGAGTGACGCACAAAAGGCTGTCACTTTGTGTGAACTGATTTACTAGCGACTACACTTAAAGTGGATCGTTGCCTCACGAGGAAAAAATATTTTTTATAAAATAAGTATTAATATTAAAAAAAATCAAATCAATATAAGTTGAAATATTTTTATAATTTTATATATTTACTTTTCATTCTCTCTCTCTGTCTTTCAAATATAGAAAAATATTATATTGTATAATTCATCCGTGAACGCTCGTGAACATCTTTATTATTCATCATCCAATTGAATAAGCATTATAGTTCAATTCTTAAAGTCTAAGGGATTAGACGATGAATAATAAAATTATATATAGATATTCACGAATAAATTAAATAACATAATATTTTTGCCAAACATATAACATGCCATGTTAATCAACTTTTCTATTTTACCAAACAAAACAACATAAATATTTTACTTTTTATCTTTTCTCTTTTGGTAACCAACTTTCTCCTCATATCATGTGATGCAAATATATATATATATATATATGATTTGCTGTGCACTTCACGTCGACCCACGCTCATTGTCACCGTCACCGCTGTGTCGTTCGACCACCACCGATCGCACGGACCGGGCACAATCAACGCGTAACTCGTCGGCAGTCCGATGGGGTTAAGATTTCGATCGATTAGTGGCCGGAATCCGACGCAAAACCGTCGGAAAAGACCTAATCACGTGGTCGGCAGTGACGCGCCCATTGCCGCTTGCGATCGGGTCGATTCTCGACCGCGGCCGAATCCAACGGCGAACGTCACCGCCGCTTCCGATTCGCTCGTCGTCAATTTCGATCGCACTAATCGAACCACCCGATCACGGCCGACAATGAGCGCGCCACCGCCCCGCTGATTAGGTCTTTTTCGACGGCTGCTAATTTCAACCGCTAATTGATCGTAATCCAAACCCCATCGGATCGCTAACGAGTTACGCGCGTCGATCGCGACTCGGCCCGACGACACGGTGGTTTGACGACGCAAACGCATTTATTTACACTCTATATATATACACACACATACACACACGAAGGGAGATAAATCATGATCGATTTTTAACCGTATCGATATCTGACATGGTGAAGGACAGATATCTTGACTGATATTTTCATCCGACAACTAAAATTGACTCTTATTCATCTGATGCAAATATGCATTGCACTGACTATCTTATTTTATTCGTGGAAACCTCCTCGTACATAGTCTAAGCCTACGTTTGATACGCCGTAATCCACCTTATAATGTAATCCATATTACATTACAAGTTTGATTACTTTGTTTGTTATCATTTAAAATTGTAATGTAATCTAATATGGATTACAAAAGTCACTGAAGTTTTATAATCTGGATTACAAGACAAAACCTATATAATTCAATTATATTACAAGTCGTAATCTAAAAAAATCATAGCCCATCGTTACTTGTAACCGCCATCGTCCGCTGCCACAACTCATCGTCGTCGCCACCACCCGTCGATGGTCGACCGTCGTCGACCGACCACTGGCCTCGTCAACCGATCGACTCCGCCACTGTCGATCGATTGGTCGACTGTCGCCACCACCGATCGATCGACTGTCATCGTCGTCGATCGGCTGTCGTCGCCGTCGACCGACTACCGTTGCCAACGATCGCCCATCGATCATCACCGACCGACTTATCATCCTTGTAATGAACACCATAAAAGAATACAATATCTCTTATAATCTAAAATTACATACAACTCATTGTATTTCATTATAAACTTATTATATTATTACATTATATCCTAACAAACGTTAGCCTAAGGATAAAGTAGCACGGTGACCGTTACAACGATAGTCATTCAGAAACGGTTACATCCATTATGACTTAGCGATTTCAAGGGTCATCGCTCTAGAACTGGAACAATCACTCAAAAAGGCAGTTCACATGGTCACGAGGGAAATATATCAGGTATAACAGCCGAAACACAAAAGAGAATTCTTCTTCTTCTTATTTTTTTCTGCTCATCTAATCATACATATTCCTTATTGAAATACTCCGGAAGAGTAATTTAAACATTAAGGAAATAATTTATCTGAATTTGATTTAGAAACTTGATAGTAATTAAATAAATCAAATTTAATTCAAATTCAAATCGAATTCAATTTAAAAAAAAAACAAATCGAATTTGAACAACTATTTTAATAACAGTTAATTTTAAATTTAAAAAAAAAACTCGATTTAATTATCTACAATATAACATTTGATTTGATTTGGTTCCTTTTACAGCCCGTTTCATCGCAAGCTACAGAAAGCAGAATATCAAGCATCTGACGCACTCCAATTTTCGTTGCGCTTTAGAAAAGATCGAACTTCACAACGAGGAAGAAGACCAACAAAATCATCGAAACTCGACGAGAAGATATTGCAGGGGACAGCAGGGGAACGATACGATGCGAGTTTTTTTGGGTACCTTCGGATCATGCTGATACTAGTCGTATTTCTCCCGCCAGGAGTAGACGAGGAAGAAGACCCAGGAGAGGCTGAGGACGAGGTCGCCGACGATCTGGCGGGGCCAGTCGCCAGCGAGAACTTCGAGGCGGCGCTCGAAGTAGAGGCGCCAGAGGGCCATAGCGGCGTGGAGGAGGATGCATCCCTTGGCGAAGAAGACCTGGAAGGCGCGGTCCTTGACAAAGGCGACCATGAAGAGGAAGAGACCGATGGCGAAGAGGAGGAGGCCAGCGAAGGAGTCAGACGTCTGGATCAGCAGCTGGTCGTGCGGCGTGGAGCCCTGAAGCCGCTGCGCTATTTCCTGACCGTGGCTGACCACCGAGATCTCGCTGAGGTAGAACATCATGAGCGCGCCGCAGGTGACGGCCACCGCCGAGTGCAGGAGGCAGATCGAGGTGAAGAGGGACATTGTGCAGCGCTCCCCTTACCGATTCTGGAATCAAGTCCGTCGGTGCCGTGATTATTCACAGGGCGACGAAGGGGAGGAGAACGAAGAGGCGGAGCGGAAGAGGCGGCGGCATTGGATCAGATTCTAGAATTGGGGAAAGAGACGTGGCAGTTTGGGGTCTTTTAGTATCAGTAGGTAAAAGCTGAAAATATATAAAAATAAAAGGTAAAAAATATATTAAAAAAAATCCCTAAATTATGTATTTTTTTTAAATTAAAAGGTCCTATTTATATATTTTATTTCAAATAATATTTTAAACAATAGCTATATTTAAGGGAGTAACTATTATAATATAAAAAAATTAATTATTTTACTTAAATCAAAATTATTGTATATACAATTTAGAATTTAGAATTTAAATTAAAATTACTTCAAAATAATTATAATAGTTACCTTAAATAACTTATCTAAAGCGCACTTTTAATTTTTACCTCGAAATAAATCAATTAATAGCATATTTCAAAATACAAATTCTTTATTTCAAAATTATTGCTACATAGCGCATTGATCATTGCAGAGATAAAGATAATTAGCAAAGTTTTATATGCTTTAATATATTCTTCAAAACTTTAAACACATTATTCAATTTAACTAAAACTGTTCTCCAACATCTTAGCACTCTAGTTAAAAATATTTGCAATGTTTTGAAGAAAAGTAATAATAAATATGAGCTTTATTCTCGAATTTTAATGTGAGATTTAAAATTCTCATTCCTGTTTTGATCATTAAGTCAAGAGATATAATTCCATATAATTTATTTTTTTTATCATTATTAAAAAATTGATGATAAAAAAAATACCGAAACTAATATAATCATTTTTTTGCTGCTACAATTGTTTAGCTATCTTTTTTCAGTTGACAGGGCCTTGCAAAGACAATTATTGTGCGTTTGCTCCTCCAACAAATCCAACCATGGCGAAGCAAATTATTTTGAGGTCCATAGCAACCCCAACTCGTGCAAAAACAATTGACAATGATTTACATTTTGAAATTGTTCGCAAATACAAATATGGACAAAGATGTTACATTTAAGACTGAGATTTAGAAGACTTACATAAGTTTGTCTGGAGTGCTCTCCTGCTCGATTGTGCAGTGAATAAATTCAAAAGAGGAACACAGCTATTGCCCATCTGTTGGTAAAAGCTACACATGAATTTATTCGACGATTTTCTCGTGTTAATTTTGATGAATAGTCGACAGGATGCTTAATATTACTTATAGAGTCATATATATTGCCACATCTTATATATTAACTTAATCCTCATCGTCTAAGAAATGGGATGCTCCACTGTGCCTGTCCTCTTGCCTTCCTGCGAAAAGAATAGACTAGCCTGTGAGATTTTGGAGACATCAATCATGACAACAGATTAAAACAGCACCATACACATATGCCCTCTAACTGCCAGAGGTATTAAGATAACAGACATATTTACGGTGAGTTTAGTCCACATTAATAATTTAGGTTTAGGATTTCTACAGGTCATTACCTTCACGATAAAATAATGTAATGAAATCTTTCACTTTTCTAAATTGCAGATGCTGCCAATTAAGGAATCCTTTCAAGATTTAGGAGCCCACTCAAGAGATTAGTTCCTAAAATCAATCTTCATTCTGGTTTCACTCAAAGGTCAAAGCAATTGTCACCTACGTCATTCATCAACTATTTACATTTGCTTGCATATTTGTAGTGTGCTTCTCATTATATTATTGTTGCATTCAGTATATGTTGTTCTTATGAGACTTGTCTAATTTATATAACAAGCTAAACGGAGATAGTATGAATCTTATAGGTATAGCTCAAAGATTGTCGAAAGTAGTAAGATAATAGGAAAAATGGAGTAGTGGGTTAAGTCTCATATTGATAATTTAGGTTTTTTGTACATTGAGTCCCATACATGTAATTATCCTTTAACAATAACGGAATACAATATTTTAAATTCACATATGCTCTTCCCATATACAATTTATAGTGCAATTCCGTTATGGTTTAAGAAGCCATAAATGCATCAATCAGGCCTAAGGGCAATGAAGGTTACTTGACTAATTTCATATGGATATTCCATGCTATTTCTATGCAAAATAATATTGTGCTATTTGAATTGCAATATTGCAATGTTTGACTAACTACAATGACATGTTCTAATAAGGATAAAGTAGCAGTAATATGCAAAAAAAAATGCAACAAAAAGGATGCAACATTAAGTAAATACATCAGAATGGCATTTTTCAACACTTCCTATGAACACTTCTATCAATGAAATGTCACTGAAGTAACCCAATGCGAATTTTGATGTTTAAGAAACCTTATAGCTTAAATTCTTCCAGACATTTAAAGTAACACAAACCTGACCAATCTGTTGGAGATTGTATGACATGACTGATTTCACTACCATATCCTCCTGTGAATTCTTTTGATGATCCAAGTGTGGCTGTACTAAATGTTAATCCAGCATTTAATGAAGTGGGTAACTTTCCAGTAGAAGCTGCTGGTCTAGTATCAATAGAGCAACCATCACTGTCAATTAAAAATGACCCAGCAATTACCTGCAACATATCGACTGAGGATGTCAATTAAACAGATGTAGCATATAGATGTTAGAAACAAGAGCTCGGTAATACCATATTAATGGTTCACCTGTACAGGCTCTGCAGCCACCAAAGGGCCTTTGACACCACCCCCCACTACTCGACCATCAGCCCCAGAAAGGCATATACTTAGTCCACCCGTCCTCAAATCCCCATCAGCTCTATTATGCACAAAGGAGCCAGAAAGTGATAGAATCTCATACTTCCCCTGGAAAAGTTACATAGGAAGTTTTAACCTATGTGTAGAGATAGGACTCTACTTAAAAGAAAGTAGTATTAAATAAAGGTTTAAGTAGTTAAAAAGTAAAGATGTATGGTAGAAATAACATGCAAGGAAAACAAAAGGCAGGTGCACTAGCAATGAACTGAGCTAGAAAAACTGGCACGGATATGAATAGGAGTATAGGACATCAACAAGAGATAATATAATCACAGAAGGTGCATTTGGTTTCTTGGGACCTAAAAAGTTATTTGGGAGTGTATCAGAAAATTTCTTTTCTAGAATAGCAATAGAAACACTTGGCCAAGCTAATGATCTTAGGTTATCATGAAGAATCTTTAGAATAACGGCTTAGACAACAATATCCTTTCTTATATAAAATTAGTAATCTATATTATAAACCATACAATAAATATATTATGAGATATACCATCATCAAGCTGTGAACATTGCCAGGCTGTCATTAAAAAAAAAAAAGAGTTGAATCATGACCCAAATACTCATGGTTTGCTTAAGTCAACCACTCAAGCTACACTAGATCCCATTTTTCAATCAACAAAGATTGAGAAAGAAAGATGAGGTTACTCACCTTGTATGTTTGTAATAATTGGAATAAACCCTCACACTTGCAAACTGAATTTTAGAACCATAATGAAAATCAAATTTTGATCTCAACAAAATAAAATGTGATCCTGTATACCAACTACATAATTAAATTTTTTCCATTCTCAATTTGAGAAAATACAAATTCCTCCTTACTAGGAATGCTATCTATCAAAATTAACTCTCACAAAGAAAATGCAATCAATCATTATTTGATTAATTAACTATCCACAAAAATTATTCAACAATTATTTCCAACAATTAGTTGATTAACAAGCTAAAAACTTATCCTAGAAGGTCTAGGACACAACACCCCTGGGATGTAACTAGAAATGAGAATATCACATTTCATGACCAGGATACAAAACCAAATGATATACATCAACCAAACTCATTATTCTCTAGAGACAATATTTTGCAATCTAGGAGCATTTCAAATATCTATGTGCAATTCTATTACATCGAATGGCTATTCAATGAATATCTGATCAACTATTGGGAAAATAATTTGATTTTTAAAATAATGAAAATCAGAAAATATTAGTTAAAATACGTCTTAGTTATTCTTGATTACGTGAATTCAATTATTTGTAGCCCTCAATAATTCAAATAGTGATTTGCCAACCAATATATATTATGAAACTTCCCCATGTCTAAACATACACCAAACAAAAGCCATCCAATTCCCAAGAAAATGTTAAAAGTTCAATAAATTATCTTTTATAAAATCCAGGTTTAGATTCTTTTGGACTATATTTCAAAATCCATAATCAATGTTAAAAGGAAATCCCCAAACAATTTTGTTGAGTTGAAACAGATTGGCAAGTTTATTTTAGGAATCACTTGCTGCTTCCTAGCATTGAGAGTACCAAGTGAATGATTTTTCATGAACATGCAGAATAAATAACTTAGATCAAACCATGAAATAGCTAGAAACCAGCTAAAACAGCAGCAATGGTACATTGATAAATATTCTTAGCAACAAAGTAGCGAACTGAAAATAGAGACGCAAAGTGGAAGCAGAGGATTTGGCTTAATGGTTTAAATTCTCCAAGTATACAAATTGTATGTCATGCTGAAACAACTACTACCGGTATATATGCATGTATGCCAATGCAGATAAAGTGGGTGCAGAAGCAGAAGATTTTGGCTTAATGGTCTAAATTCTCCAAGTAAACAAATTGTATGCAATGCTGAAACAACTATTACAAGTATATATGCACGTATGCGGATGTGAATAAAATGTTTCAACAAATCATGAAAGAGGCAAAAGAAGTACAAGAGTTAAAAAGGCAACTTGCCTCATAGGTCACAGATCCTCCAAAGACTGCTGGATGAAGCAGAGATGCCTTAGAAATTGAACCAGAGGCTGCAAGAACACAAAATGTGTGTTCGAATTGTCGTACAAATGACATGATTTTCTGTGCCACATCCTTTCCAAAAGAAAATTTTGTGTTACTAAGCTGCAGATAAAAGGTATAATAATTTTTATATCATTAGAAATGATAAAACTAAGGGAAAAAATGCAATGAGGTCCTTTGAAGGACAAAGTAATATGATAAATAGCTGACTAAGACTTCAATGTACCATAATCAAGGATATGTAAATGGGGACTCACAAATGAAGACTTATCATAATTCATCAATGAAAATCAAATGATGGAATGTTCCACAGAAGTTGTATAAGGCAACATATCTGAGTCATTTCAATTGCTGAAAAAAGAAGAGAACTAAGGAGGAAAGAGAAAAATGAGTAATTTTGTGAACGCTCAGTAGGGAAAGAAATTAGGGATTTTCCCCCTTTCCCTAAAAAATTGGTCCAATGAAATTTAATGAAAGCGTCGATGAAGGCACCTCACATACTCTTGTTATCACCTTAATCTTTAGCCCTAACTACACAAATCCATTCTCCTAATCCATCCTTCAACTTATTCCTTCCCAATCCATTCTTTAACTTATCATTTAATGTTTCCCTTTAACATATATAATCTACCATTGAGAGGAGTAGAGCAGTAATACTAGAAGTTGCAAGAAGGAATCATCATCCTCTGCCCATCCCTTGAGGGTGGCGAGGTCATCCAAGGCATCAAGGTTAAGCAACAATGTTGACATCTCTGTTGTTGGCATACCATAGTATTTTGTTTATGTTGTTGCCCATCTCAGGAGTTAGCCGTTGCCCATCTAAACTAGAGATCTCATCATGCGTCTCATAGTACAGATTTATTTGGTATATGATCCTCCTACCATTTAAAATTCATGTCAATTACTAACTTGCCCCTCTCCCTGCCTCCCTCACTGAGTGGATGTTCTAGTTCCATAGTTGAATCTAGGTATTAAGCTCCGGATCAAAGACAACCTAATCAGAAAAAATGTGCTTGCTTTCAAGTGCATGGAACAATTGGAATAGACTTAATAACTAAATAAAAACTTAAAACACCTCTCCAGCCATAACTGTAATGACATGTGTCTTGAAGCCATGCCCAGCATTTCCTGCAAAATAATTTGGCAATGAAATGTTAAAGCTGCACATGGAATTTCAAGTAAATTGAGAAGTTGGAAAAATATTATCATCGCTGCTCTGAATAAAGAGCACACAATCATTATGAACCTTTAGGTAACCATGGCAAGATATATACCATTTGGCACACAGATTAAACTATGCAAAAGGGAATTTAGCAAGGTGGACCTATTCAAACAAGCAATTGCAAAAGTAAATCATGTAAAACATTAGAACAAGTAATGGATGATTGAATGCGCAAATGATTGATGAACGAGAAGAGAAGACTCAGAATTATCTTGTCAGTTACTGCATGCAAGTATCAAAGAATGATAATATCCATTATTAACACCATTGAGTTTTTGACAAAAAAATTATCTATGGATGTTCTTCAAGGAAACATAGTCAAGATCTTTTTGTGTTGCGTGTGTTGGGGGAAGGGAGCAAGAAAAGTTCAAAACAGGAAGCAAAAGGCAATGCAACATCAAACATTCTGACTTCTGAGTACAATCACACATGATTTTGAAGAAGGGTATGCATGTGGACGACCTGTGGTTCTGTGGCTCAGATCAGTGATGCTATAGTACACACGTAACATGCAGGCACAATAGCAGATGCATATGCTTAGAATTATTTAACTTTAATGAGAGTCTAACGGCAATAAAAAAGGTTCATGAAATGTAATTTACACTTTCCATTTAATAGGCAAAACGAAAACAATATTCAAATTCTTAAAACTCAAAAATGTTATGCTAGAAGACTTTCCTTTGAGATCACAATTAATTCTTTTTCTTAATTTGTAACATTTTTTCATCGAGGAAGCTCTTCCTTTTTCCGTTCTATTGGTTCTACATATTGGATGAGAGTAAATGTAAATTTAATTGGGCATTGCTTACTGTCTAATTTATCCTACTATAGTCTTGGGATGAACTAATCACCAGTTTAATCTATTTCTGTCAATTGATGATTAAAACAATATGAGGTTGTAAATGCATATGAGGGAATACACAATCATATGAACCCTACATATGCATATTAGTCACATCTCTTTTTTAAAACAATGATCCAATTACAAAAAAAAAAGGGAAATTCAAGAAGATGGTCTTGCTCAACAAACTGAAGTGTTTATTTCTTTTTTCCTTTTTATGGGTTGATAAAAATCATCATGAATAGTGAAAGACAATTAAAAAGATGAGTAAAATAAGGATTGGTTGTTGCACAATGACAGTGAAAAGAATCTTAAAGTCCCAACAGCTATGGGTTAGTTGGATACTTGGATAGGTCCTTTTAACCATTAATCCATAATTCAAGCAAATTGCAAATCTCATGTTAGTTTCTATTTATAAGTTATACGACAGCTACATAAATTCTACGGCTTGTAACTATACCTCATAACTTACCAATCATAATATCTTTATATTAGCTTAATAATTATATTATCGATAATACAATATTTGCTTCTAAATAATATTATTGCTTATAATATCTTTATATTAGCTTATATTAACTTACTAGTTTTCTATTTCCTTATAACCATTGATTACCTCTCACTCTCATTGCTCCTGCACTGAAAGGGAGCACCAAAGTGACGCCACTAAAACATTAACCCACCTCTTTGACATAAATATGATTTTAAATCTGGATCTGTGTCGGATGGTACGAGCGGAATTTATGGTTTCGCTTGCCGTCCACCGCTCGACACCAGTATGAGTAGTACCGATGGCCTCGCACAACCTTTCGTAGGGCTGCAGTGGCCTTGCACAGGGCCATGATAGCCTCGCGTTGCTGCGAGGGGCTCGTACAACCTCTGTGGGGCTCGCGTGGCCTTTGCGGGGGCTCACGCAGCGGCGAGTGACTTCCGCAAGGATCGCACGACCGGGGGCACCGAGGCTTGTGCGAGGCCTAAATGCCTGAGAACGACACAATGCAAATTTAATTAAAAGTTAGATTAATAATTCTAATCAACTCCTAGCTATAATTTAGATAAAATCAATTAAAATTTAATAAAATTATCCCATAAATTTAAAAATATTTCATAAATTATTTTAAAATTTATTTTATTAATTTATATATTATGAATAATAATTTTATTATTATTAAAATTTATTTTATGTTATTTTTTTAATCTTATCCGATCAAAATTAATTAAATTAATTGTACCACTATAACTAATTTTTTGGTATATTTTTTCTTTTTCTTTTTAATATTCAAGTTAAAAAATTTATTTTTAATTTATGTATTTTATATTTAAAAATTATTGAAGCTTATCGGCACGACACAGTATGATATTGAAATCGTATCATTCCGGTCTCAGATTGAAATCTCGATACGGCTGAAGATTTTAAACTTTGGACACAAGCTACTCCTTTCTCATGACATGAGAAAGTTCCTTTCCTTCAACACAAACATGAGGTCGTTCCTTTTCTTCAACACAGACATGAGGTGCTATCCCTCCTTATGACTTACGATAAAGGTTTGTTTCCTTGCAAGACACTCCCTTTTCTTCTTCCACTTGATCTCTACAAGTGAGTTTGGCTACTCTATACTCATTTTTTTAACCGCACTCATACCATATTGTGTACAATGAAATAAAATGTTGAATCCGAGTATCAAAGTTGATGACAATAAAATATCACATTGCGCCTAATTTGTGAACATGAATCTCAAGCACCCATCCGGCCTGCAGTGCTATCTGCATTGTTCACGTGCAATATGACTGCCCATGTCCTTTGCACATGATTCCACCATGTGGCTCCACAACTAGTTCCAATCCCAAAAACTTTTCTTTGTGGATGAAGTTGTATCCATATGTCTTCATTTTCTTCCAAAAGTTAGAAGTGAGACCAAAGTATCACATGAGATCTCTTCTTTCTAAACGGTTTCGGAAAGCATTTAGAAAAAAATTCAAAATTTCCAATGAATAAGGAAGAGGTGCAGGCAAGGATCAGGCAACTCCTCATGAGCACCTAAGATTAAACTTCCTAGATACTGTACGAACATCAAAGACCTTTGTGAACAATAAAACGGAGTGAATTAAATTATGCTATAACAATCTCCAGAGTTACGAGGGGTGGGAAACAAGAAGTCACACAAACATCCAAATGATGACGAAAGGGAATGTTTAAAAAACAAACAAACATTCAGTAGAAAACATGAAAAAGTCACGAAGCAGCGAACTAACCGAGCGCCGCGAGCTTAGGCTTCTTCGACGAGGAGGGCGAGGCAGAGGAACCCTCTTTGGCACGAATGAAGGCGGAAGGAGAAGTCGGGGATGAGGAAGGAACGGTCATAGTCTTGGGTTGGGAGGATAAGCGGGAAGGGGGCGGGGGTCCGTACTTTCTCGGCCTGCCGCGCTTCCTCCGGACGGGCTCCGCGGGAGGAGACGCGTAGGCGGCGGAGGCTCCAGAGGAGAACATTGCGTTGTGTGCAGAAGACGAGGAGGTGACTCCGCCACTTCCACGGTGGTGGGGATGGTGCGCCGTGTAGGCCGAGAGGAGGTCGCTATCGACCCCATCCATGCTCGGTGGAGAGTAGAGCAGAGCAGAGCAGGCGGGAGGGGGATGTGGGATTTGGGATGGGGAATTTTTCTATTTTTGTTCGATTTTTTTAATTCTCTCTCTTCCCAGATAATAATAATAATAATAATTATTATTATTATTATTATTATTGGGTCAAATTTTTGCCAGGCCCATGTAGGAAACAATTGGATCGGAGGAATTGGGCCAGGCCTTTTTTTTTTTTGTTCTTTTTAGGTCACCACGAAAGAAGGGAAGCAGGGAAGGCTGACGATTTGTCGCTCCGGGCGACCACGGAAATGGCGGCTTTGAAGCTGTTCTCACTTAGGAACGCACTCCGATCTACCGTTGCGCCTCAGAGCCACACCCTTATTCGGATGAACTTGCTGAGACGCCTGTCGACGGAGAGCGAAACGGCTAAGGATGCTTCGGACGATCCATTTCTTCGAACGCCGGAAGAAGGTGAGCTCAGTCATTTTAGTTTCTCCCTTTTCGTCGTAGATGCTTGCTGATCCTTGTTTACGCATGCTAAATTACACTGGTGTTGTCGAGTTATGAACCCACCCTTCAGCAGATGTCATCCTACATTTTGCCTTTATTTGTCTGGTAAACCGTAACATTGCATCCTATGATTGTGGGCTTTTGTGGTCAGACATTCGATTTTTTTTCTCTCTTGATCATGTCTAACTCTCAAATTTATTTCTTGATCGAATTGCATCATTCTTTCAAATGTATTTGCATCACAGAACATGACACTGAAAGGTTGATGTTCATAACCTTTTTGTGTGCAGGTTTGGTCTATGCAAAATTGACAGGTATTGGGTGGAATACGCTGAAGACTGATGTTGTTCATTTCTTCCGCGGATGTAAATTGTCAACTGATGATATAAAGGTCGAATATACGAAGGCATGCAATCTAGCTGGCATGTAGGTCTTTCTTCCTCTTCTAAATTTGTGATTATTTGTATTATTTTTGATTGATTACTAAGGCTGTCTACTGAGGGAGGAAGAAGGGAAAGAAAGGAAGAATGTTGAGGAAGGGAAAACGAAGGAAGGAGAAGTGAGGGATTTTCTTTGTTTTATCTAAAAGAAGATAAAATGACAACATTAATCGTTGTTTTTTTGTCATTTATCAAGATATGCATGGTTAGACTGGTCGTAAAGTTTTTACATAAAAGGAATTTTGTCTCTCGCTTTTGTTGCTTCGCTTGAAATTGTTATGTAATTGACAAGGATATGGATGGTATTTAACTATTTATAAAACATCATGTTTATCATTATGGAGAACAAAATAACATTCAACTATCACTGTCAATTATCAACCTCATTTGATATCTCTGTAGTTGAATCATGATCTCATTCTATTGATTTTTGTCTACATTAGTAGATTATTTGCTTATGTTCCATTCCTCTTTAGTTTGCCATTTTGTGTTCGTTCCTAATGTTGTCACCAGGAATGACATTTGTATTTACATTCTACAAGTTTATTCTTAATTTGTATGTAATATCAATTATCTAATTCTTAAATTACTGTCTATAAGAATAGGTTATTGCAATTTCCTTCTCATTCTGCATTTGACCTGGCAGTGAGGCAAAATTCTAGGAAAGGTAACCTATTAAAGATAGAGAAGGTAATAGAATGGAGCCTAACCTATCCTCCAATAACTGGTATATTTTGTAAAATTCATAATTAAATGATCAAATGTACTATTATATGCAGGTTGATCGTTCCTATTGGGACCTAACAATCTCATATGATGGCAAAGCTGTAAGTAGATTTTCTTATTTCTTTATTAAAAACTTCAAATCTCAGTTAAATACATTTCAAAGCATTCTCCTGTTGATTCTTAATTGTGAAAAATTTAGCTCCCAGGGCTAGCCCAGTTGGTAAGTGCAAAGGGGCAACTCTTAAGTGGACAGGGGTCAATTCCCGGGGAGGTTATAACTCTGGGCCATCGATGGACCTCTTCCTTTGCACTTGCCACCTGGGTCCTGATTTACTTCCTCTATCGGTAGGGGCAGCCAGAGGAGGCCGCTAATGTGGTGGTTCCACATTTAATTGTGAAAAATAGAGTTCATTATGTCATTCTCATTCTTTGTGAAAAATTTCAAATTTCAGTTATTTGACATTTAAAACATGATCCTATGATTCTTAATTATGAAAAATTCAAGCGTCTATTATGGTTAAGTTCTAATGGAATTCGGGAATGATGCTTGTTTGCCAGTGTTTTCAACTCGTTCCCATAGTCTTAAGACAATGGACATGCTCTGCTATTGTTTTTTTTATATTGACATTTAAAAAGAGAAGTTTGATTGGCATTGAACTTATATTTAAAGAAACTTGAAAAACAAATTTCACCATTTGCAAAAGAAAGGTAAAATATCATGGCATATTAGCATTGTCTATAGATCTTTTTATTAATGGGAAAGTTAAGATAAACGGCTACAATGTCCTTAAAATTAGCTACTTTGCCTAGAATGTTAAGGTGGGCATAGACAAAGTTATTTATTTTTCTCAACTTTGTCTTTATCGTGAGATTAATTATTCCCTTTCCTTCTACATGATGCCTTGAAACACCAAAACAGATTAGTTTATTCTTTGAAGACATTGGGGCACAGATTTGGTATAGGGTTTAGAACGTAATGATGAAACAGGCTATAAAAAGAATTAATAAATTTAAGGTTCAATTATCAAGCAGTACTTTCAGTGATCTACCACAATTCCCAATAACATGAGCTACTAAACGTCAGCATATTAAAATGGAATAGATTTCCATATGGACTAGCTGTCTATTGGTGTTGTTGAAACATAACAACAGTTTAATATTTTTATCTTCATGACTATGATGAAAAGAAGGAAATCAAGATAATTTTGCTTTAAGAGTGCGTAAATTGACTTCCACAGTCGAAAGACATGCACAGAAACCAGGAGTAATTATTAAAATTCAAAAGGTACTCGGTTTTCTAAGACGTTGACTTCCTGTATCACTGAAGTGCTCACTGGAGAGAATCACATCAAGTATGAAATCTATTTAGAGGTAAATATACTCACTCATCAAAAGATAACATTATATATAGACAATGATTACCACTACAATATATTGGCATATTTAGTTAACGGATATATATGAAAATTTAATTCCATAATGGCCAACTTAAATTAATAATGGGGAATTATCCTAGCACCAAAAGCTAGTAGAACATGGTGTTATGATCGATTATGAGAAATGCCTATGCTCACGGTAAATCTATTCTTACCCAGTCTCATGGAACCCATTGTTGGTACCTGCAGAATTGAGTCCACTGGTTGGGTGAATTTTCTAGTGCTGGTGAGTTTGCATCTTCCACTTGCTCATGTTCAAATTCCCACGTACTCATGTAGACTGTTGCATCCTTTCATGCTATCCACTTCCTGCTCAATCTTGATCAGTTGTATTGCATTCTGAAACTGATTGCATAACTTGAAAGCTTGAGAAATCAGATCATCTAGAATCTCCTTGGTGGAGATCTCATATATGAATGATTCAGTGGCTAGTAAGTAAATTGATGAGGGGTCTTCTTCATGGGAAAGAAGCTTTCTTTGCTATTGCCACGTGGCAGTTACAATGAAACAGGAACGATGGAACGTTGAAGACAAGCCTTAGGTTACTGCTATGCTGCTGAGTTGGCAAGAAATGTAGTTTTGTTTGTGATTGAGTTCAAATCAAAATCTAAGAGTTGGGATGCAATTTCTTAAAGAATTCTCAGTATGCACCTTGATGAAGCTTTTGGTATTGTTGGGACTAACAATGTGATAGGTTTTTGTGACCTTGTATGAAAGGTTGAAAAGGAGTTTGTTGCTATTGAGTTTGTGGTTGTTAAACCTGATCAATGAGTTTTTGCAACGAAGGTTCTTTTATTGGGTTTCTACTTTACAATATTTTGTGAGTGAATAATCATTAAGGGCTATTATATTGCATGGAGGGTAATCAAGGTAGGGTTAAAATTGTCATTGATTCTAAAATCGTTGATCTTATGAAGGATGTAATGGAATCTTTATGGTCAGTAAATTACTTAGTAAAATATATATGTAGATTAGGAAAGGGTATAGCAAAATGTGATTTTATGGAGCAAATGTAAAAACGAACAAGTTGAAACAAGAAGAGGGGAGGATGTTTCTGTATTTAAAGGTTACTGTTGGTCAAGGAACTGGCTTTTCATTTTCTGCGGCTTGCTGCTAGTTTGTCTTATGGCTTACAGTTTCTTAGATAACAACATAACTTTTAGATCAAGACGCCTTTAGTTGGTGGCCATCAAACCCTTTTCCCATGAGGTGGTGAGTCCGCACACCTCATCCTATGAATGCCTTGAGATTATTCTCAGTTGTTTTTTTAATCTGTAGATTTAAGCCTCAGAGATCTGCCTATTCAAAGATGGAAGATTATTCTCAGTTGTTTTTTTTATCTGTAGGTTTGACAATATAATTAAATCAATACTACAGGCTAATTAAAAAATATCGTGTAAAATCCATTAGATTTGAAGTATAATGTGGATGTTGGAAATAAATTTATGGTCAAATAAAGGGATAAAGTGTGATGGAGGATTCAAGAGAGAGAACTGAACACCAGAACTATAATTTGTAAAATCCCACTTCAGATTCTTAGTTCTAAAATCCCAAATCAGGTTCATACCGACAATTCTTTTGATTATTTTCTCAGTTTTCACTATATTTGTTATTCATTTGTATCGCAACAAGTGCTACTAATTGAAAAAATCACCTATTTAGGATTCACAGCTTTAATTAATTACCATTCTGTGTCGCCTCATATGAAATTGCACCTATATATCACTGAACACTGACACTGACATCAGATCAAAACCATGGTACCCTCAAGGAATGAGCCCTAATAATGCAGTATCTGGGGAAGGCTGGTCTTGATCTTCCACATTGTCTTCCTTATTTTCCTTTCAAGGTGCAGCAACACCTAAGGAAGATCTATTATTAAATTCTACCATTACCCTGTGGGAAAGTTTTCAATTTTCAAATTGACACCTAGATTTTTTTTGTCACTGTTACCTTGGCCTCTGAAATTCTAAATTCTTAGTTTTCATTTCAAGTTTATATTTTAGTTTCAGTTTCATTCGAACTCCTCTAATTAGGATTAACGAAAAAGATTATACTTGAGGTTTCCTATAACATTGTCAAATCTGTATTTCCGCAACTACAAAGGTTATTTTGGTCATGGTAATCCCCTGTAAACCACTGGCCAGATTTTGCTGCAAGGACTCCCTCTGAATGCCAATGTGGAGGATATTGAGCGCTTTTTGTCTGGCTGCAACTTCGATGCCTCTAGATTCCAGATTTCTATCAGGTGTTACGCTTACACATTAGTTTTTTTTTTTTTAAATTCTAGTTTTAACCAAATTTTGTACATCTTTTGTTATTCAACTCTAATCTATTTTACCTTTCCCTCATTGCAGGCCAGGTTTCCCAGATCCTGTAAAGGTTGCAATCGTCCACTGTATGTCGAGGATAGACGCAACGAGCGCCTTTTGCTGGAAGAACAGAAGTTTCTGTCTCAATAATCCAGTCACAGTGCGGGTTCTCCAATAGCTAAGTTATCGTACTTATCTTCCTAATATCGATCGATTTTTGTGACATTTTTTCTTTTCGATGCATTTCCCGGTGCTGATGCTGGGACAAGTAGAAAGAGGCTGCAGCTTTGGCTGTGATGTTGTTACTCTAATGCTGCAATGTTCTACGTTACTAGCTCTCAATAATAACTCGGTGAAATGCTGGGACAAGTAGAAAGAATTTTTAGTTGCAGCAAGAAATTAACTACGAACCTAAACTTGTAATTTGCATTGGTACATAGTCTTTTTAATAACACATATGTAGCCTGCATGATCCCCGAGACACAAATTTTACAGCATCTCCCTGTTCTTCAGCTGTATTGCTCCCCTGAGTAAGTTCCTCTCATTCCGAGCTCAAATGTTGATTTTGACACAACAATCTACCAAAAATTGAGTCAGTCGGGAGCAGAATGATGTATGCTTGACTCGTCGTCTAGTCCAAAAGAAGAACCTAAAATAGGGCAGTAGAGGATTCAACTTCAATCCAGATCATCTGATGACCAAAACTGCCGCCACTTGGAGATCTCATCCTCGCTTTTCAGTTTTATTATTCCTCCATAGAATCCATATGTTTCGTTGCCTTCCTCCCTGTGATCCTTTCGATTAAGGAATGCTCGTCTCCACTCAGATCCAGATGCGTACTGCTGGAACTCCAAGACCACAATATCTGGAAAATCAAATATGAAACTATTGCAATTTAGCCTAGATATGTTGTTCTGTAGCAAAATCACGATCATCAGCACTGAGAAGGAAGAACTCACGGTTAAAAGGTCCATCCATAGTTTAGTCTTCAAGGTAAAAAAAAAAAAAGTCGTTTACTTCACAAAAATTCTTCACCTCGAACGAAGGTTTCAGCTGTCTGAACCGTAAAGACTTAATTGCTTAGTTTCTTTATGCAGTTCATTTGGTGACATTAAATAATCACGAGAACTTCGTATGAAAAGAAAATAAAGGAATGGATAAAATTCATGAATGCGATCATCCAATTTTTTTTTTTTTAAACTTTCTTACTCATCGCCTGAGATTAAATTTGCGAAGTCAATATGACAATGCAAGAAAACCAAATTTCTGCAGGATGACCAAACAATGCATTTTTATCTTTCTTTTCGTCGAAATCTATAAAAAAATTTTAAAATTAGCATCAGATATCTAGATCCTAAAGCAGCATATTGTCTGTCCACAAAATGAAGTGCAGAAGAACTAGTTACCACTGAGATGACAATGGCAGAAATGCCTATTTCCATCACAAGTATCCAAGTGACCTATCACTCCGTACCACCATCCTGCAACATGTCATCAACAAAAATAAATCTTGTTTATCGACGCTAGAAGCACAAAAAGATGAACCACCGACCATAAGGATACTCTATGTTTATTCTCCATTGGATCTCAACATGGTCGCCAGGGTGCAAGTCATTCAAGCAATCAGAGATATGAAGATCATAAGCAAGATTATCAAAGGGAGGTGGTCTTAGCCTCTCCCACTCGACTCCTTCCTCTACGACAGCTCTTCTTCGTCCATGCGGTGGATACCTATAAGTCATGACGAAGAACAACACCGGCCGAGCTTAAGAACTAACTAAAGACTCCAAATTATTTCAGCGACTAATCTGATAGTTCAAAAATAAGGACAATCACTTCTCAATTTTCAAAATTGAGAGATATTATTAGTTAATAAAATTTATTATGTATATAATTTGATCTTAAATTTATTTATTTAAATCTATAATATAATACGAGAGAAATTATAATTATACTTATTGCAATCTTTTCTAATCGATAAATTAATGATATTGAATATTACTAATATATATTATACTCCTTGATTTATTTAAACGTTTGATCATCATTGTATGGAAATATAACAATATTGAGAGTTAACGTATAGATGCTAGTCAAAGATAGCTAATTTATTAGATATGATCTGTTCGAGTATAATTTTTTTTTAGATTTGAAATATTTAAGTATTTTTAATAAACATCTCAAAAAAAAGAAAGAAAAAGAAGTATAATTCTGAGATAATTAAATATAGACTCAAGTGCCCGAAGAGATGTCAACACTCAATAATACCTTGCGCGAAAAGTGTGGGTGCGGCGATCGTAGCTAACTTCGGCATCGTAGCATGACAGCAGAAATCCCTCGTGCCCATGCTGCACAGGGACATTCTAAGTCTTAGCGATCGAACTCATAAAGAAAAGGAACCAAAAAAAAAAAAAAAAATAGCTAAGCACCAACACCCATGAACTGATTAGCTGAAGAACAAGAACATTTTGTTCGAAATTTTAACAACCAAAACATCTTCACGTTCGAGGATGATATACAGTCTTCACGGAGGGTAGTTAAGATACGATAGAATTGGAATTTACGAATATGACAAATATCAATTTTGAAGGAGATCTAAATTTTTTTTTTTATTTAAATGATTTTCATGGTCGGAGGACGATACACACAAAGATAGGTTTTGGGGTCTGATCGTTACCTCGCGATTGTAGACTTGAGCAGGGAGCCAGAATTGGCCGTTCTCGAGTGCCCGATACAGAGCCAAGATGGAGCAGTCAGGTGGAGACTTGCCGGCCTTCTTGCCGGAGTGGATCTTGGTCCAGAGCCAGCCGACCGACGAGACGCAGGAGAGCATTCCAATCCACCGGTTGCTCTCGTTGCCGGTGACAGGAGCAGGAGGAGGAGGAGGAGAAGAATCCTTGCCTGAAGGTAAATGGAACTTCCACTCTCTCCGCGCCGCAGGGCCGAACAGCCTCCACCATTTCTGTCTCACGCGCCTCTCCCAGAGGCGATCGCTCGTGCAAATCTCCCTCAGGGAGCTGCAAACCGCCGCCATTCTGCACAGCCCCGCCGGCGGCAGCTTCTCGAGAATGCACTCCAGGGCCAGATCCGGTAACTGCAGTAGTATCGACGCCTCGTTTGGATCCTCCACGTTCGCCGCACTGGAGGCGCATCTCTTCCTCGGCGCCATCGCGGTAGAAGATCGAAGAAGAGTGCGAACTCAAGCTTCGACCTTGGAGTTCCAATCAGATGGAAGCGACGGGAATAACCTTTCGGAGATCGGCAGGAGCCAGAGAAAGCCGCCGAAGAAGACGGATTCGGAGGAAAGGCATAGGCAGAAGATGAACTGGCCGGAAAGGCCGGTCGTCCTCAGTTCATCTGGATCTTCCTCCCTGACCTGCCATGTCTCTCTTCGGATTAACAGAAATTGGCGAGGGGCAGACTGCAGAGAGATCCTGGCTTTATAGGAAAAATAAACCAGATTTTGATGGATATCCATCCAACTACTGGCCGCCAAAGAATCTAGCGGCTTCTTCTCTTTAATAAGACGGCGGACAATCCAAAGTTCCATTTCTAACAATATAAAATCCTCAGAGACATGAAAGAGACCGAATGCCCGCCCTTCTTCTACTTGCCTCCAAGATCTTGTTGTCAGTCAATGCATAATCCATTTCTTTGATGAGATGCTTATCAGTCAACGCTCTACTGGATCCAGGCAATCCAACTGCAGTAGTGGTTTGAATTAATGGATTGTCTAATACGTTGTCTAAGAAAACGGCGGAATAATTAAGTTTTGACACATTTTTTTCAACGAGAAATAGACGGTTCATATTTGTCAATTTAATAATCTTCATATCTATTAAAAACAAATAAATTATAAATTTTTTATAAATTTTGATATAATAATTAAGAAATATAAAGATCATCTAATTTTTTTTAAAAAAATAGATTTTCTTTAAAATTAATTTTTATTTTATCTATAAATTTCATCATATTTTAGTTATCACGTTGTTTCCGTAGAGACAAGATGTGGAACAGTGAAATCTCGACGGATTCCTCCGTGCTCGTCCGCTCCACGCCGACCCTGCGCCATTGCCGACGTTATCGCCGCGCCGTTCGGTCACCATCGGACGTTGAACCGGACGCGAACGACATGCAAGGTATGCACTTGATAAGCATTTAGCAAAAAAAAAAAAACACTTGGGACAACTAAAAATCACACACGTCTTCATGTTATCACACTAACCAACTGAAGTGCATGATAAACTAGAGCCAAAAGTAAGTTAAATTGGCCTTAAGTTCTCAATGAGCTTCAAAATTGCTATATCTTCATTTTCTTTCTTAAGTTCCTTGATTAATTTTGCCATCAGATCAAAGTTCGGGTTACAATCAGCAAGTTGTCTCCACGGGGATGGCGCGATGATAAGGCAGAGTGGTCGCTTTGAAAACGAACTGGGATTGATTCCGGATGAGGAGTTTAAAATCCCCCCTGGCGTCAGATGATCCTCTCTGTCTTGCCACTGTGTCCAGGGACAAAGTCCCCCGTGATTTACCCTCTCTCTCGCCATAGCCCTGGGACAGATGACAGAAGCTACTAGTTAGGCAGTTTCCTAATTTGGGTTACAATCAGCAAGTTCACTTAGTTTTCTTTGATTCAGCAAAGAAGAGCAGAATCAGAGGGTTACATGCAATACCAACTAGTAGTTAATCTGACCTTTTCCATCTCCAGCTTAAATCCTTCAAACACCTCGTTACTTTTTGACAAAGCATCCTGCATAGCATTTCAACAGTATTAAACTGACTCTCTTGATTGAACAAAGTTTAACAAAGTGAATCGACAGTTGATAATCATGAACACAACTGAACACTTGAGCGGACAAAATACAATAACAGGAAAACAATGGCATAGTTTGCAATGCCGGGAGAATTTATCCAAAAATCTTGACATCAATTGAACCAAAGTGACAGAATTAGAATCAATAAAAATTTGCAATTGTAAAAATAGAAACATACATAGAAGTAAATAAAGAAATACAAAATAACCTTAAAAAAAAAATAGATATAAATTGCAACCAAATATATATCACAAGAATTAATTGTATCCGCTAGAATTGACTTGAGACAGGATGCAACTTAAAATGGGATTATATGCCAAAGTAGAATTGAATCAAGATATGAAAGCCTAGTTCACTGCGATCTACAGATGACAATGGCGGAACTGGCCAAGTGCTCTCCACACCAATCTGCTATATTGAGTTTCAGAGGAGAGGAAGAGTAGAGTGGAGTTCTACATAGTCCAAGATTCTAAGTCTATGGAGGTGGTTATTGATACGGTTTGTAGTAGTAGATATTAGCAACTTGAGGTTGGTTGATTCGGATGCATGTTGACATCATGCTCCTTGACTTACACTAATAGAAAGAGATTGTAATACAATACAAGTCTACATGTCACACGCAGCTTTACTTGGTCATCCTAACATGTGTTGGTACTTTATAATTGCGTTGCTATTTGCTACATTTACCAAACTCCATGCCTTGTATCTTGTGATTGTGAAGAAGAGTGGGCAAGTGATCAATCTTGTGTGTTTCACTGTCAAGCGACTGCACCTCTTACTGCTAGGATAATCGATCATGTGTTTGGCCAATGCAACAGCACTGGCCAAATCCTGTGTTCTGCCAAGTCGCCATTTGATGGGATTGGTCAGTTTTTCTGCAAGGTGGAATAATTGATTGGCATATTGGCTGGCACAACTTGGCACTTCAATCCCTGTTGCCGAGTCAACTCTAGGTTTAACCTTATAATAATTGGAAAATTAATCGGTATAACATCCAAAAATTGCTTCACAGAAAGTGCAATATAAACAGATACAAAAACCTGGAACTGCTGAAACCTCTCTTCATCAGCTGCTACTTGTAATCTTAAATTTTTCTGTTGTCAAGAGCTGTGAAACTTGTTCAGCATATAATTGGATCTGTGTTTGTTCCTTAGCTGACTTTTCTTCCTGTTGCTGAAGTTTGAGATCAGTGAGCTGAACTTCTAATGCCTTTTCGCCGAAAGGCCCGTAGATGCGATCAGCTTCTCCGAACCATTCACCAGAAGACCCGGAGATACGGCTTCCGCACCTGACCCGGAGGGCGGAAGATACGGGTCGACGAGCCGTTCGACCGTTGGTTGGAGATCGACAAAGGCGTCTTTGTAGTCGTAATGCGGAGGCGGAGAGAGGTCAGCGGAAATCTCAGCGAAGCCGTCGGGCAAGGAATCAACTTCCGGGAGGCGGTTCGCCGGAGAAACCTCCATTTGTTGCAGAACTCCAATGAAGAGCGAAGACCGACCGACTGCAGCGAAATGGAGCAGAAAAAGGAGGAGGAGGATCGAAGGAGGAAGTTCGAGGAGGTGCCCAATTTTATCATAATAATTAAATATTTGGAAAAAAAATAATTCAAATTTATTTTAAAATAAGGAAGATTTTGTAAAAGATTACAACACTCAATTTAACGGTTTCTATCTATTCCATGATAATTGAAAATAAATTAATCTGAGTCTAGAAAAGAATTTTAATTTTTTTTCCAAATTAATCCACATTAATTTTATAAATATTACACTGTCTTAATTCACGTATCATCCAGAGACTAAAATAAAGAAGATTGCCCCCTTATAGAAAAAAAACTACCGCAAAATTAAAAATTACATCAGACATTAAATTAAAGTTTAAATTTTATAAATATTTAAAATGAAAATTATTAATATTTTTTAAAAATAAAATAATATCAAATCTACAGTAAATTAAAAAAAAAAGTTGCTAGTGGTAGATTTAAAATTTGAAAAGATAAAATTTTAAAGTAAATGTTGACTCGATATATAACTAATCTGTTGACTTGATTTAGGTTATGGATTAGCCCGCAGATAATCTCATACAAGTTGGGTGTTTTTTTTTACCAGCACTAGATTTTCAGGGTTTCATAATCGTGGAAACGGTCGATCACATCTCTAATGGGGGTTAAATAATCTCTATACGAGATATACTCCATCGACTATTAAGATAAATCAGGAAAATCTTGCGATACAGATATACCGTCCCTATAAGATAGGTTTGATGTCGAAGATGCACTCCGTCCGAAAAAATAAACTCTTGATCCGCATCCGTCTTAAGATCGTCGATCCAGTTTTTTTTTTGAAATTTAGAATCGAATTTTTCCTAATGGATGATTGAACTGTACTAGCATGTGAGATGTCGCTCCGTTTTACCGCTGTACCATGCCCTTGGGGCAAAGTTAGATGTGTTTTATGTTTTGATATATAGAGGAATGCGTTGGTGCAATCGGCCCAGGTCACGATTGATCAGAACTCAAGTTTGACTCGAGATATGTTTTGATGTTCGACAAAAATATTTGACAATGTGATTGTCATGAGAAAGTCCAAGTCTTGGGTACTTGACATGGAAAGTCCAAGTGTTGAGTACTTGACATGTAAAGTCCAAGCATGGATCTTGGCAATGGAAAGTCCAACATGGATTGATAAGGAAAAGTCCAACATGGGTTGGCAAGGAAAGTCTAAGCATGGGTCTTGACAATGGAAAGTTCAACATGGGTTGACAAGGGAAAGTTCAAGCTTGAGTCTTGGCATTTGAGAAGTCCAAGGGATTTGATATTGGCGACGTAAAGTCCAAGCGGGAGTCTTGGCAGCATAAATCCAATAGTTGACGGTGTAAAGTCCAAGCGGAGTCTTGACAGCGTAAGTCCAATGTGTCTTGGCGGTGTAGACACCGTTAGCATGACATAACCGATGGAAGCACCTGAAGGCTAGTACAATGGATGAACAAGTCATGGATGATTTGAAGAGATCCGAGAGGCATGAGGTTGATGGCTGATGGAGGTGGTTAGAAGGCTTAGGTCTAGACTAAGAGTGGTCTAGCAAGTATGGGGGAACCATACTTGGGCTAAAACCTCATGTTTGAGATGTGTCAGTCGACTGGTGTCATATGACAGTCGACTGGTTAGAGTCAACTAGGGTTTGATTGCGGAAAGTGTCGTGATCGACTACGAGGTGGGCGATCGACCTCTTGGGCCAGCGATCGGCCCGATCTTGTGATCGATCGGGCCTCGATTTTTCGGACACAGAATGAAGTTTGACTCGACTACTGGGTCTAGCAGTCGAGTGGAGGCTTGATCAGTCGACTGATGATGGATCCGTTGGATTTTTTCAGCATGGATCTAGCCGTTGTCTCACGACAACAGTGACAACAGTCGACTGATGGTCCAGAGCAATCGACTGATCGATATTTTCCAGCACAGGTTGAAGTTTTAAATGGAGCTCGTGAAAGAGGAAAAAGCAATTGGTTCTTGAGCATCCTTGGGGCGATTTGTTGCTGCAAATCAGGGTCTCCAAGGTTATTCTTCAAGCAACCAAAAGCAAGCAATCCAAAGACATTCGTAAAGTGTTTTCTTTACTTGTATTGCATTGTCTTTCATTATAATTGCTTATTGTATTTAGTTTATTGTTGTAAACTATTGTAAGAGGTTTCTCCGCCTTCGACTTGTATCGAGAAGGAGTTATTGATTAGTGGTTGCGTGTGCATCACCAGAGCTCGTTGAGTTCAACCGTGGAGTATGAACCATTCGGTTCCGAACCATATTATATGCTTGTGTTCGTGTGATTGTCTATTTCGTTATTGTTGTATTATTTCTATATTCCGCTGCGTACTAACAATCATAGGCAAGCGAATGCGATCGAATTCCATCGACGCATAGCACGATGCGATTCACCCCCCTCTAGCATTCCAACGGTTCCCTACATAATGCTCCCCTACACAATTCATCCGTTCACTGTCCTATTAGGTGAATATTATTGTTCAATCTTCGAACTCTAAGAGATTGAACGATGGATAATAAAAATATTTATGGATATTCACGAATAAAATGTGTAAAATAATATCCTTATTGATATATATTAGCACAACAATGCACTCAAATCCAACATAACTTGGACATTTTGATATGTTTAAGTTATGTTTGTTTGTGTTATTGATATATGCATCAAGCACGTAAAAACTCGACAGATGAAGTTTAGAGAGCTCATGATTTGATTTGATGTGATCGAGTTGGATTGGTTGTTCATAATGAAATGGAATCAAAGATAACAGCTAAAAAATAAAGCAAGACATCAAAAAAAAACTAAAAAAGATTGAATCTTATGAACATGAAAAATAAGAATCTTTCAAAAGCTTCTACTTTAGGCATCATGATGCGATGCGATTCATGAAAATCTCATGGCCAACTTCAAGAGTGGTCGATCTCTGCTTAAGAAAAAACAAAAGCGTTTTAGAATTAGTGCAGAAACCATAAAATAGTCATGGCTAATCTGAGCTCCTCATTTTTATTTAAGAATAATAGATATTTGTTTTACAAAATAAAATTATTTTATAGAACCATTGAAATTTGTACTGGCGAAATGGTTTCTCTGTTTCTATCTTGACACACTGATTTATCATCATAATGAATGACTCAAGACAAATGATTTAATTCAAAATTATCGTTGGCACTCTTTCGATTCGATTGGGCCATAAAAGAAAACATTCAAACTACTCGATGCACTCGTAGCAACTTCAAAACCAAAATCTCCAAAACTTCATATTTTTATTTTCCACAGAGCAACTGCAATAAGTAGAAGCTCTAGTCATCCATCCGAATGATGCAGCGGAGGCCTTCCCCTTTCAGCATGTAGTCGAAAGCCTTGTTGATCTCGGAGAAGGACACAGTGTGCGTTATGAATTTCTCCAACTCCAGTTCCTGCAAATTTATCCACGAGATGAAACCGGCGATCAGTAGTGTTCTGTGATCTTGTCCCGGTGTTTATTTATACGTATGTACGCGCTCATTCGTTTAATTCACCTTGTTCATGTACTTCTCGACGACCCCTGGGATATCAGTACGAGGCTTGTAGTTGCCGTAGAACGTTCCTTTCAGAGTCCTCTCGTTGAGGAAGTTTATCGGATGCGTCTTGAACTCGTCGTCTTTGCTCGGCACCCCGACGAGCACGGCCACGCCCCCGCCCTGCGTACGTCCAATTTTGCGTTTATCGAGATGGTACGTCGAGAGCATCACTGTGCATGCATGGCGAAGGAAAAGCACAAGCTCGAAGTGCAAGAAAACAAACATACATCCTGAACGCACTCGAACGCCGATATCATGGCTTTCACGTTGCCGGTGCACTCGATGCTCCGGTCAACTCCCCCATTAGTCATCTCGGCGATCACCTGATGGACATCGCGAGTCAAATAATGAGCAATCGGCACAACTATATCAGAAACTGACCTCTTGAACTGGTTTCTTGTGATCTGCCGGATTCACAAACTCAGTCACACCAAACTGTTTAGCTGTCCAAAAAACAAAAAAAAAAAAAACAGAGAAAGATCGATTCAGTTTACAAGACTGTTAGCATGGCAATGTGCATGTGAAATTAAATATGGTAAAAGTAAATAATCTCACCTAGCTCAAATCTATTAGCATTGAGATCGACACCGATTATCCTTGATGCTCCCGAAGCCTTTGCCCCTTCAGCAGCCTATCGTGTAAAGTACTCACGAGCTGAAATTTTGTCCGTGGAAGTAAATTAATTCTATGGGAGATGATAGAAAGACACTCACTGCAAGTCCCACAGCCCCAAGGCCGAAGACAGCAACTGTCGAACCTTTTGGAGGTTTTGCAACGTTGACACAGGCACCGTAACCTGCAAAGGAAGGTGAAAATATGGCACGTATCTAAATTGACGTACGTTTCGTGTATAGATTTCTAATCAGTATATAGATTGTACACTCGCCTGTTGATATGCCGCAGCTAATGACGCAGACTTTGTCGAGCGGCGCGGAGGGGTTAATTTTGGCGACGCAGCCAACATGAACGACAGTGTACTGGCTGAAAGTCGAGGTTCCTAAGAAATGGTAGATAGGCTTCCCGTCTTTGGAGAATCTTGCTTGGCCATCGCTTATCATGACCCCTCTGTCAGGATTTATCCTGAGGAGATCACACATGTTGCTGTCAGGGGACTTGCAGTGAGCACATTGTCTGCATTCCCCGGTGAAGACAGGGAGGACATGGTCGCCGGGAGCAAGATCAGTCACACCTTCTCCCACACTCTCCACGACTCTACCGGCACGAAACAGAGCCAGCCAATCAGTAAGCGTTCCAGAAAAGAAGAACGAGATCTCTATAAAAATTGCAAGAGAGGAATCAAGCGTACGTACGTACCCTCCTGCCTCGTGCCCGAAGATGCGAGGAAATACAGGCGTCTGACCCTGCAAAAACAAATGTTCTCGAACATCAATCCCCCAGTGGCCGGAACTAGCTAAATCTACAGGTTTGTTAATGGATATACAATTGTTCTGTACCTTGGCTTCCCAGAAGTAGACGTCGGTGTGGCAGAGAGAGGTGTAGAGTATCTTGAGGCGAACCTCTTGCGCCCGCGGAGGAGCCACCTCCACCTCCTCGATCACCAACGGCTTCCCAGCTTCCCATGCAACCGCAGCTAAGCACACAGCGAGATTTACGAATCCACAACAGTACAAGTTCAAGAATATTAGCGAATCGAATCCAAGGGGAGAAACCTTTGCATTTTATAACCTGACCGGCTGTGCTTGACATTTTCTTCTTCTTCTTTAGTTGTTTCTGTTGGCTAATTTGATGAAGCTGGTAGTCATTTTATAGAGGAGATACCACGAAAAAAAAGATAAAGAGAGGAAAGGAAAGGAAGAAGGGCAGCTACCGCGATCATCTCTCGGCCGCTGCTGTTCTCTTCACGTGTCATGACGAAACTTGGATCGCTGTCAAGTCATTCCTAGAATTCAGTGCGCTTTGCCACGTTTATATTTATATATATATGCATATTATTTTATTTGGGTGCCATTCATTTTCCGAGAGATATTTGAGGATTTAATGTGATAAAATTTATAATAAAATGTAATTTATATTATATTATTATATTTATCCAAGAATTATATATAATATTATAAACATGATTATACATTTTTATTTGATGTCTACTATAAAATATAATTTTTATTATTTCATCTGATTATTATCACTTGATTATTGATCATCAATTGTCAACGATCATCATCAATCGATAATTTAATCAAAAGAATAAAAATTAAAACTAAAAGAATAATTATTGATCGATTGAATTACATGACCTTTTTATTCATATTATAAAATTTCATTATTCTTATAATTCAAATTATATTACATTACAATTTTAAATCACTAAACTTAGTTTAAATATGTCAATATTATATTTCATTAATGGATTCGATCAAGTAATCCGAGAAACAACTATATTATGTTATACTAGAAATATGCATATTGTACCCCTTCCTTATCTATCAAAAGTACACTATATTATGCTGTACCCCTTCCTTATCAAAAGTACACAACGGCTAACAAATGCCAATGCGAAGAGGTTAAGGGAGCTAGTTCCATACCTAAAAACATGTTTTGAACAACTTTCTAAATCAATTAGAGCGACGCATACGCTCAGGGGTGCAGACCCTTGTGATAGATAGCATTAACCTATCGTCTATGATGTCATCGGCCCAAATGTATATGTATCTATACATATTACACACACATAAAAGAATAGCTATTTTATGAATGATTTTTAAAATTTAATATTTCAAGTACTCTTTTCCTCATAATAAAAATTCAAGTGAGTAAACATATTCACACGACCCTAATTATTAATATCGGTCAAAAATTTAAATATTTTAGTTTCCAAAGGTAATCGACGCCAAAAATTCAATGTAGCCCAAAAACGTAACGCGTTTTACCAACTAAAATACGTCAGTCCTAAACTATATTAGCTTTTGGTTTAGAATTTGGCAACGTTGAGCTTCATCGTCGAAATTAATAGGCAAACAACATTGCAAAAGAAAGTTTTGAGACGCAGTAACATCAGTCATCGACTTTCAGTTTAATTTTAGGAAATGCCAAATTAGTCCAACCAAATGATATTTGTATGATCCTCGGCACCACAATGTCCGATGCCCAGAAATCGACGATCAATAACTCTCTTCCTCTGTTTCAGGTCTCCGGAGGTAGTACCGCAAACAATTGGTCAATACCTGCAACCACGCTGATATAATCAACTATTGTGAAAAGGTTAAAATCCAAAGCTTAGTTATCAGTTACAAAAGTCGGGGAAAAAAAAAGATACAAGGAACTCTATCGGTTAAAATCCATCATCTAAAACTGCGCAGAAAAATTCAAAACCTAGATATTTTTCATATCTTAAATCCATAACTTATTTTGGTCAACATCTACATACCTTTCTCCAACCAAATCGCCTTGGCCTTAATTGGTAGGAAGAACTGAATGACTGGACGGGGAAAGGGCAAGGGCATAAAGGATTTAACTAGGAAGGCTACGGGTGAAGATGGCTTTTCTCTAGTTTGTGGCCCCAAGCCTAATAATTGGAAATTAATTATCTTTAAAATAAACGATTACCTGTGACAATGAATTGTTCAATGCAGCACCTCTGTAGCTTACATGAAATTTGTCCTTCGCTACCAAACCCTGTAAATAAATAAAATGAGTCTGCCCCTTGTACTTTTCTGGACATGTAATCGTTGTGGGATCAAAGAGGCACCTCAGTATCAATCTCTGCTGATTCCACATCCACATTGATATCTGTCATTATCTTGATGATCTCCAGAAGTAGCCCAGGTCTATCAGCAGTCTCAATATATAGCAAACTGGTAGATGGAAGTTCAATTGCAATTGAGTACAGTTCTTGAAATTTCAAAACTAAGAGTTCATTTAAATAATCAATCATCACACAATTTTACTAATGAAATTTACAAAAAAAACAAAAGAATGCTACTCTTTTCCTAGTAGCAAGGAAAGATCGGCACTAAAATGCCCTAGTGTACAAAAAGAGATACTTAACAGCCCATGTTAACAATCTGTAACAAGTACATATTTTTAAGAATTTGTGTCGACACCATTTTCTTCACAATGCATAGGATGAAAGCCTTAAGATATAATTTTATCCAAAGGAAGTTCAAGTAGTAAATAATTAGGACGTCTAGAAATTACTGCTACTTAAATTGTTAAGCAAACAAGTATTTACAAACTTTTAATGGAAACTCACAAATTATTAGCTGATTGCAACTTTATTTCCTCACTCCAATTTTTCTCACCCTTGAGGATGCTTGTGCTATCTTGAACGTGCATGTTTGTTTCCAAGAGAGAACTTCTCTATAATGCATATGCTACCTTCCAAAGATCCACACTTAAAAAATAATAATAAATAAATAAAAAGACATCCTTTGGCTGTTTGTTTGCAGGATAGCAATACTATTTCTGCCAGTAAATCATGCGGTGAGGGATTAAGGTTGTGCAACCTGAGCAAATCAGTGGCACGAAACAGTTGGGATTTATCATTAGCTTGATTCCTCACCACTTGCTTCTATTAGAACATACAGTGAACAACATTTTTCTCAATGTTTGCAACTGCTTCTACACATCATCCAAATCACATGATCAGGAATAGCAGTATAAATATAAATCAATCATTGCCTATGAATCCATGAAGGAATCATTAAATGTCACATATCATCTTCATCTTTGGTGAATTGGTATAGTTGTTCAAACTCAATTACCAAGAAACAATGCAGGCCATAACAATTGCTTGACGGAACATAGTGGTGGGCTCCTACTTAGCTTGATCTAACCTTATAGTATAAATAAAATCAAACCCGATCTTCATTACAGAATAAATAGAATAGCCACCTGATAGTACGGCCAAGTTGAACTGAATATTATAGCTTCACCATTCACTTATTTTTTCATTCTAGGATATTTCATCCTAATACAACTTGAACTATAATTGATGGTTGTGTACTTTTCTTCTTTATCATTAATAAATCACAAGGTGTAGCTTTTAAGAAAAAAATAAATAATCATTAAGGTGTTAGAATCACGTAGGACTATTAATGGCAAATTGAAAGAAGCCACCACACCTTCTCTTTGGTCCATCATCTTCGAGAAATATTTCTGTTGCAACATCGACATCCAGCTGAAAAATATGAAATATCAAGAATTTATTTTCAATGTCCCAGAAACCCAACCATCATATAACAAAGATAATTTAAAAAATTCAAATCCAAGTATATGATACATATGCAAGACAATGATATGTTTCATCAAATCTATTTCATAATGCCTGCAAACAAGCAACCATAGCCCTGTAAACCAATGCCTATTGCAACCAGTACTATGTGCCAAATAAAGATGGTGTGACAAGGAATAGCCAGTGAACTGCCTGCCAAATAAATCAAAGTTGTGAAGTACAGTTATCAAAGATAATATGCAATGCTTGAAAAGCAAGCAATTTTCTGTTTACATGAACGCTATAAAGTAATCAGCAAGTATAGATCAAGTCCACTAACAACTTATCATAATATCTAGTTAAACTCTGCTCCGCCATTAAAAAAGACCAATTAGACTCACTGATTTTACCGGAATCCAATGTGGAATTAATTGGCTCATTTTAATCCGTTCAATTTTTATAATTAACATCCTTCAGTTATGCATCTCAATCAATCAATCAACTGTTAGAGACCGGATTTTATTGTATTTAGATTTTTGTAAAAACTATTTTTCACAAATTTTCGACAATGAATTAAGCAAAACCAAACCAATATTTAGGGATTGAGCGGTTGGTGCAAGGATGGGTGTAGCAGTTTGAGTAGATACAGTAATTAGGGCAGTGCTTGGTTTGGACTCATTTTGTCAAGATTTGAGTTGAAGCAAGTTTGAGTTTGGGATAGTCCAATTCAGATGTAATTGGTTAGGTTTAAAGAATTTTTCGAGGAATTGGAAGTGGTTTATTTTTGTTATCTCCATACAGTCTTCTCTTCACTGCGCCAACCCTCCCTGCATGCACCATTGGTTCTTATATACATCGCCAACAAGCGTAGACCATCTCCACTCCTCTTGAAGCCCTCCTCCTGCTCTCTTAGTTTCGTCCTTCCTCCTGTTATGTTCTATGTGGCACCGCCGCCCAAAGCCATCTCCACTCCTCCAGCATCCCTCATCCCTCTCTTAGTCTCCTCCTTCCTCCTGCTATGTTTCTATGTGGCACTGCTGCCCAAAGCTAGAGCAAGTCTGTCGCCCAAGATCCCAAGGATAGTCGCAACTCCCTCTACCCTTTTTCTCTCCCTTCCTTTCCCATTCCTCCATTTTCATTTGTGAAAAAATGAATATTGGAAATTAAATGGATAAGTGATTAAAAAAAAAGATGGTGAAAATTAAGTCGATTTGTGATAATTTATAATTAAGTGAATTAACTTTTGATAATAAATGGTAATAATTCCGATTGCATTTACAGGTGATAAACTAATGGTCATAATTGACTATCACTAAATATTAATATTGGCATTATCCTAAAGAATAATGATCCTTATAATGAGTTAACTGAATGTGGAAGTCATGGATATCTCTTAAGATTTAGAAAACGTCATTTGACTGGATGCAACATCATTAGTTCTAACAGAAATCTTTTGAAAGTAGGAAAGGATACTCGTCTGACTTCAGCACTAAAAAATAGATTTATGCTAGTCCTAAAAGCAACCAGTTAAATGAGTAAACTAAAACAGGATGAAATTTTTCATTGAATACTTGGTTAAATGACTTCACCCATTTTCTAGATTCAATACCTTCTTATCCGGGGGTTTGATGCCAAAAACTTCGCCCATTGCCAGATTTTCACTCGATTCCTAGGAAGAGAAGCACTTAATTGAAAAAAAAAAAACAATAGACCATCATACACAGAAAGACAATCAACTACACACTGGATGGAACTTCAAAAGGTTGTTGATGATAGAAAGACGAATCTTTTCTAGCATATCTGGATCCTCAACCTTCCGCCCCCTAGATTGTTAATTAGAGAAACAATTAATGTAATTGATAAACATGCAGTTCATCCGAAATTATGTTCATCAGATATGATATTTGAACTTTTAAGTTATCCACACAGTACCGATACCAAACATTATCAAAGACAGAATTACATGAATACCTTTATTGGAGAGGCAGGAGTTACAGAAAAAGGAATTGGCTGTGTTTATTTTATTCTAGAAGGGCACAAATACAAGATAGAGCGGAGATCGATAAATTAGAAACCATTAAAAAAAGATGCATGATGTACGACCAAAACATGATTATCAAAGAAAATATTCAAACAATCTAACATGAATGAGCACATAAAGAGAGTACTTAATATAAAGAGTTTATAAAAATAATCTATAAATCAAGTGATAGAGCACAAAACATAGTCATGTCTTTGTAACTAGGCATTTGAGATAATAAGTATAAAATCCAGAACTAAAACATAAAAACAAATGGCTAACAAAATGTCTGTATTGCAGAATCAACATATATGGGATGAAGCAAATTTTAAGATACAGTTATACAACATCATAAATCCACCGGCAATTTACCAAACAACGCACATGAAGTTTGAAATTGCCCAAAAAGTGCCCCATACGTTCAGATTTACCAAATGACGTATTTAATTTCCTTTTTACCTCTCCCGCTAAACAGCATTTTTAATGCCAAGATTTTGCATACATCCGAGCCACAATTGCAAATCCCGAGCCATCCAAACGAGTCACAACATTAGCGTCTTCGTCTCTTTAGCTTCCGAGAAATCTTCGAGACAGCGCACAAATCTTTGGAACTTCTTACACTCCATTTTTCGTCCAACGTTATTTCGTTAGCTTCCGAGTTTTAGGATTTTCGACGAGACGCTTAGAGATAATCTCGTGTTGTCCTCTCATTTAACTATCTGTTTTACCCATTTCTTACTATCTTTTAGGGTTTCAATTGAAAGGCGTACATCTCATCAACTTTCTGTCTACCATTCATTATTGCAGAATGAGTCAAGCATCTTGTTCAACCTCTTCTTCACCGGCCAAGATATGTCTCGCATTCCTTGCTTTAGTCGAATATGAAGTATGTCATCTGCTTTAAATGGTTTTTCGATTATGATTTTGGAATGGTTTCAAATACAAATGAACGATTTTTTTAATCTGTATCTGAATTAGATAAATAGAGAACTGAGGTTTTTTTCACAGGATTATTGGAAAGCATTGCGGATTCTTTAATTTGTTATATACAATTATAAAATGAAGGAATAAATCAGGTTTTTAAAATTTTGTATTTCCAAATTGTTAGGGGAAAAATGAGTGCGCGAAGAAACTCCAATGGACCAGCGTTTTAGGTCATTTTATTGAATTTTTTGGAGGTCCAAGTGCTAAAGGAAAGCAACGTCCGTCTGTTTGTTTACATGAAAGGCACAGAGAGATTATTAAACAAACCTCATTTGCTGTTTTTTTTGAATATACAAGACATTCCACAAATCCGTGGCATATTGATCAATATATTTCAAAGTTGGGATTCGACAAGTCAAAACTTTAAGTTTTCAACTGTGCCAGTTGCTTTCACCAAAAGAGATATCCCTTTTGCTCGGTATTGCAGATAGAGGGGCTTCTGTTCCTATGAATTCAACTAATGGATCAGGTGTTCTTTTCATTTCTCCAAAAAAAGAACCAACTAGATCAAGACTAGAGTTTTTGCTTAAAACTTTTTCTGCTAGAGTAGAATTAGATGATGTTTTGTAAGTTGTATGTTTTGTATATATTTGCTTGTGTGTTGTTCTGTACTACTACATATAAGGTCCTCATAGATCTTGTAGATGATTTTGACAACATAAGTAGTTTTAATTGGGTTGAAGTCATCCATCAATTTATGGCTCCACAATTGCCTACTATTGGAGATCTATGTTCATCTACTAATATAGTTGCGCAGAAAGCCTAATTCCTTACCTAAAGAGATTTGCGGACCTTTTAGCTGTAAGTTCCTTCTTACTAATTTAATTTGTCTTTTATATTCACATAAATATGTAACACTTTGGATATGAGCATAGCTGATTTTACGCAATCCAGACCATACAATACCGGGCCACGAATAAATAAACGGAGGGCAACTCTTTCACATAATAGCAAGGTGAGGAATTTATCAAGCAAGTCTCACCCGAATGTAAATGTAGAAGACCACAATTTAACATTTTTCATTTTCAAGTTATCTAAATAATTGTTGATTTTTCGATAGGTTATTGTTGATCTAACTGCACTGTAGTGAAATTATATTACTTGATAAGGTTGACTATTATATTGAAAATACTCCTCATCCAATAGAGATATCATCATCACAAACTATACAAGAAAAATACCCTACTACTGAATGTCATAAGTGTTTAGTTTATCAGAGACAACTCAAAGGGTTAAGAATGGAAAACATGACACTAACTGAAAGGGTAAAAGAACCAATGGAAATTATAAGAAGAGAATGTATGGAGGTTGAATCAAATAAACCTGAAGTTGATCCTCAACCAATTGCCAGCATAATAAGACGGCGAGATAGAACCCGCTATGATTACAGGGATACTCCCGTTGATAGTCCACTGTGGACAAAATTGGTACCTCAAAGGAAAAGAAAAAAGGCAGGAATTTCTGATGTTGAGGTATTAGAAGGGCAACCTGATAAAGATGTAAATAAAGCAGAAGTTTTTGGGAAGAAAGGAAAACAAATAATTGGTATGGATGAATTGCAAGCGAGGGATACTATCTCTATTGTGGAAAAAGATGAAAAAGAGAGGGATGAAGCAAGAATTGATAAACTCAACCAAATGAGAATGGAAGCCATTGCGGTGAGTCAGAATACAAATAAAATTAGTTTGTGTTAATTTTTTTAAATAACTAATCTAATTTTTGTATTATAATATGTCAAGAAAAAATATAAGATGCCAAAGAAGCAAAAACAAGATGCTGATGTAACCTACTTGCTAAAAAGTTTAGAAAAAATAAAGTATGGTAATTACATCCACCATTACATTCGAAAATTTTATTACAATATTATAGAAAGTGCAAATATTTATTTACCATTAAATTTTTGTGATTCTGAGTTTTGTTTGGGAGGAAGATCCTTTTTCATCAACTCTGAATTCTTTATACTTTGGAGTTAATGGATCTGTTTTCACAGTTGGGGAAGTTATCGATACATTTTGCTCAATTCTTTTTAGGGGGGTCTCCTCTTCATGTAGGTCATATAACAATGTCTGTATATTGCTCATTGTAAGGAAGTTAAATTATCTTATATTTTCACGATTTAAAATGTTATACTAAATGTATAAATATTTTCCTCTACACACATGCGTCGCATTAAGATAACGTGGAAGATCACACAACACAAATCATAAACAGGACATTAATGATGGAGAGGTTAGATATATTTTTATACCTAAATACGATCAAACTCACTTTCACCGTTGTGTATCGATTAAAGCAACGACTTTCAATCATTACAACTCCATTTTTATGGAGGAAGATCAGCGATTTTTGGGCGTTGGTGAGTAGATAATTTTTTAAATATGGATATTCTATTCATCAGTCGTAAATGAATAGTTATGTTAACTTATGTGTAATAATAGGTATCCCAATTTAAAGATATTCATCTAAGACTACGGATTCATCCATGTTTACAAGTTTATTACCCATCGACAAGGATTTTTACATCTTCAACAGCGAAGCGTATCGAAAGAAAAATGTTGAACGTGAAAATTTTACTTTTAAATTGAAATATAAAATTTTTCATGGCATTTTTACAGCAATGATTGTGCTTTCTTTGTAATACAATACATGAGATGTCTACTTTATAGTGAGAAGATGAACTTCAAACAAGCAGACATGATAAAATTCAGAATAAATGTCTCGGTGTCAATTTTAAGGGATGAGTTCGTCATGATGTAATTTAAAAAAATTTTAGGTGGCAGTATGATAATGCATTTTTGTAATTTATGAATTTTGTTAATTTGTATATGATACTGCATTCCATAGATCAACAATGACTGTAATTTTGATTATTATTTGTGGTTGAGCTTTAATAAATGTTATATAATATATTGTTGAATATATTCTTGAATCTAACAATACAATGATTTGGTTTTGATGTTGTGAAATTGAATGGAATGGAAGGGGAGGTTTTTTATATCTGGCAGGTTTATATTCCCTATTGTTGAATTTTGTTTAAATTTCCAACACCACCTTATTCAAAATACAGGACCATGGTGTTGCTGCGATTTAAATTCCCAGCACCACCTTCTATCTCTGCCAGGTTAAATGTCCATCTTGAATTTAAATTGCAGAGATGGACATTTAACCTGGCAGAGATAGAAGATGGTGCTGGGAATTTAAATCGCAACAACACCATGGTCTTGTATTTTGAATAAGACTAGTCGAAGAGGTTAGGGAGACCTGGTGGTGCTGAAAATTTAAACAAAATTCAACAATAGGGAATATAAACCTGCCAAATATAAAAACCTCCCCTTCCATTCCATTCAATTTCACAACATCAAAACCAAATCATTGTATTGTTAGATTCAAGAATATATTCAACAATATATTATATAACATTTATTAAAGCTCAACCACAAATAATAATCAAAATTACAGTCATTGTTGATCTATGGAATGCAGTATCATTTACAAATTAGCAAAATTCATAAATTACAAAAATGCATTGTCATACTGCCACCTAAATTTTCTTAAATTACATTATGAAGAACTCATCCCTTAAAATTGACACTGAGACATCTATTCTGAATTTTGTCATGTCTGCTTGTTTGAAGTTCATCTTCTTACCATAAAGTAGACATCTCATGTATTGCATCACAAAGAAAGCACAATCATTGCTGTAAAAATGTCATGAAAAATTTTATATTTCAATTCAAAAGTAAAATTTTCACGTTCAACATTTTTATTTTAGTACTAGAAGGGACAATCAGAATAAACCCAGTTGTCGATAAGGTAATAAGCTTGTAAACATGGATGAATTGCTGCAAGCTCCTTAGATGAATATCCTTTAAATTTGGATACCTATTATTACACAATGACTAAGTTAACATAACTATTCATTTACAGATACAATGAATAGAATATCCATATTTAAAAAAATTATCTACTCACCACTGCTTCAAAATCAGCTTTTGATCTTCCTCCATATGAAATGGAGTTGTAATGATTGAAAGTCATTGCTTTTGTGTCGATACACAACAGGTGAAAGTGAGTTTGGTCAGTATTTAGAGGTATAAAAATATATCTAACCTCTCCATCATTCATGTTCGTGTTTATGATTTGTGTTGTGGCAGTCTTCCACGATATTCTTAATGCTGACTGCAATTGTGTGTAGAGGAAAATATTTAAACATTTAGTATAACATTTTAAATCGTGAAAATATAAGATAATTTAACTTCCTTACAATAAACACGGATGAACAATACACAAACATTGTTATATGACCTACATGAAGAGGAGGCCCCCCTAAAAAGAATTGAGCAAAATGTATCGATAACCTCCCCAACTGTGAAAACAGATCCATTAACTCCAAAGTATAAAGAATTCAGAGTTAATGAAAAAGGATCTTCCTCCCAAACATAACCTGTAATCGGCATACAAAAAAATTTAATGGTAAATAAATATTTGCACTTTCTATAATATTGTAATAAAATTTTCGAATGTAATGGTGGATGTAACTATCATACTTTATTTTTTCTAAATTTTTTAGCAAGTAGGTTACATCAGCATCTTGTTTTTGCTTTTTTTAGCGTCTTACATTTTTTCTTGACATATTATAATACAAAAATTAGATTAGTTATTTAAAAAAATTAACACAAACTAATTTTATTTGTATTCTGACTCACCGCAATGGCTTCCATTCTCATTTGGTTGAGTTTATCAATTCTTGCTTCATCCCTCTCAAGATCTTTTTCATCTTTTTCCACAATAGAGATAGTATCCCTCGCTTGCAATTCATTCATACCAATTATTTGTTTTCCTTTCTTCCCAAAAACTTCTGCTTTATTTACATCTTTATCAGATTGACCTTCTAATACCTCAACATCAGAAATTTCTGTCTTTTTTCTTTTCCTTTGAGGTACCAATTTTGCCCATAGTGGACTATCAACGGAAGTATCCCTGTAATCATAGCGGGTTCTATCTCGCCGTCTTGTTATGCTGGCAATTGGTTCCGGTTGAGGTTGAGGATCAACTTCAGGCTTATTTGATTCAGCCTTCATACATTCTCTTCCTATAATTTTCATTAGTTCTTTTACCCTTTCAGTTAGTGTCATGTTTTCCATTCTTAACTCTTTGAGTTGTCTCTGATAAACTAAACACTCATGGCATTCAGTAGTAGGATATTTTTCTTGTATAGTTTGTGATGATGATATCTCTATTGGATGAGGAGTATTTTCAATATAATAGTCAACCTTATCAAGGAATATAATTTTACTACGGATACAGACTAGATCAACAATAACTTATCAAAAAATCAACAATTATTTAGATAACGAAAATGAAAAAATATTAAGTTGTGGTCTTTTATTTACCTATTCAGGTGAAACTTGCTCCAATAAATTCCTCACCTTGCTAATATGTGAAGGAGTTGTCCTCCACTTATTTATTCGTGGCCCTTCGGTATTGTATTATCTCTGGATTGAGACATGTTCCAGAAACCAAGTATGTTCATATCCAAAGTGTTACATACTTATGTGAATATAAAAGAAAATAAATTAGTAAGAAGGAACTTACAGCCAAAAGGCAGGCAAATCCCTTTAGGTAAAGATTACGACTTTCTACGCAACTGTATTAGTAGATGAACATAAATCTCCAATAGTAGGCAATTGTGGAGTCATAAATTGATGGATGGCTTCAACCCAATTGAAACTACCTATGTTGCAAAATCATCTACAAGACCTATGGGGATCTTATATGTAGTAGTACAGAACAACACACAAGCAAATATATACAAAACATACAACTTACAAAACACCAAAACATCTTCATCTAATTCTACTCTAGCAGAAAAAGTTTTAAGCAAAAACTCTAGTCTTGATCTAGTTGGTTCTTTTTTGGAGAAATGAAAAGAACACCTGATCCATTAGTCGAATTCATAGGAACAGAAGCCCCTCTATCTGCAATACTGAGCAAAAGGGACACATCTCTTTTGGTGAAAGCAATCGCACAAATAAAACTTAAAGTTTCACTGAATCCCAACTTCAAATATATCGATCAATATGCCACGGATTTGTGGAATGTCTTGTATATTCAAAAATAGCAAATAGGGTTTGTTTAATGATCTCTCTCGGCCTTTCATGTAAACAAACCGACGGACGCTGCTTTAAGACTGGACCTCCAAAAAATTCAATAAAATGGCCTAAAACGCTAGTCCATTGGAGTTTCTTCGCACACTCATTTTTCCCCTAACAATTTGGAAATACAAAATTTTAAAAATCTGATTTATTCCTTCATTTTGTAATTGTATATAACAAATTAGAGAATCCGCAATGTTTTGCAATAATCCTATGAAAAAAACCTCAGCGCTCTATTTATCTAATTCAGATACAGATTAAAAAAATCATCCATTTGTATTTGAATATTTGAAACCATTCCAAAACCATAATCGAAAAACCATTTAAAACAGATGACATATTTCATATTCGACTAAAGCAAGGAATGCGAGACATACCTTGGTCGGTGAAGGAGAGGTTGAACCAAATGCTTGACTCATTCTGCAATAATGAATGGTAGACAGAAAGCTTGTGAGATGTACGCCTTTCAACGGAACCCCTAAAAGCGAGTAAGAAATAGGTAAAACAGATAGTTAAATGAGACGACGACACAAGATTACCTCGAAGCGTCTCGTCAAAAATCCTAAAACTCAGAAGCTAACGAAATAACGCTGGACGAAAAATGGTGTAAGAAGTTCCAAAGATTTGTGCGCTGTCTCGAAGATTTCTCGGAAGCTAAAGAGACGAAGACACTAATGTTGTGACTCGTTTGGATGGCTCCAGATTTGCAATTGTGGCTCGGATGCATGCAAAATCTCGGCATTAAAAACGTTGTTTGGGGGGAGAGGTAAAAAGGGAATTAAATGTGTCATTTGGTAAATCTGAAAGTATGGGGCACTTTTTGGGCAATTCCAAACTTCAGGTGCATTGTTTGGTAAATTGTCGTAAATCCACAATGTAGTGTCAAAAACTTGTAATTAAGTGGGTTTAAAATAATTATTTTTTATCTTCTATTGGATTGGATGATTGGTTTAAGTGTTTTTGCAGGGTCAGTTGAACAATCTGCTTTAACTGTGCCTTATACTTCTAGACTCAAGACCTTCAATTCAGTTTTGTTACAGTTCATCTTTTCATAATCGAGAACAATAAATGACTATCAGATGGCTCAAGTAAAATTTAAAAACATAAACGAACTTTTCTCCTTTTTTTATTAGAAGGCCAATATTGGGTATATAACAGGTGCTACATGGGACGAGAACCCCAGACCAATGAAAACACAACTGTATGCCCAAGCCAGTACAGTAGAGGCTCATTTACAAAGCATAAGCTATTGCAGTTCAATAAGGTGTTTATGGCACAAACAAATGGAATGATATGAAATTTGAAGATGTTTGTGTGAATAGGCACTAGAACAGGATCTGAGCATAAATGTCATTAAATAGGTACTCAATGGATAAACAGAAAGTTTTTTGTGAAAAAATTCTTCATTTCATCATGGCATTCAAGCAAATTATGCAGCTTGGGCTCATGTTATAGTCTTTCTCTTGGTCTTTTGATTGAATTGGATGAATACTCATTCGACTGCTGATCTGAACCAGTCAACTCATGTACTATGCACGAGCTCAATAACCTGTTTTAACTGGTTTTTAGTTAGGTTTTGGTGGTTTTCTTCCATTAGACTTTGATGTCATGTTATATGACATATGTTTAATGTCTTTGATGGTGTCAAAGAGGGAGAAATGTGAATGTTTAAGTTAATCATGCTAGGAGAGAAAATAACATGTGTTAAGGGGAAGTTGCATGTATTAAGAGGGAGTGTTTTGATACTCATGTTATGTTTACAAGCTTTCCTGCCTTAGTGTATTTTGTTAATATTTTACCTAACTTAAACATATTATCATATATCAAAAAGAGAGAGATTGTTAGGGCAATCTATTTTTCAGGCTTTATAATTGGATCAAAACTTGAGCAATGCCAATACTGCAAGTGTTTCTTTCCTTCTTCATTCACTGATTGTCACAACTGCAAATGTTTCTTATGAAAAGGAACAATAATTCCAAGACAAGCATCTATTAGTAACCTACAGTAAATCAGCTTGGCCCACAGAAAGAAAGATGGAGTAGACAGAACAATTGCATAAAGAAAGTAGTACGTGGAAACCATTAAAGAAGCTATAAAACTTTGGAATAAAATTTAAAAGATGCTTAATAATGCTTAATGATAATTAAAGTACTCACTCCCGCATTATAAGAAATTTGGTTTTCACAACAGAATCCTCAGTTGTTACAGTTCCCTTTGTCACATCAAGTCCCAAATCCTTGAGAGACCGCATCTACAAATATTACAAAAAAGTTTGTAACAAGCTACTTCAGGATTAGATATTACAATCTTTCATTATTCGAGATATAGCAACTGAGACCAAAAATACAAAAAAATCTTTAAAAAGTCAGCATATGAACACACCTCATCAGACAAACTGAAGTCAAAATAATAACTTTGAGATATGTCAATAACAAGAAAGCCACTGAAAGAGCAAACCATAGAAAGTGTAACATGTTATTTGTATACATATTTAGAAAGATTCTAGATGATTACTAATAAGAACTTAGTAAATAGATATAGTATTTTAAAATAGAAATCTCATACATGCAAAAATAAGGTTTAAATCAATCAATTGTTTGAGGACAGGCTTAGCACTAAGCTTGTTAACAGCTTGGTTATTGTCATTTGATAAAACAAGTGAACAAGCTTCAATATTGTTGATGAACAATGTTTATTCAAAATTCATGAACAATGTCGATGAACAAGTTTTTCTTGTTTAAATATTCAATAAAAGATGCATACAAATTCTTGAAAATTTATTTGTTAACTAAATATGACTTCATGGCTGTATTAGTATGAATTATTTACATACAAAAGAGAATATACAAAGAATAAAAGAAATGATGAAGACAGGATTTGAACCACAAGGCCTTGAGAATAAATTTAAAGTCCATACCAATTGAGCCACTAGACATTTTTATAAACAGATAATAGCTTAATATCCGTTTGTAATGTAAGAGAAAGGAAGTGCAGTTCAAAACCAAATGATAAAGATGAGCTTATCCCAAAACCTTGGCAACAACTTCAACCATATATTTTTCAACAAAGAAGCTCAAGAATTACTCACACAGCTCGAGATTGACTATATGAGTCTTATCCATCTATTAAATTTATGTAATGCAAATCACTAGTAATATTTAGATCGTTGACATGAGAAGCTCTACCTTCCTACTTCAAAACACCCCACACCCCCAACACAGTCGCAAGAAGCTCTGCCTTTCTCCTCCAGGATGCCCCCAGGCCTTGACATGGTTGCAAGAAGCTTCACCTGCATCCTCTTAGATGCCCTAAGCCCTTGATACGGCCACAAGAAGCTCTGCCTTCATTCTCCACATTGATAAGATCTTCCTCCTTTGGAAGCAGTGAACCAGACTAAGGTTCCCATATGTTTCTTTGAGATATATATTCCTCTTTGCCTCATCCACCTCTTTCTCCACTGCCTCATCCACCTCTTTCTCTACTGCCTCATTCATCTTTTCCTCCTCTTGCTCTGCCTTGTTTGCCTCATCCTGTCCTCATACTCCTCCTTTGAGCAAGTGACACTTAATTGAAACAGAACAATTCTATTCCAAATCTCTGGCCTATAGTCAAAATTGGGTCAAAACTTTAAACCTTCAGTTCAACCTGCTTGACTATTAAAACTATCGTTGTATTTCATAATGTCCATTTCATCTTATCCTATTTTCTTTCTCTTCATCATCTAGTGAAGACACACTTAATTGGTCCAACCACTTACAACCAAGTCGTTCTTATGGTGGGTCCATTCGATAAGGAAAACTTTCACTTCCCAAGGCCTTAGCTTTTCCAAGGCATACTTTGCCATGCAATGTTTTTGGTTGGACAAGAGCCTTCCCTCACGTGAGAAGAAATTTTATTAGCCAAATAGTCATATGGTCATTTACAGCAATTTACAAAGTAACCTAGTACTGAATCTGCTTAGTAGGAGGTTAGTCACTACAATGTGAAAGTTCTCCTTCAGAATGGCCCTGCCAAAGAGTCACATGAATTTTAAGGGATTGACTCTATGGCAAGTGGTACTAGAGCAAGTACTGTCAGGTATTATTTTACCTAGCAGCCTCAAGTATTCATCTTAACATTCTCATCTTATTATGTTTTCAACATATTTCCTAATGATCAATATTCAATACTGATGTATAAAGAATAATGGACCACAGTAAAGTCTTAAAAAAAATTCCTTGTCTCAAGGAGCACTTAACATAATTCAAAAGCATTTTTATTTCTACTTTTAATCAAATAAAAGATCCCGAATCTAAAATGCTTGTGTAGTTTTCATTTAATGCTTCTTAACTAATCCTTGTTGTATTATTTTAAAGCTAAATTTCATATATCAAGTTCTAGTTCCACTTAAAATCTTTAGTTTTCAAAGTTCCTCTCCGCAACTCAAATTTTGAGTTTAATCCGTTTACACTATCATAAATAAGTATACAAAATTGCAAAAGAATAATTCTAACTACCTTGACTAGTTTATATTTCTATATAAATTCCATTAATAAATAGTAGTAGGAAATGGAAGAGGATTACCGTGTCAAGTAGTGCCCCTAAACGATCCCCAAAGCTAAGTTGCACAGTTGTTGCATAAGCATCTGAATCTTGATCTATATGAACTATCGGCATCGGGAGTAAATCATCTTGATCAGAGATCTGTCAAAAAATATTCAAGAGATTAAGAAATGTACAGTCTAGCACTATCAAATGTTTGGTGTAATAGAAGAGAACATCAAATATAATCCATACTACTAACAAGAACATCAAATTCATGACTATTAACTCAACATGTTTGTATCTCTTCCATCACTTTCACCAAAAGAAGAGCATGAAGGTCAACACTTACTATCTTAGCCAGTCATTCCTTGAATCATCACATTTTCAGGAGATACTAGAAAAAGTGATTGTTCTATTTTATGTTGAATGGTCATAAAAAAAAATTATCAAATTTTAGGAAATATAACGTGAAAGAAATCCTCTACGGTTCTTTGTAGTTTACCTATATGACACTCGGCATATTGAAGTACGTCATTAGAAGAACTAGAATAAATAGGTTCTGAAATGAAAAGTTAAATGAAGCATTGCCCTCTTAATTTGCTAAAAAACCATCAGCTAATACAGATCTTAACTGCCTCATATTAGGCATATAATCATAATCAAATTCAAACATCAAGATTAAACAGAAGAGGAGATTTAGACTTACCTGGGAGGAAGATCCTAATATATCAGATGAATTTGAAGATTGAGGATAGTTCCTGCATAATATAGTAAAAAAACAAAAGATAAATGGTGAGATTTAATTGTTGGTTTAGCTGGAATATTCCCAACATAGTTACGTACAAGCTCTATAAGTAAAAAATTAGTACACAATTTTGACCATGCTGTATCTTACCTAAAGAAACTGTCAAATGCAAACAAAAAGGAAAATAATAAACCTGTAAAATAGGCCAACTTGATATCCATTTTACATAATAATGAAATAAACAGATTCAAACTGTGTAGTGGGATTTGAACTCAGCACCTAGTAGAATAAATAACAAGTCAAAAACGCTAATGAATATTCCATGTTCAATCTCCACAAATACTAGTTGCCGATTCCACATCGTATATAAAGTGAATATATAAGATGTTAAAACCAGGAATCCAATTTCACAAGATCTGGTTTCTTCGATAAGAGAAGAATCTGATATCTGATTTGAAAATAAGGAGATTCCAGGGACTACTTAGTATCCTTACTATTCTTTTCATAAGTGACACAGTCATTCCACAGCCGCCTGATCAAGAAGCAAACCGAAGAAGAATTCACGTTAAGGAATAATATGTCGATGGTATAATCCTCAAATCACTTAAACCGAAGGAATCAACGACGCAATGACAAAAGCCATAGACGATCAACTATTCCGAAGCTAGTCGAACAAACTACAAAAAGAATAACCTAACGAGACAAACATCCCGACTAGAAAAGGAGAAAAACAAAAAAAAAACAAAAAGGAAGAGAAGAGAAGAGCGCAATAGATAAAACACGGACGGACAAGCGAGCATAGAAATGAAACTCACAAGCGAATCTTCCCTGGGAATCCGGTGGAGGAGCCGAACGACCGACGAAGGAGCGGCGCGATCTGAAGGCGAAGCGAGCGAGGATGTAGACGGACGAGGGGAACACTGGAGGAGGACGAGGCCGGAGCGGAGAGCGAGCAAGAGTGGAAGGCGACTGCGAAAGTCATCTGATCGCGACTGCCGTCTCGTTTCTTCTGTAAAGTGCGCTCCGCCGAGACCTCGAAGTAGAGCACGGGATTGGGGGAAGCGTTGAAGAATGTGCCCTTTTAACCACCACAATATGTCAGTCGAGCCGAAGATGTCACGCTTTAACCATACTGTTTTCTGTATTAGTGCGATGCTGACGTTTACGAAATGGGCCGATTGGAATCCTTGAAACTAATGCGGCATTAATAAGGGCCAAAGGCAAAGGGACTAAGACAATATCGTCGTCATACGATAGAAAAATTAAGAAATAGATAGCCTGAGCCTTACGGCGTCTCTCGATAGCTAAGCTTTAAGCGACAAAATTTTATTGACGTTGGCCGACAGAAAATTTTGTTGACGTTGTTGGGTTTGCCTATGTTCATCGAACCAATAGCGGGACTAGCACAGATCCACATTGACGGCGTTAAACCAGCGGGCCGTCGTCGGATCCCATCGCAGAAACGGGAGTAAAACCAGAGCGAGCGTTGCCATCCCATCAATCGCCGCCGCCCCGCCCGATGTCGGCGACCCCGATCCTGACGCATTGTCGGCCACCAGACTGTCGCATTGTCGTGTCCACTATATAGCCGGCAGCAGCAACGGCGGAGCTCGAAATCCTGTTCTAATGGGTGAGGATGCAGCCGACGAGGATGAGACTCATCCTGCAAAGTAACTTCTCTCTCTCTCTCTTTGCATTCTGCATTTTGGTCATTTTCTTTACATTCTGAAACTTTGCTGGATAATCGTAGGGGCTGCAGCATTATGACCGGAGTCGAAACAGAACCGGAACTGGGACTGCAGTCGAGATCTGGCTCGAAGTCGTAGCTCTCGTTTTAGAAAGGGGAAGAGAAAAATTGCGAGGGAGTGGTGTGTTGTGCGTGGAAGGCAAGTCGTTTGGCTAATTCAAAGTTTGGTTTGCGAGTTCCGCTGTCGATCTTTTCCGATGCAAAGAGAGATTTCTCTTGTCGAAACCACTTGTTTTTAAGTCGTTGAGTGATTGAGACAAACACAACTCGAGTTCATTCTCTCCCTGTTTCTATTAAACGCTCTAGATCTGGTTCTAGTTCTAGTTCTTGTTCTTCCGGCAGCTGGCAAGTGTCGGAGATTGGTATTAGAATTGAAAATCTAGCCAACGAAACAAGGAAACTAAGAAGTAGAAAAAGATTTGATTGTTCTTTGTGACGGCTGTTTTTGGTTCTTTCTGGATCGATGAACCGAAAAATAAAAAGAAGATAGGTAAAATAAAAAAAATTCCATTTTACTTCACAGATCATTAGATTGAATAAAGATATTATGGATTATTGGGAGTAACAGGTGAAATCTTCGCCCCTGACTGTTTTCGGTTTAGTAGTCAATGCGAAAGAGTCAAATTACGGTGTCTTTAAGACTAACAGTACTAGGAGCTAACCATAAAAATTGTCTCGTGGAGACAAAATATTATGGATTATGAATGATATAAAAATATTATTCATCAACTAAATTCATACGGTTAGATAACGTGAATAGAAATGTACAGTGGATAGAATCAATCTCATATTTAAATGATACAATAGTTGATACAGAGTGTAAAAGGGATGTAAATTCACAGTCTGAATTGTCCAAACTCAAATGATTATTGTGTGAATGCTACTACACGTATCGGACGAGGTATAATACAACCCTATAAATCAACTAGTATATACTATAATACATCTTGTTTGCTAACTCCCTATCCATGTGTAGGATCACATGCATGATTAAAAGGGCATTGTTCATGATACATATAGGCTTAAGCCCATGATGCTTGTCTTAAGCCGTAAAGCTCTTGTAAAGCTAAGGCTAAAACTCATCATGAAAAGTCAAAGCCCATGAAAAAAAACCTATGTTGATTGGTATCATCTCATGCTTCACATGCTTTACATGTTTTAAGCATATGGCATGGGAAGCTCTCAGGGTTGTTTCAGTTGATAAATGTAAAATGATAACTTTTAAATGAACATGGATCAATTTTTAAGAGTTTCATCGTCTTGAGCTATCGATCGATCCCCTTCTTTGCACTTGCCATTTGAGATTCTGATTTACTTCTTCCACTGATAAAAATAAACAGAGGGATTGCTAATGTAACGATTCCATATTTATGCATGTGGCATGATAAAATCACATAAGCTTCATGTGCCTTGTATTGCTTGAAGATAAGCCATCTAAAAGTGAATGTAGCATGATTGTGGGACCTTGAGCTTAATCATGAGTAAGGAAAAGAGATTTCTTCGTGAAGAATTACACTATAAGAAAATAGGGCTTTAGAAATAGATTTTTAAAACAGAATTAAAATTCATTTTAAATATTTATAAATTAAAAATGGATTTACAACGGAATTACAAATCCGTTTCACTTAAATAAAATATAACATATGTAGATATATTTAAGACAGAATTATAAATAAATTTATAAAATAAATTTTTATAAACAAAAATAAACACGAAGTAGAAACGAAATTTGATACAAAATTATATTTGTCATAAAATCTGTTTATAAATTAAAAATAAAATTATTAAATAATAATAAATTGAATTATTTCTAGTAGACTAAAATTTTATTCTCTAATTACCTTCTTTTTTTCATATTTTTTTCGGAGATTTGAGAGATAATTCACCAGTTAATCTTTTCCTATAATCTGACCACATTTTCTTGTGATAGTGTTACACTAATTATGTTCAATTTTATAATTGAATATTATGAAGTAATGTAGGAGACTTTAAAAGATCATAATTTTGAACTCAGATTAAATCAGAAAAATACAATATATTTCATTAATAGTAATTATTAATTCTAAAACATTTTTAATACAAATAAATTTTTTATTATTAATATTATTTTTTATTATAAAAAATTAGTTTTTTAAATGTATAAATATATAAGATTATAAAAATAAAATAAAATTATTTTATCAATAATACTTGCTAATGAAAAAATTATCTTACCGATTTTTTTAAAAAAATAAGAATTTTTCAAGATTTAAATAAATTTCTATGTGGAGGATAAAATGAATAGATTTTTATATAATTAAATTAACTTAGGTTTAATTATCAAAACCTAAGTTTTCTCCCTCATTTTCTTCCTCCGGCGCCTCTCTTCCATAGCCACCTCCCCTTTCTCTTCCTCTTCTCTCGATCGAGCGCCTCTCCTCATCGTCGCCACCCACTTTGCCTCCCTGCCGCTAGCAACTCTGCGGCCATGGACTCATCAAAGTCAAACAGTTACCTCTTATTTTCCAATCACTTATTTTCGTGTATTAATCTGATGAAAGAAATTGAGGGAAGATCATGTTTGCTCATCGCTGCGTATTGATGGTCGAGACCTTCTTTATTTCTTTATCAAGGCAGTCGAGTCGTGGCGTGATTGACAGAAGTTGGGAGTTACGAATGTAACTTTTTTTTTCTGCTTTTATTGGTGCATTTTTTTCTAGGAAAGAGTGACAATTTGTCATGACCATAATCCAAAAGGTTAATCTCGATGAATGGGCAATGATTATAGAAGAGTAGACTACCTTATTGGAGTTTTTATTTCATAGATTTCAAGGTTATAATCTTGAACAATCTGTGTTCCATGGGACTCTATGACTACATAGAAAGGATGCGGTATGCATTTATGGCCCTTAATTCTATCTAGCAATTGAAATCAGGAAAGGTAATTGCTAATAACTAGTCATTTGTAAAGAATGGGTCATGCCTTAGAACAATATTCTTACTCTCTAATCTCTATCCTTGCCTTTTTTTTGATGAAAAAATACAAAATTGTATATGGTAATTCACAATTATATGTTGTATCTGTCAAGTTGCATCTCTCTGTAGATGCCAAAAATTTTTAAATATTCATTGATTGTCTATTTTATTTACTTCTTAGTTCTTACCTCAGTTTTTTTCCTCTTTTCTTTCTTTCACAATTCAAGTGGTCATGTGAGACTTCTGTTCTAGTTACTTGAAGAATCATTTATTAGAGTGTTGTTCTTTATTTATTTATTTTTTCACTAAAAGAACTTGTAAAAAATAGAGCTGTTTTTCCCTCTTTTGTTGCAGTGACTTTTTTGTTTAACTGAACATAATTTGCTTTTTGTGACATGATTTGTAGCTTCTTGTGGATTTATGTAAACTTTCATAGGAACTACTTCATAAATTCAACATATGCTGTAAAATTTTCACATCAACTATAATAAATCTAATACCTACTGATAGCATGTCAAAGATATGTAATCTCTTTCATTGCTTCAATAAGCAGTTTTCAAGCAATTTGGAGGTGTTGCATATGGAAATTATGATAATGCATTCGCAGATTCAGCAGTACATTTTACAGCATTTTCAAAGGGATATAGTTCGTGGTGTGGAAGGTTATATTGTTACAGGATCCAAACAAGTTGAAATAGGTAATTGTTAAAGTTGTTTGTATTTCTTCCTCCTGTTAATTCATATTTATTATGATTATTATTATTTATAACTATCAAAATGTTTTTTGTAGATAAATTTAATCAATTTCTAATCAATTCCAAAATCTAGGGAATAAATTGTCTGAGGATAGTCGAAAATATGGTGCTGAAAATACCTGCACCAGTGGGAATACACTATCAAAAGCTGCTTTATGTTATGCTAGAGCTCGTGCTCAAATGGAAAATGAGCGTGGCAATCTATTGAAAGCTCTTGGTACCCAGGTCTGTGAATCAGCTATTCTTAATGTGTGATAAAGAAAGAACTCTTTTTTATGCCTTTCAAAGTTACATGAATGTAGCTCCTTGCAGACTCATTAAACTCTTGGCATGGGCCCTTGCTGTAGTTCAAAGTCTACTCATCGTAGCTTCGCGCAAACATTACACAGTCGATGTCATCGTCGCGTGGTTAGTGCTCGGCCAACAACCTCTCTTTCTTTTATTATTTTGACGAGTTTTGACAGGTTATGGTCGCCGTGCATGTATTCTGTGAATTTGACAGTATTTTTTGTCAACAAAAAGCTACCAGGTAAGAGCCCTTTTCTTGACACTACCATGTTTTTAAGACCTAACAGCGTCGATAAGCATCAAAAATCATTTGCCGCCTCTCTACAGAAATGCCTGATCGTTCTAGTTTGTCTCTATCATTGCTTCAATCGAGCACAAAGGAAAAGGATGGTCGATCTAAAGAACAACTTCTCAAATTATTAAATGGCAATTCTACTGATCATCGCCGATGAGTATGTCGCTCATATTGAATCTTTTGTCTACAAGCACCCTTTTGAGAAATTTAACTTGCGACTGATGAATTTGTCTTCTATTTGCTAATGAACTTTGTCAAACTAAGGTGATATATTTTTTTAATTGTTCATTGTTACTCTTACCATTTGTTTATATTTAAGCTACATGATTTATTATTTTTCATTTTCCTATTTGTATTTTAATAAAAAAAATCGAAAGTCCATAAATCAATTTATTCATGCAAAAAATAAAATTGAAGAGGACCAAAATTTATTCCCTTTTTATTAGTTTGAAAGGTTCATGTTTTTATAGTTGTGCACAATCCAAGATTTTATAGCTGTGTACTTTTCAAGATACAACTACTTTGCTTTTATATTTCTTTTGCTTTTAGTCATTTATTTGCTTAGCAATTAGGTTTATGACATTATGCATCTACTTTTAAATAGTTCAATATAATGATTAAATAATATTGATGCAGGATGTCAAGCAGAGAAGGACATTTCAAGGAGTTGGTTTGTAAAATGATTCAAGAGATGAGATATATAAATCATTTATATCCCGGAAGATTTGGATCTCATGAGTATCGCGATAAACGAAATAAAGATTAGATTACTTGGGTTGGGATATAAAAATGTATTAATTTGAATGATGTGAATATTTATTTATTTTAATTTTTAATTGTATAGTACTTTTGGATTAGAAATTAATTGTTTAAAAAAATATTTTATTTGAAATATATGATTGTTTCATGTAAATTACTATGTAGATGAGAAATGTAAATTTAACATATAATAAAACTTTAATGATATATTCTAAAACAAAATCATATATGTATTAATAAATAGAAATATAAATAGATTTATAAACAGATTAAAATTATATGTGATATATTATTTGAAACAGATTATTAACGGATGTAAAATAAAATTAGACATGGAATGTATATTTAAAATTATTTTCATTTGGTTAATTTAAAAACGGATTTATAAACAATATTTTAATTTGTTTATGAAATTAGAGATAGAATATTTTTGTCTTAAAATTAGTTACGGAGTTTTCACTAACGGATTTTTGAGACGGGATATTTCATCTCAAATTATATTTAGAGACGGAAAAATGACTTTCAGAAACAATTTGTTTGTCACTGAAGCTCTATTTTCTTGTAGTGGAAGAAAGTCAAGAGAGTGAAGACTCAATCTCTTTTAAGTTTCCTTCTTCATTCTAACGAACTATTCTTCATTTGACAAATTCTGTGATCGCGTTCGGATATCTATTCAAATCGTCATAAAAAATCCGTGCTAAATTGTATTAGTAGTTCTGTTATTTTATCTTGGAAAATAGACGTCCTGCATCGTCTCATAGTATCGTTTGAGAGGATGAATTTATCTTGAGAAGAATGTTTCTTCGTAGGACTCGGCGTCATCATTCCTATATGGGTGATAGATACTATCTCGATAAATAAATTCGAGTTGAGTTCTTATAATTTTAAATTCGAATTATTCCATGTATTTTCGATTTGCTCGTGGAATAAATTTCCAAAACATACCATACGGTATGAATCGAATCAATTGGATCGAAAAAGTGTCTCCTAATTTCAATGATGCGGTCCAAATTAGATACTCAGTATCAACAACAAATTAAGATTCGGCAAAAATCAAAAGGGTATTATTTTTAATCATCGATTTTATAAAAACATATTATCATTAAATATTTTTTTCCTTTTTAAAAAATTCATCCTTCTAAATTCTGTAAATGTGTAGGTTATTTTATGGATAATTTTGCACGATTAAATCGATTAGTCGTTGATTTGGCGGCTCGAAGACTTGACACAGGTGCAGTATGAGTGACAATCTCCACTTTTTAATTTAATAAATATAGTTAATTGTTCTTAATTACTTATTGCTAATCACACAATCATTCTGAATTTTAAGATTGCATTTTCATATCAATTAAAACATAAATATTTAGTAAATTAAACATTATTCTTCAAATAAATCACCCCCATATTCATTCCTATCTTTTTCTTTCATATTATATTTTATGAGTATACTTGAGAACTAATTTTAAATTTACTAGTTCAACAATTTTTTTCTTTAAAGAATAATTTAAAATTCAATATCCCTAATATTTATATTTTTAAATTTATATATTTTTTATTTGTCTATTTGGGGACAACTTGTTTATTTAAAATTTAAGCAAACGTGGTTAATGATATATCCGTGGCCGGGTTGGGACGGCGGCGGCGGCGGCGGCGGCGGCGCAATGAATCGAGGCTGGTTGATGTCTGTGACGGCGGTATGCCTCCGTAATAGGAAAATGAAGCCCCTACTGCCATCGTGCATGTCCACTCTCCGCCTCTGGAGGCATATTCATGTCCCATCCTCCGCCTTGTGCCGCCGCCGTCGCCTCTCCTACCTTGCTCACTCCTCGCCTCTCTGCCCGGCCTCTGGCAACCGGCTTCAAGCCATTCCACTATTGCACCCGGAGCAAATCGTAGACCGCCGGGCAAATTACTCTATCACCTTGCTCAGTCGCCAGGGAAGGATGTTCGACGCTCGCCAACTGTTCGACAAAACACCCCGCAAGGACGTCATCTCCTGGACCTCAATCATCTCCGGCTACATAAGGTGCGGCATGCTTCACGAGGCTAGGGCGCTATTCGACCGTGCGGACGCACAGAAGAACGTAGTCACCTGGACCGCCATGTTATCCGGCTACGCTCGGTCGAAGCTTATCAGAGAAGCTGAGGAGCTCTTTGAATGGATGCCTGAGAAGAATTGTATTTCTTGGAACACCATGCTCGCCTGCTACGCTGAGAACGGTCAACTCGATGAGGCCTTCCATCTGTTCATGAGAATGCCGGATCGGAATGTCGTGTCCTGGAACACGATCGTAATTGCTATGACCCAATCTGGCCACTTAGATGAAGCATATCGGCTGTTTGACCAAATGCCCCAGAGGGATGTGATATCGTGGACTTCAATGGTTGCAGCCTTATCGCACAATGGGAGGGTTGATGAAGCTCGAGCTCTGTTTGATAGAATGCCGGAGAGAAATGTGGTTTCCTGGAATGCCATGATATCAGGTTATGTTCAAAATCTCAAACTACATCAAGCTTTGGAGCTGTTTGTCAAGATGCCTGAGAGGGACATAGTTTCATGGAATACAATGATTACTGGGTTTGTAAAGAATAAAGATTTGGACAGGGCTCGAGGTTTATTCGAGGAGATGAAAGAGAAGAATGTGGTCACTTGGACTGCCATGATCACAGGATGTGTTGAAGGTCAACAGAATGAGATGGCTTTAAAGATGTTCTTAGAGATGTTAATGGCTGGTGTCAAGCCAAACCAAGCAACATTTGTCAATGTTTTGACTGCAGTGAGCAACTTAGCAGCGTTTGTGGAAGGACAGCAAATCCATCAGATTGTTAGCAAAACCATTTTCCTGTTTGATCCTTCTGTTAATTCTGCTCTCATGAGTATGTACTCCAAGTGTGGTGAGATTGCTATGGCTAGAAAATTGTTTGAGTTGTTGGGTCAAAAGGATTTGGTATGTTGGAATGGAATGATTGCGGCCTATGCTCATCATGGGAATGGCCAAGAAGCGCTGAACCTATTTAGAAACATGCACCTGAATGGATTCAAGCCTAACGATGTTACTTATGTGGGAATGCTGTCAGCATGTAGCCACTCTGGTTTGTTTGATGAGGGGCTTAATCTTTTCAAGTGTATGATGAATGATCCATCAATTGAGGTGCGAGAAGATCATTATGCTTCCTTAGTCGACCTATGTGGTCGAGCAGGGCGACTTGAGGAAGCTTCAAGTTTCATTAAAGGGCTAAATATTAGCCCTTCATCACCCTCTGTCTGGGGGGCACTTCTCGGAGGCTGTAACGTCCATGGGAATGTTAAAATTGGGAATTTAGCAGCTAAGAAGCTCATGGAAGCAGAGCCCAACAATGCTGGATCTTACATGCTGTTGTCGAACATCTATGCTTCAAAGGGTAGATGGAAAGAAGCAGCAAAAATTAGGTTAAGGATGAAGGATAAAGGACTTAAGAAGCAACCAGGTTGTAGCTGGATTGAGGTCGGTAACAGTGTTCATGTTTTCATGGTACGTGACAAGTCTCACAGCGAGTCTGAGAAGATCTACGCATTGTTGCATGATCTTCATAATAAAATCCGGAAAAGAGGATATGTTAATGCTCTAGATCTGTTGTCAATTGAAGATGATTCATAGCCATTTAAGTAAGTTATTCTTCCTCTTAGAATAGGTCTGAAGTTAACTGGTGTATGCAAAAATGAATTGCTTCTCGTTATTTCAGATAAATATTTGTAGTAGTCAGAGAGATAAGGGATTCAGAATATTGATTGTAAAAATATTCTTACGACAAATAATTAAGGATGAATCTTTGAGATTAATTATTCTGGTCATGCTGTAGTTGTATATATAGGTGCACACATTATTTTTTTTTTTTCTAGATAACAAGTAAAAGCTCTAAATCTATATTTAGATACTAATGTTTTGTAACTGGATTTACAGGAACTGGAGATACCTGGATGAATTTTGATTGCCCACTGGGACGTCCTTGGCTCCTTTCAAATAGCCCGTACAACGACACTAGCACAACTAAACATGTCATAAGCACTTGGACGAAGGTCAACTGGATAATTTTTATTCAGAGATTTAGCACACACAGATGGCTTCGTATGGAACATTAAGTGCAACAATTGGAAATGATGTTAGACTATGATTTTTAGTGTTGCAGGTTGCTGAGAATGACATATCTTAATTAGATGGTGGCTGCTGCTAGGGGCATCTCTTTTCGGCTATCTTTGTACTAGAATCAGAGGGGAATCCTTGTAATTAAGCAGGTGTAACAATACATGGATCCTGAAAGGAAGATGAATTTGCAGAAGTGACAGATAGTGAGATTCTAGAGTCCTAATGGATGTGAAGCAATATGGTATTTATATCTGCAAGAGGAACAATTGGAAGGGTGCATGCAGATCACAGCTCGCCAAGAAATATGATCAGGATGTCATAACATAGAATACGAGGTCGCCATTGACCAATGTTCTTACTGAAGCTCTTCTTTCCTGAGGTTTTGGTTAAAGATAGGTGAATAGTTTTAATTTTTGATTCAGATATATGTAATTCTTTGGCCTGAAGCAGTTCTGCGACTTACTGCAGATAGACAATCCTTTTATTCATTAGGTCTGTAATTGGTTGAGGGAAAAGGATTTCTGGTATGCCAAACAAGTGATGGGTGAAACTGACAAAGTAAACGAGTTATTTACAACTCGTGGAAGAACATGAATGAAGTAAACAAGGATTACTGCTAATTGCGCTTTGACTTCTTTACGAGACGTGTGAAAGTCCTTATTGCTTGCTACCTAAGCGAAATTCAAGACTAATATTTATCTTTTCGCGTGCAAATATGTTTAAAAAAATCATTAACAATGATCTGTTAATTTTGTAGTAGGTTTTCTATCCTTCTTCTCGACAATTATTCTTACTTCAGTTGGCGAAAGGCCTCTAGCGAAACATTAAAAATTTCGGTTGAGCGAATAAACGTAAATACAACAGGCGATGGTGCATGGAGTTGCGCTGACAAAGTGCGAATCAGAATACTGTGAAAACAAGAAAGCAGCGGTACCACAACCACAGTCAAATCCTACCAAAGATCGCGAGAGTCAAGAGAAGCGCCAAGACGGAGAACAAGTTAGTCGCCGTGCATGCTCCACTCTGCACAAGGGTACCATTGTATTAATTGCCGAAGTTTTGATTCGAAATGGTGGCTGCGCATCGATGTAATCTCAACAACATAGTCACCGTACCGTTTCATCGGCGGCGAAGCTCGGCCCAGGAGAGGCAACCTCGGTCGGTGATGCGGCAAGAGGAGCTGGGGAACTGGGAGCTGGAGCAGCGGTTCTCTTTCCCTTCTTCTTCTTCTTCTCGCTCGCCGCGGGGGCAGGTGCGTCTGACGGCATTGGTGACGCTGCGGCCGGGACTGGAGTCGAGGGGATCACGGGGGCAGCAGCCGGCGGCACCAAAGTTGTCGGAGGGGGCGGCGCAACGGGTAATTTCGCAGCCGGAGCGGTGGCGGGGGCGGTGACAGTTGCGGGCGTGGTAGGAGCAGTTGCCGCCGGGGCCGAAGCCGGAGGCGTAGCCGTCGCCGTCGGAACGGGCGAGGGGTGAGCGGGCTCAGGAGCGGTGGGTTTAGTGGGGGCGGCGGCGGGAGCGGTTGTCTTGGCGGTAGCAGGGGCAGGGGATGCTCCCGCTGAGGCAGCCTTGGAGGGCGCAGCCGGCGGAGGCTGGGCGTTGGCCGAGACGGCAGCAGCAGCGCACAGGAGGAGCGAGAGACGAGCAATGGCTCGGCGGCGATCCATCACCGGACACGAGAACAAACAAGCAGAGGATAAGTAGGGGGATGAAAGGGAGCGAGCTGTGTATATATATGCAGGAACAGGATGAAAGGGAGCTGGAGCTGGAGGTGGAGGTGGAGCTGGACGTTAAATGTGGTTGAGCTGGGAATGGGGCTCCAGCCTTCCCTTTTTACTCTGTCATTTTCCTTCCGTTGTTTTGTTTTGTCTCGCTTAGCCTTTTGCTACTATGACGGCCGTTTTCCGACTGGAACTGACACTGGCGCTGGCAGGTCGAAACGGCCTAAGAAGGGAGATGATGGTTCGGAGTCCGATCGCTGTTCTAAATTGTTTTGACCGGAGACGAACCCACATCGGTCGGTTATTACAATGACAGTGTCTTCCTCTCCGCCGCGTACGCTCCCTCAGTGTCACCGGCGTCGATTAGATTCCGAGAGAAATCTAATTGCGATTCAGAGTCCGATTGAATCGCTATCAAAATTTCGATAGAATTGTAATCACGGTGCATCTTGGCATTGCGGCCACAATTGATCTAAATTTTGATCACAATCCGGGCCGATTGAGATCGCGACGTCGAAATACATCGCAGTCATAATCCAATCAGATTATGATCGTAATTTAATCCAAATCTAAACACAATCCGATTAAATTCCAATTCAATCGCAGTTGCGACGTCGGTATGCATCATGGACATAATTCGACTATAATTGATCCGACTAAGTTCAGAAGTTATTTATAATACAGATAGCAATCGACAACGAAAGTCGTTGGCTGAAGATAGTGAGAGAAAAGATACTATGCATTTTTAATTACTGTGTATTTCGTACAATCGAACAACTAAAATCGAATCGCACACGGACATTGATTAATCGCGTAACATATCATAAAACTATGTCGTCTATTCTACTGCAACGGCGGAGAATTATACGCCGTTTAAATTGAGTTCGGTGTTCAAGAGCTCTCCGAGAGCTTTTAGTTCGAGGCTTTAATGGGTCTATATTATAACCACCTCCACTCATTTATAATCCATGTTCTTCAATCCACTAGACAACTAAATATAGTTGTCGAAAGTTAATGGCTCTAAGATTAATTATGCCTTCCTTCACTTGGCTCGCAGAGGTCTGAGCTTCAGCTGGAATCGATCGACAAATTATGATTTAAGATATACAATTCATTGTTCAAAGGCTTCACAATCCATTGTCTAAATACATTGAAGATAATAGTGTCACTCCAAATTAAGAAAAGGGTCTTAGATTAAATTCACTCTCGTAGCTCTCGTGTATCTTCGTCTTCAAACTCTTCTTCGATTTAGGTCGCCGATCCATGACTTCCAAAGCTAGCTTTTGGTATCTTATAAACACTTGTTATCGAATCTATCAAGTTTCTTTGGTTTGTTACTGATACCGAATGAAACTGTCTTATAACTAAAAGATATTATATTTATGATTATTCGTCTCTGGGGTCCAGTCAGAATTCTAAGGCGCCATTACACTTCGGTATGCCCAAATGAGGCATAAGAAAGACAACATCTTGACATAGCCGAGCCGAATGATGATAACATTACATATCGACATAGTCAAGTCGTATGAAGAAAATTATTTATGGAGGTAATGATCCCTATTACTTATAGGAGCAGACGACGTTATGTCACGAAGTTATAATGTCCACGCCTACCGTACCGCTCTGCAGGGAGGTATCTTCTTATATAAAGACAACTTGAGGAGGAAAAGGGGGAGGTTCGATACCTTAAAAACTGCTTCATTGCTTTTCTTATTTCTCCTCTGCACACTGATTTCTGTCTTGAGTGTCGGAGAGGTCTTACCGAGATATCTTTCGGCGCTCTTAACTGCTTTTTTCCTTTGCAGAACTCGTCTCGACTGCCCATAAAGTGTCATTCGACAACCGTTTGAGACATCCGATTCTCTGCTTCGACACTCTTGCCGCGTCATCCATTCCTCCGTCCGAGTCATCGATCCTTCATCGTTTTTACTATTGGACATCTCAAAATCCCGATCTCAACTGTAACGGTTACATCATAATTATGTGATCTCTTATATTTATGAATTCACCACTCAATGCACCATGAATACCTTATTAATTATTTTTGTCAAAAATAATTAGAGGTGTCATTCTTTACGGCTTCCTAAGTTATATTTACACTCGGTTTTCTTTTTATCAAGGGAAAAGTAATCAGTTTCTGGTATTATGTCTTTTTTTTTTTTGAAAAAAAAGAAACTTAAAAGGAGAAATAAAACGAAAAATAATAAATAAATAAAAAGCGATAGCAATTTGCCAACGATGCTGCTTATCCTCTACCGCCATCGGGCCGCTTCGCTTTATCTCTTCGTCTTCTCTAATGAGAGGCTGACGGAGACCTGAACCGGAGAGCGCAGATCATGGCCCTTCAAGCTCCATCTCCACTAGCTGCTGCTGGGCGGCGCTCCGCCGCTACGCCCTCGTCCTCTCACAGCACCTTCCTACCGCCCCTCTTCCACGTCGTTCGACCGGCGTACTTCTCCGTCTCGGTGCAGCTTCTCCTGCCGCCGCCGGTAAGTCGAGGCGGCACCGCCCCCGGCGCTAAGGTCTCCATGCGGGTGGTTTCCAAGCAGGCCTACATCTGTCGCGATTGCGGGTTCCTCTTCCTTTTCATCTTTTGCCATTTCCTTTTTGCTATGTTCTTCTCTTCAGTAACTTGATCCCCTTGCTTTTGACCTCATTTTTGTATCATGCCATGCAGCTATATCTACAATGACAGGACTCCATTTGAGAAGCTGCCTGACAACTACTTTTGCCCTGGTGAGTTCAATAACCTAATCGCCAGAATTATTCATGAAACTTTGGTTCATTTGATGCAAGTTTGTCTATATAAATTCCAAATACTTGTTTAATTGTCTATTCCTCATTTTTCCATATTCATTCTATACTTAGCTAGTAGGAAATGACAATTGGATGAATACTTAAATTGGACTTTTCTCAATACATAGCCTTTTTTTTTTTTTATCAGAGTCTCTCAATTAAACCATTAGCATTTGGGCCAGTTAGAATTTTGGGATAAAAGAAATAATTCTCACTAGTTTGTTTTCTAATTATGAAATCAACTTTAAGTATTTATAGAATGAATCCACAAGCTTTTAAAAAAATGTTTTGATCGATTTAATTGGATAGATATCATTTAGATTGATTATATTCAAATATTGGGTGTCCAAGTAATGATTAGAAGTCTGTTTCAGCAGAGGATAGCAAGAGGAAGTAAGGAAGCACCTAGAGAAGTGGAAGGGAGGTATAAGGGAAGAGGAAAGGAAATTAATGGAATTCAACAAACAGTGGAGATGGATGTTCCTTCATTCATTTACTCGGAACAAAAGTGGAAGGAAAGACCTGTAAAATCATAAGATAACCCTCCTTACACAACTTTTTGTGTGCTCTTGTGTCATGATATTTTTCCCTCTGTCTTGCTTCCATTGTGCAATACCCTCGTCTCCTAGAACTGGCAGACTTGCTTGCCCGATCCTTGGTGCTGCCAATCATACCTTTCAGCATCACCAATTAGCAAGCAAGATGATTGACCACTAACATTGACCGAGAACTAATTTGCATGTTTGTCACTTTTGAGTGTTGTTGATCCTTTGAGTCTTACAACTACTACAATTTTACTGTTAAGGAGGTCATGGGTGGCGGCTGGGATGAGCCATCGAGCTGCAAATCGGTTTGGGTCTTCACTGAAACTCATTTGATTTAATCAAGACCATGTGGCTCGCCTAGATCAAATAGATTCATCAGCCCACCTAACTCGTTTGTACCAACTAGCTCAACTGACCCACTCAGAATGTCTAGTGTGCATGACACGAACATTCTTTCCAAATCCACTGACCCTTTCATTTGACTGGTTTGTTTGGATCGCATGGGTTGTGTAGTTCAACTCACTTTGCCATGCACACTTGGCTTGTCCTGCCTAGGCCAACTAGATGGACGAGTTGGCCTAACCTGCTTCATTCGACCCTCCTAGTTTGCCCTACCAAACTTTCCATTATCATAGGCAAATCTCACATCTTCCATTTGTTCTCGATCGTGAGCTCTTGCCACCCTCTACCCTTGTTGAAGGGGAAAATATTTTTTTTTTCCCTTTATGATGTCGAGCACAAAACACAACTTTTTACATAAAAGTCTCAGAAAGTACTTTTCGCAAATAAGATATTTTATGCAACAAATGTAACCTTACTGAATTTTTAAACATATCCCAGAATTATCTTAAGTTTATTTGTAATAATTAAATCTCTCTAGGAATAATCTTTTTCATTTACGGTATTTTGGGTATAGTTCCAGATATTTATTTTTTAGAACAAGATAATTTTGGATTTATTTTGTTGTATAAGATCGGACATCATTTAGACCTTCTCAACGATGGTGAGTATCATGAGTTTCCTATCTTTTCTTCCCATCAATGCATCAAATCCATCAGGATCATGTTTTCCTTACGTTGTTAGATACTACAAGTGATATTCTTTCTTGCACCTTATGTGTGTTTGCAGTTTGTGGTGCTCCTAAGAGAAGATTCAAGTCATATGAACCAGCAGTAGCCAAGAACGCTAACAATGCCGATGTTCGTAAAGCAAGGAAGGCACAGATAAAAAAAGATGAAGCTATTGGGTAATCCTCTGATTAATAGCTGAGCTCAAAACTCACAAGAAACGATCCAATTTCCTTACAATTTTTGTTTCCAGGCAAGCTCTGCCTTTCGCAATAGTGCTCGGAGTTATCGGGTTGGCCGGCGTTTATTTCTACCTCAACAACATCTACTAGTCATACATACTTCGAGCGTTAGATAATGCTTAATTATATCGACGGTAATTGAGAAGACGGCAAAACCTTTGAAAGTTCTTGTTGCAGTTGGCAAACGAATTCCTGTATATTGTAAACTTCAACAGTGCAAAGGGGACTAGCATTTTGGCTGCTAGTTTCAATTCTTTGTCAAACACTGAGGCCTGTAATGTTCGTCATTATCATCACTCAATGTGTTAATCTCAAGTATTTCACAATTAAGTATTATATACACTTTATTCTTTCATGGAACTTCATGAAGAACTATATCTACTTGTAATCAAATCTCTTGCATCAATTGTACATAGATATATTTCTTTGCTATTAACAAACTCAAAATAAATACAACACTTTAGTAATTTTTTTTTAAAGTAGCACCATTTTAAATAAGTTTTGGTGCAATTTTGATCGTTTAAGGTAGAGCATGGAAGGATATTTTAGAGCCCTTAAGGGCACGGTGCAGCGGTAAAAATGAAGAAGTATTTCACAAGAGAACGTAGTTTGATTCTTTATTTGACATCGTTTGACGGTGAATTAAAAAAAAAAATCATTCGGACGATCCTGGGATCCAGGAGTTTGTCCGATGAACGGAGTAGGACTTCGACATTGAACTGTCATTCAGGGATGACGTGATTGTGGAGTTTAAACTGAATCATGGAAAAGCTACGAACGCTTTTCTGATGTACTCTTAGTGACCGGTAGAGACTGCTTGAGTTTCGATCTTATCCGACTTATCTGTTGACGAGATGCTCCGAAGGTCTGTGGGACAGAGTCAGTCACTTCCAAAGATTAATCGGATCGAAGGTTCGGATATTTTAATGTCAATAAAAAAGAGAGGATATTTTAGAAACTAAATTACATAGAGAGTCGTACCTAAAATATAAAGGGTCCGAAGCGAATTTTAAAAAATATATTGATGAATTATTTTTGGACCCTTTATATTTTTTTTAGGTCTTTTTAAAGAGATATTTAACCTATTTTAAAAATGGGTCTGAGATGATTGTCTCTTTGGCCTTACATTTGTACAAAAGGCCGAATCACAACCTAATGGCCACTTGGCCTATCCCTGCCATCGAAAGGAGGTAAATCACGATGACGAGACTGAAATCTTTGGTCTTACATGATTACATATAAGGTGTTCTTTTTGATATATTTTAAAAAGAAACATAAGTTGCTTCAAAATGATATTTCAGGGATTAAAATATAAATAAGGTGGTATTTTGATAAATTTTAAAAAGAAATACCCATGGTATGGTTTTGATTATTTAGGTGCGGGTTGGGGAAATATTTTAAGAATTTAAGTGTTATTTTGATAATTTTTTAAAAGGATTTTTTTTTTACAATAAGGATAAAAAAAATGAACATCATCTTGATTTTCTGTGTGTTTTTTTTTTTTTTTTACTTTTAATGTTGATTTTAAGATTTTTTTTCCTGGTGCATCGTCTTGATGTACGGACTTCGCATGACTTGGCGGTAGACGGTTCCCTTGAAGCATCCAAAGTCCAAAGACCTCGTCCTGACAGCCCTAATGGCCGCCCTCGGCAACCTCTTCTCCACCATCTGCGTTGTCTCCCTTTTCTACTCCGTTACCCTGGCCATCGACTTCGACTTCCCTGCCGTGTTCAACTTTGGCGACTCCAACTCCGACACCGGCGATCTCGTCGCCGCCGGTATCGGGGATCCCCTCTTGCCGCCCAATGGGAGGAGCTACTTCTCCAGGCCGGCCGGGAGATTTTGCGATGGGCGACTCGTCATTGATTTTCTCAGTAATTTCCTTTTGCATCCTCTGCGCTACTTCATCATCGACAAATTATTTATTTCTGATCTAAATCTGGTGAGATGGAGTTGGGGTTGTTGTTCGTTCCTATCTGGTGCAAAGGTTATCGTTTTCTGGTAAGACTATTTTCAGGTAAGTTTGGCTGCACAGATGCACGGAAAAGGCTACCTCTTCACAGAGCAGATCGTTCAATAGTTCACTTTGATTGCGTGTTCTAGAAGCTAAATAATATTGGCCAGTTCATTATTGGGCTAATTTTGTAGACTGTTAAAGATATCTTTAGATATATTCCCCAAAATGTCTCGGTTTTCCAGTTTCATTTTTCCTATTGATTCTCTTTTCTTAGATATCATTATGCGATTGTATGATCTCTAGAATATATTATGCGATTGTGGAATTTTATTGACATAATGTTCTCATTGACAACTTGATGTCATGACCTTGATTTGCCTTTGTTTATTGGTGAGCAACTAACTGAGCATCTTGTTGGAGTCTTGTTAAGTCCTCGACGAAAATGAATTGATTGGCCAGGTTTCTTGGTCAGAGTAAGAAATTTGGGGTAAAAAATTTTAATACAGGAAATTGTTAACAATTGAAACATCCTACCAATAGAGGGAATTCATACAGAAACGAAATGGAAAGATGAGGCTTCAATTGATGATCAAGTTTGAGACTGGAAAAGAAACATACTGAGAAATGAATTGATTGGCCAGGTTTCTTGGTCAGAGTAAGAAATTTGGGGTCAAAATTTTTAATACAGGAAATTGTTAACAATTGAAACATCCTACCAATAGAGGGAAATCATACAGAAACGAAATGGAAAGATGAGGCTTCAATTGATGATCAAGTCTGAGACTGGAAAAGAAACATGCTGATAACAGTTTCTTTGGTTTTCATGAGTTATAGGTGGCAGATAAAGACATTCCTATGCAGCATCTCAATTAGTAAATACCATAACTCATAGGAGCTGCTTGGTAGCATATTTCATAAGGTGTATAAAGATTGATAATTGATGCTAGGTAAGACTATGCTTTCCCTCGACAACAATAAGTTTAGCATCATATGTGTTCAACCTTTTCATGGAGCAGATACTTTCACTAGTTCATTTGTCTTGGTGTTCTAGGATCTAAATGATGTTAACAAATTCTTTTTGGGTTCATTTAGAACACTGAATTTGGATAAAGATAAGGTAAGATTGTACATATATTCTGTGCTTCGAGCATCCGTGGTTTGAGTTGATAAAGGAAAATGCTATGGACGAGGCTTCAGTTGTGATTAACTTGAGACTGGAAAATAGTGACTTAAAAGACATCCCTATGCACCCACACAGGTGGATAATACAAAAATTAAGGCAGCCATAGCAGCTGTGTTGCGGTATATTTAATAGGAAGGTATAGACAGGTGGAAGTTCCATAACTTGTTTGTGTTAAATATGGCTGATGGATGATAAATCAACTGTAATAATTATTTCTCAAAGTGGTTAGGGCACTATGCACTTGCTAATTCATTTTCCCTCTTCTGGCTATTTTAGCTTCTATGCTACAAGTTTTATCCATTGATGTCATTTTATGTTGCTTGACTAATCAGCTTAATTCAGTGTTGCAGTGGACGCTATAGACTTCCCCTTCCTCAATGCATACTTGAATTCAATTGGTATGCCAAGCTTTCAGAATGGTTGCAACTTTGCTGCAGCTGGATCTACTATTCTTCCGCCTACAAAATATTCAGTCAGTCCCTTTTCCTTTGGGGTCCAAGTTGCTCAATTTCTTCGATTGAAAAATGAAGTCCTTCAATTACTAAGTGAAGGTAAAGCCATACATTTAGTTTTTTAATATGTGATGAACTGGAAATTGCTTGCTTTAACATTCTGGTAAAAATGTAAATTATTTTCTATTTAATCTCTAAAATTTGCCATCATGAAGAGTAGATTCTGGTAAAAGTATAAACTATTTTCTATCTAATTTCTGAAATTTGCGATTATGAAGAGTAGAGGTAAAACCCTAAATTCAAACAAACAAGCAGAAGCATTTTAATTTCTTTGTACTTTACCAAGCTTGATATCTGAATTGGAATTGTGACATGATAATTCTTTTCCTTGCAGGAAAACTGAATGTTAAGTACATGCCTCAAGCGGATTGCTTTAGTCAGGGACTTTATATGTTTGATATTGGCCAAAATGATCTTGCTAGTGCTTTTTATTCCAAAAATGAGTCACAAGTCATTGCTTCCATTCCAACAATATTATCAGAGTTTGAAACAGGACTAAAGGTGTTGTTTATTTTTTGACAGTAATATCAAATTTGAGGAATAATCACCTCTTAAGGATGAGTTAAAAATGGAACCAAGTGTACTTTGAACTGCCATATAATCTGTGATTCTGATGATGGAAGCTAAGCTTACATTGCTAGTTGACACTCCAAGATATTAGCCAAAGTATCCTATCAATTCGTTAACACTTCATGCTTAGTTAATCTTGAAATCAATATGCCTTTTCTATGATATTTAAAGAATTTAGTTTGTTTAAAATGTACTCTTAAACTGTAATAATTTTGACCTTCTTAGTGCTAACAGAAATTATATGAACAAGGCGGTAGGAGATTCTGGATTCATAATACAGGTCCACTTGGGTGCTTAGCACAAAATATAGCCATTTTTGGGAAAGATCCATCAAAACAAGATGAGCATGGCTGTGTAAGTGCTCACAACCGAGCTGCTAAGCAGTTCAATATCCAGCTTCACACACTTTGTAAAAAGTTGAGACATCTGTTTCCAGATGCCAACATAACCTATGTTGATGTCTTCACCATCAAATTCAACCTCATAACCAACTTTTCTCGATATGGTAAGCTAATAATGATGTTTTTGATCTTTCTTCAAGTTTATTTGCTATAATTGGAAAGTTGGTTCTAGAAATAATTACTTGATATGCATTCTGGCATCATTACCTGATGTTGTTGGGGTAGCCATGCATGGATGCTCTCGCCCTATGTTAATATGATTTGTGAATACAAGATGATATTCGAGTGAAGCTGACATTCTTAAGGCTTGGTAATTTAAGTTGCTATGTGTTCGTCATGTCATGGGTTCGAGTTTTTCATACATATTATGTTGTAATTTTATGTAGTCATATCATACGTATGGATTATTAATATGATGGACAACAAGCTAACATATTCAAAACTTGGTGTTTATAATTTTTATAGCTCCTGAGTTTGACTGAATTTTTACAAATTGAAGTTTCTATATCCCATTTAACTTAATGTTGATATTACATAGTCTAGCTAAGCCATCTAGTGTTCAAGGACTAGAGTTTTTCATGCTACACCTTGGCTTTTGGAAGATACTTTTAAACTTTTGATATAATACTTGTTTAAAACATGGAGAAACTCACCACCACTGAGAAGCAGACGTTCATCAGAGTGATACATGCAAACAAAAAATCCAAATAAAAAAAGGGAGAGAGAGAGAGAGAGAGAGAGAGAGAGAGAGAGAGAGAGAGAGAGATTTCACCTTCTTCCAGGCAGTGTGCTTTATACCGTAACAGATCGGCAGTAGAAGTAGAACTAAAGCTACCTTGAGAACTTTGAATCTCGGTGAAGATGAAACCAAGCACATCTTTTGCCAAGAGACTGATAGTGTTCTCCGGCAGCAGAGCAAACATTTATCCATTTAGCTTTGCAGTGCAGTTAACATAATGTGGAGTCGTGGACTACATTAAGCAAATTTTAGAGTATCTAAAAATACATATGAAAAGTTTAATTGTTATCTGAATGAGGATCAACTGAGATGCAGAATAGGAAAATAAAATAAAATTGAACTTAGTTTCATTTTGTCTGGTTTTATATTTCATTTTTTAATTTTTGCCTCATTTTCGGTTCTCTCATTTTGGCACCTATGATTTACTTTTTTTTTTGAATATTTGCTGTGTCTCGATCCAGCCCTGTAGTTCATAATGTCTCAAATTTGCCTCCATTTTGGTGCATCTCAGGATCCAAAATGGCACACATAAGGGCTAAGTTGAAAGATGGATGTGTACTGCAAAGGAAAAAAAAATCATATTGACCCCATGTTTGTTTTTTGACATTATCTTGTTTCTCTTGATTGGGAATTTGTGGTTTGTGAATAACTATTATCTATGATTTCAAGTGCTTGTGTTATTGGTTTGCTTATAAATAAAATGTTCTTAGCATTTTTGTTTTTCAGGATTTGAACATCCAGTTATGGCATGCTGTGGACATGGTGGTCCTCCACTAAACTACCATAAAGAAATCTCTTGTGGACAGACGAAGATCCTCAAAGGACACAAAGTGACGGTCAAGGCTTGTGACGATGCCACTGAACACATTAACTGGGATGGCATACACTATACAGAAGCTGCAAATCTTCATGTAGCTTCCCAGATTCTTTCTGGGCGATACTCCGATCCATCATTCGTCGATGATATGCCATTCGCTCTTAAACTGAAGTTTTAAATGCGTTCTTTGATTATTTGGCGTTTTCCCTCGACTAAATTTCAAATGGATTTGTCTGAACTGAAGTTTACTCTTTTTCCCCTGTTCTGAACTCGATTCCTTGATTCGAAGGATCCTTCGTTTATGAAATTTCAAAGAGCTGAAGCTTGCTTTTTTTGACATTACAACTTCCGTTGGTGGTACGAAGCAGAGCAGGAAATGCAATGTTCCAGTCGATCAGGATATTCTTGTAATGTGATGCAGCACTTGATTTTACATCTTAATTATCAGGATTGTTATCGTGTGGATTCAAAAAACAAAAAAAAAAAACAAAAAACAAAAAACAAAAAACAACTGAAATCTACTAGCAGGAAATAATTAGTACCAATAAAAATTTCTTCATGCCATTATGGACATGGTTGATAAAGGAAGTATTTGATTTTCAAAGGTGTACTCGCATTAGAAGTGTATGTATTAGTAATAGTATATGTTTACAATAAAAAAATTAACTTGATCTTTTATGAAGGCATTTGTCTTGCCTCGTCGAGTTGTCTATTAATCATAATGCTTGAAGAAATTCATGATTAAAAAAAAAAACTTCCAGGGGGAAATCCTATCATTTTTTAAAAATGAAATTCATGATTAAAGATTCTATTTTAGTTTGGAAGAAATGCTGAGCCTACACGTAAATCTAATAAATCTAAATTATTGGGGTGAAGTATTATTTTTCACGTCGGGAGGTTTTGCTTGGCGAGTGAGAACTATCATTGCTATTTAAAACTCTTTCAATAAATTTGACATTTTTTTTTAAAAAAAATGATGACTATATTATATGCTTGAAAAGTGAGAACTATAAATCCCTCGTCATGAATTTGTTATTGTGTTTGGAGGATTGATCACAAAGTATTATAATATGGATTCTTCTTCAAAGATTTTGTCACGCTAGCAATTGTATATCTACCAATTGAAGCTAAGGGTGCGGGGAAAAACACATTTCAAGGAGAAACTCACTACAACAACTCATGATATATACAGCAGGGGAAAGATAAATCGTCTATGCGAAATCTGAATATTTGGATTATAGAAAAAAAAAACAAAAAGAAAGAAAAGGAAACTACTTCATTTTGAAATGGTAGTTTAAGATTGGAACCAACTTCAAAACAGGGGACATTATATCGCATATATAATGGTTGAGAAAATGGTAGATAATTGAATATTAAAACTGACATTCAAGATTTATTAACCAGCCATGGACAAACAAACGCTCCTTTTCACACACAACTATTGAGTATATATATATATATATATATATATTTATGTATATCTGTCTATTTTTGCTTCAAATACATACTGAAATTAGCGTACGTTCTTGACAGTGATGCACCAGCAATAGGTCAGAAATCGAAGTCCTCAAACGTCAAGATTGTGCTCCTTGTCCTTCTCAGAAGTGACCATGACCTCATGACAATCTGCCTTATCCTGCTCGTTCCGCACTCGAATCACCACCTTTTCTTCATCGCCGGGCTGCGATAGCTGTGAATCCTTGTGCATCTCCGCTGCCTTTTCGGCCGTGCCAGTCTTTGCGATCGGTATGGTGCTGTCGTTGGACTTCTCCTTCCTGCCTTTGTAAGCCATGTAGAGCACCATTTGCAGAATCCCAAAGATAAATCCCAGCACGTTGGGAAGCTGATCGATTGAGCGAGAAAATTAACGTAAGTTCTGAAGCAAACTAAACGAAAAGATGCAACGTTAATGGCAAGTCGCATGCATGTCGATTATACCGCGACGTAGATGTCTTTGATTAGCAGGCCATATCCGAACCAAACGATTGCACTTATCGTGAGGAAGAATGACAGCCAGAACGGCATGAACTCCACGCTCTTTGTTCGTATGACAAGCCTCTGAACAATCACACAAGGCGAAGAATAATGTGGTCATGCATCAGTGGGAATAGAATTAGCAAGGCGCATCCAAATTGTAGTTAATTAATTACCATGATACTGAGAGGAGCCACGAAGACGCTGACAGAGAAGCACATACAGATCCACCCGAGAACTTGCGCTCGCTGGGAGCCTCGCGTCAGAAACATAGTCAGCACCATGATCAGACCGACCACGCCCATGTTCACAGACAGGACGAGTTTCGCTGCGAAAATCTGCACGGAAGCAACTTGCATGAGCATCATCAGTCATCGCTTCCAATCGCGCAGAAACCGATATATCCACGGAGATGCATATCGTCATATATATCGATCGATCGGGTTTTACCTTCACGGCCTTGGGCGCGTAGGCAAAGAACAGCAGAAGGTACGCAGTCTCGATGACGCAGCCGACCGCGTTGATGGTGATGAGGAGGTAGGCGTTGGCCTTGAGGAACGCGTAGAAGATCCACAGCGTGGCGCTGAAGAGAGCCACCACGTAAGGCAAGCACGAGAACCCCTCCGTGGATTTCTTCCTGCACACTCTGCGGAACGTCGGCCTGCATGCATTATTTCATCGGAGCCGCATCGAAAGATTAACGAGCTGTAGGTTGAAGAACAGAGGGATGGAAAACAGGGAGAATTGCTAATTAAGATCCTCACAGCGGCGCCAGGTACACCATGAAGGAGATGATATTGCCAAGGATGCCGAAGATGAATGGCAAAGGGTGTTCTAACGACAATCCTGCCATCCCCGATCGACTATGCAGATAACTCAATGAACTCTGAATGCTCGATGCTTGAGAGGCTCAAGAACGAGGAGGAGCCTTTTTATAGCAGCTGGCATGGTGGATGAAATAGTTAGCGGACAATTTAGCTTATCGCAGCACAGGAAATTGATCAATCTGCCAAATTCAAAACGAAACAAAAAAAAAAGTGTGTCTAGGAATTGTGCATGTTGTATGATCATGAGTGTTGGGACGATCGACTAGTGTTTACATTACACTTGGAATCACTTCCATCTCCCTTTTCATCGTGGTCGAAAAAACAAAAATAAAAATGATCTATATAGTCGAACGATCTACAATAAATATATGAAAATAAAATAAAAGAACGAAAGCGTAGAATATGCATTTGAATCCGAAGTCAGCATCTTCGAAAGAAGCTGAAATTGGAAGAAGTATCGTAGGATTTGATCTTCCACAGATCGAGAGAGTTGGCTCCGGATGCTCTGTCTTCACTCTCCTGCGGGGATCACATAATCCAAAATTCATTAACATTCCATAAATACTAACGGTATATATAGATTATAGAGTTCTGCACATATGAATTCAAAATCCATTAATCTACGTCCAATAACACAAATTCGTTAATTTAAAATCATAATAGTTAGATCACTTTTAATCGGATTTGAATCAATATGACATACTCGAATGGTTTACGATAATCATACGTAAGTCCAACACCAACACCTTTTTCTTTATTATCTTCTCAATAATCACATTGGCTAGCTCTCCGTAGCTTCGAGTAGTTATAACTTAGGTCGCTTCTTTTTCTTATTTTTGTGGTCCATTTGAGGACAAAAAAAAAAAAAAACGAGATTGAGCAAGAAGCATGCAGCAGCAGCAGTGCTGGCATGGCGTTGTCAACTTCCCTTGTGAATGTGAGAATCGACCAGTAGCTGCTTGATCACCAGTTCGGCGCGGGCTGTGCATGTTCCATGTTAAGTCCTGTTCCTTCTGCCCTTAATTTCAATCCCAACGAAACGCTGAAATTAAGAGATCAGAGGAGTTTTGTTTATAGCTAGCTCCATCGGATTCATTGGCGACTTAAGCATCCGATCCGTAACAAAAAAAAAAAAAAAAAAAAAACATCTCATCGGGATTAGTCGGATAGAAAATTTAGATATCCTAATGTCAATAAAAATAAAAAAACGTCCATAGTACTGTTTTGGTACGTCTATTAATTGGTCGATCGAGCTTGAAACTTCAACATTATATTAACCAAAACTTTACGTAAGATAGTTATATAATTAATGTGGTCCCCTCGGAGACAATCCGTTAATTAGCTAAATTAAAGCGGTGCAAGTGTCATTATATATATGGACAGAGATCGAATCTCGATATGAAATCTAAAACTCTCATCCGGACTCAAAATCTCTCCATCGTATTTAATTTGGTCAACGAATCAAAGGATATAATCCTCGTAATTAATCTCTCTTCATCATCATCGAACAACCGATGATGAAAGATACTGCTGAGGCGATAAGATAATCATATTTTGCTGCTATATATATATATATATATATATATATATATATAATTAATGTGACTATTAGGAAGCACTATATATATAATTAGCATTGATGCGATAAAATAGTAGCTAGCTTCTTGTATTGGAATACTTTGATTAAAAGGATTTTCGATATACATTATACGTACGGTATGTATGTGATGTGATTTTATGGAAGGTGATGAACGTATTTTGTTGCGAATCGATCGATCTCCATCGGCTAGTTTCTCAGGCGAATTCAAATGTCTTCTTCAATATATTGACGACGTAGTAATTAAATTTTCTCGCGAAGAGATAAAGTTCAAAATAAATTTTTTCAATTTTAGGAACATTAATTAATTAATTTTGTTATTGTCTTCGATGCGAATCGAGTTAATTTGGCAAATAGTATCCTGTTGTACTTGAGTACGACGATTGGTTGAGTGATAGATTTAAATCGATGCCGATGATTTATAGTCATGTCGAATTAAATAATTTAAATAATCGACCCATTTCAAATGTCAATCCAACCAACTTAATTAATAAAGATCCCCCGAATTCAACTATAGGATATTTATATAATTTTTATTCAAAAAATCTATATTTTAGTCGGCTCGAAAAGTAGTTGATAATGCGATGTTATTTTAATATATATATTTATCGAGTATAATTAATGGTAAAAAAAATTACAAAAATGGACGTGAGCATATAGATGTGCACACTGGAAGTTCGATCGGTAATTTATCAAACAGCGCACGTGAAGTTTAAAATTATCCAAACAACGTTCTATACTTTTATATTTATCAAATAATACATTTAATTTTCTTTTTACTCTTCCCGCCAAACAAACCTGCATCACAAAATCCAACGTGATATCGAATTCAAATTTCAAAGACTACATAATTCCAAAGACCACCATCGTGAGTGAAATTCAAATATCTGCACCACAGTGGTGCTGAAAATTCAAATTTCAGCACCACAGTGGTGGTGATGGAAATTCAAATATCAATACCATAGTGGTGTTGGAATTTGCAATTTCAGCACCACAGTGGTGTTGGAATTACAATTTTTAGCACCACCACTGTGGTGTTGGGATTTGAATTTTCAACACCACAGTGGTACAGATTTGTTTGGCGGAAGAGGTAAAAAGGAAATTAAGTGCGCTATTTGATAAATATAAAAGTATGAGACGCTGTTTGAACAATTCTAAATTTACTGTTTGGTAAATCACCGAAGCTCGATAGATATGCATCGACTAATTTTTTAAATAAAAATATCAATTAAGATTAAGAAGATATAAATCTATCATTATTTATGGATTTTAAGTTGCCATCGACTATATTATATTGCTAGCTTGTATTAATGTTAAAACTGTTGGCAACGGTGTCCTACCTAGCTAGATATATAATTATTCTCTTGAATTTATATTATTAGATATAGATTGTATGTATAGAATTTATTAACATGTTATATATCATTAGCATTAATAAATTATTAAGCAAAAGCACCTCTATCTATATATATAAATGTTATATATGCTACATAATTCATTCATAAATAATTAGGAGAGGATCTAGGAGGGTTTGGGGGTCATGGCCCCCCTCTCCCTCTCCAAATTTTAAGCTATTTTTATTAAAAAAATTAATTTTTTTTATTTTTTTTTAAAATTATATTATTATAATTTAGTATGACGGCCTTCCTAATATAAAATTCTGGATCCGATTCTATAAATAATTCATTCGTGAACACCTTTATTATATATATATATATATATATATATATATAGCTAAAAAAATATCTTTAGTCTAAAATATAAAGATCTAAGTTAGTTAGATTATTAATTTTATACACAAAATTAAGTCAAGATGTACGTGGGCTGTTGGCAAAAATCTTTGTCAAAATTTGGGATGCCAAATCAGCAAGTAGTGTTCTAAAGTATATTGTCCAAATTAAACGAATCTACAAATTTTCAAATGAGAAATGTGCATAACTTAATTATTTATTAATAATAAAAAAAATAGATCTAAGTCAGCTGCTTACTAATAAATTTCGATTCTATCAACTTTAATTTAGTGCGACATTTTAGATCATGCCCGAGTGTGTAAGTGTGTCTCACATAATGCTCCTTATTATTATATCTTTCAACGTGCCATATATAATTATTTAGAATATTTTTCTCCATTGCGTTTTGTTGTTTGCCTTCGCCATTGACGCTTGCAACTCATTCTTCACCACTTTAACTTTCATGCGCGACCGTTAAACATTAAAATCCCTAGTGCAAGAGCTTAATTGCTTTTTTTTTTTTTTTTTAAATGAAGAAAAAAGTGTGCAAATTATTATCTCAGGACATCTTAATTAAAAATAAGACAACGATTTTATTATTTTTTTCTCTGTGATAATCTCACGTCACTTGTAATTAATAAGTATGGTCTCGTATTTCGGCAATTTATCAAACAGCGCACATGAAATTTAAAAATGTCCAAATAACATCTCATACTTTCATATTTATCAAATAGCGCACTCAATTCCCTTTTTACCCCTCTCGCCAAAAAAATATGCATCACTGTGGTGCTGAAATTACAAATCCCAATACCACTGTGATGCTGAGATTTGAATTCCCAGCAGCACAGTTGTGGTGCAATCCCAACACCACCACTGTGGTATTGAAATTTGAATTTCCAACACCACAGTGGTGGTGTAATCCCAGCACCACCACCGTGGTGCTGAGATTGTAAATTCCAACACCACAGTGGTGCTGAGATTGCAAATTCTAGCACTACGTTGTTAGTGCTGGGATTGCAATACAACTGTGATGTAGAAATTTGAATTTTCAACACCACGTTCGAAAATTTTACTGTGCATTTGATCTGTTTGGCGGGAGGGATAAAAAGGAAATTAAGTGCACTATTTGATAAATATGAAAGTATGAAGTATTTTTTGGACAATTCTAAATTTCATATATACTGTTTCGTAAATTGTCGCATGAAAACTCATTTTGAATGTTACCTAAGTGTGTATATATACAAAAGTCTTATCATTTTTTTTTTTTTTATAATTCAACTTTGTCCGACTAATTCTAGAATTAGATGGTTTGCCTGTCGGATAAAATTGACATTTAAAAGATAAAAATGAAAATTATTTAAGTATTAATTAAATTTTAATTTTAAATTTACATATTCTCACGTTAATTTAAGTATAATTAATTACGAAGAATTATTCTTGAAAATGTAGCGAATGAATAAAACACTCGAGCGAACAAATAAGATGGTGAAATTAAAGTAGAATTCTATCAAAGATAAATATTTTGGAGGTTGGTCTCTAAATTGGCACTTCGAAGATCCTAATTAATTATAACTCCGTCATTGCTTTTTTCATTATTCTCTGAATAGGACGTATCAAAGTTTTTCAATCTTGACTTTGTTTGCAACGCCAAACTATGAAACAAAGTCAAACATGACATTTGTTATATATTCATGTTTTCGTTCGATTTCAAATCATTCAATCTACATTGTCAAATGTATTATAAGTCAACATTATTGTCCAACTAACTATCATTCTTCTGCAATTCCTCGTCAGTTTCTCTCCTTTGACCGTATAGTTTTTTTTTATCATTTTTTTCTATAAAATAACGGTGAAATCTACTATGTTATATGACGTTGAATAGTTGATCTACTACTCGAGTACATGAATAAAAGATGAGAGTTATAGAGATGATGACGTTAAAGTGGATGCATACGTGAACATACGAAGATGGACAGAATAAGAAATGAGAATATTAGAGAGAAAATTAGAGTTACATCTATTGAGAAAAAACTTCGAAAGATACGTTTAAAGTGGTATATATATATATGGAGACGTACTTAGACGACCAATAAATATTTCAGTTAGACGATGTAAAACGATGTCAAATACGTAGAGGAAAAAAAAATTTAATTAGTAATGATAAAAAAAGATAAAATTTATTTAAACATAGATGATAATATAGTAAGGAATATAAAATTTAATTTATTTATTTATTTTTTACAGAACCAAGGAAGAAAACAATTCGATCGAGTTCCTTCACGGGATTTTTATGTGCCTTTGCGAAATAATTAAGATCAGTACAAGTGAGGAAATACTGTTGTTCAATGATGATCGATCATATATCGAATTGGCAAAAAGATGGATCATCGCATGCAATAATTGGAAAACAGCTCGAATTAAACAATTCGATCCAGTGCTACAGTAGTGGCTGAGTGTGAGACAAAAGTTCCATCACTAGCATCAGCATGAGGTTCATGAATCTCCACGTAGCAAAAAAGCGACGGTTTAATTAATACGATAAAATTAAAGTGCAAGCAATTAATCAGCAGATCATCGATTCTGAGTGGGGGGAAGTAAATGGGCTGCGATGCTATCCATGGTCGTCATCTTTTCTTCTTATCCAACAGGAATGAAGGTCGAAAGAGAGGGTCTTATCCTCCTTTGATGATGAATGCATGCCAAACCCCACACGATTGCACCCCCTTCGTGACGCTGGAATTCTCAATCGCCCAGGCAGGCAATTATGGAAACAAAAGAGAGAGAGAGAGAAAGAGAGAAAAATAACGGACTGATTGCTAGAGTGATCGATGCAAAAAAGGTGCAGGTGTTGGCCATTAGCTACTGTGTACGTTGTTGTTGTGCCTGGGATCTCTTATCTGGAGTTTTGTGCTTATCCGGGGGCTCTGCTCTCGAACCCCTGCTGGCATTATTAATCGTGCAAAAATGCCATGCAACTTGCTAAAAGCTTGACAAATATATCTCCAGGTGTGAGGCCACCGAGATCACACAATTCACAATAATGGGGAGGAGGAAGGAAGGAAGGCAGCTCCGTTCTAGTGTTCTTTGTTGACCCACTTGAGTGGAGGATTTGCTTGAACTCTGATGCAATTATTAAGTTGAATGATTAAAGGGTGGGTTTTTACGTACGGTAGGAGTAAAGGCTATAGCCTAAAGGGGTACGTGAGACTGCGACCCCCTCATGCATCGTATATACTAGTAGTATATAACATGATTCACCGCCTTCCTTGGGGATTAAAGGGAAGGGTCAAATGAGCTTGCATGGATTGGTAAATTTATAGAGTAATTTTTAAATAGACAGAAATTAATTCTTAAAAGTTTTATCAACTTTGGAGTAATTTTTTTTTTTTTTTTCATTTGTTATCGTTGATAGAGAGAGCCGTTAGTTATATATATATATATATATATATATATATATATATATATAAAGTGAATGGTCAATCATGGGGGAACAAAAATTAAGAATTTAAGGACAGATGGCACCTCTAATAAGCCCAACTACTATCACGATGTTCTCGTGGGCTTTTTCTCCTATTTGATTGGCCATCCGATTAATTAATTGTCTTTGTTATTATTGTTTATTATTATTATTATTATTGAAGATGCATGGCTTGGCTGGTCTTCAATGGGCAAATTCAAGCTTCGATTTGACTTTCAAATATTCCCAATTCAATTTCGAGGTATAATAAATTTATAAATTTTTTCTTCAAATAAAATGACAAATTAAGAAAATTAAAATTGCTAAAGTTGTTCACACGAATACTTTATACTTTTCGATTTATCTCCTCCTTTCGGAGATGAGACAATCATAAGAAGATCGTTAATACGACGATTCCAATATTTTTTTCAATAGACAAATTCAATCGAGTCAGAGATTTAAACTTAACCCTAGCAGGAATGATATATTTGAAATTTTTTGAAACTCTAGGGTAGATTCAGACGTCCATAGAAAAATTAGGATAAAAGTATGGTGTACCTTTTAATAATGGATGTACCTTTTCTACGTTCGATGTCTCCAGGAAAGAGAAAATTCCACAAAGCAAGTTAATAAAATTATCGTAAATGCAGTTAAATATCTGAACAGTTGTATTTTTTTAAAAAAAAATTTTTCCTGTAGGTGATTTGTGCATTCGCAGAGAATGCGCAAGTAAATTTGCAGCATTTCTAATGCAATTGAGATCGAGATGTTTAAAAGGACCAAGCAATAAATTAAGAAACGTTTTACCTCGCTTGGCTGCTTTCCGCCGATGAATTGGCCATTTGGTAAGCTTTCAAATACCTACCGTAGTTTCTCCTTGGAATTTCTTTACGATGATCCGATTGACAAGATGAACAAAAGCACTCCGGACGGAAAGAAACAATGTATATTCTACCACATGCAAAAAAAAGTTAATCGACTGCATACTCGACGAATGGAGTTATCGTATTCATAAGCTCATGAAAAATGAGACTGAGAGGGAAAAAACTTGGCACCAAATCCCTACGCAAGAATCATGCAGTAACTGTATAGTGGAGAATGGAAGATTATAAAGTACTAAAAGCTACAAAGCCTGGCCATTTACAGAATCTGAATATTTAAAATGTGCACCTAAAAACCCAAATCAATCTTTCTTTACCCTTCTTTGTTTCTTTTTCCCACTCATCTAAACCAGAAATCAATCTATTTTCTTTCCTGGTTTTTTTCCCACTGCTTTTTTTTTTTTCCTCCCACACTGAACTTTTTTCCATCGCTCGTTTCAGCTTTTGTCACCATCTGTCATAAAATTGGTAAACATATTTTTGATCTGCATCGAGTAAACTCCCCAGTCTTTAATATCCCAAAGCTTAAAATATCATTCCAGGCGTTCAATGTTACACCTTCAAATATGTTTACCATAAAAGTAACATTTTACACCTTCAATGTTAACGACCCAAAACCATTACCATAAATTTGCAAACCGTCAAAACAATTCTGATAAGCCCTAGCTCATTCCACATTATTGGCTTCTAATTTACATCTCACCTAACTCAAATCAGGTTATCAAACACAAACTCAGATATGTACATATCACCGATTAGCTTTCACCTCCTTCAAGTAAAAACAATGAATCTCTTTAATTATAACAATAGCCTGAGCATTAGCTCAATGAGCATCCTAACTTAGCAGTCAATCACCAAAATGACAGATTTTAATAATATTTGCACTAACAAGAAGTACAAGCAATATAAAAAAGAGTTGAGAAGTTACAGATGGCTACCAGCTATTTTCTCCTTAATTTCTTGAGTATTTTCTGAGCTGAATTTGTTCCAAGCTAACGCAATCAGGCTGCTGATGGATATTCTTTTCCCCCCAGCATTAAACATGAACGATTGGCACATAATCCATCTTACCAGACTTGAAGGAAGCTTGGCAATTTTGTATGTGGTAACATCCACTGATCCACACAAGAAATTCCTTAAACAGCTGCACAAAATGTCATTGCGTGATTCCTTAAGAGATCAGAAAACACCAGTGAAAAAACAGATAAATGGAGAGGGAAATTAAATCCATTTAGCTACATTTATTGTTACAGTGCTTGTAAAAAAGAAGGTCCTACCTTAATATTCATTTAGTCATACTATGAGCTAAATAAGAATGAACTTGGAGGTGTCTGATATTCCTTTGCTAATAGCTAACTTCCCAAAACGAGTAACTAACATTTCTTTTACTTGTTAAGATAGTAATGTGCAGGTATGTCATTTTTCCATTACATAGGTTGGTCGTCTACCATGGAAGGAAAAAGTTTTATACTAAACAAACAACATACAGGCATGTTATTTGAGAATTAATCTTTACATCGTATGTGTCATTATTAGATAAACAGATATCCTCCATAACGTCCTAAGTGAAAAAATTGAATGATAGCATACTCTTTGTGGAGCCTTTCATTCTATCCACTATGACAAAACTTGAAAATGAAAAGCAATAACGACCTATAGACAAACTGAACTAAATAAAAATGGCTCAACTTTCTTATCAGAAACTTAAATTTGGATCGATCCACATATCCAACTGCTAACCAAGCTGGATAAGATCAACTACTGAGTAATAATACCAAACAATCAGGAATTTTCACTGCATAACTTGACTTGCAAAAGAAATATTCATCTTCTAGAATCAATTGATATCTAGTGATAAGCTACAAGAGAACATGAACCATAAGCAACATTATAACAGAGGTAATGGCTTGCAAATTTGGCTTAGTTGCTGCAAGTATCGTTCTTTTCTAAATGTTAAGGCATTCAAGAAAATGAAAAGGCCAGTGTCGCCTTATTCCACCTAAAATGAGATTCCATAATCAATGAGGGCACATATGGAGGAGCAACTAAAGCCAAAGATCAAGAAATCTCCCACTTCTTTATTATTGTTCATCCATAAACCATGTTAATCTAAACATTGAAAGTAAATTCACACGTGTGTCCTTGTAGATTCCGCTAAATACTTTATCAACAATAAGGTGGGAATGTTAAGAGCACAACAAATGTGAGTTAGTGACCATTGCAAACTAGCACAATCGTAAGTTATAAACTATGGTGAAAATTTGTTGATTCTCCACTAAACCAGCAGAGTAACCACTCTGACCAAATGCTGATGCTTTGACCTCCAACAATCAAGTTATTGGTTCTAATTTCAATTCAGCTTCAATCCAACCAAGTTATTCAACTAGCCTTGCAAACGAGCCATAATTTTTTAAGGATACTGCAAGGACAGCAAATATACATTAAATTGATGCTCTCATTCACTGTGCAGAACTCCTTTTGGTATCAGTAAGGTGGTCAAGATTCTTGTAATAATTTACCTATTGTTCATAATATTAATGAAAATGATCTTTCTTTAATTAGTATATGCCTATATTTAGAGGTAAATTAGTATACGCCTGTATTTAAATCTAAATAAATTAGTATACATGTATATTTAGAAGAAAACAAGTGGAAATAACTGAAATTTAGCAAAGATAAGTGCAAAAGAATAGTTGAGAATTGAACAAATTAGGTTGGTTTTGGAAAACTAAAATGTTCTACGCAACTTTTGGTCAATCTCTGCTCAAATTCCAGCTGAGCACATGAGATTAATTTTCACTCTTTGATTTACAACTTCACCAAGCCTCATTAAAACTCAAGTTTTGTAACAATATAGGTAACCTTATTGCTCATAATGCACTACTTGCTAGTGAAAGCACCTCAACGCTCTCTGGATCAATAATATTCAAATGTGACTTATATTCCAATTAAGGCCTAAAAGAAAGAATATCAAATAATAACAGGTTGTTCAAACAATATGATTTTTTTCAAAACACTAAATAAATAAAAATGCTGTTTGTCCTAGAGACTCTTCAAAAAAAAAACAAAATACAGATCCAAGTTACTACAATGAAAAAATTAGTGTACCTCACTGTGCAAAACCAATATCCATTTTGTCTTCCACAACTTGGGCATCAGGCATAGCCTGTCGCTCCTCACATGACAGCATACTGTAATTAGAATGGGACGACAGCAAAGGAGTCTCTGACCCATCCTCAAAAAGGGAATGTCCATTGTCCACAGATGAAGAAGACTTCTCATCCAAAGGATCCATTAACTCAGGTAGGGCAATATCTGCTGAATTTCTTTGGATTTGTGAAGTTGCAGATGCCCCTGGGTTTACTTCAACAGCCACAATTGAAGATTCAGGTGATCCTAATACTTCTTGGGTGCTGCAATTTTTTGAGTCACTGGGATCATTTAGCCACATAAAATGCAAATTGTGGCCTTGCCAAAATTTACCAATTGTGTAAGCTCTCACAGCAGAATCACAGGAAGAAAAAGTTACATGAGCACAAAACATTTCAGGTGTCTTCATGCCCACATTCTCTTTTCCTTCCTCAGGTTCTTCTAATGTTACAGAAGAGAGATTACCAAATACTGCAAAATGATCCCTAAGATCAGCAACCTACAATAGGAAAAAAAAGGAAACAATAATATAATATCCATGACAGTGAAGACAATTGAACATTTTTAACGAACTCCATGCAAACTCTACACCAAGTGTTTCTATAACAGCAATATGGATTAGGTTAACCAACATTAAATCAACTACGTATTAATAATTTAATGCTTAGAGTGTGCCCTGTTGAATCTATCAAGAGAAGGTTGGGTGTTTTCAACATCATAGGATTCATTCAGTTTGAACTTCCACTTTGGTTCTAAGTCGAAGCCATAAAAGCACTCAAGTTGTAGTTAGGCAAACAGGCTCTAAACAATCTGATTATTCTCCTGAAGCCATATACAAGGCAAAGAAATGTCATTCCCACAGAAAATGCAAATGTCAAAATTCTCCATAAATGCCCAGATTGTAATGCATGTATGTAATGTGCAGAACACTCTGTCCAAATTTAACAATTGGGTATTATGCGGATGGTGCATATTCATGTATCTGAAGAAAGACAATACATTTGTGAGACCAGCCGGAAGAGGAGGAAGAACTCTGAACGAAGTCGGTTGACTATCCAAACTACAATTACTCAACTTTGGCAAGTGTTGATGACTTATTTGTTCTGTGCTGGAATTGCCCATGACTGTAGAATTTGATTTTGCAGTACATGAAACAGTAGCATCCACTAATTTTCTGATTTCTTGAGCATTATGAATCTGTTTCTGTGCACCTTCTGTAACATTTGGCACTCTGGATGGTTCAGTTTGTTCACCTTCATTGCTCAAATTCGGTTTTAGTCTTTTAGGTGCAGGCTCTAAGATCACTTCACCCTTTTTGACTGAAACAGCCTGCACATGGAACACAAAACTATAAAATTTCCTACATGAAAAATTAAGTAAATGATGACTGAAAACCAGAGTAAATTATCACATCAAACTTCATTTGAACATATCTTACGAAACAAATATAAAATATATGTAAAGGTATATTTACAGAGCCTTAACGATTTCAGATTTTCTAAAAAGCATTAGACAGTATTCCACACAACTCAATAACAAGTAGCAACTTATTCTTGCAGAACACAGAAGAAAAAAATATAATATGTTTCAAGGAAGATCATAAAACAGTTCTCTCCTGTAACATAAATTATTCAGCAGCAGGCCAAATTAATACCAGCCCTTTGCTAAGAGAAAAGTGCAATTTCAAGCAATTGTCAACTAAAAGATGTCCAAGAGATAATAAAGCCGACTCAAAATACTAATAATAATAAAGCTTACTTGTTTCTCAAAATTTTCTAATTGGCGACGAAACTCCTCTCGTTTTAAGGCTAAATTCTCCTGCTTTTTGCGAAGTTCCTCTTTCAAAGCCTCCAAACCATCAAGCTTTTTCTTTCCAGGAGAATTTATCTTTAAAGTGTTTGCAGAACTTTTTGGAACAGAGATTGACACAAAAATCTCAGAAGTAGCCAATTTATTTTCATGTGTAAGTGGAGAAGACATATCCCCTTTTTTGTTCTCAGTAGCAGGCAGACGAGATGGAAAATGGGCGGCCAGCCCTACAAAAGATGGTAACACTTTGTCGAGAAAATTTTTCTGCCCCTTTAAATCTCTATCACGGTTGGCCCACCAGAGTTTTATAAACCGATTACCCATCACAGCATCAGGTGCTTTAAGTGCAGCTTCAGCCTCCTCCCTCTTTGAAAATTGAACAAAAGCTTTTTCACTATTTTGTGGAATGTAAATATCAACAACTTCACCAAACTTCTGAAAGTGGGAAAGCAGGGCATCCCTTGTGTTGTTCTTTTGAGGAATACCATGAACATAGAGAGTACGCAAAGCTTTTTGAGACATCCTACCACTGTTACTTGCAGGATTATGGTGATTTGTCATTGGCTTTTGACTCTTCTCAGTGGTAAATTGTTTTTCAGGAACAGTAGCAGAAACTTTGACTATAGAGTTCTCCTTATCTACCTTCATTTCATTTGAAAGGAGATTTGTAGTACCTGCATTGTTAATAGTTATTGTACCTATCTCTGACCTGCTACTATGGCCAATCTGGTCCTGGACAGATGATTGAAAAGAAGAATCCACATTCCATACAAGTTCATCATTGTTTTCTAAAGAAAGCATTAAGGTAGTCTCAGATGTTCCTTGACACCCATTGTTCCACAATGGCTGATCAGGATCATATACATCAGCTTCAACCAAACCAGAAGAGGATGAAACCACATTCAGCTTTGGTGAATCCTCAGGCAAGAGGGGTTTCACATCTTTTGCAGGGACAAATTTACTGCTGTTAGTCAATGGGGTGGAAGGTGCACTTGTAGAAGGCAATGGTCTCTGCCCAGCTTGTATTCCTGGAACACGTGAATTTTGATCTGAAACTGAAAGATTGAACTGAGAAAGACTCTGCAAATTAAATAGTAAAATGATTTAGATCCAAATGAAAAGAAAATAATTGTTGCACAAAAAACTACTATGACAATCAGCTAATTTCTGAGAGGCGTTACATAACAAATATAAGATGGAAACCACTTTCTAGCAGTATGAATGTTCAAATTGGCAAAGTCCTGACCAAATTATCAGAAACAACTTATAAAGGAAATGGACCTGCACATCTTCGACAACTATCCGATGCACACCATGTTCCATTGGGCACATATCCCCTCTTAAACAATATCCCTGCTCATCAAAGTCTCTGCAACGTTGACGAGGCATTCCCAGGTTAAATAGTGGGGCGATCGTAGGCTGAAGAGCACCTTGCAAACCAAGTGGTTGGAGTGGATCCAAAATTCTATTGCTCATTTCATTAACAAAGCCATATGCACCCCAAGATGAATTTTGAGCACTTGCAGCATTTGGTATACCTGTCCCAAACATACTGACATGTGCATGCAGACCTTGTGAAACAACCTGTGATGGAAAATCCAGTGTGTCCAGAGGATTAAATCTAGAATCCTGTTGATTCCAGGAAATAATGTTCCTTCCTCTTCCTCTACTTCTTCCTCTTCCCCTTCCTACTGGGGGGCGTACTTTGGGTGCATTGCAAAAAGTGTCATTCTGAGATGTTTGATTTATTCTACCCCTTGGATCAAAGAGAGAAGGATCCAGAGTTGGTGGTGTGAAGCTAGAACGTCCTTTATCATAGTTTGAAGAACTCTCCATATTGCCATTGTTTCCACTGCCATGAAAGTTTTTTCGATTGTCAAGAGGTTTGCTTCTTCTCCTATTCATCCGCTGCATAGGTAGTTCTTGAACATCATCATCAAAAGAAATAGATTGTGCCTCCCTCCTTCGATGTTTATGGTTGCGATCATCATCATCATCGCTAGCTTCTTGGTCTTCAGTATCATTCACTGGCTCAGAGGACATAGAGTAATTCCTTTCTCTAGGCAACTTATTTCTCAGTTGTATTGTGTCAACATCATGAGGAAAAGATAGCTGAAACTTCTCAACAATACCAATATTCTGACCAACTCTGATTATAGATGCATCTTCGAGAGCCTGTAATATTCTTGTGGAACAGTTTTTTGCACCTACAGTTTGGATAAAACAGACAGCTAAGCACAAGATTGCATGTTCTATGGAACCTCAAAAATTGAAATATTTGAGAGAGAAAGAAGGATAAAGAAATGAATAGTTTGATGCACCTACAGCTTCACTGTCACTAAGGGCAGCAAAATTGCTGGTAAAACCATCAGAGTACAGCAAAGATTTAATCTAAAGAACTATTGCACTTGAAGATAATTAACTAATCACCGTGGGAAGAAATTTTTTGCTTAATGAAAGAATTTTAACAAGTACAACTGTTTTTGAAATAGTTTATACGAAACCTGTGTGAATAATCTTGTTCGATCTCACATATTGAAAGACATTGGCATATCATATAAAGCTTGGTCGTTTTAAAAGCTGATTTATCCATAGCTATTCAATTCCAGGTGAACTGTACATGGAATAGCTAATTCCTATGTTTAGTCATAAAAATAAACTCAAAATTCAATAAAGGAAAAATAATGGTTTCTTTTTATCCAACTTGATATCTTTCCTATCAGCCGACCAATAATTATTACAACCAATCAATAGGTTTCTTGCCATCCATCTCATGCCTATTATGTATATAATTCTTACAAACCAACAAGAAGGAATTAAATTCCAGATGAATTATAATGGAATAGCAAATTCCTATTTTTGGTCATAAAAAGAGACTCAAAATTCAATTAAGAAAGAATAATTGTTCCTTCTAATACAAGTTAGTTATTTTTCCCATCACCCAACTAGTAGTAATTCCAACCTAACAAATTCATTGATTTCAAAATATTTCCTAGTTATGCATCTCATGCCTATTATTTATATAATTCTTGCAAACCAAACACATGAATGAGAATTATGTAAACCCAGTAATTACTCGCATCACATTTGCCAGGAATAATTGTTCTAGTCTATAGATCATTTCCATTCTGCGTTCATTAACTTGAAAGTAATTTATCCAAGGTTTAAAATCTCAAGCACTTTTTGTCAGCACAGAAAAAATGCTAACATTTTGATCATATACTGTAAACTAAACTAGTCAATAGTCAGCACAGGCAAAAACCACTTGCTTCACCAATGTGGCCTGTGTCATGCATGTGTCATTAGTATTGGGCAATGCAAACTTAGTTTCAGCTTGTATCAAGAAAAACAAAGTTGAATCCAATTAAGTCATATAAACCTGAATTAACCCTAAATTAGATCTATTATCAAATATTGCATATGCAATCAGATAAATTAAAGGCTTAATTGTGACAATAATATCTTTACATATATTAAGCATTACATTGGAAAAACCATTGTCTACAAAGGTGTCATAGGTGGACGGATGCCTAGACAGTTTTGCCAAGGTGTCATTTCGTCTAGTGGTAAAACAGTCTAGGAAGCATAAGGAGTCCACCAAGGTAGCCTAAGTGGTTCAGACCACTTGGCTACCTAGGAAGACCCCTAAGTGACCCAGGCTACTGAAACATTCCATAAAGCGGTCTAAGCAAATCTAAGGAACAAAATAGCTTTCTTTATAAGTCTGTAATTCATTTGGCATTAGTTACCTATATTTTATATTATAGCATGACACTAAAATTATCTTACAAACTACCTATGTATTTTTTTTGTTGTGATTTCATATACAAACTATAGTTTCCTTTTCTAAAAAAATCCATAACCATGTCCAATTTTGAAGTCTCCAATCCAATACCAATCTCAATCAATTAATTCTATAAGCCAAGAAATGTGAGGACAAGGAAAAGTTTGTCAACTATATGCATCTTCATCCTTTTCATATCACAACCAACATGAAATAACTTGTCTTAGAAGTTAAACCAGCCAATGAGCCATAATGGCTATAATAGATCAGCAAACTGTTCTGACCATTACATGGTATATTATATATATTCGACACAATGTATAGTATCAAACCATATAGACAGTATTGTATAAGCAATGAATTAAATTATGTTTTAATCCAATAAGCTTTAAATGGTCTAAATTATACTTCAAGTGTTAGGGGTGTAAATACATGCAGAATTACTTTGGATATCAGGTGGTTGGATAGGGAGATATTTTGACATTGTACTTCTCTAAGAGGTTAGTTTACTAAGTTTATTAATGTGTCTCAATTTCAGATATTATTTATTAAGCAACTATTTGTGCAGGCCATCATGATAATGGTGGCTGTACAAAATTATGTAACTTTAGGAAATAAATTAGACTAAGCTTTGAATGAAAAAGATATTTCACTTCAAACAGAAAAGGAGTTTGAAGATAAAACCAAAAGTTTATAATACAAATCAATAGTAAAAAGGTAAAAAAGCCACGAACATACTTTCACAAATGCCAATGTGATGTCCACCGATAAAGATAATAGGCGGTTTTCCTTGACCAGTCCATTCTGTTAGTGCTGATTGAACATCAGACCCATCACCTGCATTTACAAGATAAATGAAGTCAGGAATTGCATTTAATCAATCCTCCACCCAGAAAAGTTATGAAAAGTGGCAAAATTGTATGCTTGTGTTTGTACCAGATGTCATAATAAGATAAGAATAGAGTATAAAAGGCATTACACAGAATACAAAATGTTCCATGAAGCAACTCAACAAACATTACTTAGGACAAACAATACAAACATGCAATAATCTTAATAGAGCCATTCAATTGATGCACAAAGTGCACTCACTTTCAAGATCCAATTCAACTACTCTAAAACCTGCCCCTAATTGTGTGAGCAACTCCATTACCCATTTGGAGTGTCTACAATTCGTCTTGCTGCAATAAACAAAAACATTTAGCTTAAAGCAAGAGAAAACTAAAAGATAAATAGAATCAGAGAAAGATAAAAGACATTTAAAGCTTTATGACTGTACATAGTGCTTATTTAACGAGCTGTAAAGTTTCTTAATAAACAAGTCCAAATATCTATTACCCCATGGTAATGATACTGGAAATCCAGGTCAATGTGTGTGCTCTCGCATCTTCTGGTGAATTTCACTTGCCTCTGATGGAAGACCTTAAAAGGGTTTTTATATACATAAAAACAAGACAGTAGATACCTAAGGAGCAAACATCAAACAATCCTTTCTATCCAAAATAATTAAAATCCTTTCAGTATTTCATACAACCAAGCATTATCCATCCATCTTAGTTAACCCCTCGTCTATTGTATATTACTAATAAAGGTTCATGTTTATATGTTTGATCATATTTTTACTCGAGCCTTTAGTTTCCCTACATTCTCATGTTTCGAATGAATAAATCAAAAGGGTAAGGTATTAGAACTGACATTAGTAACAAGATGGTAGATTGATAAGAATTAGAACAACAGCACTGCAATGCATAAAATAAAATCATAAGATAGGTGTCTTTTAATGAAAAAAAAAATATGTATGCATGTAATACTAGCAAGCAATGACATTTTTCCCATACTGAAACACGAGTTATTCAAAACAAGAGCATGCTTTTCAATGATGCTAAATTGAGTTCATTGATCAAGCACTCCAAAGAACCATGAATCAACCCTACACCTAAGCCATTGATTGCATCCTCCTTTTGGACTTTGGATGGCTGAGCTGTGTGCATGACCAAACTCAATTTGTCTCTCCTGATTCCCTCCAGTTTATTAGGAGTATCATTCACAAGTTGGGATACCACAACAAAGATAAGATAAAAAAGGATGCAAAAATCAATGAGTGTAAGTATCCAAGGGCCCTGAACTTGTTCACCATATGAACATAACTTAATTTCCAGCCTTAGCTACAAAGAGTGAAATAGAAAAAAAAAATTACAACTGACTGATTTTACAGCTACCCATCCCACTTTTGAATTCACTATATACCTTGCTAATTACAATCTAGCTCCTGAAACTTCTTCATCATCCGCGCCTGAAACCCTAACCAATCACTAAACTATCGCCGAAGAAAATCAAAATCAAAAAAAAAAAAACCCCGATAATCGAAGCCTACTGGTGTAGAATTACATCTGTGCCCACGACGAAAATCAATTTATTGACGAGGAAGAGAAGTATGGGATTCGCACCTGAAGACGACGACAGCAGCCGACGAAACGATCTCCCTGGCCTTCGCTAGTGCCATTTCTCGAACTCTTACAACCCTAACAGCGCAATTCGCCTACCAGGGGAGCGACCGCTCGGCATCAGCACATTTGGAGTTGCATCGCGTTGAAGTTGGATCGGGAAAGCCCAATATGCAGGGCTCGGTTGGGCTGGCCCGGGCAGCGGTCGGCTTTATGTCGGCCGCAGAGTAATAATTGACTCGGCTGGAATGAACCGGAACTTAAAATTTAACATGACTCAGGCTCCGGCTCCAAAGCAAATACCAAACTACCTGGTTATTACTTATTATTTCACGCTTATTATAATTGAAAATAAATATTCTATTGTAGATTTTATAACAGCAGTAATAATTAATAAATAATAAAATTACCTTTTTAATAAATTTATAAAATATGCCAAAATCCTACTTAGATAACACAAGATTAATTACTCATTAATTAATTAATTATCAACTGACGCTGCAAAGCCTCCCCCCTTCATCATCTGCCGGAACTCCGTAAAGTCGACCCTTCCATCTTCGTCCACGTCGTCCATTTGGCCGATGATCCTCCGGCAGTCCTCGGCGGCGCCGCCATGCTTGAAGCCCAGCGAAGCGTAGCTCCTAGACCACGTCCGCGTCCACGCACCCATCCCCGTTCGCGTCGAGCCTCTCGACCACGTCCGCCAACTCCACCTCCTCCGACGACACGTCGTCGATCCCCAGATCCTCCAGCGAGTCACTGATCAGCTCCTTCAGGGTAATCAGGCCGTCGCCGTCGCGTTTGAACTTCGAACATCTGGAACACCAGCCGAAGTTCTGCACCCCACGTTTCTAGACGCCAACGCATGGATCGATGGTGACGCAGAGAGGAATCAGCCAACGAGGTTCTATTGTATATATGGGCGGTGCGCCGCCATCTGCCATTGTGCACAGAGAAGATGCTCACGAACTCGAATTTTTTACCTTTTAAGACAATATTTCAAGATTTAGAACGTTCTTAAGAGAATTCTCTGAGCTCCTTTCCATCGGCAATCTCTGTGATTAAATGGAACGGAGCAGAAACGAGGTGCCGATTTCCGAAGGTCGTCGACAGATAGATTCTGCGCGGGGTTTAATTAAATTTCTGAACCGGACCGGCCGTTTTTTCACCGGTCCGAGTCTAACCATGCGGTAACGACTTGGGGCATGCATCTCCCGTGACAGTAAAAACGTTCTTTAAAAAATCAACTCACTGAAGTGGTCGTCCACTGCTTTGTCCAATAATGGTTAGGGTTGAAAATTGGGTGGGGCTGAAATAGTAGCTTCGTCGAAATGGAAATCTCATTCCTGGGATTATAACCAAATCCGTTTCGCCTTTGAGAGATACATTCGCTCTCGATTAGGGCCAGCTCAATTAGGGATCTTTCTTCGCCAATTCTTCTTCTTTGCTAGGAGAGATTTGAATCTTGATCACGTCGTCTGGATCTGCATCTCTGGGGTAGACTCTTCTTCCGACGATCTTCTTGTAGATCGATCGCAGTGTGTTTTCTCTTTTTGATTTCGTGGCTTCGTTTGCTTTTCTTGTTGATTGCTATCTGCTTTTTGCGTGATTTCATCTGTTTTGGTTATTGTGGGAAGAGAATTGTGGGTCGAGTCCTCGATTGATTATGAGGTTTGTTTCGATCTTTGGATTCTGTGTGAAAAGGATAATATCAAATCTGGGGACGTTCTCTTTATACTCGACCGTAAAATTCTTTTGTGTTTTTTCTTCCAATTAAATGCTCCCTCTTTTGTGCTGAATTTCCAATATAACGATGGTTTCTTCTAAAAATCTGGTCAGGTGACTTAATGTCCGCTCAATTCTCGACCTTCTCTTTTTTCTCTCCACCACCATATGAATAACCTGTTCGTGCATGTAGCTAATTGTTTCTTTCCTGCTCACATGATTGAATAGCAAGATACTTTGGGCAATTCCGAATCTTATTAGAGCAAAGCATGTTTTATTACACTTTAGTATGCTTGGGAATACTAATGTTGTAAAACGTACTATCCATCCATTAAGAACTCTGTTCTCGGAATATCATTTGTTGCAGCATCTTGGAATCAAACTTTGGTTCTGGTTTATCTTTCGAACCCCTTGTTGTTGATGCCTTTTTTTATTGCTTTCTTGCAAGACAGATTGATATAATTGGAAGAAAATTGTTATATCCTACCAAATGCTGTGATGCACTGTTTATTGGTCATCCTCAACTACTTGCTTTTATATCGAATTTATCTTTGGTTTAGAGCATTCTTTATGACATTGCATCTAAATGTGTTTTTGGTGTCATTTGTTTCACTAAGAAGTTCTTATTGATTACATGGGTAATCTGTTCAGGTGTCCTTGGTCCTGATTGTTACCTGCTTCACAATTGCATAATCAGATTATAAACAAACATATTTCACTGATGGAGTAAATTGAACTATCCATTCAGTGTTTCTTTTGCAGGTGTATCTTGTGTTGAATTTGAGATATGTTGCTCATTAAATAGTCGTTTTGTCTGAACCTTCTTTTTGATCATGGCATTCGTATTACTAGCTAACTAGTTAAGGTTTCATTGAACTTTATCACATTGATTATGTGCTGAATGTTGAACAATACCTTCTTGTTGAATCTTGATTTCTGATGCATATTCAGATATATTATTCTCATTGTTAGTGTCTTCTGTTATAGTCCAAGTGCTTTGGTTTTCTTGCCTGTATAACTACCTTGTTGTTCATGGCATCTAAAATCATGTTATGTGACAACATGTGGAATCGTAAATCATACATACATCAGTTTCTTCCAATCTAAAGAGTCTTGCTGGAGTGCTGAACTTGTATAATTTGGCTTTGGGCTCGTCATTTTCATAAAACTGCGATTCAATTGTAGATAGCATGTTTTATTCAGTCTTCATCCTCTGGTTTCTTTAGTTCTTACTACCCCACTGTTTCAATTCTTTTGATAGATAACATTGATCAATTCTGAATGCTTGTTTGGAGATTTTTTTTTTAACTTGTGATGATTAATATTTCAGATTTATCTGTGATTATCATTTACCATTTCATGTGGTAAAAACATTTTTTATGAAGTTGGAACTAGTTATAGTAGTATACAAGTTTAAATTAGGAACATAGTACCTGCTACTACATAATTAGCAATTTAGCATTGATCCAGGCAGACTATCTCTTGATTTTGTGTGTTGAGGTGAACATCATCTGTAGAAAACAATGACAATTCTTTGCCTTCAGATAACATTGACTGAGGGTCACTAATCTTAGTTTGTTTTAATTTGTCTAGAGAAACAAAATAAGAACAATAAAAAATCAACTACAATTTATTGTTCATCAGTATTTCTATTATTGCAAGATACCATGAAAACAATAAAGGCAAGTTTTGTACTTACTATAAAAGACAGTTTTGACCATGTCGGTTATGTTCCTTCTTATATTGCCTTTTTTACCTATCTGAATTCATGTTTTTTTTTAGTATTATGGGTTCCATAGGAGCAATACAGTGCTTTGAAATTTTCTTTTCAAAATCAATCTTTACTTTATTCAGTATTCATGGGTAGGATTTTAAGATGCACACTAAGAAAATTCATTTAAACTTTGACAGAATCATGGTAATGGAGATCCTTGGGCATGATACTAATCAAGAAAATATCGATCAAGGAACTGAAGGGGAGAAATCTTTCGTTTCCATAAAAGAAAGCAAGCCAGAGACTAAAGATGGCAGTGGACAGGAGTTAGTAAGATCTAATGTAGACAGTGGAGAAGCTAAAGAAGGGGATCAATCAGTCGATGCAAATTTTCCAAAGGATGCTGTGGAAGAGTGGCCTGCTGAAAAGAAAGTTCATAATTTCTATTTAGTTAGGTATAGGACCTTTGAAGACCCTAAACTTAAGGCAAGAATTGAAAATGCTGACAAAGAGGTCACTAAGTGCACCCAAACCAGGGTTCAGATTACAGATGCTTTAAAGGCAAAAAGGGTATCGTCATGTATTATTATTTGGTGTTTTTACTTTTTTTCCTATGTTTCTCTATTCTTTATTGTCTTCCAAATTATTATTTCACTTTAAGTAGGTTTTACAGTTGTGACCTGCTGGTGGCTTCTTGAGATAATCATGAGAAGATTGGATAAAAATCATAGATAAGGCAGTTTTTAGTCTCGAATCTGATTTATATTCAATACTTAAATTGCAGTCTGAGAGGTCAAATGTGATTTCGCAATTAAAGCCTTTGACTGCTGAGGATAAACAGTATCGAATGATTATGGATGAAAAGAGAAAGTCAATGGAACCATTTCAGGATGCCCTTGGAAAGCTACGTAATGCAAATACTGCTGTGAGGGAAAAGGGCATGGGTTTATGTTCTTCAGAGGAAGAGCTCAATGATCTTGTAAATATTCACTTTACTGGTATTTTTCTCTGGATCAATATTTTACATTGGGTATTGTTAACCTGATTCTTTCTCTCTTGATGAGACAGATTTATAGCTTAAACTACCGTATGCAGCATGAGAGTCTTAGTTTGGTTGAAGAAAAACAGTTGATTAAGGAGATAAAGATGCTTGAAGGGACAAGAGATAAGGTTATTTCTAATGCTAGTGAGAAGGCTAAGATTCAAGATTCTTTTGGTCATAAAGAAGCTATTCAAGACCAGGTCAAAGTGAGTGACAGATATTTCCCTGACTAATTCATATACAACTTTCAGATGATTAATCTCACAAGACTGTTATTAGTGTTCTTGGAAGTTGTTCTTGATTAGAAACATATATATTATTATTATTTTGATTGTGTGCTCACAGCTGATAAATGAAGATATTGGTGGAATAAAAAAGGAGAAACTAGTAAATCGTATGAAGATCAAAAGCCTTGAAGATGAGCTCAAGGTTATTGAAGATGATATTAGTTCCTTAAAAGAGGAATTGGAAAATATCAACAAGAAAAGAAACAAGGCATTTGAAACTCTTGTGGAGTTAAGAAAATCTCGCGATGAACTGGTATGAGTTTATATATCTGCAACTGCATGGATTACTATAATTATATTTCGAATTTACTTGTAGTCCATATTCATCTTGACATGCTAACTCTTAGGCCCTGTTTGGTTCACGCTCTGCTTTTTCCGTTTTCCAATCAAATTAAGCTTTGTTTTCCAGAAAACAAAAACAGAAAATGCCCAATCAAACAGCTTTTCTGCATTTTCCCATTTTCCAAGGAAAATGAAAATGGAAAACTCATCTACCAAATGCAGCCTTACTGTTTTGGTACCCACTATAATCAAGGTTTTAAAATATTACACGATTGATAAGTGGTCGAACTACTTTATACAGACATCCATGTTAATTAAAAACATACCTTATAAAGTGATTATACTATTGGGCGTTTTCCCCCAGTTCATCTTTTCTATGCTTTCACATTCTTCTCAGGTAAATTGAAACAACTATTTTGGTGCGTTGTTTTATCAATTAATTTAATTTATTGTAGTTTCATACCTTTCCTTAAGGTGTTTGTCAGGGTAATAGATTCCATCGAGCTAAATTGATGTATTTCACAACTGAAGTGATTGTACAAATGAATTTTAAATGTTTTATTCTGTTTCTGGTTTCTTAGTTTTCATTGATTCATGAGTTGGTCTCTTCATCTCTAAGATGTTATGTCATTTTGAAGCTTTGCATTATACGAGCTTTAACTGAACTTTTAGATTTTGGCTTTGTGGTTACCAACAATTGGAATCTTGTGTATCTTGGTTTTCACTGATCTTCAAGTTCTAATTCGTGTGTCATCGCCCTTTTTTCCAGTTACTAGTAATTGAATTAATATTCCCAATTGCCATGATGGAAGACATTATAGAACTATAGTTAGTGATTGGGCTTTGTTTGGAAGAAACAAGTAAAAGGAATTTAGGTTTTCATGAGATTGACTACATTTGCTTGCCCATTGCTGCCATGCATGAGAATCGACTTATTCTATGACATTTAAAACTTCTAGTTCCGCATTTTTCTGTGTTTCATGTTTATAATCTTGGTATTCAGTGGACTGTGATGCAAAGGGGCTATTAGTAGTATTCTCGTGTCATGATCTTTGTTAAGTTGAGATCTTTGACAGTGGAGTCTAGGCCGTATTCCTCAGTCTTGGACACTAATCATTGATTTTTTATTTTTTTTATCGTGGATTGGTAAGGCAAGTTCATTTAGTGTTCAAGTAACGGTAATGTTTTTATTCAGGTTAGGATAAGGTTAATTTAGTATAAGATATATTTATATCATTGTTTGCAGTACTCTTATCATTGACTCATTGTAAGCACTTAGTGTTGATCGACAAGTGGGATGTCCCGTGCTATCCAATTCTGTGTTTCAAGCTTGCTTGGCAGTCACATCAGCTTTGCAGGTTATTTCCTAGCTCACGAGTGCAACCTTGATGTTGTACTGACCCTGTGCAGAGTTTGCAGGAATACCCCAGTCACTAAGAGAACCAACCAACAACCTATTTGCGTGGTCTTCCAACTTAGGTTTTAGAGGAAGTCTTGTAACTTGAGTTGTTGACTACAGTAACCATCTTGGGAGTTGGGGAGCATGCGGATGCCATGGGAATTAGGATAGGAATTTCTTCCTTGGAGAGTTCTCTGGGTTTCTGAGTGTTTGAGGTGAGTTATTAATTGTATACTCTAGTTAAGTGCGGTGTAGTGAGTGAGACTGTATCCTAAGACAACACTGGAGCTTTTGTGTTTTCAAGTATATTTTGTATTTTTTTTTTCCTTTTTTATGATTAGATGTAGCCAAACCACGTATTTAGGTGCATATGGTATTTTGCATGTAGCTTCTCCGTTGATCTACACAAGGAGAATTGAACAAAGACTAGGGCATCCCTCGCACTTGGTATTCAGCCTAGAGGAATTATCTTGGTGACACTGACTCAATTGTTTGTAGGCACAAGCATGGATGATTTGTCATTTTCTCTATCATCCATGTTTCTTTCTGCTCATTTTTTGGTTTCCCACGAAACCTTTTCACTCTGCCGGAACCTATATACCTTCTAAAAATTTTGTGATTTTGTTACTAGTTCAAATATACAATGAATATGATTGGAATAATGGGGTTAAGGATTGACATCCAGTAAATTTTTTACAGTAACCAGTTGCTAATTTGTAAAATGAGGTTGGTAGTACAAAATGTTTATCCATCTCTCTCTCTCTGTACTCCAGAATTCTTGCTTCTTCCAAAATCGTGCTGTTTTAAACCTTGCTAAGGGTCTTGCTACTAAGAAGGATATAACATCACTCCAAGACTTCGTGGATAATGAGGTGTGTGTCAATTTTCATCCATCATTGGACTGCTACGTTCAGATTTCTTATGGTTATCTTCTCTATGTTAGGTTGAGAAATTTATGTCCGAGTGGAGCAGCAGTGAAAAGGCTTTCCGAGAAGATTATGCAAAGAGAATTTTGTCATCGCTCGATACCAGACAATTGAGCAGGGATGGAAGGATGAGGAACCCCGACGAAAAGCCAATCATTCCAGTTGAGGGACCAGCAACGCGAGATCTGGAGGCTGTGCCAGCAAAGGTGAATGTCAAACAAAAAGAGGATATACATTTACTGCGGCAGGATGTTATTCCCAACAAAAAGACGCAAGAAACCATGCGTAAGAAATCATCCAAGGTAGTAGAATCAAGAGCAAAGGCTGAAGATCCTACAAGCATTGCCGACTCACCAGAAATTGAGAAACCCCAAGAGGCTCCAAAGCCAAATGAGATTGATGCTGCAAAACTGAAGGAGATGAGAAGAGAAGAGGAGATTGCAAAAGCTAAGTTGGCCAATGAAAGAAAGAAGAGGCAAGCAGATAAAGCAGCAGCAATAGCGGCTGTTAGAGCTGAAAAGGAATCTGCAAAGAAACTCAAGGCATGTTTTTGTTTGTGAAAATTGTGATACTCTGTCTCAACCTCTCTCTTGTGTCTGAAACCACTCACATTTTGTTGAAATTTGATAGGAAAAAGAGAGGAGGCTTAGGAAGAAGGCTGGGGGATCAGCATCTGATGCACTCACTGAGGATCCAGAAGTTGAATCCAAGGTTTCAGAACCTGAAGAAGTCATTGTCGATGCCAAAGCTCCAGTTGCAGAAAAGAGCGAGGGACAGAAGGAAAACCATGCTAGATTCAGAAACCGACCAACTGCAAGGGGTCAGGTTCCTAAGATCATACGGAAAAGGAAGAAGGACCCATCCTATTGGATATGGGTTGCACCTGCTGCAGTAGCTGCGGCGTTATTAGCAGCTGTGGCATACTATTACTTGTCTTCCACTTGAAAGTGAGGATGGCGTCAGAGATCATTCTCTCGAGATATGCCACCAGTTTTGCAGAGGGTATAACATAGCAACGACTCAATTTTGTACTTTATCCATCCCCAAGTAATCTCGTTTCTAGTCAAAACATCACCTGCCGCTCTACTCTCAAGGCGTCTGAATACTGTAAACTTGTGAATTCTTCGTTTAGCTGCATATCTCCCCATTGAATTCGATATTCTTTTTCATCTCACTGAAAAACCGATTGTTTTCCTTGTTTTAAGCCAATATAACTGTTTTTTTTTTCCTCTCCGATGATCAGTTTCCCTAATTCTTCCTATATCTTCTTCCTGTTTACAGCAAACAGTAAAACAGACTACATTGTTTAAAGTTTCCTAACATGGTCGTGTACCACGGAGGAGTCGATCTATTTTCTTCTGCCCGCTGATGATGGATCGGCACATAAGACGATCGTGCAATCTGATTAAAAAATATATATGTTTTAATGTGTCCAGGATAAAATGATCAAATTGAACTGATCTTCCATAACGACGTATCAAAAAGGTTAATTAGTTTTTGATAGTTTTTTCATCAATATTTAAGCAAAATTAATTCTCTGCCAAGGGTGAAATCCGTCAATCTAATAATCTTTATTGATCTATTCCACGATCATTGTAAGAGAGGTAAGTTATGGGAGGTCCTATGGATTTTGACGTGGTAATCAAAATATGTAAAAGTCATCTGAATCCAAAAAAAAAAAATTTAGATATCTTTTGGAATCGATTCTTGTTTTATCCATAAACTTCATCGTGTATTAGCTACCACGTCATTCCCGGGGAACAACAAAATTAATTCTCCGCTCATTTATCTTTGAGATTTTCCAGTTTAATAGTCCGCTTTGATTTGATCTTAAAACGTACTAGGCATGCTTAACGGATTAGTTCAATCCGGAACCGAGTCGGAATCAATCTGTTAAATTCGGAACCGGAATCGATTCGGATGAAACGGTTCCGGAACCAAACCGAAACCGTTCCGATTCCGATTCGGTTCGGTTCCAACTGAGTTAGAATCGATTCGGAATCGTTTCGAAACCAGTTCGGAACCGTTTCGAAATCGGTTCTGGTTCGATTTGGATTTAGTTCCGATTACTAATTTAAAGATGGAAATTCTTAGCATGCTAATATCTCTACAAGATTATTTTACGATAGAAAAAAAAGAATAGGATCACCAATACATTAGATGAATTTGGAAGCTCATGTTTGAGGAAGGTGATCCGGAACCGGTCTGGAACTGGTCTGAAACCATTTCGGAATCGATTCGGAATCGGTTTTGAACCGGTTCGGATCGGTTCTAACATCGACAGATCTGAAATCGATCAGAACCGAACCGGAATTGAAACCGCGAACGTACTATTCAATCATATTTTAACTAAAATATTATCAATATTTCTAATAAAACTTTTAAAAATTCTTAAAATTATAAGATATAGTACCGGAATCATATTGTTTCAATAAAAAAAATAAATCTGTGATGCTTTTCGAGATTATATATATAACTGCGCGCTATGTGCGTACAACTGAGCGTGTGAATAATAAAATCATTCTTCACTTCAAAGTAAAATCACTATTCACTTCACTATTCACTTCCACTGCGTATTGATACACAGTTGATCGGCACACAATTGATCGACTATATATATACATTACTCTTACTCTTTGTTAATTATTTGTCCTATTAATTCGAAATTTCAAAATGACTTATCAATTTGCTGAATTGGGAACTGCACCTGCACGGAACTTTTGTTCATTTACTTTTCCCAACTAGGCCAATCCACCCAGTTACTTCTGGAATGACTAGCTTCATCTAAATGACACCACGGCCATCAAACCGCCAGCCAACTGTGTTCCTTTTGTTTTGATTGCAGCAAAAATTACTCTTTGATTTTGTCAAGATCGGTTTCGAGTTGAGCAGGTCGATTGAATCATACAACGTGAGCTGACCAGTAGATCAAGTTAGACAAATGGATGAGCCACAAACCATGCATAATAATCATGTCGGTAGGCTGAGAAGGCCGAATGAATCAAGCAACAAGTTAGCATGCATGAACCGGCTAGGAACGTCACTAATCAAAAGATCAAGATTTTCGTTCTACCCAAATGTAGCAAACGTATTGTGAACAAAATCACAAGTTTAAAGGGCCGTTCTAGCCTTTTAAATACCTGGGCGCTTATATTCACGCACCCTACTAGATTATGTGCAAATTTGCAAAACATAATTAACAGCCAGTGACTGGAAAAAGTTGGTGTTATGTAAACTAAGTTATGGGTCATTGTATCTATCGACGACGTCAGTGTAAATTTCTGTAAGAAGGAAGATTTATTTAGGAACCAGGTCTTCCACCGAACCACTTTCTCAAATACAAGACATGAGAAGATCCTTCTTTATTATCCAAGTAACACTATTCACAGCGATGACTACGTGTGCTTTAATTACTCTAGATGCCTTATAATCATGTCTAATTGCACCGTGTATATCTACAGCGATAGCAGCAGAAAAGAATTAAGCACTACAATATCCTGAGATCCTGGGCTCCTGACCTTTGACAAAAAAAAGTTAACCCTCTAGTCACCATCCGCTGCTCCTAAAATTCCCTTTTGGGTCTGCTACTTCCTATTTGCATCTCCTACCTCTGCTGGAAGTTCAACTTCTTGATACAGAACGCAAACATGAAAGCGAAGAAGACAGCAAAGCCAACTAGCACGACGGCAACAATAGGCATGAAGCCAGTGTTGTATCCATAGTAGTCCTTGATATAGGCTTTGATCGTCGGAGATGGACCTGATGATCCTATCACCTCGATCGTACGTTCCAAATCACCATATTGGGTTACTATGAGTCCATAAACAGTCCATTGGAGTGGGCAAATCCAGTAGTACCAGACCCACCACTTGGGAATTCTCTGCAATCCATACATTGATCAATTCAAATACATGTTTATGCAATCAAAATCGCGGTGGCTTGGCTATGAAACTACTGTCAGTTGATGCAACAAATTTTGAGAAAGAGAGACTTACTGGTCGAGGAATGAAAAAGCCGGAGAAGAGATTGAAGACGGAGTAGAATGTGGCAGCAAGGATAGCAGCGACTTGATGATTTGGTGAGAGCGAGACGGTCATCATTCCATAGTAAGTGAAGTATAGGAAAGAGAAGAAGGAGATGAAGTAGAACCAGAAGAATTTTGCTGCAGTCCATTGGAAGCTCATCATGGAGTAAATGATAAGCGCATAGTATATTGCCTGAACTAGCACATATGGTATTTCCACAAGCACCTGCAATGTATTATGTGAACTGTTGTTCATCATTTGTTCAATTAAGTGTTTTTCTGTGTCTAAATGCCTAAAATAGTGGATTACTACCAACTTTGTCCTTTAGATAAAATAGTGGAAAATTAACATAGGCCTCTTACCTGAGCAAGAGCATATGGTAAGGCTGAGTACATTCCAGCTGCCCGTTCCCGATAAAAGACAGTTCTCTCGATTGAGACAAGTGGTTGCACTGTCGAACAGTTATTGACACCAACAAACATAACTGCAGCATACATGGCTCCAATGACAATTCTAAGACTGTTAGAATCACCCCTGCATCATCAAGCAAATAATTGATGCATCTGTGTCTACATAAAGCACTATTTCTAGGATGCATAACCTAAGAATCTTTCTATTGGCCAGGATAGGAACTCATGACCTGGTATAGTATGTTAAATATTTGCTTGGAAACCATCAAACTGTAAAGACTTCAAACAATAGTCAAACAGGCTTAAAACAAGCAAGGACTTGTATCGATGGCTAAGAATGAGGCAGGATTTATGTTGCGTTTACATTGACAGAAGGAATTGAAATCAGTGGAAAAATACAAATCTCAATGCTTATTGCAGATTCCAATGGTTGTCCTCAACCAATCCTTTGCTTACACATTAGTATATTATTAAAAAAAAACACACACAAACTACAATGCCTAATTTCCTTTTTTTTTCTTTTCCCACCCCAAAAGGTAAACACAACATTAGTCACATGACCTGATCCAGTATAATAACTAGGATTTGATCTGTAACCACTTTGCATTTCAAGAAGAATTACATTGACTTAGATCTACCTTCAGTCTAAATTAAGTTAGATAGAAACTCTATCATCTCACAGATGTGGTTGAATATGAGAATTCATACACCTTAGAGTTCAAAGAAAGGGTGAAAAGGTGTTTGTTTTGGTTCCCTTATACTTATTTATGACTAGCACTGAATGGGCTGGGTTCTGAATTAGAATGAAAGATGAATTAGAATGAAAGAAAATTTTAAATCAACTCTCATTGTATTCCAGAAGCACATAACAACAAGGTGTAATGTTCTTGATGTATTTACCTCTTATGGCCAATCCTCCAGAATATGCTCCCTAACAGTACGGCAGTGACCAAGGTGAAGAAAAATCTGACAAGGTTATAATCAGGGCTTCGCCAGTAAGTCCACCACTGCTTCCAGAGGCAGGCTTCGAACTGTCCCCATGATGATTGTGAATACTTTGTAGGGAAATAAAGATCGCTTGTTCCTGCTGCTGGTTTATTGAGCTCATTCACTAATGCTTTGTTGCGCCTGATCATAAATTGCAGTTAAAACAATGCAATCAGCATTACTTAATATGTAAACCTTATAAATTACTAAAGCAACGGTTAAAAGAAGGTAATGGTGCAGTAGTTTAACAAAGTAGTAATATAAAGGTTGCATTTCACTCACTGGAATAGACTTGAGGACTTGTAATACTCAGCAAAATCCATTCCCAAACGTACTTCAGCAGCAATTGAACTAACTTCAAGCATCCATGTCGCAGGATTATATTTGTCCTTGATTTTAGGAACTCCAGGAATTGCCTGAAACAATCAAATTATTATTTGATATTCTTTAAAATGGAAGGTTAGGCAACAAGGAATTTAACTGCAAATTAATATCATGGGAGGCTGCAATGATGAATGCAGCAAATTGGACAACAATTATAAACTTAGTTGAAGTGATAAAATAAACAGTCAGATGTTTATATATAACAGTTTGTACCTCAAAGTATTTGATTATCTCGTGAGAATTTCTCCCCAAAGGTCCAGAGTATATCACTTGCCCACCTCTTTTCATTAGCAGAAGCTGTTTCAGTAACAAGGTTTATTTTATTAGCTTGTAAACATGCATAAATTCTACAAAAGATGTCATCTATTATTAGCTACAGCATGTATACCTCATCAAACGCCTCAAATATATCTATACTTGGTTGGTGGATTGTGCAAACAACAGTTCTTCCAGTGTCAACTGTGTTCCTCACAGTTCGCATGACAATGGCTGCAGCTCTTGCATCAAGACCAGATGTCGGTTCATCCATGAAGATGATAGAAGGATTAGCAACAAGTTCTACTGCTATTGTCAGTCTCTTTCTTTGTTCAGTGGAAAGCCCTGTGATTCCTGGAAGACCCACTATGGCATCTTTCAGGTTGTCAAGCTCCACTAGGTCCATCACTTCATCGACAAATTTCTGCAAAGAAGGAAGACCTTTAATTCATTGCATTCTCAGTGCCAACGTCAGTACACACGCACACAGTACTTGGGAAAGTTATTTAGTACATATCTTTTTTAGCAAGAATGTAACTTACAAAATATAAATTTATTCATTTAAAAAGGAGAAGAGGAAAGGAGTGAGGAAGAGAGCAAAAGTAAGCAGAACATTCTTAGATTTGATGAATGACCAAAAACTAATGGCCCATTTGGCATACTTAAGTCTAGCAAATTCATTAATACTATGACTTAAGACCCCTCATAGTCAAGTCAGCAAGTAGATAAGAACTGATCCACATTAATGCTCCTAAACTATTACTATGATTGAGTGATCAGAAACTGCAAAATTTGTGCTTTACTGCAAGGTCCTAGATAATTTCTGTATGATTTGAAGAGTCAAAATTATGATTTAATATGAAGAAGTAAAAAATTCAGAATGGGAAGAATTGGTCTTACCATTTTTTCTTCAACACTGACTTCTTGTGGAAGGCGAAGAAAAGCAGAAAATATCAAGGATTCTCGAACTGTCACCTGAGGTGAGTGGATATCATTTTGTTCACAATAACCAGAAATCCTAGCGAAAGTGTCTTGTTTCTTTGGGTACCCTGAGATAGTGATGTCTCCCTCAATGTAACCACCAGTCTTTCTTCCAGCCAGAACATCCATGAGGGTGGTTTTACCAGCACCACTGACTCCCATAAGTGCTGTTAAGACTCCTGGTCTAAAAGTCCCTGTCACGTTTCTTAGCAGTTGGAGCCTGTCTTCTGTGACTCCTTGCTCTTTCATTTCCTAAAGAACAGTAAATTATATCTTAAATTGAGCCCTAAAGTCACATTCAACAAACATGGCACACTTTTAAGTTTGCTTTGATTGGACTTTATTTTATTTTGCATTGCCAAGGAGAATTAGATGGAAAGGAACATTTAGCCAACTTACAATGTCACAATCACTAATGAAAAAAAAAATGCAAAACATAGTTTTCAAAACTTCAGTTAATTGGTAGAAGCTGGGTGATCAACTGAGCAAATTAGATGGACAGAACTAATAGTTGCACACATAAGAGACTAAGATGTTTAAAGAGGTATTGTGTTGATTTTTTATTTTGCAAATATGCAAGTTCTAAATATTTGCTTAACCATAGAAAGTTTGAAAGCATACAAGTTAAAGATACAAACTCACCGGAGGCATATCGACAAAGTAACTGACTTCGTCAAAGGACATGGAAAGAGGTGTAAACGGAAGAACCATTCCTCTCTTAGGAGCGACACTTGTGACTGCATTGATGGACATTTCATGATTATATCCGTTTGAGTGACTCGAACCCATTCGCATCATCATAACTTCACCTGTCATAGTTGATCATTTTAAAATAAAAAAGAAAGCATCAATATCGCAAATCATGGTAAAGTTTAGTTGGAAATTTATGAGCGGATTGTCTACTTACTGGTGTTGTTTCCATCCTTTTTTGACAAAGCGTGTGGTAAAGACTCACTCTTAGAGCTCATCCTTCTAAGACGTGGTAAATCCTTTACTTCATCTTCAACTTCTTCCATTTCCCTTGCTGTTTCTTCAGATATAACAGCTTGTGGTTTTCCAATAGCTATGTCAAATTAGAGACTGATCAGATCAGTTTGAGTAACTAACCTTCTCTGTAATAATTTAGTTCAATTGGCAACAACAATATTGCACAATAAGTAAAACATACATAAAGATCAAATCAGAACAACTGTTTTCGGTTATATAGCATTGGAAAAGTAAGATTAAACCTTCACAGACTGGCTAAATACTCAAAGAGTTTCAAAGTTTTTGAATTTTTTAAATTTTTTATCTTTAAGTTAACTCTTATTTAACTCGAAGAAAAATCATAACATTCTGATCAGATCAGTTGGATCATTAGTACAAATCTTTGTAAGTTGCTAACAAGGTAAGGGTACCAATTCGCCTTAATCATGGTGGCTTTGCTTTCAGCATACAATAAAAAAGCTGTTTGAATCATTTATACAGCTAGATGGATAGGAACTTACGATTCAAAAACATTAGGCACATTGTAAATAGGACATTGAAGATGATGCTATACCCAAGAAGTCCAGCGGCTCCAATCCAGTACCATCTTCCCTCTGCAAATACATTGGCATTTTGAAGGATTGTTGTTCCTAGCGGTCTACCATTAGATCCCTAGCATGAAATAAATAGAGCTCTTGGTCATTTAAAAGAAACATAACCAACATCATATCTTTGAAATAGATATAGAAGTGAGTGCAAATTAATGGTTACCGATTTGTTCATCCACCTTGGAGACAAAAACTCATTTACGGCTAAAGCATTATAAGCATAAGTAAGCGGTGAAACCCAATATCCCCATATCCACCAATTTGGGATCATTTCTATAGAACAGAAAGACAACACATAAGTTGAATGAAACATTGGAACAAAAAAGTGTCAATTGGATGTCATTTACACTATGTTTCATCAATGAACCAAAAGAAGAGTAGTAGACAAATACCTTTTGGTAGAATGAAGCCTCCAAGAACAAACATGATGAGCACAGAAAGTGCCCCGCCGGTGTTGGCTATGATTATAGACCTACAAAGGCCAGCAATGCTTCTGAACATGCCTGCCGCCAACTGCTGAATCAAGAATATCAGCAGCATCTGCTTGAAGAATCTACAATGTGAAAAGAGGTGAGCATTAATTAAAGCTTAAAACGAGGTTACTTTTTGAAAATGATCCAAACGAGTTAATTGCGTAGGATGAAATGCTTGAGGATGCAACATAACTAAGTATGGTGTATGATTTAACACAAACACAAACAAACAAACACAACCAGTCTTTGAGAAGCTTTATACCTGCTTGCTTCTGGCGCATACCCTATGGTGTAGTAGGTCATAATAGTCCAAACAATGGTCTCCAAGATTGATATAGGTATCCGAAGGAGAAAATTGGGCAAGGTGAAAACCCATGCAGGGTAGAAGAGGAGGTCCCTGTGCTTATAAAATACGGGCAGACGCTCGATGGCAATTGACAACTCCGCGAAACCATTGAAGAGATTCACGATCAAGCCAAACAGAAGAGCACCTATGTAAACGGTCCCATCGTCTTCGTTCCTCGAGTGCATGCGTGGCCTCAGCCACACGGTCGAGGCTATGAACCCCACCACGACAATCTTCAAGCAAAGAAACGAAAGGCTTGAGTACAAAGTAGTATCACCGAGAGGATCGGGCTTGGTTCGCTAAAAGAACAAGGGGGTAGTACCATAACGGTTTTGGAGATGTAGACAAAGGAGTTGCGCCTGATTAGGAGCCACTCCTTTCCGAAGGAGGCCTTAAGTAGCTCCGAGTAGGAGACGGACTTTCTGGAGAAGACGAGAGCGGCCTTGTGGCTGAGGGCCTTGTCGAAGGGGACGGAGAGCTCGTTCTCGAGGCGAAGACCGACGTGGAATCTCCGGAATCGCTGCGCGAACTCGGAGACCGAAATGTAGCGATAAGGCTTCTGTTTGTCTTCCCAGTACTGCTCCTGGTCCTTCCTCGACGTCACCTACTCACGGACGGAGTGGAGGCTCACTCGAATCAGTGCACTTGTCGATGTTGAATCGAGAAGCGAGTAGTTCGGTACCTCTTGCAAGAAGTCGGCGGTGCCTTTCCGTTCGGGGCAGCGGAAGCCGCAGGAGTTGAAGAAGTCGAGGACGTGGTCGCGAGGGCCCTGGTAGACGATCTGGCCCTCGGAGAGGAGGATGATGTCGTCGAAGAGGTCGAAGGTCTCGGGGGCGGGCTGGAGGAGAGACATGAGGATGGTGGCCTCGCCGAGGTGGACGATCTGCTGCAGGCATTTCACGATTTGGTAAGTGGTGGAGCTGTCCAGCCCCGTCGAGATCTCGTCCATGAACAGCACTTTGGTCGGCCCGACGATCATCTCGCCTGCAACAACAAATTTTATTTTTCAGAAAAAATAAAATAAAATAAAATCTCGTCGTTTCAATTTTTTATCATTATTTTTTAACTTGTTAATTTCAAATTCAATTTGCTGGCGGGACGCTAATTAACTTCAGAGGTCGGTAATTATCCGAAATTATTTTAATATTTAATTTATGATTTTTTTTATATCATAAATTAGATATAAATATCCGAGAGGCGGGACGCTAATTTTATATCATGCATTAGATATAAATAATTATTTGATCTCTTTTTTTTTCCCCTTTCTTTATGGGTATAGCTGTGTAAATATTTATTTTCTTTCGTTTATTTATGATCAAAATAGTGACAATGTCCTTTTGATTTTCAAATAGTTTGGGTTGAGATATATACTGAACTTTGACACTCAAATTAAGCTTTAAATATTAATTATAGAAATCAAAGGAGTTAGGAACATGAGTCATGTGGGATGATATTTTCCCGAGTTTAGTTTTAAGAATGATTTTTCTTCCGTCAAGAGTTGTTTAGTCTATCCATAAACAGAGTTAGATTTGAAAAGCATTTGGTCAAAATTTAAAGAAGATTTAGATGATATAATAATAAAGTTTAATTGTGTAATGCTCCAAATAAAGAATTCGCATCCAATATAATATAGTGATATCGTTAAAAAATAATAATTAATTCAATCAAGACTTTACTGTAATTTATTTTTTAGAGATTTTTGTAAGAGTCATTTAAAGGTAAACCTGTCGTGACGCGCTTCTTTTGACCTCCTGAAATGCCTCTGTGCATCTCGTCTCCCACAATTGTATCGGCACAGATGTCTAATCCAAGTATCTGCACCACCATCCAACCATCAGATAATAGTTTTTAAAAAACAATTACATGACGTACTGAAATATATTTTGATAATATAAAAAAAGTTAGAAGGAAAAAAAAAACATAGAAAAATAATAATTAAAATTAAAAAGTAAAATAAATATCAGCACATGCTATTTGGGGCTGGGGTTGGTGAACACTGAACACCACAAATTTCCCTTGTGATCAACTTTCTGGAACCCTCCCTATTTAATATTGTTGACTTGGTATGTTCCGGACAAATCCTGTCAACTCAAGCGATGGACGCAGTGTTGGTGACCCGATCCTATTGGAAGAATCGTTTGGCTCACTGCACGCCTCTTGCTGACAAGTAGCTTGGCATTTAGTACTAAGGGATAAGTCTATCTACCACTTTGACCCCTTAAACGGCCTTTCCCGTCGAGCAACTAAACGTGTCGTACGTACGTACCCTGAGAGTGTAGTCCGTTTGAAGACTGCTCTCCACCCCTTCAATCGCTGTAGCCTGAAATTCCCGGGAATTTATTACTATCAATTTTGTTGGCTGCACGTAGAAATGACACCTAACCAATCAGAGCAATGACCTTCATGAAGAGATCCACTTCGGCTTCTGGAAAAATTCCTGCATCTTTCTCCCTCCTAGCGAGTTCCGAAAGAAGATCTAATTAACAAAGCCATTAATCAATTGCACAGCTGTGATTGTCAACTCTTATAATCTGAAAAAAAAAAATCGAAAGTCGCTTTGTCTCATTAATGGGGACCCTACCGTATCTGGCTCCTACCCCTTGGCACCTTGCCGAGAAATCAAGAGTTTCTTTGACAGTCATTTCCCCGACATGGACGTCGTTCTGGCTAATGTATGCAGCAGTTTTCTGTGGCACAAACTCGTCCAACCTGTGCCCGTTGTATGTTATCTCTCCGCTAACCTGCCAGAAAAAAGGATTGGGGTTCAGTCTGATCGCTGATTTCGCTGCCAAAGCATGCACGATATCTGACACCAGACCTTTAGAGTTGGGTCGAGCTTCGCGGCCAAAGCTAACAAAAGGGTGGTCTTCCCTGATGATGGAGGGCCTAACAAAAGTGTCATCCTGAAATCAAGTTCACAGTCATCCATTAAGACAAGTTTTGCCCAGCTACGACAATCGATATCAAATTTTAATGAGTTCTCGATGCGTTTAGCTACATACGAGCGTGCATGATCTGCTCACCTTGAGGGCTGTACGATTCCTGAGACATCCTTCAGGATCGTGAGGGTGGTTCTCTTGGTGAGGTTTATACCCAAGAGGGAGAGGGTGGACTCGGCGATGTCTCTGGCTGTATTGGTGAGCGTCGGCAGAGCTCTGTCTCCGACATGGCAGTTGGCCTCCACGTTTAGGTGTTCAAATCGTACTTCTACTGTTGGTAACTGGATGCCGACCCTGCGTCAAAAGTCTCTTTGGTTAATTTCGCTTAATTCAACTAAACAACAAAGCCGGAACTTGTTTGCAAGATGTATATCTTTCGGAAGGCCTAGGAAGACCAAACCAAGTGGTTCACTTGTCAACTTAGGTGAGCGACTTCTGTATTCAATTTCAAATTTGAGATACCTTCACTGTCATATTTAGCCATGCACTTTCTACTTTTTTTCTCTAGTCTGTATGCATTTGCATTCTCTTCTTCCGACCATAAATTTTGTACTGTAGTTATTGTAAAGATGACTACTAGCAATATGTTTTCTGAAAAAAAGTCTGTTTTTCTCTCTCTTTTTTTTTATTTTGAGAGAAAACTGCTAGACTCTATATATATATATATATATATATATATAGGGAAAAAACAATACAAAATATATATATATATATATATATATATATATATATATATAATCGTGTGTCCTTATAACTAAAACTCACTGCTTAATTACTAAGAAACTATTCAATTAATTATTCACACAACTCAATAAATTTGAGTGTAGAATAGATGAAAATTGGGAGAAAAAGGCCCAACGATCGACGATGAGGAAAGTGCTAGCTAGGAGCAAAGCTATTCGTGAAAGTACCCACTCCAGGGTAAACTTGCACTATGAGAGGACAGACGTTAAGCTCATGAGTTAACCCAACTGAATTAGCAAAAACAAATGGACCATCAACATAATTAAGGAGACAATAGGCACTTTCTCTTGGATTTGCATAAACATTGCCTTAAATATTCTTGATTATGTGCTAGTTGTCATAAAGAAGGAAACGATCGATAGGGACCATAATAATAAAAAGAGAGATAAGATGCAAAAGGTAGGTGAAACAGGAACCCAATTCTGTGGTGCCAAACAGCTATCGAGTTGAACAATTTCAAACGCATAAAATCGGTATATATTCGTTTGCACATGATCCAAAAAGGATATATATATATGCCCTAATGTATTTTTTTCATTAAAATTTTGACCATTCATTTTTTATTTCGAAATGGATTGTTCTGAAACCAAAAAAACTGGAGGAGGGTCTGGAAATGGTTACTTGTCGATCCGGTTGCGGAGCTTCTTGAGGAATCGCTCATTGTCCTCCTCGGCGACCTTGAAGACGCGCTCGATGAACTCCTGGCGCTCAGCCATGCCCAGCTTGCGCACGTCCACCTCCCTGTGTTGGTACTGGCGCCGCCCCTCGCCCGAATCCGCCGCCGAGCGGAGGATCCCGGTGCGGAGGCGGTCGTAGGTGGGCAGCTTCTCGAGGGCGGCCCACCGCAGGGCCTCCTCGTCGTCGTCGACGCCGCTGCGGCTGCCTCCGGAGCGCCCCCGCGTGCTATTGCGCGAGAACACGTCCTCCATCCCCCAGTTGGGCACGCCCATGTTGATCCCGCGGCTGATGCTGCGGCTGAGACTCCGGCTGGCCCGCCGTCCCGAGTCCCACATCTTCTCCACGCTCTCCATAGCCGATCAGCTACCGGCCCGGCTCCCTGCAGATCTGCCCTAGCTCGATCGCCGCAGCGTCGGATTGCAACTTTTTGGGAATGGAAGCGGAGCGGGCGGAGTACTTGGGAGTTGTTGCCCCATGGCCGCAGGATTTATATAGAGAGCGAGGGGCAGAAGCCGACGGTTTTGACTCGATCAGCACTGAGAGGAGCGCGGTTGGTGGATCGTTGAACCGGAGGAGTTTGGGTTCCACACTTCCACTAGCGAACCGGTCAGTAGCTTTAGGTGGATGGATATATTTGAAATGATAACCACAATTTGTAAAACATGACAAATTATGCAAAAGCGATGGAATTTTAGGCCTTAATTATTTCAGCTTTTAGGTAAATTTTGAATAATTATTTGTTTTAAGGAATAATGCTTTATGTTGCTTTAGACTTTGAGGGCTTAATTCATGAAAGGTACGACATGCCAAATTTTCAAAGTTAACAAGCTAATACGATCTTTTTGAATATGACATCTATAATTGATAAGAATTATTGTCATTTAACCTCCCCCAAAAAAAAAACTTAACTTAATGATAGATTTATTATGACTTTAATTTTTTTATAATATTAGTTTTATTGAAATTTAAACTTTTATAAAATTAACAACCATCTCAAAATAATTCATTCATTATTTAAGACTTCCTTTGGTATAATATATTTACAAAATCTAGGGGGCTTGCCCTGAAAATTTATTATGGTTCAAACATTAGCAAACCATTCTCTTCCTCTTAGTGTCTTCTCTCTTTTTTTTTTTTTTATTAGCATTAGATATTTAAGTTCTAGACTTGACTAATTTTATAGATAACCAATTATATTCTACGAAAAAAATTTATCGATCAACATAGTATAATAAAAAGTACTCGCTTGAACAATCTCAACGGCTACAACATCTTTAGTTAAGAAAAATCTTATATCATGCTTGAAGATCGAACTATAGGTATATAAGAACCAAACTAAACTCCTACTACCACTACATCATAGTCACGGAAACTTAATCTAACACGCCCAAAGAGTATACTTGTCTGTCTATCGGACGATATCCTCTCGTAATAATATAAGATACAACACTGATACAAGACTCAAATGGCTGCTGGCACACACAAGCCATATACCATAGTAAAATAACATTGACAAGAGTAAAAATACAAAGACTCAAAGGTGTGTATCGGTATGACTTCGACACGATAAGGAAAACATAATAGAACTAATATCACCATTGATTTCATAGTAAAACCAAACATTATAACTACAAACAACAAATCATAATCCAAATAGTGGAATAAGTATGGAATAAAATCTAAAACGCTCCGTGTGAAATGGGATTGGTAGACATGACTTCTAAGCACCATGCAACATCCTCTACCTACTACCTAGGCGAAAAAAATTCCGGTTGTGTGATGCTGAGTATAAAATTCAGTGATATAGAAAAGATAGTGCATCAACTAATAAATACATGGAGTTCAAAGGATATACAGTCTCATAGATAAATAGATAATATCAGTAAACAACAGTAAGAATATACCAAAAATACATATATCAATCTAGCCCACCAAATATAATGAACAGAACTAAATAATAATACGAACACAATAAGTATATATACTAACATGATCCACCAGATATAATCATGAACAAAAGTAATCAATAATCTGCAATGGGATAGCTCACAATAACATGAGCAACATGTAACGGTGTAACACATGCAGGCATCATACATGAATAATATCACGCATATGTACAACTCATAACCACATGAACAACATATAACAACATAACGCATGCAAATGCTATGTATGTCAATGTATAACCATGTGCAACAATCATAGCTCAAACATATGCAATATATCACAAACATATATAATATCTACCCAAAGTGTGCTCCATATAGCACAATGTATATGCATGGTCACTGCATGCACTTTGCTACTATGACTCCGATGTACGACCTGGGTGGACAAGTACAATGACAACTACAACCAACTCTAACTGACATTACTCTCAAGTGGAACCGAGTGGTCAGTGTATAGTAATTGTATATAGCTAGTATACCATAGGGTCCCTACTGCTCACAACTCCAGCTATCACTACCCCTGAGTGGCTGAGTGGGCACGACGGGACAAACACGCACCTCTGCCATGACTACCCTTGAGTGGTCGAGCAGTGTGCTCCTAAGCTGGCATAACTCTCTCAATCGCAAAAGAGACATAGTCGTCAGTATGCATGGAATACAATGATATATAATAGATAAACATGTTATCCATACAAGTATAGTCATACACACAAGTATCATTCTACCATATCACAATATATAATCATAATCAGCAGTCTGAATCATAATGAATGCATATCTAAATAGCAAGTATAAAACAATATATCAAATAAAATGGATAGTCAAAGAGACTGTATAGATATCAAATAGATCATCTCAAAGATCGAGTGAAAAAGTATCAAGCTCAAGAAAAATAACGAGTGGAGTCAAGATAGTGATCCAACATCATATCTAAATTCATACACTAAGATCAATTATCTTCAAGAGTCAAAGGAAGAACAACCCACATGATATGTAAATTATGCTGACTGTCTTCGCATCGAAGAATCTATCTCGAATCAAATTCGTACAACCACATAATTCAAAATAAAAATATCAAGTTCTAGCATAACCCTAATGCTAGAATAATTCCCTAAATCACATCCTAACCCTTGATTAATTAATTCAATTCTCATGTAATAGTTTAATCTCATACACTTCATTAACTAACCATTAATCTCATATCATTAATCGGATTCAATCTATGATATACTTCACATATAACTCTGTTTTAACATCCTATTGCAAAGTTATCACACATTCATCTCAAATCAATAACAACATTTGCTATCACATTAATATGCATTCATAAAGTATTAAGATCCGAGCTCACCTAGTTAAGCCTCGATTGCACAACCTCTTTGTCCACTTAACAACATTCAATCTAAACAAATCGATTGAATTTACCACATAATCCAATTTCAATCGTTCAAACACCTGCAATTGCATAATAAATGAACTCTTCTTAGCTCAATTAATCTTCCCAAAATCTCAATTCACAATAGAATCATATTGAACCCTCAACGACAAATTTAATTAGGTAAATTGGAGGAATCCCTAAGCTGATCACATATCTGAGCCCCAATCCACCGAAAGCTACAGTGGCAGCACCTCTCCTCTGTTGCGCCAACGATGCAACCGGAACCCCTAGATTCCCAAATCAACCATGATGAAGAGGACTAGGCTCTAGATCAGAGGAGATCGTCGACTTCTTGCACTCAACTCACAAGATGCCTTCACTCCAGATCGAGGTTGTCACGGAGGAGGAAATTGGCATCTCCTCGAGATGCCACACGAGACAACGTTGATCCTGCCCAAGCCTCCGTCGTAGAGAAGAAGATCACTGGTGAGGGCGATGTTGCAGAGGAGGACGATGACAACAGCGATCGATCCGCGAGGAAGAAGAAGAAATAACTGATGAAGTTTCGTATAAGTGAAGGCTAGTGACGATCAGGAAATAGTCAAAATCGGGATAGGCATGCGACAATGCGAGTGTTATCTCCGACGTGGTCGATGATGAAGCGACAACAACGGCAGAAGAGAAGAGAAGACGACGACGATGGATGGAGAAGAGGAGATCGGGAGAAAATGAAACGAAGATATCGATCGAGATTAAGGGCCAGTTTTTATAGCCTAAGCAAAACTTAAGTTTAATCAAATTAAACCTTGATCTATCAAACTAATCATCCGCATCGATAATCCTATTAAATATTTCCTTACGAAATAACATAAAAATTCCATTTAAATTCAGAAAATTTTTTAAAAATTTATGAAAAAAATATATAAAATAATTCTTTAATTATCTAATATTTATTTATTATTATTTTACTATCCTATGTAACATAATCTTTTGCATGCATTACAAACCTACCAAATGCATATTTTTTGGGCGTCAATGTGAAATCATTAATTCAACATAAACTAAAACTTATGATAGAGACAATTTATTTTTAAAAAAAAAATCGGTTTGCTCGATTCAACTGCTTTGGACAAGAACCGCCGGGAAGTGCATAGAGATCAAATCAACACCAAATAGATAAATAAGTAAATCATTTTTTGAAAAAAAAAAAAGAGAGTCAATTCATTTTTCTAGTTTTAACAAAATAATAGTCACGTTCAACACGGTCCAACAAAGAGGAGAAAGTGAAGAAAAAGAAAAGGCATCTTTGGTAGGTTTGCCAAGTGGTTAATGAATACGCGTTAATTAAAATTATCTCGCGTGGTAGCTGAAAGGATTATCTCTCGTCCGTCCTAATCCATCTCTTTAGTAAGTAAATAGACAAACAAATTTATTTATTTATTTATTTTTTTGTATTTTTAATAAGTAAATAGAGAAAAATATTTTGACTAGATTTTTTTTTTCTCTCAATTAAAGCAGGGCAATTTTGATTCTATTAGAATATAAAAATGTGAATCGGTTGCATCTAGGCTGAAGAAGACATTGACGACCAGGCGACGACGGAAGAAGGGGAAAGATAATGCGGCTAGATTTTTTATTGAGATCAATTTAATTTTCAATTTTTAAAAAAATAAATAGCATGAATCGAGAATTTATCTTTTCGAATTAAATATATCTTCGCCCTCAGTCTATCTTATAGAGATAATACGAGTAATTTTTCTGCACAGATGGTGTCAGTCCTGAGCTAATCACAGAGTCAATAGTTTTACCCAGACTAACACTTGAAAAACAAATTTTTTTAAGCATTTTACAATGTAAAAAAAAAAAAATCTCCGGATTAAAATCTAAATAATACTGAATGTGATTTCGTTCTTACTTTTTTTGATATATCTTAATGGTCGATGAAGTATATTTCATTTACGAATCATTTAGTATCACATTAGAGATTTATACGATCGGATCATGAATTAGTCCGACTGAATATCTAAATACTTAGCGATAATAAAAAAATTTAAAAAAATAAAATAAAAAAGAGCAAGGTTGATTTTAAGGAGCGAGACATCAATCGGCTCCCGCTGCTCCCTACAGCAGAAGATCGGCTAGTTCCCCTTCTTTATTAATGGCGGACGCAGAGTGTTGGATTTTTTTTTTTTTTTTTACATGCTAATTTCATCGTAATAAACTAAATCCGACAAAATGATTTGATTAAAGTATTTATGGATTTGAATTATTAAATGTGAATTTACATTAAAAAAATCCATCAACACACAATCTATTATCTACACCAATATATATATATATATATATATATAAAAAGGCAAGAAGGTGATGTTTGTAAGATCGAATAGTCTGATAAATCTCTTATTAACGAAGAGATTCTCTAGTAAGGCATGAAAACCACCGCAAAGATAGCGCTGCGCAACGCCATTTACTTCACAAGATTTGTGCTTTCTGCTAGCCGCTCTATTATCATTTGATTTTGTTTTCACCTTTCTTTTTCGAAGTTGCGTAGATATTCAAATATTTGAAAATTGAAATTGATTGATTTAATTCTTTAAAATAAATCAAAAATTATTTATAGCGAATAATTTAATAGTTTAATATTCTAAAATTTCTAGATTACAGGGCAAATGGAGAACGAATAAAAACAAAAAAGCATCGAAGATATTTGGCTGCGTTTGATAGGACGTAATGTAATTCAAGTTGTAATGTAATCTAAATTGTAATAGAATACAATGTAATCTTGATTATATTACTATATTTGGATATAAATTTTTTGTAATCTTGGATTACAAAGGTCATTCCATTCTTTTGTTTGGTGTTCATTACAAAGACAATAGGAATGGATCAACGACGTTCAACGACGACGATGACGGCGACCAACCGGCGATCGATTGGTCAGCCGGCGACCGACCGACGACCGGTCACGGTTGTCGGTCGGCCCTCACCGACGGATCCGCCGTCATCGCGCGCCAACCGCCAGCACCGCTGCCGATCGTCACCGTCGATCGCCGACGGCCGATCGTCGATCGTATCGATCGTCAGCCGTATCGTTAATCGCCACCGTCGGCCGCTTTCGCCGACCGCCGTCGTCGCCCGGCCGTCGATCGGCTGCGTTACCGCCGTCGTCGATTCGTCGTCGTCGTCGGTCGCCGATCGACCGGCCATCATCGGTCGTCGATCGCAGTCTAAATCTCATTTATATGCAATAAATCACATTTGCATGCATACAATAAATCACATTTATTGTATGCAAATAGGAAGCTTGTAATGTAATCTGGATTACATAGGTTTTGTTTTGTAATTCAGATTACAAAATTTTAATGTTTTTTGTAATTCAGATTACATTATATTACAATTCTAAAACAGTAACAAACAAAAAAATCTATCTTGTAATATAATCTGAATTACATTACAAGACATATTACGTAAACGTAGAAAAAGCGAACCTATTGATTATGATGAGGCTCTGTCCGTTGCCCCGAGTCCGTCCGTACAGGTTTTGCTAGATACATCAGTGGATATTTAATTTTTATTAAAACGATTATTAATTAAAAGTCTCTAATTTCCTCTTTAATATATAGTCCCAGAGTTATTTGAGTTGATAAATGTAAAAAAATAATTCTTGAATAGATAAAGATTAGAGTTTAAGGGTAGTCAGATTTACTGTGATCCTTTTCCTTTGTATTTATCATTTGGTATTTTGATTTATCTCCTTCATCATTAAAGACAGTCAAAGAGAATCATTAATATAACGATTCCATATTTTTTTTAATATATCTGAAATAATAATGAAAAAAGTTAATAAATTAATTGATGATTCAAAATAAGACTTTTGTGATAGTGCTGAGATGATAATTATATTATATGATAGATTGTACTAAAAGAATATATTTTAGATGGACGAATATCTACAGGACAATTCCTCTCATCAAAATATTCATGTAGTGATCGATTATAAATTGATTTTGTAATTTATCTCTCTTCGTATTATTATGGATCGATATTTCACAAAATATTAAAACCATCAATCTAGCAGCTTCCATCGATCTGTTCCATAGGTATTGTGAGTGAGATAAGTCATCAGAGAGACTTTGATCTTAATGCGATTAACCAATATAGAGGAGGAGCATCTAAATCCAAGAAAAAATTTTAGATTCTCCTTTAAAATTGATTCGTGCTCATTTTTATAAGTGTCGTTCTATCTCAACTAACGGATCTATCTCCGTAAAGACTATTATGGACCGATATTAAAAATATAGACGGACGTTATCACGTTTGCATCAAAATGAAGCCCAAACAGTGCATACAATTGTAAAATACGAACGTTAAATTGTTCATGCGTGGAGTTTAAGGAAGGAAATTACTGTTAAAAAAAAAAAAAAAAAAGCAATGGCATTGTATCAAACCACAAAATCATCGTTGATCTAGATTCCATGGCTCTCGAGTTCCAAGTCCGCCTCTTAGAACTTCGAGCTGCAGCCAGCCAGGTGCACCTGCGCATGAGGCAACAAAATTGTTGCACATGTCAATACAGACACATATCAATAGCAGCGCACTAAACCGCTTTACTGAAATAGGACGTGAATCCTGTGGAGCACTGCACATGCACCGCGATAAATAAACATTAATCCAACGCTACAACAATTCATGAATGTCGATAAAAATCTAGCATGTAATTCACGAGGCTCCTCTCTGTGTTTTCAAGGATCGATTCTGTTTTGGTTGTGCGCTCTGTGCGGATGGTAATGCACGATGTCTCTCGTCCTAGTGTGTTCGGCCCATCTGATGTAGTATGAGTTCAAACGTATTCTAACCATTCGTCATTCTGATTTACTCAGTCAGTCATTGAGAAACTTCTGTAGGACCAAGGACAATTGACCATCAGAATTAATAGGAAAGAAAAAATCATACCTTATATCTGATGTTAAAAAAAAAATCTAGCATGTCAAAAGAATGTAGGTAGGATTTTCTTTTTCTTTTTGTTTTTTTTTTCCGTTTACAAGGGGATCAGTCCCTTGACACGGGAGATTTCATATTCTTGAAAACAAGTCGGTGGCACAGGAAACTAAAAAAACATATATATATTTCTACTTGGATAAGTGGCGTGGTGATTAAGACACAGTGAAATTTACGAATAAGATAAGGATCGATTTTGAAAAAAAAATTAAAGTTCTTTTCTGTATTCAAATGACTCCACTTATCTTGGCTACTACGTCAAAGCTCATATAACCCTTTGTAATTTACCTCTACTATAGAACAGATCGATGGTGGCCGTTATATTAACGGATTCTAACCTTTTGTAGAAGAGATATCAACGGTCATGTTTACAACAAATGCACAAATTGTGATTTTGTACGTGGAGAACCTTGAGATGGTGTATGTACATCATATAGAACAAAAATATAAATTGTACGAACCATAGAATTGTCTTAATGAACTAGATCAATTTTTGAAAATTGTAAAATTTTTCGGAGTGTCTATCCTTCTATCGTATTAGTTCTTGATTGGATAAAAATATTCTTCATAATTTATCTTCCTTCATATAATTGTGGGACCAATGTTGAAAGACGTTTGAAATGAACACATCACCTTTTGCTCCTAGAAATATAAATTGCACATGCACTAAAATTGTCTCAAGAAACAAGGGTCAATCTCCGGAAGCTATAAAGTTTTTCGGGATACTTACTCTCTTGTCATGCTAATTTTTTATTAGATAAAAATATCTCTCGTAATTTATCTCCCTTCATCTAGCTATGAGATCGATAATGAGAGACATTTGGAGTAAATACATCACCTTTTGTCCTAAGAAATATAAATTGCACAAGCGATAAAATTGCCCCAATGAACAATTTCTGAGAGCTGCAAAGCTTTTCAGAGTATTTACCCTCCCATTATATTAGTTCTTGATTATATAAAATACTCATCCCCTCTCTTTATCTAACTGTGGGACCAACGATGAGAGATATATGGAGTAAGTGCATCACCTTTTATTTAAAAAAATATAAATTACAGTCATTATGAAATGATCAAATGGTTAGTACATATGATAGAATTGTCTTAAAGAGCAACGGTAAATCTCCAAAAATTATAAAGTTTTTCAAGTATCTATCTTTTGATCGTGTTAATTTTTAATTGAATAAAAATGTTTCTTATAATTTAACTCTCTTGCACTAATTATATATAGATTTCACCTCTATCTTAGAAAATATAAATAGTAGAGAAAAGAGGAGTTTTGATAAGTGTCCATTTTTTTGTGGTTCGTGCGCAACAAAAGAAAATGCACAGTAATCAAGTCTGACGCCGCTCGCACTGGTCGACGGGGGATCGAATTCTAACCACGATCCAATCGAAATCCAACGATGGTCTGATCAAACTCTGGTGCCGATCGAATTACGATTGGAATTTGATCGGCTACCGGTGAATCGGAGTTGTGCGCGGGTGAAATCACGGCGGAGAAAATACTATATATTTTTCATTTATTATGTAATCGTGATTGATCGAACGACGAACATACCGTCATACACGAGTCATGCAAGAAACAACGCTTCAGATATCAAACTCTGAGAAAAGAGTCATTTTGAAAAGATGCGCAGACCTGATAGTTGTCAAACACTTTGGCAAAAGGGGGAACGGCTTTAGTCTCTAGTGGTTGAGTAACATGTGACAAGGTATCATTCGAAGGAATGATACCCTAGGGCTTATAAAAAGAGGGGAGTCCTACCATTTGGAGAACTGTGGATGGCATGCCAAGTGATAAACTTTTTCCAACGCAAACATCTTTTGGCCTTGCCTTTCCTAATTTTTCCCACTTTGATCTATAAATCCACAAAGCCTTTGTATATAACCCAAAGATCTATTAAAATTCATCCCTTAATTTTAATCTTCTCATCTCACCCCGAGCACGGAACAAAGTAAGTTCGATGTTGTCCTTATGAAAATGATATGATGATTAAGACATGACAGAATTTACGAATAAAATAAAGATCGATTTCAGAGGAGGTCTAAAATCCTTTTCTGAATTCAGATGACTCTTATGTATCTTGGTCATCACGTCAAAGTTCATGGAATCCTCCGTAATTTATCTCCTTCACAATAATCATAGGACAGATCGATAGAGCCATTAGATTAAAGGATTTTAACCTTTTACGGAAAGTAAGCTCAACGTTGATGAAACTGTAGGGATGTATACTGAAAAGTCTATCTTTTCTATAAACATCTTTATTTTTGAAATAAGAATCACATGATCATTGTTTGCATATATTTATGCATATTGTCTAATACGTTACATTGTAGATAACATGGTGTGTGGTGTCACACGGGAGATTTTGTTATCGGCTCCTTGTAAAGTATAAGTAAAGGCTCACAGCCGAGATGACTTTGGACAAACCATCGGAATGGTTGTAGTGTGATTTGGTATTGGTTTGTCTTGACCATAGAATCACACTAGTGCACTTTGTGTGTATTGAGCAGGACCGACACAGAGGTGATTCGATTTATTGCTGACTACATAATCGAATCGGACCTCAGATATTATTTAGTACATGCTCTTAATCCCGATATAATAACGGACACATATACTTGGTACTCATCTCTTTGATTTACCAATGGGCGAGATTTATAGATTAAATCGATAGACTCGGTAAGTTGGGAGATGATATTATTTATATGGTGTGTCGTTGATTATAGGAGGAAATCGTGTCCTATATATTAGGATGATGATGTCCCCTTGAGGAGCTCATAAGGTTCATCATGTAAACCCTGCAGGTGGACTTGGTCCGGCATGATGAAAAGGTTGAGTGGTACTACTCAAGGAGTTAGATGTTGATTAATTAATGGTTAGTAAATTAATTAATCGACGGGCATTCGAGATCTTAAACACGGGGAGAAAATGTACAAATAATATATGGAGCCCATATTATCATATGGGGGTTGGTGAGGTAGATCAATGATGGACCTTTAGTGGATTGGATCATCATTAGTGGATCGGACTTTATGTAGGCGATCCATGGGTGGCCAAGACCCAACTCCTCCTCATGGTCCCTAATGTAGCCCATTAACACCTCAAGATGCTTAGATCCAATGGATAGAAACAAAACACTAAGATCCATTGGTAGAGATTAAATCTCTAAGATCCGACGGTTGAGATTAGATCTCTAGATCCGACGGTTGAGATTAAATCCCTAGAACCAATGGAGGAGATTAATTCATGGCTTATCCCCAAACTCTATAAAAGGTGGCATGGGGTTGGCGTGAAGATGATGATAGAGAGGGAGCAAGGCTTGGGCGGCAAGAATAGGGCAATCCTAGTTGAGATAGGATTGGAATTAGGGTTAGGGTTTGGAAGCAAGGGTGGCACCAAATAAGGCAAGTTTTCCTTCTTCTTCCTTGCCTTGTGGCCAACGTCAGACTATTCCAGCCCTTCCCAGCCCTTGGCGGCGCCCAAAACACTCCCTCTCTTCTCCTTAGGTGGTGGAAACAAGATATAGGGTTTCCTTGGTGTCTTGGTAGTTTTCCATCATCTTCTTCTCCTTCTAGTTGGCGGCGGCAAGAACTTCTATAGTTCTTTGTTGGTTGAGTTTTGAAGGAGAAAAACATTGTTTCTCTTCTTCCTCTTGCTTGGGAAAAGCAAGGAAGGAAGTTTTGCGATCTAGGAGCTTTGACTTTTGGTGGATCGTCGCCCACACGACGTCCAAAAGGAGGAGGGTCATACATTAGAAGACCAAGAGGTATAACTATTCTTCTATCTCTTTTATTCATTGCTTGTGTTTGTTTTTCAAAATATAAGCATGTTATATTTCTGTAAATAGGCTAAATAATACTGAGATCCCGAGTATAAACACAAAAACCGGCGATCCGGACATCGTCTATTCCGCGGCTACTCGTAGAATAGAGGATGGTCGCTTGAACAACTAGTTTGTTCAAGTGACCTCTCTAAATGAATAGCACGACGATGACTTGGTTGTCTTGGGAATCCCTTTTGTCTAGGATTACATTTTTAATCCGGGGACATCGAAGGGATCACCATGGTTAAGCAACCGAGGTGAAGGGGAAGCAAAGTTTCCTCTCACGGACTCGACAAGGAAAATTCCTTCAATTGGTATCAGAGCTTCCGGGCAAAATCTTTCAGAAACAAGTTGCGATTAGAGTGAGTTAAACATACTACATGCATGTATCTAATTCCAATTTGGCAAGCTAAACCTCACGTAGTCATAATTTGACCTAACTCCGCCCAACTCAAAATCCACTACCCTATTCCCAACCACAATAATTAGCCTGCATTAATTAACAGTTAACAAGCACTCGCAATAACTTGCAACTTCAGTCAAGAACTTTCATGTTAGCAATAGGAGAAAAAGAGCAAGAAAGTTATTAGGACCAAGATCCCACATAAGAACAATCAAGTTCATTGGATCAAATTGTAGGGTCAAAGCAATAGATCATTAGATCTTACAATTTAACAAAGTTAACTTTTAAAAAAAAAAAAACTTACTTGACAAATAAAATTTATAGAATGTCTCGAATTCAATTAACAAACAGCATTATGAACGTTCCAAATGTTCCTTTGTCATGATGTTAATGACCCTTAATGAACAACATATATTAAGTGCAATATAAATTGTTTAGATATTGCACCTTTAGTTTTTTATGTAATAAGCAATAAATTCTATCAAGTAAATGCTAATGACAAACAAAAGAAAAAGATAACTCAGTACACAAAGCTTCCGCTAAAGAGTAGGAAGAGTCTATTTGTACGCATGAATTGACAAACAAACTAAAATAAGTATCTCTATTTAAAAGTTAAAACAGGTTTAATTGCATGAATTGAAAATTACGCTTATATGGTACAGTAAAGAAAGTGAAATCTACTTTTGATGAATGTCACTGCTTAGGAATGCAGTGGAAAAGTTAGATATGATCTTTGGAACATTAAAACCCAATCAAATTGATCTCCTGAGATACTGATCATCTAGCCCAGTTTAGTAGCTTCTACTATAAAATTTAAGGCCCAAGTTAACTCAAAAAGGTACGTCAAGATGAGTGAATGATATGAAGATTAAAACGGCAAAGATACTCTTAATTATCAATACAAATTAATAATAAAAGTTTCTATCTGTGTGCATTAAACTAAAAAACAGACCCATAACTTATATGCAAAATAATCAGAATATTGAACAAATGGCATCTAGCTGACCTGCCATAATTGAGATTTGAGCTTCATCTCTAAGGCATGACTCATAGCCAACATTCCATCCAATTTTGCAGCCTCCAAAAGAAAAGCTTGCAGAGCATCACGAGTTGCTTGTAGACGAACACCACCAGATGTGACAATTGTCTCCAAAACTCTTTCCTCACGACTCTTAACCGCACTATTACTTGAACTTGTTTCCTCACTTCTTGCAGAAGTGGTAACACTGATCAGTGTTGAATTAGAACCCCAAGTCCCAGAATTTCTTCCTGGCACCCCAGAAGCATCCTGGCTTTCTATCTGGTATTCAATCCCCTGATAATCATTGTGACTGTCTATTTCTGTTGTTAGAGACCTTTGAAGATTTGGACTCCTATAACTGCCAGAATCATCCTTTCTTGACAAATAGACAGCAGCTATGGTGTTTAGTCCGTGCTTGATGGTAGCACTACCAAGACCTACCACTTCACTGATAAAATGATCTTTTATCATCAGTAGGAACCTCAAAATTCTTATTACCAAAGCCTTGGTTGCGCTTATTAAGACCTACCAATGTAACAGTAGTCTTGTTCTCCTCAGAAGCAAAGACAACAGCAATGGCCTCATGAGCAGTTTCCCGAACAGCCTTATTAAGATTTAAGGGCATCCCCTTTCAGAGGATCTAGCTCACCTTTAGCTTTGCGACAGCAAGATGTAAAATAAATATTCATCATAGTGTCTGTAAATTTATATACTTCCAGTGACAACAGTTAAATCTAGTAAGAATAGTACTATATACATATACAGATAAAGAGAATTCAGATTGCGTATTTTCAAAACATATTGTGCCAGCAAACACAACGATCTTTTCATAAAAATGGGCTATATCGGATAGGAACACACAAGACCAATAGAGAAATTTTAAAACTATTGTACACGCTGCAAAAACTTGCCATGGGAAAGAAAGGTTTTTAATCGATAATTAAGATTCCATATCGTGTCAATTCAAGAAGTAGAATTCCATGTTTCACTGTGATGAACATGGTAGAATAAACAACTAAAAAATGTAGATATAAGGAAACTGGATCAATTGGATCGCTTGCAAATAGGTTTGACCCTGAGATATTCCTAGATTTGCTTGTTACGGCTATTGTCTTCCATGATTTACCATTTCAATTTGTCGAATATGAGGGTATTTGTACGCTTTTGAAGTACCTTTGTCCTAATTTGCATATTGTGACTAGAAATACCGAGGAAGCTCATGTGTTGAAAATGAATCAAACAAACAAGTTGAAGTTGAGATATTTGTTAGATGGTATTTCTAGTCAAATTTTCTTGACGTCTGATATGTGGACTTCTATAGCAACTGATGGATACATTTGTTTGACGGGACATGTCATAGACAACAATTGAGAGCTATTCAAAGTTATTTTATAATTTTCTCTTATGCCTCTGCCTCATACTGGAGTTGAAATTGCAGAAAAAAATTTTGACTTGATTTCTGAGTGGGGAATTGAGAATTATATTATCTCATTGACTCTGGATAATGCCTTAACTAATGATGTTACTCTGAATGTCTTGAAGTCTCAATTGAATATAAGGAATGCTTTGTTAGTGAATGGAGAATTCTTTCATTAGCGTTGTTGTTCACATATTTTGAATTTGATTGTGAAAGAAGGGATGAAAAGAGATTGATATCATGGTAAATATGTCAAGGGATCACAAGCGAGAAAGGACAAGCTTAATGAATGCATCAATCTTATGTCTATTGAGACAATAAAGGAGCTAAGGCAGGATGCTCCCACTAAATGAAATTCTATATATCTCATGCTTGAGAGTCCTATTTTCTATAGGCATGCATTATGTGATATGGAGTTGAGTGATCCAAACTATAAAGATTGTCCTTGAGAACAATGGGAGAGAGTTGAAAAGATTATGAAATTTGTATTATGTAATTTATGACTTGACTCATGAATTTTCTAGGACAAAGTATCCGATATCAAATTTATACTTTCTTGGGGCTTTTGTGTTGTATTTTACTTTGGGCGAGCATCGTAAAGTTCGGATAACTATGTTCTGATCAATGGCGGATAGAATGATGGGAAAATTTAATAAGTATTGGTCCGATTTTAGTTTTGATATTGGCTATCTGTGATATTTGATCCACGATATAAATTTCATTTTGTGGAGTTCTATTTATATAAGTGTTATTCGGAAACTAACTCCATTAAAATTATGAAGGTTCATTGCAAATCGTTTTCTCTCTTTGATGAGTATGTGGCGGACAAGACCTCTATTGCCTCTTCTTGCTCCAAGCAGGTATTTAATAAGAATAGTTCATCACATGAGAATGCAGTATGTAGTTTGTTGAAGGTAAATTTTTAGAGAAATTAAAAATTCTGTTCCATTTATGTTATCATGCATTTACTTATTATTAATTTGTTCAATTTTATTTGATGCAGGAATTTGATACTTTTAAGTGAATTGTTTGATATCGAATCAAAAGACACAATTGGAATTGTATTTAGACGCACCAAGAGTTTATAGAAACTCTAAAATTCATGTCTTGAATTTTTAAAAGTTGAACAATTTCGATATCCACAAATTGTTGCAATGACTCATGATGTGCTAGCCATTCCGATATCCACAATTGCATCCAAGTATGCATTTATCATAAGAGAGAGAATTGTTGATCGATTGAAGTTGTCTCAAACGAAGTTGCACTTCTTTGTAATAAAATTGGATTATGAACTTGAAAGGTAATATTTGTTTCATTTATTTTAATAATTTAATTTTTATACAACTACTTATTTAAGATGTACCTTTAATTCTCTTATTTGAAACTACGTACTAAGTGCGTTTGGTTCAATAATCATACATAATCTTGATTATATGATTACGAGAGAATAAAATATAATCTTGGAATAAAGTATAACCTTTGATAAAACCTTGTTTGGTTGGAGGTTTTAATATATAACTTAGTTTAACATTTTACTAAATTATCCTTTGTCTTTTGCTCAATCGATTCGGCGGCGATGATAGAAATATTAATGGCGATGACAACGATTGGTGATGGCGATGCTTGATCGGTCGGCGGTGGCGATGGCCGTAGCGATCGATCGGCGGCGGCGGCAGCGGTGGCCGATCCGATCAGCGACAATGGCGGTGATCGGCCGTGGCGGCAATGATAGGCGGCCGTCGGCAGCGACAACGGCCCGGCGGCGGCGGCTGGCGGCGTCGTCGATCGACAATAAGGCGGCGGCGGCGGCCAGCGGCGATAAGCGGCGGTGGCGGCGGCGGCGATGGCGGCAACAGCGTGGAGCGATAGGCGAGCGCAAGCGGAGAGCGATGGCGGCCCGGCGGAGGCGGCAATTAGCGGCGGCGGCGGCAAACCCGGCGATGGCGGCGGTGATAGGCGGCAGGCGATGGCGGGTGGTAGCCAGGTGGTGGCGATAGCATGGCGATAAGCGGCAGCGGCAGCGGCGGCGACCTGGCTGATTAGTCAATTGAGTTTTGACAAATTGACATTTAAAATATTACTAGGGTAATATTAGAAAACAATTCCTTAACTCAGAATCAACAAAAATCTTGGTTCTCGAGGTTTTCCGATTTCCCTAAAAGTTTTTTCATAATCGGGTAATGAACAATTACGGGTAATTGTTCATAACCTAAACCAAACAAGATTTTTGTTAATAATCTAACAAGGTTATCAACAAAAATCTCAATCAACGGAGAAACTCACGGAGGATATTATTATGAAGCGAGGAACTCACGAGGATATTATTATGATAAACTTTCACCCTTCAACTAAAGATTCAATTAGTTGACATTTTTTTAGTATTGTTATTATTTTTCTTAAATGAAATTTATTTTGAGTAATATTATAATCATATCATATTCATGAGCAAAACATCCATCGACAAGTTGATGATAGCAGTTCGTGGCTTTTACTCACTTGATAGGTACAAGAACATAAAATTTTAACATTGATGTTCATGTTCTGACTTGCATTTATTTATTTGACAAGTTTCATCAAAATTCATCTTGATGTCCAGCAACGATGGTGATATCTTCCCAATATAATTGACAAAAGTGGTTCTTTTAGCAGTGATAGAAAAAAGAGATGGATGATATTTGTGTAATCTCTATAAGTTTGAATGATGATGACAATCTTTGAAATTTATTTTGTATTTTTATGATAATTTTGAGAGTGTATGTTTTATTGTCATGCACTTGTAATTCCAATTGGATAGTGTGGGTTGTGAGAATTATTGATTTTGTATAAGTTCATTTGCTTAAGTTATTACATTATCGTGTACTTATATGTATTTTTTTGTCCATTATTTTTTATCGTATCTAATAATCTGTTTTATACTTTACTTAAGTTATTGCATTTCCATATAATTATGAGTTATTTAGTGTCTATTGGTGCAGATCGTATCTTACAATCTATTTTACATGTATTTTTTTCGTATCTAACGAATCGTGTCATGTATATATGAAACTAAGTGGATCGTGTTCAGATTGAACTCATTGATACGAAAAATTAAACGGATTGAATGTGGATTAATATTTTCTGATTGTGTATAGATCATGTCAAGATACGAATCCGATTTATTATCCGATTTGTCACGTCTACATTAAACAACCTAATTGAGCGATGCTTCCAATGAAGACAACGATTGAGAAAATTAAATAAATCTCGAAGAGTCAATCCAGTGTCGACAATTCAAAATGAATGGTTCAGAATCGAATAGTTCTTGAAAAATTGGCCTTTATTTTAAAGTAATTACAATTTCGAATCATCGGATTCAATGATTCGACCCTAAATTTGCCCCTAATTATCATCTTAAATATCAAAATTTACTTTATTATTTGCATCACTAAAATCAAAAGAAATCGTCAAATAATTCTCAAGTTCCTATCTAAAATTCAAGGATCCTCGTGGATATTTCATCTATTTTAAATAAAAAATTATACATTCATAAGTTTTACATTTATACTACTAATATCTTGAAGTTTTGATATATTATTTTCTAATTCATATTTTAAAATATATTTTTTATAAATTTCATATAATATATTTCTAATATTTTGTATTATAGTAGCGAGAATAAAAGAAACTTCTATTCTAATTAAAACATCATAATACATAACTAATATTCGTATAAAACATCTAACTTTAATCTATGATTTAAACCAAATGTGACTAAATAAATATCAGAAATATAATACTTTTTTTATAATTAAATTTAAAAATTCATCATTAATATATAATCATTTACAACATCGCTAATAGACAATAAACATCAAAAGGTTATTATTGAGATTGAAAATATTTTATTAGTTAATCCATATTCTTCTAAAATTAAATGTAATAATCGAAAAATATTATTAGCAACGTGTGATTCGTCAAAAATTCAATAAGATAATAAATATTTTTGGATTGTCTAGAAATTATCGATACAATGACAAATCATACTCATATAGGAATGAGTTTTATCTGTACATAAAGATATTTCACTATTTAATTTACTAAATTTTTTAATTATTTCTTTCCTTATTTTATTAATTTTTCAATTGTACAAGTAAATATAATTATAGGAATACATTTAGTAGATTTATTAAGAGATTTTTGAACAAAAATCTTTAAAAATGCATTTATACCCAAAACTAAATGAAAGATGTTATACCGAAATGAATTTAGCTAATGATTTTTAATTTACCTCAAAATTCTTATTACCAAAGCCTTGGTTGCGCTTTATTAAGACCTACCAATGTAATGAGTCTTGTTCTCCTCGAAGCAAAGACAACAGCAATGGCCTCATGAGCAGTTTCCCGAACAGCCTTATTAAGATTTAAGGGCATCCCCTTTCAGAGGATCTAGCTCACCTTTAGCTTTGCAACAGTAAGATGTAAAATAAATATTCATCATAGTGTCTGTAAATTTATATACTTCAAAGGATAAATAGCTTAAATCTAGTAAGAATAGTACTATATACATATACAGATAAAGAGAATTCAGATTGCGTATTTTCAAAACATATTGTGCCAGCAAACACAACGATCTTTTCATAAAAATGAGCTATATCGGATAGGAACACACAAGACCAATAGAGAAATTTTAAAACTATTGTACACGCTGCAAAAACTTGCCATGGGAAAGAAAGGCTTTTAATCGATAATTAAGATTCCATATCGTGTCAATTCAAGAAGTAGAATTCCATGTTTCACTGTGATGAACAAGGTAGAATAAACAACTAAAAAATGTAGATATAAGGAAACTGGATCAATTGGATTGCTTGCAAATAGGTTTGACCCTGAGATATTCCTAGATTTGCTTGTTACGGCTATTGTCTTCCATGATTTACCATTTCAATTTGTCGAATATGAGGGTATTTGTACGCTTTTGAAGTACCTTTGTCCTAATTTGTATATTGTGACTAGAAATACCGAGGAAGCTCATGTGTTGAAAATGAATCAAACAAACAAGTTGAAGTTGAGATATTTGTTAGATGGTATTTCTAGTCAAATTTCCTTGACGTCTGATATGTGGACTTCTATAGCAACTGATGAATACATTTGTTTGACGGGACATGTCATAGACAACAATTGGGAGCTATTCAAAGTTATTTTATAATTTTCTCTTATGCCTCTGCCTCATACTGGAGTTGAAATTACAGAAAAAATTTTTGGCTTGATTTCTGAGTGGGGAATTGAGAATTATATTATCTCATTGACTCTGGATAATGCCTTAACTAATGATGTTACTCTGAATGTCTTGAAGTCTCAATTGAATATAAAGAATGCTTTGTTAGTGAATGGAGAATTCTTTCATTAGCGTTGTTGTTCACATATTTTGAATTTGATTGTGAAAGAAGGGATGAAAAGAGATTGATATCATGGTAAATATGTCAAGGGATCACAAGCGAGAAAGGACAAGCTTAATGAATGCATCAATCTTATGTCTATTGAGACAATAAAGGAGCTAAGGCAGGATGCTCCCACTAAATGAAATTCTATATATCTCATGCTTGAGAGTCCTATTTTCTATAGGCATGCATTATGTGATATGGAGTTGAGTGATCCAAACTATAAAGATTGTCCTTCAACAGAACAATGGGAGAGAGTTGAAAAGATTATGAAATTTGTATTATGTAATTTATGACTTGACTCATGAATTTTCTAGGACAAAGTATCCGATATCAAATTTATACTTTCTTGGGGCTTTTGTGTTGTATTTTACTTTGGAGCGAGCATCATAAAGTTCGGATAACTATGTTCGGTCAATGGCAGATAGAATGATGGGAAAATTTAATAAGTATTGGTCCGATTTTAGTTTTGATATTGGCTATCTCTGTGATATTTGATCCACGATATAAATTTCATTTTGTGGAGTTCTATTTATATAAGTGTTATTCGGAAACTAACTCCATTAAAATTATGAAGGTTCATTGCAAATCGCTTTTCTCTCTTTGATGAGTATGTGGACAAGACCTCTATTGCCTCTTCTTGCTCCAAGGTATTTAATAAGAATAGTTCATCACATGAGAATGCATGTAGTTTGTTGAAGGTAAATTTTAGAGAAATTAAAAATTCTATTCCATTTATGTTATCATGCATTTACTTATTATTAATTTGTTCAATTTTTATTTGATGCAGGAATTTGATACTTTTCAAAGTGAATTGTTTGATATCGGAAATCAAAAGACACAATTGGAATTGTATTTAAACGCACCAAGAGTTTATAGAAACTCTAAAATTCATGTCTTGAATTTTTTAAAAGTTGAACAATTTCGATATCCACAAATTGTTGCAATGACTCATGATGTGCTAGCCATTCCGATATCCACAATTGCATCCGAGTATGCATTTATCATAAGAGAGAGAATTGTTGATCAGTATCGAAGTTGTCTTAAACCAGAAGTTCTAGAAGCACTTCTTTGTAATAAAAATTGGATTATGAACTTGAAAGGTAATATTTGTTTCATTTATTTTAATAATTTAATTTTTATACAACTACTTATTTAAGATGTACCTTTAATTCTCTTATTTAAAACTACGCACTAAGGGTGCGTTTGGTTCAAGTAATCATACATAATCTTGATTATATGATTACCAGAGAATAAAATATAATCTTGGAATAAAGTATAACCTTTGATAAAAACCTTGTTTGGTTGGAGATTTTAATATATAACTTAGTTTAATATTTTACTAAATTATCCTTTGTCTTTTGCTACGATGATAGAAATATTAATAGCGATGACAACGATTGGTGATGGCGAGATCGGTCGGCGGTGGCGATGGCGCTAGCGATCGGTCGGGCGGCGGCGGTGGCCGCCGATCAGCGGCGACAATGGCGATTGATCGGCCGTGGCAATGATGGCGCCGTCGGCGGCGACAACGGCCCGGCCGGCGGCGGCGGCGGTGATCGTCGGTCGACAATGCGGCGGCGGCGGCAACGGCCAGCGATAAGGCGCGGTGGCGGCGGCCGGCGATGGCGGCAACAGCAGTGGCGAAGGCGATGGCAAGCGGAAGCGCGATGCGGCGGCGGAGGCGGCAGTGCGCGGCGGCGGCAAACGGCGATGGCAGCGGTGATAGCGGAGGCGGCGAGGCGATGGCGGAGTGGTGACGGTGGTGGCGATGGCAGCGGCGACGATAGGCGATGCGGCGGTGGCGATGCGGCAGCGGCAGCGGCGGCGACCGCGGCGCGGGCGGCGGCGGCCGGCGATGGCGGTGATTAGCAGCGGCGGCGCGGCCGTCGACAGCGGCAACAAATCAATTGAGTTTTGACAAATTGACATTTAAAATATTACTAGGGGTAATATTAGAAAAACAATTCCTTAACTCCGAGAATCAACAAAAATCTTGGTTCTCGAGGTTTTCCGATTTCCCCTAAAAAGTTTTTTTTTCATAATCAGGTAATGAACAATTACCAGGTAATTGTTCATAACCTAAACCAAACAAGATTTTTGTTAATAATCTAACAAGGTTATCAACAAAAATCTCCAATCAAACGCACAGAGAAACTCACAGAGGATATTATTATGAAGCTTGAGGAACTCACAGAGGATATTATTATGTTAAACTTTCACCCTTCAACTAAAGATTCAATTAGTTGACATTTTTTTAGTATTGTTATTATTTTTCTTAAATGAAATTTATTTTGAGTAATATTATAATCATATCATATTCATGAGCAAAACATCCATCGACAAGTTGATGATAGCAGTTCGTGGCTTTTACTCACTTGATAGGTACAAGAACATAAAATTTTAACATTGATGTTCATGTTCTGACTTGCATTTATTTATTTGACAAGTTTCATCAAAATTCATCTTGATGTCCAGCAACGATGGTGATATCTTCCCAATATAATTGACAAAAGTGGTTCTTTTAGCAGTGATAGAAAAAAGAGATGGATGATATTTGTGTAATCTCTATAAGTTTGAATGATGATGACAATCTTTGAAATTTATTTTGTATTTTTATGATAATTTTGAGAGTGTATGTTTTATTGTCATGCACTTGTAATTCCAATTGGATAGTGTGGGTTGTGAGAATTATTGATTTTGTATAAGTTCATTTGCTTAAGTTATTACATTATCGTGTACTTATATGTATTTTTGTCTATTATTTTTATCGTATCTAGTAATCATTTTATACTTTACTTAAGTTATTGCATTTCCATATAATTATGAGTTATTTAGTGTCTATTGGTTCAGATCGTATCTTACAATCTATTTTACATGTATTTTTTTCGTATCTAACGAATCGTGTCATGTATATATGAAACTAAGTGGATCGTGTTCAGATTGAACTCATTGATACGAAAAATTAAACGGATTGAATATGGATTAATATTTTCTGATTGTGTATAGATCATGTCAAGATACGAATCCGATCCATTATCCGATTTGTCACCTACATTAAACAACCTAATTGAGCGATGCTTCCAATGAAGACAACGATTGAGAAAATTAAATAAATCTCGAAGAGTCAATCCAGTGTCGACAATTCAAAATGAATGGTTCAGAATCGAATAGTTCTTGAAAAATTGGCCTTTATTTTAAAGTAATTACAATTTGGAATCATCGGATTCAATGATTTGATTTTCGATTCGAAATTATTATTTGGGGGTCACAACCCCTCCCCTAAATCTCCCTAAATTCGCCCCTAATTATCATCTTAAATATCAAAATTTACTTTATTATTTGTATCACTAAAATCAAAATAAATCGTTAAATAATTCTCAAGTTCCTATCTAAAATTCGAGGATCCTCGTGAATATTTCATCTATTTTAAGTAAAAAATTATACATTCATAAGTTTTACATTTATACTACTAATATCTTGAAGTTTTGATATATTATTTTCTAATTCATATTTTAAAATATATTTTTTATAAATTTCATATAATATATTTCTAATATTTTGTATTATAGTAGCGAGAATAGAAGAATCTTCTATTCTAATTAAAACATCATAATACATAAATTCATATAAAACATCTAACTTTAATCTATGATTTAAACCAAATGTGACTAAATAAATATTAGAAATATAATACTTTTTTTATAATTAAATTTAAAAATTCATCATTAATATATAATCATTTACAACATCGCTAATAGACAATAAACATCAAAAGGTTATTATTGAAATTGAAAATATTTTATTAGTTAATCCATATTCTTCTAAAATTAAATGTAATAATCGAAAAATATTATTAGCAACGTGTGATTCATCAAAAATTCAATAAGATAATAAATATTTTTGGATTGTCTAGAAATTATCGATACAATGACAAATCATACTCATATAGGAATTAGTTTTTTAATTGTCACTCTAAATATCCGTATACATAAAGATATTTCACTATTTAATTTACTAAATTTTTAATTATTTCTTTCCTTATTTTATTAATTTGTCTTTGAAGATTTGGACTCCTATAAGCCAATCATCCTTTCTTGACAAATAGACAGGAGCTATTGTGTTTAGTCCGTGCTTGATGGTAGCACTACCAAGACCTACCACTTCACTGATAAAATGATCTTTTATCATCAGTAGTAACCTCAAAATTCTTATTACCAAAGCCTTGGTTTCGCTTATTAAGACCTACCAATGTAATAAAGAGTCTTGTTCTCCTCGTATAAAGACAACAAAGAATGGCCTCATGAGCAGCTTTCAACAAATTTTATTAAGATTTAAGGGCATCCCTTTCAGGAGGATCTAGCTCACCTTTAGCTTTGACAAAGAAGATGTAAAATAAATATTCATCATAGTGCGTAAATTTATATACTTCCAAAGGACAACAGATTAAATCTAGTAAGAATAGTACTATATACATATACAGATAAAGAGAATTCAGATTGCGTATTTTCAAAACATATTGTGCCAAAGAAACACAACGATCTTTTCATAAAAATGAGCTATATCGGATAGGAACACACAAGACCAATAGAGAAATTTTAAAACTATTGTACACGCTGCAAAAACTTGCCATGGGAAAGAAAGGCTTTTAATCGATAATTAAGATTCCATATCGTGTCAATTCAAGAAGTAGAATTCCATGTTTCACTGTGATGAACATGGTAGAATAAACAACTAAAAAATGTAGATATAAGGAAACTGGATCAATTGGATCGCTTGCAAATAGGTTTGACCCTGAGATATTCCTAGATTTGCTTGTTACGGCTATTGTCTTCCATGATTTACCATTTCAATTTGTCGAATATGAGGGTATTTGTACGCTTTTGAAGTACCTTTGTCCTAATTTGCATATTGTGACTAGAAATACCGAGGAAGCTCATGTGTTGAAAATGAATCAAACAAACAAGTTGAAGTTGAGATATTTGTTAGATGGTATTTCTAGTCAAATTTTCTTCGACGTCGATATGTGGACTTCTATAGCAACTGATGGATACATTTGTTTGACGGGACATGTCATAGACAACAATTGAGAGCTATTCAAAGTTATTTTATAATTTTCTCTTATGCCTCTGCCTCATACTGGAGTTGAAATTGCAGAAAAAAATTTTGACTTGATTTCTGAGTGGGGAATTGAGAATTATATTATCTCATTGACTCTGGATAATGCCTTAACTAATGATGTTACTCTGAATGTCTTGAAGTCTCAATTGAATATAAGGAATGCTTTGTTAGTGAATGGAGAATTCTTTCATTAGCGTTGTTGTTCACATATTTTGAATTTGATTGTGAAAGAAGGGATGAAAAGAGATTGATATCATGGTAAATATGTCAAGGGATCATGGCGAGAAAGGACAAGCTTAATGAATGCATCAATCTTATGTCTATTGAGACAATAAAGGAGCTAAGGCAGGATGCTCCCACTAAATGAAATTCTATATATCTCATGCTTGAGAGTCCTATTTTCTATAGGCATGCATTATGTGATATGGAGTTGAGTGATCCAAACTATAAAGATTGTCCTTCAACAGAACAATGGGAGAGAGTTGAAAAGATTATGAAATTTGTATTATGTAATTTATGACTTGACTCATGAATTTTCTAGGACAAAGTATCCGATATCAAATTTATACTTTCTTGGGGCTTTTGTGTTGTATTTTACTTTGGAGCGAGCATCATAAAGTTCGGATAACTATGTTCGGTCAATGGCAGATAGAATGATGGGAAAATTTAATAAGTATTGGTCCGATTTTAGTTTTGATATTGGCTATCTCTGTGATATTTGATCCACGATATAAATTTCATTTTGTGGAGTTCTATTTATATAAGTGTTATTCGGAAACTAACTCCATTAAAATTATGAAGGTTCATTGCAAATCGTTTTCTCTCTTTGATGAGTATGTGGCGGACAAGACCTCTATTGCCTCTTCTTGCTCCAAGCAGGTATTTAATAAGAATAGTTCATCACATGAGAATGCAGTATGTAGTTTGTTGAAGGTAAATTTTTAGAGAAATTAAAAATTCTGTTCCATTTATGTTATCATGCATTTACTTATTATTAATTTGTTCAATTTTTATTTGATGCAGGAATTTGATACTTTTCAAAGTGAATTGTTTGATATCGGAAATCAAAAGACACAATTGGAATTGTATTTAGACGCACCAAGAGTTTATAGAAACTCTAAAATTCATGTCTTGAATTTTTTAAAAGTTGAACAATTTCGATATCCACAAATTGTTGCAATGACTCATGATGTGCTAGCCATTCCGATATCCACAATTGCATCCGAGTATGCATTTATCATAAGAGAGAGAATTGTTGATCAGTATTGAAGTTGTCTCAAACCAGAAGTTCCAGAAGCACTTCTTTGTAATAAAAATTGGATTATGAACTTGAAAGGTAATATTTGTTTCATTTATTTTAATAATTTAATTTTTATACAACTACTTATTTAAGATGTACCTTTAATTCTCTTATTTCAGAAACTACGTACTAAGGGTGCGTTTGGTTCAAGTAATCATACATAATCTTGATTATATGATTACCAGAGAATAAAATATAATCTTGGAATAAAGTATAACCTTTGATAAAAACCTTGTTTGGTTGGAGGTTTTAATATATAACTTAGTTTAACATTTTACTAAATTATCCTTTGTCTTTTGCTCAATCAATTCGACGACGATGATAGAAATATTAATGACGATGACAACGATTGGCTGATGACAGTGCTTGATCGGTCGACGGTGGCGATGACCGACTAGCGGTCGGTCGACGGCGGCGACGACGGTGGCCGACCGATCAACGGCGACAATGACGATTGATCGACCGGCGGCGACAATGATGGGCGACCGATCGACGACGACAACGACTGGCCGGGCGACGGCTGGCGACGGTCGTCGGTCGACAATGGGCGGCGGCGACGGCCAGCCAGCGATGGGCGGCGGTGGCGGCCAGCCGGCGATGAGCGACGACAGCGGTGGAGGGCGATGGGCGGCAAGCGGAGAGCGATGAGCGGCGGGCGGAGGGCGACGGGTGGCGGCGGCGGCGACCGGCCAGCGATGAGCGGCGGTGATGGCGGAGGGCGACGGCGATGGCGGCGGTGGTGACGGTGGTGGCGATGCGACGACAATGATAATGGCGATGGCGGCGGCGCCGGCGATGGCGGCGACGGCGAACGAAGCGACGACCACGGGCGGCGACGCGATTTATGATTGAGCAATTGACGGCGGCGACGGTCGACAACGGGCAACAAATCAATTGAGTTTTGACAAATTGACATTTAAAATATTACTAGGGGTAATATTAGAAAAACAATTCCTTAACTCCGAGAATCAACAAAAATCTTGGTTCTCCAAGGTTTTCCGATTTCCCCTAAAAAGTTTTTTTTTTCATAATCAGGTAATGAACAATTACCAGGTAATTGTTCATAACCTAAACCAAACAAGATTTTTGTTAATAATCTAACAAGGTTATCAACAAAAATCTCCAATCAAACGCACAGAGAAACTCACAGAGGATATTATTATGAAGCTTGAGGAACTCACAGAGGATATTATTATGTTAAACTTTCACCCTTCAACTAAAGATTCAATTAGTTGACATTTTTTTAGTATTGTTATTATTTTTCTTAAATGAAATTTATTTTGAGTAATATTATAATCATATCATATTCATGAGCAAAACATCCATCGACAAGTTGATGATAGCAGTTCGTGGCTTTTACTCACTTGATAGGTACAAGAACATAAAATTTTAACATTGATGTTCATGTTCTGACTTGCATTTATTTATTTGACAAGTTTCATCAAAATTCATCTTGATGTCCAGCAACGATGGTGATATCTTCCCAATATAATTGAAAAGTGGTTCTTTTAGCGTGATAGAAAAAAGAGATGGATGATATTTGTGTAATCTCTATAAGTTTGAATGATGATGACAATCTTTGAAATTTATTTTGTATTTTTATGATAATTTTGAGAGTGTATGTTTTATTGTCATGCACTTGTAATTCCAATTGGATAGTGTGTGAGAATTATTGATTTTGTATAAGTTCATTTGCTTGCTATTACATTATCGTACTTATATGTATTTTTTGTCTATTATTTTTTATCGTATCTAGTAATCGCTTTTATACTTTACTTAAGTTATTGCATTTCCATATAATTATGAGTTATTTAGTGTCTATTGGTTCGGAGATCAGATATCTTACAATCTATTTTACATGTATTTTTTTCGTATCTAACGAATCGTGTCATGTATATATGAAACTAAGTGGATCGTGTTCAGATTGAACTCATTGATACGAAAAATTAAACGGATTGAATATGGATTAATATTTTCTGATTGTGTATAGATCATGTCAAGATACGAATCCGATCCATTATCCGATTTGTCACGTCTACATTAAACAACCTAATTGAGCGATGCTTCCAATGAAGACAACGATTGAGAAAATTAAATAAATCTCGAAGAGTCAATCCAGTGTCGACAATTCAAAATGAATGGTTCAGAATCGAATAGTTCTTGAAAAATTGGCCTTTATTTTAAAGTAATTACAATTTGGAATCATCGGATTCAATGATTTGATTTTCGATTCGAAATTATTATTTGGGGGTTGCCAACCCCTCCCTAAATCTCCTAAATTCGCCCCTAATTATCATCTTAAATATCAAAATTTACTTTATTATTTGTATCACTAAAATCAAAATAAATCGTTAAATAATTCTCAAGTTCCTATCTAAAATTCGAGGATCCTCGTGAATATTTCATCTATTTTAAGTAAAAAATTATACATTCATAAGTTTTACATTTATACTACTAATATCTTGAAGTTTTGATATATTATTTTCTAATTCATATTTTAAAATATATTTTTTATAAATTTCATATAATATATTTCTAATATTTTGTATTATAGTAGCGAGAATAGAAGAATCTTCTATTCTAATTAAAACATCATAATACATAAATTCATATAAAACATCTAACTTTAATCTATGATTTAAACCAAATGTGACTAAATAAATATTAGAAATATAATACTTTTTTTATAATTAAATTTAAAAATTCATCATTAATATATAATCATTTACAACATCGCTAATAGACAATAAACATCAAAAGGTTATTATTGAAATTGAAAATATTTTATTAGTTAATCCATATTCTTCTAAAATTAAATGTAATAATCGAAAAATATTATTAGCAACGTGTGATTCATCAAAAATTCAATAAGATAATAAATATTTTTGGATTGTCTAGAAATTATCGATACAATGACAAATCATACTCATATAGGAATGAGTTTTTTAATTGTCACTCTAAATATCTGTACATAAAGATATTTCACTATTTAATTTACTAAATTTTTTAATTATTTCTTTCCTTATTTTATTAATTTGTCTTTGAAGATTTGGACTCCTATAACTGCCAGAATCATCCTTTCTTGACAAATAGACAGCAGCTATGGTGTTTAGTCCGTGCTTGATGGTAGCACTACCAAGACCTACCACTTCACTGATAAAATGATCTTTTATCATCAGTAGGAACCTCAAAATTCTTATTACCAAAGCCTTGGTTGCGCTTATTAAGACCTACCAATGTAACAGTAGTCTTGTTCTCCTCAGAAGCAAAGACAACAGCAATGGCCTCATGAGCGCTTTCTAATGACCTTATTAAGATTTAAGGGCATCCCTTTCAGAGGATCTAGCTCACCTTTAGCTTTGCGACAGCAAGATGTAAAATAAATATTCATCATAGTGTCTGTAAATTTATATACTTCCAGTGACAACAGTTAAATCTAGTAAGAATAGTACTATATACATATACAGATAAAGAGAATTCAGATTGCGTATTTTCAAAACATATTGTGCCAGCAAACACAACGATCTTTTCATAAAAATGGGCTATATCGGATAGGAACACACAAGACCAATAGAGAAATTTTAAAACTATTGTACACGCTGCAAAAACTTGCCATGGGAAAGAAAGGTTTTTAATCGATAATTAAGATTCCATATCGTGTCAATTCAAGAAGTAGAATTCCATGTTTCACTGTGATGAACATGGTAGAATAAACAACTAAAAAATGTAGATATAAGGAAACTGGATCAATTGGATCGCTTGCAAATAGGTTTGACCCTGAGATATTCCTAGATTTGCTTGTTACGGCTATTGTCTTCCATGATTTACCATTTCAATTTGTCGAATATGAGGGTATTTGTACGCTTTTGAAGTACCTTTGTCCTAATTTGCATATTGTGACTAGAAATACCGAGGAAGCTCATGTGTTGAAAATGAATCAAACAAACAAGTTGAAGTTGAGATATTTGTTAGATGGTATTTCTAGTCAAATTTTCTTGACGTCTGATATGTGGACTTCTATAGCAACTGATGGATACATTTGTTTGACGGGACATGTCATAGACAACAATTGAGAGCTATTCAAAGTTATTTTATAATTTTCTCTTATGCCTCTGCCTCATACTGGAGTTGAAATTGCAGAAAAAAATTTTGACTTGATTTCTGAGTGGGGAATTGAGAATTATATTATCTCATTGACTCTGGATAATGCCTTAACTAATGATGTTACTCTGAATGTCTTGAAGTCTCAATTGAATATAAGGAATGCTTTGTTAGTGAATGGAGAATTCTTTCATTAGCGTTGTTGTTCACATATTTTGAATTTGATTGTGAAAGAAGGGATGAAAAGAGATTGATATCATGGTAAATATGTCAAGGGATCACAAGCGAGAAAGGACAAGCTTAATGAATGCATCAATCTTATGTCTATTGAGACAATAAAGGAGCTAAGGCAGGATGCTCCCACTAAATGAAATTCTATATATCTCATGCTTGAGAGTCCTATTTTCTATAGGCATGCATTATGTGATATGGAGTTGAGTGATCCAAACTATAAAGATTGTCCTTCAACAGAACAATGGGAGAGAGTTGAAAAGATTATGAAATTTGTATTATGTAATTTATGACTTGACTCATGAATTTTCTAGGACAAAGTATCCGATATCAAATTTATACTTTCTTGGGGCTTTTGTGTTGTATTTTACTTTGGAGCGAGCATCATAAAGTTCGGATAACTATGTTCGGTCAATGGCAGATAGAATGATGGGAAAATTTAATAAGTATTGGTCCGATTTTAGTTTTGATATTGGCTATCTCTGTGATATTTGATCCACGATATAAATTTCATTTTGTGGAGTTCTATTTATATAAGTGTTATTCGGAAACTAACTCCATTAAAATTATGAAGGTTCATTGCAAATCGTTTTCTCTCTTTGATGAGTATGTGGCGGACAAGACCTCTATTGCCTCTTCTTGCTCCAAGCAGGTATTTAATAAGAATAGTTCATCACATGAGAATGCAGTATGTAGTTTGTCAAGGTAAATTTTTAGAGAAATTAAAAATTTGCTCCATTTATGTTATCATGCATTTACTTATTATTAATTTGTTCAATTTTTATTTGATGCAGGAATTTGATACTTTTCAAAGTGAATTGTTTGATATCGGAAATCAAAAGACACAATTGGAATTGTATTTAGACGCACCAAGAGTTTATAGAAACTCTAAAATTCATGTCTTGAATTTTTTAAAAGTTGAACAATTTCGATATCCACAAATTGTTGCAATGACTCATGATGTGCTAGCCATTCCGATATCCACAATTGCATCCGAGTATGCATTTATCATAAGAGAGAGAATTGTTGATCAGTATTGAAGTTGTCTCAAACCAGAAGTTCCAGAAGCACTTCTTTGTAATAAAAATTGGATTATGAACTTGAAAGGTAATATTTGTTTCATTTATTTTAATAATTTAATTTTTATACAACTACTTATTTAAGATGTACCTTTAATTCTCTTATTTCAGAAACTACGTACTAAGGGTGCGTTTGGTTCAAGTAATCATACATAATCTTGATTATATGATTACCAGAGAATAAAATATAATCTTGGAATAAAGTATAACCTTTGATAAAAACCTTGTTTGGTTGGAGGTTTTAATATATAACTTAGTTTAATATTTTACTAAATTATCCTTTGTCTTTTGCTCAATCAATTCGACGACGATAGAAATATTAATAGCGATGACAACGATTGGTGATAGCGGTCTTGATCGGTCGGCGGTGGCGATAGCTAGCGATCGGTCGGCGGCGGCAGCGTGGCCGGCCGATCAGCGGCGCAATGGCGATTGATCGGCCGTGGCGGCGGCAATGATAGGCGGCCGTCGGCAGCGACAACGGTGGCCGGCGGCGGTGGCGGCGGTCGTCCCGGTCGACAATGGCGGCAGCGGCGGCGACCAGCGATAAGCGGCGGTGGCGGCGGCCGGCGATGGCGGCAACGGCGTGGAGGCGATAGGCGGCAAGCGGAGAGCGATGGCGGCGGAGGCGGCAGGCGCGGCGGCGGCCAAACCGGCGATGGCAGCGGTGATGCGAGGCGGCAGGCGATGCGGCGGTGAGTGGTAGCCAGGTGGTGGCGATAGCAGCAGCGACAATGGCGATGCGGCCCGGTGGCGATAAGCGGCAGCGCAGCGGCAGCGACACGGCCGGCCAGCGGCGGCAACCGACGATGGCGGTGATTAGCAGACGGGCGACGGCGGCGACAGCGACAACAAATCAATTGAGTTTTGACAAATTGACATTTAAAATATTACTAGGGGTAATATTAGAAAAACAATTCCTTAACTCCGAGAATCAACAAAAATCTTGGTTCTCCAAGGTTTTCCGATTTCCCCTAAAAAGTTTTTTTTTTCATAATCAGGTAATGAACAATTACCAGGTAATTGTTCATAACCTAAACCAAACAAGATTTTTGTTAATAATCTAACAAGGTTATCAAAAAATCTCCAATCAAACGCATGAGAAACTCACAGAGGATATTATTATGAAGCTTGAGGAACTCACAGAGGATATTATTATATTAAACTTTCACCCTTCAACTAAAGATTCAATTAGTTGACATTTTTTTAGTATTGTTATTATTTTTCTTAAATGAAATTTATTTTGAGTAATATTATAATCATATCATATTCATGAGCAAAACATCCATCGACAAGTTGATGATAGCAGTTCGTGGCTTTTACTCACTTGATAGGTACAAGAACATAAAATTTTAACATTGATGTTCATGTTCTGACTTGCATTTATTTATTTGACAAGTTTCATCAAAATTCATCTTGATGTCCAGCAACGATGGTGATATCTTCCCAATATAATTGACAAAAGTGGTTCTTTTAGCGTTGATAGAAAAAGAGATGGATGATATTTGTGTAATCTCTATAAGTTTGAATGATGATGACAATCTTTGAAATTTATTTTGTATTTTTATGATAATTTTGAGAGTGTATGTTTTATTGTCATGCACTTGTAATTCCAATTGGATAGTGTGGGTTGTGAGAATTATTGATTTTGTATAAGTTCATTTGCTTAAGTTATTACATTATCGTGTACTTATATGTATTTTTTTGTCTATTATTTTTATCGTATCTAGTAACTGTTTTATACTTTACTTAAGTTATTGCATTTCCATATAATTATGAGTTATTTAGTGTCTATTGGTTGGATCGTATCTTACAATCTATTTTACATGTATTTTTTCGTATCTAACGAATCGTGTCATGTATATATGAAACTAAGTGGATCGTGTTCAGATTGAACTCATTGATACGAAAAATTAAACGGATTGAATATGGATTAATATTTTCTGATTGTGTATAGATCATGTCAAGATACGAATCCGATCCATTATCCGATTTGTCACGTCTACATTAAACAACCTAATTGAGCGATGCTTCCAATGAAGACAACGATTGAGAAAATTAAATAAATCTCGAAGAGTCAATCCAGTGTCGACAATTCAAAATGAATGGTTCAGAATCGAATAGTTCTTGAAAAATTGGCCTTTATTTTAAAGTAATTACAATTTGGAATCATCGGATTCAATGATTTGATTTTCGATTCGAAATTATTATTTGGGGGGGGGGGGGGGTTGCCAACCCCCTCCCCCCTAAATCTCCCTAAATTCGCCCCTAATTATCATCTTAAATATCAAAATTTACTTTATTATTTGTATCACTAAAATCAAAATAAATCGTTAAATAATTCTCAAGTTCCTATCTAAAATTCGAGGATCCTCGTGAATATTTCATCTATTTTAAGTAAAAAATTATACATTCATAAGTTTTACATTTATACTACTAATATCTTGAAGTTTTGATATATTATTTTCTAATTCATATTTTAAAATATATTTTTTATAAATTTCATATAATATATTTCTAATATTTTGTATTATAGTAGCGAGAATAGAAGAATCTTCTATTCTAATTAAAACATCATAATACATAAATTCATATAAAACATCTAACTTTAATCTATGATTTAAACCAAATGTGACTAAATAAATATTAGAAATATAATACTTTTTTTATAATTAAATTTAAAAATTCATCATTAATATATAATCATTTACAACATCGCTAATAGACAATAAACATCAAAAGGTTATTATTGAAATTGAAAATATTTTATTAGTTAATCCATATTCTTCTAAAATTAAATGTAATAATCGAAAAATATTATTAGCAACGTGTGATTCATCAAAAATTCAATAAGATAATAAATATTTTTGGATTGTCTAGAAATTATCGATACAATGACAAATCATACTCATATAGGAATGAGTTTTTTAATTGTCACTCTAAATATCTGTACATAAAGATATTTCACTATTTAATTTACTAAATTTTTTAATTATTTCTTTCCTTATTTTATTAATTTGTCTTTGAAGATTTGGACTCCTATAACTGCCAGAATCATCCTTTCTTGACAAATAGACAGCAGCTATGGTGTTTAGTCCGTGCTTGATGGTAGCACTACCAAGACCTACCACTTCACTGATAAAATGATCTTTTATCATCAGTAGGAACCTCAAAATTCTTATTACCAAAGCCTTGGTTGCGCTTATTAAGACCTACCAATGTAACAGTAGTCTTGTTCTCCTCAGAAGCAAAGACAACAGCAATGGCCTCATGAGCAGTTTCCCGAACAGCCTTATTAAGATTTAAGGGCATCCCCTTTCAGAGGATCTAGCTCACCTTTAGCTTTGCGACAGCAAGATGTAAAATAAATATTCATCATAGTGTCTGTAAATTTATATACTTCCAGTGACAACAGTTAAATCTAGTAAGAATAGTACTATATACATATACAGATAAAGAGAATTCAGATTGCGTATTTTCAAAACATATTGTGTGCCAAAGAAACACAAGCGATCTTTTCATAAAAATGGGCTATATCGGATAGGAACACACAAGACCAATAGAGAAATTTTAAAACTATTGTACACGCTGCAAAAACTTGCCATGGGAAAGAAAGGTTTTTAATCGATAATTAAGATTCCATATCGTGTCAATTCAAGAAGTAGAATTCCATGTTTCACTGTGATGAACATGGTAGAATAAACAACTAAAAAATGTAGATATAAGGAAACTGGATCAATTGGATCGCTTGCAAATAGGTTTGACCCTGAGATATTCCTAGATTTGCTTGTTACGGCTATTGTCTTCCATGATTTACCATTTCAATTTGTCGAATATGAGGGTATTTGTACGCTTTTGAAGTACCTTTGTCCTAATTTGCATATTGTGACTAGAAATACCGAGGAAGCTCATGTGTTGAAAATGAATCAAACAAACAAGTTGAAGTTGAGATATTTGTTAGATGGTATTTCTAGTCAAATTTTCTTGACGTCTGATATGTGGACTTCTATAGCAACTGATGGATACATTTGTTTGTGGACATGTCATAGACAACAATTGAGAGCTATTCAAAGTTATTTTATAATTTTCTCTTATGCCTCTGCCTCATACTGGAGTTGAAATTGCAGAAAAAAATTTTGACTTGATTTCTGAGTGGGGAATTGAGAATTATATTATCTCATTGACTCTGGATAATGCCTTAACTAATGATGTTACTCTGAATGTCTTGAAGTCTCAATTGAATATAAGGAATGCTTTGTTAGTGAATGGAGAATTCTTTCATTAGCGTTGTTGTTCACATATTTTGAATTTGATTGTGAAAGAAGGGATGAAAAGAGATTGATATCATGGTAAATATGTCAAGGGATCCTGGCGAGAAAGGACAAGCTTAATGAATGCATCAATCTTATGTCTATTGAGACAATAAAGGAGCTAAGGCAGGATGCTCCCACTAAATGAAATTCTATATATCTCATGCTTGAGAGTCCTATTTTCTATAGGCATGCATTATGTGATATGGAGTTGAGTGATCCAAACTATAAAGATTGTCCTTCAACAGAACAATGGGAGAGAGTTGAAAAGATTATGAAATTTGTATTATGTAATTTATGACTTGACTCATGAATTTTCTAGGACAAAGTATCCGATATCAAATTTATACTTTCTTGGGGCTTTGTGTTGTATTTTACTTTGGAGCGAGCATCATAAAGTTCGGATAACTATGTTCGGTCAATGGCAGATAGAATGATGGGAAAATTTAATAAGTATTGGTCCGATTTTAGTTTTGATATTGGCTATCTCTGTGATATTTGATCCACGATATAAATTTCATTTTGTGGAGTTCTATTTATATAAGTGTTATTCGGAAACTAACTCCATTAAAATTATGAAGGTTCATTGCAAATCGTTTTCTCTCTTTGATGAGTATGTGGACAAGACCTCTATTGCCTCTTCTTGCTCCAAGCAGGTATTTAATAAGAATAGTTCATCACATGAGAATGCAGTATGTAGTTTGTTGAAGGTAAATTTTTAGAGAAATTAAAAATTCTGTTCCATTTATGTTATCATGCATTTACTTATTATTAATTTGTTCAATTTTTATTTGATGCAGGAATTTGATACTTTTCAAAGTGAATTGTTTGATATCGGAAATCAAAAGACACAATTGGAATTGTATTTAGACGCACCAAGAGTTTATAGAAACTCTAAAATTCATGTCTTGAATTTTTTAAAAGTTGAACAATTTCGATATCCACAAATTGTTGCAATGACTCATGATGTGCTAGCCATTCCGATATCCACAATTGCATCCGAGTATGCATTTATCATAAGAGAGAGAATTGTTGATCAGTATTGAAGTTGTCTCAAACCAGAAGTTCCAGAAGCACTTCTTTGTAATAAAAATTGGATTATGAACTTGAAAGGTAATATTTGTTTCATTTATTTTAATAATTTAATTTTTATACAACTACTTATTTAAGATGTACCTTTAATTCTCTTATTTTAAACTACATTACTAAGGGTGCGTTTGGTTCAAGTAATCATACATAATCTTGATTATATGATTACCAGAGAATAAAATATAATCTTGGAATAAAGTATAACCTTTGATAAAAACCTTGTTTGGTTGGAGGTTTTAATATATAACTTAGTTTAACATTTTACTAAATTATCCTTTGTCTTTGGCTCAATCAATTCGACGACGATGATAGAAATATTAATGACGACGACAACGATTGGTGATGATGGTCTTGATCGGTCCGACGGTGGCGATGCCCGACTAGCGGTCGGTCGACGGCGGCGACGACGGTGGTCAATCGATCAAGCAGGCGATAATGACGATTGATCGGCCGTGGCGATAATGATGGCGGCGATCGACGACGACAACGACCGGGCCGGGCGACGCGGCGGTGGCGGCGGTCGTCGGTCGACAATGGCGGCGGCGACGGCCACGCCGATGGCGGCGGTGGCGGCGGCCGGCGATGGCGGCAAGGTGGAGGGCGAGCGGCTAAGCGAGAGCGGCGATACGGCGGAGGCGGCAGTGTGGCGGCGTGGCGGCAGCGATATGAGCGCGGTGATGGCGGAGGGCGACGGGCGATGGGCGGCGGGTGGTGACGGGTGGTGGCGATGACGACAGCGACAATGGGCGATGGCGGCGGCTGGCGATGGGCGACGGCGGCAACGAGCGACGACCACGGCCGCGGCGGCGACGACCGACGATGAGCGGTGATTGGCAACGGACGGCGGCGACGGTCGACAACGGGCAACAAATCAATTGAGTTTTGACAAATTGACATTTAAAATATTACTAGGGGTAATATTAGAAAAACAATTCCTTAACTCCGAGAATCAACAAAAATCTTGGTTCTCCAAGGTTTTCCGATTTCCCCTAAAAAGTTTTTTTTTTCATAATCAGGTAATGAACAATTACCAGGTAATTGTTCATAACCTAAACCAAACAAGATTTTTGTTAATAATCTAACAAGGTTATCAACAAAAATCTCATATGAGAGAAACTCACAGAGGATATTATTATGAAGCTTGAGGAACTCACAGAGGATATTATTATGTTAAACTTTCACCCTTCAACTAAAGATTCAATTAGTTGACATTTTTTTAGTATTGTTATTATTTTTCTTAAATGAAATTTATTTTGAGTAATATTATAATCATATCATATTCATGAGCAAAACATCCATCGACAAGTTGATGATAGCAGTTCGTGGCTTTTACTCACTTGATAGGTACAAGAACATAAAATTTTAACATTGATGTTCATGTTCTGACTTGCATTTATTTATTTGACAAGTTTCATCAAAATTCATCTTGATGTCCAGCAACGATGGTGATATCTTCCCAATATAATTGACAAAAGTGGTTCTTTTAGCAGTGATAGAAAAAAGAGATGGATGATATTTGTGTAATCTCTATAAGTTTGAATGATGATGACAATCTTTGAAATTTATTTTGTATTTTTATGATAATTTTGAGAGTGTATGTTTTATTGTCATGCACTTGTAATTCCAATTGGATAGTGTGGGTTGTGAGAATTATTGATTTTGTATAAGTTCATTTGCTTAAGTTATTACATTATCGTGTACTTATATGTATTTTTTTGTCTATTATTTTTTATCGTATCTAGTAATCTGTTTTATACTTTACTTAAGTTATTGCATTTCCATATAATTATGAGTTATTTAGTGTCTATTGGTTCAGATCGTATCTTACAATCTATTTTACATGTATTTTTTTCGTATCTAACGAATCGTGTCATGTATATATGAAACTAAGTGGATCGTGTTCAGATTGAACTCATTGATACGAAAAATTAAACGGATTGAATATGGATTAATATTTTCTGATTGTGTATAGATCATGTCAAGATACGAATCCGATCCATTATCCGATTTGTCACGTCTACATTAAACAACCTAATTGAGCGATGCTTCCAATGAAGACAACGATTGAGAAAATTAAATAAATCTCGAAGAGTCAATCCAGTGTCGACAATTCAAAATGAATGGTTCAGAATCGAATAGTTCTTGAAAAATTGGCCTTTATTTTAAAGTAATTACAATTTGGAATCATCGGATTCAATGATTTGATTTTCGATTCGAAATTATTATTTGAAGGGGTTGCCAACCCTCCCCCTAAATCTCCTAAATTCGCCCTAATTATCATCTTAAATATCAAAATTTACTTTATTATTTGTATCACTAAAATCAAAATAAATCGTTAAATAATTCTCAAGTTCCTATCTAAAATTCGAGGATCCTCGTGAATATTTCATCTATTTTAAGTAAAAAATTATACATTCATAAGTTTTACATTTATACTACTAATATCTTGAAGTTTTGATATATTATTTTCTAATTCATATTTTAAAATATATTTTTTATAAATTTCATATAATATATTTCTAATATTTTGTATTATAGTAGCGAGAATAGAAGAATCTTCTATTCTAATTAAAACATCATAATACATAAATTCATATAAAACATCTAACTTTAATCTATGATTTAAACCAAATGTGACTAAATAAATATTAGAAATATAATACTTTTTTTATAATTAAATTTAAAAATTCATCATTAATATATAATCATTTACAACATCGCTAATAGACAATAAACATCAAAAGGTTATTATTGAAATTGAAAATATTTTATTAGTTAATCCATATTCTTCTAAAATTAAATGTAATAATCGAAAAATATTATTAGCAACGTGTGATTCATCAAAAATTCAATAAGATAATAAATATTTTTGGATTGTCTAGAAATTATCGATACAATGACAAATCATACTCATATAGGAATGAGTTTTTTAATTGTCACTCTAAATATCTGTACATAAAGATATTTCACTATTTAATTTACTAAATTTTTTAATTATTTCTTTCCTTATTTTATTAATTTTTCAATTGTACAAGTAAATATAATTATAGGAATACATTTAGTAGATTTATTAAGAGATTTTTGAACAAAAATCTTTAAAAATGTATTTATACCCAAAACTAAATGAAAGATGTTATACCTAAATGAATTTAGCTAATGATTTTCTTAATTTAATATCAGAATATTTAAATAAATTTACCATTGCCCTCCACCTATGCTACCAAAATTAATTTTACATATGAGATCCGAAATGATCATATATCGATAGATATTTAGGATTTTCAGGAGCCAGTACAGAGATACCTCTCAACCTTGACCAGGGCACGACACTTGGTTATAGCCGTCATGGTACATTTTGTTTGGCGGGCGAGAAATAGCCTTAGGTTTGATGGAGCACAGTGGGATCCAAAGTTAATGTTGCGGAGGATTCAGATACATGTATATTGCTCTTTAGAGAGCCACTTTGATGTACACTGATGGGAAAAAAAATTCGTGTAGAGATAGGGTTTAGGATTAGGGGTTCCAAATCCTAACCCTCATTTTTGAAAAAAAAAAAAAACGTGTAGAGATAGGATTTAGGGTTAGGATTTCCAAACCCTAACCCTCATTTTTGGAAAAAAAATCGTGTAAAGATAGAATTTAGGGTTAGGGTTTTCAAACCCTAACCCTCATTTTTGGGGGAAAAAATGTTAGAGATAGGGTTTAAAGTTAGAATTTCCAAACCCTAACCCTCTTTTTTTTGGAAAAAAAGACGTGTAGAGATAGGGTCTAGGGTTTCCAAATCCTAACTCTAAGTTTTGGGGGGGGAAATGTAGATAGGATTTAGGGTTAGGACTCCAAACCCTAACCTCCATTTTGGTGAGTGGATATCTTTTGATGAGTGGACATGGCGGAGATGGTGAATAGATCCACCAGGATGATCTACTTAGTCTACAGTAACGACTGTGGTAAAGACATGCTAAATTCGTTGATGGCTAAGGGTTTTGTCAAAAGGCTTAGAGCAGATGAATATGCCCACCTAAATAGCCTATCTAGTCCGTAGTAACGACTGCGGCAATGACACGTCGAATCCGTCGATAGCTTAAAGTGAGTTTTGGAGAATGGAGGACAGAGATATGAGGATGATGTCATGTCGACCACAGTGCTTCTAGATAGGCTGGTACTGGTGATGGAGAGTACATATACTGAGGATATACTGACGCACCCAGCTAGTGAGGATGGTACTGGTGATGCGACATGTTTTATTTTAATTTGGTTGGATTATATCTTGGTGTCATATCTTACTGGGGGCTTCTTGTTCAGATCTGATATTTCGTCAGACATGATCGAAGCTAGGACCTAGGTATATAGATGTTTATATCTTACTTTGATGATATATATTTACTTTTTTTCATAAAAAATAATAATTAATTTTACACTAATTCACCTTACAAAGTGTTCATAATATATATTTATTTCTTGGCTGCTTTCCTGAGTTTAGAATGTCACCTTGAGTATAGTCTAATTAAAAATTTATGAAAGTAATAATCTTAATTTTTTTCTTCCAATCTTGGCACTGCAAACTTATAAAACAGCCTTACAGGTTATCAAATTTCACGTGACAATTATCATTTTATGAATAAGGAGTCTCAAACTTCTTTGATAATCTTCTCTGATAATATGAGATCAGTATTATCAGAGGTTCGTTATGCTTTTAAAAATATATTCGTCTCTTTTTATTTCTATTTCAAAAATTAATTTTTTAAAAAATTTGAAAGGTAAGTGCGCTTTTGACGAAGGCATTCGAGAATCCTTGGTTATTTGACAAAATTACCCTCCTCGTCGCTAGAAATTGCGCGGTCCCTCCTCTGGTCGATTCTAACCTCGACCGCTTCCCTCCGCTGTGCCTTGCTCGAGACGAGAGGAGCGAAGGCGGCCGCATCGATCGATGCCTTTGGACAAGGATCCCCTGGTTCCCGTTTCCCTCTCACCTTCCTCCTCTTCGCCGCCGTCTCTGAGGTCGGATCCTCCGCCGGAGAGTTCCTGGGTCGAGGAGTACCGCAGATCGTTCGCCTGGTGGAAGTCCTTGCGAGAGTCTACTCAGGTAGTTCCTTGTTGGCTTTAATGCGTTCGTTTACTTTTCTTGGACTGCAAATGACGCTGAATAGAAATCTCCAGCGTAATTGATTGGAATTTGTGAATTTGTGGACGAACAGCTTCCTATACAGCTTGTTGTATCGAGGGTTAATCAGTTTGATGCAGCGCAATTAGATGTGGAGATGTCGGCCATGCTGAAGGAGCAGCTAATCAAAGTCTTCTCCTTGATGAAGGTAACCCTAGAAATTACAAAACTTGGATGCCTCGTTTGTTAAGTTGAGCCTCTTGGTTATAAAGTATAGTTTTTTGGGGATTAGCCAGGATTTCTATTTCAATATGAACCGGAACTAGATGCTTTTCTGGAGTTCCTGATTTGGAGATTCTCTATTTGGGTCGATAGGCCCACGCCAGGGAATGCACTCATGAACCTTAGATACAGAGATGAACGTTCTGTTCCTGCTGGAGGCAAAGAAGGCAAGTACAATAGAACTGCAAAATTTCACGATAGTATTTTTTTTTCTTTAGCAGATTCAGAGATGTATTGATTATGATACTGAGATATATTATAATGCAATTTAAACCTACTACCATTGTAGGACATATGATGTTTGTATGACCTTGAGCGTTTGGAATTAGCCAAGCAAGTAGGTGCTCCTTGTGAATAGTTTAAAATTGCAATTTTGTTATTCATATAGCTCACTTGTAGAGAATAAATAAAACTTCTAACTGTTACTTGGACCATATTGTTTTTGTGGCCTTGTTTTCTTCCTCTAATAGCAATTTTAAAATTCCATGGGGAATATTTAATTTAGGCTGCTATGGCTTATGAGCCAAACCTGATAATTAACTGTCAAATGATTGTATGTGTTAAATAGTTTATGATAGATTGAACATATGAATCCAGATAGGTAAGGTATGATAGATCAAAGTATGAGCACTAGATAAATTATAATATACATCAAATAAATCACGATAGATAGAACATATGAATGCCAAAATAGACTTAGACTTATAGCCCAGGCCTATTCGAAATGGATATGCAATCCAAAGGTATCAACTTGATAGACCTACAATATCATTGTCCTGTGCTGAGATTTTAGATAGGTGTTACTTGTGTGATTGAGTGTGTTTTTATTATGTCAAAAGCAAAAAGAGATAATGAATAAAACTATATTTTCTCTGATTTCGTTTTTATTAAATAACTTCATTTTCATACCTATGAAAATCTTTGAAATTGTTGTGCAATGTTTCCTGGAATATCTCCTAGATAACTCCATTGGATTCATTACTGCCACCAATTGTTTCCTTTCTTTCAAGGACCTTGAAATACATGATGAATAGGATAAAATATTATATATAGTTTTATTTTTTGTAAGAGTCCTACTTGTTTATAGGTTCATAAAAAATGGAACTCAAGAACTTGTATGGACAATGAGGTATGTAAAGAACCATTTTGTTAAACAGAGCATGAGAACCACTATAGCAATCAGGACAGGTGATATAAATGAAAAGTGAAGGCAGAAGGCAGCTTGCAATTACTTGTTATAGGAGAACTTGCGTCAGCCAAGCAACCATAAAATCCTATTTCACAATAGAAGCTATGAAAGTTGAGGTATGGTAAAAAACTTGGATTAACAAACGTGTGTGGTTGGATTTGAGAAATTAGGGTGTGTGGTTGGATTTGAGAAATTAGGGGGCAATTCGATTGCGAGAGTCATGATATCTTGTATGATAGGAAATCAGTTTGAGAAATGTAAGAGGGAAGGTAGCGACTTTCTGTTATTTAAGGAATGGGAAAAGTAGGTGGGGTTGGGGAGGGTGGCATGACAGGTAATTGATGGTGGGATTGTTTTTGCTTGCATTAAGCAGGCTAGAAGGGGAAAGATCACAAGGATTTGGCAGACGGAGAAATTGTGGTCGGTGAGGTGAAGTGAAGGATTGGTTCTGATGCCCACTGACATAATAGGGTTTTGTATCATTACCTCTTTATAATATAAACCATGTGCGTATAGCCTTTAGACTTAACTAATTCTCAAAAAGATTGGATATTGAGACTTGTTCTATTATTCCTATTATATATAACAGACCTAAGCAACATAAAATATGCTTCATTTGTTTGTTTGACAAATCTGATTTTCTTAAACCAACATTTTATGATGTGCTTCCTGGGGTAGAAAGCCACTGACCATTATATATATAAATGTATATTTGCTTGGAAATCTTTAAATTGTTTCCCTATGATGACCTTCAGTTTGTGGTTCAATTGTTTTCTGTTGATGTTTATTGCACTTATTTATCTTATTATTGTTCTCCTTTCAGTTAGAACTGGGCTAGAAGGTCCTGGGCTTTCCGTTTCTCAAAAGCTATGGTATTGCCTTTCCACTGTTGGTGGGCAATATATATGGTCTCGTGTACAATCATTCTCAGCTTTTCGCAGATGGGGTGATTCTGAGCAGGTACTCTAGAAGTTGGTTTTCCTTCAATTTGGCAAGTTGCTTTGGTCTAGCAAAGCTTAAAACTAACTCACCCTCTTTAAACTTTAGAGGTCATTACCACGGCGAGCCTGGATTTTATTACAACGCATTGAGGGGTTATACAAAGTTGCCTCCTTTAGCAACATGCTAGTTTTTCTTTATTCTGGAAGGTGAGGAGCCTATCAATACCACATTGGTAGTTATTAAGGGATTTTATCTTCCTTTTCCATTACAACATTGTTACCTTTGATAGTTTTTAAATTTCTGGTTCTGGTAAAGTGATCTGATGTGCTATTGTTAGTTATACCAGTGAATTACCTAGATGGCTGGGAATACGAAAGTAAGCGTAAGCACTTTCAAATAATCATATATGTGAACTATATTATTCATCGATACTAGCATCAACATATTTGGGCATGTATGCAAGTGTGTGACTAACAACATCCAAAGAAAATTACTACCAAGAATAGGCCTATATCAGCATAACAATGTAAGACATAGAATGGCATAAAATTGAATAATCGAAGTAAAATTTAAATCGGTAAAAGGTCCATTGTAAATGACAATTACATAGAATAAAAAAAAGGGCAGCCTAGTGCACTAACAATTACATAGAATAATGAAAACTAAAAAGTATGGTAAAAGTTAAATAAAATGATCAGTGGGAATTCTTTACTAAGATGCTAAACTAGGTTTTATGATTGTTGGGAACTTTATCCATTTATACATATGTATGAGTGAGCAGTTCCTTAATAAATAGGCTTTAGTAGCATTTTATGCTGTTGAACAATCAACTCAATGGTGACAAAATATATACTGATATTCTTTGTTTGCTGAAAATCAGCGAAGACAAAAAAAATGGAGATTATGTAGGAGCTTATGTTAATTAGGATCATAAATTGTGTATTTCTCTGGTGTGTTGTCACTCTTTCCTAATAGACTTTACCTAGAGTGGGAGCTGGAGATTGGTACATTGAGTTAGGGATTGTTTCTTCCTTGCTTCCTTTCTCCCAATGTTATGTTAGACTTAGATGGCTAGATTAGAAAATCTGCTGCTCTGTTCTCTCGAGCATTTTTTTATATAGGGTTCTCTTCAAGCACTTAAATTCCCTCATGGTGTCATGGACGTGATTTCTGATACTTTAATATGTTTCAATTACATTCTATAAACAAGCAAATGTTTTATTGTGGCCAAGTTGGCTTATTGTGGGTTGGTCTGATTCATTCTGAAAACTCAGTCCACTATCCCTTCGTCAAAGCTCCATGCAATTTGAATTGGAGGTGCACTAAGCATAATTTGGTGTAGGTATATGATGATGCCCGATGAAGGGCCTAGACATACAAGGGACAATTGTAGAGTGGGTACACATAATGTATTATGTCTTTGCAAACTTTAAAAATTCATGATATATTGGTGTTGCAGGTATAGAAGTATTGTTGAAAGAGTTCTTAGAGCAAGGCTTATATATGGGAGTCCTAACATGAATCGTGCTGTTAGCTTTGAGTACATGAATCGACAGTTGGTGTTGAATGAATTCTCGGTTAGTCTCTTCCTTAAATAAGATTGCAATTCTGTAGTTACAAGTATTTGCTTTCTGATATGTTGCTCAGTGAAAAAGTTTTTTGTACCTTTTATTCTGAAGGAATTTTGGTTTTTCCATATTAATACTCTGGGCACTCTTGAATTGTAGTCTAGGCAACAGAATGTAATTTTTTTTGTGTCAAATTTTTGCACCTTTAGCTCATTTTTCTTCATAAGAAATCATAAACTTTGAGCTGATGCAGGACTCTTCTTAGTCTTCTGGCCGAAAATTTCAATCTTTCCTAATCCTTTCCGTATCTAAATTGTTACATCTTTTGCCAGAATATAAACAGTCATTACAAGACAAAATTTTTCTATATCCTTTTTCTGTAAGTTTATCAAAGGTATTTGAGGAATGATGTCCATCTTTAATATTTGGAGATCACAGGTGTCCATATTAGCACTCTGTCTAGTCTGGGCAACAGAATGTAATTTTTTTTGGTCAAATTTTTGCACCTTTAATTTATTTTTCTTTATAAGAAATCATAGCTTTGAGCCAATGCAGGACTCTTCTTAGTCTTCTGGCATACAATTTCATTTTTTCATAATCCTTTCCGAATCTAAGTGGTTACATCTTTTGCTAGAATACAAGTAGTCATTACAAGAAGGGGAGTCTTGGCGCAACGGTAAAGTTGTTGCCTTGTGACTTAAAGGTCAAGGGTTTAAATTCTGAAAACAACCTCTTGCAAATCAAAGTAAGACTGTGTTCAATAGATTCTTCCCTGAGACTTCACATGGCGGAAGCTTCGTTCATCGGACTGTCTTTTTTTTTATAAGTAGTTATTACAAGACAAAAGTTTTCCTATATCCCCATCTGTAAGTTTATCAAAGGTATTTGATGAATGTTTCCATCATTGACATTGGGAGATCACAGGTGTCTTCATCATTTATTTGATCCCTTGTTTTATTGATGATAAGGGCCAATACTCCAAAAAAAAAAAACTGAGATTCTTGATTAGGTGGGGTTAGTTATAGCAATCTCATTCCACCATTTTGTGATGCTCATCTTTATTTTTATAAATCAATACTGCAATTTTTTTATCAAATCATTAGACTATTTCTTAATCCTTAGAATATTATTAGACAATTTTAGTTAACCAAACAATATTTTTACCTATCATTTTCTTTTAACTTCATTCAATCTAATGTTATTATTCCCAAATTTGTTTTGTTTCCATCTTCAAAGCTTCATGTTATGTAGAGATTTTGTTAAATAATTTATTCAAATATCTATTATCTTTTTTAATTGCTCTAATATCTCAGTTCTTCTCTAATATTACATACTTTTATACATATTCTTTTCTTAGCTTTAGCTAGCTGGTCACTATCTTTCTGACCATGTTTAGTTGCTGTACAAATTATCATGTATTTTAGGTGTTGTACTTATAATTTTTGTCACGCCCCGGGAGTATACCGTGTCGAAAAGCAAACGGACGGCATCTCCCCTGTACGTGGCAACATATTGGGTTAATACAAGGCCCGTAGGCCCACAACAACAATATAATATACACAGATATCAACATATCAAACATACTAAACACAGCGGAAACAATTCAAACAGATCAACAAGATACAAAGACCAACTGTGCACTCCGGAGTGACTTGACACGACAAGAATCATAACAGAAATCGAATCAAAGACCAAATACATATAATATGTCCGTATATCACAAATACGGAAACAATATAGGGAAAAACCCAAACCAACAATCCGTAAGGATACAACAACACGGAAAACATATCCATTCGTCCGGTGTGAGATGGGATCACCGACGGAGTTCAACGCCCAAGGAATCTTCTACCGTATTATCATGGCGGAAGCCTGTGGTCCCGGGGTGGTGAGTATAAACTCAGGGGTAATATATTGAAAGTGCATGAACAACATATAAGGATAGATCTACAAGTATACATGTGAAGATCTACAGGTATACAGCATGAGTCCAATAGACATACAGTCATATCCAAATCTAATAACATGTAACTACAGTAAAGTCATACTCAGTGTATATACTAAACTAATCAACTGAACATAAAGTAATGTACCAACGCACTGACGGCCTCAGAACGCCATATGCTAGATCATCCCGAATGTATACTATAACATAACCATATAACGTGCGTCAATCCCATACCCGACCAATACTCGTACATATGAATAATTATATGATCACCAGTATAATAACCCTATCTGCAACACAACGTGATACGACGCTAATCAAATGCATATAACAGTCTGAATCAACGCATGTATCATGCTCAACACATAGCAGTAAATAAAATGCAATTGGCATGTATCATGATGTACAAGCATGTGCAACAATCATAGCTCAATCAAATGCAGCATCTCACAGGCATATGTAAAACATATATCAAATACATGCATACATATATATCAGCAATGCATATGCATGGTCATCGTCATGCGGATCCGTCCAACCACGACCAGTGGCGTGGTGGCATAAAATGACAACTAGCCCGACTCCACCGCCACCACTCTCGAGTGGAATTGGGTAGTATGACCGAGTAGCGTATAAGCGTAAAAAGCTAACTACTCCTAGGGGCCCTCGCAAGCTACACGTCTCCTACCCATGAGTAGACACAACGCCGCGACACAGTGACAACTGCACTCACACAACCACCTATATGAGCGCTAGCACACCACTCGCAGCGGGGCGGTGATCTCCCTACCACCATCCATAGTGGCGAGCGCGACATCCAATGCTCGCCTCAACCTCGCTACTACTACCCCGAGTGGTCGGGAGGCGTGGATGACTGACGACCTGCCTCATCCACAAGGGAGACTCCATCAAGATGCATGCAAATGTAATGATCGATAGCTCCATACATGTATCCTAGCGACACTTATCATCCTGAGTCCTGGTCAACTAAAAGTCAACTATGCAAGGACTACAATCCACAAGACTCTCTCTATCGCATAAAGAGTCATACTCATCTGACAGTCAATCACGCTAAGACCTCTAGTCAGTAGCAATATACAATCGACCGTCCATATAACCATACACAGGCACACAATCCATAATGGATATACCATCACGCTAGGACCTCTAGTCCATGGTCACATACTGACAACCATACACTTATCTATGCACAGACAACTAGATCCACCATAAATGCACCATTAATACGGATATGATATAACAATCGGCTCCATAATCCAAACCATCACCTAACCCTAGTGATGTAAGACAGTAACCCAATCTGAAGTCACAAAGATAACCCTAACCACATGTACTTATTGAACATATATCAGCTAATACATAATAGGGTTTATAGTTCCTATCCGAGCTAGATAATCAATGAAGTACCAGAGTATATATCTCAAAGGTCAAGGCAGTACAAGCATATGATTAAATACGAGTGGATTTAAGGTAAACAGGTATAAACATATATCCAAGATCATGCACTATAATTTGATCAAAACTACCGGACCAGGTAGATATTACCCACATGATACGAAGCTCGAATAATCCTCACGATCGTGAACCTGCTTCGTATCCCAAACCTGCACATAATAGCCAATTATGATTAAGTACAAGTCTCTAATAAGTATACGAACAAAACACTACTTCGTTTATATGTTTGCATCCCTTCCTCGCCTACGAGTTAGAAATCCCGATTATCCAATATGCAACACCATAACCACACTCACAATAAATCACCAACATCCAAAGATCTATTAATGTAAATAGATCTAAACACACTCCAATCAAACTACATACTCACATATCTATCAATCTAATCAACACACTTTACTTACCAGCTCCAAGCTCCAAAGCTTACAACCCACCACACATAATTAGAACCTGAAATTGGACTGATCAACATCCTCTTCGACAATAACCATCAAATGTCGGCTGCACTACCCAAACAATCACCCAGATCATTACATTCACATCTTCACATAAAATGTAGAGCATCACCACTCCACAACAATCAGAAACTTTAAGATTACTGAACAACAACTGAACCACTGAATAGCACCTACATCAATCGGATCCCACTCCAAACAGCCACACGATGCTCCATACACAGCACCCATCGGATCTCAATAACATTGACACACCACAGAATTTACAATAACAGATGAAACAATAGAAATAAACAAACTTACCGATCTCAACCCTCCACCGGCAGCCGTTTCCCCTAGCTGCCCTGTTCACCGGAACAAAAACCAATTTACAGAACTCCCGATCGCATCTGGTCGCTGCAACGATCACAAACAGAAAAGCAGTGATCCAAATTTGTGATTGTTGCAAGCATACTGAACAAGATAGATCAAAAGAACAACGTCGACTCACGATCAGGAGACGGTGAAAACAACAATTGTCCAAACTCTGGGCGACGACGAACTCACTGCAATCAGCCTCGATGAAATTGTGATCTTGACCGAAAATCGCCCTAGAGCAAAGGATCTATCAGCATAGTGTGGATCGAGCTCCTCGCTTGGCGGCAACCCGACCAAATCGAGGTTGAGCACTAGCCGCGATCCACCGCGTGGCGGGAGATTGGCTTGCTAAGGGCCGACCTTCGGTGATATTCTGCTTGAGGAAACCTCCGACGACCTCTGATGATCAGGCGGCGGCAACGAGATTGTTGCTTGCGACGGAGAAGGCGGCGATCGGGAAAAGCATCGCGGCGGAGAAAGAATTGGCGACAAAGAAGGGAAGAAATTGCGCGATCTGAGGGAAGTCGGGATCGGGTTCTTATAAGCCATTCTGCCTAAACTTGAACCGGACCTAAGTCAAACCTAGCCTAAGTTGAGCCCAAGCTAACCTAGGTTTAACCCAAATATCCATTTAGACTTAAATTCTCGTATGAACTCCTTTTTAATTCGGAAAAATTTCTAAAAATTCCTATAAATTCCATGAGCTAATTCTCGATTAGCAAGGGCTATTATTTTATTTTATTTAATTTTAATTTAATAATTTTTTTTTCCCGTACTTTACAGTTTTGCAACCTCAATTTTAGTTTACTTTTACACATTCAAATTTTCATGTTTACAATTCGGTCAATCATTAAACTTTTTTTTTAAAATTTAAACTAACAGTCTTTGCACTTGCTTATATCATCACCAACACTACATATTTAATTTTATTGTTGAACTCTTTAGAAATTAGTCATGGGTTAATTTTGCCTGTGGTCAAAATTCACATTATAACTGTTGCTAATTTCCTAATTAAATTATTTGCGGATAGTCTTGCATTATTATTCTTAAAACTTGATAAACTAGTTTTTGTTATGTTATAAATACTTTACTATTACTAAAAGTAACTCTAAGTACTAGATCTATCACCACTAGTAGATAATATTTGTCAAGCATCCCTTTGCAATTTTTACATATCATTCTGTATGCCCTTTATTGCATGGGAAATCATTTACCTTGTAAAAGTACATCTTTTTCATAGTGTGTCAACAACAACAAAGCCTTATCCCACTAGGTGGGGTCGGCTATATGGATCCTTCTACGTCATTGGACTCTATCCCCTACTATATCATCATCTATATTTAAATAAATTTTATCTTGTTTTATTGTTGCTAACCAAGTCTTTTTTGATCTTCCTCTTCCTCGTTTGATGTGTATATTTAGTATCGTTTCACATCGCCTAACTGGAGCATTTATCGTCGCCTAAGTACATGTCCGTACACCTTAAACGTGTCTCCTGAGCTTTCCTTCAATAAACGCAACACCAACTTTTTCTCTAACGCCTCATTTCTTATTCCGCCCATCCTCGTATGTCCCACACATCCACCTTAACATCCTCATCTCTCGCAACTCTCATCTGCTTCATACGCCGAGTCGTAGCCCAACATTCACCTCCATATAACATAACAGGTCTAATCGCTGTTTTGTAACTTCCTTTAAGTTTTAGAGGCACTTTACGATATCACATAAAATACCCGATGCTTTCCTCCATTTCAACCATCCCGCCAGATTCTATGTAAGACATCTCTCTCAATCCTCCATCATCTTGCAAAATGATCCTAAATATTTAAAACTCTCAATTCCTGCATAACTCATCATCTCCTATCTTAATACTTGTCTCATTACGCCTAATATCAAGTAAATTTAAATTCCATATATTCTCTTTACTCTACTAAGTTTAAAACCTTTCACTTCACAGTGTTCACGCCAAGATTCTAGTTTAGCATTTACTCCTTCAAGTGTCTCATCTACTAAAACAATATCATCAAACAATACGCACTACCAGAATGTGTCTCTGAATGTGTCCCAAAGTGAGTTCCACGATTAGTGTAAAAAGATAGGACTTAAAGCCGATCCTCGATGTAACCCTATCTTTATTGGAAATGCTTGATTAATCCACCGAAGTCTTCACTCCGTCATTTCCTTATACATATCCTTAATTAGTTCAATATACGTTACACTAACACCTTTTTCTAAAATTCTCCATATTATTTCTCTTGAACTCTATCATAAACTTTTTCTAAATCAATGAATACCATGTGTAGATCATGCTTTTGCTCTCTATACTTTTCAATTAGTTATGCGAGAAGACGATAGCTTCATTGTCGACCTTCCCGGCATGAATCCAAATTGATTTTCGAGAACCATGGTCTCCTTCCTTAATCTTTTTCTATTACTTTTCCCAAAGTTTCATGGTATGACTCATTAGTTTAATACCCCTATAGTTTTCACAAGTTTACATGACTTCCTTATTCTTATATAAGGGAATTAGGATACTTATCCTCCATCGATCGACATCCTTTTGTTTCAATATCATGTTAAATAATTTTGTAAGTCATTCATCATTTTCCTTAGACACTTCCATACCTCTATCGGAATATCATCCTGTCCAACGGCTTTTCCATTTCAGATTCCATTTAAAACTTGTTCTTCAAATTTGAATTCTACGATAAAAATTTAAATTTCTATACTCATTTGAATTACTTAAATTACCTAAATTAAATTGGTCTCCTAAACTTTCATTAAAAAATTGATAAAAATATCTCTTCCACTTTTTTATTTCTTCATCATTTACTAGTACTTATCAGATTCATCTTTAATACATCTTATTTGATTAAGATCTTTGTCTTCCTCTCTCTCACTTTAGCTATTCTATAAATGTCTCTTTCCCTTCTTTATATCTAATTTTCGATATAACTGCTCAAGTTTTCATTCAACGCTTTCTTAGCTTCTTTCTTGCTATTGTATATTTTTTAAATTTTCCTTATTTTTACAAATATTTAATTTCTTATACGCTATTCGTTTTTCCTCGACTTTCTCAGACTTTTTCCATTCCACCACCAAGATTCTTTACTTGGTGGTGCATGTCCCTTTGACTCACCGAGTACACTCTTAGCCACTATTTTCAATTTTGATACCATCTTATCCCATGTTGTATTAGGGTCACTATGTATGTCATCTAATACTTGTACTACCTTCTCTTTGAATATATTTAGTTTCTCATCCTTTAACTTCCACTACTTAATTCTAGGGGTCGTGTATATTTTCCTTCTATTAATACTATGTTTGAGGCGTATATCCAATACTACTAACCTATGTTGAGTAGTTAAACTTTCTCCAGGAATAACCTTACAATCTTTACAAATCTTTCTATCTCTCTTCCTAACCATAAGAATGTCAATTTGTGATTTATTATTTCCACTTTTGAACGTGACCAAGTGTTCTTCTCTTTTCTTAAAAAATGTATTAGCTAGTATAAGATCATATGCTATTGCAAAATCCAATATAGTTTTACCTTCTTCATTTCTTGTTCCAAACCCATAACTCCCATGCACCCTCTCATATTCGTCATTTTTCACTCCGACATGCCCATTTAAATCACCTCCTATTAAAATCATCTCATTTGACGGAATATTTTGTAATACTTCATTCAAGTCCTCCCAAAACCTTAATTTGGTATTTTCATCTAATCTTATTTGAGGTGCATATACACTAATTACGTTTATAGTTTCTTTCTCACTACTATTTTGAGAGCTATAATTTTATCCCCCTTTCTAATTACTCCTACAACTTAATCCTTTAACGAACTATCAACAATAATACCCACTCCATTTCTTGTTTTACTCTTGCCTGTATACCATAACTTAAAACCCGAGTTATCTATCATCTTTGCCTTCTCATCAACCCATTTTGTCTCTTGTACACATACAATATTAATTTTTCTTCTAATCATCGTATCTACTATCTCCATTGTTTTACCAGTGAGGGTTCCTATGTTTCATGTACCAAATCTTAGACTACTAGTTTTTCTATAATATTTGTTCTTACCCAACCTATGGTGTGAGAACTTTTGCTTATTTAACACTACATCCAAGTTCTCATGGAGATGTAGCGGTCCTTGCCGATACGTTGCAGTCAGACCCTGCAACGTGAACTCTAGCATATTTTTCACTACACCCGAGTTCTGAAAATGTAGTGGTCCTTGCCGAGACATTACAGTCGGACCCTGTAATGCGTTCCTTCAGGGAACAACCTAGCATTAGCACAATAGTTTGATTGATCCATTCATTGAACATTTGCCTTAGTTTAACGCTGGCTGACAACCTAACGCAACCCTCCTCTTTTATCCGGGCTTGGGACCGGCCACGAAAAGGTTAACTTATCATGGGCGGAGTTTTTTCATAGTGTGTCAACAAGTCATAAAATTTCATGATGCATCATAATTCAAAATCATTCTATCTTTTTGTTTCTTGGTAAAACTCGAAGCCTTTATATACATCTATGTAGTATTCGTAAGCTCTTCCTGTATATCCATTTAAATCTATTCTATGTTTTTCAATGATAGATAAAATAAGTATAATTTTTTCAGGTTTTTCCAAAGTTTCCTATGATTTGATCCATAAGTCATATTCGAGGAACATAAGCACTAATTATCTTCTCCTCTTTTGAAATCAACTTTACTACTGTGATATTGTCTCCGATTCTCTTAACTTTGACAATATCATCTCTATAATTTTTGTTATAATATCTACCTAAATTTCTATGTTGTCTTTATATATATATATATATATACCATCTTTTGAATATGCATTACCTATTTTTCTATTTATTTTTCCAACCCATCCTGTACTTTTTTCTCTTTTCCTTTTAAGCATTACATCTGTCAATTCTATATGCTTTTATCCTATATTCAAGTTGCTTGTTTAATTATAGTTTTAATTCTTTACTCAGGCTGGCCTAAAACAATAGAACTTGTTATTTTGCATCACATTTAATTTCATGATTTTGCTTCTTGAGAATTGTGTTATAGAGGTTCTATGGTCCTTTGTGGCTTTGCCTTTAATTAAATGAACAAACTTAGGCCATGTTGCTTGTTTTAAAAGGAAACGGAATCAAAGGCAAAGGAAGGAGTGCATTCATGCAAGGAAGGGGAGAAGAAATGTGATAGAAGTTTAATTACTTCTAAGTGTGGAAGGGCCCTCCTTTACCGATTTCACCCCAAGTAATCAAGTGGTCTGCCTGGATTTCCTCAAAATTGGATCCCTTTCCGTGGAAACCAACAAAAATCACCCCAGCTAAACAATGCCTTAAATGTTTACCTTCAGTAATGCTCCCTAGAATTGGTGCTTATGTGAGAATTCTGGAAACAGTTATTCTGTGTTATAAGTTAAGTAGGATTAGCGTAGATTTCTTTTTTTTTTTTTTTTTTGGCCTTTGTTTAGAACACGGAAACAGTCATTCTTCTCGATTAATTTGGTAGTCATTTAACCTTTTGTACCAACAAGAAGGAAAATATTTCATGTTGGCTATGTTCCTTGAAGGAATAATGAATCACTGTCAAGCTTGCTGGTAAGGCATGAGTGTTTTACCTGTCTTGTTGATATTTTTTGCACAGAAAAATGAAATACATTTGTGTGTGTCTGAATTTGCTAACAATATGCAGGAGATGTTGCTCTTGCTTCTTCCTCTATTAAATTCTTCGTCTGCTAGAAGACTTCTTCCATTTTCCAAAGATAAGTCATCAAGTTCAGCGAGCAATGAAACCGTCTGCCCCATCTGCGAATCAGATCCTGCAATTCCTTTTGTTGCACTTCCTTGCCAACACAGGTAAAATGCTTTAGGAGTACAATTCCTTGTGGTGTCAATTGGAAATTGTTACAAGTTCTTTACCTAACATATTCCTTTTTTTTGTATTTGATTTTGATTCAATGTCTTGTGCTTTCAGAGGGCATTAGCAGTTTGACCATATATACTCACCATTTGTTTGTAACTAACACCATGGAGTGCTTACAATTAACTTACATCGTCATCAAATGATCATTAAGTAGCGATGGGCATCCATACCTGATAAATAAAGCTGAGCCAAAGCAATCCAAACTGAAAATTTTGGCTTATTGGTTTTATCAATTTGGTTTTGATTTGGATGCTTTGTGAAATTATGGGTTTTGGTTGGAATATGTACAAACCCGTTTATACTGCATATAATGTTTGAGATTTATAAGATGCATGTATATATATTAGTATTTTAATTATCTCAGCTTATTGCCTCAAGTTTCTCTTTATTATCTTAATTATCAATAGCGATATGTGCAGCGCCAAAGCTACTCCTGTTATACGTTAAGTAGGATTTATTAACTGAAATAAATATGGTAGTGGTTCCTGTTCTTTTTCCTGGTAAGATACTGATCCCTCCTAGCTTGTGCAAACTAGCACTGAAATTTTCTATTTTTTTTTTTCTCTTTCAGATTTTGCTATTACTGCCTCCGCACCCGCTGTGCCGCCGTCAATTCATACCGTTGTGGCCGTTGCAATGAGCCTGTCATTGCTATTCAACGATATGGAACTAGTGAGACCAGAACATCCACACAAGACGCAAGCAGAGAATCTACAAATCAAGGTTCCTGATGTACACGACATATCTTAAATTGCCCGCAGGGGGGGGGGGGGAAAGCATTTGTTCTTAGGAAGAATCTCACAACAACGTAGAGTTAGTAGTTGAATTAGATTACCAATTGTTTACACCGTAGCAATGTAGCCTGTTTTAACTACAAAATCATCACATTCAACTGCGCACAGAAATCTGAAGCTTCAAGGTGTCTGTGTGGGACTCCATTTTTTTTTTTTCTTAAAAGAAAAATATTCAAGGTCATGTTTTGCAGAATATAAGCAAAATATGAATTTCATGGCCAATTTCAATTCTTAAATTGAAGAATGTCCAATGGAGTCTTTCTTTTACATTGCCATTTTGTATCAAGCGAAGGTATATTTATAGTGCCCCACTCAGACAGAAAATTCATTTTATGGTACAAGGACCACCAGATAGTTACAATCTCAGCGGGACCTAGTCTACTAAAATCTGAGCTCAAGAGTCATCACCTTGTTCATTCAAATTTCTAGGGGGATTCGAACACACTGAACAATCTGCTTCAATTCTTTATTAATTTTGAGACAACTTGAATCTCCATGGCAACACAGTAAAACTTGACCATCACCACATTCAACTCTACAGGAGTGAGAATGTACCATTATTTTATGTCAACAGTTGCAGTGCCTCCTTTTCAAACACAACACACTGTAGTTTAACCTCAAATCTCTAAACTTTCAAACTAATTTTTTATTGCAAAAAACAAAACACCGACTTCTGTTCTAAAAACATTTGAATGGATGAGAAATAAAATGGCAAGCCCACAAGGAAAAAAAAGGGGTGATGAAGCTCCATCTCCTCCTTGTACTCACCCATTTGGAGCTCTTCCTATCTTGTCCCTACACTGTATGCAAGCTCTTGGAACCTACATCCTCTGGAAGATGCATCCCCATCCCAATTCCCTTTATGGGAGTCAGAAATTTTAGTCCTACGTGATGCCAAATTCCACATCTCAGTGCTCATCCAGCGATGTAAATATCAATAAAGTAATATTCGTCAACCTCCCTTTGCTCTTGTCCCTTCCTACCTCTCTGACAGGTGCCAAGGGCAGTGAGCCACCAAGGACAAGAGAGGTGCCAAAGCTCACCACCTCCTCTGTCTGCCCTCTTCCCTCCATGCATGGATTTCAAAAGCAGGGCACAAGCCCATTGCTGATTTGCTATGCTTCTTGGGGGACTGTGATCCCAAGTGGGTAGCATACCAACTACTTTGTTTGATCATGGCTTGTTAATGCCCATAATCCTGTTTAAGCTTGAAAAAAAAGAAGACTGCAGGTGGCCGCACTGTGGACGCTTAAGAAGAGTCAATGAGCTCGTCACTTCCTTGATGTACTTCCACTCGTATAGAGATCCATGCCCTCTAATTGTTATCGAGCTCGAGCTTTGTCCTCTTCTTCTGTGAAAAAAAAAAAAAAACTCACTGTTGTGCGCGCACAGCACATGCATGATTCAGCCATTATGCTTTCGAGTCGATGATGATCGACATCATGAACTAAAGTGGCTCAGCTGCAAAAGCAAAACGGGGCCTGCCTTCCAGTCCAGGAATGTGCATCTTGTCAATGGAGGGCTGGCTGTCTTTTTAGGCATCAGAGACAAGGAAAGAATGGGAATTTGGGGCAGACGAAATAAATGCAGCCTCCGCCATTAATGCACTGCGCATCAGCATGTGAAGAAACTGGCGAGTAGGTGAGCATCTTGAGCCATGAAATGGCCATGCACGCCCAAGTGGAGGAATGTTTCCTTGAGGAAAAAAAAATTGGAATTTAGTGGCCTTTAACTCCTTCAGCTACAAGAAAAAAAAAAAAGCAAGTGCGGACAGAGATGCCATGCTAAAAAGACCCCTTTGGAGAAATGGCAACAAAAGATGAATCATTTTCTGGAAGTGTGTATTTTTCTGTGCTTAAATGAAAGAAAATGGGTGCAGTCAGAATTCAAAAACAAGCTTAGAATGTGTTCCTGCCCTTGTTCTCTCTCCCTCTCTCTCTCTATTATGACACAATGACAATGAGCCATTTGTCTCCACGGGATGGCACTGGTTAGTACGGATAAATTTATAGAAGAGATTATCAATTACTCAATGAAAATATCAATCTATTTGTGCAAAAGATTGAAATTAATCTAATGCCCCTATCGATCTGCGCCTCGGACCATCGTAAGGAGGTAAATCATGGATCTTTAGCCCCGAGACTAATGTCAGTGTATGGAGGAAACTCGTTTTGCGAGGATTATTTCGTTGTCATTTATACAAACTTTCACATCTGTGCTTAGTATTTCTCTTCAGCGGCATGAAAATATCAATCTAGGTATTATAGATTATCTATGATCGATTATTGTAAAATTGACTACGAAGGACCGCGGTCCTCATGGGGACGGTGCGATGGTAAGACAGGGTATTGCTTATAGATTGGACATGATTCGATTCCGGATGAAGGGTCTAAAATCCCCTTTGGCTTCAGATGAACCCCTTCCTGTTTTGTCACCGTGTCAAGGGACTTTGTCCCTCCGTAATTTATCTTCTTCTCGTCAGTGCTCTAGGACGGATAACAGAAAGCTGCTAGTTTGATAGATTCTTAATTTTTTTTTTTTTTTTTGCCGCTAAATTAACAGTTCAATCACATTCAAGTTTATGGATTTAATTAATGTTTTTGTTTGAAATTGAATTCGATCCAAAAGCTTATAAAAGGCCACCGTGCCATCTCTTGTCTTTAGCATCAGTGTTCTTCCTTCTCCTTTCGATCTCAGGTAATGGAGAGCAGCAGTAAGCTGAAGCAGCGCCTCTCTCGCATGTTCCGCTCCGCCTGCAAGCCGACCGCCTCATCCGACCGCCACAACGCCGTCGACCCGGTTTTTGTGGCCGCGGTGGACTGCGGTGGCTGCTGTCGGGTGGCATCGGCACCCCATACGGCCGCGGCGCAGGTATGTAAGAGCGGGGGGAAGAAGGAGAGGCGGGTCAGGGAGACGGGCGGGTACTACGAGACCGGCGAGTGGGAGGGCAGGGAATGCCCAAAGGCTTCCCCGGCCTCCCCTTCCAAGTCCTCCTTCCCCGCCTCCTCCTACTACTATTGCATCCACGGCGACGGCGCCAAACTGGAGCTATGCCCTTCGAGGTCAAAGGCAATGAAGAAGAAAAACACGGTGCGGCTTCGGTCCAACGCATATGGATTCACCAGCTCTTCGTCGACCGAAACCGACGACGACGATGGTGATGGATTCTTCAGCAGCGAAGAAAGGGAAGAATCGACCACGACAACGTTCTTCTCCTCGAGGAGCTTCTCCTCCGACTCCTCCGAGTTCTACGCGTCCGCCAAGAAGAACAAGAAGGCGGCGGCGCAGCAGCGGAGTCGCCGGCGAGGGATCAACCGCCACGAAGCTTCTTACTGGCCGCCGGGCGGGTGCAAGGGCGGGTGCAAGGGAGGCTTCCGGCCGCTTGTCGCCGCCATCGACGACGGCAAGAAGAAGATGAAGAAGAAGAAGAAGAACAAGATGGTAAGGGATGAGAAGGGAGCCGGATTCGCAGTGGCGAAACGTTCGAGGGATCCGTACGGCGACTTCCGGACGTCGATGGTGGAGATGATGATGGAGCGGCAGATGTTTGGTGCGCAGGAGCTGGAGCGGTTGCTGCACTCGTATTTGGCCCTCAATTCTTCTCACCTGCACCCTCTCATCCTGCAGGCCTTCTCCGACATATGGCTACTTCTCTTTGGCCAATGATCAGAGCTGTGTTCCTCCCTGCCGCACACAAAAACCTCTATCGATCGATCGATCGATTAGTTTGTTATAAATCAGTAGCAGTAGCAGTAGCGTATCTGATCTCGATCTCTTATTCGCGCTGTAACTTTAACGTTGCATGTTCTTGCTTCATTCTCCAATTAACTTCATCGTCTACCTCGTCGATCGGCAAGTTTCAAAACCAAAATCAAAATAACTAAAACAAAATAAATAAATTTCAGTTTCAACGAATTAAGAGACTTTGATAAACTGTCATGAATTTATATTGTCAGATACATCTAAATCTACGATCTAAGAAGAAATTAATGAAGAAAAAGATTAATGATTAACTGATCTAGCTAATTCCAAGGATAGGTTATTTGATATGGCAAGCAAAAGTCAGTCCCAGCATTTGAAAATTCAAACGATCCAGATCGTTTAATTACTTGCTTAATTGTCATCGTCAGTTCCTGACAGGATCTTCTCTGATTGAATTAATATATCTAAAATGCGCTGTAAATGATCACTGATTTGAAGTCGTCCTTCACTAATCAGAAGGAAATGGAAAGTTAAAACTTAAAAGAGGATATACATAGGAATATCTGAATTGTGCATGCAGAAACAAAAGGACACTAGCAAGAGCTAGCGACAAGTCATTGCCTTCCTGCCTTTTTATGAACCCACTTTTGCGCTAAACTGCGAATGACCACGTCCAATCTTTTTCATACCGCCGTTGGGCAAAAGGCCACAATTAAATTGCTGTCCTGTCTTCTTCTGCTCAGTTTTGATCGCAGAGAATGCTCTGTTGCAGAGGGGCGATCGATGAGAAGGGAGAAGGGGGCTAGGGCCTCATGCGAGGACGCATAAATATGGTCATAAAGGAGACAGGGAAATTAATAGGAGCAGCTTTGGCCCTGCACATATCGCTTTGCCCACAGTGGGCATGCAAACCTAGGGCAAAGAGCATTCCTTTGTCGAGTGCAGCGAAGTCTGCATCATCTACAAGCCATGCACTCTGTACCTGCATCGACCATGCTACCTTTTTTGTAGCCATGTAATAACTGATACAGGCCAACTTCCTTGCTGCCTTCAATTCCTGCGCTGCTGATCCTGCAGCAGCTTCCTGTTTCTCTAGCCACTGCAGGAGCAATTGATTCTCGAATTGCATTGCTGAAATTGTTTGTAAGGGAGGCGAATTAATTAATTGTTAAAGAGCTTGCATTTGGAATTATGATATAGAAGTATATAGCAGAACAGAGGAGATTATAGAGATTTGAGGTTTCCGTCTCGTTATCGAAGCATCGAGTAGATTGCAGTGAGAATGGTCGATGAGCATCTAGATGGATCTCAATCCATCCGGGATGAATCTCAACAATAATATTGTACTATCACATATTTCGTATGAAAATACAGTTCAATTATCTATTGATATTGTTCGACGATAAATTAAAAAAAAAATTAGGAGTTTACTCGTGGATAAAATAAGATTTCAACATTCAGGAATGGTGTGGAGTCCAAAATGAACAGTAAAAAAATTGTAAGCGTTTTTTTTTTATTTGTTTTTGATGATCGATGAAGACTATTTGAACTCCAATCTTATCCGGTTCAACTGTTGACAAGATGTTCTGAAGATCCATGGAACAAGACTAATCACTCTTAAGGATTAATAATAAAATAAATAAATAAAAATAAAAGATTCAAATCTATGCAAAAATAAAATAAAAATGGAAACGTAAAGAATACATTAAATATACATCTAAATTCAAAAACATTTTTGTCTAATTTGAAAATCTCATACGAAACAATTGCAAGAACACACTTTTTTATAAATGCAAGGAAAGTAGTTAATCTGAGTCTTTACAAAATAGTATAAATCGATTTCGGAGGAAGTCTAATTTTTTTTTTTTAAATTCAGATGACGTCCACATGTTTTGATTATCACATCAAAGTTTATAGAGTTCTCCGTAATTTATCTCTTTCATAATAATCATGAAATATATAGATCGATGAAAATTACTAGATTGACAATTCTAATTTTTTACAAAAGAAAGACAATTTCGAAGACTATATTTTCATGGAGAAAAAATACAATCCTCCAATCAACTTTTATGCGGGAATTACATCCGTATGTACGGTGAATTTAAATTCATTAATAATTTATCAATGCTAAGTGCAATTGATTATAGAGTTTTACATATGGTCCGACATCTGATAATACACTAACGGTAACAATTAAAGATTCTACATATATATAGTTCTACATCCAATAATATAAATTCAGTATCAAACGATAAATTAAATTAGATGACAAAAATCTAAATATTAAATGGTTAAATGTATTTGTTTATCTAATAAAGAATAAATCTAATACATATAAATAAAAATAAAGTTATTGTGTTGTAATATAAATATCACATGTTTAAGTCTGAAAATAATTTCTTTCAAAATAAAATAAAATTTTATATAATAAATTTTTCTTTGAAATTCTACGTGATAAAAACATGTGAAGCCATGTTAGAGGAGTAACTTTATATTGGAGAGCTCTAGCCTAATTCTTAGGCTTTAAACTAACAGAATGTTAACTCACGAGACATCTTAGAAATCTGTACAATTAACGTCAAAATGTGTCCATTAAGGTTTTTAGGGCGACTTATGATCGATTTTTAGTCGATCAATTTAACCGGCACAAAACTATAATCTTTAAAAGTGTTTTATGATTAAATCTTTTTATGACTCGAGATTGTTTGGTTGACTAAAAAATATAGTTTAAACTTTTCAATCAATTATTGCAAAAGGTGAATCCATTACTCATGGTCTCTACCAATTGATCTTATAATCATAATAAAAAAAATAAATCATGAGCAATATTTTAACACAGTAAAATAGGTATTTCAAAAAACTTACGATCAGGGCAACGACGCATCTAGTGAGATTAAATCTTTATATCAAGACTTTACTCTTGATTATTGATATCTTTTCTTATTTTTTATTTTTGCATATTTTTTTATTTTTTAGAAAATAGAAAATGAGTTTTCGATGTTTTCTATTTTCAACCAAATTAAGATTTAATTTTTCTAAAAAATAGAAATGGAAAATACCTATACTTTTTTAGAAAATGAAAATAAAAAATAAAAAAATTTTTGGCAAACCAAATGCTACCTAAATTTCTTCTACGTTTATACTTTAATTTGTATTTAATTTTATAGAATCGTGGTTTATATAGATAGTAATCAAAAAGTTGAACATTAGAAGTTTGAGAAAACAAGTGACTCAACAAATTTATAATTACTAATTTTATTTTATGAACTTATTTATTTATTTATTATTATTTTTTTAAATGTTTAATGGACAAATTCGATCTGCTTGAAAAGAAAGCACTCAACTTTTTTTAAAATAAAAAAATGCATAGTAATCAATTTGAAAATCATATTTAAATATGGAAGAAATAATTTCCAAAAAACATATATATAATTTTGTCCAGACGAAACTAATTTCTATTTTTTTTTTTTTGTATTTAATTTTTATTCTGGCCTCCCAAGATTCGAACCAAATCGTTCCGACCTCGCTCTATTTAAGCTCTGCGCTGTTGGAGATTCAACCCTAGCTCGTTTTGCACGCCCCGACTGCGCTGCGGCTGCAGCTGCACCGTCCAGTAGTTTTTAGGGTTTTGTTTTGCGATCTCCAGGAGCCAGGAGAAGCAGGAGATGGGCACGCCGGAGACATCAAGGGAGCCCTGCCCAGATCGTATTCTGGATGACGTCGGCGGCGCGTTCGGCATGGGCGCGGTCGGTGGCTCCGCCTTCCACTTCATCAAGGGTCTCTACAACTCCCCCAACGGGGAGCGCCTCGTCGGAGGTGTCCAGGCCGTCCGCATGAACGCCCCACGCGTCGGAGGCAGCTTCGCTGTCTGGGGCGGCCTCTTCTCCACCTTTGATTGTTCCATGGTCTATCTCCGCCAGAAGGAGGATCCCTGGAACTCCATCCTTGCCGGCGCCGCTACCGGGGGGTTCCTTCAGATGCGCCAGGGCCCAGGTCCTGCTGCTCGGTCTGCCCTTTTTGGTGGCATACTACTCGCCCTCATTGAGGGTGCCGGCATCATGCTCAACCGCGTCCTCAGCGTCCCCCAGTATCAGCCTCCCTTGGAGGGCCCCAACGTCTCCGCCCTCCCTCCCAACGTTGCAGCCGCTGCCCCTACTTCGGGGTTCCAGCACATGGCCTACCAACTCGATTCCCCTGGAAGCACTTCTTCCTCTTCAACATCGTCTTCTTCATCCTGGTTTGGAGGGTTTTTCCGTGGTGGTAAAAAGCAGGATGAAATGGAAGCGAAAAGAGAAGGCAGTAAGACAGAGGTGTTGGAGAGCTTTGACACACCAAGCACGCCAGCTCCAAAGTTCGAGTACAACTAACTTAGAAAACGTTCGGTTTTCCAATAAAGAAGCAACTTTGTGAGTCGTCTTTCTTGATATCTAATGTGCAATCTTGATATGTAGATGTAACTTATATTCATAACGTTCACAATTTTTACTGTCTCGTTTTTTCTCAGTGTTTTAAATTTTGTTTGTGTTTATATGACTATATTAGTATTAAAATAATTAGCATGATGAGATAATCAATACACACTATAATCAAATACAAGAATCAAATAATTAGCTGAATTTGGAAGGAAGGCTTATAATTTACTTCGGGAGGGAGGAAGAGGATGAGGCTGGGACATGTCACATCAATGGAGAAGTTGTATGCTGACTAGATCAATGGATGAGGGGAGATTGTGTCATATTGCCGTAGGGTAATGTTTCAGAAAGCCTAACCTCAGGAGAGTGGATTTAGATACGATGTTAAATGGGATTGAATAATGGTCTATTTGATCTTTTTGTTGTGATATACCTATTGCATTGTGTGTCAAGGACTTAACTTCAACCTTACACCTCTAACATTCAATCCGGATCAATTCACCAAACACGACTCATAATAGCTTCTGGCATCCTTTATCATATATAATTAGCTCTGCATCTAGAAAAGTATTTAGGGGATAACTAAATGAAAATTTATATAATTATATATTTTTAGCTGTTATGTAGGCCTATCTGGTGTATATATGAGCTTACAGGTGACCTTGCATGGCCTATTTTCATATATGAAATTAACCATGTCATGTTTTTCATGTGTGAACTGAAAACTATCAGGGTTCAATGGCTAATGAATATGGCCATGTATGAATCTGTCTATACTTGCACATGACTATTAATTGCCTTTAATGCAAATGACTCCATCCATGAAGACATGTCTATCGCATGACTAGATTTAACAGCCATAAATGTTGAGGCATAACACTTACAATCTATCGCATGACCAGATTCATATTCATTAAGAAATGAATAATATGAGATATTTGTTCCCTTTTGAATCTATTTATTGTGCTACTTGTGTTATAAATAAAGGGGTTTCTAGAATAATAGGAATTTTTTAGATTATGTGATTCAACCATGGTCAAAATGGGGTTCCAATTTTTTTTTTTTTTTTTTTGCTTTGTGCTTTAAATTAGCAATCAAAAAGTTTGGCCAGAGAGTTAGTGCTGTTTTACTGCTTGTCTCTCCAGCCATATATTTGTACCATCCTTAAGACATAACGTGTTTACCATATATTTGTACGTTGAAATCTGTTACTTATGCAGGAATTGAATAATATCATTTGGATATTGATTGGGTAATCTAGTAACCATTCTGTCCTCTCTGAGGACTCATCTCAGTTACATGGTTTACTTGCCCAATGTTCATTAAATATAGTTGTTGTCGCTCCAGCCATATTTTTCAAACTAATTTTATTTGATCATTACACCAACTATTTATAATAACTTATGAGGTATAATAACTAAGCAGATTTTGCGGTCTTAATAATACAGAACGACCATCATCTAGATTTAAGAAGATCATGAGCTAAGTCTGGGTTTATTTGGACAGGAAGTTAGCAGCGGGAGGGGAGGAAGAGAGAAGATTAACCAAATTACATATTGTCTCAATATTCCTCCTCTGCCTCCTATGTTTCTGTTCAAGAAATTCCACTCTATGATTATCCTGACGGACAGATGAACTTTTCAGGCCATGCAACATATCTGTAATTTGAGGCTCGGCACAGTACAAAGATCTGTGACTTCTGAGATCGTAAAAAATGTCTAGTGTAGCATTTTAGCTCCACGATCAGCAACTATGAATGATCAGTTAGCCCTTAACTCGGACATATGCATCTCACATATCTAGCTCTTATATTAGATGAAGTTAACAAGTAATGGCAAGTATGATACAAGTGATAGCCAAAAGAGTGCAGGAAGCAAAAAAACAATTACTTTTCATGGTTACTGACTGTAAGGAACCTGCCAACTGGTGAATGTGTTAGTTCCTGCTGAACCCGTTGCTCAACTTTATTTCTTTAGTGTTCCATGCATTCTGGAGTAACATATAGTTTGAAGGTTGTGGTTGGACGTAACAAGAATGAATATTGCCAAGTATGCTATATCATTTGTGAATGAGAAATTATATCGTTTAAATTGAGACAATGCAATCAAAGCTTCAAGCTGAATTAATTTTGAAGGCCATACATTCCTCGATGATGAATGGTGAGATGCACTTTCACGACATATCCACCTTTATGCTTTGAATTTTTAATGACTTCTAGCCTTCGTCAAAGCAGAAATTAGAGTTTACAGTTACAAGAACACACAAACTTCACTGCATTTGTTGGTTCAAAAATTTGACTATATCCATTTTGGTTTTGTAGGAATCTGATGGTAGAAAGGCTGCATCGCTACACCTCGGCAACTTCCATCCATGTATTTCTATCGCAAAAAACCAGCACCGCTTTTTTTTTTTTCTCAATTATACTAGATAAATATTCGTAGCACTTGCTTTATGTTTTCATTACAGAAAACCTTTGCTAAGTCTGTTGGTATCTAAATCCTTTCATGACTCAGCGTTTGTTACAATATTTTATCCTGCTGTTTCTGGTTCTCTGTGGAAGTCAGGTGCGAAGAACACAATGTTTATTGCACCCTTATTGAACTCTCGGGGAGATTCTCCGGCTTCTTCGAAAGCAAATAGCAATGACTCGGTCAATTAGTAACCTCGATGGATGTTACTGTTCATTTTATTATTTGTAATGCTATTCGGCTTTTACATTAGCAGTTGTAGCGAGCGTTGATTTTCATTAATGGAGATGAGATATCGCGTGCTTATAAAATTTGACATCTTGAAATTCCTGCTGTTCCTCTTAACGACGCTTGCTTCATTAACCCGTGGCAACTCAGGATAATGCTAACAGCTAAAAGACAATCTTAGAATTTATGTCGGCAATTCGCCTGAATTAAATGCATTTAAACTAGAATTTCAATGTTTAAATTACACGCTACCTAATTGTCATTTGTAATCATATTCATCATATTCATTATCTGATTTGACGATGAATAATATTATATATATATATATATATATAAACACTAATAAAATTAATTTATTAATGGTCATACAAAAAATAAAATTTAGGAGTGAATAAGAAATTAGTTATAGATAGAATGAAAATAGGTGCCACCTATTTATTTGTATCGTCGCCCGCCTACGAGTTGCGCCCTGACGACCCGGATGATCTCATCGCCCGTATCCTCCGTCTGCATCGGCGGTTCTAGATCCATCGACGGCGGAAAGGGTAACGGCCCTTCCCCACTACTGCCCCAACTCTACCTGCCGAAGATCTTCTCCTCCCTCGCCCTCAGCCCGCTGCGCGCTCTCTCCGGTCGCCTCTCGCCCACTCGGGTCTCGATATCGGCCATGGCCAACTTGGAAGCCCACGACGCCGGTAATTGGTACTCCGTTCCGGATCTGAGTCTGCGCGACCATCGGTTCACTGTGCCTCTCGATTATTCCGCTTCTTCCAGCACTAGTATCACCGTCTTCGCTCGCGAGGTCGTTGCCGGTAACGCCTTCGTTCTCCCTGGCTTCATCGGTTCGATCGATTGTTTCAGGATGTACAGGGTTGTAAGGAATGAGTATACTGGTTTGAGAATCGGAACCGCTGAATGCTAGCCTTCTGATTTATGAGGGCAGTTGAATTAAAATTTGTCTCATGCGCAGCGAGTTTGTTAGTTTCTTTTTGAGAAAAATTGGTCGTATCGATTTATTTCCTAGTACGACTAGAGCCAGTTAGGCACGTAGAAGCTCCACTGTGAGTTCATGCCCTCTAAACTTTGTCAGCACCCGAAGAGGATCAGCGGCAAAAGAGCAGGCAAAATATCAGTAAAAGAGTAGTTTGTTATACCTGGATACTTCTACGCGTACCAGGGGAGTGTGTGGTCGGCAGTCTCTCTTGTGAACTGTAGGGTTGTATACAAATAAGATAATGTGAATTTTAATTGCCGTATCCATCTTCTTGTAGTTGGGAAAGAAGATCAGCAATTGTCATACTTATTGTACCTGCAAGGTGGACCTGGATTCGAAAGTCCTCGGCCAACTGAGGCTAGTGGGTGGCTAAAGCGAGCATGTGAAGAATATAGAGTTATTTTGCTTGATCAGGCATGACCTTGAATTCTAAAGAACTTTCTCTTCTTTAATTTCATTATTTCACTTTATATTATTCAGCTTATGCCTACTGTTGTCAGCGAGGAACAGGTTTATCAACTCCATTAACAGTATCATCTCTTTCACAATTCACAACTACAGAAGAGATGGTTGAATATTTGCAGCATTTTCGAGCAGATAATATAGTCAAAGATGCCGAGTTTATTCGCAAACATCTTGTTCCAGATTTTGGTACTTGGACAGTGCTAGGGCAAGTATAAATTCTCACACAGACGATTCAATTTAGTTTTTTTTTTATATATTAAAAAAAAGGGTATGATATTAGTTCTCCTGGAAGTAGAAATATAATTTTGGTTGATAGCATTATATGTCTTGGCATGTTTATCTACCATCAATCTTTTTGTGATTTCTGGTATGAGTACATCTGATAGAATTTACTTTTTTAAGAAAATTATGTGCTTGTAATTATTATCTATCCAACCCACAGAGATAGTAGTGTTAGGTTTTATTCTTCGTAGAAGTTAGTCATTATGCATGTATCTTAGCTATACTACATTGAGTTGTCTTAGGTTTATGATTATGTCTTTTTTTAGTTAATTATGGTTAATTTTCAGCTAAGACTTGGTTCAATGACAGATTCTCATAGTATCATGAAATGCCATCCAGTTCACTGGAGTTTGTCAATATCAATAATATTTGTTTTTACACTCCTATGCAAATTTATTATAATGCATAGGAACTTAGTGGGTTACTTATTCAGTCATGTTGGCCTAGATTCTGTGAAACTATACTCTACTGTTCTGTTAAGCCGAGAGTCTTGGAAATGTAAATTATTGTTTATGAATCTACGAAAGTTGCATATATCACCTATTTCTCTTCTTGGTAGTATGTTATATGTGACCCTTTGTCTTGATTCTCTATCTTTTAAGCTTATGTGGCATATTTCTTTCCCAATCCCCATATCCAAATTCCTAGAAGTTGAAGTGCTTTGGCTTTGCTATTCCAAATTTTTAAGCTAATTGCACATTGATCTTTGAAACTATTCATTTCAGATTTATGTTATTTTTTAGTTCATACCATCTTTCCTCTGATCACATTCATTTAGTCTCTTCCACCTTGACTAAGTCATGTGCTTATTTTCTCAAACTTTATTTCTCTTCACCTTGAGCATATTCTCTTTACTTCATTATGAGTTCCATGGTTTAAACTGACAGTTCTTATCATGCATCATTTTTTGGAATTTCCAAATTGTGATTCATAAGGCTCAAATAAAAATTATAAATTTAATTAAGAAATTTTGACCTTGGAATAATTTGTACATGCTAATATGAAGTGATGTAATAAAAAATAATGCATTCTGATTATGACTCACAAGAAAACATTTTTGGTTTACCCCACTTGATTCAAAATAGAATATGTTATCTATTTGCATTTAGGATTGAAGTGAATTGATAGGATGGTTCATCACAAATTGTTTCCAAGAATAGCATATTCATCAATAACTTGACTTTCTCAGTTGAGTTCTAGTCACAGACGCACAATGGCATTGACACAGTTGCAAGGGGAAAAGGAAATCAACACAACATGAAGAGAGAAAAAGGACCAAAACTGCAACATATTAGAAACTCTTAGTCATCATTGACTCAAACCTTACCATCTTTGATTTTCAATGCATTAGGCTTGTTATCATTATTCATTATCAAGTGTGTACATTGAAGGAAAGTCTTGGCACAACAGTAAAATTGTTGCTATGTGATCTTATGATTATAGGTTTGAGTTGCAAAAACAACATCTTGAAATGCAGGATAAAACTATGTATAATAGCTCTAATGTGGTCCGATTCTTTTTCGGCATCCCGCATTGATGGGAGCTTTGTGCACTGGATTGTCTTTTTTTTTAGTCAAGTGCGTACTTCAACCTCATCAACATTGAATTTCCATGTGGCAACATGTCTTCGTCTACATTAATGCCAATTGCCAGCTACCTGATACTACACTCCTTGATTTTTCAATTTTAATAGTGTAACAGTTGGTGGAAGCCCATTGGTCACAACTAATTTCATGTTCTTGATCTTTTGTTCTATTAAATGCAAAAATCATGATAGGACATATGTTCCGAATCAAAATAAACTATTTTTTCAAATTATAATTTGTCCACTTGATGTTTGATAAAAGTTATTTTTTTACCCCTTGATTTTTAAATGTATCCATTTAGGCTATTGCACTACATATCTACCTCGACTACAAGAAGTGTGAGGTTGAAGTCAAGTTTTGCCTTTGTTGCCACATCATTTGACATAAATATAAATTTATGGATTTAGGTGTTCGACATGGTTATTCCTTAAAAGTGTGATTAATTTAATCCTATTGTTGATGTTTTGAGTATGTGTTAAGACTTAAGAGTATCGTGCATCTCACATGGGTATTGATGGTTAGATAAAGAGTCTAAGAGCCTATTTCCAGTTAGGGTAAAAGGTCATAGGGAAGTATGTGGCCAGATTTCCACAGTTTGTGTTTCTACGAAGACAAGGAAACCAACCAATCTTTTCCAACGTTTTCTTGGAGGGAAAGAAAGAGGAATGAAAATTTACTTTCTAAAATCGATTTAATAGAAACATTAAAAAAATCATTAGTAAATGTGAATATAATACTTCTTGGACGGACTTATTGGACATTTGATAGAATAGTGATTTTTCTACCAAAATCAGGCGACACATCTTTGGTGGAAATTGAGGAGAGCCTTTTGTAGCTCTTTTCTTCCGTTTCTCCATTTTCATTCAAGGAAACACAAGTATAGAGCAGCTGGAGAATTCTTTATTCAACTATATTTCCTTTCTCAGGTGCTTCTGCTATAGGATACACACTCTATTTAAGGCAATATCATACGATAGATCAATCAGTAAAATCAGCTGATGATTACAAAGAACAAGATGTTTCCCCCTCAAGAATTTCATGGCCTTGTTGATCAGGGACATAGCTAATGGGTGATGAGCAAGGTTACTCGTACCCATTGAATTTCTCCAATATAATTAATAATCTTGTTTTGTTTGAAAAAAATATTTATTCTCTTTAAATTTTCCCTTTGAGTTTATTGATCTAATTCTATCTTTTCATTTTATGAGTATCATAATTATATAAAAAAATTACTTAAAGTTATGTAAATATTAAATAATAAATTTTCAAGCTGGCCCCACCTAGTGGGATAAGGCTTGGTTGTTGTAGACTTTCAATCATAAATAAATAGAGTAAAAAATCCATAAGTTGGTTTTTGTTACAAGTTCTCATTCATAGATAAGATTTTTACATTATTTTTACATATCTTACCAAGTTTAATTAAAAAATTACATATTATGGTTGTTTAGGCTTTTGTAATGATCAGGTTGTATTTTTGAACTTTGAATGAAATCACAATTTCCAATTTCAGAAGATCCAATAAGAAAATTACGTTCTTAATTTCATAATACACTTCCTTTTTCTCTCAACTTTTCCTCCTTTTATCAATAATTGAACTATTTTTCACCAATGGTTTGTCAATTCAGTATGATCCACCCAATTGTACTGAACTTTTTACTAACCAATATTGTTTCAGAGTTTGGAACATATAGGAGAATTGTTTTTTATCCTTTAATTTAAATATTCTAGGATTAGTGTGAAGTGTGAACAACATTAAAGTCATATAAATAATGAATGGGTACCTGACTAAAAACTTGGAAAAAATTAGACCTGAAATTCAGAAGGAAGGTTTGTTGTAAAGTGTAATCCCTTGGGTGATTCTTATGCTAATGTGAACAACATTAAAGTCATATAAGTAATGAATGGTTGCCTGGTAATTCTTTGGTGCATTTGTATCTTTCTTCTAATTCCATTTTAACTTATTCTTATGCATGTTAATGTTATGTTTGTCTCTTCTCAGTTCCTATGCATCTATTCTTTTACTGGTGTAGAGCTATGGAGGCTTTTGTGCAGTTACCTACTTGAGTTTTGCTCCAGAAGGCCTCAAGTCTGTTCTTCTGACTGGTGGACTTCCACCAATTGGTAAGGGTTGCACTGCAGATGTCGTGTACAAAGCATGCTTTGAGCAAGTTATGCATCAAAATGAGAAGTACTATAAGAGGTTTCCTCAGGATGCTAAAGTTGTTTGTGATCTCGTAAATTATTTGGCCAAAGCTGAAGGTGGAGGGGTCAGTTAGTTTAGTACTTATTTTTTGATATTCTAGTAATGTTTTAGAGTTTAGCGTTAATGTTAGTTCACAAGCTTATCTGTCTGAATAGGTGCCTCTGCCTTCTGGAGGAATTTTAACTCCAAAGGGGTTGCAAACTATTGGACTTGTAGGTTTAGGCTCTGGTGGTGGTTTTGAACGTCTACATTACATGTAAGGGATCAATCCCATTTTTAAAATCTTTCATCGTAGCTTTTAAAGTTTGCCTTAACATAACATCGCTGCAGGTTTGAGAGAGTCTGGGATCCTGAAGTTGTTCCAGGCATAGGGAAGCATATAAGTTATTACTTTTTGAAGGCTGTAAATATCATTCCTTGACCTGTGCATATTTTTGAATTTTGCAAAATCTATTTCATATCACTCTTGGTGTAACTATTCTCTCGATACATGATTGCTTATGGGAGCTATAGGGAAGAATATTCTATGAATCATTTATCGTGGTGTATGGATCATCTTGTCTTATAACTGTTCATGTTTCTACTTTAATCAATTTCAAATTTAGGGATTCCATAGGGATTTGAGTTTGATACATCTTGTGTATAACTTTCCTTTCTATTTGCAGTTTGAGAGCTGGATAGAATTTGATACAAATCCGCTCTATGCTCTTTTGCATGAATCTATATACTGTCAGGTAAACCAAGTACACTCTCGAACTAAATTTTTTGTCAAGCTTATTGGAATTTATAAATTAATGCGTATTGTTTGATTTGCTCCATTTTTCTACAGGGTGCCCCATCACAATGGTCTGCTCAAAAAATAAGGAATGAACATGAAAACATATTTGATCCAATTGGAGCTGCTAAAGAATGTCGCCCTGTATATTTTACTGGAGAGGCAAGTGCTAGACATAAAATTGCTAGATATATTTTGATATGGTTAAGATGCATTTTGATTGACATAATTGAGGCCATGTGGACAAAGAAAATATATTCCTCCAATTTAGATTGCAAGAAGGTATTCAGGACATCTGCCTCTGATTTTTCCAAAACTACATTTGACACCCTTGAGCTTGTGCATGGGGTATTGGAGCATAACATTTATCATCTCTTCCATCCAATTTGTCAGACGTGTTTCTGCCATAGTAATCAGTGCAAGAGTATCCACGAGTCTAATCCTCTTTCTGACTGCTCCGTAATTCTTTATTAGGTAACCCAATTATGAATTTTAATTGTTTGGAAAGCCTCTGTATAAATTGCTTGCATGGCTGCTTAAGATCACATAAAGATTGTGCACATTGAATCAATCTTTTTGTTTATATGATTGCTTAGATTGTTTTATTTTTTGGATTATTAATGGTAGATATAAATTCATGCATTTTGGCACATGATGTTATATACTTTTGTTATCATAGCATAAACTCTTTCTTCATATAAAAATAATCAACTACATTCGTCTCTTGTGTGTTATGCGGTCACTTGACTGTATATCGTCTGCTTATGCTATACAGAACCTTGGTTATTTAATCTCATCTTCGATAATGAAATCAATTATAGATTGCAGTTGCTAGTTAACGTATTTAAAACTGTCTGTTGCAGGGTTTGAATCTTCACATACAAGTTCTTGGAGAACAAGATATATATTTGTGATCTTTGGAAATTAAGAGAATTTTCTAGCTCAAAAACTGAAGTAATATGAAAAACATTGACAATAATTAGGGCCTGATCAAAAGAGATTAATAATTGCATGCATGACTGTCTGTTGTTCCCTTCCCTTTGTAAATGCTACCTTTTTGAGAACCTTTTGAGGTTCGATCCTTCAATGCCAGAGAACAACTTCCCATGCTTGCTAAGTTAATTAGCGTCGTCACTTCTATCTATGCATTCAGAAGTAGCAAGGAAAAAATAACTACTGTATTATATCGCTAGAGTGTTGAAGATCTCGTTGGTTTTCTTGTAGATGATATTTCCGTGGATGTTTGATGAGATCCATGCTTTGAAAAGTCTCAAGGAAGCTGCTCATTTGTTGGCTGAGAAGAAAGATTGGCGTCCATTATACGACATTGACAGGCTAAACAACAATAAGGTATGATTTACAGTTATTGCTGATTTCTTCTGTGTAATATTAATAGATAGGATTGATTCTTGTAGATTGTTTGGTATCGTTTTTTGCCTTTTTGTTAGGTGCAACAATCATTTGAATCGGATATTTTTATATTGCTATCAAAATCATTGTCGGGAGAATTTAGTGCAATCGCCAGGTTTATTAGGAATAAGTTAAACAATCTCATTCATTGGCTTTCGATCTCATTGGGATGTACACCTACCAAAGCACCTGCAAAAGGTTAAAATCGCTAACCTAGCGGTCTCCATCAGTTTGTCTCACGGTATTATGAATGAGGTAAATCACGAAGGATCTTATGAGCCTTGACGTGGTGGCCAAGAGATGTGAGAGTCATCTGAATCTAGAAAAAGATTTTAGACCTCCTTTGGAATCGATCTATACCATTTCTGTAAGCACCGTCGTACCTTAGCTACCACCACGCCATCTCTGTTGGGAAGAGAGAGAGAACATCTCATCTAGTCTTGAAAAATGAGACAAATATCACATTTGCGTGTGGATACAAGTTTACACATTGATTTTTTTTTAGTTTCTTGATCTCAACTATAGTCCCATTATATTCTCATGCAGGTTCCTGTTGCTGCTGCTGTTTATTATGAAGACATGTATGTCAACTTCAAACTTGCAATGGAAACAGCTTCTGAAATTGCAGGGATCAGGCTTTGGATAACAAATGAGTATATGCATTCTGGACTCCGCGACAGTGGGCATCAAGTTTTCGATCAATTGATGGGTATGCTACAAGGAAAGAAACCTTGTTTCTGATTTTGTATTTGCTAGAGCAATCAAGTTGAATCGTTTTTGCTGATATTCCTTGTTACTAGAAGTATATGATGACCTTGCGATGGTAGCAAATGCTTTATTATCTACTGATTCATGTTGGCTCATCTGGACAAAACGAGGTTATATATATATATAGAGTTTGATGTGTTAATGTGTATAACTCGTGCATGCTCGAGCACGCATAGTAACGGGGAAGGCACATTGTTTTATTGTCGGAGTTTTTTGCCGCTCGATTTCGCCATCGAGCGATCAGATTTCAGTTGTGATTTTGTCGGAATTTGACCGTGGTTAGTCTATTTGGATCGTGGTTGGAATTGGCTGCGATTGCAACTATGGTGTTGGTGGCCGCAATTTGATCAAATTCCATAGCAACTTGGCCGCGGCTCAATCGGCCTTGGACTCTAGTTGGATTTCGATCGAACCGTGATCGGGTGCGATGTCGTGGTCGTGATCAAGTGCAATGTTGTGGTCGTGATTGCGCATGATGTTGTGAACGCGATCTGGTCAAATTTCGACCTAATCGTGCGCATCCACAATTTGGTTTCTATTTCGAGTCTGTTATCGACGGTGAGACGGCGTCGGTGACTCTAATGGGTTCACCGATTAGCTATAGTGTGTTCGATGAAAATACTATATATTGTATGGATCAGACGGTTGATAATGCATCACGCACTGATCAATTGTGCAATGTCACTTCTCTCTTACTATATATATAATACATATGAAAATATATTTTATACAATTCATCCGTGAGTATTTTTATTATTTATCATCCATTCTCTAAAATTCAAGAATAGAATATATATATATATATTAAACACACTCAATTTCATTTTTTAATACTATTACCAGAGAGATAAATTATGAAAAAAAAATTGATCTCAAATTTATTGGTAAATCGTACGAAAAGATGTGCCCCCAAAGAATTGATTTTTACTTTTTTTTCCTTTTTCTTTTTTAGATAAACTATACTTGTATTTATCACCCGAACTACCTGTGAAAGAGGATGCGTTAACGCAAGAAATGTCGGTTATTTCATCAAAACCGAGACAACCGAAGGCTAAATTGGGAATCAGGTCTAAAAGAACAATAATTGGTCCAATGGTCTGGCAGAATTCAGAATCGACGATAAAACTTTTTATAGGACCCAATTAATTACTCTCAAAATAAATCGGATCAAATACTTAAATATATAATATCGACTAAACAAAAAACTTCACCTAAACATCCACCTGCATCAATAACGTCCTTGCCACCTCATAACACGACGAATTTGACAAAGTAAGCTTTCATCCTGATTTGATTAAGGTTGGCATTGATCATCTTATCACGATAGTTTCATGCCTAAGCCAACATCAAGTGTTGTGACATACATTAAAGTACAACTCCCTTCAAAAGTGTCCATCTTTATATAATTTGCGTTATACATCGTGTCGAATATTAGCAACCTTATAAGCAACATCACAAGCTCTACCAATTGAATCGACTAGGCGGAAGGTTAAGGCATCCAAGTGCCTTTCATAGACCAAAGGTAAGGAGAGCACCAATGACTCGTTTTTTTTTCCCTAATCCTGACAAAATTTCCTGGAGAAATGGATAAGCATGTCCTTAAACTATAAATCATTTTGTTAATCCATTTAAACGCGTTATAAACGACTGAGAATCACAAGAGCAAATGCGCCATTCAGTCTCCAGCTTGTTGCCCGAAGAGATCACAGTTGATAACTGTCACTGAACTTTTTTATACACCAAAAGGTAGATGGATGTCGGATGAAGTCATTGTGCCCTCTTCACCTTGTAAAATCACTCATCCATTCACCGGCTTGCACAGATCCATACGAACTGGTAGTTTGGTTTCCTGCTTCAGCAATTAATTGATTAACATTCTGAGCCACGGGTAATTGAGAACTTATCATGTTGGCAATTGATGGTCCTTCCTCGTTGGTAGAAACACTAGTTAAGAAAGGTGGAGTTGGAGCTTGGGATGTCTGAGTAGCCATGTATTGATTAAGGGCAGATTGGTAGGCACTGCCAGTTAGACTTCCTCTCATGCGCCCAGTTGGCCGCCAGTTCTGCTCGATCGGAAGCTCAGACAAATGATCAAGTACTGATGGTGGTGGCCCACCCATATCAAGTGGGGGAAAAGATGCTTCTCTGGTTGATGGAATTCTTGCTGTGAGCGATTGCGAGGTAGTTGCCTGTGCAACACGTTGAGCTGACAAAAGCATATTACAACTAGTTTGCCCGGGCATTGAGTGTGCCGGATTGGTTGATGGTTGCTGGACCTGACTTGAATGTGATGCACTAGATGTATTTGTGACACTCTGCCTTCTTTGAGATTGGTTGTTCCCTCTATAAGCACCCACCCCTCTCAGATGGATTGGAGGAGTGCTGATATGGTTTGCTGCAGGAAGGTTTGCAAGCTGTGGTACCACCGTGTTACTTTGGTAGCGATGACCCTGTGACCCCGAATTTGAGCAGGCAAAAAAAGAAGAAAAGTTGATCAATATCTACTACTAACTAGAATCCAGGATTTAGTAATAGTTAGCATATTCCAAGGAGTTGGCAGTTGCAAGTTGTTTATGTTTATTCCTCAGCAAATGAAGCAAAATGCAAGCAAACTATGAGTCCATGCAAACGTCTTATCCTATAAATTTTCATCTATTTAATGAACCTCCATTAGTATGTCTGATATGTTACACAAAAATGAGATGCTACCTTGGTGGCAAAAATAAAGAATCAGCAAAAGGGAACATACATCTATTGCAGTCTCATTTACTGGTCTAACTAAGAAGATTAGTACAATTAGAAGAATATAAATAGTTTTCAGGGATAAAAAGTTGAAGCAAGATTACAAAGACTACAATGTAGGACAGCCTCTTGAGCAAAATTAAGTGTCTGCTAAACACCTAGATTCCTAACGTGGGAGAGATTGGGTTAGGACATGGAAACATTCTTAGATGCCATGTACTACAAGTCATACTGGGTATCAAGGTTTGGTTTACTAACAGTATTTAACAGTCCATCAGGGCTAGACATTTGGATCCTTGAATTAGAACCATCATTATCCTTGAGGAAAAATTATTCCTCCTTTTATAATTTAGAATAGCCACTTGAGCAAAATTACCAGAGCTGTGGAATGCATTGCTGTTGAAGTTACATAGCCAACCCTCGCAAGTTCATTGAATTGCACATTACCATTAACTGAATTCAGACCACTGGGAGTAGCTGTTAAAGAAGAAAGTGAATGATGACATAGAAAAGAAATATTGTAGGAATATTAGAATCACAACTAGAAAAACCTGTCTGTAGCCTTGGAAGTGAAACAGAACTTCGGGCTTGTGAAGGAAGTGCTTGTATTATTGTTGGGATTCTAGAAACATTAGGTATTGGAGACCTCCCAGCTTGATTGGTAGTAATTGAACTTCTCACATGCAATGGCATACTTTCAGAAAGATTTGACAATCGTGGTTCATAATTAAAGTTCATTGAAGCTTGTGAAACTCCAAAATCTGTGGTGCGCTGATTTTCTGCCAGAGGAATAGCATCAGCATGAGCAGTATTCAGCAGAACACTAGGCACAAGTGACTCCAATGTTCCCAATGCATTATCTGATATCACCGAAGACATGTTCGTAGGATAAATACTGCTCTCAGTGTGGCAAGTAACTGCTTGGTGCATAGAAGTATTTGCAACTGAGGAATTATACAAAGGATCAAGACTAGCTTCACTTTCCTTGAATGGTTTCCTATCTTCTAATTCAGAGTTACCATTTTCACCTCTGTCTAGGCTCCTTGCTGTATCAGGTAGGTAATTTTCTTCCATAACTAGATTCACAACATCAGCTGAAGCCACTGTGTCATTCTCCATGCTTGTTTCCCCCTTTCCAGACTTACCTCCATGCAATCTGTTGACACCTTGATGGTATTCAAGAGATGTCTTCCATGATCCATTGGAGAAAATAACAATATCTGTTTCATCCTCTCCTACCTCTTGTAGTACCTGGCAATATATAAAAGAATATGAGTTGTTTGGTAATATATACCATAATACTGTTGAAATTACATGCCTTCACTATCTTTTGGTCAATGCGCAGCTCGATACAACTAGTAGATGTGCTACAACATGGGCAACGCCAAGAGGGCTTCCGGGAGTTCAATTCCATGAAATTGTCATAATCAAAACACTACAAAAACAAACTTGAGTCAAAGAAATCCTTCAAATGATTTTCATGATCAATTAAACAAGAAGAAACAAACCTGATGATGATTACAAAGACGTCCTTTAACGGGAGTTTTTATGCGCTTGAAACTGTAAGGGGCATAACAGAATAACATTTACAATTGTAGTGTGCAAAATATCTATGAATATGCTAAACTTACAACAATTGTAACAGTGTCATTACAACTATTTCCGGCAACAAATGCAAAAGAGAATAAACATAAAATACAGGTTGGCTTTATGATATTAACATAAGGCTGTGACCCAATTAGACTTGTCTAAATGAATCATTTCAGAACTTTAAAATAATTCAATGGTTCAAGTGTCTCCCAATAGCAATAATTGGAACAGGACAATCCTAATGCAAAAAAACTACTACAACACCAACAACCAAGCCTTATTCCACTAGGTAGGGTCAACCATATGGATAATTCTACATCATTGGACTCTATCTCCTACTATATCATCATCTATACTTAAATAAATTTTATCTTATTTTATTGTTGCTAACCAAATCTTTTTTGATCTTCCTCTTCTTCGTTTGATATGTATATTTGTCATTGTTTCACATCGTCTAACTGGAGCATTTATTGATTGTCTAAGTACGTGTCCATACCACCTTAAACATGTCTCTCAGAGCTTTTCTTCAATAGATGCATCTTTGACTTTTTCTCTAACGCTCTCATTTCTTATTCTGTTCATTCTCGTATGTCCGCACACCCACCTTAATATCCTCACCTCTACAACTCTTATCTTTTGCTCATGTGCTCGAGTCGTAACCCAACATTCAACGTCATATAACATAGCAGGTCTAACCTCCGTTTTGTAGAACTTCCCTTTTAGTTTTAGAAGTACTTTACAATCACATAAAGCATTCGATGTTTTCCTCCATTTCAACCACAACAACAACAACAAAGCCTTATCCCACTAGGTGGGGTTGGTTTTCCTCCATTTCAACCATCCTGCTGTATTCTATGCAGAAAAACTACATGGATGTTTACTGTTGTTAATTGTGTCTATAAATGCCAGCCACAAACGACCTGGAACCAAACCACCAACTATACTAACATGTGCCATGTATTGCATTAGTGCATATTGACTTTCCATGTTAGCATTGCATTTTTGAACTGCCACACATAAAATGTTAGCCAATATGCACATGGCAATTCCAGCATATAACCACTTTATCTCAAAACAATTTCTACCTAGGTACAAAGTAATTAAATGGAGTCTACTACAACTCAAGACACCAATTTTACCAATTTTATGATGGAAGAGTGATTAAATTAGGAAATGGATTCAGTATTTCAGATACCTGTATAATAAGTAATAGACAGATTTTTAGGAAAAGCTTTCTGCAATACTTGGAAGCGAGTCTTGTTATATTGATAGGCTATGCGAGGATAGGCATTCAAATCCTTCAGTTTGGGTTAGTAGGCAGTCGTACAGTCTAGATCAGGGATGTCTAGTAGAGAAATAGCCCACCTTCAACTACGCACTGCTGTGGAACTGCATGTCTACATCTTTGAATCTCATACAATTGACATATATATATATATATAAGCTATTAAAGATAGAACAGTAATATTATTGCCAACATACAGAATCTTCGATCACGTTATGACCAGAACAAATATTCTGGAAAAATCTGAGATGACAATAAGATGCAACCAACAATGAATCCAAGTGGCAGAGCACACAAAGGCCAATCAGATTTAGCAAAAGAAAGACTGAGATTCAAAGCGCACATAGCACAGGTAGGATAGTATGAGAGACAAATTAATGAAAATAAAAACAGGACTAAAATAGGTGGTTCATCAAAAACATCCTTGGATCAACATAGACAAGAGAATGAATTTCCTAGCAAATTACCTATGTACTGAACAATAATATCAGAGCCTACAAGCAATTTGCAAGGGACCAAATTGTAACTACCATGAGTATTAAAAGTTGCATCTACACCAATCAAGTGAAATGGGTAAGTCTCCCTTATGGTGATAAGAAATGTAGTACTTTTACCTTAATTAAAGATGGTTAGCACAATACTTAATTAATGCATGCAAAACAAGCTTCTATTAAACATTCATTAGAAAAAAAATTAAATAACAAGGGAAGGAAATAAACAATCATGAAAGCAATGCAAGTAACCAAGAAGCTTGCAACTCACCTTATAGGGCAATTTAGTGAGATTCTTGATGGTCCCTCAATTATGTCAGAATCTAAAGTCAATATCGAACAGAAATCTTAATACTCATTGCAATTTGTCTAAGTCAACAAAAAATAGCAGTAATTTTAGCATAACCTAGGCATAAATGTTAATTAGGATAAAAAGGAAGTTGCTATACTAATAACTCCACACAGTTTATGTGCAATGACTATGAAGACAAAGTTAACCAGGGAGGTAAAAAGTTACAAACTAAACTGTCTGTTCTCTGAACAGAACAGCACGATCGACTATATTTTTAGGCCAAAATTAATCTAACTCCACAAAGAACAAGGTTTCAAAAAAATAAGCAGGCGGTGTGCAGTTGATCTGCTGCATACATATGCAATACATAAGACATATGCAAAAGCATATATGGTTGATATTAAAATATTTTTAAAAATTCACTAACAATCTAAAGCATCTGTAAGTCTATAACTTGCAGAACAATTGCTCATGTTAAAAGTTACTAACTAAGCTTAGGATTTAAAGTTTTTTTAAAAAATATTTTAGTTAGTTAACCATTAATTAGTTTAATTAGCTGTATGTTGTGCCAACTGAATAAAGATTATTTCGTTGGGTGAGATTAGTTGTGGGCATGTAGACATGCTCAAGTCATTGCATGGATGAGCGTAGCGAACAAGAGAGTATAGTTTATATTTTTCACAAACTTGAGGCTTGGGTATCAAAGTCTTGGGAGGGATTTTTGGTTATTTTATATTTTAGAGGAAATTTATAAATGTTCCATTAATTAATCATAAGGAAAATAAAAAAAATAGTAAAATTTTTGGAAAGGATCTCAACAAATAAACCATTCAACTTTGGCTGGAATGGCATCTATGACAATCAAATAGGAAAGTAACAAATCCAATTGAAAAAAAAATCATATATCACAATCAAGAACATTTTGGTCCTTCTATGCGTCCCTACTTCACAGAAAACACTAACAACTAAAATATTACTATGCATGTACTTCCCTCATGGTTTGGTTCACTAATTTATAAATTACAACCCGGTGCACGAAGCTCCTGCCACACGGAGTACCGGAGAAGGAATCCATTGTATGCAGTCTTACCTTGTTTTTTTTTTCAAAAGGCTGTTTCTAGAATTTGAACCCGTGACCTCTTGGTCACAAGGCAGCAACCTTACCGTTGTACCAAGGCTCCCTTCTAGTTCACTAATTTATACAAAAAGTTAAAATTAATCCCAGACATAACACATGATGAATGCAAATTAAATTTTTTGTCAACCACATCAAAATAAACCAATTAAACTTAACCACTGAGGCATCATTGCACCAACATAAATTTCTTTTGTAAACAATCTACTTTTGCATCATAGGGATCCAACATAAAGATCAGTCTAGTTCCACTATTATTGTTTTAGCATAGTAATCCAGACAACCTTCAGTACTTTCTTAGTATAGAGGTTGCTTACTTAGAAGGAAAGGAGGTATCTATATCTTACAACATAAGTATGCAGATATGTTCAAGGAGGTTAGCATGTTAGGAACTAAACCTGTAAATACTTCTACAGATCCCGATGTCCGATTAGTACCAAGAGAGAAAAGGGAGCCACTGAGTGATTGATAAAAGTATAGAAGTTTGATAGGAAAAGTGAACCATCTCACAATCACTGGTCTCAAGTTGTTGTGAGTGTGACAACTCAATTTCTAGAGAGCACGTGTCAAGATCACTATGTAGTTATGTAGTTGCTGTAAGGATTTTACATTACCTAGAGGGTGCTCCATGGAAAAGTGGACCAAGGTTGCATTGGATCATATGTTCTGATGCAAAATGGATTAAGAAACATGCGAGTCATTTGGATTAAGCATCTGATGACCAATCTGATGAACTATACTATGATAATCAACTGGCAATATGAATAACTTTAAATCATTCTCCATTTCATGAGACATCAAAGCATATAAAGAATCTTTATTATCATTTTGTTAGAGAGAAAGTACAGATAATTGCAGTGAATGATGAGAAAGAGCATGCAATCCATTACCTGAAACCAAATTTTGAGTCACTGGCTGCACATAATCTTCCAGTCTTGCAGCAGTCGGGGTTGCTATCATACTCAAATAGGTTATGGCTATGACATAATTACCTGCTTTGATTTGAAGAAATTGTAGTAGATGTTCACAGGAAGAAGGTACTAATTATTGTATGTCAGAAAAGGTAAAAACAATTGTTGCAAACAAAGCTTGAATAAGCATACCAGTGAAATACCCAATAGCCTGAATAATATTCATCCCATATTTGAGCATGCTAGTAATATCTGAAGGAAACTGTGGTCCGGTATCCTACAAAATAACAAATCATCCAATAAGGATTCATTACTAACATTAAGAAGGTAAATATCCCAACAATCATCAAGTTCTACAAACCATTGAAGAGTTTGTCCTCCTTCCAACACCCTTCCCGTTTAACAAAAAGCTGAGTATAAAGTGGGAACAAAACAATTCAATATCCTCTCACCGAAATAGATGATAGGGATGACAATAGATATACCTAACATGTTGGGGGTTTATGATACATGATGAAGTCTCTAAATTATCCATTTGAGCAACTAGTAGACACTGCCAACAGAGAGATCAAATCATATCTAAACCCTATCAACTCAAAAACAAGTAATCTGATGAAAAAAATTACAAACTGTGATTATGCTAATTACAGCTGAGGGAAATTAACTTAGCAAATAGCTCTGATGCAGGAATTTTTAGAGAAGGGAGAGAGCAACATACATATTATCATCTTAGAAATCAATTAATAAATATTGCAAATTCCCAGACAATGAGCAGAAATTCTGTGTACATTTATCAAGAACTCGACTGACATATTTCTGTTCAACCAGGAACTCTCCCTTTTTAATGGGCTACGAGGAAGACCTCCCGGGATCTTTAGAATTATATTGCTTAGTGTTGTCTCGAATCTTTCCCTAAAATCTTTTGAGTTAGCAAAGACTTGGTTCGCTTTGGCTCAAGTAAAGGTTGAGCTCAATGCTTCATGATTAACATCAAATTGTGTCAATACCAACTATTTGAAGTTCCATATGGATCTCAACGTGATATCACTAGTGATATATTCAGACCTCCTAAGTTCCTTTTACTTCACTGCCAAAAGTTTTCTTTGGTTTTTCCCTACTCTGCCAGCCCTTTCTTGTGAATGAAGGAAACAACTAGAAGAAAGTGGATAGGGAAAAAGATCATAGGAAAAGGATTGGAAATAATTTCCTAGTTTTGGTTTCCTTGGAGGGAAAGAACGTAGAATTTTCCTTCCGACCATTTCCATGAAGGATGCAAACTTAATTTCATCCTTCCTTTTTTAAAGCATAACAAAAAATATGAATTAAAAATGGATTTTAAGCCCCATTGCATGCGAAGAGTGATTTTCTTTTTTGCTCAAATCGGATAGAAGCAAAATTGGGGCAAACTAGGAAAAGGTTTTCTAAGCTTTTCTCTTCCCTCCCTCAATTTCAGATAAAGGTAGCAGGAGGTAAGTGTTGCTGGGAAATCCTTGTCATCTTGCTTCCATCCACATTTCCCACAAACTTGATAGAGTCGCCGAGAAGTGTTCGTAAAAAGTTGTTGAGCTTGTATCCAAACATCCTTGCAGGTCTTATGAGTTCGGAAGACATCCCGAAGAGATGGATGGATGGTGGCTCGGATAATGCAACACAACTGAGCATCAACTTTTCTCCATAAAGGACGATCGACCACTTGAATATCCTCTTCAGTTTGTGTGAGATGCTTTTCATAACCCTGTCCAACAAGCCAAAGCTCAATATAAGAGGCCCAAGAGGAGTAGTTCTTACCATCCAAGAACTCAGACGAGAGCGGTGCTACACGGTTGTAAAATCGAAATTCGCCAAGTATTGGAGGTAGTCGCGAAACGACAGGTATTAGCGCTGACGAGATACCGCAGGTCGAAAGCCTTTTCTTGTCGAAGGCGGTAGATGGTCGCTGCTTAATGGGGAAGCCTAGATGGAACAGATGCAACTGTGGACGAAGCAACAGGCAACAAAGAAGACAGATGCCACCTGATACCACCGACGTTAGTTGATATCTCCGGCGTGGTCGACGACGAAAAGACGGCCAACGTTAGGAGATCGAGGATGCAGCTACGCCCGTGTCAGAGGCCGCAGATGCTCCGGCGGAAGGCGGTGAAAAGACGGCAACGACAGGAGAAGAGGGCTCAGGCGGCGTCGACTCCGTCGCGCCGAGGCGAGAGCGACCTGCGCCGGAGGACAAGATCGGTCCGCGAGAAAGGAACAAGTCGCGACGGCAATGGTCGGCGCGAGGCGCATTCTATTGCGACGGCGAGACGCCGCGGAAGGAGCTTCTGGCTGCGTTGGAGAGACGCGTCCGTGTCCGTGAGAAGGCCGCGTCTGTGTCCGGGGAATCGCCGCTTCATTCCTCTGCTCCCTTACCCGATCTTCGTCTTCGTCTTTGTCGGCGTCCGTGAGAAGGCCGCGTCTGCGTCGCGGGGAAGAAGCCGCGATTCGCGAAGGAAGGCCGCAAGCAGCTAGTGGGCGCCGAGAGATCCTGCCAGATCTGAAGAGGAGGCGCGTTCGGGAGAGAAACGCGGGAGAGAGGAAAAAACCCGGGGAAACCTAAAAAGGAAATCTAACGCTCTGATACCATGTTAATTTGTAATTCAGATATCAAACTTACATGAAAGAAGCCCTATTTATAGACACGATTAGGGCTTATTCAAAAGAATAAATCAAACCCTATCCTAGGAATAAATCAAAACTCTATCCTAAGAAATAATTATTCCTAACAGATATTTAGGGATAATAATTATCCCTAATTATATCTACAATATTCTAACAATTACTAATTCAAGTTCGTCAAAGGTTTTAATTCTCAATTTTGGTTCCAACCCAGAACACTACCAATCCATCCTGACCTAGACTTTTGCATTGGTTCACGTAATTGCTTGGCTCTTCAATTAACCACTCTCGAACTTCCATAAAATATTTATTCAAAAATACAGTCCTATTATGTTTGTCAACCAGATCAAACTTCTCATAACAAATTGAGGACCTCGTAGATTGTAATTTTGTATATATGAATATTTATTTGTAGAAGAATGGCATATTTCATCAGAAAACCCACCAGCATTATATATCACTGATCTAGCACAAATCAAGTATGTGGGAGTAACAAATTGCTTGACACCACAAATTGATTAACAAAAAAAGATACAAACACAAATGCAAAACTGACTTGAATTTGTGGTTGCTCATACAGTCAAAAGTGGACAGACACTAAAAATTTTGACTCCGAAACCTATAATAAAGAAGATCAATGAGACTGCTTACAATCCTTTGATCTGGAGGTATGCTCCTCTGAATGTAGAAATCAGCCACTAGAACATCATAACCAGGCTGCAAAAGATGAACAATGAATTACAAGATGCATAAATACATCCATGAGAAACATCATAAGTAGGCTGTAACAGTAAGCGATGACTAGACAGAGGTAAATCAACCATTGTAGCATCAAATTAGGCTGGAACATCGAATTACTAGCTGCTTCAAGGGAAAAAAAAGAAAGAAACAAACTAGTAGCGTACAATACAGCATACAAGATGGATGTAGGAATACAAGAATGGGAATTCAGCATCTACTTTGATTCTGACTATTATCCAAAAGAAAAAAGAATAATAACCATGCTAAAGTATATCTGCATAAAGCTGCATATACGTACAAACAACAATTTCTATGTAAATTAATACCCTCATTAACATCATGCAAGTCCTTGAACCTTAGATATCATATTTTCTTTAACGAGGGGCATAAATAGAATATTGTTTCAAACGTCAGACACAGGATAGTGCATGTTGTCATAACACACACTTTTATACACAAGGAGTTTGGACCTTGGTCAGCAAAAATGAGCCAGACTACTAAATATATCTATAAAATCTGTATGGTGAAGTTACCAATGAAAAAAGAAGTTAGCTACGCAATAATAATGTTGAAAGTATAATTCACAATAAATGTTAAAGAAAGCATTCATGATATGTCATTAGTTCTATAAAATTATTTCTGAATCATAGTCAAACTAGGGTGATCCTGAAATGCATCATGTAAGTTGGATAGAATTGGAAGTAGATGATTCAATTCTAGTTGAAATCTCGTGCATGCACTAATTCTTACTTCAAGGGTCACCACTGAAGGAATATTTGATGTTCTGAAATCTCAATGAAACTCGTCAAAACCAAGAGATAATTAAGATCATATTTGTTAAAATTTTCCTATTTTTCAGTAGATCTCAATTGACTCACTCATTTATTGAGATCTCCATCTAGATTAAATATGGTAAGGAGGAAGAGATGAACCTGGGAAGAGAGGAAAGGTTGCTACAATTAGCATTGAGGGGCCTTAGTTACCTGCCAAAGCCAAAAGCTGAGCTCTCCTACACGAGAATTAGATATCAAGCAGGACTTGCAGTCCTCATAGAAGAGCAAGAAGACAAGCAGCACCTTCAGATCATATCCTCAATTTGATCAAAGAGGAATGGACGTCAAGTGTAGGACTAGTGGGTGTAGATACACGTATGGTGATGTGAATAACTAGTTAACTACTAAGTCGTGCTAATATAAGTATTGTATTTTATTTGGTTATAGTGATAATCTGGGCGGCAAGCTAGGTGTTTACATAATAGAACAAATTATTTGCATAATGATGTGTTGTATGAGTATTTAACATTCTAGTAATACTAATAATAGGCTATTTAGTTAATAATAGTGTGCAAATCATAGGTAATTATACTAGGTATGAGATTAAGGACTCGGGAGGCATTAATGAGTAATTTAGTACTATTAAGGAATTGGTGATACTGTATTGATTATAAAAATCAGTAATCAATTGTAATATTCCCTGGTTTTTATCAATAACTTGTGCTTGAAAATCCACCTTGCCTTCTCTTAGTTTGATGTTTTTCATTGCCCAAAGGAAAAGGAACCAAGTGATGAGATTTGAGAGGGGGATGTCGAGAAAATGAGGTCGACTGAAGGAGTCTCTCCTCTTGGTAATGCAGAAACTGCCACACCTCTCCCCTCTCTCCCTATTGGGATTTAATTTTGCGTGGCCTAGAGTTCCTCCTCTTGGAAACACAATCAATTATGTTCTAAGAGGATAGCACACCATACACATCTTTACCAAATCACTTTTTGTTGCTTAATTTATGCCTTCATGTAATTAAGAATTTAAATCTATGTCCCAACTTGAGGTGAGCATTAGAAAGAATATGCACAAAAAATCTAGCTTATACTTACCTAGCCTAGTTTGCTAATTTTTAGGTCAGTTAATTATCTTGGAGTATATTAATAGATGGATTGTAATCCTATTTGTAATAACAAAACATATCAAGTTTTTAGAAAAACAAAGGCAAATAATGCCACAAGAAAAGAAACAAAAACCAAGATTTCACATTATAAAGAAACTAAATACTGTACCAGACCTTTGCTTCAAGCGAAACAATTAAACGGTGAAATTTGTACTGTGGATAAAACCTTCAAGAAAGAACAAAAACAATATTTAGCAAATAACCAGATTAGTATTTCTCAAAAAGTTACTACAGGTATTGCATTCTTAAATGATAGAGAAACTAGTGAGATAATTGCAGAAGATAAAGCAAAGGAATAAATAATCACATCAGTAGCTACGCATAAAGCAGTGATATCTAGCATAAAGATGTAGTGAGATGTAATGTTTGCTGGAAAAAACAAACTAAAACATTTATGAATTTTCCAAATGATAAAATGAAGTAGAACACTATAAAGTGAAATGGGCATATGATCGATCCTATTAAAGCATAATCAAGATAAGGTCTGTCAGGTGGAAGCAGTCACCCTCCCAGACAGCTCCTTCACAATGGATAATTGGAAAGAGGCAGTAAACAAGCTCAGCTACAGAATTTTCAAATTTTTAATACTTGTGTGCAAGCTTGGCTGTTTAGCATTAAAAGAGAAATTGGTAGAAGAGGAGTTACCTATGTCGTCCCTCATGCAACATGCCTAAGCTTGTGGAGGAGAGAGAGGAAGAGGAAAACTCTATTTTAATCATTGTAGAGGACACCAACAACTAGCGGAAGATGTACTGAAGAATGAGCAACTAAGGAACCTTTCACTGTGACGATTAGCGATTCAAAAAAGGATGAGCAGATTCATAGATTTTGAATCTTCTAACAACAAAGAATGAGCAAATTAAGAGCTTCCAAAACTTCTCAGGGTGAAGGTAGTAGTTTTGTTCATTCACTCACATATATGTAGCTTAGTAGCTTCTTGTGTGCTAGTCAATGAGCAGAATGAAAAAATTTCACCTATGCTGACCAGCATGGAACCAGATTTAAAACACAGAGCTAAGTACCAACTAGCTTTCTCTCTCACATGCTCCTTGTTTCCATCAACAGCCACAACAAACAATTCTGAAAGTTGGCAAATCCCTCTTTCTCTTGCCTTCCTTTTTTATAATAGTCAAATACTCGATTCGTGGCAGCAGGAAGCCAAAATCTCTTCTGACGTCACCAGAATTGAACACCCTAGAGTTCTCAGTGAAAATGTCATATTCTCATCTAGTTCTAAAGTAGCACCCACAATTACTCATCTAGCCTTAATATTTCCATGACCAATTACCGTGCAAGAAATTAAACAGAACACACATTTTTAGCAAGCTGCAACCGTCCAGATTAGATTCATTGGACATGGTTAGAGCATCATAGGAGTGGATTGATGAGCACTTACTAGCACTCTTAGAGCAATCCAATGACCCAATCCTCATAACCATCGTGATTGCTTCTACTGCTACAAGACAATGGGCTTGTGTATGATTATTGGTCGGTTATGCCGTTAAGCATGTGGTTTTGATGTTTAAGAAAAGATTTAAGTTATACCTATATTGTAATGTGCACGTGTAGGTTACTTACATTAATATTACAAATGCAACAAATGAAGTCTAAATAGGTTGAGGTTGACCGGATATTTGAAAACTGAAAGTCCGAGTAGCTCAAGAATCAGATAATTGATAGATGGAAATCCAGGCACATTGAGGGTGACCAGATGCATAGCATATGGAAATCCTTGTAGGTCGAAGTCCATCAATTGTTTAATAAACAAGGAAAACCCATAGGCAAGATCTATTGACATGGAAGAGCAGGCACATGAAGCCCTAGAGGCAGAGCCTCTTGGCATGCAACTTATGGTGTCATTGAAAGTTGAGTGCACTTGTATAGGTGGGACTAAATTTAGACAAAGACTCAACCTTCTATATGTGACAAAATGCAAATCTGACACCAAACTGGTGGCTAAGATTGTTTAAGATCCAATTCTTCCTCAATTTGGTCTCCATCTTTTAGTGGTTTCTTCACAAGCTAGATATCAAGATGTTTGCCTCCAAAATGACCTACGGAATTGATTTATATGAAGCAATTTGTTACTCGAGAAGCTAGTGGTTCTTATATACAATGAGAAAAAGCTTTACATAACCTAAAGCAAAAAATCCTAAAGCATGGTTAAGATCGAACCAAAGTCTTTAATCTCACAGCTAGCAACTTATGGATGCAAATTAATTAAATTTATTATATATGAGGATGGTGCATTTCATGGATTAAGAAACCCCTTAATATTTTGCAATTCAGTGAGACAAGGTACAAAAAGTAGTTCCGAGGAAAGAAAAATATATACCTGGGAAGAATCTTGTAAATAATATCTTGAGCATTGCCCACAATGGTATTACCCACCGACATGCAAAAGCTGTTATACAGCTAGGTATCAAAATTTATGTAATTAGAAAGACAATACTTACTGCTAGAATAGAAAAGATATACAAAATTGAAAAATCTTAAGAAAATTATTTGCACCTCATTTGTCTTGCCAAGTAGTTCATTCACATCTGAATTGGGAAACCATTCCTTGGCACAAGCATTCTGCATGAAAATAAATTTTAGAAAAACATGAGATGAATGATAGTTGTGAACTCATTTGTTTAAATAATAAGTTAATAGTAATCAATACTCCAAGAAGATCAAAGGGCACATAGTTTATGTTCAAAGAAAAAAAATTATGGACAGAAAAACTCAGTCATAAGCAAAATGGAAAATATGTTATTTTAACAAATTTTGAGGTACTTTGCAAAAAAAAAAAAAAAAAAAAAGGTAGCCAACTTAAATCTCAAAAATAAGAGTAAAAAAAAAGAAGAAGCATCACTCAGGCATCCAAAGCATAAGCAGAATATTGCACATTCACTTATTAAAACAGCACATACAAAATGGAGTGCAGATCACTTATTAAGGACCATATTACGCAGTGTCTTTAAGCTTAATACAGATCTATATACATCTATTAACTGCTCTAGGGCAGCCAAGTTCAATCTTGTTATAACGACAAGGAACATAGTTCACGAAAATAATGTTGATTTTCAAAAGTCAGCACCACTATGATTCCAAACTTTCGAACATCATGGGGCTCAAAAGTAGAGTTGCACATCTTCTTTACATTCTCAAGACTACACTCTTCCACTTCATGTCTTAGCTTCAGAATTTTAGATCTTCTAAGTCCATCAATGAGTTTTAGTCAAAATCCATTGATGGCCTTAGCTAGCTCTAATCGAACTCAATTCAAGTCCGATAGATTTCTACAGTGACTTTTAGTCTAACCGTGCCCTAAAATCTCAACTTCAAGGTCTTCCTAGCCGTGCACACTAGGTTTTTTAAAATTCAACCTCTGTGCTAATTGACACATACCTATAATTTCATATAGGAGACTCAAAACCAAAGTTGCACATCATATCTATCTTCTCAATATTTTTCGCATCCACTCCATGTCCAGATTTTATAATTTCAAATTTTCTAGGTCCAACAATGAGTTTCAACCAAAACTCATTGATAGATTTAGTAACTCTAATTGGACTCAATCTAAATCTGATAGGATTTTGCAGTGTCCCTCAGTTCCACTGTAGTCATCAGTTCAACTTCAAGGGTACCTTAGTTTCGCACAACCATGATGGTATTCAAAGGGTGCATTAAAGGTTTTGAATTTTTTATAACAAGTTGTGCACAACTAAGATGCCCTTAAAGATGGACTTTTGGCCACAGTGAGATTAAGGGGCATCACAGAAACATATCAAATTTGGATTGAACTCAATCAAAATTGACTAAGGTCGCCAATAGATTTTGGACAAAACTCATTGTTGAACTTGGAGGATTTGAAATTATGAAATCTGGACATAGAGTGTAAGAGGAAAGTACAAAGAAGGTAGATATGGTATGCAACTTTGGTTCTGAGCCTCCTACGTGAAATTATGGATATATGTCAATTAGCACATAGGTTGAATTTTGAAAAACATACTATGCACGACTAGAAATACTTTGAAGTTGAGACTTTAGGGTACGGTTGGACTCAGGATTACTGTAAAAATCTACCGGACTTGAATTGGATTCAATCAGAGTTGGCTAAGATCATTAATGGATTTTGATCGAAACTCATTGATGGACCTAGATGATTTAAAATTATGAAACCAGGGCATAAAGCGAAAGAAGGTAGTCTTGAGGATGTAAGAAAGATGTGCAACCCTACTTCCGAGTTTTTTACGATATTCAAAAGTTTGAAATCATAGTGGTCTTTACTGTGATATTGATTTTCAAAAATCAACACCACAAAAAAATGATATTTTCGAACTTTTGGCGGGAGGAATATTTTTAGAATTAAAAGTGTTTATTGGTAAAAAAAAACAAAGTATGGAGTGCCTTTAGGGAATTTCCAAACTTTGAGTGCACCCTTAGGTAAAATGTCGTAGTTTAAATATCAAACAAGCAACAAGAACATATATAAACAATTATTTCCAAGAATCTGAAAATCACTATGAACCAACCAGATTATGACAGAATGAAAACTTTGCAAAATCTAGTTAAGAGATTTGGGTAAAAGAACAAATCCCATGCAAAAAAAGTATATATGGTCATACCTAGTGTTTATTGGTTGTCTCATTTGTAGCCTAAAATCTTATGGAAACCACCCAGTCTAGGCAGTATTTTTTCATCCAACCATTGTTTTGTTTTAGTTAGCTTTCATAGGAAGTGGAAGAAGCATTAATAACTTTAACGTCCATATTCTTTCTTGATTTTTCTTTCTCCCCTTCATCTTTAAACCTTATTTTTGAAATAAATGATATGTAAACACCATTAAAACTATGTACTCTCAATAATGAACTTCTTTGGGTGCAATTGACTCAGTTCTGTATAAGAACTTCAAAGTTACATATGCTTGGTGTCAAGAAGGCTTGACTTCTGAGGAAGCTCTTTAATTTGAAGCCAATTTCCACATTGAATAAAAATGTCAGCTGGATAGTATGAACTTGAATGTAAGTTAAAGCCAAGAATATTGGGATAGTGTTAATACAAAGCATGTTATGCTTTAGTACGATAGTAGGACCCTCTAAAGACATGCAGTACAAGAATTGGGGAAAGCAAATGGAACCAGCCTATGATAGAGACTAAGTCATAGCGGATAATATTGAGATAGTGTCCATTCAAAGTGTAGCACTACAGTTTAATATCAGAGTAGGGCCTCTCTAGTAGGCATATGGTTTGTCAAGAACTAGTGAAAGCTAATGGAACCGGTCTAAGAAGAGCAAGGAGTGATTGTCAAGGAAAATAGTTTAGACAAGATGCAACTCCTAACAAACTCCTAAAATTTGAGAGGACAATGTTGAATCACAAACTAATTCTCAATAAGTAGGTGTCATTTAGTGGAATTAACTAGGATTTTCACAAGAACTTTGAAGTTAAACATGCTCTTCGTGGAGCAATTTCGAAATGGGCACTTTCTTAGGAAGCTACTCAATTATGAAATCCATGTTGTTGGTGCAGGGAGCACATGATTGAACCTATCTTCTGATATATGACAGAAGGATTTAAAGTTAATCTATGTGTAATCAGGTATATGTCAAGTGTGCAGGTGCAGAAAACTTGACTGGATAAGTCTTACTAGGTCAGGTGACCAGATACCAAACAAAAAGAGCTTGACAGGTCCGGTGACCAAATAATAAACAGGAGGAGCCTGGGTAAGCCTTAGTAGGTCAAGTGACCATATACTAAGTGGAAGAAGCCTTGGAGGGTCCAGAAAGACTAGATATTAAGCAGAGAAAGTCCAAATGGATCAAAAAGATTAGACATCTGACAGATAGGTTAGATGACCAAACCCAAAGTGAAGAAATCCTGATGGGTTAGGGAGACCTAACATTAGGTAGTAGCGAAAGTCCGATGGGTCAGATTACCAGATACCATACATAGGTAAATCCTGGGTAACCATGCAAGGTAAGCTCAAAGAGACCTTCTAATACAAAAAATGGTGAGGAAAGTTCTATTTGGGATGGGGGTCGAGGGGACCTCTTAAATCACTCAAGAAGCTCATATGCACTCAGAGATCACTTAATTACTACTTTCAATGTGCTCTGGTTCACCTCAAGCTTCCATCAAACAACACCGTTCTTCTTTTGGTATAATATTTAAGTTGTCTTATTTTATTCATGTTCTTTTTTTACTTGTGTTTGATCTATGCTATCATTATATACAACGTAATTAAATACCTAAAAGGTTTCTCCACCTCTAGAAATGTTTTGGTAAAGGAGAAAATATTAGAGGGTTATTTCGGGATCGATCCATCTAATAGATCAATACATCGTAGAATAGGAACCTCGGAGGGAAGTTGGACCACGTTAAATTATTTTGTCATTGTGTATGCATCATATTTGTTTTATTTCTGTTGTACACTTTATTTTACTTAGTTTTCGCTGCAGTATTATTCTGATTGTTGATTGATAATCTCTGTCATCTTATAAAATTTGAAAACGCTATTCACCCCCTCCCCTAGTGTTATCTCAATCCTACAATCCTTAAGATACCAAGCAAGGTAAGTTAAGAGGGACCTTCTAACACAAGGTGGTGAGGAGAGTTCTCTTCTTTAGGATAAGAGTAGACTTGTTAGCTAGGTGGAAGCCTAGCGGAGAAATCACTCGATATTTTGAAGTTAAAGTGGACAATAGTCATTGTCCAAGCTTAGTTTTTATTTATATACTGCTTGTGGACTAACTCTGTATTGCAATAACTTAAACCGAGTCAGTCAAGTCAACAAAACTCGGAGAGTTTGGGCAACCAAAACTAGTGTAGACGACCAGAGTTAATTCGAGCAACCTATACTTCAGTTACCTATTGTGATCGAGATAAGAGTTAGCGAAGCATGGGGCCGGATGACTAGAAGGATAAATCACCAAGCCGTTGCAAGGAGATATCCTTTAGAGGATGTCATGTCGGCTTCCGGGCGATCGGAGTGAAGATAAAGGCAATACAATGGATAAGCAATAATGACTGAGTTGGGGGTGTCCGGAAGTGCTTCCAGGCAACCAAAATGACACTATAAGTAGGGGTCATGGGAACCTCTCAAAACACTCGAGAATTCACTCGATGCATTCTTCCTAAGTTCCTAAGTACTTTGGTTTGCCCAAATCTTCAATAGGCAGCTCCATTCTTATTTCAATATTTTACTTAGTTGTCTTGTTTTAATTCTTGCTTCCATTACATATTTGTAATCAAATAGTAGTACGACAAAAAGGAGAAAGTATAGAGATATTTTTCAGGACTGATCCACCTAGAGGATAAATGAGTCATGGAATAGGAACCCTAAGGGTTATCGAACCACATTAAATTGACTTGTCCTCTTTTGTATGTGTTGTCTTATTTCTATTGCATTATACTTGTGTTTGTTATTTACTCTCCGGAACAAGTTTTCAATATAAACTACTTGATCAACATCAATTTTCTTGAAGTATATTTGTAATTGATTCGTGATAGCCACATCCCTCCCTTTTCTTTCAGATCTAATTTGTTCACATGAAAATACCTCCATGGTTGATTTATCATCTGAATTACTTTTCTCTTTGATCTGAGATATGTTGAAAAGCTAAAAATAACTTGAAAAACAATCAGATCGTTTATGCAAATTTAACTTGGATGCTTCAACATGATGCAAATTTAAACAAATATATTACCTAAAATCAAATGCATTAAACTCATTGAAGATTCAAGCCTAACGAAGAATTGCTACCTTGACCGCAATCATTAGCACCATGATAGCTGTTTGGAGTGAAGTGTCACTCTGGTTCTGACATTGATATACCTATATAACACGATGGTGAAATATAACAATTGGCTTCCACAAACAAGATTTGATTGATACGAGAACAGAGAAGAACTACAAGATAATATGCAAAACCAAATAATTAAGCAGTGGAATTTAAAGAAATTAAGAATTTATTAATCAAGCATCAAAAGAAAAACAATATAAAGATTCAGTGACAAAAAAAAACAAATGTACATAAATTAAGCTGTCAAAAAAGAAATTTCCTTGCTAGGCTATCTCTCTCTCTCTGCTAGGTCATAGACAACCTATTGGAAAAACAAGATGGTTCCGCCTCATTATGCAAAATTATACTTGTTTGTGTACCACACATAAGCATACATACAGTTTACTTGACAATAATATAAATCTATTGGAGAAGATTCGCAACTATAATGTTCCATTGATGGCATCATATTTCATGCCAACGTAATTGAGCTCAAAAAATTTAGGTTGAACTGACCCATCTAGACCAGCATAAATCTATGCCAAAGTACAGGCTGAACATATCCCAGGCAATGGAGTATCAACCTAAGTATATCTGTATTTAAATAGGTTAGCTGAACTTACATGTTGGTCTAGTTTCCTTGCGTTGTAAAAGTGGAAGATTCAACTTATCTTCTTCTGTATCTATAATTCTATACATCATGTTCTATGTACAGATATATGTCCATTAATTAAGCCATAAAATTTAACCTTAGAAAATCCCCTAATAAATTCCCTAATAGATTAATCTTAGAGGATCATCCTGATGAGACTTAAAAAGATTCGTTAGTTGACTTTCCAAGATTTTTCTGATTATATAACCTTAAAAGAGTCCCATTCAGTTAATCTATTTAGAGAACTATCAACATGCTACTGCCCATGACTTAGGCTTACATCTTATAACTTGTTAATGATATCTGGACAAACAAATATGGGAAATTGAAAAATGCATAAAACCACAACTTTGGCTCAGATTATAACTTGTTAGTAAAAGAATCAAACCAGAGAATTGAACAAAACAAGAATGGACTAAGAATGCAAGACCTTCATTTGATAATTAGCAAAATTAGACTTCCATTAGTGTGTCCCTCTATAGTGATTCATGCACTACTTGTCATCACATTGAAGTTTTTAATAAGTTAATTTAGAGACACATGGTGACGCTGGGGAAAAAAATTATATCGAGTAATCATTGTTATAGAGTCCAAATTATCCTTTTAAATTCATGAACATAAATTGTCTCAATTCTTCTAGAAGCAGTAATTCCAACATTACTACCTATGAGTGAAATTAATTGTAACCATGATTTAAAATTTCGTACCATGCCGAGCAACACAAGTGGAATTTGTCATTCCGTCTGCCGTAGCACGGTACCAATGGCAGACTGATACCATGGGCCACTGCAATCCCGTGGCAACCTCCGCAGGGGCATCACGATCCATCCCCACAACCCCGCAGGTTTTTTTTTCTTTCTTTCTATTTTTTTTTTAATTTTTTATTTTTTTAATATTTAAGTTAAAAAATTTATTTGATATTTTTATATTTAAAAAAATACCAAAATCATATTAGTACAATACGATATGGTATCGAAACCGTATTGTTCTGGTTATAAATCGAAACTCTGATATGACTTGAAATTTTAAACTATCATTATACACATTATTTAATTTTACCAACTAATCTAAAAATGTGTCTGAATAAAAACGTAAAAGGACAGTCCGATACACGAAACTCCAATCAATGTGAGATCCCAGGGAATGTCCATTGTGCCTATCTAAAGAAAAAGGTAATAAAGAAAATTAATTTCTCAAAAGATAAAGCAAATATGAAGATAACATCTCTTCCTCACTAATTGGAAAGGTAGATCATGTAAAGATAAACAAGAAACCGTGCTAAATAAAGTGGGAGAGACTATTGATCCTTATGCTTGAAAATGGACAACAAAGAAGCTAATCACTCATCTGGCATCATGTAAAACTTGGTCAAGGCAAATGACCTTGTTGGGAATATCCGGGATCTGACGTTCAAAACATCGCGGGCGAATATTTCGCACAACCGCAGCGGAAACAATAATAAAACCCGGATCCCTCCAGAGATCCATGCAAAAACATATAAGTCATTTTTTTTCTTAATCTTATCTAGAAGAAGAGTTATACCTTTGATGCACGCCCTTCGCAATCTCGCTTTTCCAAAAGCTATCGGATCTCAATACGGTAAGGATAACCGTATCTCTAAGGTATCCACACTGACACTCAGCAGTTTGAAGTCACGTTGTACTAGCAACCCTAGCAAAACACCAAGACTACTTAGAGGAGAGAAGGGAAGGGAAGAAGAGAACTCTTTCTCTTGGCTTTTCCTTGGCTTGCATGTTGGAGCTTCTAAGGGAAAAATTCTGCGCTCTAACCACCCCAAACCAAAAGCCCCCCACCCTTATTTATCCTTTCATGTTGAAGGTATTCAAGCCAAATCCCATTTTGCTTTTTTCATACATTAAGCCAAATCCTATTTAGCCTTCTCAAGCCAAATCCCAATTTGCTTTTTCACATCAAGCAAAATCCAATTTAGTCTTTCATGTGACAAATCCTATTTAGCTTTCTTACGTCAAGCCAAATCCTATTTAGCCTCTCCTTTTAAATGCATGAAGCCTTCTCCTCATCATGAATATTCCCATGCATAATTAATCACATTAATCATGCATGTTGATCCCATGCATGATTAATCATGCATGTTGATGATGAATCATTTTCCATGGTTCAACTTGAGTCTAACTCAAGTTTAACCAGTTTGAGTCAAACTCAAGTTTTGGTCATATGCTCAATTGTTCTTTTTAATCCAACTAAAAGAAACCATCTAACAGGCCGTAGCGCTGCAATGTATCTAAAATCATTTTAGATACATAAGCGATGAGCGACATCTAGCAATACATCATTGCTACCCAAGCTCTGAGATAGTCGAGATCCGATAACCTTCCAGTGACCATTATCACGTCATGTATGCGGTGTCCTTCTATCTCTCGATATCTTAGATCGATCGATAGGCATGCAGTGTCATCCCTTATCGATCTTTATGTTTCTTGATCCCCAGTAGACTCAAAACAAATGAGCTCGATATCTCATATTGACTCATTTGAGCACGGTCATTCATTCGTGGTCATACTCATCAAGAGGCCAAAGATATCACTCCGTCGTATGGGAGGGATAGATCCCATCTACATCACTCACATCCCTCCGCGTAATTCGTTACTACCCGGTAATCACCCTTATAGTGCACCTCACATTACGGGTGGCGTTAGGCGATATCAAATCATAACTCCTTATGTAGGGAACCGTAGTGACTTGGTCTAAGGATTATTCATACGATAGTCAGCGAGAAAGTATATGACACTCGTATAACGATCCATGATACTTTCTCTGGTGAGTCGATTCGATATATATTCTCGATATATATACTCACGTGTCGATGTGATATCACATATCCAATGACTTATGAGATCGTCATCCATCCATTGACTACATACTAGTCTCGATGCATTAATATTGCCTTTATTATATTAATAAAATACTGACTAGGAATATTTAAGAATAGTGTTCTCTACCTTCCGTAATAAATTCTACCAATTGATATCTGTAGATTGAACCTCTATTGAGGCGTTATTATATTTATTTAGGTGGCGCACACGTAGAGTAAATATAATAATCAATCTTTGCCTTTTATTAATGAAATATGATAGATATGCTCCTAATCAATCATCTCACGATTGGCTAGGCACGATACTAACGATCTCCCACTAACACTAGTGTCGAATCAACGTAATCTCTAAGACCCGGTGACCTAGTATGACCGTTATACTTTCTCGTATCGAAACCTCGTCGAGGATCATGATGTTGGCGTGATGATCTACTCTGCATATCCGCACATCTCCTCTATCGATGATCTCTTGAATGAGGTGATAATCTGCATGAGATATATGTTTGGAGCATTTGGTGAGAACGAGGTTCCTTAGCTTTGTCTTATAGCCCGTTGTTGTCACTGAATAAAGCTCACATGGGGCTCGCGATGCTAGGAACTACACCAAACTCGAAACAAACTTCACGATCCAAAGCGGCCTCCTGCGCATCTGAAGCAATATACTCGGCCTCTGTAGTAGAATCCGCTATCTTGCTTTGAACTCTTCCACTCACAAAGACACCATTTAAACAAAAGACATACCCGATTGCGATCCGTAATCGTCGTTGTCGTTTGGAAGCTAAGATCGTTGTAACCCTTTACAATAGCTCTTCATTGCCTCGAAATATCGAAAATATTCTTTAGTTCTTCTCAAGTACTTAAGAATATTCTCGATAACTATCGATGTGACTATCGCGTGAATCCGATCGGTACTTACTCGTCGTACTCAAAGCGTCACGAGACATCGAAGACGAGTCATGGCGTAGCGTGCATACGTGATAGACCTTATAAGCGGATCGTAAGACATCCGATCCGTCGTTCCTTTCTTCTTTAGAAGAAGGACATTGAGCTTCGAAGGCTCACACGCATGTACATCGGAAATCTCTTCTTGGAATTGCGTGCAAAGCGTTTAAGCACTTTGTCGATGTATGCACTCGACTTAGGCGAAACAATCTCTTAGATATATCTCATAGATCTTAATGCCTAAAATATAGGTTGCTTCACCTAAGTCCTTCATCGAGCGATTCCCAAGCCAAGTCTTGGTGCGCGTAGGGATGTCGTTCCAAATGAGAAGTATGTCATGATATACAAGATAAGAAAGATAACTATGCTCCACTAACCCTCTTGTAGACCAGGGGTTATCTTCTTGATGAAACCAAACTATTTGATCGCATCATCGAATCGAAGATTCCAAACTTCAGATGCTTGCTTTAAACCATAAATGGACCTTTGCGAAATTGCATTCCTTAGACGTGCTTTGGATCTACAAAACCCTCGGGTTGTGTGTATACATCCTCGAGGAGGTTTTCATTCGTAAACAGTTTTGACATCCATCCGGATCTCATAATCGTGATAAGTATGATAGCAAGCATGATCCGAATAGACTTAAGCATCGTGGTGAAAAAGTTTCATCATAGTCAATACCGTGAATCTGCTAAACCTTTAGCTACCAATCGCCCTTTATAAGTATCATAAGTCCTTCCAGTATCGATCTTTCTCTTAAAGACCCACTTACACTGATGGTTTGACCCTTCAAAGCGTGGATCCAAAGTCCATACTTAGTTGGTGTACATGGATTCCATTTCGGATCTCACGGCCTCTAGCCATTTCTCGAATCTGGGCTCATCACGGCTTCACGATAGGATGTAGGCTCAACTCAAGCATAACGTCATCGTTGACAAGAGAAATGAATATCTCTCGACGACGACGTCCTATCGACCTGCGAAGAGGTTGGTCTACTTGAGCAGTTATCGCTCCACAACTTCTTGTCAACAATCTCATCATCCACAACACTTTGTGGTACTTGTTCAATTTCCATCCGAGTCTATCTTTATCTTGAATTTCTTGAGATGTATTTTACTACCACTAATTCTTCCAGAGATGAACTCTCTTTTTAAATACTTCATTTCTAGACAAACACTTTGCCTTGTGTGGGATTGTAGAAGTAATATCCTTCGTTCCTTAGGATATCCTACAAAGTAGACTTATGCGATTTGGGGCCTAGTTTATCGGAGGCTCGACGTCGAACATAAGCCTCACATCCCAAAATCTTCATAAAAGATATCTTGGGACTCTTCATATATATGGTATCTTTATAGATCTTAGATGGGACGTGGTTAAGTGTAAAGCGGTAGTCCTCTAAAGCGTATCCCCGAAGAAAGAAGGAAGATTTGTGTGACTCATCGTTGATCGTACATCATATCTAATGTCACGATTTCTCCTTTCGATACACCATTCCATTTGTGGTGTTCAGTGGAGTGAGTTGAGATCTAATCCCAACTCGATGAGATAGTCACGAAAAGTTTGGCGAAGGTATTCCCGCCTCGATCCGATCGAGCACTTTAATACTCTTACCAGTTGGTTTTGTCTTCGTTCTTGAATTCTTTGAACTTTTCAAATGATTGATTGTGTGTCTCATAAGATATATAATATATCTCGAAATCATCGATAAAAGTAATAAATCTCGATAGCCTCCTCTAGTGCTATGTTGAAAGACCCACATACATCGGTATGTATGAGTTCTAACAATCGAGCTTGCGCCATATCCACTAAATGGAGTCTTGGTCATCTCGCAGAAAGACAAGATTCGCGTGTCTCATATGATTCAAAATCAAATTAGTCCAAAGTAATCCATCCTTATGGAGTCGGGATACGACTCATTTACGTAACCGACAATACTAAAGATACGTTTGGTTCGGATCATTAGATTTGAACCGTTTGGTATTTATATTATAGGATCGAGGTTTCAAGATCTAGAAGATAGAGACCATTCACAGAGACTTCTGAATAAAACATATCACGTGTAAATAAACGAGCAACACTTGTCCTTTATTATAAATGAGAAACCTTTCTTAAACAAGAGAAATGGAGATAATATTTTCGTGAGCGGCAGCACAACAACAAATCCTCGAAGTTCTAAGATAAGCCCGGTGGCGAAAGATAAAGAATATGTCCCTACTGATGGCGCGACTTTTTGCTCCATTACCTACCAGTAGGTCCACTCACCCTTCGTCAACGATCTAGTCTTTGAAGGCCTGCGATATCGATACAATGTGAGAAGCACGATTGGTATCTAATACCCACGAAGATAAGATAAATCGACTTATAACATATATACCGAGGCGTAAGTCTCACTTCTCTTCTTTTCACCTCTTCCGTATAGCTGCGGTTTCTCTTTGATGCCTCTCACCGTGGAAGCATTCCCTTCCTTAGACACCCCTCCTTTGGGTTTCAATGTTCCTTGCCTTTACGTGGCTGGGTCTTACCCTTACCTTTGCGCGCTTTGCCTTTGTTGTTCACCATCAAAACGGTGCAAGGATTCGCTTTCTTAAGGTTGAGTTGAGTTAAGTAACATGCTCAACAACTCAGTAAAGGCTTATCGATTCGTTATGTTGTAGTTAAGCGATAAATTGTAGCTCAGCGGCAACGTAAAAACAAGGTCGGCGGACTCTTGGCCGAATGGAAATCCCAATCTCACTAGGTTCTTAACATACCCAATCATCTTGAGTACACGAGTACCTACGGGAGTTCCCTCTTGCATCTTGCATTGAAACAAGGCCTTTGACACCTCGTATCTCTCGTGTCTTGTTTGTCCCTGATATAGTTGTTTCAGATGCTCAACCATATCATAGGCATCCATGTTCTCATGTTGTTTCTGAAGCTTAGAGTTCATGGTGGCAAGCATAAGGCATGACACTTCTTATAAGCATCCTTGTCAGCACGAGTGGTCGTAGGTGCGGGTGGTTCAGGAATGGACTGCTCTAGGACGTATAGTTTACGTTCTTGCTTGAGGACTATCCTCAAGTTCCTATACCAGTCCAAGAAGTTAGCTCCAGTAAGCTTGTCCTTATCAAGGATAGATCGCAGAGAGAGTATGTTTGGCGATTTCGGCATTGGTGATCTATATGTAAACGCAGATACATGTATCATATTTCTATCATTCAATTAGGCCTTTAACTAAATGATTCTCCCACTGGTCACAAAATGGGACAAAATCCATATTATAACGCATCTTGAGATAGCTTTGGCTAATCGCCCAAGACGCGTATAAGTTAGGTAGGTAACTCGTACCAATTACATCTAATGTAACTCTTGTATATCTATATGAACAACATTATTTGTTCATAGTGCCCATCGAATGAGATATCTTTTACTACTCTTCTTGAGTTAGCTTTGGCTAATTGCCCAAGATTTGTATATTGTAGGTAGATGTCTCGTATGAGCTATGCCTCTAAGTTCATCAATCTAATTGAGAGAGCTTAGTTAAGTCAAACTCAAAGTTTAATAGGCGGACATCACGATTGTCCTGTCGTACTTTACCGAGGTAAATCGAGTCACTTTGATTTGGCAAACGCGCTACGATTGAACAAGGTAATAGTAAGTATTAAACTTTGGTAGACATATGATAAGTGACCTAATTTTGTGACAACTAACTACGCATGCATCACATACATGCATCATGTACACAAGCATCACATGCAAGCATAATATATATCAACATATAACTTTAAACGTGACATGGTTATGGCCCGAATCTACGATCTTCTCAAGCTAATGAGAAGAGCGAATGGATAACCTAGGGATGGCATCTTCTCTAAGTGCTTCCTTCGGTCATCCTGTGTTGTCGGCATCCTCCTTGCAACTTCATCCTTCAATGGACTTTCCACTCATCATTTTGTACATTACAAAATAAGAATACTTGAGTTCCATTCGAGTCTAAGTCTATTTTACAACCAGAAAATAGAGATGAAGACACGACACGCAGGTCGTATTATGAATTACAACATGCACCAACAACACACAAACACAATCACATTGGGTCCTAGGTCATAACCATGCACCATGCATCATATCATTTATAATGATGTAAACTACAACCCGGTGCACGAAGCTCCCGCCACGCGGGGTACCGGAGAAGGAATCCATTGTACGCAGCCTTACCTTGTTTTTTTTTTGCAAGAGGCTATTTCCAGGAGTTGAACCCGTGACCTCTTGGTCACAAGGCAACAACCTTACCGTTGTATCAAGGCTCCCTTCTATCATTCATAATGATGTAATTTCATAAAATCTATTATGAATACACGCACGAATTTTAAGGCGCTACGCCGATAAGCCGCAACACCACGGCGGTCCGGCTTTTCATCTCAACTCCTTGAATGAGTTGCAGCCCTTGGTCCATCACTATGAACCCAAGACCTCGCCAAGGCGCCGTGTCTAATACGGTCGACCGTACGATTACACGACCGTTCTAGTGATCGATCATCCACGGCCAAAGCCGTGTTCGCGCATTCGTGCCCCTTATCAACATTTCAAGCCTAAAAATCGTGTACCCATAATCTACATGTTTTATATCTCATAGAAAACATGAAAATGTAAATTTATATTACATATAAATCATGATAACGAAATATATGTTTTGCAACCTATCTCTGATACCACTGTTGGGAATATCCGGGATCTGACGTTCAAAGCATCGCGGGCGAATACTTCGCACAACCGCAGCGGAAACAATAATAAAATCCGAATCCCTCCAGAGATCCATGCAAAAACATATAAGTCGTTTTTTTCTTAATCTTATCTAGATCTTATCTAGAAGAAGAGTTGTACCTTTGATGCGCGCCCTTCGCAATCTCGCTTTTCCAAAAACTATCAGATCTCAATACGGTAAGAATAACCGTATCTCTAAGGTATCCACACTGACACTCAGCAGTTTGGAGTCACGTTGTACTAGCAACCCTAGCAAAACACCAAGACTACTTAGAGGAGAGAAGGAGAGAAGGGAAAGGAAGAAGAGAACTCTTTCTCTTGGCTTTTCCTTGGCTTGCATGTTGGAGCTTCTAAGGGAAAAATTCTGCACTCTAACCACCCCAAACCAAAAGCCCCCCACCCCTATTTATCCTTTCACGTTGAAGGCATTCAAGCCAAATCCCATTTTGGTTTTTTCATACATTAAGCCAAATCCTATTTAGCCTTCTCAAGCCAAATCCCAATTTGCTTTTTCACATCAAGCAAAATCCAATTTAGCCTTTCACGTGACAAATCCTATTTAGCTTTCTTACATCAAGCCAAATCCTATTTAGCCTTTCCTTTTAAATGCACGAAGCCTTCTCCTCATCATGAATATTCCCATGCATGATTAATCACATTAATCATGCATGTTGATGATGAATCATTTTCCATGGTTCAACTTGAGTCTAACTCAAGTTTAATCAGTTTGAGTCAAACTCAAGTCTCGTATACGCTCGATTGTTCTTTTAGTCCAACTAAAAGAAACCATCTCCAAAATAGAATGTCATTTATGTGTGATAGGCTCTAAATTAGCGTTGCGAATGTATCTAAAATCATTTTAGATCATACATGCAATGAGTGACATCTAAAGAAATACATCATCATAACTGTTAGCTACAAGATAGTCGAGATCCGATAATCTTTCCGTGACCATTATCATGTATGACGGTGTCCTCTTTCTCTGATATCTTAGATCGATCAATGAAGCATAGACCGTGTCATCCCCTTATCGATCTTTATGCTTCTTGATCCCCAAGTAGACTCACTGAAACAAATGAGCTTAATATCTCATATTGACTCATTTGAGCATGGTCATGCATTCCGTGGTCATACTCTATCAAGAGGCCAAAGATATCACTCCCGTCATATGGGAGGGATAGATCCCATCTACATCACTCACATCCCTCCGCATAATTCGTTATATACCCAGTAATCGCCCTTATAGTGCACCCTGTTACGGGTGACGTTAGACGATACCAAAGTACATAACTCCTTATGTAGAAAACCGTAGTGACTTCAGGTCTAAGGACTATTCATACCAATAGTCACATGAGAAAGTATATAACACTCATATAACGATCCATGACACTCTCTCATGGTGGGTCAATTCAATATATATATTCTCCAATATATATACCCATGTGTCAATGTAATATCACATATCCATGACTTGTGAGATCAAGTCATCCATTGACCCACATACTAGTCTCAATGCATTAATATTGCCCTTATTATATTAATACAATACTCGACTACGAATATTTAAGAATAATGTTCTCTACAGCTTCTCATAATAAATTCTACCAATTGATATACTGTATATTAGAACCTACTATTCAAGGACATTATTATATTTATTTAGCTGGCACACGCATAGAGTAAATATAATAATCAATCTTTGCCTTTTATTAATGAAATATGATACATATGCTCCATAATTAATTATCTCATGATTGGCACTAAGGGCTGACACTAACAGATCTTGCTTCAAAATCAGGGTATAAATTATTGTACAAGTTTTAAATTCTTAAAAGCTGTTTTATGTTTAAGTTTTTGATCTTTTTTGGGTGCAAACTAAGCCTTGTCTTAGGAGTCTTTGGCTTATTAAAAGGGTTTAGATCCTCATGTGAGGATATTTTTGGATTTAGTAAAAATTTCCCTCTTTCTAAGATGAGATCATTTCTGATGCCAAATGCTAGGACTGCTAGTGAGATGGTAATAATCAGCACCAATCAAGAGTAGAAACGAAAGGAGACCAACCTGGTTGAAGAAGAGAAAGAAGATAAAAACTAAATGCACAAGGGAACAAAGAAATATTTCCTTCAAATTTTAGTTTACAGTCTCCGTTTTCCATATTTTCTCTAACAACAAACTCCAAATGATCATCTTAATCTTAGCTTCGAACGAAAAGGACAGCCTGGTATACAAAGCTTCCGCTAATGTGGAATTCCATGACAACAATTTTACCATTGGACCAAAGCTCTCCTTCAAACAAAGTTCATTTTTTAATAAAAGTACCATTGATTAATTATGAAATAAATGCACTAGCATTCATGAATAATTTGCTAAGTAGATCAAGTTGTAATCCTGTTACAAATTAAAATAATTGCAAGAAGAATGTATTTTTCCATATGATACAATCTAGCTAAAAGGTTTTCAATGCATTGAGGATAAAAATTGACCCAAACTTTAATATGAAATAACCGATTACCTGTTGTATTATGGGAGAAAGACTGTGAAGAATTTCACGTTCAGGAATATCATTATGTGAGAGTGCATAGTCGATGCATCTGCATTTACAAGAGAAAATGTTCCTCAAATGAAATAGAATAAAGCATAGCTAATAGTGTTCAGATACAATAGATAGATATGAATGATTTTTACCAATTTGCTAATAATGCTGAACCCTGATATACAAAAATAATAGTAATATACTAAAGTTGTAGAAATGGTACTAATAAATAGAAGTGACAGGATAAAAGTAACAATGCAAACCTTGTTTTAGGATTATGTATCTCAAGATTGAGATTAATTTCCCCCTTGAATACTCACCGGTGCAAAATAGGATTTTGTTTGACTTTAAGTTTTGATTTCTAAAAATTTATTTTCATAAGATCTCCATTTGAGGAGAATAAGTGTTTGAGAAATTGTTCTAAGTCGGCAATTGTTTAATTTTAAGGAGTTAAGTTGTCTCGGTAATTTCTAAATTTAGAAGAGAGTTATGGTAGGAGTGTAAACTAGATTGGATTATTCCTAATTAATAATTTAATTTTCCTAGCTTCTTTAGGTTGAGGCTTATAAAAGAGGTGCAATTTTAATTGTTGATCGTCTTTGAGTTGATAAAAATTCCTATTTGTTTAATGTTTGTATGATTTGTGTGACCTGTGAGATATGTGCTACATTAATCAGTATCAAAGTGGTTTGGTGCTCAGTGTTTGTTTGTTTTGCTTGGTACTTAGAGTTAGAACAATGATGCTTCTAAGCTGTTAGGGAAGCTTGTTAGTGCACTAATCCTCATCAGCGGTTGGGTTCGACAATATTGCTTTATGGAAGTTTGGCATAGAATTTAAATTAGATTTGTCTGTGAGACTCATATGTGCTTAAAGTTCACAAGGATTTAGCAGGAAACACAGAGAGTGACTCAACAAAGTTTTGTTTTGGTTCGATTCAATGGCTCAAGGACCTGACATGAGGTGGGATCGGAGGTGATAGATGAAGGATAGTATTAGATATTTGAAGGATCATAAAATTGCTAGCGAGGTGGACTCTAGGACCAAGACTATGGAGCTGGTGAAGAACTAAAAGCAAGGCTTTGAGACAAGCAGTGAAGACTAGGAGGTGAGGCTTTTAATCAAGTGAGAACTTGAGGCTCGGCCTTTAGGTAAGTGAAGATCTTGAGGTGGCCTTTAGGAAAGTGATGATGACTTCAATCTTGGAGTTGGACAGTGGTTGAGGATAAACCTAAAGTGAGCATCTGCGAAAATGATGAATCATGTGATATCTATCGATTGGAGTGTTGAATTTGATTACAAACTCATTGTTTGGAAAGAGAACATCATCTGGGTTCATGCTTTTGAAACATCATTATATTGTGAGTAAACTAGATCTACCTACTTGGCTTAAGGATTTGTAAAACCAAAAATTGGCTAGTTTATTAAAAGTTGTTCAATATAACTTGAGTTTTAAGTAGGTTGAGGAATAAATCAACTAAATAGTCAAGAAAATCATCCAAGAGCTCAGAGGCTACAAGTGATATCTATCGATTGTTATATTTTATTGATTTGATTCTCATTCTAAGAAAAGAGAACATCCTGAGTTGACAATATTTGAACTTGAGTTAAATGAGCAAGGTCAACTAGCTCGCAACAATTGGCTTAAGGATTTGTAAAACCAAACCATTGGCTAGCTATTAAAAGTTGTTCAATATAAGAGTTGAGTGTGTCTTCTCTTCGTGTGCGTGAATCAATAACTAAATAGTCAAGAAAATCATCCAAGAGCTTACAGAGGCTCTCTCTAGGAGCTTTTAATAATTCCTCTCTTTGTTTTTATTGTTATATTTTATAATGATAAAGAAACTTATTGTACAAGGAATTTAGTGCAAATACAAAAAATTAATAATGCAACAGGCTAGATGGTAGTAGATTGTGATAATGAGGTGTGTAACTTGGATTTGGTCTTATAAGACCGTGATATGGATCTAGATATCAAATATATAATTTTAAAAAAAAATGAAAAATGGCTCAAACTTAAGGCATGGGTACAAAAAGGCAACAAATACTTATAATAATTCAAAGACCTAAGTTAACTAAATACCCTAACTTATGTACTATATACCACAACTTATTGACAAAATCTAACTAATATACCCTAACTTTTATACGTATACCACAAATTATTGATATGCCCTATTAATATACCCATGTGTATTAATATATACCACTTTGGACCTTATTCCCCACAAAGCGAACATGAACAATCTCTCTCCCACAATGTGAACACTCCCTCTCGCTCCTTGCATGGCACCTTCATATTCCTTATTGAGACACAACAAAAGATATGCCTCCTTGCCTTCCTCAACATCTTCCTTATTGAGACACAATAAAAGATATGTCTCCTCCCTGCCTTCCTCAACACCGTCCTTGTTAAGGCATCAAAGCAAGTTTCATCATCTTCCTCATTAGCAACACCATCATCTTCTTCATGCTGAATTTGCATTTGAGGAAAACGAGTCCAATCCCTCGTGCTCAATTTTCATATTCTATTAATGTTCATATCAACACAGGTACAATAGGGAGGAAAAGACGAGTCTGAGTGGCACAAGAAATGAGTGAATTCAAGAGGTTGTAAACTGATAGATAGTGGAGAGCAATGGTAACCTGCTCCAGAAATATAACCACCTAGTTACAGCTCCTTATGTAATATTGTTCAGTAAACCCGAAATGACCAAGGAGATCGATTTAGCAGATTGATCAACATATGCCTAAACTAATGTTGCCTATAGTTCCATAGATGATATTAAATAAACTATCACACAGTAGATGCCCAACTGAGAACAGTAGAAGAAGAAGATCAATGATGTCATAGAAAAAAAACAAATATTTGACAATGAGCAACCAGTAACAAAGCCAGAAAAGAATTCCACACAATGTACCTATTACTTGTAAGAGCAACAGGCTTCAAGGTAAGACAGCAAGAGAATGGAGGTTTTAAGCAGACATACGGATGTCCCAGAAGCATCTAGTATTATAAAAACTGAACGTTTCGCTAATGGAAATTCAGAATTATACGGATTTAAATTTCACAGACAAAAAGAAGCCCTAAAAACAGACAATGGTGAGTCCCAACTACTTGAGGTCAGTCAATTCCATCAGTTTCAAGGAACTATCTGCCCTTGAACTTTTTATTGCTTCCAATTCTAAATAGTTTAAGTTGTTCTCAATTATTAACTAGAGTTTTTTTTTTCCTACCTATTCTCCTCGCATCTTGAAAACAAACTGATTCGGCTTGGCTAGCTAATTATTTCATTTATTTGATCCTCTGAAACAGTTTTATCACTGTAACTAAGAGGATGACATCTGGTTGCGAATAGGTCTTCAGTAATCATTGTTTTTAAAAAAAGTACTTTCACTTGAATTATCATCTATCATCCCCCGGGTTAAATCAGCCAGTTTCTGACCACCATTGAAGAGAGAAGCTCCAGGCCCCGCTAGCAGACGTATAAAGACCAAAGTAAGCTTATAAACGAAAACTATCGCGTACCATTAATCTCTAACTTTCTACACCTAGGAGCATTGTAGAGAACAGATCCTCCACAGAATTCCTGAACTAAAACGAAAATAAGAAACGTACGACCCGACCTGGCGAGGGAGAACACGAGGTAGAAGAGCTCCTGGGGGTCCAAAGATATGCTTCCTGCGAATTTCAACTGGAGGCGCTTGGCAATCATTCTGAGGCGGAGCTTGTTCGCAATCATAGGAGGCAACGGACGCTGAGACACAGCGGGGGGTGAGGCGGAGGCCTGCTGCGGGTTGTAGGGCGCAGGCGCGGCCATGCCATGGTGCCGGAGGGGCTGAGGAAGAGCGGACGAACCAGGAATATCCATCGCCGCTCTCGAGTAGGGGTCCGGCGGAGCGGAAGCAGAAGAGAGAGAACAATGCAAAGAGGCGGTCTCCAGTTCTTTTTTGTAGCCGGCAATAATTTTCGAAAGATTTGTCATTTCACAGGAACACCGGAACGTTTTCCTCTCTCAAAGATAACGACGGTACGAAAGTGGGTAGAATTGTTGTGTGAGAATAGCGATTGCGCAGTGCATGCGACTTGTAACCGACTATGATGCCGATAATTAAATGACTCTTATACCCCTCTCTCGGTGACTTACCTATTTAATCTTGTTTCGCCCAATTTATTCGGTGTTTTTCATATTTGCATTTTTTTTTCTAGTAAATGAAAATAAATATCTATAGCGAGTATATATATATATATATATATATATGGGTGAGTTGGTTAAAAAAAAACTTCAAACCCCACTTACTAAATAAATCTTAATTTTTTTAAAAAATATACTTAAATGAAAGTCTAAATTATCTTATTTTTTATATATAAATTTTATAAAATACCTCCCATTCTTTTTCTCCTTTTCTCCTCTTAAATAGAAATCGATTATATTGTATTACGTTCGATAGATTATGATCGAACAGATCTTAATGCAGTCGATAAATTATAATCAAACAAGCAGCAATACATTTGACAAATTAGAGACGAACGATGTGAAAATGCACAGTGTTTATTCCTCATGTGTCATTGCTTCAGTGATCATTACAGTTAACTTCAAACTCATTAAGATCATCGACATCGTCCAATCAATCGAACCACAGTTAAATTGTTATTAGAATCCGATAGAATTATGCCTACCGACATCGAAGCCGTTGGCAGGGCACAATCGCGGTTGATTTCGATCATAATTTGATCGGAATCTGATACCATCCAATTGAACTCCAATACCGATCGAACCGCGATTAGATTCCGATCGAACTCGATCATATACCGATCGAAAAATCACGATTGAATTATGGTCGAAATTCGATCACTTGATGACGATACTGAGTGACACTCGGATAATCGTCGATGTCGAACGGTGGTCGAATAGTAAAAAAAATAATAAAATAGAAATATTACGAAGTGTATTTAAAAAAAATTATGCACGGTAACAAAAAAAATTATTTATTATTATTTTGGTCCACACTTGGACGCTCCCCGTGCTGGTTGGCATAATTTGAAGCATAACTGAGACTTGAGCTTGATTTTCCCTTTTAATATAAGTAATTTGGTTCGACATAATTGATCAACTTAACCTAGCTACTTAACCGTCTCTTTCCGATGAATCTTTTAAGTTCGACACTGGATCTCTATGATAACTAATTGATTTAACTAGCCTTTAAAGTTCAATTTGCCTATATAACTTGATTGAGTCACAACTCAAGTTCGATTTGCTTCACCTTCCAATCAGTTAAAGCCGAATAGATTCGATAGGCACGATCATACCAATTAGCTTGTTCGACACTAAAACCAATCAAACTAGCTTAGCTATCGAAGAACAAGTCTATTTGGCTCAATTGGATCGTCTAATTCATTCAAACACACTAGATCCTTACGATTTGTTGGACCAACCATTCTAAGGTCGGTTCGTCTAAATAGAGTTTTTTCAACGCCCTCTCTCAACGTTAACGGAAATGAAACTACAAAAATATGAAAGATATTTTAAAAATATTAAAGATTAAAAGAGTTAAAAAAAAAAAAAAAAACTAAACGCCAGGGTGCATTTTGAAAATTCCTCTTTCCTAAGAATCCTAAGCGTTACTTATCCGCCCGATGCGAATCATTAATAGGTATCCAATAAACAACGCTCATGCAGACCCGAAACGAGAGGCAGCAACGTTAAATATAATACTTATTATTTTTGTACTGTGTGATAAATGCAATAATTTAAGGCTTCAAGGCCATCGTAGAAGTCTAATTCCGCCACCTTTCGTGGCGTCCCATAAAATAAAATAACTCGTCTTCAAGTCAAACGAGGATCAAGTCTAATCCCTTTCAGTTAACTCAATGTGTATATCTGCTTCTTCTTCTTTTTCTTCTTCAGCACAGTTCGTTAATTAGATATCATCGTCTTCGAGATTCAATCATCATTTTTCCTCCTCTGGGACAGATCTTGACTGAGCAGTGCCATGAGGAGTCCAAGGCAGCAGCCGCGTTTCACCTGGCTCGGAATCAAGAGAAGGTTCTACACCTTCGCCCTCTTCTTGGCCATGCTCGCCTTTCTCTTAACTCTCGCATCGCTCTCCAGAATTTACTCCCAAACCAGCTCCAGCTTCCGCGTCAACGCCTTCGCAGCTTTTCTCACCGCCGGGGCGACCCAATCCGACGGCGACACCGTCGACCGCATCATCGCCAAAATCGTCTCCCGGCTGGAAAACCTGAGAGAGCGGTCGGCCGATTCCCCCCGAGACGACGAGCAGCTGAGGCACGAGAGAGACGGCCAAATCGCCTTCCTCGCCGAAATCCTCGGCATGGTCGGGTCGCTCAAAGAATCCCCGCAACCGGTTCGGCGAGATGCTCCGACGAGCCAAGGGGCTCGACATCCGCTGTCGCGCTACGAGAGGCCGTACGACGAGCTGGTGGAGCATTTCTTGGTGGAGGAGATCCGGAAGTACGTGAAGGCGAAGCCGAACCGGCTGGGGAAGCAGAACTTCATGGGCGCGAACGGCACCTTCGCCAGCATCGGCCACGCCTGCTTCGCCATGAAGGAGGCGCTGGAGGAGTACATGGACTACGACGTCGGCGACTTCTGCAAGGACGACTGGAAGCAGGCGCAGCGGCTTATGGTCCACGGATGCGATCCGCTCCCTCGCCGCCGCTGCTTCGCCCGCGGGCCCAAGCTCTACACCCGCCCTCGCCCCATCGCCGACTCGCTCTGGAACTACCCCGACGACCGCAACGTCCGGTGGAGCCACTACAAGTGCAAGAACTTCGCCTGCCTCGCGCGCAACGCCACCGGAAAGGGCTTCTTCAAGTGCAGTGAGTGCTTCAACCTCACCCACCACGAGCTGCCCCGGTGGATGAGCTACTCCTACGTCGACCCTTCTACCAACTCGACGGCGGATTTCCTGATCAAGGAGGTGCTGGAGGTCAAGCCCGGGGAGATCCGCGTGGGTCTGGATTACAGCGTGGGGACGGGGAGTTTCGCGGCGAGGATGAGGGAGTTCAACGTCACCGTCGTCTCGGCCACCATCAACCTCGGCGCTCCCTTCAGCGAGACGATTGCGCTGAGGGGGCTGGTGCCTCTCTACGTGACCGTGAACCAGAGGCTGCCCTTCTTCGACAACACGCTGGACATGATCCACACCACCAGGTTCCTCGATGGATGGATCGACTTCATACTTCTGGACTTCGTCCTGTACGATTGGGACAGAGTGCTGAGGCCCGGAGGCCTGCTGTGGATAGACAGCTTCTTCTGCCACACCCGCGACCTGGAGGACTACTTGGAGGCGTTCGAGGTTCTGAGATACAAGAAGCACAGGTGGACGGTGGTGCCCAAGGTCGACAAGGCTGGCCAGGAGGTCTTCTTCTCTGCTCTGCTAGAGAAACCGCCGAGGCCTTTCTGAAACTTGATTGAGAAAATTGATCGAGCATGCATCTTGCGCATCGATCTTTACTTGCAGATATATTTATTTTTACATCTCAATCGTATTTCATGTCTGTCGTATTATATTCTAGAAGTATCGTATCTCGAAAGTATTTTATCTCGGTCGTATTATATTCTAGAAACATTATATATCGACAGTATTTCATCTCAGTCGTATTATATTCTGAAAATATTATATCTCGGTAGTATTTCATCTCGATTGTATTGTATCTTGGTAGGCATATATCTTGGTCGACTTATATCTAGGCAAGTTAAGTGATGCAACGGTCATTCAAATCAAGATGTCCAATGGGAGATCATTTGTTGGCCTGGGGTCCTAGGTAACAAGAAAATATATTTCCATGTCTATATCAATGGCACACTTTCACCGCATTAATAGATCTATATCTCTCATTAACCACACAAGGAACATTCTCATGCATCGACAACATTTATGAAAGTAATGTCCCATATCATTCCTAAGTATGATAGGTTACCACCTTAAAAGAATTCGTGTCTCCCATACCCTCCGTATTACGTCACAAGTATAGACTCATTTATATAAAAGTATCAGGGAGGTTCCAAGTTTATAATTTGTTCAGTCACTATATTTCTTGCTCCTCTTTTCCTGTCGCCCCCCAACTTGAGTATCGGAGGAGCTTAGTTGAGGTCTCTCTCGATGCTAACCGAGATGATTCGTCAATACATTCGAGTCAATGAATCAACCACTTCAATAAATTTAACCGAGTCAATAAACAATTTGAGTTATCCAGAATCGAGCCATGCTCGCCGTTAAAAACTTCTTGTTAGTGCTTATAAAATTCACATATCTTCGCAATGACATGATATTGTCCACTTTGGGTCTAAGCCCTCATGATTTTGTTTTTTAGGCTTTACCCAAAATGTCTCATCCCAATGGAGATATATTTTCATCTTATAAGCACATGATATTTTTCACCTCTTACCGATATGAAACTTTAATTGTATTCCAAATACTCTAACACTTCTCTCTTAGTCTCAACCGAAACAATAATACAGAGTTTCTTTTTAAAATAATAATAAAAAAATCGGTTAGTTTAGGCAAATCTTGCAGAAGTTTTTCTTAGAAATCAAAACAAATGAATCATTTTGAAATTTGACTCGTTTAAATTTATCTAATAAGACTCCAAAAGTTAAATACAGGTTCTAAGGAATGCAATATAATCATTTAGATTTCAAGGGAAAACAAAAAAGAAATTTTGATCACAATTTCTACATGGAACCTACTGATTCAAACAGTCAAAGTGAGAGTATAAAATGACTCAAAAAAGATTTTAAAAGCACAAGTAAAGAATCAAAATAGATTTTAATTTATATTTGATGCATGTAAAAATCATCTTAATTTCTAAAATAATTCATTTGTTAAAAAGTTTTAAATAAATCTCATGATATCATTGTTTTTTATTTTAATTCAGAAAGAAAAATCTTAATATTTACGACATTAAAAATATTTTAGGATGTTAAAAGAGAAAGATAAGAGAAGGTTAGCCTATTGCTCTTGGAAGTCTCTGTTGGAAATTTTACAATTTTAAGAGCGACTTTTGGAAAAATTACATGTATAAATAACCATTTAAAGCGAATGAAATGGTTTCAACGTACACTTGGTACATAAGAGGGGACAAAAAGGCATATCGATAATTTCGAGGATGATAATGCAATTTGTCAACCACTAGAACTGCGAGAAGAGATCCATCAGGATAGAAGAAGAGATAAGGGGAGGGAGGAGTCGAGGAGAGCGCCAAAGGGCAAACTTTCTCCTCTTGATTTCTCTGGCTACAACGAGCTCCGAGTTACCCTTGGAAGAGGTGAAATGTATCTGAGCTCGATACAAATGAGAAGGTTCGTTTCGTCGCTTTCTCCTCACCAGGTTGATGCATCAGGCGAAAAAATTCGGATTTTTGTACTTAAAATTTTAATTGCAATTTGGGCAGTGGGTTTTTGATTTCTCCGAGTTCTCTCGACTCCTTCCGTCTTGGTTTTCTTCCCAATGGGAAGACACGGAGCGTCGGGGTCGTATCGAGAAGGCGAAGATCTCCTAGGGCAAGTCTCTCTTCCGGTATTCCTCCGTAATTTCTTTACCAATTTTGTTTCTTTCACTATTTAGCTACTTTTAGCAATTTAGCCTTTTCATTCTTCTTAATTATTTAGTAGTTTAAATAATTTGGTCTCGAGTTTTGTTCCAAGTAATATTCGAGGTATGACGGAACTATAGGCTCGTACTTGTCATAAAAGTAGAAAAATACAAATTGAACACATTAGTTCAGTCTTTTTAGTTAGATACATAGAATCATTTGTACCATGGATCATATAGCATTATTGTGGATAGAATACAACATACAATAATATGTCTCTGCTCACGTCAGAAATTGTTAAACACATCAAAATAATATGGTTGAATCCGACCACTTAGAAGTATCATTTTGCCAACAAAAACTTCAGTATTGCACAATGACATGTTATAAGACTATGACTATGAATAGAAAAAAAGACTATTAAATGGGAATAAAAGTATAGAAGTAATACATCAACAAACATTTTAGCATGATTATATCTTGCATATGCTCCAGTCAGATTAAACTAGTATCAAGAAGATATATAGTTTTGTACTTCACTTAAAGTACGCATTTATCATTTCTGGGGCTCTCCTTACCAAGTTATTCATTCTTATTTCTTAGACTCGCTACTATTTGTGGTTTACATCTTATATTTACTTGAAACATGGTTGGATCTATATGATTTTGTGCTATGTTATCCTCTTCTGCAATGGTGGAGTATGAATTAAACATTACTCTCATTGAAGTTCTGTTTATTGATAAGAGATTTTGACAGTGGCTAATTTTCAAGCCTTTATTGACATTTCCTTAATTATTTCAATCTCAAACATGGATGACTATATTAGCTGGAAATTTGACTAGGAGATACTTAAGGTACATTGTTTGAATTGACATTGTGGCAGAGTCTCTCTCTTTTTTATTTAGCAAAAAAAAAAAAAAAATCTATACAATCTTTTACTGATTCACACATAATAACATAAATATATATATATTTTCCTTTTGGTGAGCAAAAGAAGCATAGTTGTTTACTGAAATGATTTTTTTTTCCTTTTCAGATTCACTTCTGATCCAGGCCACTAAAGAAAATGCAGTAAGTCGGCCTCCAGCATGGATGATGCGCCAAGCAGGAAGGTATATGGCTGTTTATAGAAAGCTCGCCGAGAAATATCCATCCTTTCGACAGAGGTCTGAGACAGTTGACCTCGTAGTAGAAATTTCTTTGCAGCCATGGCGAGCATTTTGTCCTGATGGAGTTATTATTTTTTCTGACATACTTACACCTTTACCTGCATTTGGCGTTCCTTTTGATATACATGAAGTAAAAGGCCCTATTATTCAATCTCCAGTTTGTGATGAGGAAGGGCTTAAATGTTTGCACCCCATTGACCTTGACAAACTTCAATTTGTAGGGGATTCTCTGAAGATCTTGCATGGAGAGGTATATGACAGTTTATAGTTTTTTCACAAGATTCAGAAGAGTTAGTATTTATTTGTCTTACTTGGGTTGTAATTTGTCATCTGGAATTGTACTCGTCTATTTCATCAAAAAATTCACACAAACATAATCCTGAAGATAGGTAATTCATTAGAGTTGTTTAGTTGCTTGCTAGTTAGATACATATAGCACTTGACGAAAGTAGTCTCTTTCTTGCCATTTAAATGCACAATGGATTGCAAAGTGCAAACCATTTTCATGTAAGCTATACAATCTGCAAATTCGATGTCACTCCATACTATCATAATCCACACTTGTAGCTTGCAATTAACATGAAAAAACATTTTAAAGATAAAATGATAAAACTAGTATGCTCAAAAAATAGTACACAATATAACAATAACATATTTTAACAACTTCCTTTAGTTTTAAATATATAAGTCGACATAATAACATTATGTTTATTAAAATTATAATAAACCTTAAAAAGTGTAATAACTAAAAATTTCTTCTTTATTTTTTGTGATGATAAAAATTAACTAGTTAAAAGTAATTATTTTATACTCATGCTAGAATAAGTGATTCATAAATACATTAAAATATCAACTTAATGTGATATAGAAACAATTTTGTCATGTATCTGGACTTAGTAGAGTAATGACAAAATATATAGAATTTAAGTTTAGCAATATTAGACGTAATGAGATAAGTGTTAAAATAAGAGATGACGAGTTGTCTGGAACTAAGAGCTTTAAATATTTAGGATTATTTTTGCAAGGTGATGGAGGGTTTGAGAGAAATGTCTTGCATAGAATACAAGCAGGATGGTTGAAATGGAGAAAGGCACCGGGCATTTTATATGATCGTAAAGTACCTCTAAAACTTAAAGGGAAGTTCTACAAAACGGTGATTAGACTTGCTATGTTATATGTCGTTTAATGTTGGGCTACGACTCGAGCACATGAGCAAAAGATGAGAGTTGCAGAGATGAGGATGTTAAGGTGGATGTGCGGACACACGAGAATGGACAGAATAAGAAATGAGAGTATTAGAGAAAGAGTCGGAGTTGTATCTATTGAAGAAAAGCTCCGAGAGACACATTTAAGGTGGTACGGACATGTACTTAGACGACCAATAAATGCTCCAGATAGACGATGTGAAACGATGACACATATACACATCAAATGAGGAAAAGGAAGACCAAAAAAGACTTGATTAACAACAATAAAACAAGATAAAATTTATTTAAGTATAGATGATGATATAGCAGGGGATAAAATCCAATGGCGTAGAAGGATCTATATAGCCGACCCCACCTAGTGGGATAAGGCTTGGTTGTTGTTGTGTATCTAGAACCGTTACAATTTTTTGTGGTTTCGTAAAGAACTATCAGTGTCACAAAAAACTAATAATGCAGGTCCAAATACTCTCTAGATTTGCACTTGTCTAAAATGGTTATTTGCAGATGTCACTTTGTACATTTTTTTTTCTGCAGTAGCCAATATATACCTTAAAAAAGATGTGTATAATGTATATTTGCACGCATTCCAGGAGACTAAGATTTGATACATCAAAATAGTTCCTTTATCTATAAAGATAAGGCATCCACAAACACCCAGTTAGTCATCATTGTTGTTATATAATGCAAGGAGTGGCGACAACCAGTAATGTAATATCATCATTATTTAGTCCTTTTTTTTTTAATTTTAATATCGTGTTGCTTTTGACAGTTTAGTTGAACATTGGCCTACTATCTGGAGTGTATGCATGGAGTTGCCTATTAACTTATTATTTGTCCCTCCTTTGTTTTAGTTCTAACATTTCCTTTGTGACATAGGTTGGCAACGAAGCTGCAGTACTTGGTTTTGTAGGGGCACCATGGACAATTGCTACTTACATTGTTGAAGGTGGTACAACACGTACATATACAACAATAAAAAGCATGTGCCATACTGCACCACATGTTCTAAAGGCTCTTCTTTTGCATTTGACACAAGCAATATCCGACTATATCATTTTTCAAGTGAAATCAGGAGCTCAATGCATACAGATTTTTGATTCTTGGGGTGGACAATTGCCGCCTAATGTTTGGGAGCAATGGTCAAAACCATATATTAAACAGGTTATGAACTCAAAAATTTCTATTATCTACTCTTCTTACTGATTTTTTATTTTTCATACTGTTGACACTTATGTTTCCTCGAGCTGTACCTTTTGTTTGGAGGTCAATAGGTGACCTCCTTGATTAGATTTTTCAATCTTGGTAATTTCTAATTTAGTTTGAATGAGAGTAATTATATCTGACATCAAGACACATTGCTTCAATGTCCAACTTCACCCTCTGATAGTACCTTTACAAATGTAGATAGTGAGTTCAGTGAGAAAAGAGTGCCCTCAGACTCCGCTTGTGTTGTACATCAATGGTAATGGCGGTTTACTTGAGCGCATGACAGGAACTGGAGTTGATGTGATCGGTCTAGATTGGACAGTGGATATGGCAGATGCAAGGCTACGTCTTGGAAGTAGTGTCAATGTGCAAGGAAATGTCGACCCAGCTTATCTCTTCTCTCCACTTCCAGTTTTAACTGATGAAATACATAGGTCAGTGGCATTTGTTTTCAGTTATCTAATTGCTGTCGTTATTCTTTTATAATTTAAAGCCTAAATTTTTCTTGTTCGTGTTCTTAGTATTCTTGAATCTGAACATTCCAGAGATGCAGGCTAACATTGCAGGTTAAATTTGTAAAAATAGTATACTCACTTTATTTTCCCAATTGAAAGTTGTACATCTCTGTTTCTGAGAAAAAAATTGGAGAATTTAATTAGTAAAATAATTAAGACACTTTAAAACAAATTTAAAAACCATAAAATATTTTACTGTTTTACTGTGTTTCTATGGAAACATTTTCCTGGAAATTTTTTTTTTTTGAATTTTCTAATGTTTGGAGCAATAGAAAATCATGGTTAATGGATTTTTTTAGTCAATGGAAATATATATATATATAGGAAAATGACTTCCTTTGCAAAGAATGGAAGTTATTTTGTTAAAAATATAGGCATGCAAAAATCTAGAAAATATTTTCTGGATTTGTTATTTTTAAATGTTTTTTTGGTGAACAGACATATCATTAAACATCAAAGTTTATTTCACCTCCAACCAACCTTCTTTCGATCAAGTATTTGCCAGAATAATATATAATCTTCAGTGCCAACTATTTAAGATCCCTTATACAAAGTCTTATTTATTTTTTGAATTCTTTATGAAGCTATATTACCATTAATACCCAAGTCTTTTAAACCACTTTTACTTTCAGTAAGGTATCTAAACTAGTAAATATTGATTGCTAAAACCAGTCATGTTTGTTTTATGTAAATTGCACAAGTACCATTAACATTGCATCCAACATTTCCTTAAATTTGTGCTGAAAACCGTGATCTTGTTGACTTATAATTTATGCCACCAATTATTTTTTACATTATAGGTTATCAACTTTTAGTTTCAGTTAACAATTAAATAAATCTCAAAAGCCTAGCCTATTCTCCTCCGTTGTCACAGACCTTTGTGACTTACTATTATGGCGGTGCATACTAGGTGCGAACTACCACCGTCAAATTTGTATCTTGACGAGATGTTACTTCTGTTACTCCATCTCCATCTATAATTCCAGAGTGACTTGCACGTTTACCCTATTTATAACAGTTTAAGTTATATGGTTTATGTACATGATTTCACTCAGTCAAAATTGTGTGTTTAAGTAAGTTAACGGACTATATAAGACGATCCTCAAATGATGAACGAATTCCTTGTTTGCTTGTTTAATGTCTTTAGGTGTTATTGTGCCATTTGACTTCATTAAATGGGATCCTCATTTACAGTGTCTTAAGGAGGCCTCCAAATTAGATTTGTCTTCCCATGAACTTCTGTCATGTAGATCCGTCTTCCATGAGTCACCCTCAAAACCCAAGTAGGCATTTTAGTAGTACCTTATTTTAATTTAACTTAATAAATAAATTTCTTTCTAATTGTCCGGACAAAGGCCCACCCCAAAATATGTGATGCTCATTTTATTTTAGATGTGACTTGAAGACCTAAACCTTTATTGCTAAAGTCTTCTGAATTTAAAATTTGATCTTCAACTCAACTTCCTTAGGTGCAAATATGCATCGCACAAGTTAAATCCAAATACTAAGGTGTAGAACATACATTCTTTCTCTCTCAGATGACAAGAGTAATTATGTCTTAACTTGGACTATTTGCACATTGCTCTAGGACTGTACCTTTTTGTTGGGATAGTTTCCTTTGAGATCACCATGTCTCGACGTGATTATTGGACGCCCTTAAGTTATTTAGATTTGTATCTAAATTTTTCATTTAATCTCGCTTTGACGATTATCACTTCTTGCCCCCAACTTATATAATAAGTTGGCTTCCACCTGAAATAAAAACTTCTTACTTCTACCAACATATGCAATTGTTTTTTTTTTTCACCTCTTGTAGAAGTCACTTTCTTTTACCATCCAAAAGTTTCGCTACAAGTGTATCAAATGAGTCAAATAACCAAAGTTTTAAACTTGTACCACATTGTCACATTGCATGTCCTCATCTATTTCAGTTGGCTGATTCACAATGTCCTAGAAAGAATTTAGATGCCCCATTAAGTCATTGTCTCATACTAACACCACTTGTAATGTAAATCCACACCAATCTTTCTATGGCGTTGTGCTGTAGTCTCTGTGGCCAGAACTGCTTCATCTTCTTCTAATTGTCCTTGATAATATATGATGGTTGCTCTTTTCTTTTCCTATAAACCTAGCATGTCCTTACAAAGGATATTTGTATCTTTTATAAAAAAAAAAATTCCATCGCACCAAATATATGAATTAATTTTAACAGTTCTCAGCCATGACTTCTTAACTGTCCTATAACACTAGGAAGTGACTTTCCAAACTTTCTTGATTATGAACTTATTCTGACCCAAGCATAAGAGAGTAGATTGATTTTCTATAGTTGCAATTCAGAGTGACAACAGGTAGGTGCAACACTTGGTACCATTGACTTAAATTCATGTATTTTAAGTATACCATATTCTGTAGGAATTACATGGACAATTTGATAAATGAATTACATTCTAAACACTAATGTTTAGCATAGCACATATTATCATGACGATGGATTTCTAGCATTCAGTGCTTTGGCTTTTGGATTGAATGTGATTAGGAAATCATTAGAATATTCCTACCCGTTGGAAGGAAAATGTTGTGTGATTCTAACCAAAAGATATTTTTGTTTTTTTTTCCAATTAAAATTACCACAAAAAATCAGTACATGACCAATTGTTTATTTGCAGGGTTGTGAAGTGTGCTGGTCGAAAGGGCCATATTCTTAATCTGGGTCATGGTGTTCTTGTGAATACCCCAGAAGAGGCTGTCGCTCATTTCTTTGATGTTGTGAGAAGCTTGAGCTATGATACTCTTTTTGAAGATGACATGGCCACCAAAGAATTAGAGCCCCTAAGTACATTGTAAAATTTATGAGCTAAATTAGCCTTCCATTTTTCCCTATTGCTTTAGGGTGCTGTAATTGGCTAATCAGTAGGGAATATCCATGCTAAATTCCGTTAATGTGAGAACATTTTTTTTCTTAATCACTTTTATGCAAATTTAGTAGGCCTCCCTTTTTTCTTTTTTCTTTTTTTTGCTATGCTTGTCTTTCCCATACAAAGGTCATTGTCACTGCATGGAAGTTTGTATAACTGAGAAAACTGCAAACTAATGTATTATTCTAAATCATTATTTTGTATCAATAGTAATCTGAGTATGTAGAAACATTTTTCTGGTTCTTTCAGTCTTATGCCATATACATGTTCTAAATTTTTTTAATGTTTTGTTGATGTCTTAATTTTTCATTCTTCTCCGAAGGAGCAATTATATGATTCTTGTGTTCATGACCTGTGCTGATGAAACTTGATTGGGCTAAACCACATGGCCAAATTGGCTAAATCCAATTATTGATAGTAGTCACTAAAACTAATCAACGCTTAGCGACCAACACAAATAGTGCACAGTTGACATTATATCTGCTTCATGTGCCAACAGGAACAACCCGTATTTTTCATAATATGAATTCATGTTGCCATGTAATTTCTTGATGCTCATGCAGCTGATATTGCAACAGTGAAATTTAGACAGTCTGTTAACTTCCTCTTTCCTTCTTAGTGGACTGCTTCAAACTATTTTTACATTGTAATTATGCTTACACTTTCTCTTTTTTGTGCCTTAAAAAAAATTTTGTTTTAACTTATAGATGTCTATTCTCTAAAAATGCTTCCTGCACTAGTCTCCAGTTGACGTGGTTGGCAGCATAGCATATTTGTGATGGGCACTATTCTTTATTAAATGTCTTTTTTTATTACATGTTTCTCACTGCAATTCTCACTCATTGGTTGTCGTGTTATGGTTAACATGGATTAGTTTGGTTTAACATTCCTCAACATGGGGTTTGAATTAGGAAAGCATCATGTGTGATTTTTTTGTTTTTTAGCACTGTTGTATTTGTCTGTGGATTAACACACGCTAGTTAATCATGCTTACTTTTAGATGCATCAACAATATTCTCTTCTTGCAATTTGCAAATAATGCAAAAGATGCTTATAAAGCTTCTCATAGTATTTCACATGTACATTTCAATTTCTTTCCCTTAGCAAATTGCTGTGTTGGAGACAATTTTTTGCCATTATTTTGTGAGCATATGCCTATCCTGCAAATTCTCATTGGAACATTCTGCTTCAGAAGCAAAAGCAGTTCTGTGCCTTCCCCAGCTAAGGTTTCTTCTAATTGTCCCTTTTTCTCCATCAATGTTTTTTTTTTAAAATTAAATCTCTGGTGTTAGAACCTGTAACTATGCTTTCCCAAGAATACTGATAGATATTTGCATAATTTGGCCTTCAACAAGAGAAGAATATTTGAAACTCACGAAATTCTGATACATCAAAAGATGCTTATATAAACTAAATGAAGTGCTTGTGTCAGTTTGCTTTGTTTATATTCATGTCGCAAGATGAATGTGCAGTTGCATAATCCATTTGTAGCTTGACTTCAGCAACTTTCAAATATGTGATGTTTCTGTGTAGTTCTCGTCCATGATGAGGATTGTGACAATGAGTTTCCCTTGGAAAGCATGTTAGAGCAATGATGGTCTCTTAGGACGTGGGAAGAGGCTGTAGGAGATAGTGTTTTCGGCTCAAATCTTGCTATTCAGATAAAGTTTTGCTTGTTTCTGTCGGCGTTGAGAAAATAAAATAAAATAAAATGAGGATCGAGATGGCCTTTAACACAATGTGGATACAAATTGTTAAAAGTTTTTTCTGTCATATTGCAGACACTTTTTACTCATGTCCATTGAAATATTGTATAAGGTGTAATGGATGTTTAAGGTTCTTGAGAACCTATAATATAAAAGCTTGGGCACAATATGCACTTATTCACTGTAAAATAATTAAATTGTGGGCACTGAACATTTCAGTGTTTTTCGGTAGTACAAAAGGATAATTTTTAAGTTGATAGGAATCAATTTTCAGAGAAATCATGACTTTAAGTCATCGATCGACTTTCTCTTTTACATTTGCGATTTAGGTTCCTGACTTATCTCCTTCATCGATAGAGAAATTCTGAAGTGATTGTTGATGTGACGGTTCTATTTTTTTTACTTTACAAGTTCTGATGGAGTCACACATCTCTTCAAATTTTTTTTATATTGATATTATCAAAAAAATTCATCGGTTATCCGAATAAATTTAAAAATGATCTCAATGATAATTTAATAATTTAACCTTTTAAAGAATCAAATCAGGAATAATTTAAAAGATCATATGAGCAGAAAGATTATATGAGCATTCTACTGTATATCTAGTCCGAAGAGCAATCACACATGTCTTACGTGCATGGAGATAATCCTTGAGGCTTTGTGGCTAGTGCGGTAGTAAAATTGTATCAATGAGTAAGAGTCAATTCTCAAAGACTACAAATCTTTCGGGGTGTCTGTCCTCCTATATACCACACTAGTCTTGAATTAGATAATATATTCCTTGTGATTTATTTTTTTCGTATTAACTGTGGGATCGATTGACGGAGATATTGAGTACGAACAAATCACTTTTGCACCAAAGGACACGTGCTTGGAGGAGGCAGAGGCGATGGAAATATGTTAGCAAAAGTAGCTAATGTTTCGTCAATGGCAAACCACGCATTCGCGATTCTAATTCTCTATATATCTGTAACACATTATTTTGTTCTCAAGCATCCATGAACATCAAATTATCTCTATACATGTTTTCTAAATGCATCTTTCTTTCTATTATTAACAGGTATCATTCTCCATATTAAACTAAAATTTAGCCACTACCCCACTGTTCCATCCACTTGCACCAACATGATCTCATCTACCCAACTCTTTAAATACTCTCCAATTTCATTCTCTTCATTTACTCATTTCAGCACCAACAAATTAATCAAGAGCTCTTTTAATTTAATTTGTTTTCCTGATACATTCACACATATATCTACTCGCGATATTAATTCTTCATGTAAGATCTACGTTTTTCTCTCTCTCTTTCTCTCCAAATTCTCTTGTATATATGTTTCACACGCGCCATCATATCGATGTTGTTTAATTTCCTTCCATGCAGAAGTAAAATGAACGGAAAGAAAGGTAGCAGTATTCGGATCGACATTTGCTTGCCACCCAACGCAGCGCCATCAGAAAGCACCAAGAAGTCTACTAATGATAATGGCAAAGCAACGATACCGATGAGGAAATTGATGATGGAAGTGTGGGAGTTTGCTAAGGAGGACACAAACAGGGTGACCTTTTCCCTCAAGGTTGGCTTGGCTTGCCTCCTCGTCTCCCTTCTCATTCTCATACGCGCACCTTATCGAGTCTTTGGCACCAACATCATTTGGTCGATCCTCACCGTCGCCATCATGTTCGAGTACACAGTCGGTAAGCATACACTTACCGTCCTATCTATCTATAATTAGTCTATTTATGATCAACTCTAGGACTAATCTAGTTGATAATTAAGTATAAAAGTGATTATTTACAGTGGAGAGAGGTCCATTCTTCCTGGACTCTCAAAAGTATCTTTATATTTTTGTCAATTGGTGTTTGAAACGTTTTATTAGTCTTGTATCCATCTTCTATATTGATACGCCCGATCACATTCAATTCAATTTTATTTTCAAAACAAGAAGGGTGTTCAGTTCTGGTATTAATTAATTAATCACTGACTTGTTATTCAATTCCCTACATTTAGGTGCCACCTTTAACCGAGGGTTCAATCGAGCGTTGGGGAGTTTACTTGCCGGAATCTTCGCCGTCGTAGTGATCCAAATAGCGATGTCCAGTGGTCACATTGCAGAGCCTTATGTCATCGGTCTCAGCATCTTCCTCATCGGTATATATGAATCACTAGTGATCAGCTCCTTAATGGCATCAGAAAATTAAAAAAATGAGAGAATAAATCGACGTGCATGCATTAATTAATTAATTAATTAATTAATGAACGCTTGCAGGATCGATAGCATCGTTCATGAAGCTGTGGCCGTCGATGGTGCCGTACGAGTACGGGTTCAGAGTCATCCTCTTCACCTACTGCCTCATCATCGTGTCGGGCTACCGGATGGGGAACCCCGTGAGGACGGCCATGGACCGGCTTTACTCCATCGCCATCGGCGCCATCGTCGCCGTCCTCGTCAACGTCCTCATCTTCCCCATTTGGGCCGGCGAGCAACTCCACAAAGAGCTCGTCAGCCATTTCAACGCCGTCGCCGATTCCCTCGAAGGTACGTATTACCGTACGTACTCATATCTCGCGCTCTAGCTAGCTAGAACTCGTCGACCATTTCTTGTGCATGCATGCCGATGCCTTCCTGGTTCAAGATATTACAGAGTGCGTGAGGAAATATCTGAGCGACGATGGATCGAACCACCCGGAGTTCTCGAGCACAGTGATGGACGACTTCCAAGACGAGCCAGCGTATCGCAAGTGTCGAGCCACGTTAAACTCTTCTGCCAAGATCGATTCATTGGTAATAAGGCGATGTACTGATCGATCTATCGTTCCCAGTGATCTAATATATATAATTATAACAGATCTAATTATATATGCAGGCGAACTCGGCAAAATGGGAGCCTCCGCATGGAAGATTCATGCAAATGTTCTATCCGTGGGGGGAGTACGTGAAAGTTGGAGCCGTGCTTCGCCATTGCGCTTACGAGGTCATGGCACTGCATGGCTGCCTGCACTCTGAGATACAGGTACGTATAATTAATATAATGAATATATACCGATGAAAAATGTTTACTTTTTCCGATTCCTGATTTGTTTAATTATATATCTTTTGGTGAAAAATTAAATCTGTGAAGAATATTAATTTGATGTCGATCATAAGGCGGCTAAGAATAGCATCATATGCATATATATATGCTGTGTATTCTCGAATTTAGCATCTGAATCCGATTCTTCCATGAAACCTTAATGGAACGTCGTCGGCGTCCATTAATGTAATTAAGAACACGTCCACTTCGAGAAGTGATGGCCGAAATCTCGAAATGGAGTGAAAGTTCGTATTGCAAATTAGCATGCTCTCATCTCTCGTGGTTAATTTTCTTTCAGGCGCCTTACAATCTGAGGTGCACGTTTCGCGGGGAGATTCTCGATGCCACCGACCAGGCGGCGGAGCTCCTCCGGCGCTTAGGCAAGGACATCAACAACATGAAGCACAACGTGCAGACGAGCCTCCTCATGCGCGTCCACGGCTCGTCGGAGCGCCTCCAGCGCTCTATCGACTTGCATTCCTATCTCTTCACCTTGGGCGGCCACCAAGACGCTCCCCCTCCTTCCAAACCACCCGCCAGGCTCTCCAATACCTTCTCATTTAACAACAACGACAGTAACAGCAATAACAATCTCTCGCCTCCAGTGGAGGAAGAGAGCAAGAAGAGCGAGGGCAACGCGGCGGCGCAAACGGAGACGTACCACGAGATGATGAGGAGACAACAGCGGCGGCTCCACTCGTGGCCATCGAGGGAGGTGGACGGCTTCGAGGAGGATGCCGGGGCCGATTCGTTCCCGAGGATGCGTGCGCTGGAGAGCACCACCGCCTTGTCCTTGGTCACCTTCACTTCCCTGCTCATCGAGTTCGTAGCTCGGCTCGATCACTTGGTCGAGGCCGTGGCTGAGCTTGCCAAATTGGCCAACTTCAGGCAAGACATGGCGTGCTAAGCATAAACCCTGATTGAATATATGTAACACCGTGAAGAAGAATGGAGAAAAAGAGATTTCATAATATATATACATTTCTTTCGTCTGTGACTTGTGTTCGCAAAATTGTGGTTTAGACTCCAATGACTCTCAGATTGTGCTCAGAAATTGTAATTGGGCCTTTCTTTGCTCGGAATGGAGTCCAATGACTCAGAATTTGCTCAGAAATTGTAATTGGGCTTTCCTTTGTGGGAGATTATTGGGTACAAAAGTAATTGGGCCTTTGCAGGCCCAAACTCCAGATAAGCGTAAGGAAAGGAAATCTGCCTGGGCAATCCGCTGCTTCCCTGTCTATCCTCTTATCTCACACTCTTCTGTTCCACCCAACGCAACCTGGCAGGTGGCGCGACCTTCTCGCTTGGTCCTCTCATGGCGGGTCTCCTCGCTCCCTCCTCCTCTTCCTCCTCCGCCTCCCTCTATGGGCCCGCCCGTCGAACTCCATCCCCCTCCGTCGCTCCTCTGTTTCCGACTTCGCTTCCCGGTGAGCCAATTTACTAGCATTACGGCTTAGTTCTGACTCGTAACGGTCTCCTTGCGCGATTCACTCCGCAGGCAGCGTTTTTCACCGGAGAGGTCTCAGCGGAGGAGTCCGAGTTGGGCTTAAGAACCGCGCCCGCCGACTCGTCATCCCCAAAGCCGTCGCCGCCACTCAGATCGCGTCCACCGACGAGGTAAAGCCTTTTGTGTGCTGAGATTCTTCTGCGATGTGAGAGCGGAAGCTGTTTGTGTGATTGCGACTAGGGATTTTGGCAGGGGAAGACGCTGGCGAGCGAAACTCAGCGGCCGGTCTACCCTTTCTCCGCCATAGTGGGGCAGGACGAGATGAAGCTGTGTCTCCTCCTCAACGTGATCGACCCCAAGATCGGCGGCGTCATGATCATGGGCGACCGCGGCACCGGCAAGTCCACTACCGTGCGCTCACTGGTCGACCTTCTCCCCGAGATTAAGGTGGTCGTGGGTGACCCCTTCAACTCCGACCCCGAGGACCCCGAATCCATGGGCCTGGACGTCCGCGAGCGCCTCATCGGCGGAGAGCTTCTCCCTGTCGCCGCCACCAAGATCACCATGGTCGACCTCCCGCTCGGCGCCACCGAGGACCGCGTCTGCGGTACCATCGACATAGAGAAGGCGCTCACCGAGGGCGTCAAGGCCTTCGAGCCCGGCCTGCTCGCCAAGGCCAACAGGGGCATCCTCTACGTCGACGAGGTGAATCTTTTGGACGACCACCTGGTGGACGTGCTCCTTGACTCCGCTGCCTCCGGATGGAACACCGTGGAGAGGGAGGGAATCTCCATTTCTCACCCCGCTCGCTTCATTCTAATTGGTTCCGGCAACCCCGAGGAGGGCGAGCTCCGGCCGCAGCTCCTCGACCGATTCGGAATGCATGCCCAAGTGGGCACCGTGCGGGATGCAGAGCTGAGAGTCAAGATTGTCGAGGAGAGAGCTCGGTTTGACATAGACCCCAAGGGGTTCAGAGAATCATACCAGGCTGAGCAAGACAAGCTACAGCAGCAGATTGCCTCGGCACGCAGCTCACTTTCCTCGGTGCAAATCGACCATGATCTTCGCGTGAAGATATCGAAAGTCTGTGCAGAGCTCAATGTGGATGGTCTGAGAGGGGACATTGTCAGCAACAGGGCTGCCAAGGCCCTGGCTGCATTGAAAGGCAGGGATAAGGTAACTGTGGAAGACATAGCCACAGTCATTCCCAACTCCTTAAGGCACCGGCTTCGGAAGGATCCTCTCGAATCCATCGACTCGGGTGTGCTCGTCATCGAGAAGTTCTATGAGGTCTTTAGCTGAGCAACAACCTTACGAGGTAAAGTTTTCAAGGATTCCAAGAACCATTTGGTTGTTTTTTTTTTTTAAGATAATTGTCTCATCGATTCCTTAAGCTCTGCAATTTTAAGCTGTTATATTTTGTTGAGAGTGTGATGGTAGGACTCCAAGAATCATTTCGATGTTTTATAGATCATTATCACATAGATTTCTTAAGCTCTACAATTATATTTTGTGGAGAAATTTAGGGCCTGAATATGATACCAGTGCTGTTTTTCTCATTTCAAGCCATTTTGATTTTATCATCTCAAAGGATCACCCAATTGTCTTTGGACATCAGTTTTCTTTTTTTTTTTTTGCACAGGAGAAATTAGTGATCATGTTGCCAAAGTTCTAATGTCTCACAAGTTTAGAAGTGAGAAACATTTTCCGAAAAATATGAAATTGTTGTATTAACGGTTTCCTGAGGCTATCTTTATTGATGGAGGAGATAAATCAGGATTTCATATGTCAAATGTAAAAGGGAAGGGGGAGGGGGGAGGGTTCATCGTTAACTTAGGCGGTGAAACTTTAAGAATTGATCTCTGTTCATTTAAGAGTTATTTCTCTACATTTATTGAGATAATTCTGGGATTGAGAAACAAGACAAGATTTGACTCATATCCCATTAAGACTTCGTTTGATTGGACGTAATGTAATTAAAATTGTAATGTAATTAAGGTTGTAATGGAATGCAATGTAATGTTGATTATATTATTATATTTGAATAAAAATTATATTACTTGAATTATAAAAATAATTATATTCATTTTAGTGTCTCCATCTAAAATTTCAGATAAGTTGGCTACGTTTTCAAATAAAATAACAAATAATTCCACCACGCTTTGCCGGAAATGCTACGTAAACGAGCTAGATAAATACATTTTTTTAGCGGAAGGGATCAAAACAGAGAGAAAAGAGGGGATTTTCTGACCTTTAAACTATAAACACCAACCAGTTCTTGAGGCAGGTCGAAGTGAATACACAAATGGCTGTGCAACTGACTGCCTGGACCGCAACCGTGTCCATGGATGCAGAGCAACAGCACAAGGAAGGCGACGCATCCACCAGCGAGATCATGAGCATCTCCGTCTTCCTTGCTATCGGCGTTCTTCTCTTGGTCGCCGTCTGCATCATCTGCAGTAAGCACCACTCCAGCATCGGCATCCCCCGCCGCGATCACCAACACCGCCACAACGCACCACTGCCTTCGCACACGGGACTCAACAAGGTCGAGATCGCCCTCATACCCACCTTTGCCTACAAAAGCCCCACCGCCGCCACGAATTCCTTGGGCTCGCCGGCGGTGGTTCAGAACTGTGCAGTGTGTCTGAGCCGGGTGGCGGAGGGGGAGATGGTGAGGCAGTTGCTGGCCTGCAACCATCTGTTTCACGTCGAGTGTGTGGATATGTGGTTGTTCTCAAATCCCACGTGCCCGCTTTGCCGGACGAATGCTAAAGCACCGGCGGCGGGTTTGCCAGAGAAGGCAGAGGATCCATCGCCTTCGCCGGTGCTCATCGAGAACTCACCGAGTTTAGCCGTTTGATTCGCTAAGATTGCTGCCTGCTCGTCCAAGATTAGTCGCCATTGTAGCGAAGGAAGTAAAGAATCTAAATTTTGAAAGCCAAATCATATGGAGACTGTTAACTATTCCTATGTGTATGTTTACTTACAATTTGTAGGCTAAATTGCACAAACTCAACTTTGAACGAGTTTGGAACAAGCTTTTTCGAATCCAGATGAAACGAGTCTGAATTTGAAGCTTGAAAATAGCAGAATTTTAACGACATTTTAAAGATAGAAATTGAATAAACCTAAATTTTTTAAACTAAATCGATCAAAATTTTTCATCAAACCAAAAAAAAAAAAAAAAAAAAAAACAATTTTTTCGATTAAAATATGAAAAAATTGATTTTTTACGAACAACCTGATTGATTGATGACTCAAATCAATCGATTGATTGTCTAATCAGTCGATTGATATTATATAACAATCGACTGAATCTAATAGACGGGAGCACAGAATGTTTCTTAATCGATTGATAACTCAAATCAGTCGATTGATATTATATATCAGTCGATTGTTTCCGTTAAAATTTATTGATTCGGTTAAATTACATGTTTTCGATTCAAACTCGAAATCGAACCGAAAAAATCGAATAAATCGATATTTTTTAGTAAAAAAATTGAATTTCCGATTTAACCGAACTAAACTTTCAAGTTGGATCGATTTTATCGATTTAATCGACGGACACCCCTAATCAAATGTGTTGTCAAACAAAACATGATAAAAGACATCTTCATTTAAATTCTTAGCTATTTACTCAGACAGTGCAGACCTGGCATGAACTTGAAGAGAACCACATCAAATTTGACTTTTGCACTAACTTGATTAAACTAATTTTAATTTGTTTAAAAATTAATTAGAAAGTAATTTCTCACATAGTGTTACATCAAATATACAATAACAATCAAGTTTTATCCCACTTAATTTTACATCAAATATATCATAACAAGATTTAAACTATTTAGGAAGTAAAATAATGCCAATTTGCCAAGATTATGCATGCGTTTAGTTGGTAAATGGAGCATAATGAATACATTTTTGGCCTTTCAGCTCCTGCAAAGCCAACATTTGATAAGTCATCCAACATATGGGATATATAAGGTTTCAAAGAGACCTGAGGAGGAAAGAAGTTGAGGGAAGGGGAGTGGACCTGATGTGCCAATTGATCAAGTATTATATGGTATTGGCTAACCAAACTGATTTGTGACAACCACCAATATTTGAAAGGAATGGATTAAGGCTATGACAATATCCTTCAAAGCATGCACTTTCAAAATCACACAATTCAGTAAGTTACAGGAAGTTTAAACCACACAGGCCGATGTAGCACTGAGGATGTTAAATAGCAAAACAGGGTAGAAGTAGCTCACAAACTTCTTTGTCCAACAAGAGTAGCTGAATAATTGCAGCAACTATTCTACAAAGTCGAGCAGATATACAAGTGCCAGTGAGAAGGGGTAGAGCAAGAACGCAACAAAGCAAGTCCATACAGGAAGGGTCGTCTGGAAACTGGCGAAGAGGCCCATCACCACACAGACAATCAAAATGATCAAAACTTCAGCTGAGAAGTCCCATGTTATTGCAGCAACTACTCTATGACCACCCGAAGACAAAGTCGAGCAGATATACAAGTACCAATGAGAAGGGGTAGAGCAAGAACGCAACAAAGCAAGTCCATAGAGGAAAGGTCGTCCGGAAACTGGTGAAGAGGCCCATCACCACACAGACAATCAAAATGATCAAAACTTCAGCTGAGAAGTCCCATGTTAGGTCTCTAAAGTAAACTAGAGCCATGAAGACAGCCAAGCAGAGCGTGTTATTCATGGTCACCCCTCCGTAGATCTGTACGAGAAAAATTCAGAGTTATAAGTTGCTCATAGTTGAGTATCTGAAGTGAGATAATTTGATTCGCAAAACAAACCTCTGAGAAAGTGAGTGAAGAAGTTCTTTGCTTTTTTCGGCTGGCAAAAATAATTGAAGAGACAGCCTCACTGGAGTTGGTAGCCAAAGGCATGGCAATGAATGATATGAAGAATGAAGGTATGCTTGTAGCAGAAGAAAAGTTGTCGACGGCATCCACAAGCGGATCAGCAAAAATTGCAGCAAGAAAAGTTCCAAGGAGCAAAAGTAAAATGGCTTTGAAAATTATCCAACCGGGATTAGCAATGCTTTCTACTACTTCATCGCTCTGATCAATCAGTGTGTCATGATCCTCCCTTGTTTTCTGAATAAATTATAAAATTATATTTAGTCATCCAGTTTGCATAGTATTATTGCAAGTTAAGGTAGCTCATAGAACACAAATTTACCGAGTGAAGCTCATCCATGAATTTTTTCGAGTAAGAACTAGAGTTTCCAACATAATGTCTGGCCTCAGTGAGCCACTTTGAGATTCCAACAACAAACTCTTCTTCTTCGATTGTTGAATTTCGTGATGTATCAAACTCATCCATGATTTTTTCAATAGCATTATCCATGTCCAAATCTATTTCATCAATTTGGAGACCTATGATCAGAGCTCTTAACTCAGCACGTGATAATGACCCATCTGAATTCATATCTAGTTTATGAAACAACCTGTAAACCAACAGATTAGCTAAAACCAGTAAGCATCTTACAATTAGTCAGCAAGATATAAATACCTACATTTTAAGGACATCTTGGTTAGGTGTTCCGTCCTTATCCATGAGTCGTCCAAGGGATTGCATCTGAGCATGTCTTAGAATTCCTGATATTACATGCTTATGCTTTGCATAAGCTAATCTTCGCCTCTGAATCCAAGGTTGGCATATCTGATTCATGATGCAGAAAAAAAAAATGAAGAAATCAAAGTTAACATTCTCAGGTGGTAACTGAAAACATTATGGAAAAATCAATTAGTATAGCTAACAACAGTAGGCCCAATTTGAATTAAAAATTGAAAATAAGTATATTGGAAAGGGATTTTTTCTATGTCTGGGAATGGAGATTAACATGGGAAAAAATGGAAATGAGTTTTCACTTGTGTATTTCATTCCCATGGTAGGGAAAGGATATTGTCGATATTTAATGAGGTAAGATCAAACAAAATGAGTTGCATCTTAAACATTAAGTTTGTATCAAAAAATGTTACCTGATACACACAATATGCAACCAAGAGTACAACTGCAACAATAAGAGAGAGCAAAACAGCTAAACGCTGTCCAGATGGAAAATTGAAAACTTGTAGCAGTTGCACTAATACAAATGGGATGATAGATATTGCCATGATTCTTGCTGCATAGCTTGTTTGAATATCAGTTGAAACACCAGAGCCTTAAAATATACAAAAAGGTCAGTCAGCAGATTCGATAATAAACAAATTGTTGAACGTTAATGCACATACGAACATAACTATTTTTTACATGAATTCAACATTAAATTAGTACAGTTTATAGCAGCAATTTATCATGTTAGCAAGCATGGGCAGGAAATCATGCTGGTCTACCTGGGTAAATCTAGTCGACCTTGTTCATAAGTTAGGGGAAGTGAAGAAACCGAAGACAAATAAGAATCTAAGTGCAAGGATAAACTAAATCAACTTTTGCAATGTTAGAATGGGTCACTAACCATGTTCTGCAAATGGCTGATAATGCAACTGTACTTTTAACAATTAGAAGTTCCCTCAACTTTGTTATGCCCTAAGTTAAGTTTCATGTGCTAGCAAGGATCGGCAGGTAGTAATGCTGGTCTAGCTAGTGAGTCTAGTTGATCTTGTTCATAAGTTAGGGGATTCCAAGGATACAAGTTCCAATCTTTGAAACATTTGGAATGTTTGAAGGTTTTAGAATAATGTCTCTATTTTTCACATACTATGTACATACAATCAATACAGTGAAAGGTTACAAAAGAAACAAGGTTTCAAAAATGGTAAACTTGCTAAAAGCTCATAGTTAATGCCATCGACTCTAAATTTCTGAAAGTTCAAGACAATTGAGAAATATAATATTTAACAAACTAGATTATTTCAACTTCAGAAAAAACAAGGGAATTGACGCCATCAAGAATAATGATATTCTTTAGTTATTAAACCAAACTTATCTACTCTGTTAGAGTTGCAATTCACATCAACTATGTTAGAGGCATAACATAATCTTAAGGTTTAGAATTAGAGAAATTGATTTTAGTTCAAAATAGAAATTCAAATTTGGTTCTTTTAAACTGCATATGCTCCCACTTTATCCCCATAACATATGTATGCTTTCAACCTGGATCTGCTTTTTAGAATGGCTACATACAGGTGGACTGCATATAGGCTAGGCGAGGCGGTCCTCTGTCCAAGTGTCTAGGAGTCTCCTAGACTACTTTTTATAACAATGTTTTTAAACTAACTCTTAATTCAGTCAAATATTGTTCTTACTACAAAAGTAACTTACCTAGCAATGAAATTAATAAAAGAGGACAAGAAGGTAGACATTAACAGTTAAGCAAAGCTAGAGCCAATAAAAACTACACATGCTAATCCAACAAAGCCAAGAAGACACTCACCAAATGGGCTGAATAGATGTGTATCTTGTGAATCAATTGAGGTTGAATTCTCTGAAAGATCAGTCTTTCCCACAACAATACAAGATCCCCATAGTACTGTAAGCAGCATCACAGTTGATCCAGCAAGTAAACCCATTCCAATCAACACTTGATTTTGAGCAGTTTCTTTACTCCCAGAAAGCCCAGATACTGCAGAAAATTATTAAATTTATGGTTAGAATGGACATCAAAATAACTAATAGAAATGCTCAAAAAAAATCTTTGTACTATCCAATTTCTGTAAACTGAATTATACAATTTCTTAGGATAAATAATTGCTTGCTTACCACAGAGATGTAAAATCAATTAAACACAAAGTAATATGGGTGTAATTTACACACATTCCCAATTCAAAACAACCAACATATCTATTATCACAATAGGCTTCATCACCTAGTCACAAGGATGTATAGAGCTACGGGCAACTAAGCAACCACTTTACTGTATACGATGAGTTGAAAACAACTAGAAGGACAACTAGTATCAAAGGATTAGATACTACTAAAAGAATAGATGAAATAATGAAAATTTGATTTCCAATGAGACCATCTGTCAATTGAATTTTTCTTTACTTGCCATAATTTTTTTCTACAAATTGAAATTGAGGTAAGTGGTTTATCAATATGTTTAGCCAAATATCTTGTATTAATCAAAATTTTGATGTGCAATGCAATGGAAAACATATATTTTATGAAGGATTGCCAACAAAGTTCTCTCACGTAGGCTTTGTTTCTTTCATTGAAGTTTGAAGAGAGGGGAGGGAATGAGATGCAAAAATCATTGTATCAAATGACCATTAATATGAGTTGGCATGGCCAAAATATATTATTGCGGTCGCCAACTGATACCAATCAATTCTACATGGGTTAACGTCACTTTGACGCTCATGTCGATATAAACTGGTGCTATTGACTGAGACAGAGCTCATCTTAGGAAGTACCTGTTGGATTAAGTCTCCATTAGGTGTGTTTATATGTTAACTAATAACACACGTCATTGTCATTAAGGATTAAATCCCATAAAGTGATTTGATACATTATTAATTGTGGATTTAAGCTATTGAATGTGGATTACATGTGTAGTACCCATTAACTTGGTTTGTTAATATTGGTGAGTTGTTAATGGGTTGCTGGCTCAATGACTGAATGGTCCCTACAAGGTTGGGCTTGTATAAGAAGAAAAGAGTTGAAGACATTTGAGCATGAGGTTGAGTTCTTGAGCTCCTTCTCTTCTACTCTCCCCATCGAACAAGAGACTACAGTTGTCACCCGTACACCTACAGAAGAATTTCTGCTGCGTTTGGAGGAACCTTATCTAGCGACAAGAATGGAATAATGACAACGACTTTAGACTTAGGCCAACATTTGCTTTGTTGTTGTTTTGATATTAACATGCATTCAGCCGTGATTTCGATGATAACTAGATCATGAAGATGTGTTGTTCGGTTTCCTATCGATGCATCATGTGCTATCAATTGGTATCAAAATAGGTTTAGCTTATCATCGTCTTTATGACATAAGGATTGGATTTCAATGATTTGGTGCATGTGTCAATTCTGCATTTGATTCCACTTTGAAACAACGAATTGATACATATCCGTCGAGTCTAGGACTAGAAAACCTAGAATTTCACATAGGTTTTTGAGTTTTTGCATTATCTCGTGAAGATGACAGATTTAGGTTTATTGCTGCCATTCTCATACAAAATGGTCGCATGTAAGATGCAAAACACAAGTTGCATGAGTAGCAGTCGATTGATAGGGAATACTAGTCGACTGTTGTGCATAAAATTGGGTACAAAATATTTACAGTTCGACTAGAGCACTCGATTGATTGACCATCGGTCGATTGCTCTCAAGTAATAGTCGACTGTTGTGCTCAAAGTTGCGCACAAAAAGTTTCCATTTCGATTGGAGCATTCGATCGATATGATCAATCGACTGCTATTAAGTCTCAGTCAACTGATGGCACGAAGTCACACAGAGAAAGTTTTCTATTTGATTGAAGCATTTGATTGATGTAATCAATCGACTGTTGTTAGGTACCAATCGACTAATGTGGACAGGATCATCCACAAAAGATTTGTAGCTCAACTACAATATTCGATTGATGTGAATCAGTCGACTAATATCTCCAAGAGCATGAGTTTGATATAGGTTAGAAAGTGATCCAATATCTTTCCAAGAAGTCGAACAATGCCTAATTTCGAAAAGTGGATTGAAGCCATGAGGGAAGAGATGAAGTCCATGGTAAACAATATCGTTTGGGCACTAGTCGAATTACCTGAAGGAGTAAAACTTATTGGTTGCAAATGGATATTTAATATCAAATGGGATTCACAAGGCAATGTCAAAAAATATAAGGCTCGCCTTGTAATCAAAGGATTCACTTAAAAGGAGATCATTGATTACAAGGAGACTTTCTCGTTAGTTTTGACAAAAGACTCTTTTAGGGTAATCAGGACACTTGTAACTCATTATGACATGGAACTATACCAAATGAACATTAAGATTGTACTTCTCAATGGAGACATTGAAAAAACTGTATACATGGTGCAACTAAAAAACTTTAAATCGAAAGATTCAAAGTACCTAGTATGTAGACTAAGAAAGTTCATTTATAGTTTAATGCAGACATCTCGTCAATGATACCAGAAATTTGATTAAGTGATTATTTTATACGATTTTAAAGATAACCCTCTTGTTCAATGTTTGTATATCAAGTTTAGTGGAAGCAAATTTATTATTCTTATATTGTAAGTGGATGATATTTTGCTAGCTAACAATGATAAAAGTCTGTTGCAAGAAAACAAATCATTTCTATCAGGTGAATTTGTAATAAAAGATCTCGATGAAGCATCCTTTGTTTTAGGCATATAAATTTGTTATGATCGTTCAAGGGGCAGACTTTGACTTTTACAAAAGGCCTATATTAAAAAAGTGTTTATTCGATATGACATGTAGAATTGCACTTTTGGAGACAAACCTGTGTCAAAGGATGATAGATTTGCTTCCAACAATGTCCATGCCTTGAATTTGAAATAAAGAAAATGCAACAATTTCCTTATGCATCAATAGTAGAGAGTTTGATATATGCTCAAGTATGTGCCAGTCAGGAGCTTGGATATATAGTAGGGAAGTTAGACAGATATTTAACTTTGAATCATAGCATTAAAAAACTATAAAAAGGTTTATGCGGTGTTTGCAAAGAATGAATGACTAGATCACTTATCGAAGATTAAGTCATTTGAAGAGCATTGGATATTTACACTCCGATTTTGCTAGGTGCTTAGATAATAGGAGATTTACATCAGGTTATGTCTTCATGCTAGTAGGAGGGGCTATATCATCGAAAATAGTCAAATAGAAGCTTATAATCACTTCCACAATAGAAGCAGAGTTAGAAGCGCCTAACTACGAGATATGACTATGGACATCATCAAGGATTACAAATTCTACATTGACATATCCGTTCACTAAGGGCTTGCCACCCAAGGTGTTTCATCAGCATGTGGTGAATATGTATTCTTTCTGATAAAGTACTCATTTAGTGTAATATTCTAAATTAATGAACATATATAGTTTTGGCTCAGTGTATACACTAAGGTTTATTGATACATGTGTATAAAATTTTGACTCTCTGAAATAAAGACATGATGATTTACTATTGTGGTTTGCATATGATGCTTGTAAATATAATGTTGGACTCTATGTTGGGTCATAAGATTAAAATCATAGTTTACTTTTACAGTTTAGTACGAAGTATCAGTAAACATGATTTGGACCTTTTTGAATCATAAGAAGGATCAATTGAAAATGAGCATGTACAGATCACATTTCGTGTCATTCTCATGCTACATATCTACATCAGATCTATGTGATTAATGAAGTTGGAATTGTGATTACCGTTGAGTCTTATTACAAGTGAAACAATAACTTTTTTAGTCCTATACTGATGAAATCAATGGACCAGATTGTTTAAAGGGATATTTAAACCATAAAATTTTGACATTATTGAGCTCAATTAAAGTGTTGTGTGTTATATACGAAATCACATGTAACCCAAGTGGAAGATTATTAGACTAAGTTTCTATTAGGTGGGCTTGCATGTTAACTAATAACACACATCGTTGCCATTAAGAATTAAATCCCATAAAGTGACTTGATACATTAAGCTATTGGATTAGATTACATGTGTAGTTCCCATTAATCCAGTTCGTTAACATTAATGGGCTCTTAATGGGTTACAGGTTCAATAACAAAATGATCCCTATAGAGTTGGGCTTGTATAAGAAGAAAAGTGCCGAGGTCACACTTCTTATAAGACTATCCAAAATCGTTGACCAGTAAAAAGAATGAACGAAAGAAATAGATGAAGTAACTGCAAAAGAGGGGGAAGAAATTTCTCTGCCTATTCAAAATCGTCTAGCATCAGAAACGCACATCAATCTTTCATACCAAAAGGAATAAAACAAAACAAAACAAACAAAAATGGAAGTTTTGAACGGTTGAGTTGTTAGGTGAGTATCAACGTCAAAAGGCCTAATTGGCTTGTTACTTACCGAGATGCTACCAGTTGACTTTGACATTTGTATGAAAAAAAACTAAAATGCTGTCAAAGCCGGATCCTACGGGCCTTCATGCGCAAGAGACGCATGAAAGCACGTCAGCAGTACGTCAGCAGTGGGAAAAAAAGCCAAAAAAGAGAAAGAAAAGAATGTCCGCCTTCTGTCCAATTATGATCTACCTTCATCTTCTTCCCAGTCCTTCTGCATCCTCCAAAAAATAAACCACTAACCTCACTAAAATGTAAATCTGATCGCATCGATAAACTCGAAGAACAAGTCAACGGCTGCATTTATATTTCTAAAAAACAATCACAAGCCAAAATTTCCCCAAATTTCTAGACAGACTAAACGACGGCAGACACAAATTTCACAAACACTCCAAAAACCACAACATGAATCTCATTAGATGAAAGATCAGATGCTATCAACCAATCCTTATCTTGTAAAAAGAGAAAATTCAATTGCCTTTTCCAGAGAAAAGGAAACAAAAATTTCACTACTCGCGAAGAGATAAGACATACCTAATATTAGCATGGCGTCAGGGAGAGCTCCGAGAATCGGAAGGAAGAGCCCCCCTACAATACCCGGCCCCATGATTTCGAGGAGGAGCTCGCTCCCGGAGGAGAGGTACGTCGCCGCCTTGTACATCAGGAACCCGTACACGACGATGAGGAACATGTTCCCTACCACCGTGGCGGTGCAGGGGAGGAACCCGTACGTCTGCTCGCACTGTTCCCCGGAGAAAAGACGTGCGATCGCCGGACGGCGGAGGGAGGGAAGGAGCAGGGTTCGGCCATCCGAGTAAGAGCGGGAGGCGATACCGTCCGAGAGCGGCAGATCGGCGGCCGCCTCGTCAGCCGGAGCCGAGATGGAACGGCCGACGGCGAGGAGAGGGGAGAGACCGAGGAGCAGGAAGAGGAGGAGCTGAGGCGACCGCATCGGTTCTGCCATTCGCCGACGAGGAGGAGAAGTGGAACCGGCCGGAACGAGGAGGAGAGTTACACCGTGCTGGCCTGCTGGGGTAGTTTTATAGTTGTAATTCGAGCCATTTGAGGAAATATTATTATTATTATCCAATTCGAGAGGAATCAATTATTATTATTGTATTAATTATTTTATTTTATTTTTAATTGATATAGTATATTCAAATTTTTATCGACTAATTTTGAAAATGGATAATTTGATTTCACGAAAATTTTCCATCGATATCATCTATCTGATAAATACATCTATCTGATTTTACACTATTAATATTTTATTATTTATATAAAAGATTGGAACCGTCAACCTAGCGGTCCCTACTAGTCTGTCTCTATATCATCGTAAGGAAGATAACTCACGATGAATCTTTGACCTTTGAAATTAATAATTAATGTATAAAAAAATATTAATATTTTATCATTGTACTATAGATCCGAGGCAATTATTATTATTATTGTATTGATATCATTGCAGCCCGTCGTATTTGTTGTTTATTATTTAATAGGTGCCAGTTTAATGGATAGGTCGCTTGCAACGCGCGTAACACATCATCACCTTCCAGCATAAAAGGTCGGGGAGAGAGCGATGGTGCCGACTCGTTTGAAACGCTGGTTTAACGCGGATAGGACTTAGGAGCCGCCCAACTGCACGAGATGAGGATGCCGACTAGTTTCCCGTGGATAGATCGGTTAGAGATGTCAATCGACTAAGACGATTTGCTGCGACCTGACCCAACTTGGCCTGGGTTAAATTGCGCCCGATATATATATAGCCTGATAAGATTTAAATTCCTCGGGTCAAGCCAGGCAGGCAGAGACAGCTAGACCCACAAGCCGAACTAGAAGACACGGCCTGCTCCTGGGCCATGCCAAGCATGGCAAAGATCCAGGCCAGGCCAGGACAAAGAAAATTGATGTTTCTGTCTTTAGCATTTCTACAAACACATGGAGGGCATTTCGGCTTCGTTTCAAAAGAGACCTCTGGCGCCTCTAATTGCGCAAGCTCCTGTGTTTATTTTCGTCAGCCAACTAGCCAAGGCCATATGCACAAGCTTACAGATAGAAAATAATGCAGGAGCATACAGAATAAATATTTCAAAGTATGCAGAGATGTATGAATGCTTGCGAGCCACTCTTGGGCCTATCATGTACAATGTATCTTGTAGCTATGAGAGAAATGGGCAATTGAAGTGTCGACCCTTCTTCGAATTGGAAACAGAACTGCATGCACGATGAAAACAAGTGGTGATCGAGTGATATCTCTCATTTTGTTGCCCAAATTTAATTCTGGTCTTGTATCGTGAGTTGATTCGATTGCACCTACACTTGGCTTATATCCAGAATATTTTTGCACCAAAACGCTTCCAGCAGCTTGACTTTCTTCACATGCTTCTCTACATGAATATTTCTTCACACGCTTCCAGCAGCTTGACTTTCTTCACATGCTTCTCTACATGAATATTTCTTCACACGCTTCCAGCAGCTTGACTTTATTCCAAGCCGCTTTTATGGGCTCTCTACATGAATCCTAGCAAAGGCAATCGAAACAAGAAGCATCAAAATTTGGCTGTAGAGTGCACGTATTGTTCCATCTGAAGTACAGTTTATAGATTAAGCAGCGATATGGACAATCTGATAGAACATAGGCCTACAACTTGTAGGAGCCATTAGTAATCATAAGTAGCCTCGGGAAGAAAAGTACTGGTTGAGCACCATCAACCATCAACTTGTTAAAAAGTAATGATGTTTCAACTTGCTAAAGAGCATTAATTTAATATCAACACGGTCATGATTATAGACAAAAAAGATTAATTAAGGACATCTAATCACATAATAATTCTGTAAATAAATGTTTAGTGCAGTAGTGTGACAGGTAATCATCATTAAAAAAAATTATAGTCACAAGAATATGAGCAAATAGAAGTACAGAGTTTGATTGTTTTCCGCATAATATATGACATATTTATCAGAACTTCACTAGATTTCTGAAGAGTACACGACATGTTCAGTATGTTAATCATAAGAAACTTAAAAATATAGCTTAGATAGTTATTCAGCATTTGTGCATTGGCTAACTAAATTTCCACCATGACTTGAATTAACATAATTGTAACCAGACCTGGCCACGGTCCGGGTTCGGTCCGGGTCCGGGTCGAAACCGCCGGGTCCGGGTTGACAAAATACCAACCCTTAACCGGCCCACTCGTGGCCGGTTACGGTCCGGGTCATGGAACCGCCGGTTCCGGTCCGGGTCCGGGTCCGGGTCAAGTCCGGGTCGACACGCCTGTGCTCGGTCCAAAGCCCGTACCCGTGTCGTGACGACACGCCTCGGCTGTGCCCCGTGCGACACGCCCGTGTCGTGTAACGGGAAAACAGCGACACGGGCGTGTCGGCTGTGCGACACGCCCGTGCTCGGTTAAATTTTTTTTTTTTTTTTTTAAATGCCGGTTTTTTTGTTTTCCGGTTCGGTTTTTTAAAAAACCGGAACTGGACCGCCTAATAGGCGGTCCGGTCACGGGTCCGGGTCAAACCCGTTGACCCGGTTAACCGGACCGTTGACCACGGTCCGGTTCCGGGTCGGGTCCGGGTTTGACCCGGACCTTGGCCAGGTCTAATTGTAACAGAAGCAAGAAGGATTTGTAATATAGAATAATTGTTAATAACAAATCAGTGCTATGGAAGTAGCAGTATAAATTTAGAGGCTTAGGGCAAATAGATTATCAAGAATACCTCCTTGATTTACTGTTGTCTGAGTGAGCACCAATGGGACTGATGGATAACACATTGTAACAACATCTTGATTCAATTAATTGCATCAAAGAAGGTTTGAATTCCCAAGAATTTGCCTTCTGTAGTACTGATATTGCTGTGTTGCATCTTGCATGTTGATCTCTCTCTCTCTATTTTTTTTTTTTCATTTGTGATAATCTATTGGTTATTGTGTGAGGATCTCAACTTCACGACAGCCTATGTTCTTACGAGTTCCATCCGGCCCCCTCTTCTTAATCGTTTCCTATCTCTAATCCCATCATAAAGAAGTTCATATGCATAATAAGTAATGTGACCCTTCTTCAGAAGTTCTTCTACCAGGATCTTTGGCGCTGCTATCTTCCTCTTATCAGCACTGAGTATGGTATGGACAACCTCTGGAACTACACCTTTGCTGACCATAGTGTAAATGAGACCAACAGCTTCATAAGCCCTGTGTTTCACAGAAAGGCAGTTTATGACTCGTCCGAATGTTGCCATTGCTGGAACCAATCCTTTATTAAGCATGTCAGCAAGATATTTGTAAGCATAGTCAACATTTCCAGTCTTGCAAAATCCATTGACTAGAACACTATAAGTATATCCATTTGGCAGCAACCCTTTGCGGATCATCTCATTAAAAATTTTCTCAGCCATATGAATGTTCAGCTTCTCAGAAAATGCACCGATCATAATGTTATATGTATCAGTTGTCGGAAAGAACTGGTCCTCCAATTTTTTGAAGAGTTCATAAGCTCCATCAAGATCACTGTTCCTGCAGAATCCATGTATCAATGTGCTAAAACTGATGGTGTCTGGAGTTAATCCTTCATTTACCATCTTCACAAGCAATTCAGATGCTTCTTGTATTTTATTGGCCTTGCAAAGATTTTCCAAGAGTATATTGTATGTGATTACATTTGGACGACATCCTCTCTTTACCATCTCTGAGAAAATTTCAATTACATCAGTGGTTTTCCCAGCTTTGCAAAGGCCATTCAGAACAGAATTATATGTGATAACATCAGGTACAAAACCATGGGTCCACATTCTGTCAACAATTTCCAAAGCATTATCCAGCTTCAGTTGCTTGCAATAGCCATCAATTAATGTGTTGAAAGTAAAAACATCAGGAAGGTAGCGTTTTGCTATAGCATCATTGAGAACAATACAAGCATAAGAAACATTTCCCATCTTGCATAAACCATTTATGATAATGTTATATGTGCAAATATCGGGATTGCAACCATTTTCTGGCATCTCATTCATGACATCCAATGCTTGCAATATAAGGCCTTGTTGAGAAAGCCCTTTGATAAGTGAATTATATATCTCAATACTAGGCTTCAATGCCTTTCTTTGAGACTCATCAAACAATTCAAATGCTCTGTCTGTCTCACCCTCCTCGCAGAGTCCATTAATCAAAGAGCAGTAAGTTACATGGTCAGGAACAAAGCCCTTGAACACTGCATCTTTAAGAAGATTACTTGCATCATGCACCTGACCTAATTTGCAGTATCCATTAATAATGGTATTATATGTAAAATCATTTGGAATGCAACCTTCATTTGTCATCTTATGAAGATAGTGCACCGCTTCAACCAGTTTAGAATTTTTGCATAAACCAGAGATAATTGTATTATAGGAGACCACATCTGGAGCCAAATCATCACTAATACGATGGAACAAGGAAACAGCATCAGATAGCTTGCTGTCTTTGAACAATCCTTGGATCAGTATATTGTATGAGAACAGGTTCAGAGATGTGCCCCTCTTCAAAACCTTGGCAACCAGCTTGTAGCTCTCCACAACCTCACCTTTTTGACAAAGAACATTGATAAGCTTGTTAAATGTAAGTATATCAGGATATAATTTTCTGCTGAGCATTTCATCAAACAGATTGCAGGCCTCACAGTGACAGCTCTCCTCGTAGAGACCAGCAACAACAGTGCAATATGCAACTGCATTGGCAGGGCATCCTCTATGTGGCAGATTCCTCAAAAGCCTTAAAGCTACATGTGGTCTCTGTGTTCTACAAAATGACTTTATCCTAATTGTAAAAGTGTAGATGTCAGGAACAATTCCTTTATCAAGCATCCTTAGGTACACTTTATGTGCTTGATCATAGTGCATGAACTCGACCAAGATGTTCATAATAGTATTGTAGGATACAACAGTCGGCTCACAATCATAGAAATCCATCCTCTCAAATGTATTGACCGCATCCTGGACCATGCCTCTTCTACCATAGCTCCTCATGGAGCTAACATATACGCCTTCAAGCAAAGAATTATCAAGGTCAATCCTCATTTCAGAGATAATATCCTCCATGGCCTTAAACTTGCCATGAGATCCAAGCTTGTCCACCATACACGTATAGGTGAAGAGATTATGCTTGAAGCCATCATCTCTTGCTGCTGAATTGAACATCTCAAGAGCACGGAGTGGATCCTTTTGGTACTTTATTACAGCAACTACATGTTTTGGAAGCAAGGTGCGAAGGCTCATCAGAAACTACTGATATCAGTCGCTACCAGTTCCAGACACATATATGCTCATTCTTCAACTTAAATGGAAATGACAGAGATCTGAGTTGTATGGACAACAAAGGTGAATACTCAAATATCAGTACCTTGGAAGAATGTTGAAATTCTTATTCTAATTTACGAATTGAAAAATCAGAAAGGCAAAATGTATATTTCTTTTTCAGGGTAAAAGTAGATACTAGAAATTACATTCATGGCATATTTAGTTCATGGACTAGAATTGAGGAGTAAATAACTCCTCTTATATTCAGTTTGCAGGACTAGGTATAGATAAGAAATAAAGAATAGCACCAAAAGACTAAAAATACCCTAAAACTATCAAGTCTTTATATCACATTGGCATATAGTTAGTCATGTGGCCAAACTAGATATAAGCTCTCTGTGATAAAAATGAACTGGAACCATAAAGAAAGACTTGACACAAGTGTGGAGCTAAGTCAATGAGATCACATAGCACCAAAAGAAATTGAAGGGTATGTAAAAATCACATGGCACCAAAAAGTTAAAGCCTTTGTTCTTCCATAGATTTGATTTCATTTGATTTAGCAGCTAGGACAAAAGAAACTAAGCGATACTTAACATGCAATGCAAACAACTAGGCATCTGGCTCGAACTTTTGCCATAGAACTGGTAGAGAACCTGATGCAAAATAAGCTAAAAATTAAAAGTCCAGGAACTTAATTCCGTAATGCCCGGAAACTAGTGTAGCAACGCAATAAGAAGAAACCTATAAGATGAGAAACGCTTAAGTAAAGAAGGTAAAGATCGTACCTTTTACATCAATGAGCTACGCCACAATTTCCTTCAGCTAAACCTCGATCGATCGAACTAAACAGTAAACCACGAAACCGTCATCTACTTGCCCAGGAACTTACTTCCGAAATAGCAGGAAATCACTACACCGAGGCAACGAGAAGAAACGAATAAGAACAGAAATATAGCGTAAAGAAGCCTAAAGTTTGCACCTTTTCAGTCAATGGACAATGATATAATTTCCAGCAGTTAATCATCATATCAATCGAACATCACAGTGCACCACGAGTCCGGATATGCTTGGAATTCGCGGAACGCGAAACACGCTGTTTCCCCCCAAGCAATGCAAGTAGTGGAAACCTGGAGGCGCGCTCGGCGCGCTCGATGTGCTCGAGGAAGAGAAGGAAACAGAGAGAGATTAGGGAATGTTGGGATACACGAACAGGGTGAAAGGGAGACGCCCCCATTGATTAGAGCTCCTCCACTCCATCGTCGCTCGAGCTTGACCGCCGTCCGTTACGCCGCCGCGCTTCCTCTTCGCTCGCACTGATGAAACATTGCGAGCGATCCGCGAGGCGAGCCCTATACGGGTCGGATTTTAGCAATAATGGAGCCCGTCCATCGTGACCGGGACAGATCCGGTCAAAATAAAAAAAAAAAAAAACACCTTTTATCTTTTTTATTATTATTAAAAAAATATGAAAATAGTGCTGGTGTTTTTTTCCTATTTTTTATTTTAAAAATATCATTTTATCTAATCTACTGCAATATAATTAATTTTAGCAAAAACTAATAAATATGCCTTTACTCTTAAACCCTAAATCATAAACTCTCAAATAGTTCTAATAATAATCAAAATTCTTCAATATTGGTTATAATTATTTCAACTTACTCCGAATTGTTTCAATGTTATTATAATAATTTTGATAAAATGAATTGCTATAATAGTATTGAAATAATTTTGAAGAAGTAAAAATAATTTAATCAACTTAAAACAGTTTTAATTAATGTTAGAATAATTTTAGGATTTAAAGTTATAGGCATATTAAAGCAAATTCAAATAAGAGCTGCATGAGCTACAATATTTTTCATCTATACAATAGTGTCTAGTAATTTAGAATAATTTTAGTTAATATTAAAATAAAATTCAACTAATGCTAGAATTGTTTTAGAGTTGAGTTTATGGTTATAAACGATAATTTATCAAACAACTCACGTAAAGTTTAGAATTGTTCAAACAATGTCCTGTACTTTCATATTTATCAAATAACGCACTTAATTCTCTTTTTACCCCTCCCGCCAAAGAGACTTACAACACAATAAAATTCTCGAACGTAGTGCTGGTAATTTAAATCTCAGCACCACAGTTGTATTGTAAATTCTAGCACCACGGTGATGGGGCTGAAATTGCATCACCACTGTGGTGGTGGAAATTCAAATCACAGCACTACAGTGGTGCAGATCTTTTTGGCGGGAGAGATAAAAAAAAGAATTAAGTGCATTATTTGATAAATATAAAAATATGAGATGTTGTTTGAGCAATTCTAAACTTCACGTGCGTTGTTTGGTAAATCGCCGTCATAAATACGTTATAATAATTTTGATAAGTCTATTGTAACAACATAAGAGGTGTAGTGTGTTTGGATTTAACATGAAGTCCTTTTACTGATAACTAAAATTAGTGGTTTCCACGGGGACGACGCGATGATAAGACAGGGTGTTACTTACAGAATAGGCAAGATTCGATTCTGGATGAGGAGTCTAAAATCTCTCCTGGTTTCAGATGGATCACTCCCTGTCTTGCTACCGTGTCAAGGGACTTTGTCTCCTCTGTGATTTACCTCTCTCTCGCCAGTGCCTTGGGACGGATGGCAGGAGGCTGTTAGTTGGACAGATTCTCAACTTTTTGCATATAACTAAAATCAGTGGTTCTTTCTAATTTTTTATCCTTATTTATTTACAGACAATGTATATTACATTTAAAAATCAGCCAAAAATTGTCAGATTTACTAATTAGAAGAAATAACGCGCGGAAAATATTAGGCTGTCAAATTGGGTTGGACTTGACTACGAATTGATCTATTCCGTTAAATAATTTAAGTGAGTTGAATTGAAATTTTTTAATTCATCATTTTAACGGGCATAAATGGATTAACACATACGGATTACCGATCTGGACAGACCAACTCACATTGAACTCATATTGACCCACTCACATGTTCAGAAGTCATTCTCTCATATAGTTTGATTGTTGTCGTTCATTTTTACTAAATGATGATATCTTTTAAAACTCTTCTTTGTAAAATCTCTTTATTTAGTTAGTTTCTATATTTAAATACGTTGATATTACTTGGATCAATTCTATATAAAATCTCGCTATATAATTTTTAAAAAAAATTATTACTTCGTTCATTATGGTTTAGAGATATTTTAAATGAATATTATTTGTAGTTACTTCAAATACTTGTTCATTACAATTTAGATATATTAGACCTGTCGAATTGACTCATCCTGTTAAATAATATAAGTGGATTGAGTTGAAATTTTATGAATCCATTATTTTGACGGATGTAAATGAATCAACCTGTATGACTTACAAATCTAGTTGAGTCGGTTCGCAACAGGCTTAGATTGATCTGCAGATTGAGGAAAGTCCTTCTCTCAAATAGTTCAATAGTTGTCGTTCCCTTTTTACTAAATAATCATGCTTTTTGAATTTTTTTTTTTTTTTTTTTTTTTGTAAAAGCTCTTTATTTAGTAAGTCTAGTTTTAAATCATTAATTTCTATATTTAAATATGTAGATATTCTTATATCAATTTTATACAAAATCTGAGTATATAATTTTTATTACATTACTATTTAGAGATATTTTAGATGAATATCAATATGTCATTCGTAATTATTTCAAATACTTATTTTATATTCCTGGGACTACGGTGTTATAGTAGGATGTCTAGCTTGACTCTTAAATATCCATGGTTCGATCTCAGCTATGATGAATTTGTAAAAAATTTCTCTAAATAGAGTGACAAATCAAAGAAGTTAAGATTGTCCCGTATGAGTTCTTCTCGATTTACCTTTCTTCTTCTGACATAAGAGGTGATCGTAAGGGAGCCACATTTTCAAATGTTTGCTTTCTTATTTTAGTTGATTCAAATATATTTTTTTTTTATTATAGTACCCAATCTGTCTTGCTGATAGTCGCCTCAATCCCTCAACACTTTAGTAATTTTAGAGTTTTTTTAAAAATTATTTTGACTAGTAGACTGACCCACCTAATTAACAAATCCATTTTAGATTGAGTTGAGTTAGAGATTTTTTTAACCCGTCGATAAGACAGACTAATTTGCTCCTTCTCCGTTGAATATTATATTTATGATGAATTGATCCACCTCATCACATATTGGTCCGTTTGACTGCTATAGACAATACTCAAAGCAAGTTGAGTTGCCCGTGACTTGGTCCGACCTAATATGATTTAGGTAGGTCAAAAATAAGAGGCACTAACTTAATCGAATAAATATTTTTTTTAAAAAAAATCTGAGAATAGATGTGAGTAAATTATCGATTAAATCGAATTAAAAAGATCGAAATTAAAAGTTCTATTAGATTAATTCAAAATTTTGATTTACTTTATAAAAATGATTGATTATTTGGATTTGTGTTTATTCGATTTTGATTTTGAAATTTAATAATGGAAATTTAATTATTCGATTAATTCAATTTTCTATTGAATTAATCGATCGATTTCAATTTTCTATTATAGCATTAAGCATTGGTCAGCCATAAGCCAGAACACTAAACTAAAAAAATAATGGGCCTATGTTTGGATGATTATGTTATTCTTTGCCTAATGGCTAGCTATTGTTGTGATGAATTTTATATTTGGATGATATATTTAAAGATGACGTAATTATAAAGTTTCAGATTGAATCGTGAAAAAATTATGAGTATTTTTTTGATTTATTTTTGATGATCAATTAAGATCATTTGAACTGTGATTTTATTCGACGAAATTAAGATTAATTGGTTCGAAAATTTAAATATTTATAATACCAATAAAATAAAAAAAAAAGATGATTTAAAGAGGAAGAACTGCACGCTTCGCGATGAAGATGCAATGATAGCTCCTATGGCTGCCACCATCTATATGCTTTGCCTGTAGGCTGGTACCAACTGCCCTGCGTCGTGGGGACACCAAGCAGCAGCTGCCCAACGAACTTCTCTGAAAACGAAACGTGCCTCGTGTCAGCGCGCACAGTGGACACGCCTTTCAGCTCTCGACACGGCCCCTCTCCATTCCCTCACCTAACTCAACACATCACTTCTATAACACATGCATTGCATTGCATTGCTCACTGCAAAAGCCGTGGCATTGTCGTTCCGGTAAAACTGATGGGACGGCGATCGCAGACTGCTGCAGTGCTGGTTTGGCAGGAGCAGCGCCAGTTGGTTCGCTCAACAAGAATGAAACGGCAGCGACTGAACTAAACCCGACCCAACCGTGGGCAGTTGGTATGCCAATGATTTGAGTTTGCATCGGTGATGAGGATGAGGCTTACAGAAGATCTTGCAAGCCCAGTGCTAGCTTATCGTTTTCCCCCTTCTTTTTTTTTTTTTTTTAATATTTTTAGATTTCTCAAGTAATGTGAGGTGAGATTTAATCGCTCAGCCGCCAATGGCCCTGAAATCAACGGTGTCATCTTCGAGACTTCGACTTTCCAGTTTTACGTATAAATCTATCTCCACTTCGCCCTTGGCGTTGTTGCTCTCCTTAACGACCAGAACTGCCAGGTCTTTCCCTCTCCCTCGTTGATTACTTAATTTCCCCTCCTCGGATTCGAATCTGTTTCTTGAATTGCGGGATGAGGATCGGTAGGTGGAGCCGAGGCCCGGTCATCGGTCGCGGCTCCTCCGCCGCTGTCTCTATAGCCACCGACATTGGGTCCGGCGACATCTTCGCCGTCAAGTCCGCTGAGCTCTCGCGCTCCGCCTCCCTGCAGCGCGAGCAGAGGATTCTCTCGTCGCTCGATTCGCCTTACGTCGTCTCTTGCTTTGGGTCCGATGTGATCTCGGATTCGCCGTCGGGAGGTTGCAGCTACAACCTTTTCTTGGAGTACGCCGCGAGGGGGTCGCTGGCGGACGACGTGGCGAAGCAGGGCGGGCGGCTGGATGAGGTGGCGATTCGGTCCAAGACCGGCGACATCCTCCGGGGCTTGGCTTACCTACATTCCAGAGGCGTCGTCCACTGCGACGTCAAGAGCCACAATGTCCTCATTGTCTCCGACGGCACCGCCAAGCTCGCCGACTTGGGCTGTGCCCGCCGGATTGGGGAAGAACGCTGCCAAATAAGGGGCACGCCCATGTTCATGGCTCCGGAAGTGGCTCGCGGGGAAGAGCAGGGGCCGCCGGCCGACATGTGGGCCCTCGGCTGCACCGTAATCGAGATGGCCACCGGGCGGGGGCCGTGGTCGGACGTCTCCGACCTCGCCGCAGCGCTTCACCGGATCGCCTTCTCGCCGGAAGTGCCGGAGCTGCCGCGCTGGCTCTCCCACGACGGGAATGACTTCTTGAGCAAGTGCTTGGTGAGGGATCCCAGAGAACGGTGGACGGCGAAGCGCCTCCTGGAGCACGAGTTCGTGAACTCCTCACCGTCCGGGACGACGACGACGAAATCGGGCATCGAGCGGCGGTGGGAGTCCCCAAAGAGCGTTCACGACCAGACACTCTGGGAATCGCTGCTGGAATCCGACGAATGCCAATCGGCCGATGATCCCTTGATGAGAATGGAGCAGTTAATCGGCGCCGGCAGTCCTGGCTGGAGATGGGACGACGACTGGGTGACAATCAGAAGCAACAGCGACGGCGCCCGATCCGATTCTTTGAAGAATTCACATTAGCGACATTGATGATGCATATAGTTTTGTGATAATCTATTTAATTGCTCCGGTTCCAAGGAAACAGCACGAGGACAATCCAAATCGAGATTTTGTATCTGGACATCGATGTTGATGTGAACACCGGCGCAGCATTTTTATCAATATGGGGAAAGGTAAAGGCAGGCATTGGCTGGACGGCGAGGCATAAAGCGAGGAGGAAGAGTCAGATGTTGGCAATGGTCGTCTGAGTCTCAGCTGGGACGGTGGTCACTTTCCTTGCAGTGGAGATTTGCGATTCCACTGAGCAAGGTAAAGAATCTGAATCGCAGGTGAGGTAGGGATCTGATCATAGGACAAAAATCTATCGGGAAGATGCGTCTGCAGCAGGCTGCAGGAACATATCTGCAGTCTGCAGATCGGCCAGCAAGGGTTCCACTGCAGAGCATTTTTTTTTTTTTTTTGCCTGGGGCTTTACAACCAGCGGTCTAAACTGCTTGCTTGGGACTAGAGGCTAGAGCTTTTGTTAGAGCTAGAACAAGTACAGTGTTCCAATATTTTTATATGTGGTCGCTTTCTGAACAGCTAGTCATTTTATAAGGACACCTAGTGAACGAGTTGGATGGTAAATAAATATTCTTAAAAGTCTTTCAATACAACATGTCTAGATCAAAAGTCAAAACAACATATATATATATACAATTCGAGACGAATTGCAAGTCAACTATAAAAAAGTAACTTAGAATTTAACGAATTAAAGTCTTGCAATGATTCCTCTGCGAGTGCTCATATTTTGAAAATATGAGATGATTGCTTCATTGCTATTAGTGTTTGCAACTTCTCTCTTAATCATTCTTCTAATCATTTTCCACATTGTCACCCATATCAAATAAATCTTAGTATCTTCATTGCAGGGAAAAAAATTTCAATCCTGGTTGAATACCGTCCAACTCAAAAGCAAATACACCAAATGATAATGGTTATGTTAACTACATGAACTGTTTTAAAAGTCCACTGACTTCTTTCACACAAAAAAATAAGTTACATTGGATCGCATATAAAAAATTATAAATATCTAGTTGGCATTTAAGCATCATCAAATCCGATATAGAAAATCAACAAAAAGTAAGATTATAGATCATAACAATTTCTATTTATCAAATTAAATTGACTTATCACTCGCATCAAAACAAGCAACACGCAAAAATAGTTCAGTATTTACTTCATTGAAGCAATCATTCAGTTAACTCAAGATCTAATGAACAACTGCATTAAACAAGCCAACTTTATAATGTTGTAAAATTGTGATCCCTTCTGACTTACGTCTTACACTTCTAGTCTATCTAAACTTATCATCCACAATTGACACATCAGTTATGTTAGGCCAACCTAACTTTCAAACAACATGTTTAGGCCACTAAAATTCATTTTGGGTCTACCAAAAGGCTTTCCTAGGTTGACACAACCTTGAGTTAACCAAAGCACTTTGGTCTATCTAACCTTCATCATCTTGAAGGCTAGGCTTGAGGCTATCCAAGTCCAAGGTCACCTTAGTACCATTATGAAGATCCCTAGATAACAATCCCTACCTAGAAGCCCAATCTCTAAAATTACAATCTTCAACATATGAATCTTTGGGTCCTCCTAGTTTGAAGGCCATCCACAGGTTCAAAGCTCCTCATGGCTCCATGAAGGCTATCATCTAAGATAGACCACTTCAATCTTTAAAATACATCTTGCACTCTTGATGCACATGATCAAACATGGTTTAGAGCATATAGATTTTGAGGCCCACGAGGAACCGATCCATGAAGATTCAACTCCAGAATCCCCAACGTGTTGCTTTTAGCATCTAGGTCTAAAAAAGCATGATGTAAATAACTTTATTGCACAAAAATTAGATACATGCATGCAAAATGAATGAGAATGAACGTATCATTGCATCAAGAGAATCAACAAAATGTCATTAGATCTAGGAATGATTGAAATAAAGGGGATTTTAGTGATAGAGACTGTTATGTGGACTCCATGATATTCACAAATCACCTAGGAAGTTGCTAAAAATCAACAACAGAGGTGACAAAAAAAGGAGAACATGACAAGCTTGGTTGGTGGAAACCTAAGGTTTCTTATACAATCTCTTCACCTCCATTCATAAATGATTTCAATTGACTGGGCAGTAATTGAATCAACTTTTAGTCAGCAAGATAGTATCGAGTTGACTACTAATTCAACTGCTCATGGCTAATGTAGTGTTTGGATGAAGATCTAGAAATAGTTGAAATATCCTTTATAAAGTCATCTAACATTCAATTCATTCAACACCATTGCATAAAATAGAACATAATTTAATGAGTTACAAGAATGGAATTGAAATGATGATAACAATAAACATGACCCTCCTTAAGATATTGCGAATAGGGGAATTCTCGTATACAAAAATATCCCCTTCTTGACCTTCACACATGCAAAAGAATAATTTGAGCAAGGCATAATTAAAACATAGAAAAAAAAAGAGTATTACAGGAACAACCAACCTAGGTGTGTACCATCCTTGTTGATCACATTCCGAATTCACTAACATTTAAAACTTGTAGCACTTGATAATATCGTCAGATATCAACTAATTGAAGGAAGCATGTTTAACTTTCCTTCTCTTAATTTCTTTTGCATCAGTATTATCTGTGTGCTCTAAACTATTCTTGTGCTTACCAGTAAGGTAATTTACCAACTCGTTGAATCTGTCCTGTGCATCCACATCACTTTCAGACTCTACCTCGTCACCAACTTCAACCATTTCCTCAACTTGTGATCGACCTTCATCAGCTTGTTTTTCCTCTTCGACATTGCTCAGCCCGGAAGAACCCTCAATTTTGGCACAAGACTCCATTGAATCATAGAGTGGCAATGCTAACGAGTTGGTCGCCTTGAGATGAAGAGACCTCACATTCTTCCACTTCTTCGGCACATTCAGAATGACTCCCTCAATGGCAGCCATCACATTGTCGATTAGCTCATCCCTTCCCTGGGAAGCCCGCCCCACCTTGATCTCGCTACTTGTGGCCGGCACGAGATGGAACTTGGTAGAACCGCATGCCAGCCGGAGATCCTCAGGCCACGAAGGGATGGCAAGGTCCAGCGGCACGGGAGTTCTGCGGTTTCCCTTCTTCTTCTTACTGAAGAAATGGTCGCCGAGAAGAGAAGATAGGAGGGGAATGAGGCGGCGGTCGGCTAGGAAAAGGTCGTGGGAGGCGGCGAGGGAGCGTCGGGCCTCGGGGGTGCGACAGCGAGAGCGGATCTCAGAGAGGGTAAGGACGTCGGACAAGGGGAGGGCGAGGTCACGGACCGCGTCGCGGGCGGCGGAGGAACCGAGGGAGGACCTGGGGCGGTCGTCGACGAGGAGGCAGCAGGAGGAGTAAAGGCGATGGGGGAGGGCTACACGGAAGCTGTTGGGGCGGACGCCGCGAGTGACCTTCTTGGTGGTAAGGACTAGGTGGAGGAACTCGTCGCCGGGATGGCGGCGGAGCCACTTGAGGAGTGCGTCCACCGCTCGGGCGACCACGTCCCGCTTCGCCCTGGAGGTCGATGAGGACGGCAGCGGCATCTTCTGTTGTCGCCAAAACCCTAGCGACAGCGGGTTCATAGATATAATAAGCAAATTTATTTATTTATAGATTTTCTCCCACCTTTATTTCATTTTATTGGGCAATTGCCTTATTTTTTATTGGACAATAATTGCATGAAAATATTTTTGCAACAATAAATAATCTACTAAAATTCTTATTAGAAACAAAACTTAAGGGCGTTTGATTGATGGGATTGAAAAATGAGGGGGTGAGATGATCCTTAATTATAGTTTTAGTCGATGAATTTAAAAATTAAGAGAATAAAATCATTCTTAATTATTTAAAAATAAATAAAAAAGATAATGAATTTAAAATTCATTTTCATCGACACCTATCGCTTTCCATCGATGTCGCCCACCATTTGCAGACATCGTCTATCGCTCGCCCATGGCCGACATCGACACCGTTGCCTGTCGACACTGCCCATTGCCCGTCGCCCACGAACACCACCACCCGACACTGCTCGCCGCCATTGGTTGTCCGTCACCGTTGACTGTCCGTCACCACCGGTCATCTTCACCGCCGACAATCATATATAATCTCAATTTATAAACCAAATAATAATATTAAAATGACTAAACTCAATCTCATTCCAATCTACTATCAAATATATTCTCGGACTCATCATCTTATAATTTAAATATTTATTGATAATAGCTATGACTATCAATTCAGTAGATAAAATGAAATCAGCAGCACAGATGGGGGAGGCATTGCATAGCATTACGCCATTAACCTTCATCACAAGAACCAAAAATCCAAATTTTCAATAACAGCGACAAAACTCTACCTCGCATTTTCTCAGATACCGTGCAATCTTAACAAGCTTAGTTATTTGAAACTTCACCAGTTCACATATAGATTTCTGGACAACGCTTTATTTGATAAAGTTAACTAAAAGAGAAGGTTATACTCTCAGTCCTCCAACTCGATAATTTTCACCACCGAATCATCACCGACTTTCTGGCAGACGACCACTCGGTCGTGAGACTTGATCAAACCAGAAGCCTTACCATGATCAAGAGCAACCTTCAAGACTGACTCGTTGGTCGCACTGGTTGACTCAGCCTGCAGTAGGAGACAATTCATTGCTTAGTATCAAACTACGGTCAAGACCATTTTATGTTACTTGGACAAGACGAAGGTCATCGACAAAAAAGAAGTAATAAGGTTTCGATACCACGAGAACAGAATTTAAAGAACATTAATTAAATTTAATATCATATTAAATCACCAAGATCCCTAATTCTCTTCCCCCGTGTCTCCATGTCACCTAACTCCACTGGTTTGAGGCTCCATAGAATGTGTCCAATGGACTCGATCGTGTCGAAGATGGGACAGTGAAGACGTAGAAAAAAGGTTGGTAGAAAAGGGAGGGAGACGTGAGATATTAGGGATAGGGACTTGGATTTTGGTAATTTAAATTGATATTGAATTTAATAGAAAAAACACAAAATTTTTACTTATTTAAATATTTGATTTAGATGGTGTGGAAAAAGTTAAATCCTGATTGCCACTATCACATGAGATGAATAGCAAAATTACTGACAGTGTACTAATGACTATATTTGTTACAATCTCTAAAGTAAGGGTTATATTAGTTTTATCTTTATAAAAAAAAAAACTTTGAAAAGGGATTTGCAAACGAACGACATCTGTTGGACCTATGAACTAATCGGGTAATCCCTTCCAATTGTGCCAATCCGACACTGAGATAACCACTTTGGTTCCTCTCAAACTTTTGCAGCAACTAATCTAGATAACTCCGGATGTGAGAGTTAGCAGTATCACTTGCATAATCTTCTCAACAACATGTTCATCCACGTGTTCTACCCTAAATTCGAACAATAAAGACTCAAATCTCGGGAGGTTTTTCCACTCCACCTATATTAGGACGTGTACATGTGAATGCCATGAGCTTCTATGACAGTTCCACCATCCTCTAATCCTATGTTGGAGTGATTTGCTTTGCTGGTTCAATTGTCGTCTAAAGGATCACAAGTAGGTCAAGGAGATTATCAGTGAGGTCATGGCAATTATGCTACCAAACAAGGAAATCCCAAATGTTCTTATTGTGAAAAATTTGGACACATCAGTGTCAGCTAGTCTCTCCATGGCTATTCATTGATCATCCTTTCCAAACAACTCATGTGGATCAATCAGAACCTACTTCCAAAGAGAGGCATACACCCAATATTACAATGTCCAATGATACATCTACTACTTGTTTATCGATGATCTCCTGGATTCTTGAATTGAAAGCCTCTAAACACTCCCTCTCGCCAGTACCCTGGGACGGGTGGCAGGGGTTACTAGTTGGGCAGATTCTCAACTTTTGGAGAAAGCCTCTAAACACATTTCAATTAACACTTGTTTATCATCTATTGTGCCACCACCAATATATTCTGTCAACATGACAATAGCGAATAGGTCTGACTCATGGATTAAGGGCAATGGAGATTTCTCTTTCACCTTTGTAGTATTTATCTTATATTTTTTTATCCCTAATTTTTCACTAAGTTTATTATCTATTAGTACACTCGTAAAATCCTTGATTTGTTCTATGACATAAGATGCAGCTTTCATTTTCTTCCAATTTGCGAGGATGAATAAAGTGATTAATGTAGGACAAAAGTTTTGCAGACTGTCAATTGAATGTGCCTTCATCATCCTCTATGTTTCTAGCAGCTCCATCACTTCATTAGATATATATATGTCTTGGTTATCATAGTTTTCAACATTAATAAAACCGAACAGGCTGATCGAAATGAATTGTTCCACTACATTATTAATCAGCACAAATAATCCTCTTGTATGGTTTGTGTTGATCATTGTTGATAAGTCTCATATCATGTCAATAGTGGGCATACATTGGCATGGTAGGGCCCGCAACAAAATGAATTCAAGCAATACTAGTTAACTTTTATAACTTATTCCTCTAACTATTACTTAATTACTAGAATTTGATGTTTGTAAGAAGCAAGCAAGTGGAGGAAGATTACACGAGTGTCACTTATATTAATTTATCCCAACATGCATTGAAGTAAAAAATTGAGTAGAATTATTTTTAATTCAATTGCTAATATATATAGTATTATTAGAATAGAAAATCGGAGTAATGAGTGATTTAATTTGTAAATCTTAGCAAAATTCATCTTGGTGTGCTTCAGCACATGATAAAATCGGTTGCGTATTACAACAAAATTTAATCTAATTGACTATTTAATAATAAATCATACTATTAAAGTGTGTTGAGTGTAAGCATAACATGGCACTGAAATTGTACCATTTCCGCTGAGGACTGAAATTTCAGGTATAAAATGACTTTAATATTTTTCCGAAGTATATAGTTGTTTCTTTTCATATTTTTCTTATTTTTTTCCGTTTCTTATTCATCTATTTTCTCCCACCACCTCCAATACTCTAATCATGCCATATGTCAGCAATTCAACATGATCTTGCAATCTTCTCGTTCTGATCAGCCACCAAAGTTTGACTCAAAATGAAATTTTAATCCTTGGTGTGCTTATTAAAGTTATTCATAATGATAATGTTGAAGAGCAATCCACCCATGCTTTCATAGCGATTAGCAGCAAGGCCTAGCAATTCAATTGAGAGACGCAAGCTCTCCCTATCTCTCTCTCCCTTTGCTAGGATCCAAGCTGGGATGAGATTAAGAAATTGCTTAGATCACCTAGATTTCTAAAATCACTCTAGGTTGATGTAACCAATTTCATCCTTTTCTTCATTCTCAATTTGATTGGATTTCATACATTTTCAAACGTTTCTAGTAAGTTGTAGTTATTACTAGATAATTTCAACAAATCTCTGGTTCTTTAAGTTTGTGCCGATCTTTGTAATATGCCCAATTCCATATAAAATAGGAAATTAGCCTTTAATGATATCAATCCAGGTTGGGTGATAACCATGTACTTGACATATATACTAGCATGTTTAAGAGCGGATGGATCCAAAAGATGTTGATTAGTGTTGGTTGCCACTGAAAGATAAGACACAGGAAAAAAGAGGATAGCATATTAATATTTTGTTTGATATAAAAAGTGTTCTTGAGGAAAGAGTAATAGAAAAAAAAAATTAAGAAAGGAGACCACGTTCTTGAAAATCAATTTGAGTTCATGTCAGGAATGTCGACAATAGAAATTATACATCTTCTCAAACAAATAATTGAAAAGTATCGAGAGCAAAAGCAGGATATACACATGATATTCATTGACTTAGAAAAAACTTATGATAGAGTTCCAAGAGAAATTATATGGAGAATTCTAAGAAAAAGAGGTGTTAGCGTAACATATATTGAACTAATTAAGGATATTTATGAGGAAGTAACAACCAGAGTAAATACTTCAGATAAATTAACTGAAGCATTTCCACAGGATGTTAAGGTGGATGTGCAGACATACAAGAATGAATAGAATAAGAAATGAGAGTATTAGAGAGAAAGTCGAAATTGCATCTATTGAAGAAAAACTCCGAGAGATATGTTTAAGGTGGTACGGACATGTATTTAGACAATCAACAAATGCTCCAGTTAGGGGATGTGAAACGATGACAAATATACATATCAAACGAGGAAGAGGAAGACCAAAAAAAGACTTGGTTAGCAATAATAAAATAAGATAAAATTTATTTAAGTATAGATGATGATATAGTAGGGGATAGAGTCCAATGACGTAGAAGGATCCATATAGCCGACCCCACTTAGGAATAAAGTTTGATTGTTGTTGTTATAGTATAAAAAGTGTTCTTGAACAGTTGTGAAACTCTTATAAAGATTTTAAAATCCAACAAAACTATTCTAGTTAAAATTAAAATATAATAGAACAAACAGTACATTCAATAACAGAAAATACAGAAACACTTACAGGATGGCGAGGGTCAGCGAGCATGGGGAAGAGGCCTCTAACTATGAGTGACTGTCTTGCCTGTCAATGATATTTACTTTAGTTAGCTTAACCCATTTTTTTCATTACCAATAGTAATGCACTGTTTAATGAACGATGAAAGTGGTGAGTAATGGAATAATTCCAAGCAAAAATATACTGATGATTATTGAAATGAAGTGAAAACCTTAACTACATTCGCTGGAAACAATAAAACAGAACACAACAAAATACTAATATTCATAGAGCATATAAGATAATTAGCTGTTCACTTACTTCAAAAGCACCACTGAAACTCCAGCGAAGTTGGTTTGTCTTGAGTCGAGGAACGACCACAGATAATACAGGCATTGTGGGCCTATACTTAGCAATTAACCTAAACAATGAAAGAAACCTCATGGAGGTCAGGTACTTTCACAATGCACTGGTAAACACTACAATGATGAATATTTTAAAGAATTTCACTAAATTTGCACCTTGCAGCTCTTCCAGACGAAGTGAAACAAACAATCACAGAAGCTTTAACTTTGATAGCAGCACGCACCTAAAGTTTATCAGTACCAAACACTTTTATGATCTGCTTTGTTCTGAATTTAGGAAAAGTTCATTACTTTTATTAAAATCTAGATTTTTCCCTATTAATTACGAATTTCCTCTTTACAATTAACTAAAATTGTTGTATTTGATGAAGACTTGCGCTGTTTGGGCTATTTGTGCTATTTTGAACATTGTTTGGGATGCCAAATTGGGTAAGAAACTCCTAGAAATAAGGATGTAATCATAGGATGGGAAGAGATTGAATTGGGTTTTGAATTGAAATTGGTTGGACCATTATTGGGTTGAGTTCAGTTTGAGTTCAATTTGATAGTAAAGGGATTAGGTTTAGTTGTTTGGGAATGGATAACTTGTGGGAGAAAGGAATCACAGCTGTCATCCCTATCCCATCTGCGTGAGAGAGAAACACAGAGACTTGTTTGAGAAAAGAAGGCGGTGATCACCTTATTTCCTACTTTCAAAATCCCAAAACCTGTTCTCCAATTTAGAACTTCTCTTGTCTATCAAATTCCTTGCTCTAGCTGCCCCCACCTGCTACAATTTATGCTGCCACTGTAGCAGCAAGGAATACGGCAAGAAGACTGTTGTCCTCTTTTCAATGCCCAGACCTGAAAAGGTCTTCTCAACCCTCCTGAGTGTAGCAATGAATTGTTTTTCTTTGATTTAGAACAGATTTAAGGCAATTTTCCTTAAAATTTAGCCCTCAGTTTAGGATAGCCCCTCTGAGGTAGGTTCCCAGACCATTGTCTAGGGAAAAGATTGAGCATCCAACTTTATATTTCCTTGATATATTTAATGAGTTTACTTGCTGGGATTTCTGTATAAATTGCATAAAACCATGGTTTAGAAAGCAGATAACTTCCAGTAAGTTAGTTTGATAAAAAAGGAGAGTTTCCCAACTATCAAGAGCATTTTTCGTGCCAGTGAATTGATACTAGGGTCATTTTTAAGGTGGGTTATTTAGTGCTTATTTCTTTTCCCTGCAAATAAGAATAAAGATTTTGATATCTTGGTTGAATCTGTAGGTGATGTTAATTATTGTCATTTGGTGTTAAAATTATGATTTCTTAATGTGTTGAAAATAAAGAGAAAATCTTTGGAACATTCAACCATCCAACCTATAGCTAAATTTGGATTAAAGAGAGGTTTAATATGGTGAAATTAGTATAACAAGTGCAAGATTTCATGATTCCTTTGCTTGTTGAACCTACATACTCTTGATAGTCCAATTTAATAGAACCATGGACGTAGGTGAAAAATTGTTTAACTACAGTCAAGTCTGTTCTGTGTACCAAAATGACCAGACTTGAGAGGTGAACATCCATTTAATACATAGACAAAAAAAAAAACACTACCGCACTTGTTTGTATGAGATAATGGGTGTGCAACGTCCTAACTTAAACATTCTCCCTTGTGCCCATCATTAGTCAAAGGTAATAGATCTGGTTCTGTAGTTATGAAACCATATTGAGTTGGGTGGAGTTCATTCCATCTCAAAATGACTAGTCACACAAGAGGGACATCCTTTTATGATGTGGAGCATCCAAGCTTCAATACAAATGATGGATGGTTGATTATAATAATATAGTTACTAGGTTATATTATAATGTCACGATAATTTATGTTAATTTTTACTTATCATTTATCTATGTTTTTATTTATACCAACTAAGAATATTTGTTCTCACCCTCATTTTCACAAGGCTGTTGACTCATAGGTCTAGCAGACTTAGAGATTGCATCATATTAGTTTATTTTAAGTGTTGCTGAGAAATTTTTATCAAAGTTTTTCATTTAAGATTTTTACTTTTTCATATTTTTATTAAGACTCGATATCTTGTCTTGCAGTTTTGTTTATGAACAGGATGTTACTTTTTTATATTAATTTTGACAAAGTTAGACACTGTGGACATTATTCATGTTAGAGTTATGTGATTGCATTTCTAAGTTGAATTTTTAGTTTCTACGTGTAGTGCTTGAAGGGGAGCCTTGATGCAACAGTAAAATTATTGTCGTATGATCTTGAGATCATATGTTCAAGTCACAGATACAATCTCTTGTATGCAAGGTAAGACTGCATACAAGAGATTCAATGTAGTCCAACCCTTCCCCAAAACTCACATTGGTGGGAGCTCAATGTGGGAGCTTTGTGCACCGAACTGTCCTTTTCTATGTGGTATTTTGTTTGGTTGCGATGTGCAGTTGCCTTCAAGTATAAATTGTAGATACAATAGGGGATGTTGTTCCCTCCTTGAAGGGACCCTCAGACTGTGACATTTAGTGCTTTACTAAATTGGATTGGGCAAATGAAACTAAGACCGTACAGCTGATGAAGCAATAGACTCCAAGTGGCTCATTGGTTCTCCAACATAATTCACGGTCTTCTTAAAGTACAAATCCTGGTTGAAAACTTTCTCTGCCTGCAAAAATTATTTCTATGGTTAAAGCATTATAAAAGCAAGAGAAGGAAAGGACATCTAGGAAAGGCTAGGAATCAGTATACAGTAAACCACATGTTTGCTACCTATGAAGTATACAACAGAATCCAAGTTACTGCTACTAAAATAACCTGTTATTAAAATAACGGTCCTCATTCCCCTACCCGATTATCCTTTCTCTGCTGAGATTTAGCACTCGACAATGTCTTATAAATTTCTACATAATCAGCTAACATGAAACTCCATTTTCAGAATGTAACTAAGCATAACAGCAGAATCCGCCAGACTCATGATTACCAGAATCCTCAAGCCTCATGATTACCATAACTTAGCATTAAATTTTATGTCATCTCAACAGAACAATGTTATTCATCCAACTATCCCTTGTGCCATGAGCATCCAAAACATTGTCTTCCCATTGGCAAAATTTGAATAAACAAGCTTTCCATAATGAAATATATTAAAGGCACTCTACATTAGTGCCAAGAGTTGAATATGTTGCCAATTTCTGGGCCAAGAAAATATCTATTCAATTGGAAAAACAATTGTAAAATTTTGCATGATACATTTCAATACGGAAGATTCATAATTTGCATGTGTAACCACTGCAGAAGTAGGTAAAGAAAGCATAAGAAAAAGAATTCACATGGAAAACATCTCAAGACATTCAATTTTTTCCATGCTTTTTATTAGGAATACAAGGTATAGAAAGCTCACCTCATAACAAATTCTACCCACTGTGGTAATGGTCTCAACAGGATACAATCCTCGAAGAGTTTCAGCACCCAAAAGGATTGCATCACTTCCTAAGGAAAAGTACAGTTGAATAAGTTTAACAAAATAAAATAAGACACTGATGTATGCACTGCACCATATAACAACAATAACACTTGTCCCATTCGAGTTGGACTATTTGAGATTGGCAATATGGATCAAATACGTAAATCATGATTTGTGAAAGATAGCAATATTGACTTTAAGCAATTTTCTCCATAGAAACAGAAAATACCATCGAGTATTGCATTGGCCACATCTGTTGCTTCAGCTCGTGTCGGTCTCAAATTGTCAGTCATGCTATCAACCACACGTGTGACGACTGCTGGTTTTCCAGCCATATTACACTTATATACAGCAGCCTTTTGGAACAAAAATACCTATAGACGAAATTATGTGACTAAGTGATCAGTTATCAATCACATTAGCTGTAGCATTAAAGAATCAAGTTAGAAAATCCTTGAGAGGAGAGGAAAATTTTGAACAAAAAACTCATAAATTGAACTGAGGCTTGGACAGTAGATATACGTTTATGCTATAAAATGAGCATTTATTCGCATCTTGTTCAGCATAAGGTTTGAAATACCAATCCATTTCGGATGAAACGGGTGATTTTTCTCATTCCAACGTGGCGCTGATACCGACACGGCCGCGAGATGCCGGAACGACGGTGACGAGCCTTTGCAGAGCAATGGGGATTCGCATGGGGCTGCGACGGCCACAAGCGGCCTCATGCGAGCCCGCGGTGGTCGCCTGCGGTCTCGTGTGCGACCACAAGTGGCCTCGCACGGGTCCACAACATCCGCTAACAACCTCGCACAGAGACTACGATGGCAGCCGTGACCTTGCGAACTGCACGCCGGCGATCATGTCATGTGCGGCCTACAAGAGGTCGCAGACTGCTCGCTTGGGGCCATGGTAGCCACAGGTAGCTTCGCACGGGGACGCAGCAGATATCGGTTGCCTTGCATGGGCCCGCAACGGTTGTCGACAGTGTGCACGACCTCCACGAGACCGAGGGGAAGATGAATGAGCGAGCGAAATCAATCAACTTCCTAAATTATAGTTTAATTATAGGTTAAATAAAATCAATTAAAATTTAATAAAATTATTTTAAAATATATTTTATCAATTTATATATTATAAATAATAATTTTATAATTATTAAAATTTATTTTATTTTTTAATCCTATTTAATTGAAATTAATTAAATTAATTTTTAGCATTTTTAATCATTTTTTATTTTTAATATTTAAGTTAAAATTTTCATTTTCATTTATATATTTTATATTTAAAAATTACCGAAATTTATCGATACGCCACAATACGATATTGAAACCGTATCATTTTGGATTTTTTATCGTGATCCGAAACTTCGATATGGGTCGAAATTTTAAACCATGATTCCATATTCTTCAAAAAAAAAAAAGGATAGGAAAAAAGAGAGAGAAAAAAAATAGTAATACTGACCTTCTCAGGTGGGAGATCTATTCCAAGATTCCCACGAGAAAGAATAATTCCATCGGCTTCTTGCAGAATCTCATCAAAATGTGTAAGTCCCTGAAAAAAAAATTGAGCAGTGGAAGCCATGAACTATAAGCTTAAAAACAGATGTTTTCTATAAATCAATTCACATTTCAGCAAACCTCTATGCTCTCAATTTTTGCAAATATCTGAGTTTGATAAAGATCACCTAATTTTGACAAGAATTCCCGGGCCTGCATGCAGTGGGAGCATAAGAAAAACAAGATATCAACGACTTGTACATTTAATATGGGCAGTTAAGCAAAACTAATGAGTGTACATAAAATAACATACTTGTCGGACATCTTCCACATGCCTTGTATAAGACAATGATAGGAAATCAATTTTGTTTTGCACGCCCCATGTACTAATAACCTGAAATGTAGATAACAACAAGATTTTAGTCTAATAACATTGAGACTTTTTTGAGGTAATAAAGAAACAAGAAACAGTATCAACAAAGACTAAATTGATAATTGAAATAAAAAATTGTGATTGTAACAGGGACTAGGAAAAATATGAAACAAAGGCTCAATGTAGTGTGGTTGATTGACAATAGAAAATGCAACATAAGGAATTCAAAATGATTATAAGAATCTAAGAAAACAACAAAAAGAATCATAAAGACAGTCTAAGAATGAAGGAGTACAGCTAATGATGGTGTAATCTACAGAAAATTAGAAATGAGGATGTGAGAACAAAACAAAATATACTAACTAATGAAAAGACAGCTACAAACTGTAGGATCCATTTAAGTACCATGAAAGACATACCAATAGGGGAAAATATCAATAATATCAACATCAGTTATACAGCGGAAGAAGTTTTTCTCGAAGCCATAGTCTCAACAGCCATTTCCCCATGAGAGCATATTCTCTCTTCTATAAGACGCATCTTTTGAGGAAAAGATTCATTACTACTGCATATATAGTGAATCGATGATGCATGCTAAAGTTTATGTAGGAGAAACAACATGGTCAAGGGTTTTCCAAATCACATATTTGTTAACCATTGAGCTTAAAGACAAGAGTTGATTGGTGTTACATCATACAAAGTGTTTCTTACATTTTTGTCAGATTCAGTAAGTGTTGGCAAGTCAATTCGGATTTGGGATACATGGAGAGTGAACAATGACCCAGCCAGCGTAGCAGAGTTCTTTATTATGCAGACTACATCTTCCCCTTTCAACTCAGCAACCTGCATTGACACACAAACACACACACATAAAATCAGCTTGACAATGCCTTGATAGCTCAAAAAAGCTTAATAATACAATAAATTCTTACAGCTAATTTTCTTTCAATATTCAAGAAAAATTATTCTAGGAAAAGTTAGTTTTCGAGATACTTGTGAAAGTCATACCTCTAACCAAACAGAAGTAGTTTCACTCCCAGTAAACAAGTATTGGCCAATAAATATAGTGTCTCCTGGCTTCACAGCCTGCAAAAGAAGTATAAACTCAGTTCTAGATATTATAAAGCAACTCTATCTGAAACATCAGAATGGAAAATAGTTCAATACAGCCCTTTGTTGGGTTTGAGGCTGCTCTGGCTCTATTTATTGAGATAAACACTACGAGAAACTACTAATATGATCAAATGTGGAAGTGAACCACAAGACAAGCCACACCACAAATATTTTTTGATCGAAAACCAGACTGAATATATTGATGCAGCTAAGAATAACCCCCTCACAATGAAGAAGATGGTGAGCAATACACAAGAACATGAATAAGAGAGACATATAACATAACATCCACAAGACCACAAAAAAAAAAGAAGGAAATGCTTATGATATGACCTTGTACAAAATAACTCTCAATTGACCTACACTACACTCTCGATATCAATGGAGAAATACAACCGAGATTATCTCCCCGAGTCCTGGGATTCTAAAACCTTCCCTTGATTAAAAACCTCCCAAACAAGATTTTTGCTCTACAATAGGTGACGCATGATTAAGATATTACAACACAATGCAGAAGACCCAGGTGAGATACCCTTTAAATAAGGTGTTGGGACCAAATCCAAGTGGAAAAAGTCATCAAGAAACAAACTAGGGGAAGCTGATTGTTGGACGCAAAGTGGTGCATATTATCATTACAGACCTCTTGTGGACCTTGCATTGGGGCACAGGTGTGAAGGCCTCGGCCAAGCACAAACAAAGTCCTAGCTATCAAAGGAACAGATAAAAAAAATATTACCCAACATTGTACAAGTAACGTTGGAATCCCTCAAACTATGCTCCCACCAAGAAATAAATGAAGTTACCTCATCCTTCTAGGTGTATGTTTATTAGTCCGAAACAGTCATGTTTTAGGTTGCAAAACAGTGAGAGAAGCAAAAGGGTAGAAGATTGATCAAGAAATAACATATTTGCATAGACAAGTATGTTTTTACAAGCACAGATATAAGTAGATAATGCTTGCCTTTGATAGATTAGTGAAATTTATAGGCAACAACTCAGAAGTAGCTTCCCTCTCCTGATCTGGTGTCAAAACAACATAAGCATTCGCTTCAAGTGAAATGGCCTTCTCACTTTTGTTAACAACCTGCAACTCTGGACCCACTGTATCTAACATGACCTGAAATAAGAAAAACTTCTGCGATTAAAGCTCAATCAACCAAAAAAAAGAAACTAAGAACTGGAAAATGGTCATTACAGATTTTGCGGATAACGTTGCCATGAGAAAAAGTGAAAAGGAGAGAAATGCCAGGTAGACAAATAAATGGAGACGTTATGAGAGTTCTTTGTGTCCCTGGTAGATGAATGCAAGTGCGCACTCACAAGTTGAACATGAGTCAAGCTCAAACTCCAAGCAAAAGCAGTAGCAGAGAGCATTGGCATCCAGCAAACAAGTGAAACATAAATCGAGCTCGAAGCCATAGAATCGACGAGAAAATAAAGGAAGGAAGAATATTAAAATAAAAAAAGGGGTAGCAAGCAAAGATGAACAACAATTTGCAACCAGAGAAAGCAGTCAAACAAGTGAAATATGAATTAAGCTCAAAACCATAGATCCAAGGAGAAAAACAAAAGGAAGAAAGAACATCAGTCATGGAACAATGGTAGCAATAAACGTTTGCAACAATTTGCAGCAGGCTAATACACCCAATTAATAAAAAAAAAGAAGTAAACTTTGCTGAAACACAGTGAGACTGATGGGCGGAACAACGAATGACTATAGTAAGTGATACCTGGGTAAGACTAAAGACAAGGTTTAACAAACAGGAGGAACCCACTGCGAATGCCCACATTTCTCTTATATACCAGACGCTCCGCGTCTCGGCTCGGACTTCTCTTATACCAGACGCCCCACGTCTCGGCTCGGACTTCTCTTATACCAGACGCCCCGCGTCTCGGCTCGGATTTCTCTTATATACCGGACACCCCACGTCTCGGTCAGGACTTCTCTTATACCAGACGCCCCGCGTCTCGGCTCGGATTTCTCTTATATACCGGACGCCCCACGTCTCGGTCAGGACTTCTCTTATACCAGACGCCCCGCGTCTCGGTCCGGACTTCCCTTATATCAGGCGCCCCGCATCTGAAGTAGAGTCGTCGCCGGCAGAAGGATCTATTTTATTGTAAGCTAAAGAGGTAGGTCATTTCATCAAGCTGAAGAAGCACATTTCTATCGAAAGGATGAATCACTGACAAGGTTCAGAGGAATGTCTGCGACATTAATAGAGAATTGTCTCCCATCAACCGCACAGCGGGTATTAATTACTGCCCACGCTCACGTCTAAGGGCAGATTTCCCTGCCAAAATCTCAAGGGATTAACCGCAACATTAATTGAGACTTGTCTCCTATCAACCGCACGGCGTGTATTAATTACAACCCACGCGCGGGATACAGTCCAAGTAACAATGATCATAATGTACGGTCCATTAGGCCTCGTCACTTCTGTGGGCATAGCTCCTCGGGAATAGAGCCTCCCTTCTATATATAGGACCTTCCTGGGAAAGGGGAGGTAAGTTTTTCTTTCAAGACATTGAGACTAGTTCCTCTGAGTGCCTTTTTCTCTTCCAACTAAGTTGCCTTGAGCGTCGGAGGGGTCGTGCCGAGATCTCTCTCGGCGCCCTTAACCGGTTGTTATTGTGCAGGCTCATCATTCGGCTTGGCCCGCATCTCTCGGCTCGGCTGCCTGACAGCACTAATTTCCCATAATCACCTCAACAAGCACGGGCTACACCTCTCCCCGCTAAAGCGTCCACCTCTACTGGTTTTCGCTGCCTGGACACCCTGCCATCAAGGTCTCGATGGGCATCAGTAAGGAACTGCGGTAACACGAGACAGCCGAGCAATAATTTGCAGCAAGCGAAAAGAACTTCGTCAACTTAAAGTGGCTGAAAACCAAGATCACACTTACTGCACACAACTTTTGGGTGCTCCTGATAGCTGCCTTTAGATTTTCGAGGGTCTCCTGGTGATAGCCAACGTCTCCCCAAGAGAAGTCAAAACGTGCCACTGTCACCACACGGTGCCTAGTAAATCTCTCATCACCCACGAAATAAAGCATCAAAGACAACCCGATGCAGGAAAAAAAGCGTACCGGACATGCCAGCCTTGAGGCAGGCAGAGATCACCTCCACCGACCTTGATTTGGGGCCGAGAGTGCCCACGATCTTGGTCATTGCCGGGAAGAAACTCTGCAAAACGGCAATGTGGCCAAAAAATCAGAAGATCCAAATCGTCTGCTTCTAAACCAAGATGCGGTAGAAGAAACATACCGGCTTTGATGGCTCGAGGATAGAAGCCATCCTGATGGGTTCCTCGAGGAGAAGGTGAGTGGAATGCATTCTGAGATCTGCTGAGAACAAACAAGTGAAAGAATCGAGGATGGAGAAGAGATCGCTCAGAGTGGAAGTAGAAGCAGCTCACTGCAGTAGTACTCCACTCCCCCAATTAATGCTCCGTTCTTCTTTTGTTCCCGTTCTGTTATAGTTGACTAAAGGGTGAGCGGTGAGCGGTGAGCGGTGAGCGGTTGTTGGCCTGCCCAGGACACGGTCAGGTTGCACCAATGGCGCAAATAAGGTGGACCGTATCCATGTTAGGGCCAGACCATACAGCGTCTCCTTTAATAATGAATTAATAATTTTCATTTAGGTGTGTCATATTTTTTTTTAAATCAGTTTTCCTAAGCGTTTGAATGAACAAAATAATAATAATAATAATAAATATATAATAATTCATCACGATTTCAATTGTCGTTCGATATCACAATCGAATGGTCAGATTCAGATCAAATTTCTATCATCAATATTGCGCTCATTAGTGACGACAATTTAATTAAATTTTGATTACAATTCGATTAAAATCTGATTGTATTTAGATTGTAGAGACGAATTCTCAGATCAAATTATAATGATCATCCTCAATGTATACTGTACATTCTTTGCAATTATATAAATCAAACGATTCACAAGGCGTCGCGCAGGGAGCGTGCACGAAGTTATCGTCCAGAGTATCAAAACTCTTATTTTAACTATATAATTATGTTAATGGTAAGATGGGTAATTAGTGGAAAAGAATTAGGATTTAGGGCCCAAATTAAAATCGGTTCCGGATTTTCCTTTATTACATTTCGAGAATATTGAAAAAGAAAGCGAGAGCGTGACTACGTGAGAGTGAGAGAGAGAAGAGAAGAAGAAAAGACGAAGAGATGCTAGTTCGAGCGGGTTGACTATCTCGCCACTTATTGTTTCCAACCCGATCCGAAGTAGAAGCACGCCGGTCGTCGCCCGGATCCGAGTAGGCCGATTGTCTGGCTCACCCGCCGTTGCCAATCCGAGCTGTCGTTTCTCCTCCGTCTTTCCCGCGAAACCCTGATCGACGACCGGCGGCGCAGATTCCGGCTCCGCGCCTTCGTCTGTGTCCCCATCTCCGTCGAGAAGAGTCGAGCGCTCGCGAGCTGCGAGGACATGGTTCTGCAAAAGCCGCCTGGAACGCCGCTGAAGCACGACATGCAGTATGGATCACGAAGAGGCTGCATTGGGGCATAACACTGTACGCCCAAGGAATCCACCGGTCAACTGTCGTGCAGTTCATCGACTTTTATTTTTATACGATCATTTTCTCCACGACATGCAGTGGAAAAATAAACTAACCACAAAATTGGAAGAAAATGATGAGACCAATGCTGATTTTTCCAGAAGTAGAGATGAAAGATTTGTCTGAAACTGCTCAGGTGATCGCCCAGTCTGGGCTTGACAGTGCTTTTCAGATTGAACCTGAGTCTCTAGTGATTTGAGAAATAAAAGGGAAGAAGAAGAAATTAATGAGAAAATTTACACAGAGTCCATGTCTTTTCTCTAAGTAATGATGTGTGATTGGTTTTGCCATTGATGGTGGTTTTGTCCGGTAGCTAGTTCCTCTGGAACACAATGATTCATCTTTATATTTTCTTGTTTCAATCACTAGGTCTCATATATATCATATTAGAAATGATAATACGTGTAGTATTCATGATTTTCTCTAACATTCGTTTTTATACCTGATGGGGAAAATATACAATGTGGAGAAAATATATCTCGCAATATGACAAAGTTAGATCGACAATCAAATTTAGACGGAATCGAAAGTTGAATTTGGTCAAAACAAACACAAATCGACTCAGAACTATAACTTACTTCTGCCTCGGTCACAGCTTATCTTGGTCTCGACCATAGCTTATTTCGGCCTCGGCCACAACTTGTCTCAGTCTCGGCCACAACCTGTCTCGGTCTCAGCCACAACTTACTTCGCCCTCGGCCTCAGCCACAACTTAATTACTCCGCCCTCGGGCACAATCTGTCTCGCCCTCGGCCATAATTTACTTCGGTCTCGGCCACAGCTTATCTCGACCTCGGTCACATCTTACCTCGACCTCAACCACAACTTACTTCGGGCTCGGCCACAACCTATCTCGGCCTCAGCCACAACTTACTTCGGCTTCGACCACAACTTACTTCAGTCTCGGTCACAACTTACCTCGCCCTCAACCATAGCTTACTTCGCCCTCGGCCATAACCTGTCTCAGCCTCGGACACAACTTGTCTCGCCCAATTTGATCATAATTTGACTCAGCTTGATGTCTCAGCCTCGTGACTCAATTTGATGTCTCAGTCTCATGACTCAATTTGATATCTTAGTCTCATGTGTCAGCTTGACGTCTCAACTCTGTCTATCACATCAGTTTAGTTCGTCAATTAGATGTTTATGTCTCTATCCGGAAGACATCTCTCCACGATCTCTACTATTAAGTCATTCTCCATCGTAATAATGAGGTCATATCTCAATGAATTTTTTATAAGGTTACGTCGTCCTCTTAAATGAGACCATGTTTACCAAGATCTCCTCCATACTGTTACATCTCCATCAGACCATACCTCCTACTGTCCTATAGGTTTGCTTATATAAAAGTAAAAGGAAAACTTTAGCGAGAGGACTCTCCTCTAGAGCTTCCGAACCTCCCTTAATTCCTGACTGCTTTCATCTCCATATTCTTCACATTTTGATTTGGGCGTCGGAGGGACTTGACCGAGATCCCCCTCGACTCCCCTTTCTCTCATCCATTTGTGCATCTCCTCAAGTACTGGTACCTGCAGCTCCGATGACATCTCCGACGACGATTTTGATCCAAATCCCTACAATTTCAACAATTGATCCAGATGAAGGAGAAGTCATATCTCGCCCTGTACTCAATTGACCTCTCACCTCGATCGTAAGTACTCTACTACGCTATCCCATCCAACCGTCCCAAACAGAAACAATTAATACCTGTTTAATTAATTGGATATTTAATCAACTAAACATTCATATAAAATCTAAAAATTTATTAAATCCATATTCATCTATATATGTTACTCATATTCATGAATATTGGGCATATGTTCTCGGTGACCACTTGTCGAAGAAAGAAAAACTCTTCTAACCACACAAGCCATATACGTCAAATCGATAACAAATCAAATCTAGAAATCTCTTGCCTCTCTTTAGATTTTCTCATCCGTTTCAAAATCCTTTAATTTGTGACTGTAAAGCAAATGCTGCTGCCATATACGTCAAATTGCAGCACAAAGTTGAACTGATGCTGATGCATATATGCAGTCAGCCATCCAAAGTGAGCTTCTTAAGGTCCTACATCTGCATGGTCTCCTCTCATTGAAATGACGAGGAGAATAAAGATATAGACATGATCAATGGTGAGAATTGAAGGTTCACTGCTTTTCCCTCTTCGACTTTCTTTTACCAAAGAAAACACTCATCTTTGCCCCGCTAGCTGTAGGGTGGTGGTGGTGGTGGCCTTCTGTCTATCAATTCAACTCAGACTCAGACAAGACTGTCTGCATGGCTTACTTTACGTAGACAACTACTACAAGCTAAACCTGCATATCTTGTTTAATTTTCTTTTAATTATATTTATCAGAATTCTTGCGAAAGCAAAATGATGGCGTCCAATGAGGCGTATAAATAGAATGTATCTTGCTCCACGATGGACCAAGGCATCCAAATACTTAATTCCTTCTCTCAACACTCCACTAAGAAGATGTCTTGCTGTGGTGGAAGCTGTGGCTGCGGTTCCAGCTGCAAGTGCGGCAATGGATGCGGAGGGTATATGATCATACACAATCTGTTCCTTGCACTCGCCTAATTTCTGTAGATGTTTGAACAGATAAAGCCATGGACCGAAGTTGCCATTGAAGCTAAGGATGCTTGTTTCATCATTGTTTTAACTTTCTCTTTGATGGCTTTGACTGCTACAGGTGCGAGATGTACCCAGACATGGTCGGGAAGGTCGCAACCATCGTCGCCTTTGGTGCTGGCAGCCACGAGGGGTCTGGCCTCCCCTCTATCACACTGTTAATTGTAATATGAGACTGATTGGCTCAATTATCTGAGCAGTTGTCCTTTAAATGGTTTGTTATTGTGGATGCAGGAGCAGTGAGGGGTTTGAAATGATCTCTGGCTCTGAAGGTGGAAGTTGCGACTGCACCAAATGCAAGTGCGTGAGCAACTGCAGCTGTGCTTGTTGCAGTTGCAACTAAATAGGTCAACACAGCTCGATCGAAAAAACTCATGCTCTCTCTCTCCCTCTCTTTCATTAACTATCAAATGAGATCGACAAAGAGAGACTGAGAGAGCATGAAAATAATTAATTAAATAAAATTGCAACGAGGGCATGTATCGATCATTATCTTATATATAATATAGTTAATCCTGCGTGCTATTATCATTTATGAGTTTGTGTGTGACTTTGCTTAACTAATATTTGCTTAATTACTTATCCATGTAGTTTTCTCTTGAACAACAGAGATAGAGGATAAAAAGAAATAAAAAGAGTATATATATATATATATATAAAAGATCTAAATTTTCTAAAAATTGTTCTTTTTTCCCTGGACTCCCATCCTTTTCATGAAACTGAGCCAACGCATGCCGATCTTTTGAGTCCTTCCCAGCTGATTTGGAGCTTTCGGTCATAGACGATGCTTGTGCTTCAGAGAGAACAGATTTGGGTCAGAGGAAGAAGCTTCTTGTTCCCAGACACATCACTTTCTCCTCCCAATTAATCCAAACCTGATCAGAAATGTCGCAGGTCAATTGTAAGCTGAGGCCTCGTGCAAAACGGTGTTTAGTGATCGCTAGTTTGTTCTAACGTTCGAGACTGATCTGGGAGAAGTGGAGGCCGAAGGCGGAGGGCTCCGCCGTGGGCAGCGGCGGCCGCCTCCCCTCCTTCACGTACGTAGACCCCCATGGCGGCAGACACCAAGTCCCCTATGCTCCAGTCCGCCGACGTCACCACCTGGACCGGCCCCAGGCTCCGCTAGTCGCACCGTCACGTTCACCAGCGCCTTCGCCGGCACCCTTTGCTGCGCCACCGTGCCCGGCGACGCCGCGCCTCCCCTTCTCTCCGAGCGCGCGCTGGCCCGGTTGGGTTTTGGGCCGCCGAATCTGCTGGCGCCGCTCCGGGAGGGCGACGGCCCGCCCGTGGAAGGAGGACGGCCTCCCGAGCGGCGGCTTGGAAGTGCTCTGCTGGCGCGAGGGGTCCTGGCGGCGGACGGAGGTGGCAAAGGCGGCATGGCCTTGCGCTTGAGTTATATATATATATATATATATATAGGGCAGGCACAGGCGCACAGTAGCCATGGTTACCGAGGGAGGGAGGAGGGCTTCAAGCTCCACGCGACGTATATATACATACACATAGAACAAGTTGCAGCATTACGTGATAGCACACAATGTTCACCGGCGGAGGGGTCTGTTCCGGCAAGGGAGGCTGCAACGGCCGCGAACGAACATTTTCAACGACACAGGTTTTTATTTAAATAAATAAATAAATAAAATAAAAATGAAGAAAATGGACGGCATCAGTAGGCTAGCCGTGTGCTTGCCATCTGGAATTCAGGTCCGGAATATGATTATACGACGATGCCAATTTGATTTGAAATTTTTTTGATGATTTTTTTAATTGCTTAAGATAATCTACTAATTTTGACTAAAATAGTTTTTTTTCCCTACACAATTTAGATACAGTGATATAGTTTTTTGAAATTTAAAAAAAATAACCAGAAAAAAAATCTATTGTACCTAAGTTAACACAAGGCTCCCCTTCTAAATCTTTATGATTTTGAAATAATTTGACAATAAAATCATATTTTTAAAAAAATCTAAATTTGTCATATTTATTCATCAATGTTACTAATTAAAAAGTTAATTGACTACAGTAAATTTAAAAATATTAATAAATGGAGGACATAATATATATATTTTAGTAAATATAAAAAAATTATATACATAAAATAATAAATTCTGAAACTTACTAATCAATAATATATTTGACACTGTAGTTCAAAAAATATTGATCGTGTTAAATATTTGAGTGATGATTTTTTATTGCAAAAGAAAAAATAATGATATTCCTTACTGATCGACAATCAAAATTCATGTCGTCTTCAAGTTTGGAGGAAGAAGACGACGCAAGGAAGGAACGCATCAGCTATTGTTCACAAAATGATCACGATACAATTATTTCAATAAATATGTCAATTACCACACCAATCTCATGAAACCAGAAGAAAAAAACATCATTTTGAATTTCTTGAACAATTCAATTGCCATTCTTTTTTTCACGAGAAATGGAAAAATAAAAAATAAAATCATCTCCCACACATTTAGATTTATCGAATGGAGTCAATTGTCTTGCTCAGCTCCTCGAGCTTCTTCATCCTCAGTCTCTCGCTCTCGCTGACCACCTACGTACATCAAAAAACTCGATCAGAGTTCAGAATTCTCACATTTCCAAGCTCTCCCAAAAAAAAACAAGAAAAAAAAAGAAATATATATATATATTTTCGATCAGTTGTTCACCTCCATTAGTCTGCTGACAAGCTGTGCCTTCTCCCTGTTCTTGTCATTGAATGCTTCGCGAGCTTGAATATATTCTTTCTCCTTCATTCATGAGGCGATAAATCCAAAAGAAACAAGAGAGATAGTCATTCTACATGACAAGATCAAACACAGAAACAAATTAAGAACTGAAATATTTCTCGGGAGCTAGCACATGCCTTCTTGAGGCAACTCTGGCTCAGAAGCTTCAGCTCGCGATTCACCATGTCGATCTTCTTGCGCATGGCCAACGCTTCCTTCCTTGTCGGATCAAGCATGGCTTCGAGTTCCTGCGAAGTTTCAGTTGTCAGAGACATTTTGCAGGTACAGACGGAACTGGATCTGTTGATGAATATATTGCAATTTGCAATCCTTTCATCGAGTTCATGGATTCTTCCTCCATCTGCACATATAAATTAAATAATCAAGACGCACTTACTTTTCTGATCGTCGCCAGTGTTTTACCCTCCTCCTCAACTCTGCCCAGTTGGGCAAAGACCCTCTCCTGTATTTCCATCTTCTTCCTCTCAATCTGCTCTTCCTTGGCTCGGAAAGCAGACAGAGTCGATCTGAACGAAAGAGCCTCGTCCTCATCTTCCCTCTCTTCTTCTGACGTGCCATCCCTCTGGCTGTGGGTAGAACTCCTGATCCATAGACTCTGCTGCTGCTGCTGCTGTTCTGGAGTCTGAGCTTGCATGGTTCACGTAATGGATCTTGCCTCGAGTTGTGAGTTGTGAGTTGTTCGCTCCTCCTTATGCAGTTGGTTTTTAAAGCGAGCAAAACAAAGACTGACACTCTGACAGCCTTAAGAAGTGATCATAAGAATGCTTTCTTGCTTGATCTTTAGATTAAGAGCCAAGGCAGTAATTTAGGTTGGGTTTCATCAGTAACTAAAGCAAATTAATCAGTTACAATATTGACTAATTAAATGGTGTTGAATGAATGAGTGTGGTAATGTTGAAGAGTAGGCAGGGAATGGAGAGTGGAGTGTAGTGGAGTGGAGTAGAAAGCAAGGGGTCGGCCAGTAAGTCAGGCAGCTAGTCAGTCTCTGTTACTTGAGAAGAGAAACGTAGAGGACAAGGGAAGGATGCAAAAAGGGGTCGGTGGATCAGCTGTCTCAATAATAATGCCATAATCAAAGAATGTGTCGACAGCCGACGCTCGAAGAGATGTAATAGGACATTGATAGAGGTGACAAAAGATTTATCTCAGTCTGCACATCTGAAGCTCTCTTTCGTGGCAAACTTAGTAATTAAATTGTGTCTCTAGATTTGTTTTTGTTTTTTTTTTTTTTTTTGCCCTTTCTGAGCACAATCCTATGTAAAAAGTCCTAAATATTCTCTTAAATTCACCCAAACATCTCACCTGTAAAACTAAAAAGAAAAAAAAAAAGTAAATAAATTGGCTGCTGAACCAGCTAATATATTAAACTGGCTACAATTTTTTTTTTCTTTTACCTCCACTGTATCGTCGTATGTGTGTATATATATATATATATATACACACACGTCGTTACGAGAGGATATTATAACTAGCACGACAATAGAATTACATCAATGAGTAGGGGTCAATTTTTGAGGACTACAAGTCTTTCAGAATAGTTGCCTTCCTGGCGCACTAGTCTTGGATTAGACAATATGTTCTCTGTGATTTACCTCATTCGTATTAGCTGTGGAATCGACTCACGGGGACGTTGAAGGCGAACAAATTGCCTTTTACACCAGAGTATATATATATACATACAATTTTGATATCCTATACGATCGATATCTATGTATCCATGCACGAGCAAACACAATAACAAGGAATACAGTAACTTCGCCCAACACTTGCGCCCGCACCACCGTTGAGCGGCTAGATTCGGACTGCGATCTAGTTAGGGTCTGACCAGACTTTGAATCCGATTGGACCACGGTCAAATTTTGATTGCAACACCCATATCACTATCGAGCGATCGTATTCCAACTGCGATTCGATTGAGGTCCAATTGGACTACGAATTCGATCGGACCATGATCACTTTCTGACCTAATTGCGACCTAGAATGAGCACCCATCATGAGCGCCCCTCACATGAACAAACACGGTTCATGTGAGGAGCGTTCATTTTGAGTGTCCAGCATAACACGCGCGCGCGCACATATATATATATATATCATCGATAAACATCTTCATTATCCACCATTCGATCGGATAAACACTATATCTCAATCCTTGCACCCTATGAGATCGGATGATAGATAATGGAAGTACTCACGGATAAATTGTGTATAATAACATTCTTGTATATAAGAAATATTACGTTACACAATTCATCCATGAGCACCTCTATTATTCATCTTCGATCGGATGAACATTATAATTCAATCATTGAACTCTAAAAAATCAGATGATGGGATAATAGAGATACTCATGGATGAATTGTGTAGCATAACATTTATCTCTATATAAAGAGAGAGGAATAATTTCCTATCCAATTCATCCATGAACACCTTCATTATTCACCGTCTCTGATCGGATGAGCACTATAATTCAATCCTTAACTCTAAAAGAATGAACAATGAATAATGAAAATGTTCACAGTTAATTATATATTGTAACATATATATATATATATATACACTTGAACCTACAAAATGACAAAACAAATAATAATTTTGCTAAAGAAGGGGACCAAGATACCTATAGATGTTACCACGACCACAATCAAGATCACAATGATCGGGCAACTACTAATGAGAGTCACAGTTAAGATCACTAATAAATCAGTATCTTTGTCACAACGTTGAAGCTGCCATGAACATAAATAGAGTAATACACGACGTTTTTGTACACATGACAACGTTCCTATCATTAAGTATATGCAAAAAGAGTATAAAAGTGGTAGACAATGCCGAGCTCGCTCGATCGTTTGTATAAACAAATACATGCAATAAACAAGGAATACGAGCTTAGGCCAACATTTATGTAAACAGAAGAACTGGAAGATTACAGAACTCTTGCATTGGAAGGATAATGTACTAGAACAGCTCAAACTCCACATCATGTCCATTCGACCTGAAATCAAGACACCTTCCTTCTTTTTTCTTGCGAATAACCACAGGAGTTCCAAAATCACTGCCTTGCGTCTCAGGTGGTGGAGAAGAGCGTATCAAGGCCCAATTTATCCCAGCAAAGAATGGGTGCTGCTTAATTTCAGCAGCCCCTGTGGCTGATCCCAGCCTGTTTTCTGGTTCCTTGGCTAGGAGAGCCCTAATCAAATCTTTAGCATGAAAGCTAACACATGGGTTCTCGGGAAACCTCAAGCTCTGTGTCACAACATTGGTTAGTGTTTCATCATTTCCCAGCCCTTTGAAGGGTGTTCTAGCAAAAAGTAGCTCATACAATAAGATCCCAAAGGTCCACCAGTCCACTGAACTCCCATGTCCATCTCCTCTAATGATCTCAGGGGCTAGGTATTCATGGGTCCCAACAAAGGAATTGGATCGTGCATCGGTGGGCTCCACCACAACTTGTGGAAGCGGTCTTACCTGACCACCCACGTCAGATTTTAGTTTTCCTGCATTTGCTGCTGTGGAGGTTATCAATCGGGGTGTGAAACAAGAAACTTGAACACAGGTTGGCCGGAGACAGAGAGGGTCAATGCAGCTATTTTCAGCGCAAGGTACTACGAGCTTCTTTTCAGAGTCGTGTGCGCCTAAGGATGTGGATGTAAGAAGAGTAGGACTCACTGAGCACCTGAGAGACAAGTCGAAATCAGAGAGCATGATATGACCATCTTCACGGACCAGGATGTTTTCTGGTTTTAGATCCCGATAAATAACTCCCAACATGTGCAGGTATTCCAAAGCAAGGAGAATTTCTGCAACATAAAACCTGGTGCAACCATTGCCAAGAGTGACCGAGCAGCCTCAACAAACAACAAGAACTTAAACAGATCCATGAGAAACATGATACCATAAGAGACAATAAAAACTGCAGACCTACATTTTTCTTGTATACAGGAATTTGTTACTGAACTACTCGGTTGCATTCAGAATTTTCAAGTATATCAAAAACTTGCCTTTTCAAACCACATAAAGCAAACGTTCGAGCTTCCCAACTAAAGTTAGGTACACTTCTATCTGAATTTCTTTCAATCCAATGAATGGATGCCAGAGAGAAAGCAAAGAAGGTAGTTGAATTGTCAAAGCAAAATGATCATGACGTGTTTGGATTTAGGATGATAAAAAACTATCAAGCGTATGAGCTGTTAATAATGGAAATCAGAAATTTAATTTTAAAAAAAAAGTGTTAGTTTGGTAGATGCTTTTAGTTAGCATAAATAGTTAATTAAGGTACTTTATGGTTTGATAATTATCTTGAAGATGAGATATCTATTGAAAATTTAATCAAGTCTTATTAGGCATAGCATTACTTAGAAAAACTTTAGTTCATTTTCAATTTTGTTAGAGTTGGAGTCATTTAAAGGGACCTTAATCCCTGATGCTAATCATCTTTTGCATAATAAAATTTCTTCTTGGACAATTGTTTTCTGTGTTTCCCTTTAATAATAATTCGTAATGTTGCATCAATTTTACATCAAATGTTATCGAAGATAAATTCTTGATTTGGTCTTTGATACTTTGCAAGTTCTCTCATTCTCCTTTCGACCTCCATCAATTGTTCCCTTCGTAAGTGAAGACATTAATTTTGACAAACAAAGTGACTATGATGAGGAATTTATTGGAGCGTTTTTTTTTTTGTTCTCTCTCCCTAGAGACGAATAGATTTGATTGTTATGACTTATGATCTTAATTGATTGTAATATCACATTCAGTATCAACTGCCATGGGTTTTGTTGCAATGTAGATTTATGACGTTTTGTTGTGATTTTTTTTTGTTGCAATGGAAAATATGATATTTTTTTTGTCGTAGCTATGTGTTCAATGCTTGCTTGCTTACTATAACTTGTTTTGCTTCTGATTGTAGAGTTAATGACATAATTGTTACATTTGTGTTTTCCCAGAATATTCTCCTTAGGGAGGAGGAGGAGGCCACCTTCTTGTAATCCTTTTCCACTTTTTGCAAGTCCCCTTTCAATTCCACTTCTATCGAATGGCATGAAATAGATTGCTCATGACATTAACACAACCCAACCCCCAGCCATCGTTCATGTAAACTGCTCTCCGCGTGCAACACATAGCTCATCCTCCAACATCAACACAAACCATCTCGTCTCTGCGTGCAAGCATTGTGTGTGAGGCATGCAAGAGAATTCTTATCAATTGTGAGATTTCCTTGAAGAGTGATTTCCTTTTCCTTTTTTCCTTTTGTGTGCTGTTGCACGCGTCACTTGTGAGATTTGTTGCCTAGAATGTTATCTCATCCTTTTAGTTCCCCTTGTTTTCATGGGTTTTCCTTCTCCTCCTTCTATATTCCAAGTCATGTTGTATGCAATGCCACATGGAGAACCTGGCCTAGGAATGATTTGTGGGATCTCTCTCTATTCATCCTCTCTTTGACGAGTTGATTGGTCTAAGGTCAAGGAATTGTAGCTTGCATGCTCCACCAATGATAGGTTTCACTTGTGTGTGAATTCTGTCTTTTATTTTACCATGGCAATGTGTTAATCATGTTGTTTTGTGAAAAGCAATCTACTCTGGATAACTAGCTGGACATAGATGGTATCCATGTTCTAGCTCGATGGAGAGTGTCAAGTGTGTGTTGATGGGTTATAAGTGTAGTGGGTTTAGTCCTATATTAGGCTTTCAGTTTAGGGCTTTACGTCGTCTTACATCCACATGTAACATCCCTTTACGACATATGCAATAGAATATTTCTTTTCTCCAAATTCTGTAAAAACAAATGAATATTGGTGCTTCCAGGGCATTCTTAAAGGTACCAAAACGGTGATTGTTAAATATACTCCCAACTGGAATTTCCTACATATATTCCTCCATTTATGCAAATAATATCAGAAGTTGCCTTGTCTGACTTTTCTCAGTACATTTCTAGAAAGAATATACATTTATTGGATTGAAGCAATCTTAGTGCTATATCATGTTAGAAACACATCCATTCATCCCTAATCAAATGCTCAGATAGAATGTCTATTTCTAGACGTTCATAATGGCATGGTTTAGATGTAGCTACATGAAAACCAAACAAAACAAGAAACAAAGTGTTTAGGATGAAATTGACTACGGAAGCAATACATGCATCAATTTAATCTACATACCTAGCCGTTGCCTCAGAGAAACTCCTTCCAGGTTGCTTTTGTCGCAAAACATGTAAGTCACCACCTGGACAATACTCCATAACCAAACATGAGAGGTTCTCTGTTGTAAAATGTGAGTAAAGGGTAGGAAGAAATGGATGGTCTAGCATTTCCAATATTTCTCTTTCTGTTTGTGCTCTTGGCAACTTTTTTCTGCTAACCAGGAAGTCAATATCCATGACCTTCAAAGCAAACAAACATTCAAAACCAACTAGCTCAGCAAGATAAACTGTTCCAATATCTCCACAACCAAGTCGTTTGAGGAGCTTAAAGTCATTTAAACACAATCTTGCTTGCTGATTTAAGATGTGACTAATGGCGACCCATCTCACATCCTTCGACATGTGAGGTCTACATCCTTTAACAACAATACCACTCTGATGGCTCTCTTCACTAAAGCTAGTGCTGCAACTATAATCACAAGTGCTGCTTTTGGAACTATGGGAGCACTCCCCTTCTTCTTGTGATGTAGAGAATTCACTTTCTTTCACTCCATTGACTTGACCACTGCTGAAGCTATTTATGCCAGAAATAGTTTTGACTGCACCACAATCAATATCTGTTGTATTACTTTCTGGAACAGTAGATGCAGGGGTGACAGATTCTTTGGGACAACATGATTTTGAATCAGACATGGTAGTATCACTTTTATTAACTTCATTGCATTTGGTGGAACCACTAGGCACTGAAGCTGGCTCGCACTTCACTTTCAGTTTAGTAAGATTATTCCTATTTAATGAGTGTAATAGACGTGGAATCATAATAGGATTGTTCAATGCAGAAACAGCATGTGGGCTAGATATGGACTGTTTGGAGACTGATTTACCCTTCATATCCCTCTTCCTTGCTGCCAATTGACTTTCAAGCGATTCATCTGGTACAGATTGAAGTACATCTTGGATTCTGATTTTTGTTACAATATGCTTATTAGATACTGAAGCAGCATTCTGGTTACTTGACTCTGCTTGTTGTAGTTCACCACATGGAACTCTTATATTGGATGAGTCACCGGATACCTTGAAAGGAGTGACGGATATTTCAACTACATTTGTCTTTGCCACATTCAGAGGAAAATCAGAGTCATTTGTTTGGACAACCACCGAAGCATAAAGCCTCTCGATTGTTACAGCTTCAGAGGCCCCCGATAACCTCTTCATAGCAGCAATCTCTGATGCTTGGGAAATGCATAATCTTCTCAAAGCCTGTTTTAAGGTGACAGATTCTGGCATTCCTGTTCCCGACGTGCGAGGTGTGCCACCTCTGAGTGCTTTCTTCAAAGCATTCTTATGCAACAAATCTATCCCTGAATGACTAGGACTAAGAACCCTTGATGTCCTGAGATCTATTGCTCTTAAAAGTTGGTCAAGTTCATCTTCCTCGTATTGACATTTACCATCTCGGAGATTTGGTTTGAGCTTAGTACTTGCAACAGCCTTTGATCCATCATAATAACTGGCCAGATTTGGGTCTTCGTTTGTCTCAACAATCTCAGAAGTGCCACCAGACATATCTGATAATTGCTCAACTGACTTGAGAAAAACCACCTCAATGTTGATCAAAAATCAAATGGATAGATCATCTCATAGAAATCCATGTTACAGCGAAGTGAAGTATTATCGTGAAGCGCCAAGCAATGACTTAAATCCACAGTAAACAATGATTCTGCAATACGATAGCACGGCATTAGTGTGCTTAAGCAATTGCTCCAAGAGACCAAATAAAAAATTAGCTGGACCAAGAGATGCACAGAATTTTTTTTTTTTTAAAAAAAATTGTTTTAGACTTCTTGAGAGGAAAAAAAAAAACTTTGTGGCAAGGTGAGTACTTCCACTGTTATCTCTTCGTTTCTCTGAATTGAGGCATTCATATCAAACGAGTATGAAAAAAAATCTCATTACAAAAATATAAAACATCGCCAAAAACAAAATTTCCCTCATAACCACAAAAAAGACTAGATTAGAGACCGGGATATTTTCCTCCATTCTCGGATTTTTTTTTTTTTAATTTTTGAATCTACACAAATAGCAGACATTTAAAGAAAACTACAGTACGACAAGCCGATTTCTCCAAGGAAAAATTGCCGCTCTCTCTGGACAGATCGATGCTGCAGCAGAGGCTTTCTCATCCAAGTAGGAAAATATAGCAACCAACAAAAAAAAAAAAAAAAAGAGGTAGGAAATCACTGATTCGCCACCCACATTGTCATGGGAACGGAAACGAAAAAGTCAGGCGAAGAAGAGATGAAGAAATCAACGAGTAAAAACCAGCACGGGGCTCGAAGGAATCACGCGAAAAAAAAAATGAAAAAAGAACCAGCACAAGGAAGAGCCGTACAGATTCGCCGCAGACGCCGATGCCGATCCGAACGGAGGTACCGATCGCACTGACCAATCAAGAAGGAGGGCGATCGATTTCCGAGGGACTCGAACGATCCGACAATTAGGGTTTAGGAGAGAGAGGATGAGAGCGAGAGAGACAGAAAAGCGGCAGGTGACTTAACGCTCTTCACAAGGGACGAGCAGACTCATAGCTGTGAAGGTTGGCGCAGTCAGGGAAGAAAACAGGGCAATAAGTCACGACCCAAGTAACGAAAGAGCAGATGGCCCACTCCGTGGGTCCCATTTCCATCCCCGATATATCTGAACTACAATACTGTGAAATGAGAAAAAAAAAAATCATAACAAATATAAATAAATAAATAAATAGGATGATAAACAAGTCGGATTTGGATGTTTGTCTGCTAATAATGCAGAAACATATTGTCGTTTAATTTTATTTCTTAATATATTTTTATTGAACTAATGAGCTCCTGTAAATTGTTTAACCATCCAATTAATTGAGTTTTATTAATTGGCTCAAGTTTTTTTTTTGTTTACTTTTTATAAATGCATATTTTCGTGAAGAGCTTGGCAAGAGTCCATGCAGGTGTATTTGATCCCACCTCGCAATTATAGACTGCCACTGACACCAATAATTTGTCCACATTATTAATTATTAATTATTCAATAGTGGCAGAAGAATGGGGACAAGATACCCAAAATTAGTGTTTTTTTTTTCTTCATATATTTCTTTGATTTACGGGATTGTATAAAACATAAAAAATGCACAATTCTCTGTCCACGTTGTCTTCCTTAGTGAGAGATATAGCTAAACTCCTAAATCCATCATCGTCATCGTCGTCTGACCGATCGACTGAATGAACCGCAGGGTGGATTCCAACTGAATTTCAATAGGAATCTGATCAAATTGTGGTCACTAACATTGCTGTCGCAATCGCTGTCGATTCTGATCGGATTCTAATCGGATCGTGGCTAGAATCCGACCGCGATCCGACTGGATTCAATGTCTGATCGAATCGCAGTCGAATTCCGGATGACCATTGACGGTCACAATTCGATCGAAATTTCGATTGAATCGTGGCGAGAATTTGACTGTGATTCAACTGGACTCAATGACCAATCGGATCACGATTGGAACCCAATCGGTCGACGGCGATGCTAAGTGGTACGAACACTTTCTTCTTCGACGGAAATACTATCCTATTCACTGTGCTTGTTCGACGCGTGAGAAAATGAGTCCTCAAATGTGAGATGGAGCATGACGAATTTACTGTGTATTTCTCGTTTTTGCGCACAGATTATATATATATATATATATATATATATATATATATATCAGACAATTAATATATAATGGAGATACTTACGGATGAATTTGTATAAGGAATCATTTGATTTATTTCTATATATAGTTTATCCGTTAATACCTTTATTATCTATCGTCGGATCGAATGAGATGTTCACGGATATATATATATATATATATAGGGAAGATATGTCCTGTGCGCAGGGTCAATGCGTGACTCTACGCGCATTGCTTTAATGAATCGTGTTTTCACTGTTTATCAAGGCATGATGAACAGTGAAAACACTGTTCATCACGCTTTGGCACGCAGGGTCGCGATCGCCTGTACAAGAGATATATATATATATATACACGGTGTTGTTCACTGCGTGCACAGTCCTATCGCATGTAATGCGCGCGATGGCCAGTACATCGATTTCACTATTCATGCAGGTGAAGTGAACAATGAAATGTACAAGAGCACACATTGACCCGGCGCACAAGTGATATATATATATATATATATATATATATATATATATATATCAGAGAGAGAGAGAGGAATTCTTGACTAAAAGGCAATAGCTGCGAGTTGTGAATTATATTATTTTCTTCCCAACTAAAAGGAAAATAATTCGCAATTCGCAGTATTATTCTTGACTAAAAGGACAATAGTGACTAATACATTATTAATTGTTCTTGACTAGTAGCATTATTTGATTGCCTAACTCGCATTAATTCAAAAGGAAAATAAATGTTAAAACGAGTATTATTTACTGAGGTACAGATCGAGTGAGTTGAGTACGTAAAAGATTTAATCTTCTGAAAAAGATTGCAATATCTGTGATAGCCACTAATTGTTCTTGGCTAATACATTATTAGAGATACAACTAATCTCGAAAGAGACGTAATCGAGCGCAAATTATGCTGCCGACTAAAATCAGTCAGGTGGATCATTTATGATCGTTCCCATAATTAAAAGAATTATGCAAAGGCCTGATTTTTTTTCCCCCTAAAACTTGAAGGAACAGGCGATGTGGACATTTTTGGCCAAGTTGTGAACTTTTTTTTTTTTTTTTTTTAAATCTTTGTTTGAGAGTTTTTTTTTTAAACTTGAAGGAACAGGCGATGTGTAATTTTTAAAGTGAAGGAAAAACAAAGAAAATAAGAATGTGGTTCTGGAAAAATAACTAATTCTGGAAAATAAGAAAGTCAATGCCTTTTTGCTCGTCTCAAGCATTTTTATCAATTTTATAATCATCATAAAAAAAAATCATGATAATTGAATTGCCACCTAAATAGGAGGATAATTTTTTTTCTAAAAAATAAACTCCGGAAAATCTATACTTATTCAATTGTTACAAATATGTTATTGAGTAAGGGATGTTTTTTTTTTTATCTCTGTAACAGTGAAAGGCGATTACATTCGTCTCCAATATTTTTTATTGTCGGTCCCTCGATGATGATGAAAAAAGATAAATTACATAGAGCTATGTTCCTTGACCGTCGATCGAAACAACGGAGGACAATTCTAAACTCGAGTGAAAATTTTAATTAGCTCTCATATCGAAAATCGATCCCTATCTATCTGTAATAATAAGTACATTGCTCTAGTTAACAGATTGTCTCGAGATAACTCAAGTATTTTTATCGATTAATCTCATAGTCCTCGTTATATATATATATATATATATTTTGGACTGCCATCTAAACGAAGGGATAAATATTTTTCTAAGAAAATAAACTCAAAAAAATCGATCATTGTTAAATTATTACAAATCTATTATTCGATGATCAATTCAACTCTATCCATGGGGTGTTTTTAGTTCATCTCAAGCACTCTTGTATGTAGCAGTAAAAGCAATTGTTTTCGCTCCGAATATTTTTTTTTATCGTCGGTCTTTTAATGATGATGAAAAAAGATAAATCATGCACGTAGTCAATTAATTGTTGACCCGTAAAAGGTTGAAATTCGTCAATCTAGCGATCTCCACCGGTCTATCTCACGGTTATTATGAGAGAGGTAAATCACGGAGGATCCTAAAGGCCTTAACGTGGTGGCTAAGATACATAATGGTCATCTAAATCCAAGAAAAGACTTTAGACCTCCTCCGAAATTAATCTTTATTTTATACATAAATTCTGTTATGTCTTAATCATCATGCTATCTCGGTGGAGACAGTTAATTAATTGTTCACGAGATAATTATGCGTAGTTTGTTTGATATGTCAAGTAGTATGCATGACATAAATAATAAGAATAAAATAATACAATATAATTCTAACATCGAATTTATGTTATTCAAGGACTTTGTTTATGTTACCTGACGTATTATCTTGTCTATAATAAATTAGCCTCTTAAATTCTTTTTTTTTTCTCTAAAATAAGGAGCGATTATAATAAAACTCTTCTCTAAAATATAATTACAAAATATTAGAATTCGTAAATCTAATAATCCTTATCAATTTATTTCACGATCATTATAAGGAAGATAAATTATGAAATGTCCTATGGATCTTGACGTAGTAGACTAATAGTCAAGATACGTGAAGGTCATCTAAATTAAAAAAAGAGTTTTAGTTCACCTCCAAAATTAATTCTTATCTTATTCGTAAGCTACATCGTACCTTAGCCATCACGCTATTTCCATGAAGATTTCTCTAAAATATAATCGAAGTATAAACTTAAGGAGAGAAATCGAGAACATTTTCTAGCCACTTGTTCTTCAATTCCCCGAAAGTGGTAACAAGACGTGGATTATATATTGTTTTTGTGCATTTACCGAGTTAAAAATCTTTCATTTTGTTTATAAATCAAGTGTTTAGATTTTTAATTTAATCATTTATAAATGGACGATTGGATCTTATAAAAAAATTTCATTAGTCTTCGAAATAAATTCGAATAACACAAATAAAATTAATGAGTAATTTAAGTGTAAATAGTTCGAACTTTTTAGAAATTCAAATTTGAAAAATTTTAAACACTGACTTTTAAAAAGGATCAAAATCACCTTACTATTTTATCACCAGATCGCGTCTCGAAGGACAGACAAAAATCTTTCAAGACATATAAATAATATATAGATGTTGATTTAATAAGATATAATTTATGCGCCTGCACAAATTATCATAAAGTAGTCATCTATTTTTGTAAAAAAAAAAAAAAAAAAAAAAATAATTCCTTGCAGTATTATAAGAGGAGGTAAATTACAGAGATAATTTATGATCATGACGAAAAACCTAATTAGCATGAAGAAGAATAGGATCCAGATTGACATTTACATTCAGCAACTGAGAATCGATCTTTGCTCTTCTCTGTAAGTCTATCCTGCACTCATCTCTAGACAACTATAGCTTAAATAGAAACTTTTGTTCAGTGAAACTTCATTAAATCGACACTAGCAATCAACGAAATTGTCCAATCGATTGACGCCCGCTTCTACTCGATCGAATCAATTGTCCAATCATGTGTTAAAGCTCGACAAGGTGACCACTGTGAATCCCGAATTAAGATTACAAACAAAAGCTTGAAGGGTTCCTTAATTTTAGAAAAGAACACTTGAAGGCTGAAGGAGGAGAGAATATCGATCATTGCCATTTTAATCCACTTCTCCCTATTCACCTATTCTGCCAATTATTTTCCTCTGCGAGACCCTACAGAAAGGCCCGCTTCGATCGATCATTCACAGCTATTCTGTGATTTTCCATGCATGATTCCAGAACTAACACCGGATTCTCCGTGGATAAAATTGGATGATCAATACTGTATAGATATATAAATGATAATCTGTGTCTATTTTTTACTGTGCTAAGCGTCAGTACAGTGATTGACCGTGATTTATCCTTCTTTATATGGCTGTGGATCCGAATTTGAAAGACACCCGGTGTGAATAATATCATTTTTATGCAAAGGAGAACTAATACCAGGACTACATTTGATTTTGATACGTTGTGATTAATCTTGTAATATTATATTATAAAATTAATTATTTTATTTGTTATCATTTTGAAATTATAATATAATCTAGATTGTAAAAGATATTAAAATTTTATAATCTGAATTACAAGATAAAACTTATGTAATCCGATTACATTCCTAGTCGTAATTTGAAAAGCGTCAGACATTCACTTGTCGATATCAATCATCGTCATCGTCGTCGCCCATTGCTGTTGCTGCTCGTCGTCGCTCGACGTCAACCAACCACGATCGACTGCTCACAATTGATCGGCCACTCGTCGTCGATCGATCGTCACTAGCCGACTGCTGTTGGACAACAGTCGATTGTCACCGCTGCTATTATCGTCGTCGTCATAATCGATCTCTCTTTGTTGTCGATTATCTTTTATCGTCTTTTATAATGAACACTAAATAAAAAAAATATAATCATTCTTATAATTAAATATTAAATATAATTTTTTTGATAACATAATAAATATAATCAAGATTATCATATTATAATATAAATTTGATTACAATATATTCTAACGTAAAAGCATGCGTTATCATTCATCTAACGATCAAACATATTAAACTGTACTGGACCGACACAAAAATTCCACAATCGAAAACTGAAGGTTGCAATTAATTAATTAATTCGTAGGGTTCTCTCTAAAGCTCGAGCTTGGCGGAAGCGCGTGCGATTCTGGCTGCGTCAGCGACACCGCAGGCGCCGAGGCTCGTCAGCCACACCTCGTCCCGCACGGTGGAGTAAGCGTCGTCGTTGCGGTGCCACGTCCAGCGAGCGTGCGTCGCGTTGGCCACCCTGAGCTCACCGTGTCCGAAGCTCGCCTCGCGCAACAGCGACAGAGACGCCGACTCGTGATTCTGGTCGAACCTTTAAATCAAATGCCACAAACAAATCTATCAAATTGTCCTCGAGTACACAGATGGATCGTGGATCGAATATCTTATCGTGAATTCATCACTAGAGTAGCATCTATATTCAGTCCACCGTACTTACTCCAGTGCTAGCCCTTCTCTGTTTCCTCCGTCGCCGATGGTTATGTACGCAGGGCCGCAAGAATCTGCCTTGTTGTTGTATATCCTCGTCTGCGTCAATTCAGTCGCATAATTAAAAGAAGCAAGAAGAAGAAGCTGCTGTAGAGGATCAATTGACTCACGAAGCGTTCGTAGGCATGGACATGCCCAGCGAAAACAGCGTCGACTCGCGCTCCGTAAAGCAGCGATTCCATCGCTTGTCTCATGCTCTCGCCCTCGCCCTGATGCGCCGTGTTGGTGCTGTACCAGGGCGCGTGGAGGAGCACGAAGAGCCACGGAGTGATCCTCCGGTCGACCTTGGCCAAGTCGGCCGCCAGCCACTTGTACTGCGGGGAGCTGGAGTCGAAGTCGGTGTAGGAGCCCAGCATGACGACGTGGACAGCGCCTCCGGCGGTGTCGAATGAGTAGTAGAGGTTGGAGGTCGAGCCGCTCTCCTCGTAGGGCATGCGCCAGCGGGAGTTGTAGGAGACGAAAGGGTCTGGGTAGAGAATTGGGATGGTCTCGATCTCGTGGTTGCCCTCGGTCACCATCCACGGGCATCGGCTCGCGTATGGCTGGACGAAGCGGCCGAAGGAATCCCAAAGAGGCTGTTGGCTGTCTGCGTAGGAAAGGTCGCCGGGCACAAGGAGCATGTCGTAGCTTGATTTTCCGATGTGAGCTAGCGTCGACGCTGTCCATTCTGTTTGCCCAAGATCCCCTAAAAACGGATTCTAATCAGAAGAATACGCTTTGTGTTTGTGATCAAGACAAACGCCGAGGACGAAGAAGATTAAATTGCGCAGCGGATTACCTACGATGGCTAGCTCGACGGGGAGAATCGCCGGCGGAGTTCTGAGGCTGAACTCGTCGTCGATTCTGCCGCAGCGGTAGTAGTAGACCGTGCCGGGTTCGAGCGGGCCAATCTTGACGTGGTGAATCTTGCCGGAGCGGTAAAAGAAGTAGAGATACGAAGTGCCCTCCCCTGTCGCCGACGCCTCGTATTGCCCCGGCGCCTTCCCGTACTCCACCAGCGACAGCGCACGCAGGCTGCCGGTGATCCACGACACCCTCATCTGGTCTCGCCCCACCGCCGACACGTGCACTTGTTGCGGGTGCGAACGTGATTTCCTGAATGCCGTTTGGATCACCCTCCCCGGCGGTGGCCGGAGAAAAGCAGAAACCAGTCGAAGGCAGAGCAGGCAAAGGAAGAAGAGTCCCAGAGCCTGCCGCGCCTTCTCCATTATCTCGTTGCTGTTGTTCTCGGTGAGACTCGAACGTACATAGCTTCGAAAAGATGGGAGCTCAGCGATCGGGCAAGCGTGGAAGAAAAACCCGGAGAAGCAGAAGCTGTGGCGTCAAGAAATGCACATGCCAGCGGAGAGTTTTGATATCCAAGCGTCCGTTTTTGTGCGCCCTGCGCGATAAAAGAAAATGCATATTAATCCACTATCATTTCTGACCTTAATCTGACCATGAATCGATCGACATCGAAATTCAATCGGATCACAACGCACCATTGATGATCACAATTGCCACCATTTTTGGCCTACGATCAGAATCCAATCAAATCGCGATCGAAATCCAATCAACCACCCATGAATCGGAACTGTAGACGAGTAAAATTGCAACAGAACAAATACTATATATTTTCTATTCATTGTACAATTGCAATTGATAAGATATACTTTCCGCATCAGCATCAACCTATAAAATACTCACTTGGTGACCAGATGAATTAGAAAGCCAAGAAATGGACTTAAGCAGAGAGAATTCACACATCAGAAGAAAAATTATTTTACAATCAACTATCGGCATCATGGCCTTTTGCTTATACAAAATAAAACAAAAAAAATGGTGACCAGATGGATTGGGTAATGTGAGGATTCACAAACTCACAAGATGTTGAAATCATGTATTCATCATGAGCTATCTCAAGGTTAACTACCATTTAGAAGCAGTATATTTGGATGACGATTTAGCAGTTTGAGTATGGTGATAATCTTCACAGCCCCCCTTGGCGCTTAATTTCAGAAGGTTGGACGAGTCCTTCCAAGACGACGAGCTGATCCAGCAGAGCGAGCTTCTCATCCTCCAGAGCTTTGACATCTGCATCGACCCCATCGAGCTCTCTATCCAGGGAGAAGTTTTCCTCCTCCAGCAGCAGATACTTGTGTCTCAATACCCTGTACTCGTCGCTTGATCCAGAAGGATCAAGCGAAGAATCAGATGGTAATCTATCCGCCTGTCCGGACAGGCGGGAAACACCGCCCTGCGGGATCGACCTGTAACTCTTCCGTGGCCTTTTGGATAGATTGGGGGCTTCTTTGCCGCCTGTAGAGTCTCCCTTGCCTTCAACTACAGCAGCCTTTTGCTTCACTGGTTTCTTCTTCTTTTCTGGCTTCACATTGGAGGGTTCATCGATCATCGTAATTGGTTGGTCTTGTTGCATCTAACAGACATCAATCAGCTTAGTAAGAAGCTCAAAGCATGCAAATATCGAACCAATTTGAGCAAATGTCTGACAATATTCATGAAAGAACTACACAAAATTAAACCAACGTCAGTTCATTATAACATATCAAGTTGGTATGTTTACTTTTTTCCCTTTTTTTGATAAATAATACATTCAAGATCAATTTGATATACAAGAGTAGTCACATCTATTCCATTTAAAATCATCTTTTTTTCATAAGATTAAGAAAACCGCCAAAATTTTCACCGCAAACACAAAGGAATGCAATAGCAGCAATAAAAACACATCAGATTGACTGAAATTGAAAGATAAACTAGAATGGTTTATTCAATTTGGCCTAACATACCAATTGAAATTATCAGCATTTTTTTTCTCAATTAAAATTTATCCAACTCAGAACCACTCTAATCTCTACAGTTGCACCCATATGAAAATAGTTACATCACCAATTGTAAAAAAAGAGATTCAAAAGACGATCCAAATAAACAAGCACATCAAATTATCTGCTCATTGATTAGACAAGCAACTGTTGTATTTATTGCTTGCGTCAACAGCCAAGATTTTGTCAGATAGTGTTTCTGTATTAGATGTGTATTGCTTAGAGTAATACACTATTTATATGAAATTATAAATTAGTTAGGCTAACTGCTTTTAACATGAAGTGACATAAATTTTATTCATATTACTTGGTTAAGTTGATTAATCCGAAGTTTTATATGAACTCATACTTTTTGATACATAATATTGTAAATTATTGTCAATATAACATATTATTATTCAAAACAAACATATAGACTGCATATACACTCACATTCCCAGACATATACAACATCTGCTTTATGCAGAAGGTTAATTAACAAAAAGGCAGAATGACTATAAGAGAAATAGCAAAGAGGATGACAGACTAGGAAGGTAGATATACTGTTGGATGATAATCAAGGAACCAAAATGTTTGTGAAGAAGTTGAAGGATCAGTTGACAGTTTGATCATGAAAGAAACATGATAGCAATGAGATGGTTACCAAATCACATTGGAGCTATTGGGAGAAGTCTAGGCCAGCATTCATAATTAAAATGCAGCCCACGCCTTTTTTTCCAACCCATTGCTATGCATAAGCATAAGCACTTGATGTAGAAGAGGTCGCGACAGCCACAGTGCTAAAACTTGAGCAAAGGCAGCAGTCCTCTTCATTGAAGTAACCATATCATGGCTATCAGTGTTACTTACTCAGGCCTTTTACTAATTCATCCATCATATCCTTCCTTTAAATGTTGGCGGTACAATTTCATCAATTTACTTGTTGATTCTATGGGAAAATAGTATGATTAATACAACAAAACAAAGGAAAAAAAGACAATGCTGTAAAACTCAATGATCAATTTTGCAGCAATGGGCTACATACCAAAGGGGAAAAGAAAACCACATTACGTTATAACATAGAGATGAATCAAAGTGCATACAGTAGAAAGGTAGTTCATGTTATGAAATGGAGGAGACATATCGGTAGTTTCCACAAATCCTTACGGTAGACCCTGCTTCTTCTGCAAAAAGAAAAAAATAGCCCTGTCCAAGTTTGATTTACTGAAAGGATGACTTAACTAGATATTATGTCTTTATTCTATCGTTGAACAGATTGGTGTTCAAGTTAAGTTATTTCTAGCCTATGTGTTTCCTTCTGCATTGATTTTATTGGAAATATGTGTTTTCCAAGAAATTGTCACAAAACAATGGTGTTGTTCGCATCTATGAGAAAGAGGAGCTCCTTGGATTGTGATAAAACAAAATGATATCCTATGGAATGGAGCAGCAAGCACGGAAAGCCCTAGACATCAACAGTTGATACCATCTTTAAATGTCCCATCGAAGCCAAAAATGTTCAAACCCAAGTAGAACTAAGCTTCAAAAAGGAAGATAAGATCGCACAGAGACACAAGAGGGAATAAAACACCTATCGACCATGATGTTCGTGTTTCTTCCACCTATTTAACCACCACCTACAATTGCAATCAGTGAGTATGATGGACAACAAACGAAATCAAGCAAGCAGTGAGAATGGGGCAGGGAGAAATTGAAATTCCCACCCAAATGACCCTGGACAGGAACATCACTTGCCCCCTTCAGTATTTAAGACATTATACCATATCACAACCACAAACTCGTAATATGAATAAAATTGCTAACAATCGATCTAGTTTTGGAAAAAAATCTACATTAGGTTGCTTTATCTGACAAACTTTAAGAGCAGTCCACATGTATATTTTGGTTGAATATTTTTTTCTAATGTAAACTAAGAAAAACTGAAAAATAACACTGGCAATCACAATTCTCGTAGCTTTTTCAAAGCATATTAAGAAAAAAAACAACTGCAGATCTCTTAAATTTTAACCTCAGGATTTGCTCCCCTTTTAATTCGGTGTGAGGCCGGGTCGCCTCCCCCTCCTCCGGCAATCCTGCAGCAAGGTATCAGAAAAAAGAATCGAGAGAAGTAGATTTTCAGATTTGGGAGGAATGGAAGAGGAAGGAAACCCCGAAGATGAGAGAGAGAGGCCTTTCGTACTGAAAAGGTTGGCAATGGACTCGGTAGCGGCGGGGCGCTTTAGGGCAAAATCACAAAACTTTAGTTTGGAAAATTTCACTATGGGCCCCATTTGGGTTGTTAGTCGCTAAAAATATCATAAATAAATTTATCAATTTTAAAATTTAATAAATGTATCAAATTTTTTTAAAAAACATTAAAAAAATCCATCTAAATCAACTAATTTATAATATTACTTCCACTTTCAAAATTAATCAGATTTTCAACTAAAAAAAATTCACAACCTCACCACGTGTCAACAAAATTATGCTTCCTTCTCCCATTTTCCATCTCCCATTTTTTAAAGATTTTGATTATCTGAATCAAATTTTAAAAAATATTATTAATAAATTAATTTTTTAATCATAGTTAACTAACAGAACTATAATGCAGATGACAATCTATAATAAAATACAAGTAAACTTACAGAACTATGATGTAGTTAACTGACTAGGCATGCCCAACGTTTAGCAGAATTTCATAGAATTTCAAAACATAATAGATTTACTGAAAACTTACAATAGATACCTAAAATACCAGAAGGGTTAGTAAAATTTAAACTATTATTATGACAAAATTGTTTTTAAAAAAAAAAAGGAAAAAAAGTCAAGGCACATGATAAATTTAACAATTTATCCTAAAATAAAGCATCAAATTTGACTGGAAATGAAAATATTTCATCATGAAATGAGACAAATAAGTATATGTATCGTATGATATACCAAAGCATTTCAATTACTATATTTACACACAGTAGACCGTCAAATTAGATCATGATTCACCATTCTAGCAAGTATTTACATTCATGGTAGTGATTTGTATCTTTAATATTATGGGTACACCAAATTAAAAAAAAAAAAAACTACATGTTTATCTAGGGCTTCAAGCAGCTATGGAAGAGAATCAAGAGATTAGCTGAGGTGCCCAGAGCCTTTGCAAGAACAAATCAGCTCTTCCGATTGCCAGATTGCTTGGGGTGTGAAGATTGACTGGCTGGAACAGTTTGCGAAGAAGAAACTGCTGAACGGGGCTGAAAGTCAGAATTGCCAATGAACCAATACTGGACCCATTTTAGGTTGCATAAAGTGTACTTGAGAGCTTTGGTCCAATTCTCGTGCTTGTTAAAACTTTGGGTGATCGTGTAACTTTCCACTTTGTCATTCTCGATCCTGTGTAGAAAAAAAAAAAAAAACCTATCAGTTTGGTACCGAGCCCAACTTAAAAATGCCAAATAGTGCATCCAACTTCCTAAGCAGAAATACCACAACTGATCAAACGATATATTATGAGTTTACTAAGCCAATCTCTGTAACTGCTAAATACAGTGCACAATAAGCAGAAATATCAGAAGGTATATATAGGAGTAATTTTATGACTCACTTAGGTGCTTATAAGTTCTAAAACTGCAAGGTAAAGTTCAACCGAAGCTATATATACAAGTGCGCAACACAGAGAAGTCGCTGTCTTTCATATCCTGCAGTAGTTCATTTCTGCAGAAAATTCAGAGGGGTGAAATGAAAGCCCAGGACAGCCCACTATGCATGTTATTGTTCTAATAAGAAATTTGATGATTTAGAGCAAGAAGATGCTGAAGAATGGATGCGGATATCCTCCAGCAAAGGTTGGAACTTCCAACCATTGTGAGAGAGATAAATCATAGGGGTCCTTTGGATCTTGACGCGATTGGTAAGGCCGTGGAGGGCCGTTTTGAGCCCGGGGGAGGGTTTTAGACCTCCCACCGAGATTCGATCCGTACCTCATCCGTAAGCTACCACACGCCTTACTAATGCACCACCCCGTGGGGACAAAAATTCAAAATTAATAAAAATAATTTGATTGGAGATGCAGGGTACGGAAACAGATGAATTTGTGTAGACGATGAGTGGTAGTATCAGTATAAAAAATTCGATAATCTAAGTATGGATCGTATTGGATCAGTGATACAAGTGGGATCAGAATTAGTGTAAAAAAAAAATCAACAAATAAAAAATGAAAAGAAAAAAATAATTAACAATAACTAACTATTAATAATTCACTGATACTTTAAATTATTAATAATAATTAAGGTTACAATTTAAATTATTAATAATTATCTTACTAATTCTATTGACTTAATTAAGTTTGATTAACTATTAACTAAATACATATATAGTTAAATAATAGTTTAAATTTAAAGAATGATGATACCAAAACGACTATACCAATTATTATACTTTAGCTACGAAATTTCTGGTAGGAAACTGTAATAAACAAACCAATCTAATTAAGAGATCTACCTGTAAGGCAATCTAAAACATTTTTCTTGTGGTATATTATTTTCCAGATCGTTGTGATTTGCAAATTCAGCAAAGTCTTTGAGGCATGTCAAGAATAAAGTCATTGCTTTGTCATAACGCGTGCTCCAGAACACATTCACAGGACCAAACCTGCTAACAAATAATAAACTATATTAGTAAAGTAACAATAACATCAAATCGATTGCACTAAAACTTCAAAAACTACTGCTAGGAGGAAAGAAGCCAGCGTATACTAGCACAGGAATTTGTCAAGGCAAAGGACATTGTAATAAATAAAATAATTACAATGAAAACAACAGAAACGACTAGAAAAGGAACAATTTCGGCTAATGAAGCAAAGCACTATTGTTGAAGAGCAAGCAGACCATCCCATGTTGAAATTTGATTTAGTCTTCCAGATTTTACTTGGGGCTTGTTCGGGAGGAGGTGAGGGAAGGGGAAGTAAGGGGAAGGGAATTGTTAACCTTGTTTGGGAGGGGGTGAGGGAAGAATAAGTAAGGGGAAGGGAATTTTAAATTTTGTTTGGGAGGGTTTGAGGAAAGAGGAAGGAAGGGTAAATTTTAGCCTTCCTTACCCATAAAAAGGGAGATTTCCTTATGCCCCAATTTGTGTAAGTTTTAACCCTCTCTTCCCCTCCCCTTCCCTTCCCAGTACATACACTTCTCTCACCTCCTCCCAAACAAGGCATTAAGCGGCATATCATTCTGTTTCAGAACTTGTCAGTATTTACTTGCTTTAGAAGCTGGCAGTATTTCCTTTACCTTTCTCCAATATCAGCACTTCCTTTTGTTTTTAATGTCCTTGCTCCTTAATGTTCAGAACTTATTTCCTTTTGTTTTTAATGTCCTTAATGTTTGCTAAGGCACGTAATCAAGGTTTGAAATACTGATCTGTGTCGGACGAAATGAGCGATTTTTCTTGTTCCGACATGGAATTGATACCGGCACGCCCTTGAGATGCGAGACCGATGACAGACGAGCCTCCACGGGGCAACGGGGCCTAGCCCGGGGCCACGGGCGACCTCGTGCGAGCCCATGGTGGCCGCTACGGCCTCACGTGCGACCATGAGTAGCCTCGCGCGGGGCCGCAGCGGCTGCCGACGGCCTCGTGCAGGGCCGCATCCATCTCCGACGGCCACCGGCAGCCTCGTGCGAGGCCAGGGCTGCCGTTGACAGCCGCACGCGGCCTACACGAGGTCGCAGCGCCTACGAGCTACTCGCTCGGGGTCGCGACAGCCACAGGTGGCCTCGCTGCAGCAGCCGTCTGCAGCCTCATGCGAGGCCATGGCTGTCGCTGGCAACCGCGCGCGACCTTCGCAAGACCGTAGACTACTCGCTCAAGGTCGCGATAGCCACAGACGACCTCGTCGCGTGGACGTGCCAGATGTCGACTGCCTCGCGTGGGGCCGTGGCGGCTACCGGCGGCGCGCGTGTCCTCCGAGAGGTCGCGGGGACGACGAGCGAGTTAATTTTAAAATCAATCAACTTCCCAAACTATAGTTTAACTATAGACTAAATAAAATCAATTAAAATTTAATAAATTTATTTTATTAATTTATATATTATAAATAATAATTTTATTATTATTAAAATTTATTTTATTTTTTAATCCTATTTAATTGAAATTAATTAAATTAATTTTTATTATTTTTAATATTTAAGTTAAAAAATTTATTTTTAATTTATGTATTTTATATTTAAAAATTATCGAAATTTATCGATACGCCACGATATAATATCGAAACCATATCGTTCCGGTTGCGAACCGAAATCTCTATAAAGATCAAAATTTTAAACCTTGCATGTAATCATCTAAATGTGAAAAAGGTATAACTATGACGTAAGAGGAAGTTTTTTTTTGGATGAAGTTGCTGGCTGAAATTTCCAATTTGAGCTTACTGCCATGATTCATATCACTTGTTCCTTCTCATGTGTAGTGAATTTGTGAGTTCTTATCTAGGATGTGATTGCTTTGCATTTGTGAGTTTCTTCTCACTTGTTTCTTCTCTTTTCTTTTGGAGGGCTTAAAGGGTAGTCCAGTGCAAGATGATCAAGCTAATGTGGGATCCCGATGAAGGATCGAACTACATTGAATCTATCGTATGTAGTCTTATCCTATATTGCAAGAGACTTTTCGCAACTTGAATCAATGATCACAAAGTCACACAACAACAACTTTATTGTTTCTCTAAGACTCCCTTTCTTTTTTCAGCAAGTTATCCATCATCTGGTATTAGAGCTATTGTTCATGAATTCTCAGGTTGTATGAAGAGAAAGCTAGGAGGGAGAACTTGAGCACATTAAAACATTTCAATCCCATATAGATTTGATTTTCCTTACTCTTACAACGAAGGGTAGATATACACAAAGAGGTATGACTTTGCAATGTGCTCAAATTCAAGGTCTCCAGTGAAGGAGTTTGAGGACACTATAAAAAAAATAAAGTTTTAACCACAACAAATATTGTGATTGTTATCACTATAACATTTTCATCGAAGAAGTTGTCAAAACAACTGTATTTGTGACAACTACTTTTTGTCAGTATTCAACTAAGCATTAAATTTATTTATTTATTATTAAAGTTTAGTAATGGTACTATCAAATGAAATGTCAATAAAATAAAAATTATTGACAAAAATTTAATATTGTGGATAATAATAGATGTAAAATACGAAGAAAAAAAATTATTATGGATTAACCCTTTAATTAAGTGGGGTTAATTAGTAGATTAAATTGGGCTCAATAAGTGGACTAATTGGGTTGGTATTGGGTTGTATTGGGCTTAGGCTGAAATTGGGCTTGGGCTGATTGGGCTTGAACCGGTTTGGGCTGGTCTAACCAAATCGCTCGAACGACTTGTAAAAGCTCCGAACGAATCGATCTCTCGCGATTTCACTGTCTCCTTCTCTTCTCCTTCGTCTTTCCCGATCGCGATTCCTTCTCTTGCTCGTTTTGCCGCCGCAAGCTTCCCGATCGCACGCGACGCCGTCGACTTCTTCGGTCATCGCGACCGCCGCGAGCTCAATGTGTGGTCGTTGCTGTCTCTTCCTCTTCATCACCGACGCTTCCTCATTTCCGATCGCGTCTTCCCGATGCTTCCATTCGTCGCTGCCGGAGTTCTCTAGCGTTGGCCACACAAGGGTTTTTCCCTTCCAGCCGGTAGTCATTCTTCTCCCGTTCGTGCAGCTTTGCTATTCCCTGTTTCGTCACCGCGGCTCATCTCTTCCGACGATCTGCCACTGTCGACCCTAAGCTAGTCGATCTCCGCCCGATGCTGCCTTATCACCACTGTCGGAGCTCTCCGTCGCCGGCCCGGTCGGAGTTGCTCATCGTCACCGTTGCTCGAGCTCAGATCTGCCATCGTCGACGCTCGAGCTCAGCCCGCCGTCGCCTCTCCTCTTCCGCCGTTTCATCATCGACACAGTGTTGGAGTTGGTGTTGCGCCGGAAAACAAGGGGGTGCTGTCGGAGGAGATTTGATCGGTAAGCTCTTGTTACCCTTTTTTTTTTGTTCAGTGGTAATTGCTGTGTTGTTGTGTTCCGGTGAGTGGACTGATCTATACTTTGGCTGTGAGTGATGAAGAACTTAGGGTATCAAATTGGAGAGAGAGCACAGTTATGTCGAATCGGCAATTGGTGGTTTGGGCAGAAGGTTGTGGCTGTTGAAACTGCCGTGGAAATCAGAGTTGAGCAGGGAAGTTGGATTCGAATTGGCAGTGCAAGGTAAGGCTGTTGGGTGATCTTGTGAGTAATTTCTTCATTTCGTTGGTCTTGGAGGTTGTATTCATTTTAACTGAACTGAGCAAAGATTTCGGTTGAATAAATCTGATTGTTCCAGATGGGATAACTATGCTCGGATTGAAGGGACTACGTTGGGTAAGTTGGGTTAGTTCATATCAAACCCTTGTAAGCTTATCCGGAAGCTGTGTTGATGGAATTGGACTAGGTAAGTTCGATTTGGGATTTGATATCATCCTTGGACTTATGATAGTAATTGTCAATGTTGATTTCAGGACTTTGATTAGTGATGGATGCTCGTATGCATGGACAGCTAGCCAGGCTACATAGCAGGTGGGTAATATCTACCTGGTCCGGTAGTTTTGACCAAATTCCAGTGCATGAATTTGGATATATATTTATACCTGTTTACCTTAAATCCACTCATGTTTAATCATATGCTTGTACTGCCTTTGACCTTTGAGATATATACTCTGCTACTTCATTGATTATCTAGCACGGATAGGAACTATAAATCCTATTATGTGTTAGCCGATGGATGTTCAGTAAGTACAGGTGGTTAGGGTTATCCTTGTGACCTCAGATTGGATTACTGTGTTACATCACTAGGGTTAGATGATGGTTTGGGTTATGGAGTCGATTGTTATATCATACCCGTATTAGTGGTGCATCTATGGTGGATTTAGTTGTCTGTGCATAGATAAGTGTGTGGTTGTCAGTATGTGGCCATGAACTAGAGGTCCTAGCGTGATGGTATATCCATTATGGATTGTATATCTGTGTATGGTTATATGGATGGTCGATAGTATCTCGCTACTGACTAGAGGTCTTAGCGTGGTTGACTGTCAGATGAGTATGACTCTTTGTACGATAGAGAGAGTCTTGTGGATTGTAGTTCTTGCATAGTTGACTTTTGGTTGACCAGGACTCCCCGTGAGATAGGGAGTGTTGCGAGGATACTTGTGTGGAGCTATGCATCATTACACTTGCATGCATCTTTGTTAGTGAGTCTCCCTTGTGGTTGAGGCAGGTCGTCGGTCATCCTGCCTCCCCGACCCTTTCGGGGTAGTAGTACTTGAGGTTGAGGCGAGCATTGGATGTCTTGTGCGCTTCGGCCACTATAAACGGTGGTAGTGGAGATTGGTTGTGTGACGTCTGCGATTGTCTGTGTGCGGCGCTTGTCTACTCATGGGTAGGACGGCGTGGCTTTGCGGCGGGGACCCTAGGAGTAGTTAGCTCTTTGCGGCTTATATGCTACTCGGTCATACTACCTGACTTCGGCCGCTCGAGAAGTAGTAGTAAGCTGAGTTGGGCTGAGTCATGTCGTGCCACCACAGCGCTCTGGGGTCGTGGTTGGGCCAGTCATGAGCAGTGACCGTGCATACATCGATATATATGTATGCATGTATTTGATATATGTTTTACATATGCCTGTGAGATGCTGCATTTGATTGAGCTATGATTGCTGCATATGGTTGTTCATCATGATACATGTCATTTGCATTTTATATACTGCTGTATGATGAGCATGATATATGTGTTGGTCTAGACTGTTGTATGCATTTGATTAGCGTCATGTCATAGTGTGGTATGGACCGGGATATTATTACATGTGATTATATACTGTTCATATGTCTGAGTGTTGGTCAAGTATGAGATTAACTTTGTACGTATATGGGTTATGTTATTGTACACCTGTTCAGGATGATATAGCTTATGGTGTTGCAGACCATCAGGTACGTTGGTACATTACTTCATGTTCAGTTGATCAGTTTAGTATATACATTGAGTATGACTATACTGTGGTTACTTGTTAGTAGATTTGGATATGACTGTATGTTTATTGGACTCATGCTGTATACCTGTAGATCTTCACATGTATACTTGTAGATCTCTATATCCTTATATGTTGTTCATGCACTTTCTATATATTACCCCTGAGTTTATACTCACCACCCCGGGACCCTGGGTTTCCTGTCGCCCAGGTAACAAGTAGAAGATTCCTTGGACGTTCGGAGCTTCGCCAACTGATCCCATCTCACACCGAACAATTGGGGTTTTCCACGTATTTGCTTCCGCTGTTGTTTTGTATTATGGCCATGTATAATCAGTGTTGTATTTGGCTGTTGGTTTGTATGTTGTTTTTGTGTAGTATGTTAGAGTCGCACCGGTGCGCACCTTTGTGTTGTTATGGATGTATTGTTCAGTATTGTCCATATATATGTCATGTTGTTGTGGGCCTACGGGCCTTGTATTAACCCGATATGTTGCCACATACAGGGGAGATGTCGTCCGTTTACTTTTCGGTACGGCATACTCTCGGAGCGTGACAATAGACTTGGAAAATGTTTCTTTTTTGTTGCTGTCACAGAAGCATGCTTTAAAATTATGACAATGAATCACGTCACTAAAGTATTATTAATATTTGTTAACTTTTCACATGTATTCTGATGATAAAATAGTAAAATTAGTAGTATTACATGGTTTAAGGTTGAGATAACTTAAAGGCTGAATAATTACATTATTGAAAATTTTGATTAATGAGAAAAAAACATGATTTACCCAAAGATAGCTAGTTCAAACAAAAAATACCTGAGCACTTTTCACTAAGGATAAAAAAGGAAACCATAACCTAATCCCAGTCCCAACTCCTCTGTCTAATTGTAGCTATGTCGTTACTAATTCAGAAGACTTCATGTTGATAGACAAAAAGAAGCTAAACAATAAGCATTTTGTAAAGAAAGTCATCTGTATAGAAGTAAAAAACAGTAGACATGGAAGCCAAGCAGTGAGAACTTACAGCTCGTATGTGTTATTGTGGTTGTCCATAATACAGGGATAGCTTCCCATGGGAAGAATCTTGATTCGATATCTACAGCAAATAAGTCAATAAAACCAAGCAGCATTATATCCATGCAGATTATCTTCTCGACAGATTTGTCTGATATCAAGAAAATTGGTAAGAAGAAACATTACGGGCAGGATGGCAAACAAATTTTGATTGCAACACTATACCACCAAAAGGTTACAAAGTTGCTGCAAATTTTCCTAGAGTTAATAGATTTGGTTTTGCTTCAGAATGTAGAATTTAACTATGATACATATGATCAAGAAATATTATTCATGCAAAGAAAATCCACTGGAAAATGGTAAATATTACCAGCCATCAAAAAAACGTTTATGTTGCATGAACCCAACTATCACCAAACCTATGGAAAATTCATAAGCCTTTCTAGGTCTTCCCAGTAACAAGAAATCTTGAATATATACTTCCATTTTGTTTCACATATTGTCAATTCTCTCCACAAGTTTCTGGCTAAAATGACATTATGACAAGACAAATTGGATCTCTAATAATAAATCTATAATTACCTCAGTTCTCACTAGTATATTTACATTATTTTGTTTTTGTGTGGGTGACAAATTGGATGTGACAACTGAGAGACTTGCCATTGGCATCAGTTGTAAGAAATCAATGTTATATTATCATCCATGAATCCATCATTTCTGCAGAGGTATCTGGGTTCACAAAATTTAGTTGTATATGAATTTCGTCATGGAAGATTACACACTACTAACTGAGAAAACATAAAAATGAAACTAGAATTTTGAAGAATAGGGCATCCCTCACCCGCAAATGCTTGTGAAAAATAAATGATATTAATGTTGTTTTGAAAACTGCCAAAGTAGGTTCCAAACCCAGATGAAAAAGGTTAAAAGGTCGTGTTAGGTTACCAACCAACATCAAACATAGACAAATGTTTAATGAAAGGATCCATCAAACCATTTTGCTAATTTAGGATGTTGTCAAAAAGGAACGCATTGCAGGACACAATTGCAAGTCCCTGCAAAGACCGCTACATTTCGATAAGAACTTGGATATAATGTTAAATATGCAAAAGTTTTCATGCCATAGGTTATATAAGAACAAACATTATAGGAATATTGATTATCTTAGATTTGGAATATGGAACGTAAAAAGTTCACCGATAAAGTAATAGAAATAGTAGATACGATGATTAGAAGAAGAATTAATATTTGGATTTACAAGAGATAGCATGGAGTAAGAGAGAAAGTTTAGGTGACTTTATCGTAGAATTCAAGCTTCAGAAGTAGAGCATGCTTTAAAATAAGATACAAAATGAAAAAGTAGTTGGACCAAATGAAATTCCGATAAAGTTATAGAGATGCTTAGGGAAGCGAGATATTGAATGACTTGCGAAGTTATACAATCTGATATTGAAAACGAAAAAAATATTTGATCCGTGAAGGATAAGTACTCTAGCGTCCCTATATAAAAACAAAGAAGACGTACAAAATTATGTGAATTACATAGGCATTAAAATAATGGGTCATAACATGAAACTTGGGAAAAAGTTATTGAACAAGAAAACTAAGAATACCAAATTGATCGAAAATCAATTTGTATTCATGTCTCGAAGGTCTTCTTAGACAACTAATTGAAAGGTATCAAGAAAAGAAGCAAAACTTACACATGGTATTTGTTGACCTAGAAAAATCTTATGACAAAATCCCATGGGAAAATGTGGATAATTCTAGAAAAGAAAGGTATTAACATAACGTATATTGAAATAATTAAGTATCTATACGAGAATGCAATGATAAGGGTGAAGACTACAAGCAGATTAACCGAAGAATTTCCTATAAAGATAGAGTTATATTAAGGATCATCTTTAAATTCTTTTTTTTTATACTAATCATAGATGAACTCATTGGATACATTAGAAACGTTACCACATTGCATGTTATTTGTAGGTGATTATTTTGACATATGAGACACATGAAGAAGTAAATACTAAGCTCGAATCTTGGTGGAAAATACTAGAAGTAACATGTTTTAGGTTTAGCAAAGTAGAGACAATATTTGAAATTTAAGTTTAGCAATATTAGACGTAGTAAGACAATTGTTAAAATAAGAGATGACAAGTTGCCTATAACTGAGAGCTTTAAGTATTTAAGATCATTTTTACAAAAGAATAAAGGAGTTAAGAAAGATATATATATAATACAAACGAGATGGTTGAAATGAAAGAGAGCATCGGGTGTTCTTTGTGATAATTACTCTCTTTAAAACTTAAAGAAAAATTCTAAAAAATAAAGGCTAGACCTTGTATGTTATATGAAGCTAAATGTTGGATTATTACTCGAACACACAAGCAGAAGATGAGAGTTGCAGAGATAGGATGATAAGATGGATCTACGTACATATAAGGAGAGGCAAAATAAAAAATAAAAATATTAAAGAGAAAATTAGAGTTACACTTACTGAGGAAAAACTCTGAATGACACTTTTAAGATGGTATCGTCATATAGTTAGACAATCAAGTTAGGTGATGTAAAACTATGATAAATATGCCCATTAAATGAGGAAGAAGAAGATCAAAGATCATTTGGTTAACAATGATAAAACATGATAAAATTTATTTGAATATAAATGATGATATAATAGGAAATAGAGCTCAATGTTACAGGAGGATCTATATAGTCGACCCCATCTAAATGGATAAGGCTTGGCTATTATTGTTGTATTAATGTTGTCTTGCAATTCCAAATGAAATTTTACACAATCACATAATCAAATACTTCGTGAGCAAGAATATAAAAACATAAAATTAACCATAAGATGTCAATCAAAATAATTCCCTAGGAATATTTGAGGGATACAAAAACTTTGGTCGAGAATGTTGAGCCATAGTATGAAGAAGGAGGCACGCCTGACCCCAAGCAGCATTTATTTCATCCCATTCAACCTAGGGGAAAATGTCAAATAAGATAATGCTAGAGAAATAGGACGAAAACTAAAAAATAGCAACTCAAAATAAACGTTTACAATAGAGTAGATTCAACACTAGAAATCAAAATTTACACAAACAAAAAATGATCAAACAAAAGAGATACCATAAGTATTTTCTAGTGTGCAATTTGATTTTATCAACTCAAAATCTTGAATAAGCCCAAGGAAAGAAGAATAAAAGAAGAATCAAATAAAGAAACACTTGTTTGTTTGCAGCATACCGGTATCTTAGGAAGCCGACCAAGTCGAAAGTTGTTAATTGTTCCAAATTCCCCATCATGTGAAATAGAGAATGCATCATTTAGCACATTGGTTCTTTTTAGCAATTCCAAGTGCGCTTGGGAAACCTCTACCTTTGCCAACAGAGCATCTCTCTCTTCCTATCAAGTAGTGGGTAAAAACATAAATTTCATGGAAGGAATCCTGATCACTGATCAACAGCTATATTGAGTATAGGTAAAAATTTGAGGTGTAAAACAATAACTAGCAGTATAGGCTTCAGGATTAAACGATGTATAACTACAAACACTTGGACAAAAAATTCTGTTTGTACCTATAATTTAAAGATACTCCCCAAAGAAAATTGCAAAGGAAAGAAAATTGTCCATATTTTGTAGATAATCACAATTATAAAAATGTTCATCGAATATTGCATTTAGTAGTAGTGCAGAATACCTTAGAAGTTTACGCTCTTATATGAAACTACCTGATGAGATATGAGCTTGAACTGGAAAGTGTTGAACTCATGCCAGTATCTGTAGAAGGAAACAACAAAAAAATATGGATGTTTATTCACATTACCATAAGAGTTAAATAATAATTAAAAGGAAATAGAAAAAAAATAGCACGATATGCCAATTCAAAGAGGCTGGAACAGTTCTCCAAGACAACCTAATATGATCAGAAAAAAAACTAAAATAAACATGAGTTGTTTACTTTCTTGTAGAAACTGAAATAAAAAAAACAAAAGCAGTCATAAGTATAAGTTTATAGGAGTACTACCAATCCAAGAAACTAGAATTGGATATTGCTATGACATGGCACTATATAGAGTTCAATTAAGGGATAGGATCTATGTTGTTGACCCAAATAGTAGGACTCAGTAGGATATTATTTATCTATTTTAAATATGTTAGAATATAGATATTATCAATGCCCATTTGTTACATAAACTAGATAACCAAATAATAAAATAAAATAAAATTGACTACCACACTTAAGAAACATGACGTTGCAATGCACTGCATTGAAGATTGGAGTATTGTATTGAAGTTGATGACATCTTCATGAGAGAGTTCTTCAATTTGGTGATGATACTCTTTCGTTAGGATCGATCCTTTTAGTCTTTTTATGTCCACTCATTTTTGGCTTCCCTTTTCTGACTTCTATTCATTTAGTGTCACCCCTTCTCTCAGTTTCCCCTTTAAAGACTATTCTTTTTAAAATTAGACAGAGTCACATTTGGGAAAAGGGAGCCTGACTGGCCTGTCTAAGATTGAAAAGGTTAGTCCATTCCCTTTCTCCCTATAAAGGGTCATGATTAGGTGTAAAAGAGAGCTGAAAGATTGCAGTGGAAGTCAACGTCTTCATGGCAGTGACAGTGTATCCAACAATTGAAGGCAGCTAGGTATCAGTGTTATGGATGATCTATTTTTGATCCTGGTGCAACCTCACAATGGCAGGCGAATGCATTTGGAAGTGCAGTCAACCATGATGCTTAAAGGAATCAATAAGTGTCCTTGATTTGCAACAACCATTATTAGGTGTAACTCATTGCTTATGGTCCTTGTGACCCACATCAGAGTTTTTTTTTTTTCCTTTGCTTCTCCTCCTCACATAAATACTCCTAAATTGCTATCAATGGATCCAAAATAAAATTTGGCAGGGAATCAACAATTTTTCCACAATTCTCACTCTATTTGGTCAATTTTCAACAAGATTCCTGATTTTGGTGATGTCAATAGTGTTTCGTCGCCTCAAACATATATCCAATATATAAGTTAAAATCGAATGGGCTCTTGTCAATCCCAATCTGAATTGGCCAATCCATATCAGATGGGCTTCATAAGTGACAGAGAGGCATATGTGGATGATATATGACATATAACCCGTGTATGTGAAGCGCCAAAAATTTGAAATTTTTTTTTCATGTAGATGAGTTTTGTAGAACCAAAGATCAACTAACGCCTAGATGAGTCTGGAAGAACCAAAGAACATCTAAAGCTCAGTTATAACTTGCACTAACCCCTTCTCAAATGGAGAGGAATTTTACCATATTGTTCTCCTCTAGAAGATGGGATAGTTCTTGAACTACTGAAATGCATAATTTTATAAATTTTAAGTTTTTGATATGGTAACTTGTAAATGTTACCTTTAACACTTGATTTACAAGTGTCGAATTCTATAATATGATCTACTACATTGTTGATTAATATTTGTTGGGCCTAAAATTTATGTTTGATAAATTTTTATGTGGAATTATGGATTGGAAGGTTGACTAATATACTTTGTTAATTACATTACACTTTTATCAATATATATAATTTTATCTGTTTTAATATATGGACCAATATGCCCGCATAATGCATTTGCAATATGCAAGGGCTCAATCATATATTGATTGCATATGCATTTTAAAACCTTGCCTTTAGATTTTTAGCTTCTGAAATTGTCTCAGTAGTGCAAATTAAAATATAGTTAAATTAATTATAAGCAACTAGTGTAATAAAACTTTAGACAACATACACCATCATATACAAAATAGGAAACTTAGACTTTGATGTAAAGCTGCAAGAAAATTCATTAGATACACTTCCAATATTTCTAAAACTATAAAACTATTTAAGTACGCAAAGAGATATATCATTTATCATACTATCTGAAGTTCACCACAAAAATTGTAAAACAATTCTAGCATAAAATTTATTGTAGCTAAATAAAAAGTCATGTGCAACAGTGTAAATCCTTACCTTGGGGTTACAATATAGCAAGACCACTTCATGACTTTAATATAATCTCATCAACCATCAGAATTACATCAAAATTCGATCCACCTAGTTATCTACATCACATACATTTTTTTATGTATACTATCACCTACAAGGGCGAATAGAAAAAATGTAGAAATGTCTGACACTCTGCAAACAAAATATAGTTTTGGCTGACAGAAACTCTTATGAGATGCAACCATCAGATGCATATATCATGATGAATGTTTAAAACAAGAGAAAAAGGAGGAAGAAAGGTCAAACAATCTTTAGCCAAAGAAACTGACAAAACAACTGAATGTAAAGAATTTCTAGTTTAGATACGACACATGATCATGCTAACTCACAAAGAAAAAGTAAAATTTCAATCTCCTATATGTTCTTCATCAAATCCTCCTTCATTTATTGTTGTTCTAATGCAGATTAGGGATTTATTTATTTTTTTGAAGTGTTAGACTTTGAAATAAAATATTTTGGTATATCCTTTTATTTTATGTGGGAAAATTAATTAATTAAAGTAGTATTTGATTTGACAATTATATGTTTAGAGAACAGGAGATTTATTCTAAGTTTTGATCTAATCCTGTTTCGGTATAAATATTTCTTTCTTCCCATGTTAATAATCTTTCAGTTTAATAATATTACTCATTGTAAATTATGTTGTCTTTATGAGATTACTCTATGTTCACTTGAAAGAATAGAGGGAACGAAAAACAACAGAATCAAAAAAGTGGAAGCTCGAAATGCATACCTCTCCTCTAACTCCTTAAAAAGTTCCGATTTTGTTTCTAGCTCCTTCAACTCAGCTTTGACCTCCAAACACTGCTTCTCAGCTTCTTCAATTGCTGATTGAAGCCCTTTTTCTTCTTCCTCAATCTAGGTGTGTTTTGACCAGAAAATTTTTCAAAATGTTTAAAAGCTAATAAGTCATTCAGAAAATAAGCATAAATGAATTGATTTACGAAAGTATGAAAAAAAAAGCTTCCTTCTTAATAAGCATACTGAGAAGATATCATGCATAAACTCAAAGTGGCACAACACCAAATATTCTCTGTCTAGTCTTCTTAGATGTTTCCATAAAACAAATCTCTTGAAAAATAAGATAGTGAGATGGAAAAAAATATGTTACAATGTTAAAGGATGGATAGGGTTCGACATCAGATTAGGGCCTCAATGAACTTATTTGCATTGACTGTTTTCATGAATGAATAACTAGTTTATATTTAACTGCAACCATAATTATCATAAAGTTGATATGCAATTCAGCTCATGGAAAGGTAAGACTAATAAAGGAGTAGCAAAAAAAAGAGGAGTTGGAAAAATCTAAATTAAAATAGTAATGAGACAATGAACAAGTCAGAGAAGATGAGATAATTGACCCTTACCTTCTCTTTCTCCTTCATAAAATCAGCCTCACTGAGAACATCAAATGATTCAATCTCAGACCTTTGCAGACATGCTTCATAAGCTTTAATGTCTCTGTTCACATCTTCAACCTCTTTCTCAAGTTTATCCGATAACATCCGCATACATTCCAAGCAAAGAGGTTGTTCCACCTAGAAAGAAAGGCAAGAAAATTAAAAAAATCTAAAGAAAAAATTTCCATGTTTTTTTATAAATTGAAAGCTTAATTCAGTGAACATGAAAAACAGGACAACTAAATGGCATCAAGAGTAGATTTTCAAGTCACCAACTAGTTGAAGAAGCTGCAAAACTAGCAATACGGTTCCCACCAATCTATTTAAATTAAACTTGATTAAACCATAGTACCTGAGTTTGGGAAGTGGCAATATCAAATGCCCTTTTCAGGACTATGTTAGAGTGGAACCCTGAGCTATTAACCTGCAAACCACTGCTATGGTTTCCATCTTGAGCTGACATTTGGGCTCCACCTCCTTCAGGAATTGTCTCACTTTTATACATTGAAGCAGCCGAAGGTGGTAATACAACATATGAATCTTCAATCTCCTTTGCAGATTGGTTACTGTCAGTGTGAGAAGTTCCACTACGCAAGCGAGGAGGAACTCCATGACTTTGAAATTTCTGTTTATGTAGCACAACAAAAGAATGATCCATAGGGCTAGAAACCATAAGGCTGCCTTGAACTGATGACGCCTGCATGCCTATTCATATATAAGAGGTAAATGTAAGTGATCAATGTAACACAGGAAGCACTTATGAGCTGAGAAAATATTTTCATTAGCCCTTCCCAAACAAGAAGAGAATATGAGTTTGCAGAAACAATTTCAGGTTAAGATTTAATATTATTGCAGGTCGTATTAGGACACTTGGGAGCTCTAACATAGTTCAAAGATTTTGAAATGAACAAAGCAGAAAAAAAAATCCAATAGATACCAAAAGAATCATAGATGCACAATAAAGAAATTAAGAGAAGCAGAAAACTCTGACCAGAGCGTGAGGCATCATTGAAGAATTTGTCCGCATAGGACTCGACCCCTACGATGCAAAGTGGATGGCGACAATTTTGGCAGACCCATCTAGGAAGGTTTGGATCCATTGGGAAGCTCCCACTCTTATCACCCCCTCCAATCACATCTTTCATCGTTGCAGATTTGTTTGAAATCATCGAGCAATTCTGTGATTACTTGAAGAGATGGAGAAGTGAGACAAAAGGTAAATAAGGAGAAATAAGAAATATATAATGCAATTTTATACCATAGTATCCTACCAAGGGTAAGTTACTAATTTAGTATGAAAGAATAAAACCTAGATATCAGCCGAACAATGCATCATGAAACAGAATGCAGTGTCTCTGCCTACAAACACAAATTAGGCAATGTCGCCCCACTGGTTGGCACAGTTGTTAGTTGGTAACTGTACCACATGATATCTTAGAATCCATTTTCAGTAGATGGGAAATGTCTGACTTGGTTCCTGATCTCTCCGTGCAAAGAGACCACCGTGCCAGAGCAAAATCCCTCATCCTTTGTTAAGCCAAAGGGCCGACCATAAGGGGCGCTTGGCATACGCTATCACATTTTGTCACACAAATTGCAGGCAATGCCAGGTTTACTAAAAAAATTGATGTCAATAAAACCTAGACATCAAGATAAAACAGTACCAAACAGAATGATGTTGCTGTCTACCTGCGCAAACAATAATTATGTTAGGTGTAAGAAAAAATGACGTCAATAAAATCTAGATACCAGAAGAACAATGAATTCAAACGAAGCATAATACAGTTTCAGTCTGCATACACAAACTGTAGACTGATATTACCTATTACCTAGTCTCCTTCTCTCCCTCTACAAAATACAGTTTCGATCTACAACACCGGATCGGCACCAAAACGAGGGAGAGAAGGAGAGGGAGAGGTAAGAGCTTACCTGGGCGGAGAGAGACTGCGATGAGATGCGAGGACCAACGACGGCGACAAGCGACGGTAGGCGAGACACGGAATCGGAAGAAGAACGGACGGAGAAAGAAAAAACCTTAATCTCGGTTTTATTATATTTATATCTAATCACAAGTTTATATATAACTTATATATTATATAGTTATATTAGTTTAATTTCAAAGTTTTTATAAGTTTAAAATTTTAATTTAAATTATAAAAATAATTTAAATAAACTTAAGTTTTTTAATCTCTGTTAAAAATTAATTATAAATTTAGAATAATTTTAAAATTTCCTAAAATATAATTTCAAAAACTAAATCGTCAAAATTAAAAACTTTTAAAGAAATTAAAAATGGTTCTTTGAACTCTTTTTCAAATATTTTTATTTTTGAAATTTTTAAATATTTTCCATTTTTATTTATTTTTAAAACAATTATTTTCGTACCTTTTATATCTTAATCATTAAAACAATTTTAAATATTCAAATATAACTTTTTATATTAATAAAAAAAATCATTAATATATATTATATTTAAAAAATACTAAAATGACAGCTCAAATTAATTTTTTCCAACAAGAAGATATTATATAAAGATTTATCTATCCTGATTAATTAATAGAAGCTCTTCGGTGAATCTTGAAATGAGTAGTTGATGCATGAGCCATCAAGCCGTCAATTTGAGTTAGGCCGCTGGATTAATCTACCTCATCAAATAATTTAAGTGGATTAGATTAAAATTTTATAAATTCGTCATTTTGATGAATCTAAACAAATTAACCCGTGTGAAATTACGAGTCTAAATAGATTGACCTACGATAGACTTAAGTTGCTATGTGAGTTGAGAAATACTAAAAAAAAAAATAAAACATGTGAAAGAAATATTATTTAAATTTTTTTACCAATATTCTAAACTAATAAAGCAAATTCTTTATAATCACAATCTTCTTTTATCACACATATATAGAAGAAGTTAGAGAAAATAATAATAAAAAATATTATTTGAGTACTTTAATAATTTTTTATACTCTAATTAATTTATAATTATCTTGTCACTATTATTTAAATAATATAAAAAATAATGACATATCAAAATTAATAGATAAAAATTAAAATATTTTAAAATATTAAAGAATCAAAAATATCGATCTCAATTACAAAATTTTAATTTCTTCAAATACATTTTCTTTTATCATAATACTCTATTTGTCTTGTCAATTATCGTCAAATCCATAATCCATTTTAGATTAGATTGAAATTTTTTCAACCTATCAAAATGACAGCTCCCATCCCTCCCCATTAAATATTAAATTTATGGTGAATTAACTCATTCAATGGTAAATCAATCCGTTTGACCGCTCTATTAATGCGCTTGCCACCGTGTGCCATTAGTTCCCTACATTACAGGGCGTAGACAGCTCAACGTAGTACAACTTGAACTGCTCTTATTTCCCGATTCAATTTAACTTCCATCAAGAAAATGAATCTTTTCTTTTTTAGCAACAATAACATAGGCATGGCTATAGTTGTTTTTTTTTTTTTTTTACGTTAACGAATTTGAGAGAAGTAACTAAAACCTAGGAATGGTTCTCTCCTGCCGAAATACTTAGAAGGATGATAACATTAGAGGAAAAATGGAGAAGCGTTGTCCAAGTTGGCATGAAGCATATACAACAAAATTACTCTTACAAAAATGAGCATCGCTAGTAATAGAACGCAAGCAGCACACGATCACGTTGTTACATTAGAAACGAGAGTTAAAGCTCAGAAAGGATCGCAGGAATGTAGTGAGATAGTTCAGCTGTAAGGGACTGGAATCCATTTACAAGCTGCGTGTGGAAGTCCTGATCTTCTTCGCCAATCAGTCTAAAATGTACTCGGATTGCCCGTTTGCAAACAGCCATAAATTCAAGCAGGGCCGCTATAAGTTGCTGCAATTCTTGAGACCGAAGCCTTGTAGCAGGCTCACCCGACAAAAAAGCTTTGCAGACACTAAGAACTCCGCTGTTCACCTGCATTACCCAGTTCTAAACTGTGATGATGTGGATGTGAAATGAAGACTTGAAGAAGCAAGAAAATGTTCTGACATCCATGAGTATTTATAATAGTCAATTGTTGTTACCTGCACTGCAACACTTCCTTGGAGTATCCTTTGTAGACTTTGAAGGCGTGGGAGTTGATCGCTTTCTGAGCTACGTGGCTCTTCTAGCTCATTTCTTAGAGCAGCTGTCCTGGTTTCTATCATTCCAATAGCATTTTCCACTGGAGAAAACTCCAAGGATTCAGATTTGACAACCAAAAGCCTATTCACCAAAGCAGGAAATGAGCCTTGAGTTTGGAGTACTGTTCGTCTTTTCCATTGATCCTCTAAGCCTCCTTGGGTCTTCCCGTTTTTAGTAAACGGGGTATCAAACAAGAACCTGTCGAAAACTCTGGCCCGCACACTTCCAGTGGACAGAGAAAAAATTCTCTCCCTTCGACTCTCGAGGTCCTCATCCTCCATAACAGGGTCCACAGCTGTTATTTGTAGATAACAGACATCAGGTTGCAATTCTTCTGCATTGACTTGTCTAGAATCTGGTATAATATGCAAGGTATGACTTCCATCAATCTTAGACTCATATATGTGACTAAGCTTCTCCATTATGTCACCTAGACGAACATCTCGTGGCTCCCGATACACATACTCCTTCCTATCCAGCCTTCCAAACCGAGTTCCATAAAATCCAACTCGGTAGTAGGTGGCATCTATAAAAGTAATGGGACTTGATTCCTGCTCAACTATCGAATCATAAATACTGGAAAGGGAAGTGTGACACTTAGCAAGTTGGCCGTAAGCCCTCCTGCTTTTATAGACTGGAATTATAAGTTCCAAAATATTGGCACAAAAATGATAAAGTTCCGCCTGTGCGAAAAGCTTGTTACCAAGCTGAAGGTATTTAACTGCAGAATCCACAGTGAGTTTTGATGCACCATATCCTTCCACCTCGGCTGCAGATGCTTCAGCGGCAACTGCATTGCTAACCATAGGGCAAATCTTGGACAAAGAAGCTACATGTTCCCTATTCCAAACTGCATCATTCCTCCCAACAAGGGCCTAACAAAGAAAAGTCAGAAGTGCAAGAAGCCAACTAAGAAACGGAAAAACTGAAGTGACTCTCACCTGCATAATGACACCAGCTACAGCTACTGCACATTGAGCTGCTTCTGCCCATGATTGCATCTCCTGATGTGCATCACATAGATGCAGTAACCACATAATGTGAAGGTCTGGAACAGATGAATAAGCCATTGCAAGCTTATGATAGCTTTCAGCAGCTGCATACCTATCTATAGTCATAACAGAAGCCTGCAAACAATCAAAATTAGCAAACACCAAGAAGTGGATTCCCTATTGAAATATATTATTTGTTTAAAGATAATTAGCTGCATCACTTATTCCTAATGGTCTGTTTACTTGGATAGAAGATATGAGGGGCTCACAAAATTATATATGGAGCTCCATTATTTATATATGTATTGTTGTCAATTTCGCTCCTATCTCTCATATCTTCCATCCAAGTAAACAAAAGCTCAAGCAGCTAGGAAAAGAGTTAGCCAAAACATTTATATTCACCTCCACTTCACATGTGAGAAAAATGATTTGAACTAGTGGCTCAAGTTCAACAACTGACTTAATTGACAATACATATCTCTTAATTACTAATGTTAGCATGATTCTAGCAATGGGTCTCAGACTAATGCTGCCAGATTAACAGGCTACTTTCTTATCTCAAACTTGGATTGTTGAGGTTTGAGAAAGATATTGCTTGATTCATTTTTTGTTATTAACATAATTCAGGCACAATACATGCAGGAAGAACCAAATAATAATCGAGATCCCTGCACATGGACTTTTTGTGATTCTATAGGCCACCTAAGTGGGTTTGAAAGTGTCGATCAAGATACACTTTTAGCTTTGTGATTCCTACATAATAATTATCTAATAACGATAATATCATTTATAGAGACAATGATGTTACCTTCCAGATACGTAAGGTGAAACATTGATGATTAGATACCATAGGTCACATAATTGTGCTTAGTTTTGATACCATGTGGGAGGACAACAATGTCAGGAGTCTCCTTTTATACATATATAACTATATTATCATCTTTACATGTACATCATTGTGCATAGATATTTTAACAAATGAATCCCTAGCTATTTGGACGCAAATCCCCAACATAAGCAAACTCAGAACTACCATGGTAGGGTCAAAATTGCTGTCTAATCAGGAAAGGGTGTGTAACTAGGGGAAGAGGAGGGTTGTTACAGATACAGTGAATTGTATCTACATGATATTCTTCCCAGGATAGAGACAAAATATGCATATGCATTGTATATCATGTTCTTGGTATTCCCACTAGCCACTTCGCTAAGCACCCTTATATGTGTTTCATGTTATTGGCAAAAACATCTGAATGTGGTGACAATTGAGTGTCATGGTACTTCCTTATTCAATTTTCCGTCAATGTTTGACATTTTGTTAAAAAGTAAAATTTTTATGATAGACAATAGATTCATTAAGTGGTTTGTAGTTGAAGTTTAGGTGTTTTAATGATGTATTATCTGTGAAAAATATGAGATCTTGGTTTTATTGATTTTCTGCTCGTGTGACATAAGGCTTCAAAAGAACTTTCTTGAATGATTAAAAATTATAATTACTGTTGTATTCTAATTAGTTTTGAGAATGTGATGAAGGTTAATGTGTTCTGTTCAGGTCTTCCTCATGCCCCTTGTTTCTCATACCGAGTCAAGTAATTGTGTCTTATGCTATATGTAATGGTTTATCAAGACAATTCACTTTAACAGGGCATCTAAAATTGAGAGAAAATGCTGTCACACTCTTCTCTTTTTTTTTTACTAGCAACATAAATTCTTTGAAGGAACAAATTGAGATTTGGGAAGCATCAAAATAGTTAGAGGAGATATCACTACACAATCAGTCAGCTCTTCCCTTTTTCCTTTTGTAGCAACAGAAACTCTTCAAAAGAACAAAGAGATTTAGAAGGCATCAAATTTCCAAAATTAAGCTACAAATTCATAACAAGGAGATCCAAAATCAATCACATATGCAGAGTTATTGTTAATCAGAAAATTTTCATTTAATAATCCAAGGGAAATAATTTAAATCATACCAAAACTGCATGCTCAAGGGCTGCATCAAGGGCCAGAAGAAGACTGTCTGACAGATATTTAACCTCTGACCAGGACCAAAGATTATCTGTTGAATTTTCAGGAAATGCCTCAAGTGCATTTCCAGGTAGTCCACAATCATTTATAAGCTGCACAGTCATCTTGTGGTCTGCCATTTCCTCCAATGATTTCCTGAGCCGTCGAGCTTCACCACTCTCTTCAAGAATGCCATTAGGCTTCATCTGAGTCACTTGTACATCAGACATCAACTCTGACAAGGTAATTGTCAGCATAACTCTCAGTCGTGTTGTATTTGTGAAATAGTAAAATGAATTCTGCAAAGGAAAAGTGAATTTTAGGAAAATTTCAAATGGAGGCATAAGATTCATGAAGCTGATTCCAAATAGGTGGGACAAACAAGGCTTCATGACTTGGAGGAAGTGGTAAATAGTAGAGTCCCCATTGATGAAAATTTTCAAGATGCCATCTGAAATAACCATCCTACCCTGATAAGTATCTGGAGCCCAAGGACAGCCCTTTTCCTGATGGAATCATTACGAAAAACTGCAAGGCGTAAAAGGTGAAATGCTACTTGCTTCAAGAAACGATCATTCTCTCTTGCCATGAGTGTTGCTCCATGAACACTGAATATATTCTTAAACACAGGAAAGAAAGCTTTCCAAAAAGCCAATGGTTGGCTCCGGGAAAAAAGACCAATCATCATGGATGTGATGCAATCTAGTTTCCCATAGTCAGTAGCAATACTTTGAGATGCTGCAGCAACAGAGAACTTGTCAGTGATCTCAAGAACTTGAAGACTGACTGCTGTACTCAAATTTTCTTCCCAAACTTCCTGCAAAATTTTGTAGGATGCAAGAAATCATACACTCAGTTGGCAAAACAGTAATTAAGAACATAAAGACATACCAACTTTTGCCTCAGTATAGGATGAAGAGACTCTCTCAAAGCTCTGGTTGTTGCTCCAATTCTAGAAGATTGTGCCTGTGCAAGAGCTTCCCTTAAAGAATATGGTTGGTTAGGTGAACTTAGCTGAGGACTGACCCTGTGCCATAGATATCCATTTTCAGGCGTCCCCTGTAGAAGAAATTTCAAATATATATTCAGAAGTATAAATCATTACATGATTTATTATATTGGTTAAGACACTGATAACACAAACAACTGCCATCACACTGGTCACTGAGAACATCAAAAGCTGTTTTTATGAAACATCTAACTGGATGAACAATAGCAGTCAACTAAATAAATGTTTTATTCACTTATGATTTTCATCAACTATAAAGTTAGGAAGATCAAGATTCAGCTTCAGCGAATGTCAATACATCAGATGGTATTGTTAGATATCTATCAGTAAAGGGACAAATGTGACAGAGATATGGTGCCACTATAGATGATGTTTATTTTATAAACCCCCAGTGACCAAACATCTACTAGAACATGAGATAGCATATCACAAAAGTGGGGTGATTGCACTCTTTAATCACACTGAGGAATAACTTTTTTCTTCAAGAAGGAAAAAGAACCTTATGGCAATCTTTCTTCTTGTGAATTCTATACCTGTGTTTGCTTTACCAGTCCACCACCACTAGATTTCAGTGCATAGGCTCCAGTATCTAGATCATCAAACTTCGTTAACTATAGGTATCTAAAGAATTGCATAATTTTGTTGGTTTGATGACTGTTTTTCAAGACAACTTAACCAAACATTTTAAATGTTTTTTAATATCTGCAGGCAAACTAATTGAAACACCATGAATGTGTCTCATACTTTCAAAAATACATTAGCAGTAATTTATTCTAGGTTGAGGATTGATACATTTTTAGTTTCTCCCTTGTGGACTTGAGTAACAGTGAAGGTGGACTTGAGTATTGACACAAAAATTGAATTAGAAATTGCGGAGATAAGATACAAAAAAAATAGTAAGGATTTCGACTAATGAGACTTACCTAATACCAAAATGAGTGTTGTGAATAAAGGGCAACCCGATGCACAAAGCTTCCGCCAATGTGGAGTCCCGGAAAAGGGTTGAACCACATTAGGTTTAGTGTATGCAGTCTTATCCTACATTATAAGAGGTTGTTTCCGCGAAATCTATAACCACCGGGTCATATGATTGCAACTTTACTATTGTGACAAGGTCACCAAAATGAGTGTTGTGAATCAAATTTGAAAATTAGCTCTTATAGCATTCCACTGAGATTAATCTCATAATTTTTCAAGAACCATATTAAGTACTATTCCAATAAATCTGTATTGTAGAGAATCTTGCTAGTTAGCCTGAGTATATTGTTCATACTGTGGCAGAGTTTCAATTTCTTACTGGAGCAATACAATTATGGTATCATATCAAAAATTTTAAATTTTGAATGTAAAATATTATATTTTAGGCTTAAATTAATTTTTGTAATTAAATTTATTCAATTTTATAAGAATACATTTTTTTCAAATAAAAAAATTTGACACAAATTAGATTTAATCAAATTTGAAATCTTAGATTTAAGATTTTTTGATAAAATCAAATTTAAATTTAAAAAAATATCCTTTAACTTGAATTAACTAGTCTTTTTTAATAGTGTAATAATATCTTAAATATTTTAAATTATTATACTACTAATTAAGTTGAAACAAATTCATATTTTTAATTTTACATTAAGTAGATATGGTGACTAGGATTAAGTAGGTTTAAATCGGGTTCAATTTAGATATATTTAGGCTAATTTATAATTAAACCAAATTTATTCGTCCTTAATGCGCGAAGCACCTACATCGCACTAGTCATTACGATTGTCGATGACCACTCACCTACTTTCCATCCACTATTCCTCTTCTCCTCCCCTATCCTCTCGCTCTCACTTTTTCTTCTCTCCCATTTCCTTTCTTTGATTTTCATTGTTGACGCACACCTTTTCTTCTCTCGCTCCGTTCTCTCCTTTGGGCTCTTCTCTTTTCTGCATTGTCATGCCACTGTGCCAAATGGGTCTCACATGCTTGTCAACAAGCTAAATGATAAACATCGCCCACTAGGACGGCTCGACATTTAAAACCATGGTTGATGCTTTATTTCCTCTCTCTATCATTTTAGTTAAACAAATCAAAGATTAGTCATGAGAAGAGATCCTTCGTGTCCTAGTCCATATCATTAAAACCATATCAACACTAGCAACACTGGTATTTACTCATGCCAACACAATCAATTGGCAACTTGAATGATATATTTCATGCGTTGTCGATGATCACTTGAAACCATAGCTCAAATCAAAAGGAAAAAACATGAAACCAAAACAAGTAAAGAATGAGGTTGAGTAGAGTTTATGGGTCAAGTAGGGCTTTTCAACTCCTACCCTGGAGTGGTAGTGTAGGCCCAAAATAGTAGGCTCCCATAGTGTGGTTTCTATGAAGACAAATGCACAAGTCCTTTTCCTTGCATAGAAAGGAGACTATTTCCATGGCTTGAAACTTGATTGTCCGAGCCGCATAACAATAGCCTTTTTGGTAATACAAGGCTACAATGGCAGTTAGAACCTTTTTTTTTTTAATGCACAAATAGAATAGATAGAATATCCCTTCTTAAACAATGTAACCTATAATTATAATATATTTTGAACAATTTTTAAAAAGTAAAACATACCCTCACTTCTTGACGAGATGCTTCAGATAAATATGTATTAATTGATGGTGAAAGACGATCAGAGTACTTTGGAGAATCATGTCCTTCATTGTCAGGGCGACGTGAACTACATCCCAATAACATGCTATCTGCTGGTTTCTTATGCTGTAAACAAACAGAAGAAAAAATATTAAAAAATAAAGGATTGGCATTGCACTCAAACATCAATTATCACCCTTACTCAGATGATTGAACAAGAAACAAAACTCAGTAAAGAAAATAAAACTGGAAATATATGGCAAGCTAACCAGACTGGCTTAAACTAAATTTGGATGAAAATAAAAATAAAATTATAAAGAGAGAGAGAGAGAGAGAGAGAGAATCCAGACTAACCCTAAACTTAGACAAGCATACTATCCTTAAAAAACAGCATTTGGTTCTAGAAAACTGAAAATTAGTAACTAGACATCCAAAAATCAGGAACACTCAACAACGAGTGAAAAGAAAGTACCACTTTTAGGACAGCCACATTAACATGAAAGATATTGGCAACATAAATACAAACAAGGGAACAAGTAGAATCATAGCTTGCTGTATTACACTATTCAAGAAACAGGAAAGTTGTGACGTACTGAAAGAATGTATATTTTTGCATCAACAAGCACATTACATACCTCAAAGTGAACAAGACACTCTTCTAGGAGTTTGAAAAACAGTCTGGTTCGTGCTATACTTTGTTGCCATGCTTTAACAAGTGATGGACCATCCAAGTTCCTTATAATTTGCAATATGACAATTAAAACTTCACGTTTTTCAATGGCATTTAAATTATAAAACACTGGCATCTCATCCAATATCTGCAGAATAATAGATCAAGTTAGATTTTGCGAAATAGATATTGAATAAGAAGCACATCCCAACACATTTAAAAAATCTACAGCACACCATGTAGATAAATCTAAATCAATTGAACATGAGCATGATTCAATATCTAAGCAAATTTAACAACCTCCGCATGCAATGTAATCCAAAATTATACCCTAAGGAAACTCTGATCCACTTCATTAATAGACATTAGGCCTAAAACCCAATGACATGATAAGTTATTTGCCTCGACGCCGATATAAAAGTTTTAGCATAAGTTAGAGAGATTGAACAATTTGTATAAACTCCAAGATTAAACAATTTGTATAAACCCCAACCTATGATTTGAGGCCCCCACCTATGATTTGAAAGCCCCTCAATAGGTAATGCTCCCACTTATAGGGTGGCATCACTAGAGTTGTAAATGAATCAAATGTTCATAAATTTAGTGTTGATTTGGTAAGAACTTGTTTATGTTCATTTAATATACACAAGATCAATTAAATGAACTACATAAACATCTCGCTAAACTAAATGAAAAAGTTTGAGCACATATGTGTTCAATTCGTTAATTTGTTAATGTTAATAAACAAAATTATGAATTGTTCATGAACAATGTCCATAAGCAAAGATTGTGAACAATGTTCATCAACAAAACTCTTGTCAAACTTGCAAATAAGAAAAAAAAATCTCAAAAATGAACAAACAAAGAGTAATATCAACTTTACTAACCTACCAAATCAAACAACAACAACAAAATCTTATCCCACTAGATAGGATCGACTATACAAATCTTCCTATACTCATTAGGTTTTATCCCCTACAATATCATCATTTATATTTAAATAAATTTTATCTTATTTTATTATTGTTAACTAAATTTTTTTTAGTCTTTCTCTTTATCGTTTAATGCGTGTATTTATCACAGTGTTACATTACCTAATTGAAACATTTATTCATATCTAAGTACATGTGTACATGTTCATACATCCTAAATATTTCTCAGAGTTTTTTCCTCAATAAACACAATCTTAATTTTCTCTTTTCTTATCTTATTCATCCTTATATATCTACACATCCTCATTTCTATAACTCTCATTCTCTGCTCGTGTGTTCAAGTCATTGCTCAACATTCAATTCCAAATAACATAATAGTTCTACCTGTCGTTTTATAAAATTTCCCTTTAAATTTTAGAAGTGCTTTATGATTACAAAAAACACTCAATGTTCTCCTTCATTTCCACCATCGTACTTGTATTTTATGTAAGACATCTCTAAACCACTTCATCCTTTTGCAAAAATAATCCTAAATATTTAAAACTCTTAGTTATAGATAATTCGTGATCTCTTATCTTAACAATTGTCTTGTCATTGCATCCTCAACTATCCTACCAAACAAGCTTAAAAATATAGAAATTCACCAATCAAACAAACTTGAATTAAAAGTTTAATAATAACCAAACAAACTAAACTCATGCCAAGCTCAAATCAAGCTAAAATTCAATTAAAAAACCAAGCCAACCTTGAACATCTATTTGAGCAACTTGGTTAATTTTAGTTTTGGTCTGGCTTAGCTCAGTTAACTTATTAAATAAGCTTAAACAATACAAAGTTTGATTCATCTTGGCCAATTTACAACCCTAGGCACCACAGCCAAAAAATTCACTAGCTCGATTTGCCCTAGACTGTCATTCAATGAATAGAGACAAAAGTATAGGCACCTACAAGACTAGAGAACCCTGACTCCAATATTGCTATAGTCGTCATCACATGGGTCACATAGCATGAGACTACACCCATAGAATCTTGGCCTCAGACTTTGAACACAACCTTGAGGGTGTAACAAAATTTCCAACTCTTGGTAGTAACTAAAGAGGTTGAACACTTTGACAAGCACCAAGAGTCAAAGGGAGAGTGAAGAAGATACTCTAAGACTCAACATAGCATGTTGTATCCTATCCCCAGCCACATTCATCCCTCTTAATATTTGATAGAATGAATTGCATACAACTAAGTAGGCCAAAAGCCAAGGAACAAATAAAGGTGTTTTTCAAATCCATAAATCTAAACATGAATTATTAGTTTATTGAATCGAGATGAACGTGCAAGGAACATATATCCAATGTATTTAAAGTTAGTCTAAAATTCAAATCTATGCTTCTCAAGCTCCTCCTAACGAGAGTAAATGAATTAAAAGGGAATGTGTACAACAAAGAACTATGGCAAGCATCAATATAGTAACTAAACTGCAATGCAAAAACACATTCATTTATGAGAAACTAGCTTAATGGAGAACATAGAAGAAGTTCAGTATTTGCCTACCTGTCCAATAAAAGGGAAATACAATTGAGCAATATATAACTTATCCTCCAGTTTTTGGTAACGAGAATCAAACTCATGCTTGCACATTAGAACCACTAAGATGCGAGCTGCCTATATATCCCAACAAATGAGTTTAAGGGGAAGCTCAACATTGATGGTGAAGAATTAAAAAGCAATGAAAATAACATACTTTTGCCCTCTGTGATAAATCGTCATGATCCAAGGTGAGGAATATTTCCTGGATTAGAACTGATGAAAGGTAATTTCTGTAAAAACAAATTATTTGAGAATCATCAGGTAAAATATAAGATGCTAAAAACCAATCTTTTTTATTATCAGGTAATTTAGAAGTAAACAATTCCAAATACACCATGTGTCCAGGTTTTTCAAAGTCTAATTGGTTCCCCGGAGCATATAATTTTAGTAAAATTTGTCTTAAGTATAAACCTAACCATTTACAAACAAAATCTCTACAGTAGAATTAAGAAAATAGATTGTAGTATATGCATCTATGTATCACTATCAACCATCAAACTGGCAATAAAAGAAAAGAATGTATACGGCATCATCACCCATCAAATTGACAATAATAGCACCAAGTTAGATAAATATTGTGGAAACTACTTGCAGGAATGCATGCATGGATAATTTTCCCTTGTTTCCAGTACAAGTATTCTTCTGCATGTTAAAACGCACATCCAAAGTTATATTTAAACTAAGAATTTTGACAAATAAACAGCAGAAAAGGTAAACTAAAAAATAGAAAAGAAAAAAAAAAAGCAAAATCCGGACAAGAAATTATTATTTCTAGCATTTTTGAATTTAAGTCAGAACAATTCAAAAATCTATGATAAATCTTGAATCATATATTAATAGGAACATCTTCTTGGCAACACATTTCTAAACATTATAAGTGAAAAAACATCAGCGGAATGTAGCGGCATTAGGCTTGATATCAATGTGTAAAGACTAGTCACAGAGACTCATTCTACCTATCTGAAGGATCTCTCCCAGGCATCTCCACAAAGAGATCATGATCACATATGATTTGCAAAAATGTTAGCTTGCAGTCATGCAAAACTGATTGGCAAACACCCGCAAACTTATCAATATATAATGAAACCTGCAAAACCATAAAGAAAAAGGAAATTAGACTCGAATAAAATCATATAAGGATGGGTAAAATGTACTTGTGGAATTTAGAAAAATGTGCAGAAATTGGGCTAGGTCAAGTGTCACTTAAAATAATTGTTACAGTCATTTCATTAATTAAGATGATTAGGTGAAGTAGTGTATAGAAACCTAAATATGAAAGGATTAATTCCTGTGCAGATGACTCATCTTAAGAAAACCATATTCAATGTTAAAAAAATAGGTTTAATTACCAAGTATTAGGAAGAATGGGTTTTATTCACTTCTTTTATTTTACTTAATCTTTAGGGGAATTGGTTATTTACTTGTGTATAAATATGTGGATTGCAATTCCTTTTGAGATAGACCAAAACAAAAAATTTCCTCTCAACTTAATATCAAAGCTTACTCAGGTCACCCCCTTTCTCTTGTTTCTGCATGCACGACATTTGATCCATCTCCCGACTCCAGGGTAAGCCCATTACCATGTCCCACTGCAAAGAACTAGGTCTATCCCACGACTTCACCTACATTGACGGCATCATCAAGCGTTGTGTTACCTCCCTTAACACCGTGTTCAAAAGCACTAACAACAACACAGCACAGTTATCCCACGACTTTTTGTCTTCGCACGTCACAGTTCCACCATCACGACATCATCTCTGTGGCTTCATTGCACCACGTCCACCATATCATTGGCACAAAACCTTACCACATCACCTTCTTCATAACTGCAAGAGCAGACAACGCCTCTTATCTGTCACCACCTCTAGTATTAGAGCCTCATCGTGCATCATTTGCTTCTAGTAATCATCAACGCACATCTTCTCCTTGTTACTTTTGTTAAATCCCATATATGCAGTCCCAGTATTAAAGGATAACATTGTTTGTTAACCTACACGGGTTTATTTTCTTAAACCTCATTCTGAACCTCTTGATGCATTTAAAAACTTTTATTATGAAATAAAAACATATTTTCTGCTTTCATAAAAAAAAATCGCATGCAATAATGCTCTCGAATATGCGAATCATCTTTTAATCTTTTCTATGCTCAACAAGGCATCATTCATCAAACCCCTCGTGCCTATAAATAGAATGGAATTGATGAATGTAAGAATTGACATCTACTCCATATTGCACACACCATGATATTTCATATGCATGATACTTACCTCTGATTATCTCATAAATTATGTATCTTCTTCCATAACAAACGGTATAATATCTTTTTCATGTTTCTCCCTGACCAAGTTGTCGTTTCGTTAATAAAAGTTTTTAGTTTATTATATTTTGTGCATTCTCTATGACATGGATAAGACAATTAGTCTTAGAGCTACTCGATGTATCTTCCCTGGGCACTCTCATACTAAAAAGGTCGATAGGTGTTATAAACCCACGTCTAGTGTTTTTATCTCTGTTATATCTTTGCTGATGTAACCTTTTCTGAAACTATTCTCTTGAAAACTTCTCCACCGCCTTGTGCTTTAATACCATTGCTTCCCCTAGCCACAATCATCCCCACATAAAAACCATCTATTATGAATGTATCATCAACACACTGGGATATCCTCAAATTCTGAGTATCAATTGACAACCTATCTTGCAGATCAGATATTAAGTTACTTATTGCAAGGAACAGCAAGTGTCATGTCTTTCTCAGTCCTTACAATTGAAGAGGCTCTCAAGTCCAATGCATCCCTCTTCAGCATATTGCATTCTACCATTCTCTCTCATGGGATGAGGCCCATCTCTCCCAATCTCTTCTTCCTACCTCTCACGATTGTGGCCATCACAAGTTTTCTTTCCTCTCCTCTCATTTGCAGCCACAGCTAAGCTTCCTCCTCTGCTCAAAAAGAAGCTCCAATGATTTTCCATGTCATCCGGTAATCAAAAAATGTGATAAGGTAAGCTCATTTGTGTGAGGAAGAAGTTGTGGATCATCTCCAATTTCATTCAGAGCAGTGAGCTCAGACTTGGAGCATTTCTCTATTCATTTGACATTGTTTCCTGATCTGCCAGTCACTTAGATCAACAATGATCTCTCTTTGTTGTGAGATGAGTTGTTATTCATCATTTGACTTCTTTGTTTCCTTTTTCTGTACCAATCTATAAGGGGACTTTGCAGAATTCCAACAGTCTCTTCCTTGTGGATAATCCACCCTCGTGGTAATCCCTTCCAAGTTGATTGATGTTTGTTCTTATATTAGTACATTTATAGGGACTATTTGTGTATGTTGATTCATCAGAAAGTTCTCTTTTTGGTAGGATCTTGAGTTTTTAGTTAAGGCTTGAGAAGTGGCTAGTCAATATTACTCATTGTGTTTTGGGAGTATCTTACTATTGTGACTAATGTTCAACTGGTGTAGTTTTGTAGTTAAAGCTTAAATTGGATCTATACCTTAGAGATCTAGCATTTGATGGTGTTGTTAGAAGCATGATTTGAGTTCCATACCATGCTAGGCATCATAATCAAAACGTAATGTTCCAATAACCTAACACTAATCAACTCAACATGCCTTGACACGATACAATGCGTGAATAGGAAGTCAAGTAAAGTGAAAGAGTATTATGAGTAAATTATATGAACTGATGTAGATGCACAGAAGTAAAAAATGAGTAAAATCATCTTTAATTCAATGAGTAAATTATGAAGCTTTATTAAAAATAGAAAATCCAAGTGAAATAGAATTAAATGAATAAAGCTGTTTAAATTCATCTCGGCATTCCTTAAGTTATACGTCAAAATTAATGTGTCAAGTATCAGAGTCATATGATATGCTAAACTTAACTCCATTATATATCTAATAGTCATAGATTATATTTAAAAGAAACAAAGCAAATGTAATTAAATAAATAAAATTCATTTAAGTTCGCTTTAACGTGCTTTAATGCACAACAAAGCATACCAAATGTTAGAGCAACACAATGCCAAGAACATACCATTCCGGTTAAGGATCCATACTCCAAAATTAAATGATACTTTAAACTTTGCCCCCAAGTATGCAGTTTCCTTTCCTTTTTTTTTCTTTTTTCATTTCCTTCCTCCCTCTACCTCCGATTCATCGCCAGCATCGTACACCAAATCGAAATCGTGCCATTCTAGTCATTGTTTGAAACATGACATAGCTCGGTTGTCTTATACCACCACTTGTGCATGATTAGAAATCGAGTGATCATTTAATTTCAAGATTCTAATGTGTCAAACTTTTTTAAAAGGGCTTTAAAGTGAAAACGGAAAAAAGAGGTAAAAATTATAAGAGAATGTTAATATATGACTTTTACTTCACCTTATTAATAAAGCTTCCATGATGGTTAGTTACACCGTTATAAACTTAGGAGGGGTATATTTTAAAGAGATACTAACGTATGCCACTTGTTGATTGTTATATAATAGCTTAATCTGTTGAGCAACGACCCTACCACTCAACATTGGTGGATCACTCAGGCTGACTTTCATCCCAGCTCAGTGGGTGGGTCAAGCTCCCTTCTGCCTTTGCACTCGAGAAAAATCATTGTCCTGCTTCTCCCTCCCAGTGTGGCTCTGAAAACCAAGAGCAGGGGGAGGAATGACATGGATTTGAAGCAGATCATGGCTTTCTGAGTTCGGTCAAAAAGAGAAGGACACCAAAATTCTCTAGTAGCTTCTCTCGAACAACCCTCACACGGAGGTGGGATAGTAGCAGGCTCAAATTGAGCTCTGAGACAGATTGAAGAAGAGCAAGCAGTCGATCAAGCATGAGCCAATAGTCGATCAAGCATTACGACTACTTTGCTAGAGAAGCGGTTTTCCAATTAAAAAAAAAAAGATCAATCAGCAGATGTAAACCCTAGATCGGTATTGCTCTCCTTTTCTCTAGACATTAATACTCTAGGCGTCTCTTGAAAAGAGGCTCACATACTTAGACTCTAAGAGGTTAGTAGTGTAGATCATTGAAGGGAGCGGTGCAACATCGACACTATGCCTTGCAGTGCTTTTTTTCTATGTGGAGACAGGACGATGAAGCCAAAAGGAGTTGGAAGAGAAGAACAATGTGTGAATGACACTGTACGAAAGAGGTTTCGACACCAACAAGAACTTACAAAGCGGAAGGAGGAATCAGCATACCATGTATCCATTAAAGGGGAATTATTCCTCATGATCCCTAGGTAGCCTGAACCCTGAACAAAACATATTACAAATCCCCCCTTACAATTTCATATATTTACAACTTGGTCCATAACACCAAAAAAATTCAAATCTAAAGGAAAGACTGTTTATTCATGCATAGCTCTAGATAAAAAACAACCACCCTGCAAAGGAAAAGAAGCTAGCATACCAGTTCAAACACTTGTCGTGGCTCAATTATGGACAACAGGTCATAACAAAAGAAAGCCAAACAGCTATTCAAGCGTTTTGCTAAGCTTAAACCCTTTTTGCAACGTTCGTGAACCTCAGTCAGGAGGCAATCATAAAGCTGTATGACGCACCGAAAAACACCTTCCTTCAACTGCAAGGGTGGAACATCTTCGCCTAGAATGAAATGTAGCAAGTAAAATATTGGTGAAAAGCCTCATGCCACAAATTGAACTTTCTGTTTATAACATTTTCCACAGCAAAGATATTTAAAAAGTCAATCACACGACAATTAGGCATTGCACATCAATTATGAACATATGCAGGAGACGGACCTACCACTGCTGCACAAAACAAAACGTAGATGTCTGGGAGCTCGACCTATCACTTAAGCTATGTATTAAATTAGGCAGTGTAGCATTGGAACCCTCAGAAAATTAGTAACATTCAAGACAACATTGCTTGTGAAAACAAAAAATAAAAGACAATGACAAAATATTCTTGAATACCATTGGCGTACCTGAAGGAAGACTGTGGTAAAACAGACGACTTTGCTCTAAGGCCATTGACTTCACAATCAATTCCAAGAAGAACCATGCCATTGCCAACACATCATCATAAACAGGCCCAACTCTATAGCCTTTGGCCTGTTGAACAATAAATGAGAGAGTCCATCATAAATAATGACCAAATGAAGTAGAATAGAATTCTAACAAAGTGAATTTTTAGCTTAAAATAACTAACCCTGGAAAATACAGGTGAGCAGCAAACAAGAAATGCTTCTGAATAATACAATTCAATAAAGCTAAGATAAAGTTAGCTAAAGATATGCATACGAAAGATGGCTAGTGGGCAGAGTTTCATGTATAAATAGTTAACTGAATTTGAAGTTTGCATTCCTAAATAGAAAAAATATTTAAACTTTATTGTGCAATCGTTCATATTGACTTGTGCCATTAAGTCTGTGATGGTTATGTATAGTGATAGTTCCTAATAATAAATTAGGATGTGGGTGATTATTATATGTTGTGCTAGAGGTGTTTCTATATTGTATTAAATCGTAAGATTTGTATTTACAGGAAATATAGAAAAATAAGGGAAATTCAGCCAAAAGTTTCTATAAATTTAGTTTTAGAAAATAAAGGACCAAAATTTCCATGTGCTGCGAGGGCTTATTTTTCCTCAGAATTAAACCTCTAGCTGCATGATAATGTAAGGTTCATAGAAAAAGGATATGCTTCAGCTGCTCTGGAGAAATGAAAACGGCATTCACACCTCACACATTTTAAATCTGAGTAAATCTTATGCTGAACATCAAAGCAAGGAAACTAATAACCCATTCAAGCTAAGAATCAAAAGAATCTTAATTTTTTGAATCTAAGCTAAACAGTATAATAGTAAGTCAAACAGATCTTCATGTTCAGCAATCAACATAGTTCTTCTGTCTTAAATGCATGAAGGAATTAGTTGGCAAGTACTTTGAAAAATAGCATACCCTTGAGAATTGCTTAATTGTTTTGAAAACCACATAACGTTTCCAAAGAGATAAGTTATTCCAAAAGATTGTAAAAGCGTGATTCTTCTATTAGCTATTACCCTGTGCAGGAGATTTAAGCAAATATAAAACCTAAATTATCAATTATTCTAACCTTACTGCGTGCCAAGCTACCCCACACTGTAGACAAACCAGCATAAACTGGTGCTTGACGACCACCAAAATCATTAAATGCATAGTCAACATATTTCACAAGAAAACTATTTCGATCAGCCCCATTAGATGACTCTTGTTGTACCCTGCACAATGATCCATAAATCTTTAATGTAAACGCAAGAAAATATGCATCGTCTCCAAAGAGGACCAAAAAATACTGAATCATTTAGTAAATGGGTAATTACATAATGGGTAAGGGATAGCTATCCTTCAAATAGTAAAGTTAATTAGACAATAAATTCAAGAATCAAACTGAAGACAGTCAGAGATATTGTAATAGTCACTAAATATTTGAATACTATAAGCATGTTTTTTTGCCAAAGACAACCAACATAGCAGATAAGGAACTAATCATATGATAAAGCAATTTGCATGAACAATATGAGGTCACACAAATTCACTTGTGCATCACTAGAGAAAGTGTTGGTGCAATTGGCCCTAAATCATGAAGACTAACTTCAATTTTTTCAACTATGTTATATCATGAAGTAGTTTTTATGGGTAAAACTGCTCCATTCAAATGATAAGATGGATTCAAAGATAAATGTGAAGAAACTCTAGAAAAGATATTGATGTATACACACCTGGTCAGAATGTTGACCATTGCTCGAAATGCTGCAACCTAAATAGATAATAGTTTTTTTAAAAAAAAACTGTGCTCAAATTGATTGCAGGGAAAAAGAAGAAAGAAAAGAGAACACTTTCAGCCAAAAATAATGGTCTTTAGTGCAAAACAATTAAAGATCCATCTGTGCAAGCAAGCATTTATGTCCACACGGCAGAGGGGAAAAAAAGAACCTGCAGAGTTTCACCACCATCACCAATAAGATGGAGGAGCAAATTAAGTATTGGTTGGAGAAACTGTAATAAGGCAGTGGAGTCAACATTCTTTAAGCTGTTAATTGCCTGCATAATCATCAGATACGAACAAGAAATTAGAAGAGAGCCCGCAAATGAACAAACAATTTGTATTAAAGGTTTAAAGTGTTATACAGATGAATAATAAAAGTTCAAAAAATAAACATTGGCAAAGAGAACTGCCATGGGTAATCAAGATGGGTCCCCATCACGCCTAACATATTATTAGAGTAACCATTACGTGATAGCAATTCATGATTTAGATTGTCATTACAATCAACCTTCACCAATGATATGTAGTCTCAATTTTGTCTCTCACTCAAATCTCCATGCTATCCTCCTACTCACAACCACTGATAACTTCCTGCTAGAGGTTGTCACACAATGTTGCTCTTCCCATACGCATTGCTTGCAACCAAGAACCCTCCATTGAGAAACCCCACATGCATCGCCTTCCCGCATGTCATCTCTTTGAATGATGCCTCCCTGCATGACCCCTCTCCCACACTACAAGGATTCTATTGACATTATCTCTTCAAAATCAGCCTCTTAATCTACATGGAACATCCTCTCTCTTATTGTTATCTCTTTCGACACCATACCCTAATTAATGCAGTGTCCTCAACCTCCCACCATCTGACAACAACATGCTCGCCAAGAGGGAGTAGAAATATGAATGAGTTCCTTTCCTCTTGGCTAACCAGCACATCATTGCCAAGTTATTTTACTATATAGATCTTCTATCAAGTTATTTATGAATTTCTGCACGTCCATCTTCTGCCTAGATTTGGTCAGAACTGTCAGGGAAGAAGAAATCTCTTCTTCCACTTTCTAGCTAGAATATTTTCTTTTAAATGGTAGCACTATTACTGCACTTTTTCAAATGTACCATCAGCAAACCTTGCCAGTGACTACTAATATAAAATATTAGTAGTCACTGGCAAGGTTTGCTGATGGTACATTTGAAAAAGTGCACTTGCCAGTGACTACTACCAAAGTTTAAAATTTCGACCTATATCGAGATTTCGGTTCGCGATCGGAACAATACGGTTTCGATATCGTGTCGTGGCGTATCGATAAATTTCGATAATTTCCACCAGTGGCCGCTGCGGCCCCACGCGAGGCCACCACGGCCCCACGTGAGGAAACCGACGGCCCCGCGAAACAGGTCGGTATTTCAAACCATGATTGCTACTCCAATGTCTAGTTGTTTGCCTTCATTGGTGAACCTGACATGACTACTTCAGATGGTGAACATTTTGGCAGTACAAGCCCAACAGAAGCCAAAATGCAACCACTATAGACTTCCTCTGTGTCAGGACATCTGCTACTCCCTTTGTGATTATCCATGAGGCCCTCTCAAATCGACACATGGCACAATCAGCAACAACTACTAAGGATAGTCCATCAGCTACTGCAGATCATTTCATCTCCTCTATGTCTAACTCCACTATCAATTTTATTAACATGTTGTGACAAATGCCTCCTCTCAATTAAACATTTTATCTGTTTGAATTAACACGATGCGAAAGACGCCTCTTCTCTGTTAAATGTCTTATCTCATATAGGTACAAATCCACTTGGCCTCCCAACTACATCCTTATTCAAGGATCTCCCACAAACATGTTCAGTAACATCCACTTATTCGTTATATTTATATCACTCAGTTCTTATATCAATGTTAGACCTGGCAAATCTAGACACGACACGAAAACACGACACGAATACGATCCACTTTTTTCGTATTTGGATCGTGTATTTTTGGATTCGTGTCTATTTTGTGTCTATCCGTTAGACACGAAAAAAATGTGTGTCAGATTAGTGTCTTGTCTTCTGGATCCGTTAGATCTGTTAGACTCATTTATTTTTTTATTGTACTTAAAAAAAATCTAGATATGAAAAAGAAAGGAGATGGATGACATTTACGCAATCTCTACAAGTTTGAATAATGATGACAATCTTTGAAATTCATTTTGTATTTTTACGATAATTCTAGGGTTAATGTACTTGTAATCCCAATTGGATAGCGTGGATTGTGGGGATTGTTAATTTTTTTTTTGTAAGCTATTTTGTTTAAGTTATTACATTATCGTGTATTTATGGATCTTTTCGCGTCTATTAATTGGTTTGGATCATGTCTAGTAATCTATTTTATATTTTATTTAAGTTATTGTATTTTCGTGTAATTATGAATCGTTTCATGTCTATTAGTTCGGATCGTGCCTTGCAATCCGTTTTATACATATTTTTTCGTGTCAAACGGATCGGGTCGTGTCTACTCGAAATTAAGTGGTTTGTATTCGGATTGAACCCATTGACACGAAAAATTAAACGAATTGGATATGGATTAACATTTTCAGATCGTGTCTAGATCATGTCAAGACACGAATCCGATCCATTATCCGATTTGCCGGGTCTAATCAATGTCATGTTTTGTCAACGGTTCTTTCACAACAGCAAACGGCTTCAGACAAGTTTTAGTTGATCTATATTTATCACTTTCTTTAGTTCTTTATATGATTGATTTGCCTATGAATTTAGTATAGTCAGTAAGTTTACTAAATATTTAAATTGCTTCATATCATTTACTGGTAATTATGTTTCCGCTTAAAATGTGCAAACAGGGAGAATGGCGTTGGCCATGCTCTAGGCCTCTGTATTGAAGTCATATTGTGTGTGGCTGACATGCACAGTCTTTAATCTAGAGTTCCACAAGAACACAGAATGATTTCCGCTTCAACATAGGGAAGATACAATCAAATGAATCGTTGCATTATTTGCATCAATTAGCAGATTTGTTAACCGCATTCTTAAGAAGTTCGAGAATTGCATCCATTTTTAACAAATGGATAAAATCTTTGAACCAACATTGAGGGGAGTGGTACGTACCTAAAATGTAAATATAATGTATTAAATAAAAGGCGTAAAGTGTAATTTTATATTGATAAATAATAAACATAGGTAAAGGAGACTGCCATGGGTAAGAAACTCTAATAACTTTCCCAAATTACCCCTAACAAAATAAATTTGACAATAGCGACCATCTAGTATTAATCAAAAGAAAGTCAATGCCTGCATCGTATGTCAGATCATTTATGAAATCAGTCTCGAGTACTCTTATGTTCAATGCAGTACAAAATATAGTAGAGTCTTAGATTAATCAAAAATAAATTTCTAAATACCAATAAAATGATAAATTTGCACTGAATGTTTTATGTTTTTCTGATTTCTAAGTTCTAACTATATATGAGTCATTATTACATTTTTCAAATTTATTTTAACTTGCACAAAAAATTTTATTTTTCTCTTTCAAAAACAGCCTCTCCACTACCAAGTGAAAATGCACTTCAACAGTCCAGACATTCCACTGAGATGAGCCTTGTGTATTATGCTGTCCCTCTCAAGTTTGTTAAGCCATACTTATGAAATAGGAAGGTTGGAATTTGCATCTCAAAAGTGTTCAAGTTACTGAAGTAATATGTGACAAAAAATAAATGAAAAACAGGAACCACTAACTCTGTCAATGACATGAATCAAATTGCCCGACTCTCTTATGACTTGATGGACTATTTTGTTAATTTCCATTCTCCGTGATCCTCAGATAAAACCAATTGATGGGCGCATTCCCAAAAAATAGCAAACAAATATAGAAGAAACAACTGATCCACTATCAACACTAATTTCGAAATAATTGTGAAAAACTAATCATAAATCAGCAGATGGATTTAAGCAAGCAGGATGGAAACCTCTTGGAACTTGATTCAGAGGCAAAATGCAATGTGCCTTGAAAGTATGAGTGAAAACTGGCATTCATAATAAACTAAACATAGATGCAAAATTTAATTCCCATTTGAAAAAGTTACTGAGCCAAATCAAATCTCTAAGTGTAAGAATGTACCTCGAGAAGTTCTGATCCCCAAGGTGGACTTGTACGGAGATTATGCCGGTCATACTCAAGAAAAAAATCACGGATTCGTTCATTAACAGGGATCAAATAAGAGCACAACCTCAAGCGTAATTTGAAGACATTTTTTCCATCCTCTAGAAAGTGCAGTCTCTCCTGAGAAAAAAATCCCAAAGAAAAAGCCATAAGCTCAAACTATGATATTTTCAGAATGAAAACTCAGAGGCAACTCTATTGAAATTGAAATACTAAAATAGCATTACAATACATTTTTTAGCTTGAATATTTCAGCAATGTAAAATGAGGGGAAAAGTATACCTTGCTATTATCTTGGAGATAATGAGGAACCAGCTCTCTCAAAATAGGTAAAGATACATCAGACAACAGCCTAAAAGCAAGGTATAGCTCACTTTAGTATTCTTAAACCAAGAAACATGTATTCTTGCAATTAAGGGAAGCGCAATCATGTTACCAAAACGCAAAAAAAAAAAAAAAAGTGATACGTGATATAGCTCACTCTTTCAAGATGACCGTGATAACAAAGTGAACCGATAATACAGATTGCACATGGAAAATCACGAATGTCTGGACTAAAATATCGTCATAACCATCTTAGTATCTTTCTTCATGCTTGAATCATGCATATAGCTAAATGAATGAGCATTTCTGATCAAGTATGATGATTTACACCATCTACCCATCACAAAATTGTTAGCCATTTATTAAGAAACTGTGGGATTCTATAAACTTGCAAGTATAACTCCCTCACGACTAGAATACTAGATAATGACTAATGTAAAGGATAGCAGTACTATCAATGTGACAGCTATAAAGCACCATAGAATAAATGAGTAAAATTTTGCAAATGTCGGAAAAACTGAAATAGGCTTCTAAAATGATTGTATATGCAAGAAGAAACATTTACACCAAGATTTACAATTAAATGTTTGTTATAGATATACCTTTCAGTAAGGTTTAAAAATTCGAGTCGTACTGGAATTTCAGTCCCAAACCAGAGCGATATTGTTTCGATATAAATACTAACTATTGATGTTATATTTTAGATGTTGTGTTGAGTTCATATTTCAATATTTTCCCATAAGATAATGCCTATTAAATTTTTGCAGAAGTGTCGAAAGGTATAAATTAAAAATTATTTTAAAAAATAAGAAATTATCAAAATTCTAAACTAAATCTAAAATTATAAAATTAGATGAAGGCTCAAAGATAATTATAAAATTATTTAATGGACTCAATTATTTTTCAAATGTATTTATAAATTTTTAATTTATTATAAATGTTTAAGAATTATACACATTCAATTTTCAACATATATTAAAATTTATAAATTATTTTATAAAATTATTTTAAAAACTTAAAATAATTCTTAATGTTTTATAACTATTATTAATAATATAAGTTTTATAATTAACAGTTTACTTATAATCAAAAATACCTATTTAAAAATTTAAAAATGTAAAAATAAAATAAATTTCAAAAAAACTGTCGCAGGTCCACGAAGAGCTGCCACAAGATTGCAGCACCCTCGCAATCTAGTTGCCTGTAGGGTGTCGTTGTCAATCGGGAGGTGAAACGATAAATGTTGTCCGTGTCAATCGAGACGACATGAGATTTAAATCCATGTCATTCAATACATTTTAATAACTTAACACAAACAACAGTAACACAATAGGTGAAATGTGTCTTGGTAGTAGTAAGGCGTCCACGCAGATTCTCAGGAACATCTGGGTCGATCCCTAGCTACGATATATTTATAGACTTTTCTCCAAATGGAAGAAGGCGAGCCTTGGCACAACAATAAAGTTGTTGTCTTGTGTCCAAGAGGTCACGGGTTCAAATCCTGGAAACAGACTCTTGCAAAAAGCAAGGTAAGACTGCGTACAATGAATCCTTCTCCGAGACCCCGCATGGTGTGCACCAGGCTGTTTTTTTTTTCTCCAAATGGAGGTCGGTCCTTTGGGATGCTAGGTCTACTGAGGCAGCCTACGCTAGCACCCATCCAATTTACCTCCCTCTTCGATAGGGGCAACTGAGGGGGGCCGCTAATATGGCGGTTCCATATTTTTTTTGTGAAATGTGTCTTAGCAATAAACTAGTAAAGTTCAAAGCCTTCCATAAACCATAAAAAGAAAAAGCTCAAGAGAAATCTACAAGATAAAAGAATGTTCAGGTAATTGGAAAAATATGTATGTCCATTTCAAAAGAAAATAAATAAATGAATAAGATTAATTTAGCTTAAAGAAAAGTTAAGATCAGAAATATATAAAGGACATCATATTTAGATAAGCAGCACTTACTGAATGTGGGAAGTCAAAGGAAGTGCAGCATAACCAATGATCACCTACATATTGAACTATCAGTTAAGAATGGGAAGAATGTTCCACAAAAATGGTTCAACAGAAATACAGAATCCACCTATGAAACTAATAAAAAGCATGATTAGCACTTACAGGCTTGGGAGGTTCTAGTTTCATCAGAAGATCAACATGAAAAAAAGTAAACAAGAGATGGTGCTGGGGTGTCAAAATAGCAGGAAGGCAAAGTTTAACTTCATCATGGTAGCAAGCCATTCTAGCTCCAACTGCAATTTGTGTATGAGCATACTTTTCAAGAGGTTGGCCTTGTTCCCTTGGAAACACAGCCTGAGCAACCAAAGAACCAGAAACTCTACAGATTGAAGAATTCTATCGTGAAATTGATAAGCAAGAACCAGACCACTTCCCATTAACACAAACCTCTAATGGCTGCTTTTGGATGTCAGCATCATCCTTTCGCATTTCTATCCTTATGAACAAATTTCTTTTGCGGCCCAAGCTAACAGTTAAAGGATAAACATAAAGACAATGGAAAAGTTGTGAGAACGGCTCGCTTCTAGTCATCCTCCGAAAATCAAAAGCTTGAAACTGTCATGCACAAGAGTACATTTAATACCATCTCGATAAATTCGTTAGTTATGAAGATCAAAAAATTAGCAACCTAAAACAAAATGGGCTAATTAATCATGTATGTGCCCTAATCAACAAAACCGTCTCTGTACATGAAATTCTGATAAGAGAAAGGTAGCTAAACAGATACAGGTTTGCAAAATTTGCCTAGCAAGGATACAAGAGAATATTTTAAAAGAAATTAATGATATATTGTTCTGCTAAATAATAGCTAGCAAGCAGAAATAGTAGCTAATTTAATTTAATTTTCTAAAATAACAACCTGCAACAGAATAAATAAATAAATAAACAAACAAACATGCAAAACGGCTATAACAAGCTTACAGCTTGAAATAACTAAGATGCACTTCCCATAAATTATTACATATCCATGAAAGAATAACCTTATAAAGAGTTTTTTTTTAACCTAATAGAACCACCAGAATCTACAACAGAGAATGTTCACAAGAGCGAACAGATAAAATTCAAGAGATGGCACAGAGAAGCTTTAAAAATCAAGAAGAATGTTTTGTAAAGAAAATATGACAACAATACTAGTACAGCTCCATCTCCAATTTAGAAACATTATGCTTTTAAGTAAAGTGAACAAACAAATCCGCTGAACTTCAGGATGTCTTAAAGCAAGATTACAGATTAAATTGAAAATTGATAAATAGCAGACAAAATACTACTTACATCGTCACTAAAATCAGGATGATCTTCTCCGACTGGAATTGACACATTCTTACAAATATCTTTTCGATTAATGCCAATGAACTTCAAACTACCACTCCTGGGGATATCAGGACCATTGCTATGATGCTTTCCTAAAGAAGTTTCAGTAAAACGATCACCAACATCATTTGAGTCAATGATTACGCTTCCGCCATCAGAGATATTTTCCACATCAACGACTGAAGTATGAAGCTTTTCAACCTCCAATTTCAATACACCTTTAACAGGCTTATGTATCTTTCTTTTAGGGTCCTAAAAACATACAGAAGCGACAAGAGGAACTAAAGTCAGGAGCTTTCGTTGAAACAAATTAATAATCATAGATCAACATCTGAATCCCTCCAGCATATACAGAAGAATATTGTCTATTTTCCTTTTATCAGCAGCATAAACATCTAAAAGGAATCATTATATGTACCACCAAAAGATAACTAAAATTATCAGGAGTTTATGCAGACAAATCACCAGAAGTAAGTCCTCTGTATAACTCTCTTTGACTTTGTTTAAATTTGATATCTCCACAATAACAGAGCTTCCACTTGAACATTGAGCTTGTTTGCCATCCAAAGTGATTTTAGAAACATGTTCAGCAAAAGTATCTAGAGGGGTTGGGCCAGATACACTGGAAGTAAGAGGACTGCTAGGAGATGCCGCACCACCAGCAGCAGCAATATTGTTGCTTTCAAACAAAGGAAATATCGTCCATGCAAATGATTGTCGACAAGGCATTATCCTTGACCAAACTTGGAGTTTCTGTTTTTCTCTCTCAGCCATATGAACCTGACATATGAGATAGCTTACAAGTTAAAAGTATCCAAAATTCTTCAAATCGCACCTATGCCAGAGTCCTTAATAAAGTTGAAGAATAATTAGCATTGCGAGGAAACCGAAATTTAGCAGTGGCTTCTCTAGCACTAGTCTAATTTTTGTTATAGTTTGTGAATGACAAGTTTAGAAATTTCAATGCTTAATAAAAAAACAAAAAAGAAAACAACCATAGAAGATCAATTTTAACACACTAGAGAGAAGTCGGTACCTATTTCAATTGTCTTCAAAATCCATGAAAAAAACATCATATAACAAAATTTTCAAATTTCAACTTACAGGTTCCTTACGAGAATAAACAGAAGTTGTAACTCCTCCTTCCTCAGTAGCTGTCTTCTCAAGTTGAATAAGCAGGCAAATTGACGCTGATGGGGCATCCAAGGAGAAAACAGCACGACGTAACAAAGAAGTGTTAACCTACAAAAAGAGTTTTAGCAAAAGAAAATATTCTTTTCAAAAAAAATGAACCATTGTCATAATCAGAAAAAGAAATAGTAATAAAATCTTCATTCATGACTTCACTTAACCACACATCAAATTAAACAAGCACATCTTACATCCTGTCCTTCAGTTGGCAAAACACGGAAGTGGAAGTCCTCAGACAATTTTTCTTTCCTGTCTCTGTTATATAAACAAATTGTGCCATAAAAAGGCTCTGCAAAAAGAATCCCTAAGCATCAGCAATCGACATAAATGCAATAAGGACTGGAGATGAACTTAAGTACATACGTATAATGGCATAAGGAACCCATCAATAAGACGCACTTACCAATCAGTCCAACTTGGAATGATAATGACAACACCTTCACAGTTATCTTCAATCCACTGGCATCAACAACACAGATTTAGTAAAGCAAAGGCCAAAAAATGAGAAACATTGATGCAGATTTTCTAATTTTGATACATTCCTAATGTAAACCTGGTATGGGTTGGTAGAGTTTCAGGAGTCCTTTGACCAACTATTAGTGATCTTTCATTTTCCCAGTCAAAAGCTGGTTCATAAGCTGGGAGTGGACACTCACCAAAATGCTGGAGAACGAGTGAAGATAGTAATGACTAGCAATGCAAGATGGAAAAATCATAATCAAGATTAGCAAAACCAATAAAAAAAAAGTAAATCAAGAAACATAAAAAAGGCATTAGTGCCCAATATCACTTCAAGGAGATACAAAAAAAAGATGGAAGTCTTGGGTGACATGATATGTGAAAGTAAAAAAAATCCAATCATTAGATGAAAAAATGCTAAAACCAAAAAACACAATGAACCATGTTACACTGTCCCAAAATAATTGTCTGCTTTGGCTATTTCTAATTTACCAACAACTATTCACTAGGGCACAACATGAGAAACTAGGGTCGTAAACGAACCAAGCCAAGTCAAGCTTTTTGTTGTTCAAACTTGTTTGATAAGCTAACTGAGTCAAGCCGAGCTGAGCCTAAAATGAACTGAGCCGTTGAAACGGTTATTCAAGCTTGGCTTGGTTTTTTTTATTATGAGCTTGAGCTTGGTTCGTTGATGCTATCAAGCTTTCAATTCAAACTTTATTGATTGTTTGAAACTTTTATATTTTTAAGCTCTTTTGGTTGGTTAATGAGCTTGATATTGCAAGCTTAATTGTATGTTTAGAGAGCTTCTTTGTCTATTTACGAGTTTGATAAGAACTTTGCTGAAGAGCATGGTTCATAAACTTTGTAGGAGGACATTGTTCACAATCAGTCCACAATTTTTATTTGTGAACATTTACAAGCCAAACATATACGTATTCAAATTTGTGCATTTAGTTTAATAAGTTATTCAAGCTAATCATTTAATTGACCTTGTGTATATTGAATGAATATAAACGAATATAAACAAGTTCTTACCAAGTTGAACACTGAGTTTGCTCACGTACGTTGGGTTCATTTACAGCTCTAAGAGAAACTCTTGGCCTTTTGTAGTATGAGGAAGTATAATTTACAGCGGTGGAAACTTTGAGACCAAGTGACCTAATACTAACCGTGACTTAGGTTTTCAAACTCGATCTCATTAATGTTGTCCAAAGAAACCAAAAGAGGAAAGTAAGCAAACCAAACATCTTGAACTACTAATGGAGCATATCAGCTTAAAAAATTACAAATCGCTTGACTCCTTCTAAACGTACCTATGACCTTAAAGTTTTTCAACAAAATTAGTTTCTTTATTCACTCTATCTACTAAACTCGTAGCTCCACTTTGCATATGAGAGTTATATCTGTTGATAATTGAATAGATTGTAAATTTTTATATCACATTTATGAATTTGAATTTCCTCATTGCATCTCATTTAAATGTATTTATATCCTTCATATCTATTTATTTAACTATATTGTGAGGATGATTAATAATAATGTTTGTTTATTTATCATGTCAATTAATTTAAACATAAATTCAATTTTAAAATAGAGTAAAATGCTACTTTGTTGAGAGAAATTCAAATTAACTTTATCACAAATTATGTGGACTCATACTCAACATTACCACATTCACGTACCATAGTTTCAAATGAAAACATGGATAATATTCTCACCTCATAATAAACTTTCGCCTGATAATAAACTTAAATATTTTTTATTCAATGGAAAGGGTGACTAAAAAGGAATAAGATAAAGTGAAAGAAAAAAAAAAAGAGAAACAAAGTACATCAATTTCTTACACATTGAAAGGAATGCTCATTGAAAAAAGAATAATGAAGAAATATTACTAAGCAAAGTTAGTAAAGTAATTATTCTCTATGCTTGAAAATGACATCCTAAAAAGAATAGCCGACAACTTATCTATAGTCAAGCTCTCTTCAGTAAGGGAGAATAATGCAAAATGGGAATTATTTTAATTAGAATTTTGAATTTATAATTGACTTTGGTGATTATACTAATTTAAGTGTTGAAGTTGCATCTTTGAATTTGATTAGAGTTTAATGCATATCTTTAGCATAGTATGAGTTCTTTTGTTTGTGTAAGGTTTTTTTGGGATTATTGTGATTCCCAATCAGCAATGTCTCTTTCCTAGTTTAGTTGATAATATGTCTATAAAAGTAGAATCATGTATGTATTAAAGCTCTAATTAATAAAATTTCTTCTTTAATAATCTTTGTGTGAGGTTAATAATTTTTCATATGAGGTTTGTTTTCTCTTCTTGATAAAATTAATCTCTTCACTTCATCAATTTCATCTAAATTTCTATATCGTTTGCAGTTTAGTTTTGGTGCTGCATCATCATCATTTGTTACCTTATGTATAGAATTATTTTATTATCACTTTCACCAATTTTGTTTCACCAATCTTATCTTAATGAGCCGACCCCACCTAGTGAGATAAGATTTGAGTGTTGTTGTTGTTGTAATCCTATCTTACATGAACCACAACCAGTGTGCTTTAACTACCCAATCTCAAAGCTAATTCTGATTTTGATATCTAAGGCGTTCATCACTCATCATAACAAGCTCACAATTAGTTTCCAACCACATAAAAGTCGGATTCATGTGGGAAGCAGTATCAATTCAAAATGTCTTCGGACTAGATATGGGTATTACAAACTCATAGCTAGATGCATTGTATTTATAAATTCAAGCTAGATTATTTTAAAACGCCTATTTAGGCTACATATGCCAATTAATCATTGTCATAAACATTAAGTTGTCAAATCTCGTCAAATCAGCATTTAGTTAACACTTTCATCCATTAACATCAATAGTTATCAATGATGAAGAAGATAATACAAAAACATCTTTTCCAGACAGAAATGGAATATGTTATTTGAACATAGATCTAAGTCAAGCATTCAAAAGGTACCATGTCCTGACAATTGAAGGATGACTTATGTAAGCTGATTTCAGACATTTGTCTTCCTGAAGTACTGGGGACATCATCATAACTAGCATCTTCATTCTTGGTAATCCTTTCACTGGCAAGGCGCATCTCTGAAGAAGGATAAAATCACTGCAAATGAGGATTGACAAACTTATTTTGTTAACAAACATGTCACGTACCAGTTTCCATATCAGTATCAGGCCCTTCAAATATTTGATTTTGAAAAGAGGGCGGTGCAATACTTTCATAGCGTCCATACTTGTTTTCATCCACCAGCCAATCAGCTTTGTAGCACTGAATTAACTCGGTAAGATGCGGCCATTGGTCCATAGTTTCATTTAGCTGAAAGCAAAGAAAAAAAAGCTTATTTCTCAAATGACAACAGGATGGTGATACAAACGAAAAAAGAATGTATGGAAACTTCAAGTTTATCACTACAGTTCAGGATTAAAAATTTAGTTTGTGACAAGAACTGGCAGATACCTAGAACTAAACTTTGAATTTCAAAATTGCATGTTGGCACACACAGATTGCTGGTATGTGATTAAAAAAAATTACAACAGAGATAATATTATGGTTTTTATAGCATTGAACTATTGATTAAACTAGTCATGACAACCCATGTATAAAAAATACCTGAACCAAAAAACACTTTAGCAACTGATTGAGACTAAATGCATCATTTTTAACATTCTCTAAGTTGGAGTACGAATATCCATAATTCCCAGGTTGCTACATAAATGCAATCCTTCCAAATAACTTGGTAAATGGTAAAAATATCAACAAGTTGACTATCAGGAGAACCAGTGTGTTAATTGTCTTGGCTATAACAACATCTTGAACAAAGCAGCATCAACTTGCAATGCAAATAGTTACTTGATTATCACAATTCGCTCTATGCCATCACACATGTTGTGCATGTCATAATCCTATATTCTACTTTTGCAATAGTGTTTGCTACAAATAAGCTTTAGAGTGCCATTATACCAGGTAATCTTGGTTATTTAGAGCAATCAAACCTAAAAAATGATGAGTATTCAACAAGTCTGCATGAATTTTCAAAGTGCAATTAAGTCACTTGATTTTTGGCACAATTAAGTCATGCAAGGATGGACCACCATAACTATGTAGAAAATAGATATGAGATAGACTTGCACATAAACTACCTTAACTCTTTTAAAGAAATCTATACATAATCAAAGTCGTTCAATATTTGTACTCATCAATTAGAATCCTTCATCCATCAAGATAAAAAAAACGAGTCGACACAAATAATCCTTCATACAAAATAAATATGAAAATAGTCTATTGTGGTACTGAATTAAAAAGTTTACTCCTGAATGTGCTGAATGCTAGAATCCCAGAAGTTTCTATCAGAAAATAATTAAATGAATACAATAAAAAGATCAGACAAACCAATGGTTCAAACTCTGGATTAGAAGCACATAATTGGTGTTGTATCCTTCTAAACCGATAACCACTACTTGATGTGTATTCTTCCATTATCTGGAAAAGTTTCTGAGGAATGTAATAACCAAAAATCAAATAGATAAATGTCAACCAATAAACAAAATTAAATATAAAATTCTACATCATCAACGTCACACCCCACTCAAGTTTGGTTCACCAAAAGGCAAACCTTGTGAGGTGTGTCATCTGAAGTAATGTGAGAGCAAACAAACTTAACTATAAAAAAACATACCTTAACCACTAACAAGAAATTACATCCAAAGGTGCAGCCAACTCGTTAACCAACCTGTAATAGGAATTTTTTTAAAAAAAAAGTAAAACAATATAGGAAATGAATACAAATTCGCACATTGGCTAATAAAGCATAAATTGAAATTCTCCAAAAATAATATCACTTAAGATTAAGAAGCCCTAAGTTGAAAACAATTTTAAGATATCAACAATTACCAATCTTCAAGTTATCAACAATTATCCACTTTAAGTTATCACTGATTATCAAGCTTTAAGATATCAATTATCAGCTTCAAACTATCACCATTTATCGATTTTAAGTTATCACCAACCATTAGCTTCAAACTAAAACCAATTATATATCTTGTATTAGATAAAACACTATAGTACTAGCCCTCAATTATATGTGCCAAGACCCGACCACATGCTTATGGGCCAAACTCCACCAAGAATATGTAAATGGCCCAAATTTCAAAGTCTCTCTCTCCATCAAGAGAAGTCATAAAGAGAGAGAGAGATTTAAGCAACTTTTGAAATATACCCTCCAAAATTTAACATCTATTATATCCATTCCACATTACAAGCAACTTTTGAAATATACCCTCCCGAATTTAACATCTATTATATCCATTCCACATTATAACCTTAATACATCAAGAAAGATTGAAAGTTGAAATAATTCACCAACTATTCTTTCACATAATTTAGCTTCTTCTTAATATAGGGTTTACCTCCCATTATTTTAAGTTCTCTTTCTAATGCCTATTTAGAAAAATAGAATAACTTTTTAAATGAAAAATAAGTTACACCCCACAGTTAAATCGTGCACAATGATGTTCTTAGAGAAACAAGAAAGAACACCAATGTGAATGAAGAGCTACCAATTCATCACTCTTTTACCCCAACAAGACACCTTTAAAAAATTTTGGATCTTAATCTACTCTCACATCAAAAAGATGTTGACAATGATCAATTGTCAAGCTCACCCTTGCGCATGACTAATACATCTTGCCCTAAAGAGCTATCCTTGAAAAGAAAAGACCAGCAATAGTAGAAAGGAATCGAGATATCTTTGTGATTGTGCCTCAAATTGAGAAGGGATAGCACAAGGCTAAAAACCACGAGTAAACACCCTCAAAATACCCCAAAGGTAAGAAACACCTATGCACAAACATAAACACACAACAACAACAACAACAACAAAGGCTTATTCCACTAAGTGGGGTCGGCTATATGGATCCTTCTACATCATTGGACTCTATCCCCTACTATATCATCATCTATATTTAAATAAATTTTATCTTGTTTTATTGTTGCTAACCAAGTTTTTTTTTGTCTTCCTCTTCCTCGTTTGATGTGTATATTTATCATTGTTTCACATCGCCTAACTAGAACATTTATTGATTGTCTAAGTACATATTCGTACCACCTTAAACATGCCTCTCAGAGCTTTCCTTCAATAGATGCAACACCGACTTTTTCTCTAATGCTCTCATTTCTTATTCTGTCCATCCTCGTATGTCCGCACATCCACCTTAACATTTCATCTTTTGCTCATGTGCTCGAGTCGTAGCCCAACATTCAACGTCATTAACACAGCAAGTCTAATTACCATTTTGTAAAACTTCCCTTTAAGTTTTAAAGGCACTTTACGATCACATAAAACACCCGACGCTTTCCTCCATTTCAACCATCCTACTTGTATTCTATGTAAGACATCTCTCTCAATCCCTCCATCATCTTGCAAAAATGATCCTAAATATTTAAAGCTCTCGGTTCCAGACAACTCGTCATCTCCTATCTTAACACTTGTCTTATTATGTCTAATATTGCTAAACTTAAATTCCATATATTTTGTCTTTACTCTACGAAGCCTAAAACCTTTCACTTCTAATGTTTCCCGCCAAGATTCTAATTTAGCATTTACTCCTTGACGTATCTCATCTACCAAAACAATAACATCTACAAACATAAACACACACAAAAGAAAAATTATATACTCGAATGGAGAGGACTATCGATCTTAGATCAAACATCTCACATCTTGCAACCCAATAAATGAGAGATACACACTAGCTAAGAAGAAAATATAATGGCTACTCGGTGAGTAAAAGAAAGGAAACAAGGGAAAACTCGCAATGAAAAATTACTCACCTACTCTATACCAGTGAAGGAAGAAGCTTGGGTAGGAGTCACTACCAGCCCCCAAGGCTAGCCCAGTTGGTAAGTGCAAAAGGGCGACTCTTAAGTGGACAGGGGTCAATTCCTGAGAAGGTCATGACTCTGGGTCATCGACGGACCCCCTCCTTTGCACTTGCCACTTGGGTCCTGATTTATCTCCTCCACCAGTAGGGGCAGCCAGAGGGGGCCGCTAATGTGGCGGTTTCAATTTTTTTTTTTTTTTTGGATAGGAGTCACTGCCATAGAAGGGAGCCTTGGCACAACGGTAAAGTTGCTGCCTTGTGACCAAGAGGTCACAGGTTCAAATCCTGGAAACAGCCTCTTGCAAAAAAGCAAGGTAAGACTGCGTACAATGGATTCCTTCTCCGGTACCCCGCGTGGCGGGAGCTTCGTGCACCGGGTTGTAGTTTTATAGGAGTCACTGCCATATCAGACATGAGAGGCTACTGATATCAAGAGAAGGCATACTTTGTGAAGCTAACAAATTTAAAAAAGGCAATGTCTCCGCATCATCTATGTTGGCTTGCAGAGATACTGCTGGACCCCACTCGAAATGATACATAGATCAAAAGAAACCTTTGTCTGATTCTCAGAGAGTCACGGATAGGGAAAAGGCAGTATTTTTGCTTATATGTTTTCTAGCTCATGAAAGGGAACAATAGAGGAAGGAAGGACTCATCTTGATCGATGGAGAGGAAGCCCAATTGATCAATGGCGGAAGGTATCACAGACCTTATGTGAGAGAGATCTTGGGAGGTGCTCACAGAGAAGGGAATCTCCTTAATGGGGATTGCGAAGGGGTGCTTGGGGTATGTAACTCACAATTAGGTCCAGTTTATTTGGGAGGGGGTGTTGAACAACAAGGTCACACCATATGGTTATATTTCAACCAGATTGCTACGCATGCAACTTGTCATACTATCAGAGCATAATGTTCAGTGTACAGTGAGGTGGCCCTAGTGTAACGCCAGTAACCCCATTTAAAATTTTTAACAAATTCCTCGTTGAGCAGGGTGGATAAACCAGGACTTTGATCCTCATTCTTCAATGAGATGCAATACGAATTATCCTAATGCCATGATCCAGAATAAATATCAACATGTCCTACCAAAATGCAGTTTCCTTCCATGTTCGGAAGGTTTCACAGAAGCAAATGGCATAAAGAAGAATATTAAGCGATTTAAAATGCTTCGTATTCTAAAGAAATGTACAAACCAAGTGCTGCACCATCATTAAGAGCAACGAGAATGCAATATCGAATATTGTACCATTAAATTCGTAGGAGAGAAATAAACCTTACTATGATGGACCCAGCGGGGGAAAGCAGGAAAGGCAGATCTATTGTAGCCCTAACCAGATCTGTCAAAACCAGTGAAGACCTTAGCGGAAACCAAAGATGTCTTTGCTATAAAAGAGAAACGCACATACCTTGAAGGTTTCCTCCTCTACCGTTTGCCTCCGGTTGGAGCCGAGGCGTGTTCTCGTCAGGATCGAGATAAGAACATCAGCAGGAACGAGATAGGGCAAAAGAGGGGGAAGCTTTCCAGCAGCAAGAGCTCCAGTACCGAGGAGCAGCCAAGCGAGGCCGAGGGTTCCAAATCGACGCAATGGAGCCGGCCGAGAACGAGAGAAAGAGGACGAGAGATTGCGCAGCGAAAGCAAGAGAGAGCAGGCGTACTGTCAGAATAACAGTAATAATTGTCTACTAGTAGGAAGTGAGCTGTGATGTGAGCGAGCCAGCAGCACGGTCGAACTTCGATGTCTTAAAAATCACTGCATTATGAATATTTTTTATTTAACAATATGAAAATTGAGAAAACAGTAAATGCCACAGATAGAAGGAAAAAAAATAGCATTTTGTAATTTAAATTTACAAAAAAAAAATCCAACAGAAATTTATTTAATATTTATTAAAGGAGAATGTACTAATTGATCAGTGAGAAATCAGATTACAAAGGAAAAGACTATTGAATTCTTAGGGTGGTGCAGCTTTCACTAGCAAAAATAAATAATTTGGTGAAAATTTCAGGGAGATGGGAGACATGACAATTGTAGTCTCTATGGAAGTCTCAAAATGTGCTTATTTGGAGGTGGATTTTATTTATTTATTTATAAAATAAATGATCAGACAAATTTAAAAAAAATCAGATCGAATAATTTTTTCACCCCTTCTTCGTCAATCCATAACCTCGCTTGTGGCTCTGGGTGACCTCGCTTGCATCCACAAAGATGATCGTGAGTCATGATGAATAATTTCTATGAAGATGATGTGTTAATTGGGATAGAACAATACTTGCAAAATGGACACAGATCAATTTCGAAGAAGAATCTAATTATAATCTCTTCTTGGTGTCCGAAGGTCCTCCTCTATCATGGCTAATTGTGTTAAAGTCAAAGGGCTCCTGCGATTTATCTCCTTCGTAATGATCGTGAAACAGATTGATAAGAACCGTTAAATTGACGATTCTAACATTTTTGTGAAAACGAGTCATGGTAAACACGTCTATATATATTTATTTTATTTTATTTTTCTTTGTTTTTTTTTCCGCCATTAGAATTCATTTTCTTCTTCTATATATCCACGAATCTCAAAGAAATCGCATGATGAAATAACGAGTTTTTCCTTAGCACGACATTTAAGTTTTTTATTAAAATCTAACATGCGTCGTTAATCCTTACGTTTAAACGTAAAGTAGCATCTAAAGCAGCATTTTGCCAACTTCACAAGTCTCGCACTATATTTCCAGCGATACAGCTGGTTCGGTTCGATCGACGTTTAATCTAACGTATATATATATATATAATTAAGCTGTATAAATTATAGCACAACCAATACAAATTATAAAAAACTAAATTGCAAATGTTAAAAGTGGAATTAATTAGAGTCCAATAGAATTGTTCAATAATAAGTGATCAAATACAAAAAAAAAATTCAAAAAAAAAACAGTATGGATTTATTAAAAACTGTGAGTTCTAAATAATCCTCTCTCTTTTAATTGTGTCTTCTAGATCTATCTCTACGAACCTTCTCATTCCTTTTTCTTTGTTCAAAGGCAAAGCCAGCAGACAAGAAAGAAAAGGAGAAGGAAAGAAATTTTCACAAGGATGGAAGACATGATTGATCTTGTCGTCCCACCATGCACCTCAAGCCTTTTCTTCACTCCAACTCTACCTCAACGCCCCAATCCAGTTGTTCTTCCACGGTGGATTCGTCGAGATCAGTCGCCCACATAATTAACATACATGCATGTATTTTTGACGTTGCTTCCAAGGAAAGAATAAAAATTCGTCGTCGTCTGTGAACAATTTCCATGCAAATCCATAACTCGTCCTCAGTAAATTATATGTCTCAAAATTATATATATATATTGATTCTTTAGTATCTATCGTAAGGGTCCATGTTCCTCCAAAGTCTGTCCTCGTTTATAAAGAAAACACTGTTTCTAGCTAGTTCCTTGTTTTTCTTTTTTTACGAATTTTAAAATATATTTTTAATAAATCCTTTTGTAACAGATGATATATAGGTTTATCTCGAGTGTGTCGAACTTAATTTGCACCAGTAGAAACACACGTGTCTCAGGAGGTAGATATCTGTTCTGTATTTTGATATATGAACTGATGTCAGGCCTGTTCCGGGCATGGAATGCTTGAGCGGCTGCATGCTAGTCTAATTAATTAATGGATTATGAATCAAGGCCGACCTTTCATCCAATTCTCAAAACATTTGGTTTCTACGTGCTCAATTACAGTAATATATGGAAATTGAACGTCTGTACAAAAAACACTGCACTGCTAGTCTAATTAATGGATTATGAATTAAATCGACCTTTCATCCAATTCTCAAAACATTTGATTTCTACGTACGTGCTCAATTACAGTAATATATGGAAACTGAACGCCTGTACAAAAAACACTGCACTGCTAGTCTAATTAATGGATTATGAATTAAGTCGACCTTTCATCCAATTCTCAAAACATTTGATTTCTACGTGCTTAATTACAGTAATATATGGAAACTAAATGTCTGTGCAAAAAACACTGCGCTGCTAGTCTAATTGATGGATTATGAATTAAGTCGACCTTTCATCCAATTCTCAAAATATTCAAAATATTTGGTTTCTGCGTACTCAATTACAATAATATATGGAAACTGAACGTATGTGCAAAAAACACTGTACTACTAGTCTAATTAATGGATTATGAATTAAGTCACCTTTCATCCAATTCTTAAAATATTTGGTTTTTATGTGCTCAATTACAGTAATATATGGAAACTGAACGTCTGTGCAAAAAAACACACACTGCGGAAGAATCATTAATTTGGTTGTCACTATGAAAACGAAATGCCCAAAATTCCACCACCACCTCCATTTAAGCCCTACAGCCTTACGACTTCCACTCGTGCTCTCTTCACAGCGCCTTTCCTCGATACTAATTCTTTTTATCCTTCTTTAAGCTCCATCTCTACCTCCGATCCAATGGCTGCGTGGGGAGGCTTGGCCGCATTATTCGAGAATCCCAAGCCCAAGAACCCCACGCTCATCGAGTCCCTCTCTCCGTGGAACCAGATCATGCCCAAGAAACCACCAGAGGAAGCCGCCGCCTTCACCGAGATCTTCGGGGAGCTCCACTTCCAGGAGAAGCTCCACCTCTGCACCGAAAGACTTGGCTCCGAGAGCTCCGACAACGTCGACCGCCTGACGACGAAGGAACTGGAAGAGAGAGGCAGCGGCCTTAACTCCAGGGAGAAGCCTAAAACTGAGGTCACTGCACACGGCGGGAACTGCTCCGCTGCGAGAGCGAGAACAGGAGTGTTCCCTCCCCCGTCAATATCCTCTGCGAGGCGGAGCGGCAAGTCGTGGATCTACTTCAAGTCTTGCAGGGAGGACGGGAGGCTCGTTCTGAGGAAGGTCACCGTTACCACTCAAGAACTCCTGCACGCGTCGCGCGGAGAAGGGCGCCTCAAGCTGCATCTTGTCTTGCCGGACGAGGCCACTCCGAAAGAAGGTCGCGAAGAACACGAAGAGCAAGAGGAGACCATAGCAGACGAGGCAGTGGAAGAGACACCTGCACCAAAATTCTAGTGAAATAATGATGCATTATTGCATTACGATACCTTTAGTTAGTCATTCTAAAGGTGAATGATTTGCTCAGAATAAACCGCATCTACTGTTTGGCTCATGAAGAAAGTTTCGATCAACTGCTACTTCAAATGAAACTTTTATCTCGTGATTCGGTGTAGTATTTACTGTTTGGCTAATGAAGAAAGTTTCAATCTTTCCAACACATAAGCGAAAGGAGCAGGAAGAACTTCTCCAGTATTTTGAGCTATGCATTTCCTTTTCGACCAGCGAATGATAACAAACTCGACGCAAAGTCGATCTTATTTAACTAAAGATTACAATTTGATGATCTGTCGAGGACTTTCCAAAGCCAAGCTCGAGCCGATCATCAGTAGCTTGGCTCCTCGATCCGACACAAACATCAACAGAGTCAACTCTTAAGCTTTTTAGATCCTTTGATCTCCGACCACAAGTGGTGGGATGCACTCGTTAAAGATTTTGGCGCACATTCCAGATTTTGCTGGCAGAGAGCACAAAATCCTGGTGACTCGAGAAAGGGCAGTAGTGGGGGATCCAAATACTCGAGGCCTTTTTGAGAGAAAGCAAGTGGACAGTGGGGAACAAAATATCTTTGAAAGACAATAAAAGGGGTTCCTTCGTAGCAAGAATCACTTTTCTCGATCGATTGATATATATTTTCTCAGTCTGTTTCATAAATAAATTTGAGTGCAATGAAAATTGTGATTTGTCGTTTGAAGAAACTTTATTACATAATATATAGTAGTAGTTTTCAAAGCTTTCCGTGAATATTATCTAGGAGTTGTTGCCATATATCTTCCTTTTGGCTAGCTTTTCCCTTCTAATAATCGAGGAAAAGTTGGATCGTTTGGCTTCGTCATTAGTTTCGTCTTTGAATCGCTTCTAAAGAAAAATAATTGATTTCATTATTAGATTAGTTGTATTGGTCGTCTCCTCTGAAAATAAGGAAATAGACAAGTTAGTATAAGGCGAGAAGTTTAACTGTTTTGTCAAGTGCATAGTTAATTTTAAATTGATTAACTTAATTAAGATTTAAATTTATTAAAGATTAATAAATTCTTCATTAAATGCGGCCTTCATTCCTAGATAGTCCATTTTCGGAATTTATGGTTTCCACTTTCTATTTTCTTTTTAGTCGTTGCATGAGAATTAACACTTCTCCATCTTTAAATTAGTATTTGTGCATTTACTTTCATAGACCGCGCGTGTTAAGTTCAATATTTTGACCATACGTGTTAAATTGCCCTTATCTTCAACACTATTATAGTAGCTACTAAATCATGCATAGTTACTATAATATGAACACTTCAATTATAATCAACACTAATAATACTTTGTCATTATAACTGCACAGTTCATTATTTTTACAATACAAATACTTAATTTCTGATCAACACTTGTCGATAATATATTATAGTACTTCAATTCTAATCAACACCGATGACTGTGTTATAATAGTTAGAGTTCATAATTATTACAATATGCATGAATTCTTCGTCACCGGTCGACACTGATCGACATTATATTTTAGCAGTTATAAGATCATTGTTATAATTACTATAGTCTCCATGGGATGTCACAATGATAAAGACAGAATGTTACTTGTATAATAGACTGAATTCGATGTCAGATGAGGGGTCTAAAATCCTCTTAGTTTCAGATAGACCCCTCTCTGTCCTGTCACCGTGTCAAAGGACTTTGTTCCCTCCGCAATTTACTTCTCTCTCGTCGGTGCCTTGGGATGGATGACAAAGAACTGTTAGTTAAACAGATTCCCAACTTTTGCTGTTGTTATAATTACTATACAATTTTAACAATTATATAATCGTATGAAATCATAACTACAACTATATAATATATGGTCTTATTGTGACTGCGATATAAATAAAAATACAAATATTTCAGAAAATAAAAAAAAGGGATTTAGGAGAGTTTGAGACGTTATTCACTACAAAAAAAAATATAGTCATTAGCGAGGAATTTAGCGACGAATTTAAAAAAAAAAATCGTCGCAAAATAAATTAGCGACGAATTTAGCGACAAAAATATTTTCGTTGCGGATAGAGCGTCGCAAATATTAGCGACAAAAATAGCGACGAATTCTTGCGACGAAAATTAGCGATGAATTTAAATTTTCGTTGCAGACGTTACGACGAATTCAAAATTTCGTCGCAACTTTCGTCGCAGATTTACGACAAAACTAAAATTTGTCGCAAAATTTTGCGACGAATTAAGTGTTTTCGTTGCTAATTTTCGCGACAAAAAAATAAATTCGTCGCAAAACTTTACGACGAAAAAATAAATTCCTCGCAGAAAATTTGCGACGAAATCAGGATTTCGTTGCTAAATTTGCGACAAAATACAAATTCGTCACAAAAATCGTCGCTGAATTCGTCGCAAAAAACCATATTTTTGCGACGAAAAATGAATTCGTCGCAAATTTTTGCAACGAATTCAGGTTTTTCGTCGCAAAATTTTGCGACGAATTCATTTTTCATCGCAAAATTCATCGTAAAATTCGTTGCAGAATTTGTCGCAGGATAGTTTCGTCGCTAATTTGCGACGAAAAAAAATTCGCCGCAGAATTCGTCGCATAACTCCCAGAATTTGGCAACGAATTTGTATTTTATTCGCTAAATAAAAAAAATTTTAGTAGGTTCCATCCGTTTCGATATTTTATCGTATATACAAATTTCACACAACATGTTTAATACAAACAAAACACACACACATTCAATACAACAAAATATACAAAACAAAAATAACATTCAATAATATCCAAAAATATTTCATATCCAAATAAATACAAACTAACACAATAAGTTAAGAACAATACAACATTCCAAACAACAAACAACAAAGTTATATCCTACAACATTTCAAACATCTACATAGTTATGATATCCAAATAACAATCTCCACTCAAAATATCTCAACACGTGCGAAAAAAAATTTAAAAGATCATCTGCTAAGCAAAGGCCGTCATTCTTCTACCTGCATTAGAAAATAAACAAACAAAAAGTATCATACATTAAAAAAAAACTATCTACTAATACGAAAATAAATATGTAAAGACTTACTCAGATGTGCATTTTCAACCGGCATAAGCATTGACTTCATCAATTCTGTTTAAAGCAAAATAAAAAGTACTAATCAAAAATTAAAAAAATGAAGGATTAACAAACTCAATAAACTAACAAATTTTAAAAATACTAATTACAAATATGCATACAATATCATCATCGTCGCCACCATCATCCTCATTACTAGGAGGAATATGACTTGGACCGGAACTAAATTGTTGAAACTGTCGCATAAGAAAAGTTTGTTGTCGTCGCATTTCTATCATTTCTTGATCCCTTTGTGAGTTTTGTTGTTGTATTTCTAGAATTTGCTGATCTCTTTCAAAAATTATGCCCTTCAAATTGCTAATATCCTCAGTTAAGTTATGTATCTGTGCCGCTACTGCTGGTGGAGTAGAAGAAAGAGATCTACAAGGAACATTATGAATTCTGTTTAAAGAACCCATACCTAATATCCTTCCCCCTTTTGCTCCTCCACTCACCTCAAGCCATAAATCCAAATTATTACTAACAGATGACTCAGATCCCTCATTATCACCGTCATCTCCTGAAATTCTCTGTGATAAGGATAACTGATCATATCTCTCATATACAAAATTAAAATTTTAATCAGAGCATATACATAACTAACAAAATTAAAGTTAAAAAGTAAGTTTAAAGATTAATTCAAACCTTAATTGCTCTAGCTCTATCTCCACTCCAAGTTTTATCTTTTTTTTGGAAAGTGCGAACGAAAGTATCTATAAATTCCGGTTCTTTTCCCAATTCCTTAGACTAAAAATAAGAATGTTAGAAATAAAATAATAATCTGAAATAAATTAAAAAACTAATTGTAGAATTAAAAAATTACCAATCTACGTGAATATTTCTCAATATTTATAGATCCTCCCGCATATGTTGCAGATAAGTCTCCAGAATTACATATTTGATTTATTTTATTCTGTTGACTCCTTTTTTTGCTCTCATCAGTTTTCCAATTTTCCGACGTGACACAGATAATTGTGTCGTCTATGGCCACTACGTCGAAACTATCAACCAAAATCAAAATTATAATAAAGCAAATAAAACTTTGATGCTTAATGAAGAACATGAAAAACTTACAATATTCACAATGAAGATCTGGGAGAGTGCGAGAATCTACGATGATGTCACCTCTGATAACCTATAAGAACAAAAAATACACAACATACACAGACAAAAGATATAAATTTAACATAGACGAAGAAAGACTAGCATAGAAAAAAAGAATTCACTATAAAAAACAGAGAACTTTTATTACTTTAAGATAAACATTGAAGAATTACTCCATGTTATAGACCTCAATCTAAACAAACTACAAAATTAATAAATCAATATAAACTCGTACAAGAAGTATTCTCTTTAGATTAAAACATACAAAATTTACTTAATACCCTGAATTGAGAAAATAATGTTACCATGCAAAAGTGCTACACAAGTCTAATTAGGCAATGTTAAAAAATATCACCATGAATTAATTCCATGTTCTTGAATTCATCGTAGATTTGTAGGATGTTCTTGAATTCATCGTAGATTTGTAGGGTGAGGCTCAACCAATTAAAAGTTAAATTTGAGAATTAATGCATATGCATATCACTACAAAAAATTTCTTTTTTAGCGACCGAATTAACGACCGAATTTAAATTCGGTCGCTAATTAACGACCGAATTTAAATTCGGTCGTTAATTAGCGACCGATTAAATTTTCGGTCGCTAATTAACGACCGATTAAATTATCGGTCGTTAATTTTCGACTGAATTTAAATTCGATCGCTAATTAACGATCGAAATAATATTTAGTCGTTAATTATTAGCGACGGAAATTTAATTCCGTCGCTAATTAGCGACGGAAATTTAATTCCGTCGCTAATTAACGACCGAATTAAATTCCGTCGTTAATAGTTAGCGACGGAATTAAAAATTCATCGCTAATTAACAACGAAATTAAAAATCCATCATTAATTACTGACAGAATTAAATTTCCGTCGCTGATTAACGACCGAATTAAATTCCATCGTTAATAATTAACGACCGAATTAAATTTCAGTCGCTAATAATTAACGACGGAATTGAAATTCCATCCCTAATTAGCGACCGAATTTAATTTCCGCCGCTACTTTTTTTTTTTTATATATCCTTTATCTTTATCTGCTCCCGCTGCTTTCCTTTCCCTGCCTTCCGCCGTCGCCTTCTCCTCACGCGCCATCGCCCTTCTCACTTCGCCACCGTCTCGCGGTCGTCCACGGTCGCTCGCAGCCCTCGCCCGGAGTGCCCCTCATCACGCCTCCCCTATGCGTCGCACGCACGCAACCAGCGGCAGCTGCCCCTGCGCGTCGCCTGCACGCGACGAGCGGCCGTCACTGCTCCACGGCCGGATCTGTCCCATGGCCAGCGAGCTCTCGTCACTCCGGAGTCGTCTTCTGCTTCCCTTCTCTCTCTCTCGCTGGTTCGCTCGTTCTTGCCCAAATCGAAAAAGGGCATCTTTTTCCTCTTTCTTTTTCCACGTCCCGCGGCTAGTGGTCGCTGGATTGCGTTGATTTCTGGGCACATCGGAGGAGGCGGCGGTGGCGACGAGTCCGATGGCTTCGGAGATTGAGGTGGTGGACGAGGAGGCCGAGGTCGCGGGAGGAGCAAAGGCTACGGAGAGGACGAGGAGTCTTCGCAAAACAGATGGCGATCCGGAGAAACTCCTACCGGTGGAGGTGGAGGGGTGCTCCGTCTGTGAGCCGACAGGGCCGGGTACTATGCCCTCCAGTGGGCGCTCTCAATAACCGCACCGCCGCCGTCCAATACATCATCGAGGTACTTCTCTTCCGCCTAGGGTGTTTTCTCTTCTGGTTCTTGGTCGCTTGCCCGTTAGTTTAACCTCTAATTCAGTGATAGATTGTTCCCTCTGTCATCCTCTTGTGGGTGGAGTTATTGTTCTTTATTGACCTTTGAGTTTCTATCGATTAAGCGCTAAATTTTGTTGTTTGAATCGATGGAGGAGATAAACGCCATCGACAACACGGGCAAATCTGCGCTCCATCGAGTGCAAAGGCGAGGACACATCCAGTGTCGCCGACGTATTGCTCAGGAAGGTGCTCGAATTGATGTGTACTTATATGGATATCAGTCCGCTTCTCCTCATAATTACCGCGTGAACAAAATTGCGATTTGTTAATAACACTTCATATTGGTTCTTGTCTGATCAATTGAGCTATTCTTGGGTATCTATTTCAACAGTGAGATAGCAATCACTCTTTACTAGTGTGTCCGACAACTCCACTTCAAGATGTTTATTCGTCTAAAGTCTATTTTGGCCTTCCATAGACTTATCTGTGGTTTGATGTTTGAACAATTTTCAACCAGTTTGCATGAATGAGCTTTTGTTTAAAGGGAGCTTCCTTGTGCGAAAGAATTTAGGCACAGATAGATGTTTAAAGAAAGTGTATTGGAGCACAGATAGAATGGTTTAGAATTTAGGCCTTTTTGTAACCTCTTACACAACTCCTTTTATGATCACTGTAAGAGTATGAAAGGCTGAAGCATTCTCTGTTATGATTAAAATTGCACTCTGTATATGTTTTCTGTCTTTCTGCAGGAACTCTATTTGCCAATAACTTTGAGGTTTTCTTTAAGGTTCCATATTCTCATGAATTAGCTGAAAATTAATATAGCTATTCAGCTTATGTTGTATCTATACTTTTTTGTAGTTGAAACTGAGATATAACTATATTAGAAATTTTGACCTTACTTTTCCAATATTTCCTTGGTTATGTTTTGTATTCTATCTTTGTAGGATTCTGATTCAAGATAAAATATCGGACATGAATGTAAAAGGTCTATGATCTCTGAATTTAGTGCATGATTATATTGGTTATATTGTTTACTTCGGTTGTATTATGATTTCATTTTGTGATCTGTCTAGTATTGCTTTAATCTTATATCTGTTGGACCGTTAGATCTTAGGTTGCTTGTTTATCGTTAGCATATAGTTATTGATTGCTATTACTGTGATACGCGAAAAGTTATTGCTGTGATATACATTGTTAGATATTGCGAGTAGATGCTTATTAATTGTTGGATTAGTATTATGATTGAACTAGTAGAATAATATGGCTAAAATGAGATAAATTTTTAGGAGGTATATATAGGTTCTTTGACTCCCTAGATTTTAGTGCGTGATGACATTATCAAAATATGATCTCTTCTTATTTTGATTGTTTCTAACTCGATCTGTTATTACTCTTCTTTCAGGTGTTGGAGATCATCGTACTCTAAGGTCAATTTATGCAAAGTTGGTTGCCGATACACCTCTATTAAGTGGACAGGTAACATTTTGGCTCATGAAGAATTTATTGTTTCCTTTATGGATCATGGAGAGTACACTTGTTGCAGGCATGGAGCAAGTGTCCTAGTACGCCCACATATCCTAGCAACGCGAAAACCAACCTCCACATGCTTTGCGGGCTCAACAACATCGCCAACCTCCCGTTCAATATCGACAACAACCTCTTCATCACCGTCGGGCTTAATGTGGAGAAGTGTCAGGTGGCGCACCCCAACAAGAGCTGCAAAGGCCTTAGTGGCGGCGTCTTAGCCACGTCCATGAACAACGTCGGCTTCGTGAGGTTGAACTTCATTAGGCCATGAAGCAATGGAGTTGGTAAGATTTTTTTTAGGTCGAAAGAGTTTTACAATTAATAATGTAGTTAGAGATCGAACTTCATAAAGATTTTCAATCGGTCTTTAATTTAGAGATTGTTTTGTATCCAGTAATTTGTATTTGTAAATCTAAAATTTGAATGTATATTGTTTTTGATATTTTAATAGTTTATTAAATTAATTAGTGTTGATAAATATTATTATAATATATTATTAATGTGGACAGGTTTATTTTATTAAAAATTTAATGTAATTATATTAAAAAATATAGACGCTAAATATTAAATTTTAATAATAAAAAAAAATCAGATTTAATGACGGAATTTTAATTCGGTCGCTAAATATTTAATTTTAATGAATTAAAAAAAAATCAAATTTAGCGATCGAATTTTAATTCGGTCGCAAAATATTACATTTTAATTATTAAAAAAAATCAAATTAGCGACCGAATTTTAATTCGGTCGCTAAATATTAAATTTTAATTATTTTAAAAAAATCAAATTAGCGACCGAATTTTAATTCGGTCGCTAAATATTAAATTTTAATTAAAAAAATCAAATTTAGCAACCGAATTAAAATTCGGTCGCTAAATATTAAATTTTAATTATTAAAAAAAATTAAATTAGCGACCAAATTTTACTTAGGTCGCTAAATATTATATTTTAATGAATTAAAAAAATTAAATTTAGCGACCGAATTAAAATTTTCGTCGCTAAATTAGCGACCGAATTTTAACTCGGTCGCTAAATATTAAATTTTAATTATTTAAAAAAAATCAAATTTAGCGACCGAATTAAAATTCGGTCGCTAATTAGCGACCGAAATAAAATTCGGTCGCTAAACATTAAATTTTAATTATTTTAAAAAAATCAAATTTAGCGACCGAATTTTAATTATTTTCGTCGCTAAACGATTTTAGCGACCGAATTTTTTTCCGTCACTAATTAACGACGGATTTAGCGACAGAATTTATTTTCGTCGTTAAATTTAGCGACGGAATTTATTTTCCGTCGTTAAATTTAGCGACGGAAAAGAAAATTTCGTCGCTAATTTTAGCGACGGAATATCAATTCCGTCGCTAATTAGCGACGGAATAAAAATTCGGTCGCTAAAATCGTTTAGCGACGCACATTAAAGCGACCAGTTTAATCGGTCGCTAATGCAATTTAGCGACCGATTAGCGACCGAATTTTTCGTCGTTAATTAATGATTTTCTTGTAGTGCATATTGTGCAGTTTTCATTTTTTTTTTTTTTTTTTTTTTTTTTATTTACAATTGGTATCCAAGCTTCGCCCGACTAGTCCACTTGGCGAACCGGCCCTGCCCCACGGCCTCCGAAGAGTCTCCACCGGCCCACAAGGGTAAATCAGGAAGACGCGCCACCAAGTCGCCGTGAGGGGTTTAACGCCAATCAGGGTCCGCACCCCACACCAACCCGCTGGTAAACGGGAACCCGCCTCCGCAACCCGCAAGCGAGTGGAAAACGGCGGAATTCCCTCCGCAAGCTGCAGCCGGCAGGGATCGAACCATGGCTTGCTCCAGGGACCCCCCAAGCTCTTACCGACGCGCCATTGCCCTGGGGGCATATTGTGCAGTTTTCATGAAGCTAGTAAATGTGATTTAATGTATAAAATTATCTATGACGTATTTATAAGATTGTAGTGGCTATGCCACAAATATGCCCAATATCAGATAATACATCATATTTTTTCCAAGAACCCTAGGCGGGATCTAAGCAATAGCAGATATAATCCATACGAAAAAAGAAAAGACGGAAAAGAACAGAGCAGTGTTTACCTCGCGGGCGGAAGCTTCGTCCGGATTGAGGAGATTGATGGTTTCAATTATCTTTCCGACGATGGGCCTATCAGAGGTGGAGGAGCTAGCGGTGACCAACTTGAAGGCCCTCGACACGGCGGGCTCGCGCCCGCTGGGGGGCACGCGGGCTGCGGCGGCCTCGCGGGTGTTGGCGGGCTCGCAGGTGACGGCAGGCTCGCGGGCACTGTCGAGCGCGGAGGAGGAAAGTGAAATTAGGACATCGGGCGCGGAGGCTGGCAAAAAATGGGAAAAGTTTGCAACGAATCCTTGGATTCGTTGCAAATTTGCAACGAATCCAAAGATTCGTTGCAAATATTTTTTTTTTAAAATTAAAAACCTTGAAAATAGTTAATTGATTTTTTTAATATTTTTTTTTATAAAATTAAGAGTTTGCAATGAATCTTTGGATTCGTTGCAAAATTGCAACGAATCAACAGATTCGTTGCAAATAATTTTTTTTTAAAATAAATAAAATACTTGAAACTCGTAAACTGACTTAGAGATCTTCGAATGAGATAAAATCAATGTCAATATGTTCGTCTAGTTCTCCTCATTATATAAATATCGTAAAAAAAATTTTAATCAGTGCATTTTTGAATATCGGTGTGTCTGAAAAATCTAATTCACGTTCAAAAAATCACGTATCGCAATATTTTCGGTCAAATTGATTTTTAAAAATATATATATAATCAGGGGAACTAGACGAACATATAGGAACTTGTTTCATCTCATTCCGAACTCTCTAAGTCACTTAACCGGCTTCGAAGAATTTTTAAATTTTTTTTTTTTTAAAATAAGAGTTTGCAACGAATCTTTGGATTTGTTGCAAAATTAGCAACGAATCCACAGATTCGTTGCAAATTTGCAACGAATCCACATATTCGTTGCAAATAATTTTTTTTTAAATAAATAAAATATTTGAAACTCATAAACTAACTTACAGATCTCGGAATGAGATAAAATCAGTGCCAATATGTTCGTCTAGTTCTCCTCATTATATAAATATCGTCAAAAAAATTTTTAATCAGTGCATTTTTGAATATCCGTATTTCTGAGAAATCTAATTCACGTTCAAAAAATCACGTATGACAATATTTTAAGTCAAATTGATTTTTAAAAATATATATATAATTAGGGGAACTAGACGAACACATAGAAACTTGTTTCATCTCATTCCGAACTCTCTAAGTCACTTAACCGACTTCGAAGAATTTTTAATATTTTTTTTCTAAAAATAAGAGTTTGCAACGAATCCACGAATTCGTTGCAAATAATTTTTTTTTAAAATAAATAAAATATTTGAAACTCGTTAACTGACTTACAGATCTCGGAGTGAGATAAAATCAATGCCAATATGTTCGTCTAGTTATCCTCATTATATAAATATCGTCAAAAAAATTTTAATCAGTGCATTTTTGAATATCCGTGTGTCTGAGAAATCTAATTCACGTTCAAAAAATAACGTATCGCAATATTTTAGGTCAAATTGATTTTTAAAATATATATAATCAGGGGAACTAGACGAACACTTAGGAACTTGTTTCATCTCATTCAGAACTCTCTAAGTCACTTAACCGGCTTCGAAGAATTTTTAATATTTTTTTTTCTAAAAATAAGAGTTTGCAACGAATCCACGGATTCGTTGCAAAATATTTAAAAAGAAACTCGTTAACGAACTTGTTTTTTATTTTTATTTTTTAATAAAATAAAAATCTGCGACGAATTATGTATTCGTCGCTAAAGTAGCGACGAAATATAAATTCGTCGCAATTTTTTGCAACGAATTTATTTTTTCGTTGCAGAATTGTAAAAAAAATTGTCGCAGATTTCAGCGAATTTTGAATCGTTCAGTAAATTGCGATTTAATTTATTTTGTAAGCTAATTTAAAAATAATTTTCGTCCCCAATTTGCGATGAATTTTGCAACGAAATATAAATATTGGAAATTTTATAATTTTTACAACAAATTATTTTTCGTCGAAATTTCGTTATAAATTTGCGACGAAATATAAAATTCGTCGCAAAATTTATTGCATATTTACAACGAATTATTTTCGTTGCCAAAGTTCGTCGTCAAAAATCAATTTTTTTATAGTGATTTCAACAATAACTGAAAAAGGAGTACGGTCGTTTAGCAATACTAATAAAAGCGTTTTTTTTTGACACATATATATTTTTTTGAATTTTATCTAAAAATTTCATATAAATACATAATCTTTTCTATATCTTATCAATATAAAAATTTAATTATATTTTCAAAGGTTCCATTCAAGTATACTCCTTCAAAGGAGGGTAATAAGGTAAAGCCTTGTACCACCTAAGATATGCTTATAATAAGAACCCTCCTCTTGATATAATAATAAAAATTCCATCAAAGTGAAAAAGCAATACAATGCAAATATCGTATTTAGTATATTTGTTATATATTGAGCATATTCTCATTTATAACTAGAGTTGTAAACGAACTAATTGTTCATGAATAAATTTAGTATTCGATTCGATAAGAATTTGTTTATGTTCATTCAATATACATCAAAGTAAATTAATAAACAGACTTGAACACATATGTATTCGACTTGTTAATGTTCGTGAACAGTGTTTATGAACAAACTCATTTAAAAAGTATTGATGAGCTTATTTATATTCATTTATATATAATGATTAAAAATAAATATTTAAAGTTTAATTTAAGAGCTTAATAACGTTTAAATAAATAAAACTTAAACAAGTTTGAATCAAGCTTGAATCGAGCTTCATTAGAAGCTTGATACTCATTAAACAAGTCAAGTTCAATTTAAGTTCAAGTCAAACTCAATCTCTAAAAAAAAAAAAATCAAGTAAAACTTGAATAGATTTTTTAATAGTTTGGTTAATTTTAAACTTGACTCGACTCGACTTAATTATTTTATCAAATAAATTTGAACACTATAAAGTTTGACTTGATTTAACTTATTTACATCCCTACTCATAACTCCTTCTCAATTGTTCTCTTAAGTTGACTAGGACTAACGATGCTCCTATTTAATTTAGTTTAACTCATAATATGTTTATATAAGTCTCTACAATGATACAGACATTAATGGTAAAATATTTATATAATATTTCAAATAGTCATATATATATATATATTTTTTGATTTCTAACTGCGATGTACTGTATAATATTATCTTCCAATAAGAGAAAAAATATGAAATATTGGATAGTTGAATTGCTCGTCAAGAGTATTTTTAAATTTATTTTGATAGTCATTGAAAACTTTTCGTAGGATAAAACTGATCGCTTCGGATTTAACGATTTAAAGAATTGAATAACTAATGTCAATAAAAAACAAAAAAAAAAAAATTCGTCTTAAAATTAGCTCTCGTACATATGGACAATATGCATACTTAGGACTCATTCGCATGTAACCCTTTTATAGGACTCAAAGCAAGTGCCCATTAACCGGGCCACGTGGTAAGGCCCGCTAGCTCGGCCGATCCACTCGTCACTAATATGCTAATGAGAGTTCTATACTAATTGAAGTCCCATTAATTGAGCAATTAATAAACTACTTAATTAAGCAATTGTTGGTGGACTTCGTGCCATATCGCCCACAATAAAAGGCCGGTGCAGGAAACTCGCATTTACGTCCGATGATATAAATACTTCAATTAATTATTCAAGTTCCCTTCGATCGCTTCCTAACCCTAATTTCAAAAAACCAATAAATTGCGGTATTAATTAATCACCGTGATAATTAAGGTTTGAGATTAATGGCTGCAAGGGGGAAAGCGGGAGAAAATCGAGGCCGTTGAAAATTCGAAGGGCTCTCAATCAATGACCATTAAGGAACAATTATTCCTCACACAATTAAAGCCTTAAAAACCATTTTAAATGTGCGTTTTCATTGGACAATAATTCTTTATTTTTTTTATATTTGAATTCCTGACCGGGTTAGTAAATACTGGAATCTTGCACATTTATGTTCCTCTCCCTCCAGATCGATCTTCAGCTCGAAGATAAGAACAGTAATGATGGGAATTAAAAGGATCGAGCCAAAAGGAAGAGGGATATGAGAAAACAACGACGACGACAATTGATTGTTGACAGTTTAATTTTTTTTTCACCTATAAAAACTGAGAATCGAGATTTATTCCGGGAAAAATATTCATTAATTATTTTGTTTTTTTTTTTTTGGGACGAAGAGAAGCCATCAAGGCTTGGAATTTGCTTATAAAATGGCATTGCAGACGTACTCTCCGCCCATCGCTCGGCTTCTTCTGCCTCACTTTCACGGTTTGTGTTCCTTGCGTTCTTCTGAGTTTCTTTTCAATTCCTTTTTTGTTTTTTGTTTTGGAATTTAAAGGAGGAGAAATAATCGTTGTGAATTTGTCGGCGATAGATGAGCGGGCGCGGTGGACGAAAGGTGGAGTTGAAGCTGAACGTGCAGGCGGCGGAGACGTCGCGACGGCGGCGGATGGTGGCGGAATCGCCGTCTTCGTCGGAGCCGAGCTCGTGCGTGTCGTCGGAGTCGGAGAGTCCGGGGGCGGCGGCGGCGGCAGCGGCGATGGTGCTGGCGGCGTGCCCGCGGTGCCTGATGTACGTGATGCTGTCGGAGGAGGACGAGCCCAAGTGCCCGAAATGCAACCGCAACTTGCTCCTCGACTTCCTCGCCGGCTGCAGCGCGGCAAAGGAGGCCAACTAGCTAACGCACGCACGCACGCAGCTAATGGAGACCGGATCATCTGACTGCAACGCCGCCTCGTTGCGATCGATCTTCTTCTTAATTAAGTAGCTGAATTGCTTAATCTCGCAGCTTTAGGAATCGTTCTCAGTTTCTGTTTTTCCCCTCTGTGCTTTTTGTTAGCCGAAGCTGATGATGTGAAATCTCTGCGTTCTATCATTCTACTAAGAGTTTTACTTCAGTTTGAGAATATTGCTCGCCCTTGTGCAAAACACTCTTTTTTTTATATATTTTTTTACTTTCCCTAATTTTTTTTTAATTGCAGTCTAAATCACCCCTCAGTTGCAGTAAAATTGAATGTACTCGACCTTTAAAAACTAGCATTTAATGAATATATTTTGGGAGAATTTTCGTGCAATTTTGTCGAGTCATGAAATGAAAGTTCTTCCAGAGCTTTATAATATAATGAGATCTACAATAGTTACTATATATAGATGACCGTAAAAAGTCTTTTCGCTGGACTAGATGAATAGTTGCATTACTAGTCCATCTAATTTTTTGATTACTCAAGCCTTCGATCGAGTTAAATAAAATTATTGGAATCGTATTTTTAGTCGGCCCATTGTAATTTTACTCGAAATCTCGTGCAAGCTATGAGTTTTTAAGATATTGTATAGGATAAATAATCCCTCCTCGTGGCTTTGTAATTAAGTTATTAGATATACTCTATATTCCTGCTAGTTAAAGAGTTTATCAAAAGATAATAAAATTCTCACTCTTACATTCATTTTTTTTTATCGATTGACATCAGAATATTATTATGAATCTTCGATTTGATTAATCTTTAAAAGTGATCTAATTTATTCTATGGACCTTCGAAATATCTCATGAGTCAAATAAGATCGGAGTCCAAGTGGTCTCCACTGACCACCAAAAATAAATCAGAAAAATACTTGCAATTTTTTCATGGTTCAATTCGGACTCTGCAGTCTACCGTCGAAATCGTACTCTGTCCATCGGACAAACTCCTGAGCTCTAAAACCGTCCGAATAATTTTTTTTTTAAATTCGTCATCGAATAATATTATATCAGATGATTGAACTATATTCTTCTATGAAATATCTCTTTATTTTTACTATTGTATTGTACCCATATGGTCACATTCACTTGTATCTATACTATAACGACTTTAACATCTCCAATCATTCCAAATATTTACCCATCCAAATGCACCAAAGTTTTTCACGTTACCCCATATATATATATATATAATTTGATCATCCAAGCTGTAAAAACAGTGCGCAAAATATAAACATTTTTTTAAAATTTGTTTTTTTTACTAAAATTACAAACCTTTCTAAAAGTTCGTTTTAAAAGTGTCCAGGTTTTCCTTCCTTTTATTTTTATTTTTTGTAATTTTTAATTGATTTTTTAAAAATAAATTAATTGGGTAAGGCACGACCCAAATCACATAGGCCCTGACTCGAGCACCGACCCCACGGGGTCCGCCCTTCAGCAATTTGGGCCCATGCGGCACCGACCGTCGACAGATTTGGGCCCGGTGGAGCGGCCATCCGACAAGTGAATTTACAAATATACCCCTATATGCCTACCCTCGGATCGAACGCAAGCCTTAGGACATCTGCTTAGGACGCTTCCAGTCATAATCCAGGGCAGTGACATAAAACCTTGTCAGCCATGCTTTGTGGATCCTCTCCAACACTAAGCTCGTTTATCAGACTCCATATCTGTTGATCCGGCAACATCGACGAATGGAGTGCAATTACTTGGAGCTACTTTTACATAACTCTTGGATGGAATCCGTATAATTTCTGATCCGAAGAGGAAGCCTGATCGATCATCGCTCACTCACCATCAAGTATACCCGTCCAGAAAAATGGCAGGCCCCGCAAAATGAACCTCCCGGAGTCCCGGTCGAGTGTAACTTCACCGCGTACTCTCGGGTAGGGTTTGAGTAAGTTGTTAGGTGCAAGTTTTTGACCGGATGCCGTTGTCACATTTGTCGTTGCCGTGCTCGAAGTGGACTGCCTCGCCACAGGTTGCGCCGCCGCTGCTAACCTATGCTGCTGAATCCGCCGGCGATGGAACCGCCCGGCCTCCAGCCGCTGACTAACTCCCGCTTCGGGGAGATACCTCTCGCCAACCATCCTCGCGGCGGCGGTGGCGGCGGTGGCGGCGGGGTCGCCCACTGCCGCTCCCACTCGGAGACCTGCGTCCGCCTCCCCGGTGATCTTCTACTCGACTCCGATCAGGAATTCGAGATCGCTGCCATCGACTTCTCCTCGTTCTCGGAAGAAACCGTGTCCGGGGACAGCGGGGCTACCTTGGCGACCAGGCCGGACCCGCTGGTTGCGACAGAGGCGAGCCTAAGACCGGTTCCCGGGGCACACTTCAGGAGTCTGTCGGTCGACACTGCGTTCTTTGAGGGGATGTCATTTCAGGAATCAGCGTCGGGTGGCAGCGGTGCTGCTTCTGGATTGGCGCACCGGGGGCACCACCGCCGGAGCGGGTCCATGGATGGCGCGACCTCGCGGTTAGAGGGGGAGTCAGCTTCGCCATTCTCGGGTTTCGCGAAGAAGGCCGTGCCTTCAGATAAGCTCTCCGAGCTAGATCGGATTGATCCCAAGAGAGCAAAAAGGCCAGTTTTTGTTCTCTCGCGTCAAATTCGATTTTTTTTTTTCATGTTATCTTTCACGACGAAGTTAAATTGAAGACGACGACAATGCAAACTTACAGTTTTAGGAATTCTTATCTTCTCTGGTGACACCAATTGAATTCTACGAAAAACTCTCTTTGGTTGAATTCTAAAGAGTGAAAATATTCTCTCTCCCTTTTTTTTAAAAATCTTATTAGTTCGTTGGGTCATTTGTGACTTCCGAATTTACGCTAGATTTCCAGAGATTCTCTGGATGAATTTGTTCTCCAAGCGGGTTGCAAGAGATTCTGGTCCTAGTCTAATAAACACAGAGCTCATGTGTATACGTTGAAGGAACAGAAACTGTTAGGGGATGCAATTGGTTCCTCTCTAGCCCTGACATGAACCACTAACACTTAAAACTTCGTTTTGTTTCAAATCCTCTAGTTATGAGCATTGAAGATCTTTTTCTTTTGTTCCTATGCATTGCTAGAAAAAAAACAAAATGAATGCTTGCCTATTGAAAGTCTCTTGAATTTTGATATGTTTCTGCCCCATTTGTAATACAGGATTCTTGCTAATAGACAATCTGCTGCTCGTTCAAAGGAGAGGAAGGTTCGCTATACAAGTGAACTCGAGCAGAAGATTCAAACAATTCAGACGGAGGCGACCTCTCTTTCTGCACAGCTTGCACTTTTGCAGGTAGGAGATAACTACTCATTTCTTTAATTCATACGATGATTTTTCCTTTTTGTTTGAGGAAGAAATTCATTGTCAGTTGATGGTATGTTTTCTTTGTGCCATCAAAATATTTGCAACTTGGCATCTTTCATCACACTGTGGATTTAGTATGGTTTGGGAGATAATTTCAGACGCTGGGATGGCTGTCGCACTAATGATTTTTTTCTTTTCCCAAGTGGTTAAGGTAAAAGATCGACTAGAACTTTTTAAGAAAGCATCAAAATTTCCTGAGTAAGTCCTCTTCAACACTTAATTACGAAGCTGAATCAACTAAAGTTACTTAAGATATTGACTGTATAAAGTAATCTGAATTCCTCTAGATTATAGAATATCAAAAGAAAATTTTACTATCTGAGGATTGCTATGTTGTTTAAGGAAGCACAACTAATTTGGCTAGGGAAGCAACTGGTGTTTTCATGGTCATATCAGTATCCATGCTTTTACTAACATGAAACATCCGTAAAAGGTTGGAATCCGCCAACCTAGCGGCTCCCACCGGCCTATCCCACGGTCATTGTGAGGGAGATAAATCACGGAAGATTTTATGAGTCTTGACGTGGTGGCCAAGACACGTGGGGGTCATCTGAATCCAGGAAAGAACTTTAGACCTCCTCCGGAATCGACCCTCGTCTTATCCGCAAGCTCCGCCGTGCCTTAAGCACTACGCCATCCCCGTGGGGACTACTAACATGAAACATGACAAGCCTCGAACTGGCATACAACTATTAATCATGTCAAATATCCTAAATACATATTAAATGGATACCATGAAAATATCAATGTGGTTATAGTACTCTTAGATTGGGTGTATAAGTTACCTGAAACATTAATGTAAAGAAAGAAATGGATAATGCACGATATATAATAAAATTGGAGAACAATTCAAAATTGGCACATCTTTAATTACAGGAACAACAATTGGAGAACTTTTCAAGATTGATGCATCTTTAATTTAATTTTAAACAAAGATTTTGTTTGTATTAGGGTTGGGAGTTTATAAAAGAAGTTCCAGCTCCATGTTTCTTCCACTTGATTTTTCTCCGTGTCAGGTTTATTTGTTTATTCATCTGTTGTGTAACTTCAAAGGTGTGATGCAGTGGTAAAACACTCAAAAACATAAAATAATCCATGTTACGGATTTTAATCATTTCCATATGAAATTATGAGATCATTATGCATATATTTTTCCTTCGTGTTTGGAATGAATGATAGAAGTCCATCCTGTTAATGATCCAGAGAGACAGTACCGGTTTGACTGCTGAGAACAGAGAACTCAAGCTGCGATTGCAGGCTATGGAGCAACATTCAAAACTTCGAGAAGGTAACTTTTTTCTTCTCCTTTTGTCCTTTATAAGTTCACTTATAGCCTCATTTACTGGGTTATGTTCTTACATAATTCATCTTACGTTCTATCATATAAATTTCCTTATCATCTTTTTGTCATACAGCTCCAATTATTTATTTAACGCATCGAAACATTTTGGAAGGAGTCTACGGTGGCAATATGATTACTAAGTGCTTCTTGTGATCTGTTTATTGTCTTCTCTGGTTCATATTACTCTGTAGTTTCTTTTTCCTTGTCGATAATTTACGTTCACTTATGGAGTCTTCTGTATTCTCTTTCTCCTAATTAAGAAACTAATTTCAAAGAAGTTCAAAGGTTCGCTTATCAGAAAAAAAAACATTTTTGGTCTGTACAGATCTGAACGAAGCATTACGAGAAGAAATCCAGCGGCTCAAGCAGCAGATCGGAGAAGTTCCAAATGCAAATGGAAATCGTTTTAGAATCACAAGTCAGCAGCTTGCACCAAACTATTCTGCTCGCCACGAAGAGTTGCCTCACCAAAGGACTCATCTCGTTCGGCATATCCATGCGTCTCAGTCTCGAGTTTCTTCAAGTGACCAACAACTGAGCGACCAAAGTTTGATGGATCTAATGGACATGATTTGAGAGCTGTCCCAATCCCCCTGCTGTAGCCCTTGCTGAGAGGACGCATAGCAAATCTGTATTCGTTGTCCATTAATGCCGGTGCAAGCTTTGATTTTAAAGTTGCAGTAGCTTTCGTGTTGGAAGAAAACAATAATTGAACCATCAACTTAGCGAGTTTCATCCATTTGTTTGTTTCATGATCAATTATGAAAAAGATAAATCAAGAATGATTCTGTGAGTCAGGATGTGGTGATGAAAATATGTGGATATCATTTGAATTTAAAAAAAAAAATTTTATGTCTTTCGAATTGATACATGTTATTTTTTGTAAGTATCATTGTATCTTAATCACTATGTCATCTCTTACCGAATACGCAATGGTTTGAAGAAAAGGAGTTTAATACGCGAGTTCTTGCTAATTCGAAAGAGATCTCTTTGTCATGGGACAGCAATCCGTTGGCAGTTGGTCGGCAATTCACTTTGAGACCTCAAGATGATGTGCAAAAGGATTCTCAAAGAGAGGAAGGTTAATTAGGAATTTGTAGGAGGAAAATAAATCAAAATGTGGATAACCTCAACAATTCTAGTATACTTAGTTTGTCATTTTATTTTAAAAAAATATTATAAATTTGTAAAAGTTGCAAATTTAGTCGTAAATATTTAAAAGTTAAATTGAATATTTTACTGTTATATTATCATAGTCTTTGGAGCACTAGAGAATAAAATTAATATTATATATTAACGTGGCATAAGGATATGACAGTAGAATAGTAAATTAATTTTTCATGCTGCAAGGATTTTTTTTTAAATTTTCTTAATTTGAATTTCTAAAGAAGTTCAAATTATTTATACTGCTAGATCATTCATTAATCTTTTCTACATTATTTGTATTTATCTTGATAGTCAGAAAATTAAGTTTTCATGAATAATTAGATCAAAATTTGAGTATTTATCAAAATAAATAAATAATAATAATAAAATAAAAAATTGATTTAGGTGCATCTTAGAGTTGTGCAGATATTGTTAGAGATGAGTATGGGTCGAATTTCGTAAAATTTAATTTAATTTTTTTCAGATTTAAAAGTCTTTCGTTATTTTTTATTATCTGATTAAGAGACATAGTCTCCTATAATTTATTTTATTCTATCATCACTGAGAGATTAACACTAAGACTACGTTTGGTAGGGCGTAATGTAATCTAAGTTGTAATGGAATGCAATGTAATCTTGATTACATTACTATGTTTGGATACAAATTGTATGTAATCTTGGATTCTGGTCGTCACGTTCTTTTGTTTGGTGTATTCTGACGATAGGAATGGATCGACGCATGATGATGTAGTCAACGACGACGGCGGCGGCCACCAACTAGCGATCGGTAGTCGGCCGATGGACCGGCAAACGATTTGCCGGTCACCATCGATCGTCGACGACCGGCCGCTGTCGGTCGTCGACCGATCACCCGCCGATCGCCGTCGGTCGCCGCCCGACGATTGGCTGTCGGTCATCGCCGATCGCTGACGCCGACCCGACCTATCGATCGTCGTCGATCGATCGCCCGATCCTTTACGGCGGTCATCAAATGTAATCATCTTTTGCTTGTTAAAGAAGTGCATCGTAGATATATAATTAATTTTAAAAGATGATAACTAAGAGCTTTAATTTGAAACAATATTAATTTAATACAATAGACGATCGCTAAGGGCAAACAATATCAATTTAAAGCGATCAAAATTCAACTGATCATACAAATTTCTTTTCTGCTTAAAAAGAAAATGAATTAATGAAGTAGGGTCTTTTTGAGAAGACGTAGCATGGACGACAAGGGGAATCCTTCCACACTGCGGAATGCAACCTCAGCAGCCACATCGCCTTCTCCTTCACCGCGCTGCCGCAGTCAGCCTGCAGCACCAAGCAGAGCTTCTCCACCGCCCCCACGCTCACCATCTCCTCCAACACCTTTTTCGTCGCCGAGCTCCAGCACACCGCCGCCAGCACCCTCACTCCCTCCTCGTCCGCCGCCGCCGACACCCGCAGGATCCTTTTCGCCACCACCCCGATCCCCGCTGCGTGCTCCACAAGCTCCGCCCTCCCCTCCGCGCACGAACAGAGCCTGCTCAGAACCCCGAGGTCCATCTCCGTCGTCCGCTTGTCCGGCGAAGACAGTTCCAGTTCCACCACCTTCCTCACCCCGCCGGCCTCCACTATCTTCAACCGGTTCGTCCCCCGGGCGCAAGCAAGGAGCAGGATCTGCAGCGCCGCCTTGGTCACCTGCGGCGAGATCCGATCTCGAATTACTCCCAGCACGGATCGGAAAAACTCTGTTTTTAGTTGATCCAGAAGTCGCGCACTTGCCGCCTCCATCAAGGCCTTCGCAACCAGAGTCGCCGTCGATTTCATCTCTCTGTTTTCTCCGGTCAAGACTTGCGTGATCAAGTCCACGAAGGAAAGGCAGTCATTGCCGTCGACGATCGGCTTCAAGTCATCCTGAGGCACTCGGAGCGACTGAAAAAGAAGGTTCAGAGCGAGGTCGACCTCGACTCGATCGAGGCCGACTCGGAATGTAACGATCAATTTGATTAGTATTTGTGGAGCGCCGGAGTGGACCAACCGCCGGCGGATGGATTCATTATTCTCGCACCCGAGCCCTGCGAGAAGGTGTAGCGATCGGAGCTGGAGCTGCGGAACGAAGAGACCGCGGACGAGTTCGTCGATGTCGGGGCATCTATCGGCGGCGGCGTCGAACCAGGATTGGATGAGGCGGTGGAGTGTGTGGTTGGGGACGAGCAGCGCCTGGTCGTCGGGAAGCGGCTGCTTGGTGACGGGGCAGATGGGATTCCGGTCGACTAAAAACCACCGCTCGATGCTGGCACGTTCATAGGTAATGCCGGTGACTGTGGTGACGGGGTCCTTCATGATCTGAAGCGATATGGGGCAGATGAAGTGGTGGGGGACTTCGCCGGAGTCCATAGAATCCAACCGGTGAAATAACTGCCGCTGTGGCCTGTGTGCATTCAGAAGTCGCGGAAGGGGAGGAGATCGATCGATTTATACGTGCGTCGTTGAATCCGTAAAGAAACCTTTAATTCCCATGGATTTTTTACCCCAAAAAAAGTCAACTTTGAAATCTACGTGAGAAGACACCCGCCTCCTCCCCGCCGGTGGACAATAATTCACGTTCCCAAACAGCAAACTTCCACGCATTCCCATTCACCGGTGAAAGTCGCCAAGTTGGCATCCTTAATTCTGCTGTTCATTGATATTCGACTTTGACAAAATCTGTCAGAAACTTAGATCGTTAAGAAACCTGATCCCCTCCCAACAGAGGCACGTGTGTTAAACGAGCGTATCTTCGTCTCCTCTAGTTGCTTTGCTGGTCTTCCTTCTTAGCCGTCCTCGGCGCCGTCTTTCGATTTCGAAGGACGTGCCGTGTTTCTCCAGCCTTGACTTTGACCGGTCAAACTCTGCCTTATCGTCTTTACGCTGAACTGGCAATCTGACTTAGATTTCACGATCGGTCTTTTCGTTTAATAAAAGATGATAAATTATAAGGAGTTTTATGCAAAGTAATTTCTTTGTAGGGAGAAGATCAAGAATTCAGGGAAATATTTTATATACATTTAAAATTAATAAGCATTCACGTAATTACCTCCGAATTAGGATCTCCTTGCGTCGGCAGAGGAAGACGAAGAAGACTGAATTGTTTTTTAGAATGTACCGACGGAGTGTGAAATGAACCGTTGGATCACGACTTCATTTATTATTTATTTTGATTTTTTTAATCATGGAAATCATGTTTCTCACTCGTCGGTCGCCAGGGCTTATGTGTACGGTGAAACCGGTTAGATGCGGCGATGGATTTAGATCCAGGAATGATTCAGGAATGAACATAGTTTAATTTTTAAATTTTAAAAAGCGAACCATAAGTAATAAAAATAAATTATATTACCCATTAAATCGAACGATAAATAATAAAAATATTCATTAATATTTATGGATAATTAGATAGAAATTATATATATACACAGTAAATTATTATATATTATCACTTGTGCGCCTGTGAGAAATGCGACTGTGCGTACTTAGTCTGCTGTGAACAGTGAAATCACTGTTCACAGCATAGTAATTTCACTGTTCACATAGGAAAACATGCACGGTCGCATTTTTTTCGGTATATATATATATATAAAAGAGTCGATCTGTTGAACGTCGTGTCGCTGTCTAATTGTGTGCTCACGTGCTCGACATCATCGATCTTGTCGACGGAAGACCGGATTCCGGCCCCGATTCGGTTGGAATCCGACGGCGATCCGACCAAAATCCTAACGCGATCCAACTGACATCGGAGTCCGACCGGATTGCGATCATTTTCGATGACAATTCGATCGGAAACCGACCAACACCGGAGTCTGGCCGACACTGGAGTCCGGCCGAATCCCGATTCGATTCCGGCTGGATTGCACGCCCACTGGTGGCCGCAATCGCGACCGTTTCCGGTCGAAATCCGACGGAGATCCAATGAATCGGCGGTGAGAACGGTGAAAATCACACGGAAAAATACTGTGCGTTTTCTGTCACTGTGCAATCGTAATTTTAATCCGACGACTAAGATACTGTCACACATGAATCGCGCAGTATAAGGTGCATAACATATCGACACTTTTATGTATATATATATTCTTTAATTGTATAGCTAATCACAATGGGAGGATGGTCCTAACTTTATTTTTGTACTTCGCTTCTTTGGTTCGTCTCCTTATTAATTATTCATTAGATTATTAAATAATAATAGGTTCGATAAGAAATGTCTCAAATAATTTATGAATGCAATTTTTTATACGAGAGGACTTGATGACTAACGCGACAATAAAATTATACCAATAAATAAAAATTAATCTTTGAGAATTACAAACCTTTCGAAATGTCTATCCTCCGATTATGAATTGGATAATATATTTTTCATAATTTATTTTATTCGTATTAACTATAAGATCGACTGACTAGAAGTGTTGAGGATGAATGAATGATGTTCTTTTGTAACACTTTTTTTATTAACTTATTTTACTCTCAATTATAATTATAAATTTTATTTAAATGCATTAATATATATATATATATATATATATAAGAGAATGGTTTAAGTTTTATTCGTTAGATTTGTGAGGATCGACATCATTAACGAGGGGTGAATAACGATTTGAATTTGATCGTCGATTGTGGTCGTGTGCTCGTCTATAAAATATTAATACAACGAAAACAATATATAAACAAAAGACAAGACAAAATACAAACATAACACACTGAATTTTACATGGTTCAGAATCCCCCGGTTCCTACTTTATGATCTAGCTCTTAGCGATGAATCTATTATCACTTTCTCCTTCTCGGAAATCTTTCTGAGATAGAGAAATCTCTTGCAACATGTTCTTATACAACACAAATAACCAAACACAAATATACAAAAAATATGAAAGAACGAAAATAAAAAACTTTATATGATTGCGATATTTCTTACTTGTAGCTTTGTTGTTTTGGAATGCCTTGGAAGGTTTAGAATACAACAGTAAATCATCTTCAAAGTCTCCAAGAATCGACACCTTAAAATCTCTACGAAATCCTCTTTTATAAGGTCTTCATCAGACTGATTTTCGTTTACCAATCAACTGGTTTTACCCCATTCGACTAGTCAATCAACTATTGCTCTCCAATGACATGATCCATGTCGGATTCTGATCCATCAGTCGACTAGTCGATAGAGTTGCTAACCTTATGTGGCCAATCACAATAACACAAGTTGTTTGCTTCTTGACTAGCAATCGACTACTATCCTTTATGTGCCCCTGCTATAGTGTTGTCAGTCGACTGATTAATTTATCAATCGATTGACCTTAGCCAGTTGAGTTATGAACTCCACAACTGCTCAAACAATGACACTAAGTGACTGCTCAATATAATGTCATCAATCGATTGTCAAATCATCAATCGACTACTTAACCAGTAGAGTTGATGGTTGAGTTTTGGACTCAACACTTACTCGAGCACTATTATCAGTCAACTAGTAAACTATACTAGTCGATTGATACTTCAGTCTCAGTCTAGATTTAAGCAACTCTCGTTTCGTTTGGTATCCGATTGACTTCAATTTACCAAGACTTTTCTCATCTAGCATCCAATCACTCTTGACCTATCGAAACCTCTCCTGTCTAGCGTTCGATCACCTTGATCCGCTAAGACTTTACTTGCCTAGCCTTTGGTTATTTTGATCTACCAGGACTTTCTTTGCCATGCACAATCACCTTGACCTGCGGGACTACATTTGCCAAACATTGTTATCTTGATATGTCGGGACTTCACTTGCTAAGCACCGTCGCATTGACTTGTCAGGACTTCACTTTCCAAGCACGATCATCTTGACTTGTCGGGACTTCCTATCACCAAACATTCGATTCTCTTTGACATGTTTGAACTTGTCTTGCTTTGCATATGGTCTTTAGACATACAAAGACTTTTTTCGACACCAAACATCTAGTCCTCTTTGACCCATTTGGATTTTTTACTTACTAACTCCTTGTTGAACATTCACCACTAAGACAGTGTTTGGTAGGACGTAATGTAATCCAAGTTATAATGGAATGCAATGTAATCTTGATTACATTACTATGTTTGGATACAAATTGTATGTAATCTTGGATTACAAAGGTTATTACATTCTTTTGTTTGGTGTCCATTACAAAGACGATAGGAATGGATCGACGACGATGACGTAGACAACGACGACGATGACGACGGCGAACCAGCGATCGACTGGTCGCCCGACGACCGACCGACGACTGGTTGTCGGTCATCGGCCGGTCACCATCACCGACCGGTCACCGTCGATCGCCGACGGCCGATCGTTGCCGGTCACCCGCCGATCACCGCCGATCGTCGTCGGTCGCCGGTCGCCGGTCGCCGGTCGACCGCCGCCGATCGCCAGTCGATCGCCACCGATCGTCGGTCGGCCTCTGTCGATCGCCGACCGGTCGATCGCTGCCGATAGCAGATCGCCGACCGACCGATCGCCAAACGCGATCGAAATCCCATTTGCATGCAATAAATCACATTTGCATGCATGCAATAAATCATATTTGCATGCATGCAAATGTAATTTATTGCATGCAAATGGGAAGCTTGTAATGTAATCTGGATTATATAGATTTTGCTTTGTAATTCAGATTACAAAATTTTAGTGTCTTTTGTAATCCAGATTATATTACATTACAATTCTAAGACAGTAACGAACAAAGAAATTTGCCTTGTAATGTAATCGGGATTACATTACAAGGCAGATTATGGCATACCAAACGCAGCCAAAGTGTCAAGTCCTCCTTGATCCACTTGAATTTCCACTTGTCAAGTATCCGATCAATATTGACCTACTTATCCAACACTCTCATTCATATAATTATGGATGCCCCGTACAATCTTATAAACATATTTTCAAATATCAAAACTCAACTCGAGCTCACTTGAACATGGTCAACCTTGATCCGAGGCTGATTGCATCAACAAGATTAATATTTTAAAATTTCAAATATAAGAAAAAAATTATCATTGTTTTCAAAGAATTCCAGGAGTGTTTGGTTCAAAATTTTTATTCATAATTTTAATTATATATATACACATTTATGTTATTTTATCTTTTTTTTCAAGATAAGTGATGATTCCAAAAAAATAAAAGATGTATGCTACATCAACAAAGGAAACATATAATACGAAATCTGATTACCTTATAAGTGCAAGATTTGTTGTTGATTCCAAAATTAACAAAAAGTAATACAGTTAATTATCTAAAATTTTCAAAAGTCTCTAAACACCCAATTAATATTATGTAAGGATAATATAATAAAATATTAAATTAGATTATAAATTAAAACCTTCAAATAATTTTTTTTTATTGTATTACTTAAATTGAACCAAATAACGTTATATTTTATTGTCCTTAATTTTGATTATATAATTATTTGATGCAATTAATCCTCCTATTTTCATTTACACTTGAGATAAAAATTAAAATGGGATTTCAGCAATAAAATTATACGCTAATTATGGTAAGACGTCGATATCATATTTTCAAAATCATTATAATTATGGATATATATCAGCAATATGATTATTTTACATCTTTCACTATCTATTTCTAAAGTAAAAGATGCTATTAATTAGATCTTTTATCTTAATCACAAAATGATGAGACTCAAAGATGATTCAAGACCAAAAACAAAGGAAAGAAAAAAAAACAATCTGAAATTTACCAATTCTCTAATTGCACTTGTCTAAAATTCAACTTTCTCTTTGATTATTTCGATCAAAATCAAGTAAATCTCTTAATTTCCATTCTGAAAGCGAATTTAATTTAATTTAATTTTGGAATTAAAGAGTTGGTTGTCTGGTCCAATGAGCTTTCCTATAAATAATAGTTCTTTGCATGAACGCTTGAACTCTCTGCTTTATTCGCGGAAAAAGAGGAACAGGAAGGCGGCGATTGGGCCGAGTTCCGAGTTTAGTGGCGGACTCTTCGTCCCGCCTCCCCGCGACACGAAGGCGGTTGCAGTTGCGTCGGCTCCTCCTCTCCACGTGTCTTCTTAAACCGAGCGTCGGCCCCGACGCAATCGCACTCCAATTCTCGTGGCCTTTTCTTTCCTTATCGCCGGCCGCTCCTCCTTTCACCGTTCAATCCTCCACGGAGTATACGGTGCCCCGCCACCGGAGCCCGCACTAGCCCCCGCCGCGCGCCTCCATTTTTCCAACTACTCGCGCTCTTCGTGAGTAACTCCACTGTAAAGGACCCCCAATCCCGGCCACTTCCTCCCTCGGTTTTGGTTTGGTTCTATAATCTTTCCGGCGATGAAGAAGGTCGGCATCAACGAGGATGATTCCTATATTCTCTTCCAAAGGTTCTTTCTTATTCCCCTTTCGATCCTTTTGGGTTGCTGGTCGGTGCTTTCTTTCTTTCTCGACTTGCTGCGTCTTTTAATCGGAAGCCGATTCTTTTGTCCTTTTGCTGGATTTCGAAATCCTGGCCTACGTGCGACGTTCCGTTCCGGACGCTTTCGGGTTTGGGGTTTTGTTTAGGGTTTATTCATTGAGATTTTTGCGAGTCGTTGCAATCAGAAACTACAATATTATTTCTGGTAGTAATGGTGTGTATTCATTGCTATTATTCTGGTCTAATACCGTAGTGCATTTTTCTCGATACGTACGTTTATCGCCTGCAGCAATCTCAATGTATTCGTTTTCAATTCTAGGGTGTCCAAATCCTTCATGGTTCATTTCTGTCGAATTTGTATGTAAACTTTGTGACGATTATTTATAGAACAAAAAATGGACTTAGTTATCATGAACGTGCATTTTCGAAACTATCGCAGGTACGACCCGTCAACGATTCAAACTCTATTCGACGAGGTTTATGAGGTTGCTGATGTTAAGATAGACTGGAATGCGCTTGTCAAGAAAACTACAACTGGGATTACGAATGCCCGAGAGTACCAAATGCTGTGGAGCCATTTGGCCTACCATCACAGATTGCTGGATAAGATAGAAGAAGGAGCTGAACCTTTGGTTGGTTACTTTAATTTGTGTCTAGATACTGTTTTTTGTGGTTATATAATGATTTTAGTTATCGTTTTTTTGTTCTCTAAATTATCATCATCTTCATCTTCAATCGACTCATAATTGGCCCAGCCATTATATTGGGGTCGGCTTTAAAAATAGTATCGAGTGTTTACACATGTTTTTTTATGGAAATATAATGATTTAATATCGGCATTTCTTGTTGTCTATCATCGAGTCATAATCGACCCAACTATTTGGGCTTTTAAACTTTTTCAAATCTATGATCTATTATTACCTTTGGACCTTGTGGCCTATATGATGTAAACTTCGATTTTAATATGCTAATCTTTTTTAATATGATAACTGTTGTTAGCAATTCTCAAGGCATGTTTGGATAGATAAATTTAGAGGAGTCATTATTATAATTCATAGCTACTGGTAGGCAAAAGAAGGTCAGAAGAACATTACGTCTTTTAAAATTTTATAATAATGATTGAATTAATTTTTGATCATTAATTACCTTGTTGTGCATGCTGAAAATATAAATTGATATTATGTTTCGACTGCTACTAAGACACTGAGCCGCAATCTAATCAGATTGAATGTATGACAAACAGAAAAAGACATTCATTAATTTGATTTTTTTTATGTTCTCCATTTTTTTCATCATGAGATGTTTTTCCTCTTGGTTGCACTCAACATTCTCATTCTCATATTTTGTATATTCAAATTTCATTTCTTGGTGCTTGTCTATACTATAATATCTCATGATGCCGTGGACCTTTTTATCATTTATTTTTTTTGGGTTAGTTGTCTTATTTTCACACTCTTTCTTTAGTCTTGGTGGAACAAAATTCTTCTTTATTTCTTTCCTAGTAAATAAGAGAAATATAGCATGTTTCCATTGTTTCAGTCCAAAAATAAAACATAACTTTATTTAAAATGGAGCAATTTCCTTTCCCTTGATTCTGGTTTAAGAATTTGATCGATAGTACTTGCTTCGTGTTGTAGGATGATGAGAGTGATTTCGAGTTAGAATTAGTAGTTGCACCTCCTTTGATAGAAGAAGCCTATTATGATGCGGCAAAATGTGTCCAGGTACTTGTTTTATCATATTATGTGGCAGTTACTGTCATTTGTATAGTAATATTTTTGTTGAACATCATGAAACGTTCAAGTAAACTATCTACTCTGGTTTGAAACTCACAAACACACACACAAACACTGATATGAAACACAGTAGGGCGTGTTTAATGGTTTGACACATATAGGTAGCTACAGATTCAAAGAAATGTTGTACTTCTGACAACATTTGCCCAACAAGTTCCTTCAATTTTCTTCTAAATGTTCATATGATTCGAATGTATTTGACACACTAGAAACATTTGCAAATTTAAAAAAGTGCTATTCTTGGGTTTTCTCAATTTCCAATTGACATTCATGTGATTTTTCAAGCTTTGCATTAAGGAATGTTGAATTATATTGGCATAATACGATGAATCTACTGTCAACTTATTGTTTTATATTGTCTACTAATGTTAAGGTGAACTTTGATTATGCTTATTTGTTATTGTACAAATTTTAGTCATTGTTGAAAGTGCTTTCTTATTGCAATTGGAAAAAAAACATTGTTTCCATACATTGCAGAGCACATCTGAAGGCAAATTGCTAAACTAAAATATCTTACAAATCCATGAAAGTTTGTTTTTTTCCAAATTAATTCTATTGTCATATCATGAAAAGGGAGTCTTAACGCAACGGTAAAGTTGATGTCTTATTTTCTAGAGGTCATGGATTCGAGTCTTGAAAATAATCTCTTGCCAAGCAGGATAAGAGTGTGTACAATAAATTCTTCTCCATGATCCCTTATAGCAGGAGCTTCGTTCATCGGGCTGCCTTAAATTAATGTATTCTCTCACATGTTCAGCATTTCTCCTCTTGTGCCTCATCACGTGGACTAGGCTCAATGAAGAAGACAGGTCTAAAAACTCCTTTGGCGGAGAAGAGAATTGACAAGGAGATGCTAGACACCACTCCAGATGAACGACCCCCTCAAACTAGCCATGGCGTCGCTGCTAGCACTCTTCAGAAGAATCAGACCCAGCAAACAGGTTCAAGCTATCCTCCTAGGAAGAAGAGGAAGCTATGGACTAAAGAGGAGGATAAGGAATTAATAGATGCAGTACATAAATTTGGAGAAGGTAATTGGGTAAACATTCTCAGAGCAAATTTGAAGCTTGACTGTACACCATCCCAGTTATCTAAGGTACTTAGCATGTTTTTTTTTCACTTCCCTGGGCCATAATATTTCTTTTTTGCTCTTTTAATGGTATGATCCCATGCTAATCTGCTTCGAGATATGCAAATTGAGATCTTGCTTAGCAGTAAAAATGAATATATGTTGTAGAGCATGAAAGGACTAACTGAGACGTTTTTCTTTATTGTCCACCTTCTTATATAGATAGATTAATGCATATCCATCAGATTTAACCATAGCAATTAATTTATGCAAATTCAATGGCTGATGATAATTTTATATATTTTTGGTAATTGCAGAGATGGTCCACCATCAGGAAGCGTGATGCTAACATACTTGCTGTTTCTGGTGATAAGTTGGCTAGATCCGCCCAATCTGAAGAGAGGATAGCAGCACAAAAGGCAATTTCCTTGGCTCTTGATACTCCCAAAGGTGGCAGACTATCAGGTTTGCAGTCAATGTTCTTTCTTTATTCCCTTTGTACACTAGTAAAAGCACACGAGAGACATACTTAATAGTGAAAACTATACTTCTCAACTTTCAGTGCCTGAAGCATTGGCAGTCTCAAGCCAATCATTTAATGGACTTAAACCACATACTCCAGCAGCATCTCAAGCATTAGATTCAAGATTTTCCTATAAACGTGGGACAACCTCAACAAAATCTACTACGCATTTTGCTTCAAATTCTTCGATACAAGCTGCTGCATTTGCTGCTGGGGGGCGCATTGCTACACCTTCCACTGTTGCCTCTTTTTTCAGAGCTTCACAATCTAAAAATGCTGTTCATATTGGGCCTTCCAGCAGTACTGTACCTTCTTCAAGTAACTTAATCAAACAATTTGCTGCTACTAGTGCAGCAGCAACAACGTCAAAGAGCATGTCGACAGTTGCTACCACTGCACCACCTCTGGCAAATCCTGTTTCATCTTCCTGTAACACAAAACCTGGAGGGCAACAAGTACAAGACTGCTCTGCTGAGGTGGTAAAGAATTCACAAAATGCAGGATCAGACACAATTCAACATGATTTATTGGGCCAAGAATTAGAATGGGAAAATGATGGCGAATTATGTAAACTGCTGGAATTTTGTATGGACTCAGCAATAGAGAATGATGTTGGCAATGCTAATGATGCATCAGATTCAGCAAATTCAATTTCATCTTCCTATAATGCAAAACCTAGAGAGCAACAAGTACAGCTCTACTCTGTCGAGGTGGTGAAGAATTCACAAAATGCAGAATCAGACACAATTCAACTTGATCTATTGGGCCAAGATTTAGAATGCGCAAATGAGAGCGAATTATACAAAGCGCTGGAATTTGATATGGATTCAGTAATAGAGAATGGTGTTGACAATGCTAATGATGCATCAGAATCTGCATCGATAAAGAAACATGCTCCAAAAGAATTGCTCACGAAACATGCAGACAGCAAAGTGATTTCCTCTGTCTCCGAAACTGAAAACATGAAAAGTGGACAATGAAGGTTTCAAGGAAATATTATCAATCAATAGTTATAATAAAATCTCGATCGACTAGTTTCAACCAATTAAACATGTTGGAAGAACATATCGGTAAAAAATGTTGGAATCTTTTATGTAATTAATAAAATTATCAGGGGCGATATTTCATGTCCTTGTTAAAAAAGCCATTTGATTTTGAACAGATGATTATGATGTACATATATGAAATATTAAATTATTTTTGTCAACTTTGTTTCTCGTAATCATTTTCAACAAGTGGTGAGCAAGTGTGTATTGCACACATTTTAATTAGAAGTATTTTTGAATAGATTGTCGTCCAAATAGAAATATTCTATTTATTTTAATTTTATATCCAATCGATTGTCAAGTGTACTCTAGTCAATTGGGAATCCTTAATTATCTAGATAGCAAACACATCTGGGCAAGTGTCTCTTGGATCAAGGTCACCTTAAGTCCACCAAGTCATCCTCGATCTAGACCGGTAAAAAATGCAAAAATCTTTTTTGTAATTAACAAAATTTCTTGAGATGATATTTCATGTCCTTGCTAAAAAAAGCCATCTGATTTTGAACGGATGATTATGATGTACTTATATGAAAAATTAAATTATTTTTGTCAATCTTGTATCTGGTAATCATATTCAACAAGTTGGGTGAGCAAGTCTTTTTAATTGGAAGACTTTTCGAATAGATTGTCTTCCAAATAGAAATATTCTATTTATTTAAATATTATATCTGTTACCGTCGAGACATGGATGCTGAGGTGTTCAATCGGCGAGAGCGACAAAAGTCTACTAACTCGGATGGAAGGGCAGTTGATATGGCAGGAATTTGAGAGGAAAAGTCCACGTGTAGGAAATGAGCTGAATGCTTGCTCCTACACAGAAAATTAGGTCAAGGGCACCGAGAGAGATTTCGGCGAAACCCCTCCAACGCTCAAGACAGATTAGTAGGAAGAAAAGGGTGTAAACGAAAGTGAGGAGAAAAGTTTCTAAGGTATCTTACCTCCATTTCTTGACGGATGGCCATATATATAGGAGAGTCCACCTGCAGAGAAATACAATAGGTGTAGGCGGTATGACTATCTAGAGTACTAACCTGCCCTTAGAGGTAATAGGGATCATTACCTCTATAAATGCAGCAGGCGCATGAGTTATAATTAATGCTTATCGTGTGATTGATGGGAGATAACTCTCTTTTAATGTAGGGGACAGGCCTCTGGGGATCAATATGGACGTTTGTCCTCTGGTTGCAGGGAACTCATGATGAGGGATATCTTGTTGGCCACCTGAATATAATTGTCTGTCACATTTTTCAGTCAACTTGGATAAGATATACTTGGGAAAAACATACAGCCAATGAGACTTGATACAGTTCCGAGATGGGGCCGAGATGATGAAGGATAGCCGAGATACTATGTCTATGGGAGATGATATGGCTGATACGGAAAATAGCCGAGACGCAAGGCGTCTTAATAGAATTACCGAGACGCAAGGCGTCTTAATAGAATTGCCGAGACGCAAGGCGTCTTAATAGAATTGCCGAGATGCAAAGCGTCTTAATGGAATTGCCAAGACGACCTAATACCCGCTGTAAGAGAGTCGACCTGGTACCATACCGTGACAAAGTGACTTGGCTGTCCAACTGTCATCACCATATGAATAATGGACGGATAATTCCACTTGGTATCAATATCCAATCGATTGTCAAGTCTACTCTTGTCAATTGGGAATCCTTATCTAGATAACAAACACATCTGGGCAAGTGTCTCTTGGATCAAGGTTACTTTAAGTCCACGAAGTCATCCTTGATCTAGACTTCCTTCCTTGAGTTCTTTGGCTACTTGCACTCTAGTTCATGCATTGAGCTTCTTATAAATTCATTTCCACTTAATTTAGGAGACTGACTATCTTCCCTTGGATATATTTTTTATTTACATAAGATTAGAGAAGGATAAATTATCAATCCATCAATCAATTATATTGTGTCTACTTGAGGCTCGATCGTGAGTTCGCGATCATAGTTTTTATGGGGATAACGTATTGGTTGGGACATTGTAAAATTTATAGAATTGATATGGATCGATTTTAAAAGAAGATTTAAAATTTCGATGACTCTTCCTTATCTAAAAGGCTATCGTGATTTATTTCTTTTATAATGATCGTGAAATATATTGATAAAGACCACTCGATTGATTGATTGACTGACTGTTCTAATTGCTGCGGGAGTGAATTTGCGACCTTAGCTTAGTCCTATCCTCGAACAAATGGCCAAGCCTCTATAAATTTAATTTTAGCCTGCGTGCGACCATGCAGCAGCCGCACAGCCGACCTGCATGCGAACGTACTCACTGCAAGTTTTTTCCTTCTCTTTCTCTCTCCTAATCCGCCGAAGAGTTCACTGGCTGTCTCAGCATACAAGCGAACTCTTTTGTGATCCGCGATGAACCACCGCTCTCGCTTCGATTCTCTGATTGCTGCTGGTTGTTGGCCGATAAGTCTGGAGTTCCTGGCTTTTACTTAAAGATCTCTTTAAGTTGTCATCCGGAAGCGTTTCTCGCCCTTCCTTAATCTGGGAAGCCGACGATATATCCTTTTTCTGGAGAAGTAGCTAGCTAGGCGATCGATGCATTAATTGGGATGGGAGCTTTGCTGCTCCCATTGACGATCCGACGCTGGACAAATGAGCTGAAGCCATACAATGAAAATCAAGTATATATTTATGTAAGCTTCAGTACTATTTGCCTTGTTAGCATATATAGTGGAGTGTTTCTATCTTAAACCCATTGGATTGCCTAGCAGTTGCTCTATTCGTTCCGGTCCTGGAAGAAATGCACAAATATTCTTTTTTAATCTCTGCGCCGGTGCACACAAAAGAAATGAAAACTAACTAAAAACAAACAAATTAAGAAAACAGTAATGATCAGAATGCGGAAGGTACTGACCCTGTGTTTGCCCACTCACCTATCCGACCAAAACTTTGATACAATCTGAATGAAGTGTGTTGCAGCCGCAAATCGAGGCCAAAAATACACATGATTAAATGAATTAAGCACTACAAACTGTGGTAACGATATATATATTATGATGCTCCTAGCTAGGAACTGTTATCTGATCGTGTTATTTGCAATCTGAACAAGCCATAACAAATTTTTCTCTATTTCAGCTTTGATTTGAGAAATTGTCAGCTGCCTATAAGTGTTCGTAAATCAGTGTAATCAGTCTACTGTCAGCAAACGTGTAAAGTGCTTGAGCAGCTGTCGAGGAAAGCTTTATATATATATATATATAAAAGGTTGACCAAGATATCTACAGCCATCTCAAAGTCTAGCTAGCAGTGCGAGCCTTGCCTAAGAATGAGCTCACATCTACGACCTGAATCGAAGGAAATAGCCAGAAAAACTTGGAGATTGTTGAATTGTAGAATCCGATGGATTAAAATGACTCGCCAAGCCTGGTGGAAGCAAACAGACTACCTAAAAAGGACTTGCCTTTGGCATCCCTCCCCTTCTTTCCTGAGGCATGCAGTCGAACACGATCCATTTGATTTGGATTCAATCGACGGTGTGAGTGAGAGATGCCATCGCCTAATGCACCAAGAAGCTGCTGCAGATGTTATTTCGAGACCAACTGAAATCTTAAAGAAAAAAGAAAATGAAATGGAAAACACGGAGGAGGGAGGCGCAGGAAGCGCATAATACCTCTGCGGACTGGAAACGGAGAACGGAAAGAATGAAAAGACAATGATCATACTCATTTCAACGCCGCAATCTACATCTTTATTTATTTATTTGTTTTATTTGATTTTGTTTTGACTTTGTTAATAAATTATTTTTCTGTGCAAAGATTTAGGCTACGTTTGTTTGATAGGACGTAATGTAATTCAAGTTGTAATGTAATTCAAGTTTTAATGAAATGCAATGTAATCTTAATTACACTACTATGTTTATATACAAATTGTATATAATCTTGGATTACAAAAGTAATTACAATTTTTTGTTTGATGTTCATTACAAAGATGATAGAAATGGATCGACGACGATGACGTAGACAATGACTACGATGACGACGGCCAACCGGCGATCGACTAGTCGGCCGGCGACCGATCGACGACTGGCTGTCGGTTGTCGGCCATCGATCGATCGCCGCCGTCCGCATCATCAATGGCCGGCCGTCGGTTGGCCGTCCGTCGGCCGTCGGCCGCCACGGCCGGGTCGCTGATCGATCATTGCAGTCGCCGACCGGCCACCGTCGGTTGTCGTCGATCGTCGGTCGCCGGTCGGCCGCCGCAAGCCGATCTGCCGCTGCCAGTCGCCGATCGGCCGCTGCAGGTCGCCGACCGACCGCCGCCGATTGTCGTCGATCGTCGGTCGACCGTCGTCAGGCGTCCGTCGGTCGTCAGTCGATCGCCGGGCGATTACCGACCAACCGTTGGTCGTCGGTCGATCACCGCCAATCGCCGACCGGCCATCGATCGACCTCCGTCGATCGCCAAACGCAACCTAAATCTAATTTGCATACAATAAATCACATTTGCATGCATGCAATAAATCACATTTGCATGCATGGAAATGTAATTTATTGTATGCAAATGTGAAACTTGTAATGTAATCTGGATTATATGAGTTTTGCTTTGTAATCCAAATTACAAAATTTTAATACATTTTGTAATCTAGATTACGTTACATTACAATTCTAAGACAATAACAAATAAAGGAATCTGTCTTGTAATGTAATCTGGATTACATTACAAAACAGATTACGGCATAATATAATAAACGTAGTCTTAATGTCAACTTTTTGGTCATCGATAAAGGGATTGTCCTGCTCCAGCCTGCAAATACGAGTATTTTTCGAATTGAGATTGAGCATTACTTAACAGTATATACGTCACGATATGCATCACTTTTATATGTTTTTCGCTTTGAACGTTCCTTATCGTAAATAAAAATAAATGATAAGACTATGTCTCGTTAATAAAAATAATATATTTTTTTAAAATTCAAATAAAATTTTTAAATTCTACATCAAATCATTTATTATAACATTTATTTTAATCTATAATCGTAATAAAGAGATAACTTTTATGTGATTATTATAATATCATATATTACTCTAGGGAAATATTTTTTGAGATTATTATAATATCATATAAAAATAAAAAATATTATAATTTTATAAAATAAATTTCTTATAAATTATATTCTTTTTTTATAAATTATTTATAAAATATAATATAATATAATTAAATATATCATAATTAATACATTATTATTTTTACTTAATTAAATCGTTTCAAAAAATAATGATAATAATCCTAGGATATGACTGTTCTAAATTTAAAAAGAGAGATAAATTGAAAAGAACAGTTTTATTTTATTTTATTTTAATTTATTATTCTATTTAATTTTTTTTTTATAAATTCATATATAGATATCTGAAAATTAAATAAAGCTGTGTAATAGTAACTTTAGTCAGAATAAAAATTAAAAGTAAACATAAATAAATCTATAAAAACTTGCCAGAAAAATCAATTTAAATGAAGAAATTTGATTCACACGTTATTCGATATCGTTGCTTTTGTCTCCTTTCAAGGTTGATTTCCGGAGGATGAGATCCATGACGAATGATGCTTCTCCGATCTTCTCTTTTCTTAATTTTGTCTGTACTTCAATCTTTATTTTTATTTTTTTCAAAATATTCGACGATTCCCAATTAATAAATGATGTATGCTACGTTAATAAAAAAGGACATATAATCTGAAATATAATTTCTTTGAAAGCGTAAAATTTTTTATTGATTCAAAGTTAATAAAGAATAATGCAGACAATTATTTAGAATTTTCAAAAATATCTTATATAAATTAATACATAATTAATATCATAGAAGGATAATACAGTAAACTATTAAATTATATTATAAATTAAAATCTTTAAATATTTTTTTATTATATTATTTAAATAGAACTAAATAACATAAGTTATATTTTATTATCTATCATTATTTGATAATCATATAACCTCCTCAGGATTTTCTTTTACACTAAAGATAAAAATTAAAATAGCTTTAATTACAAGTACTTTTTTGTGGATTTAAGTAATAATATTACTTGCTAATTATGCCAAGACGTCGATATCATATTTTTAAGATAATTATAATTATGGATATATTTTAACAATATAATTATTTTAAATCTTTCACTATTTATTCCTAAAGTAAAAGATGCTATTAATTAGATCTCTTATCTTAATCGATGAGATGATGAGATTCAAAGATGATTCAAGATCAAAAACAAAGGGAAAAAAAATAAATTTACCAATTCTCTATTTGTACTTGTCTAAAATTCTCTTAGATTATTTCGATCAAAATCAAGTAAATCTTTTAATTTCCATTCTGAAAGCGAATTTAATTTAATTTAATTTTGGAATTAAAGAGTTGATTATCTGGTCCATGAGCTTCCCTATAAATAATAGTTCTTTGCATTAACGCTTGAACTCTCTGCTTTAATCCCGGAAAAAGAGGAAGAGGAAGGCGGTTCCGAGTTTAGTGGGTGGACTCTTCGTCCCGCACGTCGGCTCCTCCTCTCCACGTGTCTTTCCTTATCGCCGGCCGCTCCTCCTTTCTCCGTTCAATCCTCCACGGAGTATACGGTGCCCCGCCGCGCCCCTCTATTTTTCCAACTACTCGCGCTCTTCGTGAGTAACTCCACTGTAAAGGACCCCCCACTCCCGGCTACTTCCTCCCTCTGTTTTGGTTTGGTTCTATAATCTTTCCGGCGATGAAGAAAGTCGGCATCAACGAGAATGATTCCTATATTCTCTTCCAAAGGTTCTTTCTTATTCCCCTTTCGATCCTTTTGGGTTGCTGGTCGGTGCTTTCTTTCTTTCTCGACTTGCTGCGTCTTTTAATCGGAAGCCGATTCTTTTGTCCTTTTGCTGGATTTCGAAATCCTGGCCTACGTGCGAAGTTCCGGACGATTTCGGGTTTGGGGTTTAGTTTAGGGTGTATTCATTAAGATTTTTGCGAGTCGTTGCTATCAGAAACTACAATATTTTACTGCAATCTACAAGAATCTCTTTTAGGATCCTCTTATCGCCTGCAGCAATCTCAATGTATTCGTTTTCAATTTTAGGGTGTCCAAATCCTTCATGGTTAATTTCTTCAGAATTTGTATGTGAACTTTTGTAACGATTATTTATAGAACAAAAAATGGACTTATTTATCATGAACATGCATTTTCCAAACTCTCGCAGGTACGACCCGTTTACGATTCAAACTCTATTCGACGAGGTTTATGAGGTTGCTGATGTTAAGATAGACTGGAATGCGCTTGTCAAGAAAACTACAACCGGGATTACGAATGCCCGAGAGTACCAAATGCTGTGGAGCCATTTGGCCTACCATCACAGATTGCCGGATAAGATAGAAGAAGGAGCTGAACCTTTGGTACGTTGGTTACTTTGTGTCTAGTTACTGTTTTTTGTGGTTATATAATTAATGATTTTAGTTATCGTTTTTTAATTTGTTCTCTAAATTATCATCATCATCTTCAATCGACTCATAATTGGCCTAGCCATTGGGGTAGGCTTTAAAAATAGTATCGAGTGTTTACACATTTTTTTGTGTGGTAATATAATGATTTAATATCTGGCATTTCTTGTTGTGTATAATCGACCCAACTATTTGGGCTTTTAAACTTTTTCAACTCTGTGATCTATTATTATCTTTGGACCTTGTGGCCTACATGATGTAAATTTCAATTTTAACATGCTAATCTTTTTATAGGGATAACTGTTGTTAGCAATTCTCAAGGCATATTTGGATAAATAAATTTAGAGGAGTCATTATTATAATTTATAGCCACTGACAAAAGAAGGTCAGAAGAACATTACATCTTTTTAAATTTTATAATAATGATTGAATTAATTTTTGATTATTAATTACCTTGTTGTGCATGATGAAAATATAAATTGATATTATGTTTCGACTGCTACTAAGACACTGAGCCGCAATCCAATCAGATTGAATGTATGGCAAACAGAAAAAAACGTTCATTAATTTGACCTTTTCATGTTCCCTTTTCTTTATCTTCCCTTTCCCTCGTCTTTTTTTTTTTCCATCTGAGATGTTTTTCCTCTTGCTTGCACTCAACATGCTCATATTTTGTATGTTCAAATTTCATTTCTTGGTGCTAGTCTATACTATAATATCTCATGTTGCCATGGACCTCTTTATCATCTATTTATTTTTTTTTGGGTTAGTTGTCTTATTTTCACACTCTTTCTTTAGTCTTGTGAGAACAAAATTCTTCTTTATTTCTTTCCTAGTAAATAAGAGAAATAGAGCATGTTTCCATTGTTTCAATCCAAAAATGAAACATAACTTTATTTAAAATGGAGCAATTTCCTTTCCCTTTATTATGGTTTAAGAATTTGATCGATAGTACTTGCTTCATGTTGTAGGATGATGAGAGTGATCTCGAGTTAGAAATAGTAGTTGCACCTCCTTTGATAGAAGAAGCCTATTATGATGCGGCAAAGTGTGTCCAGGTACTTGTTTCATCATATTATGTGTCGGTTATTGTCATTTGTATAGTAATATTTTTGTTGAACATCATGAAACGTTCAAGTAAACTATCAACTATGATATGAAGCTCACAAACACACACATAGACACTGATATGAAACACAGTAGGGTATGTTTAATGGTTTGACACATATAGGTAGCTACAGATTCAGAGAAATATTGTACTTCTGACAACATTTGCCCACTAAGTCCTTTCAATTTTCTTCTAAATGTTCATATGATTTGAATGAATTTGACACACTAGAAACATTTGCAAATTTAAAAAAGTGCTATTCTTGGTTTCTCTCAATTTCCAATTCACATTCATGTGATTTTCTAAGATTTGCATTAAGGAATGTTGAATTATATTGGCATAATACGATGAATCTACTGCCAACTTATTGTTTTATATTGTCTACTAATGTTAAGGTGAACTTTGATTATGCTTATTTATTATTGTACAAATTTTAGTCATTATTGAAAGTGCTTTCTTATTGCAATTGGAAAAAAACATTGTTTTCGTACATTGCAGAGCACATCCGAAGGCAAATTGCTAAACTAAAATATCTTACAAATCCATGAAAGTTTGTTTTTTTTCCAAATTAATTCTATTGTCATATCATGAAAGAGAGCCTTAGCGTAATGGTAAAGTTGATGTCTTGTTTTTTAGAGGTCATGGATTCGAGTCTTGAAAATAATCTCTTGCCAAGCAGGATAAGAATGTGTACAATAAATTCTTCTCCATGACCTCTTATAGCAGGAGCTTCGTTCACTGGACTGTCTTTTTGAATTCTAATTGTCATATCTAGCTAATCAAATTAATGTATTCTCTCACATGTTCAACATTTGTCCTCTTGTGCCTCATCACGTGGACTAGGCTCAACGAAGAAGACAGGTCTAAAAACTTCTTTGGCGGAGAAAAGAGTTGACAAGGAGATGCTAGACACCACTCCAGATGAACGACCCCCTCAAACTAGCCATGGCGTCGTTGCTAGCACTCTTCAGAAGAATCAGACCCAGCAAACAGGTTCAAGCTATCCTCATAGGAAGAAGAGGAAGCTATGGACTAAAGAGGAGGATAAGGAATTAATAGATGCAGTACATAAATTTGGAGAAGGTAATTGGGTAAACATTCTCAAAGCAAATTTGAAGCTTGACTGTACACCATCCCAGTTATCTAAGGTACTTAGCATGTGTTTTTTTTTTCACTTCCATGGGCTATAATATTTCTTTTTAGCTCTTTTAATGGTATGATCTCATGCTAATCTGCTTCAAGCTATGCAAATTGAGATCTTACTTTGCAGTAAAAATGAATATATGTTGTAGAGCATGAAAGGATTTAGCAGTAAAAATGAATATATGTTGTAGAGCATGAAAGGACTAATTGAGATGTTTTTCTTTATTGTGCATTATAGATAGATTAATGCATATCCATCAAATTTAACCTTAGCAATCAATTTATGCAAATTCAATGGTTGATGATAATTTTGTATATTTTTGGTAAATGCAGAGATGGTCCACCATGAGGAAGCGTGATGCTAACATACTTGCTGTTTCTGGCGATAAGTTGGCTAGATCCGCCCAATCTGAAGAGAGGATAGCAGCACAAAAGGCAATTTCCTTGGCACTTGATACTCCCAAAGGTGGCAGACTATCAGGTTTGCAGTCAATGTTTTTTCTTTATTCCCTTTGTACACTAGTAAAAGCACACGAGGGACATACTTAGTAGTGAAAACTATACTTCTCAACTTTCAGTGCCTGAAGCATTGGCAGTCTCAAGCCAACCATTTAATGGACATAAACCACTTACTCCAGCAGCATCTCAAGCATTAGATTCAAGATTTTCCTATAAATGTGGGACAACCTCAACAAAATCTACTACGCATTTTGCTTCAAATTCTTCGATACAAGCTGCTGCATTTGCTGCTGGGGGGCGCATTGCTACACCTTCCGCTGCTGCCTCTTTATTCAGAGCTTCACAATCTAAAAATGCTGTTCATATTGGGCCTTCTAGCAGTACTGTACCTTCTTCAAGTAACTTAATCAAACCATTTGCTGCTACTAGCACAACAGCAACGGCATCAAAGAGCATGTCGACAGTTGCTACCACTGCATCACCTCTGGCAAATCCTGTTTCATCTTCCCGTAATACAAAACTTGGAGGGCAACAAGTACAAGGCTGCTCTGTTGAGGTGATAAAGAATTCACAAAATGCAGAATCAGACACAATTCCACGTGATCTATTGGGCCAAGAATTAGAATGGGAAGATGACACCGCCTTATGTAAACTGTTGGAATTTTATATGGACTCGGCAATAGAAAATGATGTTGGCAATGCTAATGATGCATCAGATTCAGCAAATCCAGTTTCATCTTCCTATAATGCAAAACCTGGAGAGCAGCAAGTACATGGCTACTCTGTGAAGGTGGTGAAGAATTCACAAAATGCAGGATCAGACACAATTCCACTTGATCTATTGGGCGAAGAATTAGAATGCGCAGATGAGAGCAAATTATACAAAGTGCTGGAATTTGATATGGATTCAAAAATAGAGAATGGTGTTAGCAATGCTAATGATGCATTAGAATCTACAGCGATAAAGAAGCATGTTCCAGAAGAATCGCTCACCAAAAATGCAGACAACAAAGTGGGTTCCTCTGTCTCAGAAACTGAGAACATGAAAAGTGGATAATGGAGGTTTCAGTAGGGAAGAAAATATTATCAATCAATAGTGATAATAAAATCTTGATCGACTAGTTTCGACCAATTAAACATGTTGGAAGAACATAAGGTTAGACCGGTAAAAAATGCAGGAATTTTTTTTGTAGTTAACAAAATTGCTAGGGGTGATATTTCATGTCCTTGCTAAAAAAAGTCACTTGATTTTGAACAGATGATTATGATGTACATATATGAAAAATTAAATTATTTTTGTCACATTTTAATTGGAAGTCTTGTTGAATAGATTGTCGTCCAAATAGAAATATTTTATTTATTTTAATTTTATATCCAATCGATTGTCAAGTCTACTGTAATCAATTGGGAATCCTTTAAGTCCACCAAGTCATCCTTGATCTAGACTTAGCTTCCTTCCTCGAGTTCTTTGGCTACTTGCACTCCCGTTCATGCATTGAGCTCCTTGTAAATTCATTTCCACTTAATTTAGGTGATTGTACGTGCACATTTGATATATCAACGTTAATATAGGGCTGACTATCTTCCCTTGGATATATTTTTTATTTACATAATTAAGACTAGAGAAGGATAAATTCTCAATCCATCAATCGATTGTGTCTACTGGAGGCCCGAACGTGAGTTCACGGACCATATTTCTCACGGAGATGATATGTTGATTGGGATAATATGAAGCTTGTATAGTTGACATGGATCAATTTTGAAGAAATTTTTTTCTGGATTTAGATGATCGATAATTATTATTGTCCAACACATTAAGATTTAAAGGACTCTCACGATTTATTTTTCTTATAATGATAATAAAATAGATCTATAGAAATTATCAAATTGACGATTCTAATTTATCTGGGGAGTGAGTTGCGACCATAGCTTAGTCCTGTATATCCTTCAGCTAATGGCCAAGCCTCTGTAAGCTTTTAGCCTGCTTGCGATCATGCAGCCGCCGCACAGTCGACCTGCATGCGAACGTACTCACTGCAAGTTTTTTCCTTCTCTTTCTCTCTCCACATCCACCGAAGAGTTCACTGGCTGCCTCAGCAGACAAGCGAACTCTTTTGTGATCCTCGATGAACCACCGCTCTCGCTTCGATTCTCTGATTGCTGCTGGTTGTTGGCCGATTAGTCTGGAGTCGTTCCTGGCTTTTACTTAAAGATCTCTTTAAGTTGTCATCCGGAAGCGTTTCTTGGCCTGCCTTAATCTGAGAAGCCGACGATCCTTTTTCTGGAGAAGTAGCTAGCTAGGCGATCGATGCATTAATTGGGATGGGAGCTTTGATGCCCCCATTGACGATCCGACGCCGGACAATGAGCTGGTGAAGCCATACAATTAAAATCAAGTATATATATAAGCTTCAGTACTATATATTTGCCTTGTCAGCATATATAGTGGAGTGTTTCTATCTTAAACCCATTGGATTGCCTAGCAGTTTCTCTATTCGTTCCGGTCCTGGAAGAAATGCACAAATATTCTTCTTTAATCTCTGCGCCGGTGCACACAAAAGAACTGAAAACTAACTAAAAACAAACAAATTAAGAAAACAGCAATGAGAATGCGGAAGCTAGCTAGGTACTGACCCTGTGTTTTCCCACTCACCTTGATACAATCTGAATGAAGTGGGTTGGAGCCGCAAATCGAGGCCAAAAATACACATGATTATAAATGAATTAAGCACTACAAACTATGGTAACGATATATTATGATACTCCTAGCTAGAAACTGTTACCCTGATCGTGTTATTTGCAATCTGAACAAGCAATCAGTCTATAGAATATGGTTCCGTCAGCAAACGTGTAAAGTGCTCGAGCAGCTGTCGAGGAAAGCGTTATATATATATATATATATATAGACACACAGATACTGCCAAGGTTGTCTCAAAGTCGATCTAGGTAGCAGTGCGAGCCTTGTCTAAGAATGAGCTCACATCTACGACTTGAATCGAAGGAAATAGCCAGAAAAACTTGGAGATTGTTGAATTGTAGAACCCGATGGATTAAAATGACTCGGCATGTCCGCTGGAAGCAAACAGAGTACCTAAAAAGGACTTGCCTTTGGCATCCCTCCCCTTCTTTTCTGAGGCAATCGAAGGTGTCCTGGTTAATATTCTTCTCTTCATGTGCGAGTGAGAGATGCCATCGCCTATGCACCAAGAAGCTGCTGCAGATGTTGTTTCGAGACCAACTGAAATCCTAAAGAAAAAAGAAATGAAATGGAAAACATGGAGGAGGTAGGTAAAAGAAAATTAATTTAATAGACTTTATCAAATTAGAATTAATCAAATATGCTTGATCAATAAGCATTGTCAAATTTATTTTTGCAATGACCATTTTGCTCATCAATGCTATAAGAGATTTGATTTAATTTTTTTTTAGAGATTTTGTATCATCAAATCAATCTTCATCCTAGCTTCATCATTTCATCCAGGAGTATTTTCTCTTGCAAGCAATCCTTATATAACTACGATAAATTCTTCTATCTTATGATGACATTCAAATTCTGGAGCAACTCATCATGTTACACCGGATTATGATATTATCGCAGAAGTCTCCTCCTATCATGGTCCTGATGTGGTACAAGTAGGCAACGACTCAGGTTTGAAAATTGTTAACCTTAGAAACATAATTTTTCATGCATCCGATCAAATTTTTAACATGTGCAATACACTTCATATTCCTTCAATCATTAAAAATCTACTTTCAGTTCGTCAATTTGCTATTGACAATAATTTATTTTTTTAAATTTCATCCTTATTATTGTCTTGTGAATGATCCTACAACTGAAACAACTCTACTTAAAGGAGAAATTAGAGATGATCTTTACTACTTGCAACTCACATCCACCAAAGCCTCATTGGAGAACACACAAATAAATCCTCCGGGCATACACGACTTGGTCATCCATCTCTTTGTCTAGTTTAAGAAATCATCAATATGTTTAACTTACCAACTTTTTTGGCATCTCCTTCTCATTCTTATGAAGCATGTATGAAAGCAAAGAGTCATAAATTATTTTTTGTCACTTCGTCTCATGTGTCTAGTTTTCCTTTAGAAATAATTCACTATGATGTGTGTGGACCTGCTCCTATTCTGTCAAATCAAGATTTTCTTTATTATGTAATTTTTATTGATGATTTTAATAAATTTACTTGGGTCTTTCACTCAAAAAGAAAATATGATCTTCTTGATATTTTTTGTCGATTTCAAAGGCATGTCAAGTGTTACTTTTCTCGCAAAATACTCTCTCTCCATTCTGATTGGGGTGGAGAATATCAGACACTTCATCGTTATCTCGACACCTCAGACATTTTTCATCGAATCTCATGTCCTCACACTCTTGAACAAAATGGTTTTGTAGAGAGGAAATATCGTCATATAATTGAAACTGCCTTAGCCCTTCTTAATCTCCATTTAAATTTTGGGATGATGTTGTTCACACTGTTTTTTATCTTATCAATCGTCTACCCACACCATTGCTTCAACATAAAAGTCCTGTGGAAAAACTCCTTAATCAACCTCCTAACTTCAAGTTCTTACGAATCTTTGGTTGCACATATTATCCATGGTTACGATCCTATTCTAAACATAAGCCTAATCCTCGTTCTCAACAATGTATTTTCGTTGGTTATAGTAATTTGTATCATGGGTATCGTTGTCTACGTATATCGACATGACGCATATATATGTCCTGATATGTTATCTTTGATGAATTTCTATTTCCATTTGCAGCCATAACAAAATCTCCATTCTCAGGAAATGGTGATACATTTATAATATCACCCAATATAACATCAAAATTTCCGCAAGTTATTTTTTCAACGAGACATGTTGAATCTACAAAAAGAGATAAAATCTTAGGTTCGGCTCCAGAACTCTTTGAAAACTCTTCTATACCATCGGATTCATTCTAAGAGTCTACTCCCATACGAGATGCAATGACTCTCCCATAGGACAACATTCAAGAACCTATTTCGTGTCCAATCTCAGAATCCTCGTCAGTCAAAGAAAATAGGTCTTCTAGCTTTGAATCCTTAGATAATGTAAGTCCATTATCAAAATCAAAATCTCAATCTACTTCATCATCACCAACAAAGAGTGATTCAGAAGATGATGCACCTCGTCGCATACTTCCCTTGAGTGATATCTATGCACGATGTCCATCAAAGACAACCCAACATCCTCTTCCTCGTACTCTCGTGATCTCCTTAAAATTTGTTGAGCCAACTTATTTTTCACAAGCAAATAAGAATTCAAATTGGCGTAATGCAATGACTATAGAATTTGATGCGATACTTTGTAATGGAATATGGAGTCTAGTTCCGCGCCCTCTCTCCATGAATGTAGTAGGCTCTAAATGGATATTTCGCCTTAAATATCGAGCCGATGGTTCTCTTGAACGATACAAAGCACAACTAGTGGCAAAAGGATTTAGTCAACAACCATATATTGACTTCAATGACACCTTTAGTCCAGTTATCAAAATCACATCTGTTAGATTATTATTATCAATAGTAGTAAGTTCGAACTGACCTAATCGACAATTAGATGTTTCTAATGCATTTCTTCATGGTCATGTTGAGGAAACTATATTTATGGAGCAACCGCCTGAGTTCATTCATCCATAATTTTCAACTCATGTTTGTCAACTTAAGAAATCTATATATGGTCTTCGGCAAGCTGCTCGTGCATGGTTTCATCGCTTATCTAATTGGTTACAAGTACAATGATTTTCTGGATCAAAAACCGACTCTTCTCTATTTATAAATATAATGATGGATCTATGATATTTTTCTTTATTTATGTGGATGACATCTTAATAACTGGGAATGATCAAAAGAGTATCACAACTTTATTAAGTCTTTTCAATTAAGAATTTTCTATTCGAGATTTGGACAATGCTCAATTTTTCCTTGGTATTGAACTTATCTCACATGATGAAGGTTGTCTTCTCTCTCAAAGTAAATACATTGCTAGACTTCTTCAAAGAGCTAAGATGGATGGAGCACGTCCGATATCCATCTCAATTGCTATAAATACCAACATTGTACCCTTATCCTCTTCTGCTATATTTGATCTTCAGATTTATTGAAGTATTGTTGGAGCTTTACAGTATGTTACTATCACATGACCAGATATTATGTTTGTTGTAAATTGTACTTGTCAGTTTATGCATGCTCTAATTGAACAAAATTGAGAATGTGTTAAAAGAATTCTATATTATCTCAAAGGCACTATACTGCACGACCTTCTACTATATCGACATTCATCGCGAGATTTACACGCCTATAGTGATGCGGATTGAGCAAGTTCTCCCGAAGATAGACGCTCTACCGGTGGATATGCGATATTTCTTGGACGAAATATTGTCTCATGGAATTCAAAAAAGCAACCTACAGTTTCTCGCTCAAGTACTGAGGCTGAATATAAAGTTATAGCCAATACAACATCTGAAATTATTTGGCTTCAATCACTTCTTTCTGAATTACATCTTGTGTCAAATACCACATTGAAAATTTGGTGTGACAATATTGGAGCAACACATCTTATAACAAATTTGATCTTTCATGTTCGTACAAAACACATGAAAATTGATTTTCATTTTGTTCGAGAGCGAATTGCAACTAAATAATTATCTGTTTCATATATTTCTGTAGAAGATCAAATCGCTGATATCTTTACCAAATCATTATCCAGATATCGTTTTAATAAGTTGACGATCGATCAAACTCAACGTGAAAGATCTCCCGTTGAATTTGTCAGGGGGATAAAAGAGAATTAATTTAATAGACTTTGTCAAATTAGAATTAATCAGATATGCTTAATTAATAGGCTTTGTCAAATTAGATAGGATAGAGTTTTTTTTATCTGAAATATTTATTGGAATATGTCAATTGATTTAGTCTTATAATATATATATAAATATTTTATTTATGTACAAAATAAATCAATAAAAAATATTTTTGATTCTTTCTATAATTTATGTTATTCTAACAGGAGGGAAAGGAGGAAGCGCATAATACCTCTGCGGACTGGAAACGGAGCAACGGAAAGAATGAAAACTCCATCTTTATTTATTTATTTGATTTTGTTTTGACTTTGTTAATAAGCTATTTTTCTGTGCAAAGATTTAATGTCAACTTTTTGGTCAACGATTAAGGGATTGTCCTGCTCCTGCCTGCAAATCCCAGTATTTTTCGAATTGCGGATGAGCATAACTTGATAGTACGTCACCACATGCATCACTTTTTATATATGTTTTTCGCCTCTAACATTCTTTTATTCATGATTAATAAAAATAAATTATAAAGTTAAAAAAATAATGAAAGATTTTTAAATTCAGATGAAAATTTTATATTTTACATATTTTATTCATTTATAACAATATTTATTCTAATCAATTGTCGTCCCGAAGAGATAATTTTTTTTTGTGATTATTATAATGTCACGTCTCCGAGGATTACTCCGTAGATATTTTTTTTGAGATTTTATAATATCACATAAAAATAAAAAATATTACTCGTTATAATTTTTTAAAATAAATTTGTTATAAATTCTATTCTTTTTTTATAAATTATTTATAAAAATAATATAAAATGATTAAATATATCATAATTAATAAATTATTTTTTTAACTAATTAAATCGTTTCAAAAATAATGATAATGATCATACGATATGGCTGTTCCAAATAAAAAAAAAGAGAGGTTAATTGAAAAGAATAGTTTTATTTATTTATTTATTTATCATTTCGTTTAAAAGAAAATTTTATAAATTCATATCGAATTATAGATATCTGGAAATTAAATAAAGCTGTATAATAATAATAACTTTAGTCAGAATAAAAATTAAAAATAAACATAAACAAATCCATAAATACTTTGCCAGAAAAATCAATTTAAGCGAAGAAATTTGATCCACGCGTTAATGGATATCGTTGCCCTTCTTTGGGGTTGATTTCCGGCGGACGAGATCGATGACGAATGCTGCTTCTCCGATCCTCTCTTCTCCTAGTTTCGTCCGCACTTCGGCCGCTCAGAGATGCTCAACTCCCTCATTGATTGCCGCTTTCAGGAGGAGGAGGGGCTTCCTCCTCTCCACGGCCGCCGCGCTCCTCCTCGCTTGCCAGGATTCCGCCGCCGCGGCCCCGCCCTTCGACCCTGTCACTGAGCGCGAGAGGAACGCGAGCGCCTCCCTCTCCCTCCGGATATCGGACGCCGTCCGCTTGCTCGACCTCGCCCGTGACCTACAGGCCAAGGGTGACTACTCCCGAGCCCTAGACTACTTCACTCTGGTAATTCTTTCAGCCTTTTGATGTGCATGCGCTAAAAGACGCTGGATTTCATTTTTCCCACTTAGATTAATCTTCTTTCACCGCTATGTGCTCCTTCTGTCCCCTTAGGGGAGCAGAGATTGAACATGTTGCTGGGAATGAGGCCTGTCTAGCACTTCTTTTTAGCATCTACATCACCAAAAACCACAGTTTGATCAATGTCAATAAGATATAGAACTTAAAAGTCTGCCGCTGTATGCCCCCCTTCGTAGATCGAAACAGATTGATCTATAATTTAAGATTATCTCCCCTGCAGAGCCACAGTTGAATCCTCATGTCCGTATTAGACGCAAGCATCTCGTGTACACGAGAGTAACCTTCTCCAACACACCTAGACGACCAACACAAAGAAGAAGATGAGAAGCACCAAGTCTATTCCATGAAATGAGTTCAAGTCTATTTATAGTGTGAGAATAAAAGCACTGCAAAAGAACAAGATGGCAAGCATTAAGTCTATTCCAAGAAGTGAAATCAATTCTAATTATACTATGAGAGTAAAAGCACAAATGGGTTTGGACAAGTCATTGCTCAAATCTTATACAGAAGTTCTCTCAATCCTCCATGGATTCTTTTCTCAAGGCTAATGGGGAAAGCGAGAACTGGTACCTTTACACAATTTTCAGTCTCCCAATACCTCAACTTTCATCCTCATGCTCTCAAGGTTTTAGAATGCTTTTTAGGTGAAAATCTATAGCCTTGTTGTGTATGACTGATATGATAGATAAAACAGACCATGAAAAACCTAAAATATTGTTCTGCGCTAATTGTAGCTAGGTTGTTGGTTCTTGCACTAAAATGCATCCAACGTGCTATGGTAGGGCATGACCGTATTGTCAGGATCCAACAAACTCTATATCAGTGAGATCCTACTCCACTGCTCCATTGTTATTCCAAGGTGATATTCCGAAGGGTTCTTACTCCTCTTGGCCTACATCATGTTAGCATTGTGTTCTTTTTGTATTTGTTGTATTTCCACTGTGTACATATTCTTGATGCAATCAACTGAATGTACACAAGCACTCACACTCTAACCCTCGTTTTGTTTGTGTTTTGGTGCAAGAAGTCGAATTTGGGTGTGTTGTATATTCACCTCCTCTTATCATCTATATAGATCCTACACCTTTTAGTAGCTACATGATGGAATCTTGGTCTCTTGTGGTAGAGGGACTGCGCTGGACACTTTATGTGCACCTAAGCCTACAACTACGAAGATGACAAACACAAATATTTAAGAAAAGAACATAAGCAATACAACATGGTTTGGTCCAAGTCTACTCCATGGAGAGAATCCCAAAGTACTCATAAATTTGGACAAGCCATTGCCGAAATTTAATGCAAAAGTTCATTCGATCCTCCCTAGACTTGCTTCTCTAAGCTGATGGAAACAAGATGTGAAACCTCACTTTAAGTGCTTCTTGGTCAACAAAAACCTTTTTGAGAAGAAAACCTAATTCTTTATAAGCTCTTAGTTTTGTTGTTGTATGTAGGTCACAAATCTTTGATTAAAATATGTAGCTTTTTTTGTCATTTTAGGTAGTTAAAGACTACAAGGACTTTGCTTTCTCAGACTATGCAAGAGTCGGAAGGGCATTGTTATTGTACGAGATTGGAGACAGAGACGAGGCCATTGCTGAAATGGAGGATGTTTCAATTTCTTTGAAGGGCTACCCAGGTACTTCTTCAAGATTAATTTTATGCTTCCTACCATACATCTTTTACAAGATTTTATAAGAGTTATATCTTTCATCTTGCAGAGATACATGCAGCTCTAGCTGCAGCATTGTATGCTGACAAGCATGCTGCACTCCTTGCTGAGAACCAATTTACAATTGCCACTCTTTTGGATCCTCATTATACTGATCTCTCATATGTCAGGGAAACTAAGCATTGGCCTCCGAGCTTGATCGATTCCTTGCAGCATTTCATCACGCTTTCCTAACGAGCTTCAATATCTTGCTTGGTTGCTAAAGGGCGGTGATGCGTCAAGTCTTTTTTAATCCATATGTTAATATGCCAGAAACAAATTTTGTGTGCGACTTCTAAAGGACATCATGTTACAGAAACTCTAATGAAATACAAGCGATACATTTGACAAGCCTGTTGCAAGTAAGCTTTTTCTTCTTCATTGACAGTAATTTTTTGCAAGTAACATTTGACAAGCAGTAGTTGATTTTTCTTCTTCATTGCAAGTAACTTTTTGTTTGACTCTAAATGTTTGAAATGACGTTGTAAACTGAGAGTCTTTGTAAATCATGTGCAGAAAGGCTCGAACAACATCAATGACTCAAGGTCCATTAAATCCTAATTTTGTTCTATAGTTTTTTATTTGAGATATTTATTTTGGGTAATTTTTTATGTGAGATATAAATTTTCAGTAATTATTATTGTTTAATGATTTGTAATATAGTCCATGTGTTTAGTTATTGTGTGACAAGGGTTCTGTTGTCTTTGACTCTCTTTCTACACTCGATGCTCTTTAATCAGTCAGCATGGTTTGATTGTCTGATGACCTAGCTTGCTAGTCCAAATGGGTCTTTTCCAGTTCACCTTGTCCAGATTGATAACTTGCCTAAGTTAATCGATTTGTCGCCTTGCATGAGTAGACTGATTGATGCATATGGACCTAATGGCTTGACTGACCTAATCGGTTTGAGTGACACAACAAGTGTACTAGGTCAACTGACCTCCCTAGACCAGCTATGTCTCAACTTTCTTGATTAGATTGATTGACTCAACCAACCTGCTAGAATCAACAACTCAATTGGCATGCCTAGACCTAAATGCTCAATTGTCCAACTTAACCCATCTAAATCGACCTACTCAATTGACCCAATTATATATACACACAACTTAAATGGGTAAACTAACATTCATGGACCAACTTGTCTTGAACAATAAGATGTATCGGACAAGAACAATCCGAATCCTTTTTCCTATCAAGAGCATCGAGCCTAGCGAAGGGATGTGTTGATACTAATAAGATTTATATAACTTCGTAATGATATAATATTTTTCATTTTAATCTAAATTTTTAGTTTTATTTTTGGATTATACTCAAAAAAAAATTTTCTCTGTTTGATATTCGATCCTCAATCTATCGGATCTTCCTATCAACTAAATTTCATATCAGTTGTCCGATCCTTTTGTTCCAACTAGACTTTTTATTTAGTGTCTGATTTTTTTATCAGGATATGAAAGCTTCATTTTCTTTATTCAAATCTCATGGCTCAATATATGATATTGGTTATAATACCAATAATATTATTAGTACAAATAAAATTCATATATTTTCACGATGATATGATATTTTTTATTTTGAGTCTAAGTTTTTAATTTTATTTTTGAACTATATAAAAAAAATTTATACGAATAGAGATATTTTTTCATTCTATAAGGCCATAATTTTTTAAATGCCTTTTCACGAATAGAGATAATCCTAACACTGAGTTGGCAGTATAATACAGGAAGAACTACGTGAACATTACAGAAGAATCTGCGCAGAGTCGTACCTAAAATTTAAAGGGTCCGAAGTGAATTTTAAAAAATATATTGATGAATTATTTTTGGGCCCTTTATATTTTTTGTTGGGGCCCTTTTAAAGAGACATTTAATCTATTTTAAAAATGGGCCCGAGGCGATCGCCTCTTTGGCCTTACATTAGGTACGGCCCTGAATCTGCGTTGCTGATAACACACAATTTTTTTACTTTAAAGCGCAACAGAGCCAAGTGATGCTCAAAATTGCTTGCACGATGCTGTTGGAGGAGACACTGATGAACCGATCAAGAAGAAGAGGAAGAAGCTAGCACTACTTGATCAGAAAATGGAGGATTAAGATGCAGAATAAAGAAAAATAAAAGGAAGGAATAAAACGAGTGGCAGTGCTAGATGATGGTCCGGAGGGTGTGGAGGAAGGGTCAATCTGTGCAGAATTATTCGCCGCGAGGTGCAATTGCCACTCCGACACTGCGTCGCCGGAGCTGTCGTTCCGCGTTTGGGTCCTCACGAGTACGTAGCCGAGGGCGAGGCGGAAGGCGCCAGTGCCTCCCACGACCGGCAGCTCCCGCAGCGGAGCGTAGATGGGGTCGTGCCCCATCACCGCCACCGTGCTCCCGTTGGGAAACACCAGGTTGACGCACAGCAGCAGCGCCGCCGCCGCCGCCGCCGCCGCCGCCCCCGCGTCGGCCCGCTGCGACGCGAAGGCGTAGAACCCCTGCGCCCGCCCGACCAAGGCGGAGTCGGCGGCGGGCCCCTCGGTCAGCGGGGCGTCCACCACGAAGACGTCGCCGAAGCTGATGAGTCCGGTGGAGTTGGGTCCCTGCACCACCCGCACCGCGTTGGGGTTCGACCCGCTCATCATGTCGTGCTTGTAGAACCGAATGGACGTCGTCGTCGTCTCATCGGCTGCCGCTGCTGCCGCGGCAAGTAGCAGGAGGAGGAGGTTGGACTGCAAAGAAGCCATGGCTAGCTAGGAGCTGCTATCTGCTCTCTTCTCTCGCAGGAGAGAACCGATCGATATAATTTGCAGGACAGCAGCAGGTAGAGAAGAAATCGTAGAGGTTGATGGCCGAGCAATAATGATTCTTCTTGACTACGTTGGATCGATCCACTGTTTTCTTCTTTAAACAAGACTTTCGCACTCGTCGCCACCTGCGCACTGCACCTACTCTCCTTCCCGCTCAAAAAGGTTCCTGCGTTGGGACTAATTAATTGTGATTATTTTAGAGTCAAATTAGTTTGTTCTATCAAATAATTTAAGTGGATTATATTAAAATTTTATGATTCGTCATTTTGATGGATTTAAACGGATTAATCTGTGTGGATTGTGAATCTAGATGAATTAATTTGAGGTGGACCTAAGTTAATTTGAGGATTGAGAAATATAAAAAAAATAGAACATGTAAAAATAAAATTGTATGAATTTTTTGTCAATATTTTAATACCAACACATCAAATTCTTTACAATTATATTTTTTTATATTACTTATACACTTCAACAAAGGGCATAAGAGTTAGAGAAAAGAATAAAAAAAATTCTTTGATGCTAGTGTCCTCATATTTTTTTTATATATTCTAATTATTTTATATTATTTTGTTGCTGCTATTCTAATTAATATAAGATATAATGACATATCAAAGTAAATAATTGTCGGGTTAAAAAATCTCAATTGAATTTCTATTTAAAGGAGTCAAAATTTATTATTAAGATTTGGATATTTTAGAGCATCGGAAGAATCAAAAATATTAATAGTAAAATTTTGTTGGTCGATAATTGGATCTTAATTATAAAATTTTAGTTGTTTCAAATATTTATTTTTTTATCATAATATTTTATTCGTCTTATTGATCATCGTCTTAAGTCCTCAATACTTCAATAATTTTATTTTATTTTTTATGATCTACGAATTGAGCCATCTAATCTGTAATTCACTTTGAATTAAGTTCCTGAAAATATTAATTTTATGACGAATTAATTGATTCCATTATGAATTGACTCGTTTAACAACTCTATTTGCTCTCCCTAGCACCTAAACTTGTTGAGTCTATGGCAGTTCGACGAGCGATCTCTCTCTCTCTTTTTAAAAACTATGCGATAGAGTTTGGTAGGTGTTAGGCGTAGCAGTACGTGCTAGAAAAGTCTAACTGTCCGGTTACAGTGTTGACGTATGATTCGGTTTGTCCTATCATCTACGTACAACAGAGATGATGTAGCGTCGTATGACCCTCGTCGGATTAACAGCCAGATCACCTCAATGATGTGGGAAAGAACGATGGATCCGATAGTAATGTGAAAATTTGAAACTTTGTTCCCAACTTTTGACAGATGCTCTGAAGATGTTAGGCAGCTTCTTTTGAAGAGGGTGCGAAAAGGGTCCCGCTCCCTCGGGATGTCTATGGGTGGGTATTGAACCCTGCAAGTGCATGCCCCACGTAAGAGAATTAAAGAAATAATTTAAAAATGGACACCTTTTAAAGTGGATCTTTTATTTTCCCTCTTTGAAAATAAAAATAATAAAAATAATAAAAATAATAATAATAATAATAACAATCACTCCAAATACCATAATAATATATATATAAATAAATTAATATTAATCATCTGACTCTGTTCGTGAAAATTGAACTCTTTATTTTCATTATTATTAAAAGAATATTTCAGTTTTGAAAAATATTTACTCCCCATTTAATTTTTTATTTAAAAAATATTAATATTTAAATATTATTGTCACTAACTTTAACTAAAACTACTGTAATATAAAATAAATTATATCTATTTGACCAAAATTACTACACAAAATTACCGTTGTATGAAAATATTTTTTAAAAACTTAATTAAATCTATTCGAACTTAATCAAAATCATTCTATTAAATTCGCTTTAATATTACTTATAATTTTTTTTTTTCAAAACTATCCAAACTTTAATCAAAGCAATCATACAACCTATAACATTTTGAATAAAATTTACAAGTGTAGTAACTGAGTTAATCCAAGGAAATGGACATTAGAAGATTAAAGAGAAAAACAGAGAAAATAGTTAAGTAGCAGAGAAAGAGGTAGTCAGACTTATAATCAAGCCAGTGTGGTCACGGTCGGTATTTTAAATGGCAAATTGACATTATTATGCCCATGGATTTTAATCAGCCAATTAATTTATCAACTAGTCAATTATAATTAATTAATTGTACAAACATTGATTAAAAATAGTGGCCTTGCTCCTATCAATCTCATTCCAAGGACCAAACGCAACAATAATTGCCAACCTAAAATAAAATGCAAGTTCCATTCATATTTCTGAATAAACCTCACCTCATAAAAGAGAAACCACACATTATTATCATAATTGTGACATATGGTAGGAAGTGAAACTAAACCTAGTGTTGAGGTTCATACCATGTCATGTTGTTTTTCATAAAAGAACAAAGTGCGGCGAGGTTACCTTAATCACATATTTTAGTATGCGAAAAACCAGACTCAAGCACCAGACCAACTTCCAGGATCTACGATAAGCACGAGAGGCTGAGTTCAATTTGCTAATAAAACAGTCGACTCTTAACTGTCCTGCAGAAGTTTAGCTGCCTCGCAATCCTTCTGCGTTGTCCTTTTGGCAACCGACAAAATTTCTCCTACGAACCTTGAATTAATGAGTCCTTCATGGGTACCCCGATGCACCAGGAAAGAGTTCTGAGATCTTTGTGAACACATCCATGATCTAGAACAAGTGAATCATGGGAATGTAAGAGTAGAATACAGCTCAGGGAAATATGGGTGTGAAGATTCACAAGTACAGGTCCAATTGTCATTTAAGTAAAATTCATGGAGATGGCAAACTTCAATTCTATGCTTCAAAATGTAACTGCATTTCTATGTTTCAAGATGCTCGCATCTACTACTGCATTCATTGCAGGCCATTCTGTCGTTATAAGGGCAGCAAAAATATGTGTAGCATCAGTTGCAAAATTTCAAGGGAATAAAATAACTAACCCTACTGCTAAAGCAAAAGATTCGTACAAGAGAATTGCCACTTGCATCTTTTGCTGTAATGTGTGACACTATAATGTCAGTCATGATTCATGTTTCTTGGTGAAGTTTTATGATTCAATATAGAATTTTTTTTTTTCCTCCAGTAACTGTTTTTTTTTTAAATTTATTTATAGAACAATTACGACTAACCACAATGGAATTCTTAAGGTCTGAGAGGAACAGCTTGTTCTATTAAGATTACTGCAAATAATCTCAAGTAGAGAGGCTGAGGAGTGGAACGATATGTGGACATAATCACATAACGACACTTATAACTCCCACATCTACCATAAAGGTAATTTCCAATAGGACTAAGATAGTGTTTAAATTGCAAAAGATATTCTGTATTCATCTTACACCTATAAATATATGTAACCTTGGTATTGAAGAGCCAAAAAAGATTGACCACACTTGTAACAATATATAGCTAAATGGCAGGATGTATGACTCACCTCCTTGTCATTCTGATACTTTGCAATGCTAAGCGGATTCTGAGAACACTGTTTAATCAAAAAATATGTTATTAGATATAAGAAGAAACTTCAAGAAAATGAAATGTGTTTAAGAATACATCTAATATGGCAGCTTGCACTTTAGGATTTTGAAACGCCATGGCAACATCCGGATTGGCCATTATCTTAGATATAACTTCTTCTGGTGTAAGTCCTATCTGTTCTGCAATAAATATAAGATGAATATAGTTTAGCAATAGACCCAACAACTAGAAGATGAAAGAACAAAAAACTTCCATTCCATGATTTTCCATAGTTTAGACTACTTGATTGTCAGTCAGATGGATGATAGAGTAGATATACAAAACAGCCATATAAATTTCATGAGAGTTAAGTAGGCACATTAGTAGCTGCTGTTTCTAAACCCTACTCCTGGAGAGTTGACAATGTGCACTGCATGTTGTATATGAGATTAATCCGATACAAGGACAATTTTAACCCCGAATATATGTGATGCATAAAGGCATTCAGAACCACCTGGAAATTTCATTATTAGTTCTTTCATACAACAATTAAGGCATTGTCTTAGTTCTTCAGCTGTACGATTCTAGAAATAAGACAACACACGAAAAGGCCAGAAAAGAAATGTGACAGTTAGACAAGTAAAAAACTGCAAGACAAGAGATGGCGAACTAAGAAAAGAACAGAAGAACAATGAAAAGGAAATGCAACAAAGGAGAGTAGAGGACATATGCAGGGCAGTCTAATGGATGAAAATTGATATGAATACTATACCCAAGTTTAAATACCACTACCATTTCAAGTTGTCGAGTTGATTTTTAAGTTTCAAGCCATGCTAACTCCAATATACAATTCAGTGCTCCTTTCTTCCTCCACAATGTTGCAGGAACTAGGGAGCAAAAGTTTTTTCCTATGCTCTATCAAGTAAACCAAATAAAAAGAGAAAAAAAAAATGAAATGGAGAATCAATAGGACAACTCATTGAAACCATACTTGCATTTTAGCAGTCAAATGAGCATCTAAGACAAATCACTATATGCCAGAATCCAAGCTCGATTTTCCTTTTGTATGTATAGAATGTAGCAGTACCAACAAAGAGATAACCTTGGACTTACCAAATTGCTGCTTGACCTCAGGACTGTTGAGATTAAAATTTTTTAAGGAATCTGTCAAGCGGTTGTCCCATTCATTATTTCCACCCATATTGTTCCTGAGCAATGAAAAATTCATAAACACAGAAGCAATAGTCTACATTTTTATACTTAGAAATTTGACAAGTAAAATAAAGATAAAAGTATAATGACATATATAATGTAGTATTCACGATAATTTAAGATGGTGTAAAATAAAGAAAATCAAAATGTCCAAACTTGATTTTGGATGTAGAGATTATGGCCATACAGCATATCTTGCATTTGTTGCCGGAATTGAGGATTTTGCATCATCCCTATCAAAAGGAAATAACAAAAATCTGTTAGTAATTTCTGAAAATTTACAGACATGTTGTAACCACAATGTTCATTTAAAATTATAAATGACTGAGCCAAACTTCTTTAACAAATCAAATGAACACATACACTTGAATGTCTCTGGGTTCCTCATTTCTTCAGGTAAATAGCTGCCAAATAAGAGTATCAAAACATGATCAGTAGTGTTTTATTTATAATGTGATTCAATATGATAATAGAATGAATACAATCAAGAATACGTTGAGGATGAACGTTGAAAACAAGAAGGCAAGCCTAGTTGGAAAAGATCACAATTATTTGTGCTCTTGAACAACCAAAAACAAAGAAAAGAGCTACAGGCAATAGATGCAGCAACAACTCTCACACAGTATTTATCTCACCCAGAAATCAAGCAAGAGGGATCTTATAAAGTTAAACATGAATACAAATGAGAGAATTTGGAGCTCTTTTATTGACCCCAACCCAAACAAACTAGGAAATAATAAAATTGCAAAAATGGAAACAAGGAAATCCAAATTAAGCACCCACTGAAGCTTCTCTAAACTATAAATAAATTAAATACCAATTTAAACACTTCCTTAAATTTCATATAATAGCATTAAGAAATAAAAAAAATCATGGCTCAATGTAATTATATCTGACTTTTCAGTAAGAAATAACTCTTAGAAAGGTTATTTTGCTTCCAGAAGGCCAGTCATATGACTTCTTGTCAATAACCTTCAAGCAAAAGTAAGCCTTCGACTATTAAACATTTTAACTTCATTGTATATGAAAAGGTGGATGACCACCCGTCCTAAAGGGATGAAAAGAAAACGGTAGCGAGAAATTCACAATAAGATTTAAATTGTTCAGTGAGCATGAAGCTTACGGGTAAACCATTTTCTGCACGGTAGGGTCCTCCATCATTTTCTCCAATGCATCAACTGATAAGGGAGGCGATGATTGACCTAAGAAAATTAAATTTACATGACCAAAGCATATACCAAATTTTTGGTCATGAATAAAAAAGTTGAAAAAAATGCAAAAATAAATAAATAAATATTGAGATACTTGGATTATCAAACATATATAGTAGATATATGGTAAAAGAACTAGAGAGAAAGTAAATAAGAAAATTAGGAGAAATTGAATTAGTTGATACATGCATGTATGGAACCAAGTATGAATCAATTGATGTCCCCACAGGAGGACCTTGTGGCTAGCGCGACAGCAGAGTTGCACCAATGAGCAAGGGTCAATACCCGAGGGCTACAAGCCTTTCGGGGTACTTGTCCTCCTGCTGCGCTAGCCCTCGGTTGGGCAATATGCTTCCCGTGATTTACCTCTTTCGTGTTGACTGTGAGACCGACTAGCGGGGGCGCTGAAAAAGAGCGAATCACCTTTTGCACCAAAGTATGAATCAATTGATGTTTGATTATGCGACTGTATCCATACGGGTAATGTGGTTGTTTGACTATGAATCCAAGTACTAATTAATAAAAAAACCTTGATAAAGATAAACTCTTGCACAGATGCATTTCATAATTTCAACTCGACGATAGTTTAAATAGAAAACTTATACATGCGTGAGAAAGTAGCACTCTCTATATAGTAGCAATCTAATAGCTAAGAAAATTCTGATTGTAAAAGAAAAAAAAAAGAGTAAAACATGACCTGCACCATAACTTTTCCAATGTGCAGTAGATAGCAGGAAAATGTATGAATAAATGTACAGGAAAAACAAAACAAAACAAAAAAAATCATCCACTGTCACTTACGATGATTAGATTGTTCGGTTGAAGAACTTGCATTCTGTTTTACAGTTCCATTCGTTTGTATCTCCAATAGGCACAAAATAATAATTCAGCAATAAATTAACAATAGTACCAAAATACAACATAGCTCGTTTCTAGCATTGCATACTTACTTCCTTAGCTGATTGAGTCTCCATTGGACTTGCCCTTGATGCTTCACTCGTAAAGGAACGTTCATTTTGCAATAGTTCTTCTGGAGAAACATCCACAAAAGCTGCAGAATTTTACATAGACAATATGTCTCACTAAAGATAGAAGGTATAAAACATAATATCTCTAGCATATTTTCTTTTATATCGCGTGCAATGCCTTTGAATTTAGGACTCCAATGTTCTGTTTGTTACCCTGCTTCGATTATCCCTAGCATAGATTCAAACTAGTTTAATGGCTCCAACTCAACAAATTTTTGGGATTTAGTAAGGATGGTTTCTTTAACAAATTTAACACAGTATTTGGAATCTTTGGGTTGTCTATTGTACTATAGCCAAATATGCTGTGGGCACTATCCAATTCTAATATGGTGTATTCACCAAATGTGATATCTTATTTAATTAGAACCACCAGCATTTCTATAAATGGACCATCAACTATGATTTAGTTATTTGAAGCCTAATCAAACATTTCCTCAGCTTAACTCCATCATTTGAGTATAACCCTGCTCAACCCAATGCCACACTAAGAGAGGGAAGAAAAGAAAAGAAAACATAAACCTGAGATCAAGCTGGATTAACTAAGGATAGGTTTGGGACCCCAGAATAGTTCTGGGTTAAAAGAATGGACGTTTAATCCAGTGTGACCTATACAAGTAACAGTCCTAGCTAGCCAAAGCCATGACGTGAGTAAAAAAAAAAAAGCAGCAACAGAAGTCCACGAAATGATGTTTGATGTTTGATGTTTGTGTAAGTTGAACCTGTGACATGAAGGTTAGTGTACAATAAGGCCAAGGAAGAAAACTACCAATAATGATAATGTCGCCTAAGGGTTATAAGAGATCCTTTGGCATTCAGAAACTAACTTCCACAATTTATATGCTAGAGCAGCCACATATGATATGACAATAAGAAGGAACCATCTTCAACTTAAAAAAAGGCTCATGCATCTCTTAATTGAAGGAAATGCACATGAGGACTATATTATCTACGATAGACTTTTTCCACTTAAAAGCTTAAAAATAAAATATAATAAATAAAACAAAGTTTAAAAATACTTATCCAGAACGTTAATGATGAAAATTTGGCTAACATTGCAGCAACTAAATAAGTCTCCAAACTATGTTTACAGAATTATGCAAATTCCCTATATGACCATGAGAATTATCAGTTTAATCCAACCCGAACAATATGCAGATTAATAGCGCATTGTCAAAGTTGTAGCTATAAATATTAAAATAATACAGTGTCTTGAATATAATGCTGCATACCAAATTTCTTCGATTGTAATTCTTCTTCTGGGGTTTCAACCTGAACCTCAGATGACAAGGTCGATTCAACCTTAGTTGGTGCAACATCTACTATAACTGGTTGCTGCACAGACACCTGTTTAGGTGGTGGTGGTGTGGGATTTTGTGGAGGTGTTATTGTAGTAGGAAATGGAAACGGTGGGCTTGATCCAAATGGACTGTTAAATTGTTCGCCTGGAGGTGCTGCTTGGTTCATCATTGTCTTGAAAGCTTGCTGAAGGGCATATGTCTGTGACAATGATTCACAATTTCAACCATTAAGTTTACTGACATGTTTCATTACAAAGTTCACACATGAAAGCTTGTAAACTTGCTGAGAATAAGAAATAGGTACATGCCATGCTTTTGTAGATCCAAAATAACTGTTTATACCAAACCTATACTGCAACATTATGCAAGGGCCACATGAACATGTCCAAATATCAAGATAAGGCAAAAAAAAAAAAAAGGATGCCATGTTGGAAAACTGAGATAATCCCACTAAGGATCAGCCGAGCTGGATTGGGATCAGCAGAGACCAATCCCATTTTGGCCAAGAATTGGGCAATGTAATCAATCCTTTGAAGGTATGCAAGAATACGTTAAAAAGAATTGGAAATCAAATTAATTTCAGCATGAATTATATAGAATGGAAGAGAATCAAAGGAATCAGCCCTTTTCACCTAAAGTTATGCAACATCAATCCAAGATCTTTCCGTCACAAGCAATCAGAGGAAAGAAAATGAAACCAACTATGGTTGGGCAACCTCATAGCTGTGATTTCTCAGCAGGAAAAGGAAGAGGCATTGGCGTGCAAGGAAAAGGAATTGGTGCCATTAAGTTGTGGCTGCTAAAGTCAGAAGGATAAGATGAAGGAGATCTCTGCAGTGATCCTTGTTTGCTAAAAGCTTGCACAGTTTCTACTTTCTAATTTATGAACCAGTTTCAATTAATGATGTTTATTAATTTAAGCTAAAATTCAACATGTCATTGTTTTTAGTCAAGACATTGTTTGATAATTATTTTGTTTAATAATTAATATAACACTGTGTAACTTATTCATATATGACAATTAAAGAATGAACTGGAACTAATTGCAAAAAATATTATCTACAATAATTAATAATATTTTTGTGTATTAACATAAGAATATTCAGAATAAGTGTGGGAAATAGATGAGGGCGAAGACTGTGGGAAAAGTGGATTGGAACATGTCATCTGGAGGGAGAAGGGGGCAATGAACATATCAAAGTGGAAACCATCATTTTGAATTTCATTCTGTAGTGGTCAGCACGAACAAAATTTCTCATTTTGTCCACCAATCGGCACATGAGAAGGCATGAGACACGGTCATGAGAACTGCAAGAACTCTTTCCTCCTCCGCTAGCAATGAAGCATGACTAGGGCTCCACAATAAGACTTCTTCAAGTTACGCCTCTTCCTCCACCTCTTATGCCTCTTCCTCTGCCTTCATCCACTTCTTCCACCTTTGTCCACCTCTTCCTAGACACACACAACTAAAGTAGCAATTTTTTTAAAAAAAAATAATATCATTATGGTCTCTAGTCAAAACTCCGAACCAGGTCAAAACTATAAACCTGTGTAGAAACATTTGTTTGTTGTGGGATGACTTAATTATTGGTATTATTAATTACTACAATATTAATTAACAACTTTATATTGTTAATTAATATGTAATTAATTAATACTGTTAATTATGTACAATTAATAGGAAAGATGGTAATATATAATCAACATTATTGGTTAAATTGTTAATTAACATTATCAAATGCAATTACAAGTTTTATGACTACAGATATGTTAATATATAACTAGATACTAGTAATTACATTATTTTTTATAATGTTATGGACGAAGCCACCAATTTTTAATAATAGTTATATAATACTATATTTTACTATTTAAAGTATTTATTGGGATGGTGTTGATTATTTATCTTGTTTTTACTGATATTTACAGAGCAAACAGAATTTATCTTATTTATTAAACAAGCATTATCATATTTATTCTTATTTTGCAGTTTTTTTTCCACCGAATTTACCAATCCAATATAGCAGATAACTAAGGGGGCATTTGGTTCAAGCCCTTTTCCATTTTCATTTTCCCATTTTCCGTCTTTTCTCATTTTCTGGAAAACGATTTTTCTGCGTTTTTTAATTTTCCGGAAAACGCTCTCTCATTTTTTGGAAAACGAAGATGGAAAACGCGAACTTGTTTTCCCAGAAAATGAAAATCACGCTCTTTTCCATTTTCTGCATCCCAAACACCCCCTAAGTTTTTTGAACGCCTGAAACTGATGCCAATATTGACAACCATGCTATATTGTTCCCAGATGCCCACATAAATGACACAGAGGCAAGCAAGTAGAAAAGTCTGCAATTGCAAACAGAATAATTCAGAAGACAAATTGGAAATTGAAAAAGGGCAGTCCGGTGTACGAAACTTCCGCCATGCGAGGTCTCAGAGAAGAGCCTATTGTACGCAGTCTTAGCTTTGCAAAAAGCTATTTTTATGACTCAAACCCGTGACATCTAAGTTACAAATTGAAAATTGAAATCAAATAAAGTTATTTTTTAGTGATACTCAAGGTTTGCAAGTTCAATAATTGCACTTCAAAAGATAATTCATTTTCCCATTAGTTATTTACTAGTTTGCAGGTTCAATAATCATAAGCAATAAACTGGAGATTCAAACATTATGGCCAAAGTTAATTCAGAAAAAGAAAACAGTTAACTAATAGTGAGAAACCTCTAACAGTATTTCCTCACTTTGATGAAAAGAAGAGGGAAAAACTAATCAAGACCAACCAAACAACAAGGTTATCTTATGAATCTTCTCACTTCATTGAGCTCTATGCTAAAGCTTATCACTAGTAATATTCAAATCCATTAAGAAGATTCAAATTCATTGAGGTCTACCTCTATCTGATCGAACTCTTCTAACCATAAAATATATTAGTGCCCTTCGAAGATGAACATATCATCCCAACCTATTTCAAGATATAATTGCCCTATGATATGAACATTTTTTTATTCACGATATAATAAGCACTAAAAAAAGGAAGCCAAAAATGTGTAAAACCTTTTGAAGGATCAGAAGATCAACTTGTTATTTCCATAAGAAACCTGGACAATGTACTTTGACAAACTAAGGACAACATGTTAGGCCAATTTCCAAAGAAATTCATGCAATCTAGAAATAGATTTCTAATATCAAGCATTTCCTAATTGAGAATAAGATTCTTAAGGATAAAGATAATCTTACAAAGGGTACACGCTGCAAAAAGACTCACCTTTAATCTATTTGCAACCTGCCACGCCAATAACATGGTTTCAGTAAGATAAAGAAGAAATTTTCATAAAACAAAGGAAAACTTATCCAAGCAGTATGAGCAGACTCACCACTTGAAAAATGACTGAAAGTCCAACTCCAACTCCAACCCAAAACAGCGGTGAACCTCTACAGTTTCCCAGGTGGATAAAAGGGGGAAATATGAGTCATGCAAGCATCACAAACATAGATGCAATAAAAGAAACAAGTTCACCCATGACTATGAGAATGAACAACAAGTTATTAGTTCAACAACAACAACCAAACTTTATCTCACTAGATGAGATCGACTATATGTCTATATGGATCTTTCTACGCTATTGGACTCTATTTCATATTATATCATCATCTATATTTAAATGAATTTTATCTTGTTTTATCATTGCTAACTAAGTCTTCTTTGATCTTTCTCTTTTTAATTTGATTTGTATATTTATAATAGTTTTACATCGCCTAACTGGAACATCTACCGGTCGTCTAAGTACATATCCATACCATCTTAAACATGTCTCCCAAAATTTCCCTCAATAGGTGCAACAACAAGTCATTAGTTCACAACATGAAAAAAATGTTAAGTAGCAAATGCTTCAATTTCAGTATCAACAAAGAGTACACCTTCATTTTAAAAAACACAGAAAACACCTAAGGGACATACATGGATGACGAAGATGAAGGCACAGGAATTGGGGCAATTGCGCTACTTGTTGTCAATTGGTTGTTGCCTGGAGACGAAACACTAGCAAAATACTGCGTATTGAGCTCTTTCCCTACAGAAAATAAGTAGTACGTCTGTAAACCACGTCTATTGAGAGACAAGGCAGTAGCAATTTTTAAGAGAAGCAGATGCAGCGAGAACAGCGAGCAGGAACTTCAACATTTGCAAAACATTAGAAAAGGAGTAAACTGCCATATTCTGGCACCTCGGTTTCCAAAAGTTTACACTCACAAAGTCGTACAAAATTAACCATAAATTTTTTTTGTCAAACTATGTCAAGATAAACTAATATTAACAATTAAAAAGAAATTGTCAAATTATGATACGAAGAACCTAACCCCTTAATGGAAGAGAGACTTGCAAAACCCGAAACTGTTAGCTAAGTTATGGCTCGTGGAAGATCTAGTAGTTTACGAAGAGAGGCAATACCAACACTAGATGAGGCTCGGTCGTTCCTTCCACTTGTTAAAGCGAAGGCAACGAATCCAGGACTTCCTCCTCTGCTTCCTACCCTTCTGCTTCTTCTCGCAGGTAGAGGGGGGAAGGAAAAAAGAGTAGGTCGCCGCCGGCTGATGACCTCGTGGGGATTAGGACCCGCAGCGAGAAGGGAGAACCTGGAAAGGAGCGCGAAACTATCCATTGATTAGGAAAGAATGGAAAACCTAGAGATCGAGCTGCCCGCCTGCCCCAATCTGAAGTTTTTCTACTCCTCCTTTGCCGCTTTACTACACGAGCAAGGAGAGGGCTATCAGTTCTGAGTCGAGAGAGAATGACAAAGAATCTATTCATGGGCCGGAACACGACGGCCTAGTTCCAGTTACAGTCGGCCTGTCATACGTCCCACCGGACCTCGGACAAAATAATTTAAAAATATTAAAAAATAATAATAATGACACTTGCAGAAATCTATATATATATATATATATATATATATATATATATATATATATATATATATTAGCAAAAATTAAAGAATATTCTTTATTATTATTATTATTATTAAGAATATTCCATTTTAATAATAACATTGAAATAAAAATATTTTAAAAATAAAAAAATATGAGTATATATTATATATAATAGCACTATTCATGTTAGTCACAGTCACTCACTCTGTGTGTCAGCATATCATCTATTTATATATATAGGAGAGTGATATGTTAGATGCGCACAGTGCGTGCTCTAATATGAGCAACTGAGATAAACAATAATTTTACTATTTGATACTACTGGTACTTTTTCTACCTAATTCCCAATAGAAGAGTTAGCAGGTGACCCGTGACCCGTCCCAAAACACCTGGTTCAGCCAAAGGGGAAAAGGAGAAACAGTTCGGCAAGAGTTATCAGAAGCCATTGGCACGGGCGAGAGTTAGACGAAGCCATTGACACGGGCGAGAGTTAGACGAAGCCATTGACACGGGCGAGAGTTATCGGAAATAATCGACACGGGCGCAAGTACCAGAGGTCATCGGCACGGACAAGTAGCGAGAGCCATCGGCACGGGCGAATGCTAGAAGCAAGGGACGCAGGTGGAAAAGAGGCGGAAGGCACTTCGCTAACAGAGGAATAGGAACTGGTTTAACTAGGCAATTCCCGAAGCCAATGGGATGGAGGAAGGGTCAACTCAACCTAATCGACGCGAAAGAAGTTTGGTACGGGAAAAAGGAGAATTGGTTCGGTTTGAGGAGAAACCCTAAGGCTAGGTCACCTATGGTATATGGGCCTAAGTTAACTTCACCCAAAGCAGAGGGGTGAGGGAGACAGTTTAACCTCGTTGCCTGAAAAGTAAAGGGAAAGGTGCTATGCAACGGCTTGGGGGGCCCCACGCAATATTCGGGAGTCCTCGCTCTCATATTTGTAATGTAATATTCTCCAGAGGAGGAGGTGGCCACGCACGTAATGGAGATAATCCAGGACGCTGCGATGAAGAAAGGGGAAGATAAAAGGGAGAGAGCAAGGAAGGAGAAAGGGGAGATCGATTCGCAATCATTCGCATCCAGCAAGAGAGAAGAGGAGACGAGAGAAAAGGAAGAACGATCTCGCCGGAGAAGGAGGACGGAGATCTATTGTTTGTTAAGTCTCTTATATTTTCCTCATCTTGTAACATCATTGTAAGATGTCCTTTCTCCTCCACCTTCGGAAACTTGCTTTCTGTAAAGGAGGATCTTCATAGTGAAAGTGCTTAGGCACCGTGATCCGTGAGAAACCTCACCCCGTGGAGTAGGAATCCTTATTCCAACCACGCTACATCTCGTGGTCCAATCTCGATTGTGCTCTGGGTTTCGCTTCGCCGACTTCATTTTCTCATTCTTTACGACACACGGGGAGAATATTCGAGACCTCCTCATCGCTTCATCGCTTTAAAACGGAGCGAACGGATTTTTCCCGCACCCGCATCACTTGGCGCCGTCTGGGGAACATTTGAGCCGGACGCTTGAGATGCAACCCAAGAAATGCAACAACCGATATCTCGCGCGAGGAGCGCCCATCACCCTTCTACCATCGCAACTAAAGGCCTTAATGGATGATGCTATCAAGCCCTCGCTAGAGAAAGGAGAAGAACCTGATATTCAGATCCGCACCGGGAACCTTCTTCCAGAGATCCCTCCCGTAAATGCCTCCTCCCTCTCGACAGCGCCTATGGTGATGTGTTGCCCGAGGCGGACTCGGGAAGAACACCCCGTAATACTATGCGCCTTCACCCAAACGCACGGAGGAACAGGTGAAAGTCAATCAACTGACCTCTAATTCTACGAGCCCTAGCCCCTTCACGATGGACATTCTTTCTGAGTTCCCTCCATCCTACTTCCAAAATCCTCGGATCTGTAAGCACGATGGTTCACGGATTCTAAGAGCACATATCACAATTTGATGGAGCGGCCTCGCTTCATCGTTATATCGACGCCTCAAGTGTCGAGTCTTCCTGACCACTCGATCGGCCTGCCAAAAGTGGTTCACTACCGCCCCGGATCTATCACCGCTTCACCGACTTCCAGAGAATGTTCAATGAGAATTTGTCACCGAAGGCGATAAGCAAGACGCCTATGTTAATGCATATCACCCAGTGACCTTCGTAATCCCTTAGGGGTATATCCATCGATTCACCTCACGGGCTAGGGAATCCTCACACCTGATCCAATCCTTCCGAGGTGCCATTCAAGATGGGTCAAGGAGGGCCCTTCCTTAGTTCCTTGTCGACAAAATCCTACTGATAGCTATGAAGAGCTACCGAGCCGCAAAGCAGCGCTTTATCCGCGAAGAAGAAGGATTAAAGGTGATGAGAGCCGAGCGAACCGCCGCACCCCAATCGAAGGGCTCATCCCCGCTCTCAAGCTCCCCTCGGCGGAGTATATAAGACCTTTTCGACGAGGATCCGAGGCCTCGACCAATGCTACAGGAGTTCGCCTCACCCGCCATTGCAAATCATGGTCGGGTGCTTCCTCCCGCGAGGACTTGGAAAGAACGTGAAATGGAGTTCTACGATCAATGTGGTCTACTACAACTAACCACTTGGGACATAGAGGGATCCCGCGTAATCCCCCAGCCTCGTTCTTTTGCCAATATCATACAGAGTACAGTCACAAAGAGCAATCGATGTTTCAAGCTACAAGAAGAAACTAGATCGCCTCCATGTTGCATATCCGCAATTGAGGTATCGTCGAGGGACTGCATGAGGAGGCCCCGAACTAATGTCGCCGTCGGCCGTATAATCAACAACCTCGGGTCACTTTCCCCAAACGCCGCCGAGAGGTGGTCTCTCAAGAAGGTCCATCGTGGAGGGCCCTTCCTCCACTTCAGATGACCTCCTGGGAGTTATCCATGTGATAGCCGGAGGACCTCGACGGAGACTCTAACCGCACTAAGTCATACGCCTGCCGTCTTATGGAGAGTTTGGCCATCGCCATCGATCATCAGAAGCGACGCGCCTCGCTTGCTCGGGCCGTAAGATCTGCAGGTGTTCTCACGCTTCATCAGACGCCTTGGTTATCCGTATATCCACCTAATGTATGAAGTGGCCCGGTGCTAGTTGATTCGGGAGCTCACAACATCCTCTTCCAGAGGCCTTCAGCAGATGCAACTAGGAAATGCCCAAATAGAAGATGTGTCCACTCCTTTTCGGATTCGCAGGCACATGGTCCACCCCACTGCGATTTCACCGCTTTAACTCTGGGTGAAAAGCCCCGCCAAAAAAAAACTAGTATAATCCCTTTCCTTATCGTGGATGCTCCATCCACTTATAACGCTATTCTTGGGCACCCTTTCCTCACCCTTTTTCAGCCGTGGCTTCCCGCATCACCGTGGTCAAATTTCCAGTGGGGACAATTGGTGGGAGAAGTTCGTGGAGAATGTAAGGCCTCCGAGTCGCTATGTGCAAATGGTTCGACGATCAAAAGAAGGCCGAATCAAGACCTAAAAGGCAAAATCGCTATCGCTACTGACGCCTGTGCCGAGGAATTTCCCAAGGCCGATAAGATAGAGGAGGGATAATCGTGGAGATCGCTTCTAAAAGGCCACACTGATAGCACAACAGCTTGGATATCAAAGAAGAGCCGTGGCTCGCTTAAAGGAGAATGAGGACATCTTTGCAAGAGATGTGCATGATCTCACTGTATCAATCCTCAAGTAGCGGAACACCACCTCAACATCATTAGAGGAGCCCACCATTCAATGTAAGAGGCGACATTTTGGACCCAGAAAGACAAGATCATAGCCGAGGAGGTGGATAAGCTACTAAAAGCGGGCCATGTAAAGGAAATCCAGCTTCGAATGGGTTTCTAATGTAGTCTTGGTCCCCAAGCCTTCGGGCAATGGAGGATGTGTATCGATTTCGTGATTTGAATAAAGCATGCACTAAAGATCGCTACCCCTTGCCTCGTATTGATCAATCGTGGATTCTAACATGTAGGATATGAAGTGGTTTCCTAATGGATGCATATCGTGAATATCATCAAATACCTTTGGCCAAGAGGATCGAAGAGGGTTAGCTTTGTGACCGCAGGGGATTATATGCCTATGTGGTCATGCCGCTCGATCGATTGAAGAACGCCGGCTACATATCAGCCTTATGGACAAAATTTTTGCAGTAATGTAAAGGGAAGAATGTGGAGGTCTACGTGGATGACATCCGTCAAGTCGAAGGTCACTCGGGATTTAGTCAAGGACTTGAATGAAACCTTCGCTACGTTAAGGCGATTTAATATGAAGCTAAACCCTAACAAATGCTTGTTCGGGATAAAAAGTGGCAAGTTCTTAGGGTACATTGTGACTGAGAAGGGGATGCAAGCCAACCCCGAAGGTGAAGGCCTTATGCAACATGAAATCACCTACTAACTGCAAGAGACCCGTAGTTAGTGGGCGGGATTGTTTCTTTATCCCGATTCATAGCCGATCGGACAAGGGGCTACCTTTCTTCAAGATCTTGCGCAAAGCTACTAAATTTCTGGGACGATCAATGTGAACAAGCTTTCCAGAGTTGAAGAGATATCTGCCGACTCCGCCATCGCTAAACCAATACAGGAGAACCACTATGGATGTATCCGCCGTCTCGTAAGGAGCCGTTAGTTAGACATCAAACAAGAAGGTTCTCACCAGCGACCTATTTACTATACCAGCCATATTCTGAAGGGGGCAGAATTCCGTGATACGGAGTTAGAGAAGCTGGCATATATTTTAGTGCTAACCGCCAAACCGAGGCCATACTTTTGGCTCATCCTATCACCGCTTTAACACACAATAATTGGGCAAGGTCGTACTAAGCCAAATTTCTGAAGGTTAGCCAAATGGGTGGTAGAGCTGCGAGTATGATATACACTACCAACCTCGCACGCCATCAAGGCTCAAGCACTCACGATTTCTGGCCGAGGTACCTTGTGGTTCTAAGAAGGTTCAAATGAAGGAGAGGGAATCAAAGGCATGGAATATATTCGTAGATGGCTCCTCGTGATCTACAGCAAATGGTGTTGGTGTTCTATTAATTACCGAGGGTGAAGAAACTCGATTAGCCGCTCACTCGAATATCGGGCATCTAATGAAGCGGAATACGGTTATCCTAGCGGGATTGCAGTCGCTAAAGCGTAGGGGCTTCTTCCATTGTGATCCACTCGATTCCCTGGTAATATCCCAACTCCAAGGTTCTTTTCATGGCTCGGGAGGAAAGGTCGCACAAGTACTTGAAAGCTTTGAGAAAGAAAAAGCTCAATTTCATCAGTCCTCTCAAGCAAATCCATGAGCACAATGAGAAGGCAGATGAATTGGCTCGGATGGCTAGCGCTGCGGGAGGAATAAAATCATCGGAGACGATCCAGGCGAGAATTCACACTTCCTTAGCAATATGCAACATAGAGGGAGACGCACCCGAATCAAGCCTAATTCTTGATTGGAGAACCGATATCATAGCTTATTTACGGCACGGGAAGATTCCTGAAGGGAAAATTGCGGCATCTACTTTAATACACCGAGCCAAACGGTTCATCCTCTTAAATGAAGACCTGTACAAGACCTCTTTCGGGCGACCCTTGTTAAAATGCCTAGGAAATGAGGATGCGGAATGGGTACTCCGGGAGATCCATGAAGGATGCTGCAGCAATCATTTAGGAGGGAGAGCTTTAGCAAGAAAGACCTTGTTGGCCGGATACTTTTGGCCTACTCTTCAACGAGATGCGGCTCGTATAGTGCAAAGTTGCATCGCTTGTCAGAAACATAGCAACCGTTCTGAGCGACCAGCGGAGTTAATGAAAGTTGTAGTCTCTTCCTGTCCTTTTGACCAATGGGGAATGAATATAGTGGGTCCGATGCCAACGACACCTTTACAGAAGAGGTTTTTATTGGTCGCTGTGGATTATTTTTCCAAATGGGTGGAGGCCGAGCGCTTAGCCAAAATTACTGAGAATGTCGTAATACAGTTCTTATGGAGAAACATCATTTGTCGGTATGGTATCCCTCAGAAAATAGTCAGTGATAATGGGCGATGAGCCCAAGGGAAAAAGATTCAAGAATGGTGCCAAAGTCTCAACATTCAGCAAGCTTTCACTGTAGCTCACCCTCGCCGAATGGACAAGTGGAGATAACTAACAGGATCCTCATTCAAGGATTAAAGACCAAGTTGGGTGCTCAGAGGGGAAACTGGGTGGAAGAGCTACCAGGCGTCCTGTGGGCCTATCGAACCACACCTAAGACAGCGACAGGAGAGACTCCCTTTAGTTTGGTATATGGGGCGGAGGCCGTTATTCCGGTCGAAGTTTTGTTGGATAGCGCTCGGGTAAAAGCATACAAGCGGATCGTAACTAACTTATCCAAGCACCGAATTAGATCCGTGGAGGAAAGGCGAGATGGCCCGAGGCGAGCGGAATTTTACAAGCAGAGTTCAATGAGCCTTTAATAAGAAAGTGGTGCCTCGGAGATTTCAAGAAGGAGATTCGCGTAAGGTCAATCCTGGAGATCCTAGAAAGTTGGCTAATGGGAGGGACCCTCTCGAGATAATGCTACACAGAGCGTGGTCAAATATTATCCGAAGACGACCAAGGCAAAGAGCTTCCACGACCTTGGAACGCCCTTCACTTGAAGCTCTTTCACACTGTATGAGAAATATGAAGTAGAAAAGGAGAAATTATGAAACTCAGAGGGGGTGTTTATTGAATTGATTATATTAATTGAATGTCAAGTGCTCTCTAAATTTCATTAAGGGGTTATTTACAAGGGCAATACGGTATTACCAATGAGTATTGAAGGAGAAACAGAAAAACAGAAAGGAAATCCCCGTTTCAAAATGAGATATTGTATTACAGCTTAAATCGTTCAGGAGGATAACGTTTGAACCCAGCCTCCCAATTTAAAGAAAATGAAGGATAAGTTGGAGGAGGCAATCCCTGGGCGGCATATTGTCTAACTGCGTCATTAAATCCGTCCTGATAAGTGGCGCGCATTAAAATAACGAGTCACTCCTGGCGGTTCGGGTGTGGCTTCGCTCGATCGCCTCTCGACTTTTCTTGTTGTTCGCGAAGATTTCGACAAGACGCCCACATAGCGCCGTGACACCTCCATAATTGCGCGTCACCAGAGTGGAAACATCATCTCGAGAACTTTGGTCTCTGCACAAGATCTATCTCCACCATATTCCGACGATAGAGGCCGAAATCCTTCCACCGCTTCGGAATAAGATCCGTCCGACGAGTTCGGTGTTCATCCTCCTCAAGGGAAGTCTCTTGCTCTGTAGACGGCATGAGCATGCGCCGGAATTTATAAGGAGGAGTTTTCTTGTACCTCCTTACACAAGCGGGCGGAGGTCCCCTATCTTATCCTGTGCTCGCTGGTATTGAACTTGAAGGCGGCGATGGTGTCCGTCCCGTTGCTTCCTCTTGAGGAGCTCTGCCCTTGAAGACACAATAACTCTTGTGAGGATGATTCCGTGTCAAGAGAACTTGATGGGATTTCTCGAGGACAAGTGGCCCGCGGACCCGACATGGTTGTTCCTTTTAATATCATGTCATGTCGATCTTTTGAATTTCCTAGCACAAGCGCAATTGTTGTGATAGAAGTTGTTCTCGGCTCTGAGCATTCGCCAAGTCTTCCTCATCCGCCGCTCCCATTCTTGAGCTTGGGTTCGGTATTGATGAAGGGAGCAACCCAATTCTTGATGATTGGTCAGGGCCTACATGCCGGTTGAGGAGAAAAGAAGTGGGTCAGTTAAACAAAGCTAAGGAAATTGACTAAGAAAACGTACCAGGTCCAAAGCATGACGCAGACCTTCCATACGAGGAGTCATCTCCTCTAAGTTCAGGATCCGAAGACTCCTGGGAGAAAGGGAAGAAGATGGGACGGATGACGTCGAAGGGTGAATTTCACCCGCAAAGGGGAGAATGGAGGCGGTATTCATTGGTGGAGAACGGAGAGAGGGAGGAGTCTCATTCAAAAGGCCCATGGAAGTGGTAGTCAAGGATGGCATATCCGGAGATGCGGGGAGAATGGGCGTCACATTTGTCTGGGAGGTGAAGTCGGAAGGAAAAATGGAAGGAGGCTGATCGGAGGAGGGTTCTGGAGAAGATGAGATGATGAGCACTGGGTCGGGGAAGCCTTCAATGGGGATTTTAGAAGTAGAAGGACCCTGGTTAGGGTCCACAGGAAGGGAAGGACTCTTCAGGCGATAAACAAAGGGGGAAGCTGGCGGTGAAGGAATGTCAACCGCCATGGGTTCAGGAGAGGAATGACGGGCCGAGGAAAGAGAAGACTGGGGTGGTATAACCTCTGTCACCGGCTGGCATGAGGGCATCTCCTTCCCAGATGCCTCCCCAGGTTGCGGGGAAGAAGAAGGCGATTTCTGAATATCGTTGACAGAAGGAGGCAAAGGGGGAAAGTTAGGGCTTGTACAGGTAGGAGGAAGTGAAGAGGGACTGATGACCCCGACTTCCTTCGAGAGGGGGGTAGCGAAAGTCACCAAAGGAGGAGAGGGAGAACGACGAGGTGATTCCCGTATGATGGTGATCGAAGGAGGTGAAGAAGAAGAAGAAGCTAAGGGCTGACCGACACCCTGTTTACGATTCGTGTAGCGGCCCGCTATTTCCTGGAAGAAGGTAGAATGCATCTCGGATATCTGAGAATAACGAAAGACGAGGAACCGGGAAGGAAAGATCGAAGAAACGAAATTTGGCGGCGGAGGAGCAAGCAGACGAAGAAGAGGAAGACCAAAAGGTGAAAAGAGGAAGATAGCAGAAAAAATGAGGACGAAAGAGTCCCCTATAAAAGGAGGAAGAATGAGCTTGCAGCTGTTAATGGGCTTCGCGTCGGTATTGAAAGGGAAAGAAGGATTTATTTTTCCTAAATAGCCCATTATATATAAAGTGCTATCCCCGCAGAGCGGAAGAACATCCCCGTGTGGTGGTGGAACGGAAGAACCGAGACTCCTCGGTTACTATTTACTCTATATACAAAATGCTATCCCCGCAGAGCGGAAGTTTATCCCCGTGTGGTGGTGGAACGGAAGAACCGAGACTCCTCGGTTACTATTTACTCTATATACAAAACGCTATCCCCGCAGAGCGGAAGAACATCCCCGTGTGGTGGTGGAACGGAAGAACCGAAATACATCGGTTACTACTTATGTTATATATAAAGTGTTATCCCCGCAGAGCGGAAGAACATCCCCGTGTGGTGGTGGAACGGAAGAACCGAAATACATCGGTTACTACTTATGTTATATATAAAGTGCTATCCCCGCAGAGCGGAAGAACATCCCCGTGTGGTGGTGGAACGGAAGAACCGAAATACATCGGTTACTACTTATATTATATATAAAGTGCTATCCCCGCAGAGCGGAAGTTATCCCCGTGTGGTGGTGGAACGGAAGAACCGAGACTCCTCGATTATTATTTACTCTATTTATGCAAATTGCCATCCCCGCAAAGCGAAAGATATCCCCGTGTGGTGGTGGAACGGAAGAACCGAGACTCCTCGGTTATTATTTACTCTATTTATGCAAATTGCTATCCCCGCAAAGCGGAAGATATCCCCGTGTGGTGGTGGAACGGAAGAACCGAAATTCCTCGGTTATTATTTGTTCTATGTCTCAGTTGCTTGTATTAATCAACTTTATATGGTTGTATTCTTGTGCAATAGCAGAGTCAGCTCGTCTAAGGGGTCTATATACCCAGCAGATTGAAAAGACGGGAGAGCCAAAATATGCCCCAAATTACATGTAAATACAAAAGGAGTAAAGAGTAGTACAACCTAAGGTCCCGAGGAAGGAGATAAACTAGGAAGTTCGATGACACGGAGAACTACATACTCCCAGCCATCTACAAGGAGAAACAACAAGAGAAACCCTAATACATCTAGGGTATTACAATTCTTTGTTAGGCGGAACGGATGAAGTTTCTTTCTTGTGATCGGGGTTAGCGATGGCCAAGATAAGATCGCTTCAAGAAGATCTGCTGGCCGATGCTTTTTTGGGACCCGATCAGTTGTTGGCGCAGGGAACGATTGTTGGCGGAGGTTTCCTCTAGTTGTTGCTGTAGGCGCTTCACTTGTTCTTCCAAGACGGCTATGTATCGGAGGTCATTTGTCTGTTCATTAGAAGGAGAAGAATTACTGCCCTGTTTAGATGTTCTGTCCATGGAAAGCAAAGAAAGACAGAGAATGATGGAAGATATCAGGTAATGGGTGGGGATTTTTATAGCAACGAAGGGGAGGAATGCATTTATTGGTGGAAGAGGTAGGGACCATAAATGCCAGTAAAGAAAGGGAAACGTGGAGGCAGTAGTGGGAAGGTCGACGGGAAGACAACCGTAATTAAGAGGGTCCGAATCCATGAGAACTGACAGAAAAGTGTGTGTTCGGATCCGGGTACCATCCTTCTGAAAACAGAAACCTTACTTCTACAGAAAAAAGACAAAAGCAGATATCGTTTTCCTTCTTTGTTTCATTAATATATTTGAAATAATTACATTGGCTTGATTTATACAGACTTTCCCCGATTACTCTTGACAGATGAGACGGGAGATGTCTCTTTGGGGGGAGAAGGAGCCAATATGACTTAAACGCCGCCTGAGGTGGAGGAAGAACTGTGGACCTTCATCAAAAGAGGAAGGATGAATCCTCACAAGGAATTGCACGAAGCCAATCGGCGGAAGTGGGGAAGATCGGGCCATGAGGATCTCCCACCGTATACTCCCACGTGAAGGAGGATTCCACACCTGCGCGAAGGAGGGGAAAGGAGCGCGGAAGGATCTCCCTGCTGGAGGGGTGGGAGTTGGACCGGAAGGCGGAAAAGGTAGGGGATGGAAGACTGAAGTGGCGGTTGATCGGGTCTCCGAATCTGCATCATCCTCAAAGACTCAGTCCTGTATTTCAAAATATTCTGATTCCGAAGAAATTTCAATGGGATGCCTTGCTGAAGCCATGATGGTAAGATAACAGGACGAAGACAAGGGGGACGAAGGATTTATAATGGAAGGAGAATGACGAAAAAGTTCTGAGGAAGGGGGAGAAGACGAAGAGGCTGGCATCTTTTCCGAAGCAGGAGGAAGGATAGGGAAAATCAACGGGCAAAAGGCCATTTAAAGTGACGTCCGAACCAAAATCGGGGCGGATGTGGATACTAGTAGGCAAAATCCCGTAAGAGAGCCCCGAACTACCAGCGATGACGTTATATGGTACGGGTAAAGAAATGACAAGGGGAAGCTCAAAATTGGTCCAGAAACCCCGACTCGTTAGAGAACCCGCAAGGACCGTAATGGACAGACATATTGATAAAAGTTAGCTCTTAACAGTAAAGAAAAAGTTATTACAGAAAAGACAGTACTGGAGGTTACAGTTCAAATCGTTCGGGGGAACAATTAGCCAACGCCGATACAGGATCTAAGTAGCTAGTGCTCGCGCCAGGAGGCGGATATCCTTGTTCGGGCGCTTTGAGCCAAACTCGAAACCTAATATGAACAAGTCTACTCCCTTCTTGACGTATATGCTCTTGAGGTCAGCTTCCCGCTCCTTCATTTGATTTTGACAGGCTAGGGCTCGACCGTCTCGCCATCGCCAGAGCATCTTTCTCGGTGGTCGCCTGTGTGGCCTGCTGACCCAGAGCCGAAAGAGCTTCATGATATTCTTGATGAAGAAGGGCTTCACCGAGCCATCGTGGACAAGGTTTGAGGAAGAGAGCCGCCACCAGGAAGAGAGCTCCGCGTATTTCTCTGCATAAGATTTCCGTGGCCTCCTAAGCTTGACGCCCAATCGAGCCCGAGCGCTCGCGGCCGAGGATGGTGGTTGAGGATTTTGCAGAGTCAATTATGGCATCTCCCAGGTGCCCTTTATACTCCCTCAGTTCCCGCGCCAATTCATCTATCTCATTGCCTCACTAGATCGAGGAAAATCCAGCTCCAATTCCTCATTTTTCACGCGCTCTTCTTTCTCACTCTGAAGCAGAGCCACTTGCATCAGGGCATCTTCGCATTGGCCCTCATATTCTTTTCTTTCGCCTCTTGCTCGCTCGATCATTTGGGCGAGCTTTTTCATTGAGACACAGGCGAAGTGGCGAGTTTCCACAGTTGATTGGAATCGGGCCAGATGGGTTATCATACTACTATACTGGGTGGCGGCCTGAAGAAGAACAAGCTATTAGTACACGCCAGTATATGAAAATAGGCAGGGTGAAGAAGAAGCGAAGAAACAATAGATACCTCCGCCAGTAGTTTGCCTACTTGTTCACAAGGGGCTCAGACGCCTGATCGATCAAGAACTTCACCTCCGAAGGATGCCGAATTTCCAGCAAGGATCCTAATGTGGCCCTTGGAGGAACGGGAATAGAGGGGTCTTCCCCTTCAGCAGAGGCGGAAGGTCCGATACGACGAAGGGGAACAGGAGCCGCTCTCGGGTCGGAAGGCTTGGGAGCAGGGGGAAGTTCTGTAGGAGAGGATGGGGGCGACTGCAGGCACGGGAAGAATGTAAAAAATGGGAAGGGGAATCCTCTCCTTGAGGGGATGAAGAAGGGGCAGGGGAAGTATTGCCTCCTCTTCTTGGTTCATAGATGGCTAGGGAACGAGACTCTAGCTGGTCCGAAGATGAGGGAGGAAGAGCCGAGGAACTCGAGGCTCCTTTCTTGATAAGCCGTAGCTTTTTACGAGGAGATGATGGAACTGCGGTTGATTTACCTCTTTTGGTCGAGGTTTTCTTCTTCTTCTCGGCCTCAATCGCCTCCCCTTCTACCAAAGCCTTCTGCATCAGTTATCCGCAAGGTATGTTGTCGGGAAAGATGAATAACGCAGAAATGAAGTCCTATTGCCGCTAAATAGCACCTACCTACAACAACCAAGTCTCGCCGAGGTAGAGGAGACAATCCAAAATGGCGCAAGAGGGGAGTCTCTAGCACCGGTTCACAAGTGTAGCTCTCCTAAAACTCTATACACCTCCAGAAAGGACATTTGGTCCTCATGTCCCTAAGGAAGGTAATTCGGGAAGGTCTACCTTCCAAGCATCGTAATAAGGTAAAGACTCGTGAAGTTGTACAAAGAAGTATAGTGCTTCCCAACCCTTGTGGGAAGTAGGCAGGTTCACCAGAAATTGGCAGTCTGAACGACTAGACAAATAGAAGAGGCCTGCCTTAGAAGACTTTAATTGGAAGAAGCAATAGAATAGTTCTGGGGTCAAAGGAGGTTCAAATGTTGGAACACTATATGTGGGCTCCGGATAGAATCTAAGGAGTTGGGGGTGAATTGGTTCAGGTAGTCCATAGAAGTCTAGAAGGTCCAAATAGATCGAGGGTACCGGCAGGATAGGCCGTTAAGAAATTGTTCGAGAAAAAGCAGTCAAGCCGTGAGGAGGGTTGTGAGGTCGATGTATTTTAGTTGTGAAGCGGATTTTATGTAGGGGGCTATGTAGTCGTTCTTAATGTTAAAGAAGTAATGGTTGCAATCTAACTGAGTTACGTGTGTTCGTATGCAGTGTGGAAGGGTGGTCCTAGGAGCCATGGGTGTTAAACTAAGCGAGCACTTACTCGGGAAAGGAGAATCGCGTGAGAAGGGAAGGACTGACCACAAACACCGCCGTGAAAATCGCTAAGAAGAAGAACAGATCGATTGTTAGGCACGCTTAAATGATACCTAAGAGGAGAAGGCGAGGTTTATATAGGGTTTCCGTGATTCAATTTCACGGAGAGAGAAGGAGAAGCGAGCCCATGGGCCCATCGGGCCACTCGAGGGCACACAAGGGAGTTATAAAGGAAAAGGTGGATTCAAACAGAGGAATGAAGAATAGGCATAAACTTTACGCACATTTGGAAAGTCAAGCTTATAACTTCGCTGACTATTTTTCGGTTGACTAATGATACTACGGGTACTTTTTCTACCTAATTCCCAATAGAAGAGTTAGCAGTGACCCGTGACTGGCCCCAAAACACTGTTCAAAAAAGGGGAAAAGGAGAAACAGCTTCGCAAGAGTTATCAAGTCATCGCACGGGCGAGAGTTAGGGCCATCGACACGCAAGAGTTAGACGGTCATTACACAGGCGAGTTATTGGAAATAATCGACACGCAAGTACCGCAGGTCATCAGACGGACAAGTAGCGAGAGCCATCGACGGCGAATGCTAGAAGCAAGGGACGCAGTGGAAAAGAGGCTAAGACACTTCGCTAACAGAGGAATAGGAACGTTCAACTAGGCAATTCCCGAAGCCAATGGGATGGAGGAAGGGTCAACTCAACCTAATCGACGCGAAAGAAGTTTGGTACGGGAAAAAGGAGAATTGGTTCGGTTTGAGGAGAAACCCTAAGGCTAGGTCACCTATGGTATATGGGCCTAAGTTAACTTCACCCAAAGCAGAGGGGTGAGGGAGACAGTTTAACCTCAAGGTTCAAAAGTAAAGGGAAAGGTGCTATGCAACGGCTTGGGGGGCCCCACGCAATATTCGGGGGAGTCCTCGTTCCTCATATTTGTAACAGAATTATTCTCCAGGAGGAGGAGGTGGCCACGTGTACGATGGAGATAATCCAGGACGCTGCGATGAAGAAAGGGGAAGATAAAAGGGAGAGAGCAAGGAAGGAGAAAGGGGAGATCGATTCGCAATCATTCGCATCCAGCAAGAGAGAAGAGGAGACGAGAGAAAAGGAAGAACGATCTCGCCGGAGAAGGAGGACGGAGATCTATTGTTTGTTAAGTCTCTTGTATTTTCCTCATCTTGTAACATCATTGTAAGAGGTCCTTTCTCCTCCACTTTCGGAAACTTGCTTTCTGTAAAGGAGGATCTTCATAGTGAAAGTGCTTAGGCACCGCATCTGGTGAGAAACCTCACCCCCGTGGAGTAGGAATCCTTATTCCGAACCACGTTACATCTCGTGTCTGAATCTCGATTGCTGGTGTCGGGTTTTCGCGTTTCGTCTACTTCATTTTCTCATTCTTTACTGATCGCTGCCGGGGGAGAATATTCCGAGACCTCCCTCATCGCTTCATCGCCTTGAAAACGGAGCGAACGGATTTTTCCCCCGCACCCGCATCACTATTTTTATATAAACAGTGAAATCATTGTTCACATCAATTTTAATTGCTCATTCTGAGCGTGCACTATGTACACCCAATATATCATCTATCTATATATAGGGTTGTGATATGCTGGCCGCAAACAGTGCGCACCCAACATAAGCGACTGAGGTGAATAATGATTTTCACTATTTTTATGCAAACAGTGAAATCACTGTTCACATTAGTCTCAATGGCTCATTCTAGATGTTACACTCAGCGTATCATCTGTCTATATATAAGGTTGTGATATGTTGGATGCACAGATGAACGATGATTTTATTGTTCACGCGAACAATGACATCATTGTCCACGTCAATCTTAGTTACTCATTTTGGATGCACACCATGCTTGCCCAACGTATCATCCGTCTCTCTCTATATATATAAAGATGTGATACGTTGGACGTGCACATGGAGATAAAAAAAAAAGCGTATAGTTCTGTAAAGATTAGAATCGTCAATCTAACGACTCCTGTCGATCTGTCCCATGGTTATAAGATAAATCACGGAGAACTCTATGAGTTTTGATATGATGACCAAGATACATGAAAAATATCTGAATCTAGAAAAAAAATTTAAATCTCTTTCGAAATCTATCCATATCATTTTTATAAATATCATTTTAGTAACATTTACATATATTATTAAATAATAAATAATAAAGCATCCTGTTCCAAACTCCCACGCTGTCATAGGCGTCTCTTTCGCTTTGTGCTTCCTTTCAACAGCTTTCTACCCTTCCCTTCTTCTCACCACCTAACCTCGCCATTTGAAAGTAAAACCCCCATTTTTCCTGTTCTATTCGAATCCCTAAACCGACTTCCCAAAGGCCATTGGGTTTCGCTGCTCATTGCAGGGATTCGCGTTCTCTAGCTAGAAAATAGTCGTGATCTCTAGTTGGACTGTTCGAGAAGCCTGCTTGCGAGGCAATCGGAAATCGAAAGTCGGTTTACAGAGAGAAGAGCACAGCAAAGCGGCGCAGAGCAAAGTGTAACAACTTTGATGCATCTTATGTTTTCGTCTTTCCGGGAACCAATGTTTTCGTAATAAATGGATACTTGCAAGAAAAATCATGTTTTGATCTCCTGGTTTTGGAAGAGATCCCTTTTATTGGTCATTCTAGTGGATCTGCTCCCTTGTTGGTCAGGTTAAGTGAGCTGCGACCCCAGGGAGGCGATGCTTGGTAGGTTGGCTGGAGGGAGGAGAGTGGTCTTCCATGAAGGTACTATGCGATGTGTGCGAGAGGGCAGCGGCGGCAGTGGTCTGTTGTGCCGACGAGGCGGCTCTCTGTTGGAGCTGCGACGAGAAGATCCACGCCGCCAATAAGCTTGCCAGGAAGCACCAGCGAGTGCCCCTGCTTTTTGCTAGCTCCAACTCTGCTGCTGCTTCTAATTCATCTTTGCAAATCCCTACTTGTGATATTTGCCAGGTTTGTCACCTTTCTTAGATCTTTCTCCATTAAAAGATATTTTTCTACCAAAGAGGTATAGTCATGTAATCAGTCGTTGCTTTAGTCATTATGAGTTTGGTATTGGATATTTTTATTGACAATAGAATATTTGGTGGGATTATATATTAATTTGATAACCATTAAAGTTGATTAGCTAACCACTTAACCTAAAAGCTCAAGTTGTTAAGAAAGAGACTAATGTTATGTTTATATATTAGGGCATCCCACTTGCGCATGTGGGACTGATGGGCATATAGTATCTTAACTTCAAAAACTCAAGTTGTTAGGAAAGAGTCAAATGCTATATATATATATTAATCGTCACACTTGTCCCTATGGGACTAATGAGCATAGAATATCTTAGCTTTAAAATCCCCATGTTCATGATAACTCAGAGGTTTTTTTTTTTAAAGAGACCCTAAACTTTATTCTGATACCATGTTAAAGTTGACCAAAAAAAAAACTCAAGCTGTTAAGAAAGAGAACAATGTTATATTTATTCATTGGGTCATTGCTGTGAGATTCCTGGAACATTTTAGCTTCAACAATGACATAGAAATGATTATGTAATCAATGGAAGGTGAATTGAGAAGGTATCAGACATGAATTGGGAAGAAGTTTATTTAATCTTGCAGAAAACCTAGGTATCAGTTGATCTGGTGTGATCAATGTAATCTGAATCACTAGTAAAAGAATCCAGAAAGTTAAAAAAAAAGGTTTGAATAAGTAAGATACAATTGTTTCTTCTATCAGATAAGAAGAAAAGTTAAAAAATCGTAAACAGGACAAAAACCATACTTTATTGATTTCTAAGAATTATATACTGACATAGGAAGTTAAGGAAAATTAATATAATATTAAGTTCATTTTTTGATATATAAATCTTACATAAATGCAGTGGTAATCTTTCCTTTAGATAGGTTCCCTCACTGTCATGCTGGTAGTAAACATGACAACAATTATACTTGGGCTGTAAGACTGAATATCACACTTAAACATACGAGGTTTTTATCTTCTCTTTAGTACTAAAGTTTCGCTCCTTTTCTTTATTCTTTTATTTGTATGTTTCATCCAATTTATTAACATGCTTTAGTATGTCACCCAACCATCTATTTCACTTGGCTTGTTCAGGTTCGCCCCACTTACCCCATAATCTTTTTTTGTTAACTTGGTGCTTTTAGTGATTTAGCTTTAAGAAAAGTAATTTTTCTTGCTTCACAACATGTCTTATTGGACGGGATAGGTAAACAAAATTGATTACAAGCGAATGAAGATAAAAAATTAAATCTTTGCTTGCCTCAAAACCATTCCAACTGTGGTATTTAATATGGTACTTTGGGCAGCAAAGTCATTAAAGTCTATTCATTTTCACTTTTACCATTTTTTAAGGGGGTTTGTCTTTAGAAGTCAGGACGCGATCATTTTAAAAAAAAAAAAAGAAAAATAAAAAAAATGGAGTTCACTAATTCATTTGATGTAAGATGGTTTATATGAGAATGTGAAGATGGTTAGTTTAGATTATTGGAAAAAAAATATTATTATGGAGCAATCAGGTATCACTTCAATAGACTGATAAATAAGAAAAATAGGTATACGATGCTATGGATATGTTCAAAGCTGGTCAAAATATTTTATAGTTAAGAGATATCAAAGGTGATAGGGGCATAGAGTGGAAACAAAACTCTAGTCAATATGATTTAACTGGCTTGCATATTACTGTTTATATAGTCATCCATTGTGCTTAATGGAGGAATATGAGTAATGTAACTGACTACCCTGATAGTTTGAACAAATACTTCGTGGTGGTGATGATGATGAAACTATATTATGCAGAATCACAGTGCAGTCATCATGCCTGATAGCCATTTTATTTGTTCTCTTTAAAATTTTGCACCTTTGAATCATGTTCTTAATTACCTTAAACAACTTGTCTTTGAGGATATTAAACTTCAACCTCTCTCAGTCAGGTTTTGGAAAAATTTCCTGATGTCAGCTTATTATAGTCTTCTGTGTAAGTCGTAGTTTGATTGATAGGTTCCTGTCTAAATCATGTAGATTTTTTTTTTTGCCTTTTCAGTCCATTATGTTGCATTCTGGGTTTCCACGCATTAAGATGTTGGATCTAGAGCTTGAGTGCTGTACCTTTTTCTATGTTTTCTTGCATACGAACTAAATTTTTTAGTTAAAAGGAAGACTGATGTGAAGCCTATAGAAAGTCTATTTCTGTGCAGGAAAGTAGTTTATCCATTAAAGTGGTCCACTTGCCACAACCATGCATTCAAACACCTAGTCCAAGGAGATGGTATTGAGAAGTGTGATGCGAGATTAGTCGTGAACAAAGTCAAGTCATGATAAAATGTTTACTTAGTGGTTTTTTAGATGCCTTAAAGGTTTTGTAAAGAAGCTTTAGAGATTCCAAGATATGCTTTTCTGATGTAGAAAGCATTTAAGTTTTTAAATTTATGTGATAAGGGCATAACCAAGAGACTCCTACACTAAGAATTTTGTTAGGTATGAATTTCCATTAGGCATAGACTTGAAGACTCCCATGCTAAGAATTCATTTATTTTATGAAAATGTTTTCCCTGAGAAATACATTAATTCTTTAAAGTCCAGTAGATAGATACATGTCTACATTTTTAGGGGAAATATAGAAGATTTAATGTTAGACAAGGTTGGAATTTGAAGGCTTCTTAGTCGAAAGCTTAGTTGTATTCCTTTGGCCTTTCAAGTGTCATTCCCTAAATTTATAATCTTGCACTTCTATCTAAATTAGTTGCTCTGTGTTTCATTTGTTTGATCTCTTGCCAGACATGTAAAATAGCTTCTTCATACTCTAAAACCATGTTTGATAGGATGAAATGTGATTGAATGAGAATGGATAATCTCCTCTATAACTTTATTTCAATATTTAGATAGATAAATTAAAGGTGAAATAATCATATATCAACATTAACGACTCCAATTCCCTAGTTTAGGAAATGGAATGAAGCATTTCATCTCTATAAAAAGGACACATTCTCAATTTCATTAGATGGATGTTTGATTATGCTGACAAATTGAGTTGACCGAGTTAGTTGGGTCGGTTGAGCAAGACCTGGTGGATGGGTCTTAAAGATGACAGGAGTAGGTAGAGTAAACTGTTGGATAGACATAATAGATTAAGAATATTGAACAGACTAAATAGATTAGATAGGTTGGAAATATCAAACAAATTAAATGAGGCAAACAAATTCAAAAGATCGAACAAGGAGCACCCCGGCTTGCCCCTTTTCTCTAATTTGAGAACAAATTGATCGGGCTAGATGGATAGTGGAGTTTATGAATCAAGTGAGGTAGACAAGTTGAACAAACGAACGACGTTGGACAAATCATGTTGGTCAGTAAAATAGAGCGAGTAGGATGGGCAGAACGAGTTGGACAAACTGTGCGAGCTTAATGGATCAAATGTGTCGGATGAAGTATGCAGGTTGGACTAGAAGGGTGGCTTCGAAGAACTGATGAAGACTGTTGGACCAAACTGACTAGGCAGACTAGAGGACCCAATAAGCATGACAAAGAAGATCAAATAGGTTGGGATTGACAAAGAAGATCGAATAGGGGCGGACCAGATAAATAACCAATTTAGTTAAGAGGATAAAATTGACTAGATATATTGAGCAATTGAACTTCTTGTCTAAGCTAGGTGAATTGGATGAGCTAACCATGCTGGACAGGCCAGACAGGTCGAATGTGTTGGGCAAGCCGGACAGACTAGATGAATCTAGCGTAGAATGAATCACTTCATTTAGTCAATTCATTACATTGGTCGACCAAATATTGTAATGGAATAAGCCTTTCACTTATGATTCTGTTCTATTGTACTTCTATTCTCATCGCTATTCCGTTTCATTCTACTCTCTACTATCAAACATAGACTTAGTCAAGCCACCATTGGATGATTGGCTTGGTGTTATACTAATGTCTCCAAGTTTATTTGACGAGAGCAAATGCTGAAATATGTCATCATGTGAATAATAAATGAGACGGCGTGCTTGACGATTCCATTTATCACTGTCAAATATATTCATGGATACAAGCCCTTGTAATTTCTCTTGTGACTAAAATCATGGTCGAGTTATTTTGTGTTTATCAGGTAGACGTAGGAAAAAACCTTATGTTAATCTTTGTATGGTGCTGCTCCAGCTCTCATTTTTGACTACATACGAAGTACATTTGTCTTTTCTCAAATAATGTTTGAATTTCGTTTGGGATGATCATCTCATCTCCAATGCATCACAGGAGAAACCTGGATATTTCTTCTGCTTGGAGGACCGAGCGTTGCTTTGTCGGCAGTGCGACGTGGCCATCCACAGAGCCAGCCCCCATGCAGCTACACATCAGCGTTTTCTGATCACTGGGGTGCGAGTTGCACTGGAACACCACCATCTCAACATAAACAACAGTTGCAGCGATGGCAACAGCACGAGCAGCAACAGTAACAGCAGCAGCATCCCTCTCGCATCCATTGTGCCCCCCGATTCCATTGCAGACAAGAAACTTCGAGCATCTACGTCCATGGAGGAGGATTTTAAGAAGCAGTGGCCTTGGAATGAGTTTCTCGACAGTTTCGAATTCGATCCTCACGGGTTATCGGGGCCGGGCTCCTCGAGCTGAAAGCAAGAACAAAAGTCGAACCACAAGATGTGAAGTCGTTTAACCGCCCTCATCGACATTTCTTGATGGATTCTTTCCTCACGTTGTGGTAGTCCCTGCTCATCAGATGTACTCTTGTCACAACGTATATTTAAAATTTATCTATAAATGCTAACGCCACATAAGTTACAATGTTTCTAAGAAGATTATATTATAAGATACCGAGTTTGATAGGTTGGGCAATGAATTTTTATGTGTTTGTGTGCGAGAATGAAGAATACATAATAATTTAGTCCGAGCATCCGTGCGCTCAAGTTGTTCGATATCGTTGTCAAACGGTCAAATTTTGATTGTTATTCGGTTGGAGGGATGACGATATTGATCCCAATGGATTCAAAGGTCGAACTATAATATTCGCTTCGACGATACTCAGATGGCAAGACTATGTATTTTTAATTACTGTATAATTTTATAAATTGAACGATAAAAATATAATCGTGTGTACAGATGCACAATGATTAGTCGTGCAAATATATCATTTCTTTATAACAGATTAAAATCATCAATCTAGTGATCCATACTAATTTGTCTTATGATCATTATGAGAGAGATAAATTATAAATTATTCTATAAATTTTGACATAATAACCAATAGAGTCATTTTTTAGACCTCTTGAAAATCGATCCACACTGAATCTATAAATATAGTCGTGTATCTTAATCACCGTGCCCTTCCCGTGATACAACCCAATTATTATTTATATCGCACGAACAACTGCAAAAACCTGTTATTGTACATCGTGTAATTGGTTCGGCGTTTAAATTTCAAAAAAAAAAATTTCTGAAAAAAATATTAAAAATAAATCGGAGTGTGTACGCAAATTTTCCATAAACGCTCCGGATTCCCTTCGCTCCCCCCTCTTACTTGCTCCCTTCCTCCGTCTCGCAGCCCTGTTCCGATCGTGTTTCTCCGCTTCCTAATCTCGCGAGCGGAGGAGAAGACGATGGCGGTGGTGCCGGCCTCCTCGGAGCAAGCCGAGCTTCTCAATGAGGCAGGCAAGACCTTCGTCGGGAAAAAGCGTTTCCTTGCTGCCATCGAAGCTTACACCGAGGTAAAATTGCACTTTTCTTCGTTCCCTTTTCCCTTCGTTTCGATTCGCCGCGACCCGCTCTTCAGCTTCCTGTTGTTACTGGTTCAGCGGGGGAATTACTTGTCCGTTGTTGTTCGATGTAATCTGTTCTGTCTGATGTCCAGAATTTTATTTATTTTTTATTTAAGGTAATTTGCATTGATTCCAGATCCTGTGTCAAAATTATCATACAAAGCTTCTGTTTCTTATTTCCACTTTTTTGTTACAATTATTCTTCAGATATTGTACTTGGCGATCTAACTTGTGCTTTTTAATTCTTCTCGGTATAACTTGTATTTTGGCATTCGAGTTTTCAGGCTATTACTCTTTGCCCAAATGTTGCAAAATACTATGCAAACCGAGCTATCTGCTATAGGAAATTGAGGTCTGTGTAAGTTGTCTTTCACTCTCAATTGTTCTTTAGCATACTGTTATCAGTTATGTTTGTTGGGTCTCATAGACAGTGGAATAAGGTTGAGTCTGATTCAAGGAGAGCAATTGAACTAGACGGCAGATACTCCAAGGTGATCCTGTCTCCTTGATTTTATGGCTGTTCTTTTGATTGCTTTAAGGTTTCAGCGAATGCTGCATTATGTATGTTTGCAGTCAAATTTATCTTACACTTTTATGACAGTTGTGAGGTTTCTTCTTACATCTGTGCTTGAAAAAACCCAAAATGTTCTTTATCATCTTCTACATTTCATTGCAGAAAGCTGTCGGTAATTGTCCCTCAAAAATACTGAAACCCTAATGTGAATGACTATTTGATTGTCATAATGCATATTCATTGGTCCAATCTTTGTAAATCTGAGATATTCAAGTAGACTTGACTCACATCGTCTGAAAATTGTTTCCTAAACATATAGCTCTATATTATGCTCCATCACTAAAGCGTGCTACAACAATTTTCCTGTTAGGCAATTATATGACAAAACAAGTTAATCCTAGACAAGCTATATGTTGTATCTGGGATGTGAGTGCAAATGCACAACATATTTAATGGCTAAATATCTAAATTCATGGTTACTTTTTATATAATTTTTTTATTTGAATAGTAAAGTTAGTATCTTAATCGTTGTCTGATATGTATATTTCTTACTTGGCATTTTGGACTTGTCTAAAAGGCATTATTTATATCTTTGTTTGTTCTAAACCAAATTTGACATGCAGGCTCACTATATGTTAGGAGTTGCATTAGTGGAGTTGCAGGATTTTTCTGGAGGCATTAAAGAATTGGAGAAGGTTAGCATATCTAACCATAACTGTGAATAGCTTCTAGACTAATCAGTATTTGATGCCAAAAATGGAACTTGGTTTTTTTTTTTGCATAATTTGTCAAACAATCCATGTCCCCTTTCATCTTCTGTACCTTAAAATTACATTACAGTTGTCTTCAGTCACATGGTCATCATTGAAAATTCTACCAATTGGGAAAAGAAAAATATTCAATTTTTATTATTCTGTTGAAGTTTAGATTTGAAATATCTTTTGTTAATGAAATTGGCAATTGCAGTTTAACACTCTGGTAAATATGATTGGAATTAGGGAGGTTAGCGAGGGTGATAAACATCAACTATTTCATACAAAGTTTTCCACTTCAGTTATTGAACTTGTTAAAGTTTACTGTGTTAAAATGATCTCCATAGCCATGCTTCATAGTTTTAACCATTGGGTTGTGAGCATAGTCGGTTTCCCTTTGCTTGTTTATGTTACAATGGTTGTTCCAGTGGTATATTTCTCAGTGATTTCGGCTTAGTGTTTTAACTTAAGAGCAGAGGCATGCTCCTATTGTCTAGTTTTGACATTATTTTATTTATACACAGTCATGATTGTTTTATCAAAATTGTCTATAGATTCCCTCCTATAACCGACTTGAGTAAGTCAAGTGTGAAGTAATGAAAGAAGCTTCCATCTAAATATTAAAAATCGTGTATTTAGTAGAAGGAGGAGTTTCCTTGTGAATTTTCAAAATAGCAAGAGAGTGCACATAAGAAGCTACGAACTTGGGTTTGCCATCAAGCTATTGAAAAGTGGTTCAAGGTTGTTGTTTGCTTGGTGCCTCGGTGATAAGCAATAAGCAGAGGTGGTCGATATTAAATTAATGCTAATTCATTGGTTCATCACCTGGTCATGGCAAAGCCCCTTCTTTATGCACATCCATACTCCACCCTTCCCACATCCCAACTAATGTGATCTACCCAAGCTACCTTGAGTGCTAACTTAAGTTGTATATATTAAAAATTAACAAGTTCACTATTAGCAACGGTTCAAACGGGTAATAAATAAGGAGATGTTAACACAGGAAAGTAAGATTTGTTCCTAATTAGGTCCCTTGTAGTATCAAATATAGTAATTTTGCAATTTACCAAGCCAGCATTCATTGACATGTGGGGATGACAAGAAAAGGAACTCATCTGAAAATTAATAGTTTGGCACTGACCTACCATCGTGACCTCATTGATGATTGCAGTTCTTTCAGTGTTCAAGTTGAGGAAGAACAAATTGATGTCAATTTTTTAGTTATTTGGTTGTCAGGCTAAAAGTAGTCATTGGATCAATTTGACTGAGATGCAAGACACATTATTCTTAATATCAAGACAAAAGAGCTGAGAAATGATGTGTTGTCTTCAGTGACATTGAGGAGAAATGGTGTATTGGCTTGAACGACTTGAGATAGACTAGTGAAAGAAGCAGAATATTAGATTGTGTAACCTTATTTTAGACTTTTCAGCATTGAATGAAACATACAACATAACTTCTAGCCAGATATATGTTGATATCAGCATAACTTTTTGTTTTTTTAAATCGAGATTAATACCTCTAATCGATGCTGTTTAGAGGATCACAAGTGCAATTCTAATTTATTAGGTGTTTTTTCTCTTCTCTACTAGAATAAATAGTCAATAATCATGAGTATACTCGTACAATATCAGTTTCAGTTTTCTGTTTTTCAAAGTTGTTATCGACTTTGTTGGTCCGAACCATCTCAACATTTCAGTAAGATAGTTACAGTTACTTTCCTATATAGGCCTTGAACATTGAAGGAAATGATAAACATCAAAGTGAGCAAGCGACGGAGATCCGTGAGATTCTTGCCAAAGCAAAATACAGTGAATGGGAATTCTTGTTCAGCAAGCATGATTTGAAGCTGTTAAATCTCAAGTGCGTAACAGTTATTTAACCATCAAATCGTATCAGTCTCAATTTCCTTCCAGTAAAGGATATCAGGTTTGATCAAGTTTTAGTATAAACCAAACCTTCACTTTTGTACCAGGGAATCTTGTGAAAAAGCTCTGAGAGAATATCATTTTCTTCATGATTTTCAAGCGTCTAATGAAACAGGGAATGATCTTATCGAGCAACTCAAACTCCTTGATGAAGTGTTTCGAGAAACTGCATCTATTAACATGCCAACAGAAGTGAGTATGCAACTCCCTTCTCAATACATTCTCTTTCTCTAGACCATATTGATAAAATACTTGGCATTGCAGGTGCCCGACCACCTTTGCTGTAATATTACACTACAGATCTTCCAGGATCCTGTAATTGCGCCGAGTGGTGTAACATATGAAAAGGCTATGATAATGAAACATCTAGAGAAGGTAATCTGAAAGTCACAATCAGTAGAGCTTCTATGGATTAACTGGATGGAGGCTGAGCTCTTTGATCTGTAGGTTGGCAACTTTGATCCATCAACTAGAGAACCATTGGAACAAAACCAGTTGGTACCAAATCTAGCAATCAAGGCAGCAGTGCAAGCCTATCTGGATGAGCATCCTTGGGCTTACAATACAAACCAATGATCATTTCCTAGATCTTATGGGAGAACATCGTTAATCTGATATTCTTCTCTAAAGGTTAGGCTATCAGCTTCAGTTTGAAATTTGACGGTGTGAAGTTCTGTTCTTGGTGTAAATATTCTTCTAGACAGACTCCAGGAATGTGGGAACTCGAATATAGGAGAATTGGAGAAACTACTGAAAATAGCGCTGTAGCTGCTGCAATGGTTCATGTATCTTGGCAGTTTGCCTTGATTTTTGTGATTATTTTTGTCTTTTTCAGTTTTAGTTTTCATTGTTTAGAAAAATAGAATATAAAAGTTCTAAAAATTATTATTTAACTTTTTGACATTATTTACCTTTAAAATCGAAACTGATCTATCAATTATACTTTAGATCAGATGGATCGAGTTGAATATCATTATTAAGTGAGTGGCAAACATTGTTATGGAATTGATATGCACAAGATGCAGCAAAAGGTTAGACTTCTTTTCCCTCCTCCCTCATCATCAACGTCTCTCTCACTTTCTTTCTTTTCTCTATTTCACCTTTTTTTCCCCTCCCTTTTCTTTTGATCCAAAATTCCAAATTACTTTCAAATCGAATTGTCGAGCGAAAGCAAATTCATGATCTTAGAAATCACAAAAATATTTAGTTTTGGAATGAAATTGTAAACCTAATCGAAGTATTTAATGTGAAAATTACCAGTGAGTAAATTTTGGATGGCAATGGAACTTCCAAGAGTTCATGTAACATAACAAGAAGTTTTGGTTAAAATTACGAGCAACTCAAAATTATCTTTCTTCTTTTTTTCCAATTGCAATTTACTCTAAAAAACTCAATTATTTTTTTTTTATTAAAATTTTAACCCTAAAAAGTATTTTAAAAAAATAGGGAAAAAAAATGATAATTCATTACAGTAATCTGTCTCGTCTTGACCATTAGTCTTGACTTGTGAATCATGTGTGATTATAAAAGAATGCAAAATAACACTTCACTGTTAAACGAAGGCTACTGCCTACCTCCATTGCCAAGCTTGCTGCTCTGCGCTCTTTTACACGACTTGCTGCTTCTTTGACCACGTCCCGAGTCTTCTCGGCTCTTGCTTTGCTCCAACCACCGATCGAGGACCATGGCCGGAGGAGGCGACGAGTCGAACATAACGCTGGAGCACACTCCGACATGGATCGTCACCATCGTCTGCTCTGTTATAGTTTTCATCTCCGTCCTCTTCGAGCGCTTCCTTCATCGTCTCGGCAACGTTTGTACTCGCTTCTCTATCCCTCCGCCAGGGAAGGTGGATTCTAAAAATTTGATCTTACAGGTCCTCCAGAAGAACAACCGAAAGCCGCTCTTCGAGGCCCTGCAGAAAATCAAAGAAGGTCGCGCCTTGTTTCCTTGCCTTTGTCACTGGCTCTGTTTTGGAGCGGATTTTGCTGGGGAAAAGTGTTTATTTTCTCTTATCTGAGGATTTTAGGGCTCCATTTGAATCTTTGGTGACAGAGTTGATGCTGCTGGGGTTCATCTCGCTCTTGCTGGTGGTGCTGCAGGGCCCTATCCAGCACATATGCATCCCTGAGAGAATCACGCGTAGGCTGCGCCATTGCAAAGGAAATGATGCTCCTTCCGCTGTTGCCGGCGGTTCCTCCTCCGGCGGAAATCCCGGTGGAGCGCGGGAAGGAGAAATTTCTGGCCACTGCCATAACCAGGCGAGCTGCGACCGTACTTTCTTCGAAGGACCAGGCTATGGACGACCCACTTTCACCGAATACACCTCATTTTCTAAATACATCCATCAATATTTTTTTTATCACAATTTTTTCTAAATACGCCCCCATAATATTTCTATTTTACTCTATCGCCCGTCCGAAGCTATCGCTCGGCGTTGCCAACTGCCCAAAGGTATTGCCTGCTCGACATCGCTGCTGAGTGACCGAATTTCGGCCGCAATCCGGTCGGAATCCGACTGTGGTCCGGACAACATCGGAGTCCAGTTGGATTCAGACCGAATTGCAACCGCTAGCGGTCGCAGTCGCAATTCCGATCGGATTACAGTTAGAATCCGACCAATTTGCGGATGCCAAAGCCACGGTCGATGGCGGCCACAATTGCAACCAATTTCGGTCGGACTCCAACTCCAATTGGACCACAGCCGAAATCGATTGCAATTGCAACGAAATCGGCTACGATCCGATTGAACTCCGACTCTAATCGGATCGCAATCGGAATCGACCGCGATTGCGACTTCTACCGGTTGTGACATCGATGATCGTAATTCGGTTGGATTCCGACAACAATCCGATCATAATTCAACCGTCATTCAGTCGGTCGAACGACAATGACGACCTCGACGAGTTTAGGGTTAGCTATAGTGATCACCGGAACAATGACGTGCGAGGATGAAGCACTGTGCATTCCTGTGTCATTCAATTCGACTTTGGTCCGCTGAAGACATTGTTGCCTATTCGCCTATCATGTGCTTCCGAGATTGGTTTTCGAGATCACAATGCTTTCCGAGATCACATACATACTATGGAGTGCGAGAAGAGCACATGAGTCTCGAATCACGTGATTCTAAGCTGTCTAGATCCATCAGTCGATTTCGGACGAAACCGACTGATGAAACTATTCTATTAAAAAAAATCGAAGTTTCAAAAATTGCTGCTCCCAATATGGTGTATCACAATGCTTTCCGAAGTCACATACGTATTATGGAGTACGAGAGGAGCACAAATATCTTCGAATCATGTGATTCCTAGCTGTTTAGGTTCATCAGTCGGTTTTGTCCGAAACCGACTGATGAAGCTATTCCATTAATTAAAAAAAAATGGAATATTGAGTGGAGGGGTAAATTTGAAAAGTGATATGTGATTTTGGTATTTCCCAATTTTGAGTACATGAAACGGTAAATTGCTGTAAAATAAATGTATTCTTTCATGCACAAGAGAAAATTTTATTTTACTCCAAAGTTTAATTGCATTTTCAAAATATTTGTTTCCTCTTACTTTAGTAATTGTTTTGGCAATCCCCCTATATTTCACTATTATGATTTTACCTCAATGTTGTATATTCACCCTCTCCATTGTAAGGAGAAGTGGCCATATGAATTGGAGATAAATTGACAAAACTTATGAAGTGCGAGGGTAAAACGATAACATCAAATTCGCCAAGTTTAAGGGTAAAATGACAAAAGTGAGGCTAAGGAATATTTTTAAAAAAGTTGTTGAAATAGGAGGGTAAAAAAAAATTTTCCTTTGTAAAATTAGAGTTGTTTAAATAATACTAAAATGCATGTGGTTTAAGCTTTACAATTTGTATGAACTGATCTAACTTATGGAAAGTTATCACTTGCTTTGATCTCAAATAATATGCTGAATAAATTTCTCTGGCTGTATCCAATTAGCAAGAGCTATAAATTCTTGAGTTTTGAGCTACAAATATGGAATTTGACTCCTTGCATGCCATTAAAACAACAAAAGTTTACTATCTTTGATAATGATTTCTTTGATCATGTCCTCCAGGGAAAAGTTCCATTGATGTCAGTCGAGGCAATTCACGAACTGCACATCTTCATCTTTGTTCTGGCTGTCACTCATGTCCTGTTCAGCCTCATCACTGTGGTTCTTGGAATCATGCAGGTAATGAATGGCATGGCAACACTTGTTCTTAACTAAAATGCTTGTTCAGCATGCTAAGAAGTTCGAGATCTTTACATATTTCAGATGCGCAAATGGAGAAGCTGGGAAGATTCAGTTCAGGAAGCGAAGGGGAACGGTAAGAATCAAGCTTGGGAATCTTGATATGATAACAAGAAGCATGAGATGGATTGGTTGAGATGTATTTGCTGAATAATTAACGAACAAAATATAGTATGTGCAGTTCCTCCAAAGACTGGATATGTACAGAAATCCAAAGTCACCAGAAAGTGTTTCCAGGGATTTGGCAAGAATTCATTGATATTAAGTTGGGTGGTAAGCAAAATATTTTTCTCCTCACAAATAATGAAACTTTTCCACCAATTTATAGCAAACATATGATTATGTTTTTTTTTCAGCATTCTTTTTTTAAGCAATTCTATGGATCTGTCACCAAAACGGATTACAGTACCATGAGACAAGGATTCATCATGGTATGCACAATTTCTCAGCAATTCTAAGGACAAAATTACTAGTTCCAATTTGATTCCTCATTTTCTTCTTCCAGGCACACTGTGTAGGAAACCCAGGGCTGGACTTCTACAAATATATGATAAGAATCCTCGAAGCTGATTACAAACAAGTTGTTGGCATAAGGTAATTGTAGAGGAATTTCTCATTTTAGATTTTAACTATTGAGGTTCAAATTTAGTGTAGTTTATTTCCATTATGACATATTTTCTTTGTTCTTGATTTTATGTGGTTCCCACCCTGTGTTCTGCAGTTGGTACTTGTGGATTTTCGTTATGATATTCTTGCTGTTGGGTGTTGAAGGTGTGTTCATTAAGTATTTTCAAATACAAAATTATATCGACGGGTTGTTCATCAATATTTAGTCTATACATTTATATTCTGAACTCGACAAGATCTATAGAATTTTCTGTTTCTTATGGTTCTTTACATTTCTTATTCTGCTTGCAGCTTGGCATGCATATTTTTGGATATCATTCATACCCCTTATTGTAAGTCTATAACGACGACGAACATACGATCTTCGATATTTTGATTAATCTCTGCATCATTCAAGAAACAGATTTTAGAATTCTTTGCCTCTTATCTTCCTCTTGTCAGTCAGTCTGCTGACTCGAAGCTGATCGCTTTGCAGCTTTTGCTTGCCGTGGGCACCAAATTGGAGCATGTGATCACTGAATTGGTTAGTCAGGTTACGGAAGGTCACTTGATTGCAACTCTTTCAGATAAATTATTCTGGTTTGATAATCCAAGAGTTGTGTTGTTCTTGATCCACTTCCTGCTGTTCCAAAATGCATTTGAGATTGCAATTTTCTTCTGGATACTGGTAAATAGCACAATTTTATTAGGGTTTGGGTCCACCTTGTTCGAAGAGAGTTTTATGGTTTCCATACCAAAAATGAAGGATTTTTGTATACTAAAAACAATAGTTTTGGTGATGCAGACAACGTATGGCATGGAGTCCTGCATCATGGGGCAAGTAGGCTACATTGTTCCCAGGCTTATAATCTGGTCGGTGCATGCCAAATTCTTCTGAAATTTTTATTACCCCTTTTTTTTTTTTCTGGATACCTCATTAATTTTAATATTAAAATTAATGCGCTCCCTCACATGAATTTTATCCTTCTTTTTTTTTTTTACTTTTTTTTTTGTAAGAATGTCTCTGAGTTTGAATATTAGTTTTTGATAGTTTTAATGACCTCCGGGGGTTGCATTTCGGCAGTGCTTATGAAAGTGAAAGCGCAATACCTAAAATAATAATAACGATTATAATAGTAAAACTAGAAGGGGGATTAAAAAAATGAGAGAGAGAGTAAATGTCTGGGGTTAAATGAAAATTTTCCAAATAATTAAAAAAAAATAAGAACTGTCGTATTAGCGTCCTCTCCTATTGTTCCTATCGATGGAAAAGGTAAATCAAGAATCTATGTGGTGCAAAGGAGGAGATCGATCGATAGTCCAAAGTCATAATCTTTTCGGGAGTTGATCTCTGTCTATTTAAGAGTTATTTCTTTGTCCTTATCAATTAGGCTGAAGATTTTAAAAAAAAAAATCCCAAACAATTAAGCTAGTGTAGGATGCAGATTGAAACTCTGAAGCATTTTGCTGTTGGCAAACTAAAACTTTGCGAATTTTGTAGACAAAAGCTGAAAATTTTAGGCAGATTTTGACAATGTTAATAATTGTGTTTGTTAACTCATTTCTTGTTGCTCTCCAGTGTGATTGTCCAAATCCTTTGCAGTTATAGCACCCTTCCACTCTATGCCATTGTTACTCAGGTGAAACAAACTTCAAACAGTATTACCTTTACCTGCTTTCCTCTTTAATAAATGATGAATCGAGCCACTGTCTTTTTAACTTGTTGAAAAATCCTATAGATGGGGAGCTCATTCAACAGGGCCATATTTGATGAGAATGTGCAAAATGGTCTCTTCCATTGGGCCCGAGTTGCAAAGCACAATAAAAATAGGGAAATAAATGGCGGCCGGGAATCGACAGATGAAAACAAGAAGCTTGATGATGGCGCCCAGTTGGAGAGAGTCGTTGTGAAGGAAGACGCTGCATTGGAAGGTTGAGATATATCTCAAGTACTTATAGGGTTGCTCTGCCTATATCACTGCCCAATATTATGAAGCAAATAAAGAAGAAATGAAAGACTCTGGAAACTTGAAAGAGCAATCTCAAAGTTGTTTATTGTTCTCTATTAGGTTGACTGCAATAATAACTTCATTTGTCTGAATTAAGCTGCCAAATGAAATCACTTCCATAATATACTCATGCACATTGTTTGTGTTATATATATATATATATATATATATATATATATATGTATATATATATAAGTTGATATCTTGGCCGATGACTTGTTAGATTAAGGAAGTGAGGTACATCAATGTTAATTGTCCATGTATCAGAAGCTTTCTTTAGATTTTTATTATCTTGATAGATTGACATTTACCTTTGCTTAAATAATTAGATAGTATCTTTAATTTTTCATCGTTCTCAATATGCTTCTGAAAAATTTTACATTTTTATACTATGATGGCAATAAAACCATTTTATTTTATTTTTGTTAACTAGAAACAATTCAAACATCTAGTTTGTGTGATTCTCAAAGAAAATACAAGTGCGAGAATCCAGCCTGAGCATTTATGACAAGCAATGAGAGCTAAGATAATGAAGATGCTTGATAATTCGTATCAGAAGTTTTTGATTAAGAAACTTGTTATTTACACAAACTCAAATAGCGTAGCAGGATTGTGAAAACCTACAAATAATAATGTTATCATTACAAGAAATCAAACCACAAAGGCAGAAAATACTACGTCTCGGCAATACATCACTTAAGGTACCTAAGTAGCAAAATAAGATTTGCATAACTGCATACTCCCATTACCAAGGTTAATAAACAGAACTGGCTACGTAGATAAACTACAGAGATTTGGCTGAAGCATGCAATTGATGGCTCGAAAGGGGAAATTTTAGCGAACACTCACATATGGCCAAAGGTTGAAGGCTTAATCCTTCACAAAAGCAATTGCAAAGAAGCATCAGAGGAAATGATATTGCAGATTGTAGAATGGGAAACATTCTGTTGTGCCTTGATGCTGGAATGCATTGTTCTGCACAGCAATCTCAACCAATATCTTTGTGTGCTCTGCTCTGACCTGCTTCTTTACCATCCTACCACAAGTAGAAAAATTATTCATGCTGCTGCAATGTCACTGAGAAAAAGCGTGCAGTGTTATGTTTGACATTGAATATCATAAGCAAACATGTCATGTCTTGTCAGCACGGGCCGAAATTAAATTATTGTATATAAATTTACTTTAATTTTAAATTTATTTTTTAAAAATATAAATTTAATTTAATTTAAATCTATTTGATACAGCTATATCTATTCAATTGATGGATTTTAATTAATCCTAAATTAACTTTTATTCGATAAACATTGAACATTTTAAGAAATAATATCAAAATTTGAATTCAACTTTCAATATCTCAAAGGTAACTCAATAATAAATATCTATAATAATCAAATATTAATAAAAAAAAAATTTTTATTAATATATTTATATTTTAAAAAAATACCAAACCGTATTGATACGATATCGTTCTGATCATAAATAAAAAATTTGACATAGTTTGAAATTTTAAACCTTGATCACAAGAGAACCAAGCAAATTACAACCATATATACAACTTGTTCATAAAGGGTGGAGAATCTCGAATTCCATCGATAACATAAATGATACGCATCAAATAGTTATGATGTGAATTAACATGTTCTACAAATCACTTATCTTTTTAAAATATTTCAGTTTACATCACATAAATTGATTTTCTAGAGAGTTACCTACTGTTGTGTCATAATCTATTTGTTTGGAAATTTTTTAATAATTTTACAATAACTGCTGAATCGCCAGCCCTGATTAAATTGACATGAGCAAAAAAAAACTTTGGCATGAGTGATCGCACATTCAGATGCAAATACTTAGCTAAAGAATAGTCCATCTAAATGCATGACAATGTGATCAGGCATGATTTGCAGCATACCTTGGGTTAGATGTACAGCTTGGTGTTGTTCCCACTAACCAGTTGATGCGACAGGAGGTTCTTTTGGATCTTGAGTAGATTCAACAGGCTTTTGATCACGGAATATCTTCCGTCTCCTTTTGGGCGGACCTGGTGCCAGAGGATCCTTGGGGTTCTGAGTAGCCTACATATTAATTATCAAATTAAGTCAGGAGAAACACAATTTGAAGTACTCCCATGTAAGTAACAATAAATCAACAAAACTATACATGGAGCACTGGCTGATAGATCCATGGCATCGAAGGTCCATTTCCAAATGTTTGTGGGTCAAATCCACTAAAGCTCGATGAATATTTGAAAATTTAATATAAATAAAAAAAAGTCATAGTAATCATTCATTTTAGGATACCGAAACAGATTTATACATTTGTTGCTATTATAGAGATGATGCCGTGACCAAGAACTGATAGGCATGCTCTTCCACATAAGAGCCACGGAGAAAATTCACTTATAAAATAGTATGGTACCAGAAGCTCCCATTAATTAGACCTGGCCACAGTTCGGATCCGATCCGGATCCGAATCGAAACCATCGGATTCGGATTGACAAAATACCGATCCTTAATCGGCCCGCTCGTGGCCGGTTACGGTCCGGGTTTGTGGAACTGCCGGTTCCGGTCCGGGTCCGGGTCCGGGTCGAGTCCGGGTGCGATCCGGTCCGGGTCCGGATCCGGGTTCGGATCCGATCCGGTTAATCGTCGTCTTAGTTAAATAAATAAAAAAATAAAAAATGATGTAAATAATTAAAATAATTTTTTTTGCACAATTAAACTTATAAAAACTCTATCAAATATTTCATTATCTCAATACAAAATATATTACATCTTGGACTTAAATAAAAAAATCTATTACAATAAAAAAATCAAATACATTTTAGTCGTATTCGGTATTTCCTCCCGTTGTCGTAGTTCCGGATGTTCCTTCTGTTTCGTCTTGGTCTTCTTCGTCACTTTTAATATGTTGGGTTCGACTTGCAGCTTTTGACCAATCATTGAGTAAACATTGTGCTTCCAAATTTTTCGGCCTTAAGCTAGAACGTCTCTCGTCCAATGTATTTCCTCCGATACTAAAAGCTTGTTCCACTACAACCGTTGAAGCTGGACAAGCTAGAATTTCTTTTGTCATTATAGATAAGATTGGAAATATTTGAGTTCTTTGCGACCACCATTTTAGAATATCGAATCTTTCTTCATCTGCATCACTAAAATCAAAAGAAGTGGTCAAATAATTCTCAAGTTTCTGACTGGAACTTGAGGATCCTCGTGGACGTTTAGTCCGTTGCCTTAATAACAATTGTGCTTTAGTGAGTTTAGAAGTAATAATACTAGTTGTAGTAGATTGATGTATTTCATGTCCAATAGTTTGTTCACCATATTTAATGTTATATTCATTATAAATATCATGTAAATGAGTTTTAATATTAAACAAAATCAAAGGAATATTAGGAGCAGTTTCGGTAATAGGGTTTAAAGATTCATAATATAATGCTAACATATCTTGCAAATCATCTAATTTAAGTCTAGGATCTAAAACAAAAGCACATAAAAATATTTCAGGAATGTTTAAGAAATATTTTTCCCATTTTTCTTTCATTACATAAATACATTGAGATAAATAAGTATCATTTGATTGAATATGTTCATTAAAAATATATGCAATATTACAACAATGTGTTAAAACTAAATGTGAAGTTGGATAATAAACACCTGATAATTGGTCACTAGCATCACTAAAAACTTTTAAAATTTCACAAATACTAGTGCATATATTCCATTGATTTAAAAACAATTAAATATCACGTGATTGAACATGTTGATGAAAAAACATACATAATAAATCTTTGTATTCAAAAGTAGATAACAACAATTTATAAGTAGAATTCCAACAAGTTAGAACGTCACGTGCAAACCGTTTAGGCTTCATACCATTTATTTTATAAAATTTTCTCCATTCTTTCATAACTTGAGGATGTGTCCATAAATAATGAATTGCACTTCTAATTGGTTGAATATGTGGTCCTAAATTTTTAAGTTAATCTTGAACACACAAATTTAAAATGTGACATGTACACCTAATATGAAAAAATCTTCCACCTATTGATGGTTTACATATATCAATAAGTTCACTAATACTAAAGGTATTTGCACTAGCATTATCAAAAGAAATTGAAAAAACTTTAAAAGTTAGACCATATTCTTCTAAAATAATAAAAATAAGTTGTGAAATATTTTGTGTCGTGTGTGTTTCGTTAAAACATCTATATGCTAGCAATCTTTTTTGAATATCCCAATTATTATCAATCGAATAACAAGTAATACCCATATATGAACAACTTTGCCAATGATCACTCCAAATATCGGAACACAAAGAAACTTTACTGTTTAAACTAGAAAATTCTTTAATCAATTCTTGTTTTTGTTCTAAGACTAATTTTAAAAGTGTACGTTTTAGAGTATTTCTTGGGATACGTTTAATAGAAGGATTTGCACTTGTAGAAAGCCAATTTTCAAAAGATAATTTATCACTAAAATTAAAAGAAAGTTGTTCAATTATACAAAATTTAGCAGTTTCTTCTCTAAATCTAGTTTCGTCAAATTTAAAGAGTTTAGATTCGTTACCCCAACCCGATTGAGAAGAGTATGTCGGAATTTGAGTTTGAGAACGATAAATACCAATTTCCACCGGATGATTTCTCTCCACATGTCGAGTAAGGGTTCCGTAACCTCCTCCTTGTTGAAATTTGTAACATTTCGAACAATATTTGCATTTTGCTTGCATATCATCGGAAGAGAGCGTTACTTTTTCGAAATGTTTGGTGAAGATATCGGATGCGGGGTGAGACACTCGAGTTGGTCTTGTAGCCGTAGAACCCGCCATCGTACTGGATGTATTGCTCCTACTTTCTTGACTTTGATGATGATGACGTATTTGAAATTCATCACCGGAAATATCAAGATCATAGTCGGCGCCGATATCGAATGGAGGTGAATCACCGCCTTGCTTGAACTCGAACTCGGGCGGTGGTGGCATTATGCTCTTTCCCTTTCTGGCACCGGCCGCACCCTTACGACTTGATCCGGCTCCAGATATTTGTAAAAATATGACTTGAGAGTTGAGACTTTAAAGCAAATGAGGGAATGAGAATTAGAGAAGAGAAGTTGTGATTTGTGAAAAAATGAAAGGGAATGGAGGTGTATTTATAGGGAAAAAAAACATAAAAAAAAAAATTCCAACGGCCGACCCGTCGGGTCCGGGCTGACCCGGCGGGTCGGCCGTTGCACAACGATCGTGGCCGTCGGTTTTTTTGCTTTAAAAAAAAAAAAAAAAGGTCGACCTGTCGGGTCCGGGCCGGGCCGATCCGACAGGTCGCCCGTTGCACCCCAAATCGTGGCTGTTGATCATCAACGACCACGAAATCGTGGCCGTTAATTATTTTTTTTAATCGCCGGTTCATATTTTTCCGGTTCGGTTTTTTAAAAAACCGGGACCGGACCACCTAATAGGCGGTCCGGTCACGAGTCCGGGTCAAACCAGTTGACCCGGTTAATCGGACCGTTGACCACGGTCCGATTCCGGATCAGGTCCGGGTTTGACCCGGACCTTGGCTGGGTCTACCATTAATGTGAGGTTTCTAAAATAAATCAGATCGTATTGGATCTATTATATACAGTTTTATTCTACATTGCGAGTCTATTTTCACGATTCAAAATTGTGATCTTAAAGTAAATGGAAATAATTTTATCATTATACTTAGACTCCCCTTCATTTCATTTATCATGCAATAATTTTTAACAAGGGAAATATTAGGAGAATGGGAGACATGAAGATTAAGACATACTGGGAACATATACACAATGCCTGGTCGTACTGTTGTTTGGTTTCCATTCAGTGGCATACCAAATTGACTCCGAGGTAAGACAGCTGGGTTTCCACCTTCCTGTTGCAAACATAATTTCTAAGAAAAGGCAAGTGATGCCATATAAATCTACTAGAATATTAATGTACAACGGGAAGAGAGAAAGAGAGAGCAATGAGAACCGTGGGTTTCGTATTTGGTTGTGGCCTCATTTGGGTGGCAAGATATGGAGTTGGAAGAACTTGAAACTCAGTAGCCTTTGCGATTCCTAGAGAAGGCTGCCCATGAAGGGTTCCAAAACAATTAGCGCATTATAAATCATAAAAGAAATTATAAATACAACTAACAATCAATTAATGGATCATACCATTTCTCAAACACATATTTCCTTCAAAAATGTCTCATTCTATAGACAACTCTAACTCAAATTCCCGTTTGACACACGTAGAAGAAGAAGATTCGTCCAAAGAAATCGTGAAGTTGGGCATGAGAGGCTCAGTAATGATTATTTCCCTATAAATTCGATGTATCACGATGAAATATTTCGAAGACGATTTCGAATGCAAAGATAATTATTCGTTCACATAGTCAATGCGTGAGAGAATCATTCAACGTTTTTTCAACATAGAGACAATGTTGTGCGAAAAAAAAGGATTGTCACCACTACAAAAATACACCATTGTGATTCGTCAACTGACTTATGGAATCCCCGCCGACTATCTTGACGAGTACCTACATATGGGTGAATCAATTGTCATCAGGTGTCTTTTCAAGTTTTGCAAATATGTGGTTGAAATATTTGGTGATAGATACTTGAGAAGGTCAAATGCTGATGATGTTCAACGTCTTCTTCAAATGCATGATGAGAGACACGATTTATCTAATATGTTGGGTATCCTTGATTGTATGCACTAAAAATGAAAAAATTGTCCAGTTGCTCGGAAAGATCAATTTACAAGGGGACATGGGTCACCAACAATCATACTTTAAACAGTCGTGTTTCATGACTTATGGATATGACATGCATTTTTTTGGGGTCGCCGGTTCACGTAACAATATTAACATGTTATATGAATCTCCCATATTCAACAACGTCTTACAAGGAAATACGCTGAAGATTAATTTCACAATGAACAACACTGCATATACGAAGGGTTATTATCTAACAGATGAAATATATCCCAAGTGAGCTACTTTCGTTAAGGCTTTTCCTTGCCGGGAGGATCCCAAGAGAAAGTTGTTTAAGAAAAGACAGGAATTTGCAAGAAAAGATGGCGAATGGGCATTTGGGGTGCTCCAATCTCGATGGACAATTGTCAATGGTCCAGCTCGTTATTGGTATAAGAAAAAGTTAAAACAAATCATGTTAGCATGCATTATTTTGCATAACATGATTGTTGAGAATAAGAGAGGTTGTTGGGAGTATGATGAATACAGTCAAAGTCTCATTTTAGTAAGACATGGAAAAAATTATTTGTTTATAAGATAAAAAGATATTTTCATTGGTATGAGACCTTTTGGATAAAACTCAAAAATAAAGTCATGGGGGCTTAGACCCAAAGTGAACAATATTATACCATTATGGAGATATGTGAATCTTATAGGTACTAACAGAGGTCACGTGACAAATTGGTATAACGATGAAGATGACGAACCCGCACAACCTATCCATGGCTCAAATCGAGAATTTCAGGATTATCTTCGGACATATTCTGAGCTACGTGACACTCAAGTTCATAATCAACTTCGCGCCAACTTAGTTGAACATATTTGAGAGCAATAGAATAATAATCCGTGAATTAATATTTCATATGTTATTTTAATTTTATCATAGTGTGGTTTATTCTAAGTTATTGATAACTTAATGGATTTCAATTTCATAATTACATGCTAATTTTAAATAAATTTCGTTTTCCCAACTTTATAATTTTAGGCGTTTAGTTGTTATAAGGTGCGCCCACGTCTTATGTCAAATCTTCTTTTAATTTGACTGTTTTAGATTTTCTTTAAGGAAAAATATCACGTCTTTTTTAATACTTCTTCTGTTGTCGTATTTCTTACAAATATTTATTTTATTTAATAAATATATTTTAAAAAAAATTAATATTATTTTTTTAAAATAGTAAAATTATTTTTTTAAAGTAAGATTATTATTAAAAAAAATAATAATAATTTTAAAATATATTTATTTAATATAATATAATTTTAAAATAATTGATTAGATTGTAGAATTTATGAATAATAAATATTAATGTTAAGAAGGAATAGGAACGAAAGAGGTGGATCGCGGATGCCTTTCTAAAATAAATGCAAAATAACACTTCACTGTTAGACGAAGGTTACCTCCATTGCCAAGCTTGCTGCTCTGCGCTCTTTTACACGACTTGCTGCTTCTTTGACCACGTCCCGAGTCTTCTCGGCTCTTGCTTTGCTCCAACCACCGATCGAGAACCATGGCCGGAGGAGGCGACGAGTCGAACATAACGCTGGAGCACACTCCGACATGGATCGTCACCATCGTCTGCTCTGTTATAGTTTTCATCTCCGTCCTCTTCGAGCGCTTCCTTCATCGTCTCGGCAACGTTTGTACTCGCTTCTCTATCCCTCCGCCAGGGAAGGTGGATTCTAAAAATTTGATCTTGCAGGTCCTCCAGAAGAACAACCGAAAGCCGCTCTTCGAGGCCCTGCAGAAAATCAAAGAAGGTCGCGCCTTGTTTCCTTGCCTTTGTCACTGGCTCTGTTTCGGAGCGGATTTTGCTGGGGAAAAGTATTTATTTTCTCTTATCTGAGGATTTTAGGGCTTCATTTTGAATCTTTGGTGACAGAGTTGATGCTGCTGGGGTTCATCTCGCTCTTGCTGGTGGTGCTGCAGGGCCCTATCCAGCACATGTGCGTCCCTGAGAGCATCATGCGTAGGCTGCGCCATTGCAAGGCGCCTTCCGCTGTTGCCGGCGGTTCCTCCTCCGGCGGAAATCCCGGTGGAGCGCGGGAAGGAGAAATTTCTGGCCACTGCCATAACCAGGCGAGCTGCGACACTACTTTCTTCGAAGGACCAGGCTATCGACAACCCACTTTCACCGAATACACCTCATTTTCTAAATACATCCATCAATATATTTTTAATCACAAATTTTTCTAAATACATCCCATAATATTTCTATTTTATCCTATCGCGCATCTGAAGCTATCGCCCAAACCGCCCAAAGCTATTGCCCGCTCGGCATCGTTGCCGAGCGATCGAATTCCGGCTGCGATCCGGCCAAAATCCGATCGCCGTCCGAACAACATCGGAATCCAGTTGGATTCCGATCGAATTGCACTTGCAGTCGTTAGCAGTCACAATCGCAATTCCGACCGAATTACAGTTGGAATCTGACCAATTTGTGGATGCCAGAGTCACGACTGATGGCGATTGCAATAGTAGCCAATTCCGATAGGAATCCAACTGCAATTCGACCGAACTTCGACTCCGATCGAATCTTAGTCGAAATCGGTCGTGATTGCACCGGAATCGGCTACGATCCCATCGGACTCCGACTTTGATCAGGTCAGAATTGGCCATGGCCGCTAGCAACTGCAGTACTGGTGACCGTAATTCGGTCGAATTTTGACAGTAATTCGGTCGGAATTCGACCGCGATTCAGTCGGTTAGACGGCGATGATGACCTCGATGAGTTCAAGGTTGGCTATAGTGATCACCAAAGCAACAATGCGCGAGGACGAAGTACTGTGCATTCCCGCGTCATTCGGCCTTAGTCCGTTGAAAATATTGTTGCATGTTCGACTATCATGTGTCGAATGCGCTAGGATTTGTTAAGTCATGATCCATCGAATGCAATAGGTTTCTATCTACCGAACGAGAAGGAGAAGGAGAAGGAGAAGGGAGAAAGTGAAGAGGGAGATATTTTATAAATAAAAAAAAAAGATATTTTAGACTTTTGATCGGAGGATATTTTTGAGAAAAAAATTGAGATTTTTTTTAGTAACCGGTGGAGTGTGATAGCCTGACTCTTCTTCAAATTTTTTCTCCTAAGAGACTTTCATTTTGGCCCTTCAAACTTTACTATCTGCTTAAAATGCTCACAGAGTTTCCAAAATGTCATTTTTTACCCTTATATTTTCAAAACGTTTAATTACAAACTCATGTTACATTTTATGTTAAATCTAGTTTTTGAAATTCCCCTCCATTGTTAGGAGAAGTGCCTACATGAATTGGAGATAAATTGACAACACTTATGAAATTGTGAGGGTAACACAATACCATCAAATTCGCCAAGTTTAAGGGTAAAATGACAAAAGTGAGGCTAAGGAATATTTTTAAAAAAGTTGTTGAAATAGGAGGGTAAAATAAAATTTTCCTTTGTAAAATTAGAGTTGTTGAAATAAAACTAAAATGCATGTGGTTTAAGCTTAACAATTTGTATGAACTGATCTAACTTATGGAAAGTTATCACTTGCTTTCATCTCAAATAATATGCTGAATAAATTCCTCTGGCTGTATCCAATTAGCAAGAGCTATAAATTCTTGAGTTTTGAGCTACAAATATGGAATTTGACTCCTTGCATGCCATTAAAACAACAAAAGTTTACTATCTTTGATAATGATTTCTTTGATCATGTCCTCCAGGGAAAAGTTCCATTGATGTCAGTCGAGGCAATTCACGAACTGCACATCTTCATCTTTGTTCTGGCTGTCACTCATGTCCTGTTCAGCCTCATCACTGTGGTTCTTGGAATCATGCAGGTAATGAATGGCATGACAACACTTGTTCTTAACTAAAATGCTTGTTCAGCATGCTAAGAAGTTCGAGATCTTTACATATTTCAGATGCGCAAATGGAGAAGCTGGGAAGATTCAGTTCAGGAAGCGAAGGGGAACGGTAAGAATCAAGCTTGGGAATCTTGATACGATAACAAGAAGCATGAGATGGATTGGTTGAGATGTATTTGCTGAATAATTAACGAACAAAATATAGTATGTGCAGTTCCTCCAAAGACTGGAGATGTACAGAAATCCAAAGTCACCAGAAAGTGTTTCAAGGGATTTGACAAGAATTCATTGACATTAAGTTGGGTGGTAAGCAAAATATTTTTCTCCTCACAAATAATGAAACTTTTCCACCAATTTATAGCAAACATATGATTATGTTTTTTTTTCAGCATTCTTTTTTTAAGCAATTCTATGGATCTGTCACCAAAACGGATTACAGTACCATGAGACAAGGATTCATCATGGTATGCACAATTTCTCAGCAATTCTAAGGACAAAATTACTAGTTCCAATTTGATTCCTCATTTTCTTCTTCCAGGCACACTGTGTAGGAAACCCAGGGCTGGACTTCTACAAATATATGATAAGAATCCTCGAAGCTGATTACAAACAAGTCGTTGGCATAAGGTAATTGTAGAGTAATTTCTCATTTTAGATTTTAACTATTGAGGTTCAAATTTAGTGTAGTTTATTTCAATTATAACATATTTTCTTTGTTCTTGATTTGATGTGGTTCCCACCCTGTGTTCTGCAGTTGGTACTTATGGATTTTCGTTATGATATTCTTGCTGTTGGGTGTCGAAGGTGTGTTCATTAAGTATTTTCAAATACAAAATTATATCGGCGGGTTGTTCATTAGTATTTAGTCTATACATTTATATTATGAACTCGACAAGATCTATGGAATTTGTGTTTCTTATGGTTCTTTACATTTCTTATTCTGCTTGCAGCTTGGCATGCATATTTTTGGATATCATTCATACCCCTTATTGTAAGTCTATAAAGACGATCTTCGATATTTTGATTAATTCCTGCATCATTCAAGAAACAGATTTTAGAATTCTTTGCCACTTATCTTCCTCTTGTCAGTCAGTCTGCTGACTCGAAGCTGATCACTTTGCAGCTTTTGCTTGCCGTGGGCACCAAATTGGAGCATGTGATCACTGAATTGGTTAGTCAGGTTACGGAAGGTCACTTGATTGCAACTCTTTCAGATAAATTATTCTGGTTTGATAATCCAAGAGTTGTGTTGTTCTTGATCCACTTCCTGCTGTTCCAAAATGCATTTGAGATTGCAATTTTCTTCTGGATACTGGTAAATAGCACAATTTTATTAGGGTTTGGGTTCACCTTGTTCGAAGAGAGTTTTATGGTCTCCATACCAAAAATGAAGGATTTTTGTATACTAAAAACAATAGTTTTGGTGATGCAGACAACGTATGGCATGGAGTCCTGCATCATGGGGCAAGTAGGCTACATTGTTCCCAGGCTTATAATCTGGTCGGTGCATGCCAAATTCTTCTGAAATTTTCATTACCTTTTTTTTTTTCTGGATATCTCATTAATTTTAATATTAAAAAGAATGCACTCCCTCACATGAATTTTATCCTTTTTTTTTTTTTTTTTTTTTTTTTTTGTAAGAATGCCTCCGGGGGTTGCATTTCGGCAGTGCTTATGAAAGTGAAAGTTCAAGACCCAAAATAATAATAACGATTATAATAGTAAAACTAGAAGGGGGATTGTGCAACGATTGGAATCGTCAATCTAGCGGTCCTTTTATCCCGACCTTTAAGAATTCGAGAGGGAGTAAATCATAGAAGAGTTATATCAGTGGACGCGATTGGTAAGACAATGAGTGATTATTTGAGCCCAGGGCAAGATTTTAGATCGCCTTCGAAATCGACTTTAATCTATTGTGTAAATTTATCCATTGATTTATCAACGCGCTGCATCTGCAGGACAAGGGGGATTTAGAGAGAGAGAGTAAATGTATGAGGTTAAAAGAAAATTTCCCAAACAATTAAGCTAGAGTATAGGATGCAGATGGAAACTCTGAAACATTTTGTCGTCAAAATGGCCCTCAATTTTCAGTTCTGCCCTCTCAATCAAAGTTTTCTCAAGTATGGCTGGAAGCGTCGACAAAACTACTAAATCAGCAAACTAAAACTTTGCGAATTTTGTAGACAAAAGCTGAAAATTTTAGGCAGATTTTGACAATGTTAATAATTGTGTTTGTTGTTGCTCTCCAGTGTGATTGTCCAAATCCTTTGCAGTTATAGCACCCTTCCACTCTATGCCATTGTTACTCAGGTGAAACAAACTTCAAACAGTATTACCTTTACCTGCTTTCCTCTTTAATAAATGATGAATCGAGTCACTGTCTTTTTAACTTGTTGAAAAATCCTATAGATGGGGAGCTCATTCAACAGGGCCATATTTGATGAGAATGTGCAAAAAGGTCTCTTCCATTGGGCCCGAGTTGCAAAGCACAATAAAAATAGGGAAATAAATGGCGGCCGGGAATCGACAGATGAAAACAAGAAGCTTGATGACGGCGCCCAGTTGGAGAGAGTTGTTGTGAAGGAAGACGCTGCATTGGAAGGTTGAGATATTATCTCAAGTACTTGTAGGGTTGCTCTGCCTATATCACTGCCCAATATTATGAAGCAAATAAAGAAGAAATGAAAGACTCTGGAAACTTGAAAGAGCAATCTCAAAGTTATTTATTGTCTCTATCAGGTTGCCTGCAATAATAACTTCATTTGTCTGAATTAAGCTGCCAAATGAAATCACTTCCTTAATATACTCATGCACATTGTTTGTGTTATATATATATATAAAGTTGATATCTTGGCTGATGACTTGTTAGATTAAGGAAGTGAGATACATCAATGTTAATTGTCCATGTATCAGAAGCTTTCTTTAGATTTTTATTATCTTGATAGATTGGCATTTACCTTTGCTTATCTTTAATTTTTCATCGATCTCAATATGCTTCTGAAGAATTTGACATTTTTATACTATGATGGCAATAAAACCATTTTATTTTATTTTTGTTAACTAGAAACAATTCAAACATCTAGTTTGTGTGATTCTCAAAGAAAATACTAGTTGTGCGAGAATCCAGCCTGGGCATTTATGACAAGCAATGAGAAAGATAATGAAGATGCTTGATAATTCGTATCAGAAGTTTTTGATTAAGAAACTTGTTATTTACACAAACTCAAATATTATTTGTAGGATTGTGAAAACCTACAAATAATAATGTTATCATTACAAGAAATCAAACCACAAAGGCAGAAAATACTACGTCTCGGCAATACATCACTTAAGGTACCTAAGTAGCAAAATAAGATTTGCATAACTGCATACTCCCATTACCAAGGTTAATAAACAGAACTCGCTACGTAGATAAACTACAGAGATTTGGCTGAAGCATGCAATTGATGACTCGAAAGGGGAAATTTTAGCGAACAACACTCACATATGGCCAAAGGTTGAAGGCTTAATCCTTCACAAAAGCAATTGCAAAGAAGCATCAGAGGAAATGGTATTGCAGATTGTAGAATGGGAAACATTCTGTTGTGCCTTGATGCTGGAATGCGTTGTTCTGCACAGCAATCTCAACCAATATCTTTGTGTGCTCTGCTCTGACCTGCTTCTTTACCATCCTACCATAAGTAGAAAAATTATTCATGCTGCTGCAATGTCACTGAGAAAAAGCGTGCAGTGTTATGTTTGACATTGAATATCATAAGCAAACATGTCATGTCTTGTGCACGGGCCGAAATTAAATTATTGTATATAAATTTACTTTAATTTTAAATTTATTTTTAAAAAATATAAATTTAATTTAATTTAAATCTATTTGATACAGCTATATCTATTTAATTGATGGATTTTAATTAATCCTAAATTAACTTTTATTCGATAAACATTAAATATTTTAAGAAATAATATCAAAATTTGAATTCAACTTTCAATATCTCAAAGGTAACTCAATAATAAATATCTATAATAATCAAATATTAATAAAAATATTTTTTTATTAATATATTTATATTTAAAAAAAATACCAAACCGTATTGATCGAAATGGTATCGTTCTGATCATAAATCGAAATTTTGACGTAGTTTGAAATTTTAAACCTTGATCATAAGAGAACCAAGCAAATTACAACCATATATGCAACTTGTTCATAAAAGGTGGAGAATCTCGAATTCCATCAATGACATAAATGATATGCATCAAATAGTTATGATGTGAATTAACATGTTCTACAAATTAGTTATCTTTTTAAAATATTTCAGTTTACATCACATAAATTGATTTTTCAGAGTTACCTACTGTTGTGTCATAATCTATTAGTTTGGAATTTTTTTAATAATTTTACAATAACTGCTGAATCGCCAGCCCTTATTAAAGTGACATGAGCAAAAAAAACTTTGGCATGAGTGATCGCACATTCAGATGCAAATACTTAGCTAAAGAATAGTCCATCTAAATGCATGACAATGTGATCAGGCATGATTTGCAGCATACCTTGGGTTAGATGTACAGCTTGGTGTTGTTCCCACTAACCAGTTGATGCGACAGGAGGTTCTTTTGGATCTTGAGTAGATTCAACAGGCTTTTGATCACGGAATATCTTCCGTCTCCTTTTGGGGGGACCTGGTGCCAGAGGATCCTTGGGGTTCTGAGTAGCCTACATATTATCAGATTAGGTCAGGAGAAACGCAATTTGAAGTACTCCCATGTAAGTAACAATAAATCAACTAAATTATACTTGGAGCACTGGCTGATAGATCCATGGCATCAAAGGTCCATTTCCAAATGTTTGTGGGTCAAATCCACCCTGTAACACAATTAATTATTTAAAGCTCAATTAGAAAACATGGTGAATATTTGAAAAATTAATATAAATTAAAAAAAGTCATAGTAATCATTCATTTTAGGATACCGAAACAGATTCATACATTTGTTGCTATTATAGAGATGATGCCGTGACCAAGAACTGATAGGCATGCTCTTCCACACAAGAGCAACGGAGAAAATTCACTTATAAAAAAAGTATGGTACCAGAAGCTCCCATTAATGTGAGGTTTCTAAAACAAATCAGATCACATTGGATCTATTATATATAGTTTTATCCTACATTGCAGAGTCTATTTTCACGATTCAAATCCGTGACCTTAAAGTACACGGAAATAATTTTATCATTGTGCCTAGGCTCCCCTTCACTTATCATGCAATAATTTTTAACAAGGGAAACATTAGGAGAATGGGAATGAAGATTAAGACATACTGGGAACATATACACAATGCCTGGTCGTACTGTTGTTTGGTTTCCATTCAGTGGCATACCAAATTGACTCCGAGGTAAGACAGCTGGGTTTCCACCTTCCTGTTGCAAACACAATTTCTAAGAAAAGGCAAGTGATGCCATATAAATCTACCAGAATATTAATGTACAACAGGAAAAGAGAGAGAGAGATAGCAATGAGAACCGTGGGTTTTGTATTTGGTTGTGGCCTCATTTGGGTGGCAAGATATGGAGTTGGAAGAACTTGAAACTCAGTAGCCTTTGCGATTCCTAGAGAAGGCTGCCCATGAAGGGTTCAAAAACAATTAGCGCATTATAAATCATAAAAGAAATTATAAATACAACTGACAATCAATTAATGGATCAAATTAAGAGCAAACCCTTACATGGCCCTCATTTAACTGCACAAAACCACCAAGCTGCTGTACTGCATTTCCATTTCCAGATGCCACACTAGTTCCAACATTTAGCTTGCGACTTTGGATCAATCTATTTGCTTTAGGAATTCGAGGCTTAATCTTAGGCTGTGTGTCATCATATGTGTTGTCACTTAGAAGAAACTTCTCCATCTCTTTTATCAATCTAAGGGCTAGTTGGTATTTATCTGACAGCACTCCTACTTCAACAAGCTGAAGACATCGCATTGATAAGTAATCATATCGATCAATTCTATTATTGGCAATGACATCATCTGAAGACCGGGCCAGGACATGCAATCGCTTAAAATCTTTTTTCCACCGGTTGATGACATACTGCGATGGGATTTCATGCACTTGTTGTAACTTGAGAACGGACAAAGCATGCCTGCATAGGATCCCTCTAAACTGAAATGAACCACATATGCACTGAATCTCCTTCTCTTCTGTGTTGTATAAAACCCCATGGTTCTTGTTCATTGTTCTCTTGCCATCATCAAGAAAAATACATTCCCTGACATCAAATGTAGATATGGGTCCATCTACCTTGAGCAAAGATGCATGACAGTACATTATGGCCTCAATCTCATCTTGAAACTTCTTAAACATATTAAGTGTGAAGACTCTGGAAAGTTGTTCTTCCATGTAAAATTTAGACACAGAAGGTCGCCTCTTGTGAAATGTCTCAAAATCTGCTTGAGCTTCCTTTTCATATTTATCCAGCAATGCCATCTCGTATTTACCAAGAAATTGCTTCAAGGAAGTCTTTGTTTCAACATGCCCATCAAAAAATGCAACTATAGTCTCATTTCGCTGGGTGGTAGACATGCCAGCCCAGAATGTATCTTTCAAATATACAGGGACCCAAGAATGCCGGAATTCATACAATGATCTGATCCATTCATTGCCTTGAAGTCCATATATGTCAACCATCCTTGTCCAATCTTCTTCAAACTCATCAACTGTTAAGGAATCATAAACAGCCTTTTGCATTGCCTTATTAATGGCTCTATAATCTGCTGAGCCACCTAATTTTTCAGGTACCCTTTTCAGTATCTGTGATAGGCACATGCGATGGCGAACATTGGAAAGAACTTGAGCAACAGCACTCTGAATGGCCTTAAAATGATCAGTAATAAGGGCCTTGGGGAACTCCCCATACATACACGCTATCCATGCCTTAAACAACCATACATATGTCTCCATGGTCTCATCTGATAGCAAGCAGCAACCCAGTAAAACCAACTGGCCATGATGGTTCACCCCAACAAATGTAGCAAGAGGTAGATCATATTTGTTTGTCACATATGTGGTATCAAGCATGACAACGTCATTGTAATATTGATATGCAGCTCTTGACCGTGCATCTGCCCAGAAGACATTTCTCACATGCCCTTCCTCATCCAAATCCACGACATTGAAGAAATTTGTATTCTTGGCCTGCATTCGGGTGAAAAAAAGACGAAGGGCTTCAGCATCCCCTTCCCCAAGCTTCAATCTACCTCTTTCCACAAAACTCCTATGTTGGCTCTCACTAAAGAGTAATTCTTCAAGCGTGCTTAATCTATCAAGCGGCATAGTTGGTGGCGATCTCAGTTCATCTATCTCTCCTTTGTTTCGATCAGCACGCTTTTTGGCAGCGCCCGACAGCTGCCTATAACAAGTCAAGAACTTTGCCATGGAGGGGCTAACTGGGTGGTTGTGGTCAATGTTAGCCACAACCAAGTGAAGCATCCCATCCCCCCAGAGCTTAACTTTAATTCTTGCAGGGCAATTCGTCTTTGCCGAGTTGCGCTTCCGGTACTTGGGCTCTGGTCGCTTCCGGCCCCCTTTGCAGCACATCAATTCCAAATACAAGCAGTGTCCGTCTTCCGTAAAGGCTGATCTTCTTATAGCGATGCCAAACCCCACCCGGCGAGCATATCTCTTGTAGAACCTTGACACCTCTTGATGATTCTTGAACACCATGCCCACCTCAGGTACTCTGTCGTCAATTTCATCTCCAACACTATCATCAATCAATTCATCATCGTCCATTCCTTCGATAGCGTCCATGGTAGTATCTACCGTAACATCCTACATAGAGTTTTTTTATTAAAAAAAAAAAATCAACAAACATATAAAAGAATCAAAACTTTCCCATCAGAAATCACCAAAGGATCCTCCTTTACAGCATAAAAAAGAGAAAACAAATAGAAGGAAAGAAAGTAAAACCCTAAATCTACAGCACGAAGTCGCGAAGCTAAGAAGACAAGAAACTAATCGAACGGAAACCAATGAACTAGGAGTACGGGGGATGCAACAGATTGAAAATTGACTTGAAGAGGCGAACCAACCTGGGAGTTAAGAGAGAGGGCGGGTCTTCTCGGTTTCCTCTGTCGACCGCTGGGTCCTTCCATGGCTTGCATCGCTAGCTCCAGAAAAGAGAACTCTACCTTTGTGTTGATCCCCGTCGTTGCTCTCCGACGAAGCCGGAAGAATTTCGCCGATAGTTTCCTGACGGTGAGCGAGAGAGGGAGAGGTGGTGCCGCGATGGTGGTCGGATCGCGCGTGCTGATCCTGTTTTCCGAAAGGAAAAGTACCCCACCGCAAACACGCGAGTGTCCAGCGACGACGGTAAAAAGCTGGGTATCGCCGTCTGTTTTACGAAAGGTAATTCTCAACTCAACTGCTCTGCCCTAACGTATCAATTTTTCATAAATGCCCTCAAAACTTTCTTGTTCAAAAAAACCCAAACACCCACATATTTCTAAAATATTCTGCAATGATCGATCACTCAGCAAACTAGCCCAGGTTTCTTGCCGAGGATTGAGGGTACAATTGATTAATAATTAATCGATAAAAAATTAATTAATTAATGAAAAATTAAACCGAATTTTTTATCATCATATTTAATATAAATCAACTAAAATATTAATTGACATAATGATAGGGTGGGATGAGAATGAATTTAATTATTTCAATAATATTATTTGGTTTATAAGTTGAGAATGAAGGTAGAGACGATGTCGATATTGTTGTCGACGGATGATGGACAAGCGATAGCGGGCGGCGGCGATAAGCGGCGGACGGCGACGACTCTGATCGGCGATCGGCGATGACCAGCGGACAGGCGATCGACTATCGACCTCGCGGCGGCGTCGACCTGGCGGCGGCGGCGATGATGGTTGGTGATCGCCTGCGATGAGCGACCGACAACGATCGACGATCGACGACCAACCACGACCGGCGACTGCCGCCGACGACCGACGACAACCGTCGATGACCCAACGGTTGACGACCAACAATCGGAGAATGACGACCCATGGTCACCGGCCAACCACCGTCAACGACTGACGACCACTGACGACCAACGAACGACGACAGATGACAACAACAAACAACAAATTAATAGGAATGAAACTCAAACCTACTACCTAGGATGAGTTTTGTTGATTCCCAAATAACTAAAAATCATTTCAAAATCTCAATCCCAAATCTATTAATCAAATACTATATATAATTCTCATTCTCATTCTCTCATTTCAAATCCATCAATCAAATATCAAGAATTTATCAATCATATCAATCGACTGATAGATTTAAATTTGATTTAATCAATTTAACTTATTATTTTTATTTCAAAATCAAAATTAAATTGAATAAATAAAAAAATATTTTTTAAAAAATTCTTTAACTTTCGATTTTATGGATTTACTTGAATATTTGCTCACACAGGACAATCTGTTTTAGAGGAGATGATTCTTGATTTATTGGTGGAGACGAAGAGCCTTGGATTCTGAATCTGCAGCAGCTAACTGGAATGCGAAGTTGGGATCACTGAGAAAGGGCATTAAACTGCAGTGTGAGCTGCAGAATCAATCACAGTTCCTTAATATGATTGTCTATGGGTTCAGCTTGAGTTGAATTGATGCACTAGAGCTCCTAGAAGAATAACAAGACTCGAGAGTCGGAGGCTCGAGTTAAGTGCTAATGTCGGAGCTCTTTGCGTCGGAGCCGACTAAGATCGAGTTGTCATACTAGAAATCAAAGAAGAGCTTGGTGTATTCAAGAGCTGGGACCGGAATTGATGTATGCTGATGCACCATGTAGAGTCAAATTAGTGTCTGTTTGACAGCGATATAATGAATAATACAACTGAAGAAAATAAGCAGTGGGGAAGCATCTGAATGATTTTAGTTCTACGCTAATTTTCTAAATGAGAATTTGAGTATTTGAATCAGAGGTAACAACGTTCGATGCCAATCGAGTATCAGTTTCATGATTTTGGCTTCAGGACCAAAAGCATGAAGCACCATGCAAATAAGAAACAGAGCACTTGGACTTTGACTCCAAGAGGAACGCACCAGCTTTCTCATTCATAATCCTGAAATAAGAATGTTCGAGGAATTATGATATGGGCATGCAAGGGAAAGTAAACAAATAACAAAAAGGTCAAAAGAGAGTTTTTAATATTATACAAAATTTGGTAGGTTATTCAGGCCGAGCCCCTGACATTTCTTCTTAAAAATAATCTTTTACTTGAGAGGAAGGAAATAGAAATTGTGGAAAGCTTTTCACTGTGGAAAATTTCTTCATTTACTTCGAAAAAAAGAGGAATTTTTTTTTATTTACTTAATAGGCAAATAGATTTAAGATTCCATCCGTCAGGATTCTTTTCCTTTCTTTAGTTATATTTTTTTCTATCCAAATCGGATGGAAAATCTTTCTCTTTCTCTTAAATTATTTTTAGTTGATAAAAATTTACTCTTGTGGCTTGTTGCCGCTGTCATCGTCATCGATTGCCAGCCACAATCATTGGTCACTGTTGTCACTGCCACCGTCGATCATCGATCGTCGTCGTCGCCCACTGCAGATGTTGATTGCTCGTCACCGACGCCTCACCGAGTGACAAGGGATGACGACCGGCGACGATCATCATCCTTGCTGATCAACACAGCCACAAGCGAATAATTTTTTTATTTTTTTTTTCTTTCACTTATTCTCTTTCCTCCTATTCCTTATTTCCTCGAAAATTCTTTTTCCTCTTTCTTTTACCTTCTTTTTCCTCTCTCTTTCTCTAGGGATTTTTTTTTCTTAGGGAATTGCTTTCCTTTCATAATCCATCTTTCGAAGGCTTGGTGCTGGTTCAATTGGGAGGACAAGAGGGCATGTGGAAGGCAACTTTCCATTGGTCTCGGGGAAAGCACACAAGGGATATAAACAACCACTATTTCCACTATATTGTTTGCTATTAGATATGAGTGATAATGAAAGAATGACTAAATTTGACCCCATCTAGTCTCTCAAGTAGACAGCAGAAGGAATACTTGAAGACAGTTTCCATCCTCCTCTGAAGTAACAACATGGGAAGTTAAATCACATCCATTCTGTTTTATATCCTTGAAGTGAAAAAAAAGAGGCAGGTAAAACATAGGATTTGCACTGTATCAATGTATGGTTCGGAAAAAAAGAAAGAAAAAAAGAAAGAAAAAAAAAGTGAGATACCTGGACTAATGTCTTGCGCTGCTCATTTTCATCTTCTTCTGACATTAGCACTTGGTGCCCGCTGTGCAGCTTGCCCAGCAGCCCCTTCCTCCGGCATGTTCATGGCTTGGGTCATGGCATTCAGCGCAATAAAGACTAGAGGAAGTAAATACATCCACTGCAGATAAGATGATAAGAAGGATTGGAAATGTTAGGCAACTTAAGTTGTCAGCAATTGCACTATATGCTAATTGAAAAATATTAACAAACTTAATGCATGCATAAAACCTAACTGCACAAGAAGAAAGAAAAACAAAAAGGTCTCTCACATATTTAGCCCAGAAAGATCTTTCGGGTAGCTTCACACCTTCACCAACTCCCTCCTCCGCAGCAAGCAATTCTTCGGCAAATGTCGGAGTTCTGCAGGTATTAGAGAATAAAGTTTGGTATTTATTAACAATGTTGTATTGGTTTACTGGTTGATGCCTTCCCTTAAAACACTGAAAATTTAGTGTCAAATAATAGAACCAGTGCATTATATAAAAACATGATGGATTTATACTCAGTTTTAGACAGGTGTAGTTGTACCTTGGAGCTTGCTCACTGGTCTTCATGATAGTATATGACGTGAAAGACCACTTTGCAGGCTGAAAATGAGAGGTTATGCATACAAATATTGTTTTATTAACCAAAAGAATGAAAATGAACCAATTCTTATACTCAATAACCTTCGATAATGCTTTCCTAGTTACCTCAAATAAACACAGAAAGAGGCAAGTTAACAGCAAGCATAAGCTCTATAAAGTTCTCTTTCCTTGAAGTAGAACAAAGATAAGGCATCACCAAATGGTCTCATGGGAAGAATTAGAAGTTTTGTCTTAACTCAATCTGGGATTGAATCAACAATAATTAGACTTAAACCGAGTTTGAACTAGCAGTTTTGGGGCACTGGTTCTGCTTAACCAGTTTGAAATGGGATTTATATTGGTGACAAGGTTGATACTATGGATTTCCATTTCTTATTTCCTTCTTGCCTTTGTCTTGAAAGAGAGGGTGAGAATCATAGCCTGATGGAGGACTGAGGTGGCAAATGGATACCAGCAGCCATCATCTATATATGGGGGAGAGAGGTTTCGGATGTGATGTAAGTACATCGTCTAGGATTTGAGTGTGAATGCATATAACTTGGCAGTTAACATAGTCAAGATTTTTAAACCGCTTTTAATTCTTAACGTTTGAGCTTGATTGATTTTGGAAGAACCAAACCTGACATAAAACCTTGACTTCTATTGATGCTTCTTCTGTATACTTATTTAATTCTGTTCTGTCCAGTTATCTCCTTTGGTCATATTTGTGTATATATTATTGTTATATTATCATGCTTAAATTTAATATTTTTTTACAATTTGTGTAGAGATTGAAGCTCACTATGGATCATCGTAATCTATTTACATCTTTCATCACATGCATGCTATGTCACGTTGTATGATTCATAATTAGTTCTGTCCCTAGAGACAAACGGATTTGTTCTTGTTCTTTGGTCTAGTTCTACTTCTTTTCTTGGATCTGAGATTGAATTCACTAACAAACATAAAAAAAAAAAAAAATCCTTCTCAATCAAAACTTCATTAACACATGTTCTGCCCAACATTTTGACTTATCTTAATTAATGGTTCCCTGATAATTAGCAAGATTGAGAGAAAGTGCACGAGTAAAACCATGTATATAAATATGGAGAATGATTAGGTTAGAGCATAAGAGCTCATAAAAGAAGAGAGAGAGAGAGAGCAAAGGAAGGCCTAGCATAGTAAGTCAGATATTCACTCAGCAAACTCAATGCTCCATGATAAGACTAGGAAAAGGCATTCAGCAATATTGATTTCCACCAAGAATGGCTTCGATTGATTTCCACCATTGAATTTTAGAGAAAATGGCTTTCCTCCTTAACCGAGTTCTTTTATAAGGCTGATTATTGTGTGGTTATCTTGTATGGATCAACCATTTAGCTCAGAGCAGAAGTTAATACTTAAGAGCATCATACAAACACTATAGTAGATGAATAGCCAACGAGTGTGGAGTATTGGATGAAACATCATCCCACTAACAAGACATTACATAATTGTGCATATTCTTGAACAGGCATGATATGCCACTCTCTTAGGGGTTACGAAGAAATCCATAGATCTATATGCTCGGGCACATGAGTTGACATTTAGGTGGTTGCTAGCTTAGTAGTTTGTGATTGCAATAGTTTATAAGAGTTTTTTTTTTTCATTTTATCACATTTGTTATCATTAGCAGGAACTCTAGTGCTATTATTGCACCTAGTTGTGGAGTAGGATGCATCATTGATAGTGTTGTTATCAAATTTTCAGTGATAATTGATGTGAATGCATCCACATGATATTTATGGTATTCCTGCTCAACATTTCCATGTAGACTTTCCTTATTGTCCTTCAATTTATACTTCTAATCGAACAATCTCCATCCATCTGCTCGTTCATTCATCAATCCACTTTTATCCATCCTTTACACCGAACAAACCCTAAGGAAAAATGAAGTAATAGACCAGAGTGGTGGAGCTACTTAATATCAGCTTGATAGGTTTAATTGTGTTCCAGTCCATCCCATACTGTTTTGGTTTCAAAATTGATAGATAGTGTACAGATTTGATTGATGCATGTACTAACAATTAAAATATAAAGCATTATTACAACTACTTAGGAGAATAACCATCGCCTTAACCATTAGAAGAACATACATATCTGAGTAATCTCGGATACTGACAAGCTCCAGCTGACCCATAATTCACTGCCAAAATATTCACACCATCCTGCAAAAGCAGATGCAGTTTGTTAAGAAGATAGAGCATCAAGTTAGTTGAGAGGATGAATATCGTATTGTAGTTATTAAGAAATAACTATTATATTATGATAAACATAGGACTCAATATGATGCTGTATAACTGTAGCTCTTAATTTCGGAATAGGCCCAAAACAAATATAACTAACACCACCATTAATCTAACAACTGTACACTTTCTTTGATGCAGATCATAGAAATTACCTATGTTCAACTAACTACACTAAACCAGCAAAAGATCTTATACATAGAAAATAAAACCAAGTCACTTCATGATGATGAAAACAAGGATACAACATTGGTGCGAGGATTGATTTTCAAAGAGTTGATTACTGAACCATCAAACTTGAAAATAGAGAATTAATTTTATGTTTAGTTGAGTCCTTCATGCATAGGATTGTTTCTTCCTAGAAACCTAATCCCCCATGTTGCCCATTGGCAATAATATTTCATTTTTCAAGAGTTTGGTTGGTGTTGCAACAATTGGAAAGCTGAATTTTGTGAAATATTTGATACTTTGTTTGAAGGAGAGTCTTGGTGCAATGATAAAGTTGTTGCCATATGACCTAGAGATCACGAGTTCGAATCACAGAAACGGACTCTTGTCAAGCAGGGTAAAGATGTGACGGGAACTTTGTGCGCCGGACTGCATTTTTTTTTATTTAATATCTATATGTGTTTCTCCTCTCCATGCTCCACCATCATCCTATGAAATGCAAGGAGAAGAACCTTCCCATGGTATTTAGCAATGACCTTTTGCACTGTCAGCCTTTTTCTGCATGCTCGATTGTGACATCAATACATGCTCATTTCATTTCAAACTCATAAGGATACATGAGGCACAACTTTCAAGTAATCGCCATATGGTAATGTACTATGGCATGAAGCTTTTTCTGTAAAACTAGATATCAGTATATATGCCAATCATAAGTAATAGGCAATTACCGTATGGATGACAAAATGCTCGTCCAAACTCTCTCTAGGAATGCACCTCTGGAATAAAAACTTAATTAGCGAAGTAGCAAGTGACATCCATTTTCTTATGAAAATTAAATCCATTTACTATTATTGTCACGAGAACAATCAATATCAGCATGATTCCTTCAGGAAATGACCTTTAATACTTTGAAGTATTGATACAAAATGGCAATTTTCCATCATCACACAAAACATAGCATGGTTTTAAAAAGATTATCTTTCTTGTAACAATCCAAGAAATTGACAAAATGTTGATACACAATAAAGAATTGTGAAAATTTGTTATTCATTCCAAAGAATAATTAAGTATTATCTGGAGGATCAAATCTTAAACTATTTCGTGAAAGAATTGTTTAAAACAATTTTACAAGCATCAACTCAGCATCTTAAAAAGAAAAAGTAGAATCATGTAGAAGAGGTGGAAGATAAAAATAGTTTATATTATATATATATATATAGAGAGAGAGAGAGAGAGAGAGAGAGAGAGATGTTATGCTACACAACTCATCCGTGAGCATCTTCATTATCCACCGTCTGATTTCCTAGGATTCAAGAATTGGATTATAGTGCACACCTGATCGGACGGTGGATAATGGAGATGTTCATGGGTGCTTATGGATGAGTTGTGTAGCATAACATTTTTCTCTTCAAGGATTGAGTTATAGTACGCAAGCGATCAGACGGTGGATATTAGAGGTGCTCACGGATGAGTTGTGTAGGATGTATATATGGTTTTGTTACTCTGCGCGACCCCCGATGCGTGCCTGCATGCGCAACTGAGGACCATGACCCATGTGGCAATCGTTGCCGCCGACTGCCATGTGGGCCGCACACTGGGGGCGCGCAAGGTAACAATTCCCTATATATATATATATATATATATAGAGGGAGAGAGAGAGAGATGTTATCCTATACAACTCATCCGTGAGCACCTCTATTATCCACCGTCCGTCGAGTGAGCACTATAGCTCAATCCTTGAATCCTTAGGATCGGACAATGGATAATGGAGATGCTCACGAGTGCTCAAGGATGAATTGTATAGGATAACATATATATATATATATATATATATAATCTGATCCAGACATTTAAGGACCTACATTTATAAAACTACTGCAATGCGAATTAAGTGTTAAGTGGACAAAACAAATCAGCTAATGAAATATATATTAAAAGTGGACGTATTTTTACTGTTACATAGTATAGAACTGGACCTAAATCTGACACTATCTTGTTACAATATGGTACTGGAAGTAACTAAACTGTATTTTCAGAAGCATTATTTTGCATATAATTCCGGTTCAAATTAGAAGCAAAAGCGAATAGAACAAGGTCAAAAACATGAAGTTAAGCAGAAAGATCAGCAAATCAACGGTTGTTTACTCACAGCTCTGACTGATGAAACAACAAAATCTCTTCCAGGAGGATCTAACACATTGGATGGCAGTCTGATTGTATAGTATCCATCTTCCTTCATTAGCTTCTGCAGCAAATTAAATTTAACAGCTCCAGTATCCATTCTATTACTCATCTAAATTCCAGTCACACATAAAAAAGAACATTTTCTTCAAAACAAAAATACCTTGAAAGCCTCCTTTTCTTCTTCTGTCAGCGCGTTTCTCGAGATCCTAAGCTTGGTCAGAGTCTGTAATCATGTCCAACATAAATGAGAGATGTAAAAATTTGAACGGTAAAAGACTAACATTCTTATCATCGCGAGTAATGAATAAAAATTACGTTTTTCTCCCAACACTAGCAAGAAGATTGATCAGTTAAAGAACAACTAAATTGAAAAACAATAACGGCAGATCAAATCGAAGGGAAAGTGGAAACTGATCTACACCTGCCCTCCATGGCTCCAAGACTTGAGGCGAGCAGTAAAAATTCCAGCAGGCGAGAACCCAGAGGTTCCCAACTGATGATCCAGAGAGAACTGAACCGACTTGGAATCGGATGATCCGAAGGGAAGATCAAGTTCAGGTTTGCGGCGGAGCGGCGGTTGGGTAGGAATGGAAGGTTGGGGATCGACGGCAGGTCGGCCACCCTCGAGCCCAAATTCCTCATCATCCTGCACCAACTCATCTGACTGGAACCCAACGGCAACCGAGACGGAGAGGAAGGCGAAGAAGAGACCCAAGGGCAGCCGGCGGCGGTAGCTCTTCGCCATCTCTGCTCTCTGCGTCGCCTGAACAAATGTCTCAAAATTCTGCTCGAGTTTCTAACAAAAGAATGCTGCCAGTCCAGCTTAGCCCGGCCCATTTCTTTGTTCTAGTTGGATTAGCCAACCGGAATAGCCGTATGATTCTTTTAGGTTGAGCGTGGAAATAAGAATATGAATGGATTTGATAGTAGAATAGACAGTAATGAATTTAACTATTTCAATAATATCGTTAGATTTATAAGTTGGAATGCATGGTGATGGCGCCTACCGTGAGCGATCGCCGACTATCGACGATCGCCGATAGTCGAGCCCCGGTGGTCTCCGAGGTCAACCGCCAACCGTTGGGCGCCGGTGGTCGCCAACGTCGACCGTCGATCATCGGTCGTCGGTCGCTCGTCGATCGCCCGTCGATCGCCCGTCGATCGCTCGTCGATCGTCGATCATTGATCGTCGGTTGTCGACTGTCGTCCACCGCCCATCATCCGTCGCTCATCGGCACTGGTCGTCAGCCATCGATTATCGACCAACAACGATCATTTATTTGAGAATCATTCCCAAACCCACTGTTTAGGTCGGGTTTTGTTGATTCTCAAATATTTGAGAATCATTCCAAAATCTCAATCTCATTAACCACACACCATATATCATTTCCATTCTGATTCCCTCATTCCAAACCCTCCAACCAAACGCCATCAGGCTTATATGATTCTAGAAAAAAAAACGGCGATTTATCAAACAGCGCACGTGAAGTTTAGAATTGTCCAAACAACATCCTATACTTTCATATTTACCAAAGGGTGCACTTAATTCCCTTTTTACCCCTCCCATCAAACAGACCTACAATTTAATACTGAGAGAGAATTTACATACATCCGAACCACAATTGAAAATCCTGAACCATCCAAACGTGGTGCTAGGAATTCAAATCTCGTAACCACTTGTTCTTGGGAATATAATTCTCAACACCATTTTTTTTATCTGATTTCTAATTTATATCGACCTGATTTCTGAAATATTGCTGTGAATACCTAATAAAAACTTTGAATATTAAAAATTTTGGCTACGGATACACAGAGGGGCACTATCGAAACTCAATGAACTTGATTGGATCGAAGAAGAGGTGAATAGAGCCATCAATGAGCTTAGAGGAGTCCAAATTTGAAAATCTTGACATAAACTGAAAGATCTTACAACATGAATTTTTGATATGTTGAGGAAACTTAATTTGGAATTACAATTTTGACTACGGTGTGTTGGGATTTAATTCCCAGACCATTTTATTTTCACATCAAGTCAATTTTCAAAGATTACCGTAGTGGTGTTGGGTTTTGACCGAAACCCATTGATGGACCTAGAGGAGTCCAAATTCCGAAATCTTGACATAGACTGAAAGATCTTACAATATGAATTTTTGATATATAGAGAAAACTTAGTTCTAATCCTCCTACCTCCCAATTTTGATGGTGTGTCGAAAGAAAAAAGTAGTGCTGAAAATTAAATCCAACACTACTGTGGTGCTGAAATTGTAAATCTCAACACCACAGTGTTGTTACAAATCCCAACACTATAGTGGTGGTGCTGGTCCCAACACCCACTGTGGTGCTAGGGTTTGCAACACCACTGTGGTGCTGGAAATTGGAAATTCAAGCACCACAGTGGTGCTGGAATTGTAAATTTCAACATCACAGTGTTGGGATTTAATTCTCAACACCACTTTTTTTTCGACACACCGTCAAAATTGAGAGGTAGGAAGATTAGAACTAAGTTTCCTCGACATATCAAAAATTCATGTTGTAAGATCTTTCAGTATATGTCAAGATTTTAAAATTTGGACTCCTCTAGATCCATAAATGGGTTTTGGTCAAAACCCAACACCATTATCGAAATTGCAGATGTAATGTGTCGAAAAATGGTGTCGGGAATTAAATCCCAACACCACCGCCGTAAATTGTAAATCTCAAAGATCACGCATGTTGTTGCAATTCTCACCGCGATGGTGCAATCCCAAGATACGCGGTGGTGGTCCGGTCCCCACCCACTATGGTCTTTAAATTATAATCTCAAAGATCATCGCGGTATGCGGAATTGCAAATCCTAGCACCACAGTGGTGGTGCTAGGATTTGCAACACCACTGTTGTGCTGAAAATTGTAAATTCTAGTACCACAGTGTTGGGATTTAATTCTCAGCACCACTTTTTTTTCGACACGCCGTCAAAATTGGGAGGTAAGAAGATTAGAGCTAAGTTTTCTCAACATATCAAAAATGCATATGTTGTAAGATCTTTCAATCTATGTCAAAATTTCGAAATTTGGACTTCTCTAGGTTCATCAATGGGTTTCGATAAAAATCCATTGATGGCTCTATTCACCTCTTATTTGATCCAATCCAAGTCCATTAAGTTTGGCAGTACCCCTCTGTGTATCCGTGGCCAAAATTTCTGATATTCAAGATTTTATTAGGTATTCACAGCAATATTTCACAAATCAAGCCGATATAAATTAGAAATCAGATAAAAAAAAATGGTGCTGGAAATTATATTCCCATGAACATAGTAGTCCTGAATTTTAAATTTTCAATACCACATTTAGATGGTTCGGGATTTCCAGTTATGGCTCGGATGCATGCAAATTCTCTCTCAACATTAAATTGCAAATCTATTTGACGGGAGGGGTAAAAAAAAAATTAAATGCGTCATTTAATAAATATGAAAGTATGAGACACTGTTTAGACAATTCTAAACTTCACGTGCGCTGTTTGATAAATCGCCAAAAAAAAATAACTTTTGAAGTTCAAGTACAACATTTGAAAAAAAAAAAAATCTATAAATTTATCACAACTGAAATTCGAATTACATATACTTGAAAAATTACATACCGCTACAACTCCAAAGCATATATAATTCTTTATGCCAGTGAAGCCGTAAAAAAAATCAAATGCTGTTAAAAAATTTTATCTAGGTTTCAGCGTATCGAAGATTATTTAAGTCCTTCCAAATTAAATAAAAGCTCATTATTTATATAGCTAATGGACCTAGAAATACTTTCCTCATTCTTCAAGTCACTATGTTCTCTAATCAAGCTCTTAAGAGTTTTTACGTTGTCGTCAAACTTTAATGGTTCAAGTTTACACGGGCTTTAACATTCAGAAAATTTCAGGGTTTTACATTCACATATTTTAACTAATTTCACACAAGAAGCTTCGAATAGAAAGAAGAAGAAGAAGAAGAAGAAGAAGAAGAAGAATAGCAATTATTTGGTGCTTTACTTTGGCAAACCTGATACAGAAAATGAAAACACCAAAACTGTTTTGCGCAAATTGCCAATATGGAAGACTCATCAGATCGAATCGAAGTCCAGGAGTACAAAACTTGGAGTCATGCCTAGCGACCACCACCAATTACCAACGCCACGACAAGACAAGCTTAACCATGCATGTCGCATACACAAGAAAAAGGCACGAAGCAAAGAAAAAGAAGAGAACAAAACCCAATCGAAATACAAACATTACATCCACTATTCACATGGCGTATTGGTATTGCTTCGTCGGGTGGGTGTGTACCACTCCCGGAGTTCCCACCGTAGATCTCTCCTACATTGTTTTCTTACCCTCGAGACCAACTGTTCCAGAATGCATCACTCCAACGCACAAGTTAAATCATTTCCTCCAAAATGAGTTGCGATACATGCATGCCGACTCCCTGACCTGAGTGCTTTCCAGACATCTAGATCAACCTTGATTTAGATTTGGAAGACCATGATCATACCACTAAGCTGGCAACGATGCACCCAATGGTGACTAAGGTTCTTGCAATTTCGTAGCTACCTAAATATGGCGAGAAAACAATATCAATGAAAGCGACGATACAGAAAGCGAAGACAATGTAGAACAGGAAACAAAAAGGGAATAAGAGATATGCTTAAACACAAAATTGGCTTTCGGTAGAAAGTTAAAAATTATAAAGAATGCAAAATGACCCTAGTCGACTGCAAACACCTTGCAGCCTAAAAAAAAAAAAAAGGCAATAATGCAATTGATTGTCGGAACTTCTTGGATGAAAAAAAAAATGTCGACTAAAAAAGCATCGAATACCAACAGATCTGACTTACCTGAGCTTACAGAAGTCTGCGGCACCGGCAATGCAGGCAATGACATCTCTGCATATATTAAGAGAAAAATTAGAAACATAAACTTCAGACTTGATACGAGTCACATCATTTTCCCACCTAATTGAATAGGAAATAACATTACAGAACAAGTCTAATCACAAGAAACAAGATATGCCACTCAAAGCAAGTATTACCCTTTTTAGCATGTATGATGGAAATTCAAATTTTAAAATACATTTTTTATTTTGTTTTTAGTTTATTTTTTATTTCTGAAATCTTATACTGGTTAAAGGATACCACTCTATAAGCACTTAAACCTAATTGAATGGATATCTAGACGATTCATTTGGTATCCACAAAGGAAAATCATTCCATTTGTTTCATTCATCTAAAAAGTCAACGTTCTAATAAACTGTGGAGAATTTATCTACTGTCCTATTCTTCTTTAATGTTTTCATATCCGTATTTTTATATTACTCAAAATCGAAAGTAGCTAAGGCAGTCATCCGCACTAATGTAATGGTAATAGAGATAACACCGGTTGCATTCAAAGGGTAAAAGATTAAAATCAAACCCACAAACAAATTGAATATCTGCCTGACTGTGAAATTCAGCTTGCCGCCCAGGTCAGTTTATCTAATCTTCCTTATTTATATGAATTATATTAGTAGATTGATTCACTATATCTTATTGGAATAGGCTATATGCAATTTTATTCCTTATTGATTTATCAAAAACAAAGTTATTTTAGTTCAGTTCCAACTAAAGTTTAAAATCTCAACCCGGTTTCGATCCACATCTAGAACGATACGGTTGTGGTACCGTATCGTCCGTGCCGATACTATTTCAATATTTTTTTCTATTTTTAAAATATTAATATTTAATTATTTAACATGCTTATTATTTGTTTGATTTCATATGTTTATTGTTAAGTATATTTTGATTTCTTCTCAATTTCTTTATAAAATTCTAAAATTATTTCAAAATTTTAATTAATTTTTAAAAAAGAATTTAAGATTTAATTTTAAATAAATTTTAATTTCGAATTTCGAATTTTAATTAAAATATCTTTTATTTTTAAATGTTTTATATTTTTAAATTAAAATAATAAAAATATAAATTCATATAATTATATAAATTAATTATTAATTATAATTATATTATAATTTATATATTAATTAATTTTATAAATTACATTTTTATTAATTCCTAATCCGATTTCGATCACAATGGTGTTGCACGATCGCAATCTTGATCCTGCAACACAATCGCGATCGCATTCCTGATCCCACAGGGCGATCGCGATCACATTTCCATAGTGTGATAATGCAATCAATCGACGATCTAAATCACAATCCACACGATTCTGTCGCCTTCAATTCCCATCAATTGCCAGCATTTCCAAAAAAAATATCGTACTTGTTCGAAGTGGTCGTTGTTGCCTCGTCGAGTAATCTATCGTTGATCGCGCCTTCATCACTACCGCTGCTTCTGGGTAAGCCTGCCTTCGAATCGATTCCTTCTTTCACACATTTTTGATCCATGTTGTACCGGCATCTCGTGCGTGTGCCGGTGTTGGTGCCGGTTCCACATTGGAACGAAAAAAATCATTTGTTTCGTGCAGAACGGATCGGTATCTAATACCTTGGTTCCAACAACCCAATAAAAAGAAGAATTTCAATTTTCAAACTTAAGATAAGTACACTTACACAACCATACAATTATTTCATTTGATTTATCAATACCATCCTTGAACACTACATTAGTTATAAACATTTTACTTTCATGCATATAATACCATAAAAATTAAAAAATAATAATAATTTTATTTCTTGTATTTAAGCATCCTGATCCCAAGCCTAGATGAAAAAGGATGAGGATTGCATCAGGTTGCTAGCTAATGTTGAATTCAGGCAAATTCAAAGAATAAGTTATTGTGCTAATGCTAGGTTATTCACCGAAAGAAACGCATTGTAGAATCCGACTGTAACGTCTCAACAAGAACTACTACATCCCTATTAAAACTTGGGTTCAATGTTAAATATGGAAGAGTTCTCACACTATCAATTGAATAAAAATAAATATTATAAAAAAAATGATTGTTTAAGATTTGAAATATGGAACATAGGAATGTTCACCGATTAAGTAATAGTAGTAGATACAATGATTAGAAATGTCTTACATAGAATACAAGCAAGATGATTAAAATGGAAAAGAATGTCATGTGTTCTTTATGATTAGGGTTATAAACGAGCCAAATCAGGCCAAGCTTTATAATGTTCAGGCTTATTTGATACGATAACTAAGCCGAGCCAAGTCAAGCCTAAAATAAACCAAGCTATTGAAAAACTTGTTCGAGCTTGGCTTGGCTTGGTTTTTTTTTTTTTTTGAGCTTGAATTGAATTTGACTTGTTTAAAAGCTCGATTCAAGCTTGAATCAAGTTTGATTCAAACAAACTTATTTAAGTTTGTCTTATAGCTCTTAAGTGAAGATTGTTTGTTTGTTTAAAATTTTAATCTTTGTTTATAAATGAGTATAAATAAGCTCATAAATAATGTTTAAATTAGTCCAATCATCCAAAAAGTTGGGAATCTGCCCAACTAGCAGCCCCCTGCCACCCGTCCCAGGGCTGCGGCGAGAGGGAGGTAAATCGCGGGGGGGACTATGTCCCTTGACACGGTGGCAAGGCAGTGGGGGGGCCATCTGAGCCCAGGGGGTATTTTAGACCCCCTCCGGAATCGACCCCACTCCGTATCCAAAGCAACCACACTACCTTACCACCGTGCCATCCCCGTGGGGACAACATAAATTAAATTAGTCCAATCATAAACATTGTTCACGAACATTAATAAGCCGAACACGTATGTTCAAGCTTGTTCATTTAATTTATCAAGTTGTTAAAATTTGTTCATTAATTGACTTTGATGTATATTGATCGAACGTAAACAAGCTTTTACCCAATCGAACACCAACCTTGTTCATAAACGTTTGGTTCGTTTATAGCTCTATTTATGATTATAAAATACCTCTAAAACTTAAAAAGAAGCTCTACAAAATGATAATTAAACTTATTATATGAAGTTAAATGATTGACTATAACTTAAGAATTTAAGAAGAAGATGAGAGTCGCAAAGATGAGGATGTTAAGGTAGATGTACGGATATAAAAGGCTAAACAAAATAAAAAATGAGAATATTAAAGAGAAAATTGAGATTACACGTATTCAGGAAAAACTTCGAGAGACGCATTTAAGATACTATGAATATATACTTAGACGATTAATAAATGCTCTAGTTAAGTGATGTAAAAGTATGATAAGTATGCACATCAAATAAAGAAAGAGGTAGACCAAAGAAGACTTGATTAACAACGATAAAAAAAGATAAAATTTATTTAAATATAGATGATAATATAATAGAGGATAGAGCATAATGACATAGAAAAATCCATATATTTGATCTCACTTAGTAATATAAGACTTAGTTTTTGTTGTTGTTAACTAAAGGACACCACTCTTGTGGCTACAATCCTAATTGAATGGATGTTTTTAGGGGGCATTTGATCTCTCCAAAAGGAAAGACATTTCAATGGTTTTATATATAAAAATAAAATAAAGGTCTAACCAAGAAGAATAGGGGAATTTCTCTAGTATCCACCCCTATTCTTATTCTCCAATATTTTCAAATCCAATATTCCTATTTTGCCCAATATTGAAAGGCGATATGGCAAGCCACTACACTAGCATACTGCAACGCAGATGACACTAAATGTATCCTTGGCATAAAAGACCAAATCAACATGAAAGGAAAGACCTTAAGACTATGAACTTCAGCTCATTGTCAGATGCATTTTCTTTAATATTCCTTATTTAGATGCATTAGACATGCAAAGTGATTTTCTATACAGTTTACAAACATATTCTTCATAATGTAACAAACCTGAAGTTATTTTGATCCAGTTCTAACACAATTATATGCTATTCTATTTAATGACCCTTTGAATGTCAAAAACCACCATAAATTAATTAGCGTGGTCAACATGGTATACAATAATTGTAACGGTAAACTTATAATGTGTTACAAAAATTTGCAACATCTAAGAATCTATCTCTGGCCATGCTTGGGAGCAGGTCTAGAACAAACTCAGTCTCCAGGAGTTCAATAAGTTGTAATTTAGGTTTGGTTGGGTTATGTGAGGCTCAACTCACCCAAGTTGCTTCGGGTTGGGTTGAGTAGGGGTCATTTAGGTTTAGTGCATCAGAACTGGATCCAATTCAACTGAAGTTGGCAAGGCGGGAATGTGAGGCATTTCAGTTTTTGAAGCGCAAATGATTCAATCAAGTATGAGTTAGAAGAGGTGTTCAGATGTAGGCAACGAAAGGCTTGGGTAACAGAAAGACTAGGGATGGAGTTTAGTTTTTGATCAGTTGGCTGAATTGGCAATTGTGGGTGTTTTGGAGGTTGGTGGGTCAAAGTGGAGGAAAGTTTGGAAAGATGGCCAAGAAGAATTCAACAACGTCTAAGTTGGAGAAAATTTGATTGTCTGGCATGCAATTCCAGATACAACAACTGGCTTAAATCCTCCTTTTATAGCTCCAGGGGACGAGCCCCCATGATGATGTCTTGCCATGTGTTGTATAATGACCAGAAAATCAAGTTGTTCCCTGTTGCAGTACTTCCTCTCTACTTGGTTGCGTGTTTGCTCTGAATTAGTCTGGCAACATTCCCTCGAATCATGTTCTATTCACACTGATGGAACTCTCCGTACATGCGATAGATTACCAAGTGATCATTTTACCCACACTAGTACATTACTTTCTTGCATAGATAAACACCATTCAATCTACTGCCAATACCTTGATTGGAAAAGCAATCTATACCATTAAGCCCAGAGACCTCTATGCTACAAAGTAATAAAATAAAACATTGCACTTTGCTTACCAGGTGCACAAAGGGACAAGGATGAAAGAGATGATGAGGAAGGCCATGGAGCAGCTATATTGTCACTTAAATCACATGTAAAACTGAAGCCTGTAACATTGTCAAACACAATATCTGCCGGATAGCTGCGCAGCAAACATCCTGCATCCACAAAGCTCTAGAAATCAGATAACAGCATTACAGCATGTCAAATAAGATATACAACAAAATTCAAACTTTGAAAAGTCGAGGACATAAAGAAGACCTTGTTGACTGTATGCTGCAGCCATCCAATTGAATTATGCAACAGGATATAGAGATCACAGTTAGACATGAAATCACATTAAAAAAAACATAGAATGAAATAAAATGGTGCATGGCAAGTAGACATACACTGAAGGCTAAAGTCTTTCAGATCAATTTTGCAAAGCTCATAGATATTTGCTGTAACCCCACCTTTCTGCAACATTGATCCAAACAATGTAGCACAATGGATGGCTTGCCTATTCGTTATGAGCATCTGCTTCTGAATTGATCCGATATATGTGTTCAAGGAACTGCAACATGAAAGAGTGGGAGCCGAACCGTGACAAGCATTGATTATTGCTGAAGGCTCTTCAAATTCCAATGGACAAACTAGGGTTGAGTGGATAAAAGATCACTAGTCAGTAGTCAGTTGCAAGATCAATAGAACATACATCATGCAAATATATAAGTTTCAATAAGAATGCACTCTAGAATCAGTTTGATATTCAAATTTTAGATTGTCAAATGTGGCCAACCAAAAATATACAGAAGTGCAAAGGCCTCAAGATTATAGTTTTAATAGTCACCAGTGCTCTGACATGCCTTATCCTGATAACTTGGTGAAATGAGATGACATGGCAAGAACTGTGGCATGATGTGCATGTCGGTCAAAACAATCGAATGTGTGTTTGGACACACCACTGAAGTGAAGCTATGTTCAAATCACAAGTGAAGTAGCCAAAGCTCAGACAGCATTAGAATTCTAAATCATCGGGAAAATCTCCACATTGATATGAAAGGTTATTAGGGTTCTAAAACAAAAACAGATGACAGAATCTGGGTGGTTGGGTCAATAATAACATGATTAACATCCAAAACTATAACAACATGAAGCTCCATGTCCTGGCCATATGTTTTTTATGTTCACTAGTTTTAGGGAAAAATACAAGAGTTAACAACATCATCATTAAGTTCTCAGTGCCACGCAAGTGAACACCCAACTTAATTGAACCTGAAATTGAAAAACTACAGGAATGTCCTGAAATCAGGAAAATCCAGCAAAGGTGCCAAAATGGACATGAGCACATCATTATTAAATCGTCAAAGCCTTGATTCATCATCATCATAAAGCCATGTTTGTCCCAACTATTTTGGGTCAGCTACATGAATTCTATATCTCCATTGTGCTCTAGGCAAAGAATCATTACAATATTCAATTAAGTAAACTTAGATTTTATTCCATTGACTAATGTATTCTTTGGTCAATCTTTACCCTTTATACCTTCAGCTTTAATAGATTCAACTGTTTTGGATATATTGGTTTGTCTCCAAATATGTCAATACCACTAAAAACATTGGTGTAATGCACAAATGCTCAAATTGGGAAGTCACAAGAATTAATGATAAGCAAGTTCTCAGCATATCAGGGTATCATACCAAGGAAGTTCTACTGAGCCATGAGGAAGTTAAGGATTTAATCTTTGCTCCTCTCTACTTATCTCACAATTGGCATCAGGATTCATAAGTCTTGCAGTGAACTGCCCTACCCCTCCACCAATTGTTGTTGGTGAATGTCAAACACATCTTTCTATCCTGGATTTGACAAGGGCCTAATGGCTAATTAATGACTTGGGAAAGTAATTCTACAATTATCTATGATCAACTCTTGAATGGAGTTCCATCTAGCGTAATTAACAGTACAACAATATTGATGAGGCTTGCAGATACAATATCTGTCAGTATGCTTATGGAAAGTAATATGTACTGCAGCTACAAAACTCACTGCTATATTTTCCAGTCACATGTCGATGAAAGTAAATATAGGTCAAAAGAAAGGTTATTGAACATCAGAAAGAAGTTGTATAATTTGTCAGAATACATGGGAAAACAAACCTTTATTAACTTTGCAGCCAGATAAAATACGAAATGCAGTGTTGGCAGCCTCTGTTGAGAGCTTTCGAGATAGCCAAGCATATACCACCCCTTTACAGTCATTGATCACATTAAAGCCACTAGCAATCCCAGGTATTCTAGAACTATCAAGCATGCTGGCTCCTCTTTGTGATGTCTGAAGTGCAGCTTCCATGATTGCAGGCTGGCATACTGGCCTACAACATTCTTTAAGAGAATCGACTGTACTACATGAGTCAAGTAATTTGCTTGTATTTACTATTTTCTCAAAAGTTGCAAGATCCTTAACAGGACATGAACCACCGGTAAGATTTGAGGACTTGACCGAGCAAAGAGTGGGAATAGTGTTATTTGCCCCTCGGCTGGCCAGTATACTAATCAGATCCGTGAAACAGTATTTTGCTGCAGCTTGCTGGACGACAAGCATGTTGGGATCATTACTGTAAGAACCTTGAAATATATGCATCAAACTATTAACCTGGGGACAACAAATTACATTCCCTACTAGTGCAGCTAAAGGTGCAGAGCAGTCTGATGCTGTCTTGTCTATGACATCCAACACTGAAGAAAAATTGACAGGACATTTCCCAGTCAAATTTGGTTCATACGTGCTCGGAAAGGATGGGTACATAGGTGATAATGGCTCAACAGGATAAGGATTATGTGGAACGACAGAAGGAGAGATCTCTATGGGACCAAAGAGTCCCATTGGTGGATCGGACAACACAAGCTTGTCAGGGACTCGAGGCTTTGGCTTAAATTCCGTCTTCTGTGATACCACATCTTGGAAACAGCAAGCCCAAATGGCAAGTATAAGAAACTGGAGAATTGCTTTGCCTGCAGCAGAGTTTTTCTTAATATAATTGAACCAATTAGAAAATGGAATAAGGGGAACAATAGAATCTAATCCTTAGTGGTTTTGTAATAATTCCACAAAATCATACCTTATTACATAAAGAATTCTTCAAAATAACAGAGATGATTGAAACATAGAAGGAAGTATGTACTACATTGAGTCTAGCATTTATTTTACTATTTTCGTGTGTGTTGGGCATGCACTTAAACAAATTGATGAAGAAACATGCAAGTAAATGGGCTGAGCATAGTTTTAGAATAAAAATACTGAGTAAAGTTAGACAAAGACAAGATGTTGCTTTGTCTGATTATAACATTCAGAAATTACTAGTACAGCTTTGTTTCTACAGTAATATAAATTCATATCGATGTCAGGTGTACATGAGTCCATAAATTCATAGCACTCACGATTTCCCCAAAATATGTGATAAGAAAATATATATAGCTTAAACTTTACTTTTTAGTTCCTGCCATGATAGCATGTTCAATAATCCAACCTTAAAAAGAAAACATAGACAGAAGTGGCATATGTCTTTTACAAAGAAGGTAGATTTAGAAAGTGACAAGACACGAAGTGTCATATGGTCCATATATTTTGTGATGATATCTGGAAAATTTTCCGTGCAATTAAGAATTTATTTTTGTCCTTTTGTAAGAATATTAACTCAAGGGAATCATCTAATTAGAAATCTTTCATCATATGTCAGAATTGAACAGGAAATTACAAAGATAGAAAAATTTGAAATCAGAGTATAATCAGTAGCAGCTACAAGTAGCCTGATGATAGAGATGAATGCTACTAGTGCGTTTGCATAATACTACAGTAAAGCTCATTAATTTATGCAAAGACAGCAGTTCATTCATCACACAAGTAGCATCCCGGAGTATAAACATTGATACAATATCAAAAGGCATGCATTACAAAGACACACTGAGTTATCCTAACAATTCTCCAATAGTTTATAGTTTACATAAATATCATGCAATTCACATGCCCAGTAAGCTTAAGTTTTTTTTTAACCAACTAAAAGAACTATATGGATTCCACACAGTGTGAACAACAAACACAAACAACAAAACATTGTAAAGAAAAAGATATACAAACATCAAAAGAATTCCAATTGGCTGTTGCAGCATCTAATCTTGGTAACTATAGGAGCAAGCATTGTTGGAAACTGTATAGTTTTTAAGTTTTCCTTTGATAAGAAGAATTACCAATAAGATACTCCATATAAAATTCAGTGGAGGTAGACTCCTTCAGCCACAAGTTGCCAGTAATCAATTCATTTCCATCTAGTTGAACATACAATGTGAGAATATGAGAAGAACCTGAATATACAAGAGAAAAAAAGAACATTGAAATCTTGGCAAGAATGGAAGAACACAAATAAGGAAAATAATAAAAGAACCACCAAAGATTTTAAACTATTAGCAAGACAAAAAACAAAAAAGCAATACAGATTAAACAATATTGTGCAAATTTAAGTGTTTCTTGATGACATATGAAACTTGGTTGCAATTTTTAGACATGATTTAGCAATGATACGTAACAAGACCAAAAACTTAAGTGTTTCTTAATCACAGAAACTGATACTCTCTAAGAGCAAAATGCGTCAGACGAGCATTCATGATTTTAGAAGAAGCCAACTGAAGCAATAATCAGGGATTTTATTCGATTTGATCAATATTTTGATTAGAATAACATCGTTTCTTTTTTTTTTTTTTTTTTTTTTTTTTTTGATTCTACATATGCTCACATAATGTGGTCCACAACCACATAGTCATAGGCAACTGCATATGCAAGTGCTAATCATAAGAATACTGATACAAGTTATCATGAAAATCTGCTAAAGCATATTTATATTTGAATGAGAGGAAGGGACATTAATATAAAGACAACTTGGAGTAAACCATTTCATGCACGTTGGAAAAGGTGACTTCAAAACTAAGTATTGGATTTCTACCAAAGAGTTATATAATATATATTCTTTTTCTACCACACTGTCTAGTATTGTATAGTTATCAAGTATCATATAGTATTTACTATCACATTCATTATTTTCATAAAGAGTTGTATTGCATATGGGTATAGAACTTTTCCTATAAAATAAAAATAACTACAAATCTAAGAAGTAATGTACATTAGAACAAGTCAAATGCGAATTTAAGGTTGAAAAACTATTTGCACTTGATAGAGCTTCGATGTTTTTTGGTGTTTATAAACTTCCTTTTTCATATTCATCATTAATGATTAAGATATAAAAGCACATTTACTACTTAGCCTAATTTTTTTATTAACAAGCCACTGCATAATGCATATGTGAAATGCTGATCTCTATGCAAAAGCGGATGCATATGTGATATGCCGATGCATATGTGGATAATATTCTTTAAAAAGGGCAGCTTAGTGCACAAAGTTCCTACCAATGCAAGGACAATATTCTTTAAACAGTAATAATAAAAGTTATGGCAATAATATTAATAATAATAAAGAGCAGTCTAATGCACAAAACTCTCGCTATGCGGAGTCTCGAGAAAAGGTCTATTATACGCAGTCTTACTCTGCTTTATAAGAGGTTATTTTTAAGATGCAAATCCATGACCTCTAGATCACAAGGAAACAACTTTACCGTTGTATCAAGGCTCCCCTTCATGATAATAATATTAGTGATATTGACAACAATGTATAACGTCACATAAAAAAAATATGAGTTTGCATCTACTATATAATTCATCCACTTACCAAGCTAAGAAATTGTTGCAAGAAAAATTTACATCTAATACTTAGTCATCCAATCATAGCTTCATATAAGCATTTTGTATATGGATCTAAGCAATACGTATGAAAAAAAAAGCACATAACATATAACAATTGCTGTTAACCATTTGTCAATATCCATAAGAAAAATGCCTATTACACTAAGCCATACATAAAACTTGTTTGCTGTTTATATTAACTTAAATATGTTTTGTATTTTAATGAGATAGGGATTGAATCCTGAATGATCCTTATGCGGCCATAAGCAAATGGCATGTTTTTTGTCATTGTATAAGTTTATAAGGTCATGAACATGACTTAGGTAAAGGCTTTAAGTCAATGCATGTAAGCACTGTAAGCAATTTATATGAGGATTATATCGTGCGTGTATTGAAGGTGGACTTCTCATGATTTCTAATCTTCTACTATACAGTTTAAAGGATGCATGACAAGGTTGTCTTAATATGAAAAGTCAAACAAAAACATTAATGCAATCTCAGTTCCTTACAAACTATCTTTCTTTCACAATTATGCCATTCACATTTACCCGCAAAAAGAAACATGTAAAATGCACATGATAATACACTCATTATGTCTAAACTCAAAAGAAGTGCAATCGTGAGACCCTTAACTAACTACTATCATGTTTATTGATCAGACCTAAAATGATATATTACCATTAAGAACTAATACTGCAGTTTTTCCCTTTCATATATGAGAAGAATATAGCTGAAATAACCATAATCTGTATTTGCATATTCTCTAGGTTAAACCTATGTTAGTTGCATTTCTTGCGTTGTCAAAGCCTTTACTCATTTCATAATCACATTGAATCCGGAGATCTCAGTTAAAAGTAATTCTGCCGGAATGCCGGATGACAGCTGGCAAGTGTTCTGAGGATCACATATTGTTCAGGCAAAAGGACAAAAAAGGACCTTAAGAAGGTAACTAGGTATATAACCAAACCCACTTTCATTAATATAACAGGAGCTAGTACACTGCATTTGCTAAACCCTATAGAGGAAAGTACGCAGGTGAAATTCTCACCAATTCTTAAGAATACAATATGGATCGAACTTTACCAGATTTTTCTTACAATATGGATCGAACTTCACCAGATTTGTCTCTTTCCAAGCTAGAAATTATCCTATACGTGAGCGATCACTTAATATTCAACAGGATTCAAAAAAAAAAAAATGCAATTGCTAATCTCACAAATTTCCAATGCTACCAAGAAACCAAACTTTGTCAGATCCTCAAATAGATAGGTCAAGTCATATTATGCTTTGTCTCCGTTGAATCCAACCTGATACTTTTCAGGTGGCGGAAAATCCTCTTTGAAGTATTGTGTACCACGAGAAGCATTTTTCCAAAATAAAAAAGAAAACACACGCTCACATATTTGTAAGGAAAACCAACACGAAGTTCTCCCATTCAGCAGAGGTAAGCCTTCCACAACCCCAATCTCTTAGCACAGGTGTTCAAATGAAAGCATTTGCCAATCAGTACGCTAACCAGAGAAAGGTCAGAAATCACAAAGAAACGAGAACTCCTCGCTGCGATTCAACAACAAGCGCTCAGACTGAACTGACCAGCTCACGAAGGAGGCAATCTCTCCCAAAAAAAACAAAAAAAAAAAACACGCCAGAAATGGCAAATCATCCGCGACAGTACCGAAGTGAAGCACGGGAGCAAACCTTTCCTTGGATCGGAATATCAATGTGGATCCGGAATCGTTCCTGCTAGTCTCCGCCCCAAGCCCGGCCTCTTTTTCTCACTTCGCTTTCCTCGGATACCGCTTTCCCCTCTCGCACGCTCTCGCTTTCTGCTGGCTTTTCTTCCGCCGAGCACTCTCGCCTCCTTCTCTCTCTCTCGGTCGATTTTTTTTTTCCCAATTATTATTACAATTAAAGTAGCGGATGCGAAGCTGGAATTTATTTCGGCTCTGCGAATGATTGCTCCCGAGGCAATACCCCAAAATGCCCATCAGGGACGGAAAATGGGCTTCGGCTATCATCAATTCATCCTCGGCCCATAATTCACATAAGAAATTATATATATATAGGGTAACATCAGCGTGTATATATATATATATAAAAGGGAGCAGCAGTATTCGAGGTGTGGAATTTCGAAGGCCAGGCCTCACACTTTATTCAAAGAAGTGGGCAATTATTCAAGTGAACGAAGCATGCTCAAGACTAATGATGCTCTCCTCCCTAATCCCCAAGCGTGGATCCAGCGATCACTTGCCATTTGAGGCTGAACCACCGACGGGAAGGCAAAGCAGAGAAATCAGAAGCGCGTGCAGCGAATTAATTAAGTAACTTTGACGACTCATGTGATTGATATATTCAAATCTGTTCCTTGGGAAAGAGACGAGATTGGATATCCTTGTTAATTCGCTGTTTACTCTGTCATCCGTAGACACTGCTCGAAGGAATCGGCACGCCCGTTCTCCTTGTCCCCAGGTCTTCTCCAGATCTTGATACAATGATACGTCCCTAGCTGGCGTGTTACTGGTATCCATGATGCTTCAGTGAATATTAAGGCAGAGAGCGGATCCAAGTGAAGACGCTGAGCTGCTACAGCAGTCCTTTTGGGTTGCCGTCGTACTAATGCGGTCCTCGTTTGCTGAGAGATCGCCCTTGGAGGTTGGCGAACCACCGCGAGGACCACGAAGAAGTGGCGCGAGTTCATCGATCATCGGATCCCACATTATAGCAGCTAGCTAACTGCCCTGCAAGCTTGTCGGGGAACGATGTGAATGAGAACCAAACAAATGGACTGTTTGTGGAAGTCGAGAGCGATGCATCGACCCAGGGAAGAAGACCACGTACGCTTATTAAAGAATGGTAGAAGCTACCAATTACCATCTCTGCCAATAGCGGAGCCATAAAGCTTCGTCAGCTGAGCCTGAGAATGATATATATGATATGCTGTTTACTGACTAAACCATGCAACAGCTAGCATGCCATCTTGCAACTGGATTGCTCTTCAAGCAAACTCATTGGTCAGTGTGATTGATAGAATAAAGAATGCACAACAAAAAAAAAACATATCCCTTAATTTAAGTAGATTGCTTATTTCGGATCAGAAACAGTACGTTGTAAAAAAAAAATTAGCGACTGGTTGCAGTGGCCTTGGAGCGTCTTAATTAAACAAGCGCTTTAGAGCTGGCGAACGTGGTGCTGAAGCGGACGACGACGAAGACATGGTCCAGATCACTGACGATGAGGCATCCATGGAATCATACCTCGTTGATCTCCGGCGCTTCAACACGGACGGAGATCTGAGATGTAAGGGAAAGGATACCGATCGAATTGCGAAAGAAGGTGGTGGAGCTAGAAAGGCTTTATCCGGCGGCAGCTCCCGTTGGGATTTCTTCTGCGATCTCCAACCACTGCGGATTGTCGTCGTTAATAAGATTCATAGTACAGTTGGAATATTAGATGACAATAACATTAAACTGCAAAAATAAATAAATAAAAAAGAAAGTAGACAATATATATGCTATTTTTAGTTTTTTTTTTTCAAACAATATCCCTTTCTTCATGTAAAATCAAGTAATAAGGTCGAGAATACATTAAAATATTTAAATTGTATTTTTTTAGTTGTTTTAATAATTTGAAGAAGATTAATTCATGCACATTCATACTCCACGCCGTCTTTTAAAATTTATTACTCTATTGGTCCAAAGAGACGAATCCAGAATTTAAAAGGTCTCGTGCTAAAATATAATAATATTAATTAAAAAAATATATAAATAAATTATTTTTAGTAATAATTATTTAAAATTTAGAGAGAGAGTCATGACCTTCCAAAACCCTCTATATCCGCTCATGTATTGATCAAATATAATTTTAATTAATAAATATTAAAAAAATACAGATATCAATAATTATAATTATTTATCAGTTAAAATACATTTATTTTTTATACTGATCGAATATAATTTTGATTAATTCTCTACCTCTTTTAATTGCTATTTTTTTTTTATTTGCATAGTTTTGATTAATTTTAAAGTGATTAATTCGGATGAAATTAAAAAAAAAAAAGATATAAAGACAGACTAATGTTTTATATATTCTATTTTATTAAAAAAAAGAGAGAGAGAGAGAATTGAATTATAAATAATTTAAAGACGGCATCAGCTCGACAAAGTCATCCCCCAAACTGTTTCGAACGACCACCACAATGGCTGCTGCGTCAATCGATTGACATTCAGCGGCGCCGACCACAAGAATCTACCGACGCTCTCGCTCCACGATTTAGTAAACATTTTCGTCCCACGTGGCGTACGAACCGGCGGGTAGAGAGGTTGCGAGGCGGACGCGTTGTCCGCTGAGTCTCCACATTGAGCGATTCTCTGATCCCCACGGTCAACTCGCTTGCCCACGTACGTCGTTTATGAATCCAAATGGTAGACGAGCATCGCGTTTTTAAAAATATGTTTGATTCATCTGATTTGATTTAAAGGGATGAATACGAAGATATAAACGGGTTTAAAGTTGAACGGCGTTGTCGTTATAATTTGCAATTTGGTTTCAACAACTTTGCTTTCTCTTCTTCCTCCAGCCGCCCCCCGGAATCCTCTCGTTGCTGCTCGACTGATCAGACGCTTCGATTCCTCTCCCGGCTTTTCGTTATCTCCGCCTTCGATTTTCTTCGCTCCTCGATTCTGCTGCGAGAGCTACAAAGTTCGTCCTTGTGGTCATCGTGAGATTTTTTTTTTTCTTTTTTTCTCGCCGGCGAATGAATCAGTGAGTTGTTTGTTTGCCTGTTAGGGTACGTGGATTGGGGGTGGATCGGAGACGACAAATGCCAGATCAAGAGAATCCAGTCGAGCTCAAGTTCCGTCTTTATGATGGTTCGGACATCGGCCCGATTCGCTGCGCTTCTTCTTCCACCGTCTCGATGCTCAAGGATCGGATAATCTCCGAGTGGCCGCGAGGTTTGAGCTCCACTTCGTCTTCCCTAATTGACAAAACGAAGAACAGAATAACTTTTTGCCTTGTTCTTTGAGTCGAGAACAAGGGTGAAGATCTTGTTTTTGTTCTTCCTTATCGATTAATGTTACAACAAAATTGCCGGTAGGAGGTTGATCTTGTTACATTGCAAACTCGATTTCACCCATAGATCGAGTGTAAACACCATATTGCTTGAATATGAATTAGAATTCTCAATTTCATGATGATGATCTATGCAATAGCTAGCCCCAATATCTATTTGGCAATTAATTAGAACTTCCAACACCAGCAACTGATTATGAATCATTGTAGAAGTTGATGATCAATATTCTAATTTCCAGAATACTAACTACCAAAGAAGAAACTTAATTCTCTACTCTAGTTATTCCAAGTATGTATGCCTCTACAAAAATCCTGTTGCAAGAAAATTTGGTATCTGCAGAATTAAAAAAACTCAAACCTTCCAGGACTTGTTCAAAGTGGTCTAATAACTGTCAGTGTAGCCCATGTAGCTTTCTACCTTTCCCATCTAACTCTTCCATTGTTTCACCTCGTTGAACTTCTGTGAAAATCGCCCTCTTGCCATTGATTCTGCAAGTTGTCCTAGACGAGGTCAATGTTGATGTCCCCATTGCGAGGAGTAAGGTTGAAGCCACTTGCAAGCTATGGTATTGGAATTAACAATTATGTCAGCATTGGAGTTCTCCAACATGAAGTAGGTGATACAAATTGCTTCAGATGTGGATGAGAAATCTCAACATGATATGAATTGATGGAGTTAGCGGCCATGAATGAAACAATAACCATTGTGGGATAAACAAAATCTCTCCTTTTGTTGGCATTGGCACCCTGCATTATCTATGTCCATCATTTCTATGGCAAGGATGTACAAGCAATGACTTAACGCCGCCTTTTGTTCGATTGCTTCCTCTATGACTGAACAACATAACAATGTCTCGTTTTCTTGTCTATGTATCTGCTGTTTATTTGCAAGCTTAGGTGTGTTTTTCACCGAGTCCTCATTTTTCTGCTTATAAATGATTTATTCCTCCGACCCATTTAGATAAGAAGATCATTCCAAGGGTGGCCACTGATGTGAAGCTAATATGCGGCGGCAAGATTTTGGAGAACAGCAAAACAGTTGCCCAATGTAGATCACCTTTTGGCGAAATTCCTACTGGGTTTATCACCATGCATGTTGTCGTCCAACCATCGTCGATTAAAATTAAAACAGGTAAGCTTATTGTTATCGATGTGGATCTTTTTGATCTTCCCTGATACTAAACTAGCATATGAATGGATTTATTGTTCTTACTTAATTTAGTTTATTAGATGCATTACTTAGCTTTCATCTGAGCGATAAGGTTGCTACCCCTCTGCTGTGTCCTCGAGAGGGTGCCCCAATGTGCTCAAATATCGCGATGCTTCAACTAAAAGGAGCCTTCACTTGATGAGTCAGTAAAATAAGAGTGTGGTTGAGCTCAAAATCTGAAAACAAAAAAAACTTGCGATCGCTTACAGTGGTTCTTTGTCAATCATCTCAGTAGTTTTACAACAGAGTAGAATGGTTTTTTGTTTATCGATCATCATGCTCCCCGGAAACCTGCCAAAGTTGCCACTGAAAACTATGGATTTTTTAACTTTTTTTTTTAAATGAGTAAACGCTGTAAAATTTTGTCTTCAAATATGCACTGGTCGCTGATTACTCATTGACAAACAACACCAGGAGAGAAGGTAGGCGAGGCGTCGAAGAAGACCACCTGTTCATGCACTATACTGTAGAACTAAGAGCTCCGTGGTGACTGCAGTACTCCGTAGCGGCCAAGGTGTCGTCGACGTCTCACTTGCCTCCTTACTTGATTTGTGCTGTGCATAATCCTGGTTTGGTGGGTGGTGTATGCCTGTGTTGATCTCTAGTTCTCCTGGCACTATATTTGTAGTCGCATTAGCTGCACAAGGATTTTTTTTTTTTTTTTTTTTGTGACAATTTAGCAAAAACATGTCCTTCTTAAATGGAAATGAGCAAAGGTGGCGAATATTTATGCTTTTTGAACCAAGAAGCACTAAACTCTTTTATGGATGTGACTGATTTAGATTTGGACTATAATTTATTAGATTTTCTTGTATTCAAGAAAGTTTTTTTTTAAATAAATAGATAATAAGGTGATTTATAAATTAGTTTAGACTTAGTCACGGCGAACTATAGATCAACTAAACAAATTGCATATCAAATTAGAAGTTGACCTATTCCAGCTAACTCGGAATGGACACGGGGTATTATTTAACAATTTTATATAAATACATATATGATATTTAGAACCTAAAATTGGATATATAATTTTTTGTGAATCGTGCAACTCGATCATAAAATTTTAAAACTTTTTTGTTTTTTGGAAAACATAGATATATTACGAAGTCATTAAATACTATATAACAACCAAAAGTTAAAAAAAAATTTGGTTCATGAGGGGTTTTTTTAGGCACCCTTTTAGTGTCATACAAATGTTTGAACTAGGGCATCCTGAATAGTACAGGGGTGCTCAATCATCACTAGAGAATTATGTGGTCCTAATTAAAAATTAAGGAGGATGAGAAGGATCTTACGATATTAAATTTATTGTATAATTAAGATTATTTAATCACCAACTAAACTCAATCTAATTGGCACCGTGGATCGGTGTCAATTGGGCTGAGGACTTGGTTAGTTACCTGTTGGGCTTGATGGGCTAAAAACGACCTAATTAGATATAATCTCTCACTAATTAATCATTCATATCTATAACTAGTTCACGAAGAAGAATGAATTTTAGCCTTAGGGTTGCTCCGCGGATGGTCGATCCTCTACTCTTTCTTCCTCTAATCTAAGGAGCTAGTACATTTCTTAGGGCATTCCCCGTGGAAGCTCCTTTGAACTTCCACTGAGTGAGTTGGCATGGGAGGGACCGCTCTCTTTCACTGTGTGAAGGAGGGAAGTAGGAGTGGCTCTCTTTCTTTTTTATATATATATACTTTTTTGTTTTTTAGTTAAAAAAAAAATTTGATTAATGAAAACAAATCTATCAACAAAAATAAAAGAAACGTTGCAGATTTATTCGTTGAACAACGATTGATTTTTTAGCCGTTGTTTAATGATTATTTTTTAATTTTTTAAAAAATAAATTTTTTCTATAAATACATCTTTATTCACTCATTCATTTTACGTCTCCTACAAATCTTTTCTTCTCTATTCTTGTGATCATGACGAACTGAAATGCACCCGAGTGTCATCACAGGAGTTTTGCCGAGTGAAAAAAATATTCAGAGAGAGAGAGGAACACAAATATATAGATGAATTATCAGTCACTCCTTTCTGCTCAAGATCACTACAAAAAAAACAGAAATTTGGGACGAATTTAGCGACGAATTTTAAAAAAAAAATCGTTGCAAAAAAAATTTGCGACGAATTTAGCGACAAAAAATTTTTTGTTGGGAATTAAACGTCGCAAATATTAGCGACGAATTTTTGCGACGAAAATTAGGGACGAATTTTAAATTTCGTCGCTAATTTTGTTGCAAAAGTTACCCCGATTTTTAAAATTCATCGCAGAATTCGTCGCAAAATTTTGCAACGAATTAATTTTTTCGTCGGAAATTTTCGCAACGAAATAAGGAATTCGTTGGTAAATTTGCGACTGATACAAATTCGTCGCAAAAATCATCGCAAAATTCGTCGCAAAAAACAATTTTCTGCGACGAATAAATTTTTTCGTTGGTAATTTTCGCGACGAAAAAAGTAATTCGTTGGTAAATTTGCGATGTTTCCAAATTCGAAATTGGTCAAAATTTATGCGATTTAATTCTTTTCGCTAAAATATATGCGATTTAAATATTTTTCGCTGCAAAATTGGTAAAAAATTGTCGCATGGATTCGCTAAATTATCGGGTAATTTCATTTAATTTAAATTTTAAATTGGCCGCAAAGGTTCGCAGATTTATCGGGATTTAGCAACGAATTGAGATATTTAATCGCTAAATTTGTCGCAAAATAAAAAAATTTGTGATTTATTACATTTTGATATTCTATCGTATATACAAATAATCACACACACACAACAAAATACAATAAGTTCTAATATCCAAATAAATACATTCAATACAAACAAAACACACACACATTCAATACAACAAAATAATATTCAATAATATCCAAAAATATTTGATATCTAAATAAATACAAAGCAACACAATAAGTTAAGAACAAAACAACATTCCAAATAAAAAGTTATATCCTACAACATTTTAAACATCAACATAGTTATGATATCCAAATAACAATGTCTACAAAAGATCATAACACATGGGGAAAAAAAGAGAATCTGGCAAGTAATCGCGCGCCGACATTCTTCTACCTGCATTAGAAAACAAAAAAACAGCAAAAAGTATCATACATTAAAAAAAATTATATACTAACACGAAAATAAATATGCAAAGACTTACAATGATGTGCATTTTCAACCGTCATAAGGATTGACTTCATAGATCATTCTTGTTTAATGCAAAATAAAAAGTACTAATAAAAAATGTAAAAAATGAAGGAGTAACAAACTAAATAAACTAAACAATTTTAAAGGTACTAATTAAAAACATGCATACAATATCATCATCGTCGCCACCATCATCGTCTTGACTCGGAGGAATATGACTTGGACCAGAAGTAAATTGCTGAAACTGGCGCATAAGAAAGGCTTGTTGTCGTCGCATCTCTATCATTACCTGATCCCTTTGTGAGTTTTGATGTTGTATTGCTAAAATTTGCTGATCTCTTTCATGTATTATGCCCTTCAAATTGCTAACCTCCTCAGTCAAGTTGTGTATCTGTGCCGCTACTGCTGGTGGAGTAGAAGAAATAGATCTACGAGGAGCATTATGCATTCTGCTCAGAGAACTCATACCTAGTATCCTTCCCCCTTTGGATCCTCCGATCGCCTCGAGCCATAAATCCATATCATTACTAGCGGATGGCTCGGATCCTCAAGATCACCGTCGTCTCCCAAATTCTGAGATGAGGATAATCGATCATATCTCTCCTACACAAAATTAAAAATTTAATCGAGCATTTACATAACTAATAGAATTAAAGTTATAAAGTAAGTTTAAAGATTATTTCAAACCTTAATAGCTCGAGCTCTATCTCCACTCCAAGTCTTATCTTTTTTTTTGGAAAGTGCGAACGAAAGTATCTATAAATTCCGGCTCCTTTCCCAATTCCTTAGACTAAATATAAGAATGTTAGAAATAAAATAATAATCTGAAATAAATTTAAAAACTAATTGTAGAATTTAAAAATTACCAATCTACGTGAATGCTCCTCGATATTTATAGATCACTTTGCGTATATTTGCGGATAAGTCTCGAATTACAGGCTTGATTTAATTTATTACATTGACTTCTTTTTGCTCTCATCAGATTGCCAATAATTGGAGATTTTACTCCAATTTTCGTGACACTGGGTTTTTCGATGGGATTTGGCATGACTCGATACATGCGAGGATATGATCGACATTTTTTTAAAAATTCTTTTGACTTCAAGTCTTGACTAGGGTCCCAAATAAATCAGAGATGGAAATAAAACAATTGATTATATAATCACTTATTTAATATATAAAATGAATAAATTATACTGAAACTCGCACCACCATAATTCTTTTGTAGGTCTGGCGTGCTCAGTATGACAAAGAATCTCCTCTCAATAGTTATTCACGATTTTATTGATCTCGCGAATAAGCAGTCAATTTTCAAACCTATGATCAAGTGAAAAAAAATTTAATAAATAATTAAGATAGTTTAAAAATTATAATACTTATATTACTTACGAATCTCCCATAGGAAATATATATGGTCGACTTTCGATGTTCTCGGTGGAGAGTGTCAGTGTATAGGTGAATCGAATGGGATGGTGTCTTGTGAATGAGATGGTACTGGCGGCTGATCATGTGAAGGTCCAGGAAGATCAGGAGGGCAAGTAGGTATAGTGCTGGCAGGCGGTGGATCAGTTTGCCCACTACTAGTACTCTGTCGTCTCTGTCCACCACGTCGAAACTATCAACAAAAAACAAAATTAGAATAAAGAAAATAAAACTTTTATGCTTAATGAAGAACATGAAAAACTTACAATATGCATAATGAAGATATGAGAGACTGCGACCGCGCTAAGCTACGATGATTTCACCACTGATAACCTATAAAAACAAATTATACAAAACATACAGAGACAAAAGATATAAATTTAACAATGAGACATTATATACACAAATAATTGAGCTAAGAAAATTTATAAAATTATAGTTTAAAACTAAAATTATATATATAAAAACTTACCCTAGACGTCAAATTTCAAAGTCCTCATTATCATCTTCCTCATCCTCATCAGTATCTTCCTCCTCGTCCCCCTCCTCCTCTTCCTCCTCGTCCCCCTCCTCCTCGTCCCCCTCCTCCTCTTCATCATGATCATCAATTTCAGTTGCATCCACGTTTATCACTACTCCGCTGGGATCTCGTAACGTTGTAATTATATATTCCTCGGTATTAAACATATTTGTAACTTTGTCTTGTTGATATGCAATGTCTTGCCAGCGCTCTTCAATTTTTTTCCGTGCTTTTGTTTTGAAATGCCCACCATTCATTTTTGTCACGCCTCAAACTAGGATATGGAGCATAGAAAACTTAAATCGCTTGTTGTGCCAAAATAAATGGTTCATACCTCTTATAAAATCTTTTATGATTTACTTCAACCAAATTATACTGTGGATGCACCTTCATCCCCCTGACGGGGTCAAACCAGCGACACATAAATAAGATAACTCGCATCTCCGGGATAATAATCAATCTATAATTTCATCCAGCAAACCATAAAATTCATTGCTTGCACCTCCATCATTGGAAGACTGAACACATACTCCACTATTCATTGTACTTTTTCCATTTCCATATTCTTGAGTGTGAAAATTATATCCGTTTATGAAATATGCTGGCCAAGTGCGTACCATTGATTTTGGACCCCATGATAGATGGATTAGCAATTCTTGTTGAACGTGAGTTTGATTATCATAAACCTATACTCAAATGAAAATGATATTTATTTAAAAGTTAAGATATGTGTAAACAAAAATGAGGTAATTAAATCGCTTACATATGATGATTTGAACCATGGTGCAAATTCCGATCGCATATGATCAAAGTCACGTGTCGGGATTTCGAGTATAAGTTTTGGAAAATCCTATTATAAAAAATTGTATTATAACATAAACAAATTAACACTTGACGAAGAAATAGGAAATATATACTAACTCAAATATGGCGATACTCGACAATTAAGTAAACTATATCGTTGTATTACATATGGCCCACTCTTTCGACCAAGATAATTAAAAATTGAGAAAGAATTTAAATTGGGATCGACAGGACCTTCATCATTCCTTCCGGATTGCATCTTTTGGTCGAACGTGAGGCTCAAAATAATATGATGCAAAAGTTGTTACTTCCTCCACAATATACGATTCACAATGATAGGCTGACATGTGCCTTATTTTTCACTTTTTTCTTCAAATGATATAAGAATCTGATTGTAATATAACAAATTGTATTAGAAATGAATATATAAAAAAATTAAACATTTTTATGCAATTTTAACGAAATATAGAATATGCGAAATATACCTTTCAAAAGGATACATCCATCGATAATGAACTGGTCCTCCAACTTTGGCCTCATATGGCAAGTGAACCAAAAGATGTTCCATCAATCAAAAAATGCAGGAAAAATCCTTTCTAAATTGCACAAAATAATTGGAATGTCTCTCTCTAACTTCTCCATGTGTGAATATCCCAAAATCATGAGCATATATCATGAAGAAAAATACTTAACTCTGTAATGACACCCCAGACAAAATTCGGTAAGAGTTCTTTAAAGGCAATAGGAATAAGTCTTTCCATGAATATATGGCAATCATGACTTTTCAAACCCATCAATTTGCATTCCTTCATATCGACACATCTCCCAAGATTAGAAACATACCCATCAGGAAATCTCAATGACTTCAACCATTCACAAACAACACGTCTCTGTTCCTTATTCAATGTATAAACCGCTTTGGTTTCGTCCTCTACTATTTTCATCAGGTCGTTTGCAAATGAGTCGCATATCTTTTCTTACATTCAGATTATTTTTTGTTTTTCCGGTGATATCCATCACTGTATTTATCAGATTATCAAAAACATTCTTCTCAATATGCATAACATCGAGATTATGATGAATCAAATTACTAAACCAATACGGTAACTCCCAAAATATACTTCGTTTGGTCCATTTATGGTTGCTTCCATATTCATAAGTTGTATCATATGGCTCTTCAATAATGAGATGGAAAGTGAAGAACTCGTACTAAATATCTTGACGGTACCAATCTCAATGGCGAAGGTGTTCTTTCAATTCGATTCCTAGTGAATTCATCTTTATTCCTTCTGAAATTATGATTTAGTGATAAAAATTGTCTGTGACAATCAAAATAACTCGGCTTCTTACCATGCTTCAATCTAATCGACTTTGATCTCTCCATACATATTGGGCATCCTAAGATCCCCGCAGATCTAACCCGATAGCATACCATGCCTGAAAGTCATTTATGGTCCAAAGAAGAGCAAACCTTCATTACAAACATCCGATTAGTATGAACGTCGATGTAGGAAAACCTTCATCCCATAGTTGTTTTAGCTCTGCAATCAATGGTTGCATATAAACATCTATTAACTTCTTCGATTTTTGGGCTGTGCACAACCAATGTTAAAAACATATACGGTGTTTTCAGCATCCCAAAGCGGAAGATTATACGGAGTTAATATAATCGCCAACAAGAATAATGTCTTCCCGATTTACCAAATAGAGAGCAAATCCACAACACAGAGACCTAACCTAATATTTCGAGTCTCCTTCGCAAAATCGGATATGTTCTATCAAAATTTTTCCACGCCTCTGCATCGATGGATGACATTAGTCCTCTTACATGCTCGATGATTTGCATGCCAAGTCATGTTCAAGTAGCTTGTCTTTGATGCATAAAACCTTTGTAACCTAGGAGTTAAAGGCAAATAAAACAACTGACTATATGATTTACGTCGCTGTCGCCTCCTACTAGTGCTCTTGTACCTATCTTGATTCTGAATTTACAAACATCCACATTTGCATCATCTCCCAATATAACATACAACCATCTCTCGCACACATCAATTCTTTCCACCGAGACCTAATTCTTTCATCGCTTTTTCATACTGCACAAATCATTGGCAAGATATTATCACGGCAATGCCTCTTCAAAAGCTTGAACAAAATTATTAAAACACTCTTGGACACATTGTGCTCGCCTTGACATTCAACATTCTTGCGGTGAGCGATAGTTTAGTGTAGTCTCACAACGACCCATAAAGGTGTATCTGCAAAGACTCAACACCTCCCGAAATTTGAGATATGCTTCATTATTCATATTCGACCGATATCTATTACGTGCACCTCTTCCAAGGGTGATGCATTAGTAAACATTTGCTCATTGTTGGAGGACAACTCAAGTTGCACCTTATGATTGGGGAATCAAATTCGGCCCCGCTACATCATATATCATCCTCTGATATGGATTTAATTGATTATAATCACTTTGATCCCTAGAGACTTGTGTGTTGTGTCTATCATAAACTTCATCAGATATAAATGGTTCACCATGACCTGTCCATTATAGTAATTTACAGCGAATCCAAATCTACAAAGATGCTCAAACTTTGCATAGACGGTAAAAATCTACCATTGTGACACTTTCGCACGGACACCTTATCCGTTACCATCCATAAACTCAACATTACTAGCCATAAATTTAAAAACTCTTGCAACCCACTCATAAATTCATCAGTCAAACCCCGACGTTCAGGTAAATTCCTATTATACATCCAACTCCTTTCACGCTGCATTTTGTCTGTTTTCAATCAATTATATTAATATCAACTCCTAGAAATTACAATAATACGCATATACAGTTAGTTCACATATGAATTCACTATGTTTAACAATCTTTAAACATAACCGAAAAATGACTACAGTTGTATAGAAAGCTTACTGTTAATTTAGGTTTAAACATTTTGGGATGTTTAAACCTGAAATGTTAAACAACTTAAGTTGATTGTGACAATTAATATCACAAATGAACACATTGAAAGGTAATGTGTTGGGGTTTCGATCTTAACGAGGACATCAGGACTTAAAATGAGGGTGATTGTGAAAAAACGAATTTAGTGTCAAATTATGAATTGTGGGCTAATAATATATATATAGAAGCTTTATAAGCTTAGATGAGAGAGTTATTATTAACATAGGTCTAGAAGTTTTGTTAATCGGCCAATTCTCTCATCTAAGCAAGCAGTGACAACAAACTAATCAAATTTATTGAAAATGAAATATACTCATTGCAATTTTATCATTTAAGTCAAATTATTGTTGTAGATGTATAACAATCGTCGCAAATGAGACAGATCAAAATGTATCACCACAAGTTAATACTAATCTAATAAGCCTTAAACACTAGCTCCCCCACCACCACTGACTTTAAGATGCTTGTAATTTCTCAGGTAGATGTGCATGATTTGTTCATCTAAGCCTTATAAACTGCTTGTTTTATCCCATAACTTCCTATATGTGACTAAACAAAATCATAAAATATTCCAACTTAGTACTTAGCATTATTTGGTATGTGAACCCAAATGGCAAATTAGCTTATAAGCTTACGTAGTTTCTGATTAACTATATATAGTTACAGAATAAATAGGATAACAAAGATAAAACTTCGTAGTTAATTATCGAATTAAATATAAGAAAAAAATAAATTCTGGGGGCACGCGACCGGAAGGTAGGATACCCGGGCGCGGCCGGTCGGGCCGCGGTGGGGGCACGCGGCCGACCAGGCACCGGCGAGGCATCGCCGCTTAGTCACGGCCGGCGGGCGGCGGGCGCGGTCGCAGGGGCGCGCGGGTCATGGCGGCGGTGGGGCACGCGGGCCGGACGAGGGCGCCGACGCCGCGGGCGCGGCCGGATATGCGCGACGGCTGGCCGGCTTGCCGACGAAGCACCGCTGGCGGGCCGGTGGCGATGGCCGTCGGGTCATGGCTGGCGCCGGTCTCGGGTGACGCGGCAGAAGGCGGACGCGGTCGAACGTGACGCCGCAGCGCCAAGGCGAGGATCTAAGACGACTACGGCGGAAAGGGAAGACGACGCGAGGAGAAGAAGCCGAGAATTGAAGGCGCGGAGGGGAAAGCTAGGCGATAAATGAATTAACTTTTGCAACGACCGGATTCGCTGCAAATTTGTAACGAATCCGATTCGCTGCAAATTTAAAAAACATCGCTTAATTTTTTTATTTTGCAGAAAATTTGCAACGACTGATTCGATTGCAAATTAAAAAACATCGCTTTAATTGTTTTTTATTTTGCAACGAATCGGATTCGTTAGTAAATTTGCAACGAATCCAAGATTCGCTGCAAAAAAAAATAAACTTACCGTTTTAAAAAATTTTAATTTTAATTTTAATTTTTTATTTTGCAACGAATGCTGGATTCGTTGCAAAAAATTGCAACGAATCCAGGATTCGTTGCAAAAAATTCCAACGAATCCGTGGATTCGTTGCAAAAATTTGCAACCAATCCAGGATTCGTTGCAATTTTGCAACGAATTTTATTTTTTCGTTGCAAAATTTCCGACGAAAATTTATTTCGTTACAAATCTGCGACGAAACCTAAAATTCGTTGCTATATTTGTTGCAGATTTACAACAAAAATAATTCGTTGCTAAATTTCGTCGCAATAAAACTGTTTTTTTTAGTGTCATAGACTCTTTTTATAGGAGTCCTTAGCTCCCCAAAACTATTCAAATAAAAACTCTTAATTGTTTTTATTCGTCAATAAAAAAATGCAATCGTTTTGAGCAATTAATTAAGACGTCGTCGCCACCAGTCGTTTTCGTTATAATTGAGCAAAAACAATTTGTATGATAAAATATTGATTCATTCGTTTGGACAAATTTAATCATGATTGATTCGACATTCGATACGTACAAATCACACTCATAAACGAATCTCTTAAATTCAACATAATTTGGATCTTAAATTTGAATCTTTTATTGGCGTGCACATGAGAGAGAATCGCTTTCGATATATTTATTTATACAATATCAATCAATCATTGAATCTTAAAATTTTCAACGTGAACCAAATCTTCGTACATAATAAAATCTCTTTCATCTGCTTTTCCAATCACGTTTCCAACCAATAGAGCAACCGTTTCTTCCATGAGTACTTTATGGCGAGCTTCGTAACTTTTGATTTGGATATCAATTCTTTAGATGTAGTTGATATATAATTAATCTAGTCCACTTGCAGGCTTACCACTATACTTTTTTAATGAGTCCCTACCACATAACACATTGATTGAGTAGGATAATTAAATTAATCTAGAGCATGAATTAATTTTGAAAAAGAATCTAAAATTTTTCTTTTACATCATGTGATCTTTCTCGGTACTGACCAAACGCGTCAAGATTAAAGACGCTCCACGATTTATCTTTTTTACAATTAATGATCATGGATTTACCGTTTCAATCTTTTTACAAAACTATATTTTTTCAGATATCCCCACGGGATAGTACGTTGATTGAGACAATGTGACAGTTGCAAAATAGATACGGATTGATTTCGAAGGAAAGTCTAAAATTTTTGTATGGACTCAAATGACTCTCCATTGTCTTTAGTCAACGTATAAAATTCAAAAGGTCCTCTGTCACGCCCCGAGGTAGACTCTGTCCGGCCAACGGACGACACCCCCTTATGACAATTTCAATACGGTACAAAGTCGCAGCCAGTATAACACATATCGAAAATGTATAACAACACAGCAAAACGTATAACATCAATAGCGGAAGCCAAACATAATGGAAATACAACTCAACAACATCGGTACATCGGTATATCCGTCCATACCAAAAACAGAATCTCATATCGAATATCACAAGAGCAAAATACATCACGATCTCCAATAGCAATAAAAGTCCATATGTAGATACATGAGATGGGAAACAAAACCCTCGGAAAAACAGCGAGATGGGATCGGGTGGCAATGCTCCAAGTCTCTGCCAAAGTCTTCTATCTACTACCTGGGCGACAGGAAACCCAGGGTCCAGGGTGGTGAGTATAAAACTCAGGGGTAATATATAGAAGTGCATGAACAACATACAGGGTAAGAGATCTACAAGTATACATGTGAAGATCTATGGTGTATGCAAAGATGAGTCCAACAGACATACAAGATTAAGCATAGTAATCGAATCACATATATGTCCTACTCATAGCATAAATGAAGCGGATCGACTTACATAAAGTAATGTACATACATCATTCCTCCATATGATCTATAACATCCTCGAATGTATATCATGACATAATCCAAATAGTACACACTCATGCTCAACACATGCAATAACGGTATATAAAATATGCAAAAGGCATGTAGCATGATGTACAATCATACGCAAAGAATCAAATGCAAGATCTCACGCATATGTAAAACATATATCAAATACATACATACATATATATATCAAGAATGCATATGCATGGTCATCGTCATGACCGGCCCAACCACGACTCCAGAGTGGCTGTGGTGGCACGACAAATGACAACTAGCCCGACTTTAGCTACCACTACTCTCGAAAGTGGCCGAAGTTGGGTAGTATGAATGAGTAGTATATAAGCGCAAAGCTAACTACTCCTAGGGTCCCCGCCGCAAGCCACGCCGTCCCTACCCATGAGTAGACAAGCGCCGCACATAAGACAACCGCACGTCAGAATAACCACCATCTATAGTAGTGCTAACACCACTCAAGACAAGGCCAAAAGATCTCCAGCCTACTACCATATATAGTGGTCGAGCAACATCTAATGCTCGCCTCAACCCTCGCTACCACTACCCCGAGTGGCCTGGGAGGCAGGATTTCCGATGACCCGCCTCTTCCACAAGGAAGACTCCACAAGATGCATGCAAATGTAATGATGCATAGCCACACATACATCCCCTACAACACTCCCTAATCCACAAGGAGATCTAGTCAACAAAAGTCAACCATGCAAGGACGATTGATCCAGAATCCCCAACTTACTTACCTATGTATGTATAAATAGGTTCATCAAGTTAACTCACTAATATATGTACGGTACAACGACCGAGGACTCATCACCTAACCTAGTGATGGAACCCGGTAACCCCATCTAAGTCCACACTAGTGACTACATGCATTTAACTGAATACCTATCAGCTAACAAACAACCAGGGTTATAATTTCTATCCGAGATAAAGGTATTTATAGATTAACAACAATATCTCAAAGATCGCAGGTTAAGTACAAGCACAAGATACAATATGAGTGGATCTAAGGTAAACAAGAATAACCATATGTAAACTATCATGCACTAGAATTGATCAAACTACCGGACCAGGTAGATATTACCCACCTGATACGAAGCTCGTATAATCCTCACGGCCGCGGGCCTGCTTCGTATCCCAAACCTGCACATAATAACAAATTAGGATTTAGCATAACACTCCAATAATAATACGAATAAATACTATTTTATATTCGTATTATTTTCCCGTCTACGAATAAGAACCATACTTATCCCAACTTCGTTACACTACCTAGGTCAACTACATAGATCTCTAAGTCTAAACAGGTCAAAGATCCATTAATATTACTCGAGCACCAATACCCGAAACAACAAGCCTAACCACTCATTGGCAATTCAAATTCACTATACTACCCAAATCCACAATCACAATATCAACTCTATCATCACAACTCTCCTTTCTACGAACACCCATAGCCGGCACAATCCTTGGTTAGGAACAATCCATCCTTACCTCAAATAGATTACAACCCAATCAAACCATCCACAGAACCTACATTTAATCACTCGATCTCCTACACAATTAACACCACGGAAAGCCTAATTAACCACTTTCCCCATCTTGATTTTCTCCCGACAGCAGCTCCTCACCCTTGACACCAAACGGAGCATCTTCGGCAACACCTCTGTTGATCTACGCTCCGGAAACAATCCAGATCAAGCACATCGACAACCATAACCACACAGAGTTTTCCACAGCCGATCATATATAAAAGAAATCCCTAACAATCCTGACAACCCAAACATCAACAAGAATTCCCAAGCAACAATACTCGAATCAACAATCTCAATTACTAATCGACAACTAACTTTTTCCCGAATAACCCAAATCCCACAATCACACTTTAACAGAACACAAATCAATTTATACCACAGCTTATAGTATTCGGTTAGATCCATCTTACCGCGATCCCAACTCTACCGGTGGCGAAATTCCCAAATCTTGTCTGCTCGCCGAATCAGATCAAGCTCTTGATCACTGCCAAACATAGATCTAAGCTAAAATCATGCCAACCACAGCTAACAGCAAAACCTAATCTCGGAAGGGAAGACGACTCTCGAGCCTTACCTCTGATGGCAGCTTGCTGCCGCGCCAACGACGCCGCTGTCCGATGGGAGTGTCGCCGCGATTTCCGTCCAGGCGAGAACCCCCCTTTGATCCCCCGGCCGGAGATCTACCAAATGGCGCCGTCGAGCTCCTCGCACCGGACGCCGACGAGATCGGCGAGGAGAGCGCGCGGCGAAGATGCGTTCGGCGCGGAGAAGAACAGAATGAGGCGGAGAAGAAGAAATGGAAACCGAAATCGCGATCTGCCGAAATCGGTTCGTTCGACAACTTATAAATGCCGTTCGCCTGATCCGGTTAACCCAGCTCAACCCTAACCCAATCCGATTGGGTTCAGCCCAATTTCGGCCCAGTCCATTACAGCCCAGGCCCAGTTCGGCCCAGCCCATCTCAACCCACTATTTAAGCCTAATTAATCCCCTAATTAATCCTAATTAATTAACGAGTTAATTAATATATATATATATATATATTTTTTTTTTTTCGTATTTTACATCCTCGTAATTTATCTTCCTCGTAATGACTATAAAACAAATCAATAAAAATTATTAGATTAACGATTTCAATCTTTATCGACAGTATAGACTACTTTATATCTCCTAAAATAGAGTCCACTGATGAGTTCATAATTGCCACAAAACCATTATGACTGAAAGCGAGCGAGCGGGCGGGGCATCGATATGCATGCTGTTTGGCAACATCTGTTGTTTGCAAGTGGTGGAGGAGAGTGGAACAAACAATCGTTGCCAAGCAGGCATACAAACTTTTTTTTGTTGTCACTTGTTCTCTAAGTAGCAAATGCTCTAATGTCGTGCAACTTTATATTCTCGTTAGGTTTCCATGTAACTGAACCTATTACCACTCTGACTGAGAGAGATTCGAAGATGCACTTGCACTCTGTAATTAAGGAGGCAAAGATATAAAACTGCAGAAAGCAGAGGATTCTGCAGGGAGAATGCCGCCAAGTGTTCGTTCTGGAAGTGACGAGGAAATTAATTGCAGGCAATGGGACAGTCGAGAGACAGCGTATAATGGCTGCCATTAAACTATGGGCATGATACACTAGTTTTTTAATTAACGAGTGGGTTCTCCACTCTGTTAGTTGAATGGAGGAAGGAATTGGAAATCTATTAGTCAGTCTAGCTTCTCCTTTCCTTTCCTTGTGGAAAAGGTGGATATGTTGGATGGTGGGAGACTCTTCCCTAATATTGGTCATCGTGATCGATCACCATGAATGGTGCTTCTGCTATATGTATAAATAATAGGAGATTGTGTGCAAAGGGCACGGCGCTATGGTAAAAATTGAAAAATATTTTATAGAAAAATATAGTTTAATCTTTGTTACGATATCGTTCGACGACGAATTTAAAAAAAATTTATTTAGACGATCCTGAAACCTAAAAGTTTATCCGATGGATGGAGTATGAATTCGACATTAGATTATCGTTCAGAGATAACGCGATCGTAAATTTCAGTCTAAATCGTAAAAAAATTACGAGCGCTTCTGTGATTTACTTTTAAAGGTCGATGGAGACCACGAGTTTCAATTTTATCCGGTTTAATTATTGAAAAGACATCTTAAAAATCCATAGAACAGAGTCGATCATTCTTAAAAATTAATCGGATAAAAAATTCAAATATTCAGTGACGATAAAAAAAAAATAGCAGATTGAATCATAATGCCTGCTGTAACAAGGGAAGTGCACTGATGACGTTTTCAACTTTGCTCTGGTTGGCAAGCAACTAATTGGCTTTATGGTCAGCATATGTGCCTGCTTGACTAATCAACCCTAGTGCATGCTTTACACCATCGTCCTCTTCCTCGCTCTCTTTAAGCTCCTGCATGTTCATTCACCTCCATCGTGAATATTATTATACTTTCTGTTGAACCTCCGTCCAAATCTTTCAGAAAGTAAAGAAATTATCAGGCCAGATATAATTATAAATAAGATGGATCTATCCTTGAAGAGAAAGCCGATGGGATATGAATATCTAACGCGAGTACTCAAGAAATCGAATAGAATACGATAAGATTTAATTTTATCAAAATTTTATGGCACATACAATTGTTATAAATTGAAATGATGGTATAAAAATGATTTAAATTTAGTGAAATTCGTCTCAGCGTTCTCAAAAAGATTTGAAAATTATGTGAAGAAGAAAAAAACAGATCGTTTATATATAGAGTGCTAAGGCGACACGTTGAAATTCTCTTCACCGATAATTAAGAAGCAAAGAAGTCTGTCAAAATATTCAGCTTTATGAAAATTATATATATATAATGAAAATTCTTCTCTTACTATGCGTATAAAACTGATATTCAATAACTAAATTAAATTCGCAAATTTAATTAGATCATCTTGTCAAATTTAAATCAATATAATACAAAAGAATATATTACTTACTCAACACGTAAACCCATCAAAATATAAAATTAATCAGAAGCTATATGGAATTGTTGCAAAAAGGATACTCATAGCGCGAGTTGATGATTGTGCTTACCATAACTAAGCTATCATGGTATTTGGATGAATATAATACACGAAAGGTGTTGCATTGCACTCGGAATAATCTAATATCATCGATTAGTTAATTTCCCAGCAGCTGGAACTGGAAGTTCTTAGAACTCTTTAGACGTGAATGTACATATATACAAACGATTTGTTGGCTTAATTCGGTAGAACAAACAAGTGTTTTTATGAATCGCTAGACTTTTTATTGATCACTACTAGCTAGCTAACCAGAAAGGGATCTTTACCTAATTAAAGTGCGCGATAATGTGGCGTGTCTGTGAGGATCGATTAAACAAATTAGTTTAGAGCGATATGATCACTAAGCTTCCTAAAATGTCACACCGTCGGAGCAGTGGCCTTGATTATGTTATCATTTCCCTCCCACATTGGGTGCCTATAAAAACCCAGGCATGCCTTGATCATGGAATCAGAACTGCCATTAATTTGTTAATTAGAAACGTTAGTTTAACAAATTAAAATGGCGCGAAGAGCAGTCCTCCTTTGCATTGCAGCAGTGCTAATGCATCTGGCTTTGAGCAGCTCCTCTGTGGGCATCAATGCCACAAGACTTGGCAAGGCGAGCATGAGTCAAGCTGCAGGGCATGGCTGGGCCAGTATTGATAGAGAGCAAAAGCATTTAGAGAAGGAGGAAGTTAGCAAGCGCCGGAGTCCGTCTGGCCCTGATCCTCAAACGTCACCACCTAACCACCCTTCCATCTCCGAGCCAACTCGTTTAGAAACATGCCATCGCCGACGAAGATGTTGATCCAAGAAGCTAGCACTCGATGTTATGGTCTGTGATTGGTGTATGCATATGCATGTGAATTTGCAAGTTTATGCTTTAAAACTGTAGCTTGCTTTATATATATATATATATATATATATGATCGTGTAGTAACTGTATGTGCTAATGTTGTTGTCTGTAACGTGCGTGGACAGGCAAGTATAATAATAAGACTGTGAGAGATTTGAGTATGTATGTATAACTCTATGTACAAAGATATTACTGCCGAAGATTGTTGCATGCATGGCCTCGCACAGTCGCATATATATATAGTTTGGAACTTGGATTGTTTTCATAAATAACATGAATAAAAAAACTAGGGGTTTTCTATATATCCTTATTTGTAATCAATTAATAAGTACATTTTCAAAATACTTGCATCGAGCTATTCTTCCAAATTTTTGTATAACGCAATCGAGAAGTTCAGGTTCACTGATGTGCAGTTACCCTAGAAAATCCAGCACACACAGCTAGATGTTATTTATATACAGGATTTTGATTATGTTCGTTTCCTGGAAAACAATACTAGAAACTCACTCTTATCATTTTTCTTCTCGATTTAGCTTTTTCTATTTCTTCTTCTTCAAAGGAGGCTTTGAACAATACACTGACTGGCCTGTTCTACCAACAAGAAAATCTTAAATCGAACAGTTTAGATACAGTCTTAACAAACCTTCCTCAAATAGACAACCTTATCTCACTGCATGCGATCCATAGATGCCATGGGGAACAAGTTCCTGGTAGTTTAATTAGTTTAAAATACAAAAAAAAAAAGGAACTAAGATGAACATCGTGGAATACATTAAGATGCGTTGAGAGCATCGAGCTGTCGTTGTAGTTCGACAAGATCATCCTCAACTTCTTTTGTTTCTACTGCACCAGGATCTTTTGTTTCAGCAACAGGGTGTTCATGGATGAGGCCCTCCGGTAGAGCAGCTGGTTAACATTTGAGAGGGCAAGTATTAAGGAAGAAACTTTAAAAAATTTGAAATAGGAAAGAACTAGCTAGGTATTGGCATGAGTTACTGACCAGATGAAGAAGATGCATTTATGGTTTCGATCTCGCAATCATCGACACTGTACAGTACTGATATATACAAGTTAATCTAAAAGCCCCAAAATGACTGGCAAGTTTGTTCAATACACTGTAAAATGATTGGCTCTAGAAGGCTAGAACATTGTGTATAAAAATGTATAAAATTTTCGTCGTATAGGATCTCAAAGAAGAATCTATTATATATAATATTATTTTATTTTGCAAGAGACTATTTTCAAGATTTAAACTTGTGATTTTCAAATGACAAAATTATAATTTTACCGTTGCACTAAAGTTTTGTTGGAAGATGATAGGCTCTCAATTAGCTTGTTAGGAAGAGAAGAGGAGTTGTAGGATAATAGCTTGTATTGCTTCAACTTAACAAATGACTTACATTACATGTCTATTTATACTACTCAATAGAGAACTCTCATCGTTAATTGAATACATGAACTTATTCTATCTAGATACATGAATTCCAATATTCATGTTTTATTTGGTTCATGCATCAAACATGCATTCTATTGAAGTTTAATTTTACTTCTAACAAGTTTTATTAGAACATTGGGTATAATGATACAAAAACTATATATAGATGCTTGACTTCAGTAGCAAGTAAAAAAAGATAATCGAAGAAAACAGACACATTTGTGAACAGCAACTGCAGTGTCAAAAACAAAAAATTTGCGAGACAGAACATTCATTATGATATTTGCCTTATAAATAATACTAAGAATATACACTCTGGGACAAACAATTAGGATAGATGCTTTAATTTATAGAAGATTAGGCACCTTAATTATATTCCACTCATTATCAGCATGGAGCGGGCCATCATTTTCAGCAGATTCAGCTTCTAGCTTTGCTTTTGCAGCAGCTTCTCCTTAATCAATGCACTGATACAAGATAATGCATTAACATTATAGCCAAAAAAGTAGTAGGCAAATAAATGTACTTTCTATTAAACTAAGATGTAAAGGCATGTGCCACAACTTAAAAATGATAAGATACTAGAACATGTTCGGTTTACTGGAATTCATTGCTCAAACAAAATAAATTAGAGATGCACCACTCCATGAGTCTGTCTAGTTGATTGTTTGTTTATTTCCACATAGATGGCATGGTGGCTAAGACATGCAAATAGAACTTAATCGATTTCGAAGGAAATCTCTATACAAATTTCGAACCCTTTCACTGTCGTGATGTTCAGCGAATAGCTCTAGTAAAAAGAAAGTTCAAGTTATTATCATTTTGACTCTTAGCTATACTGGAAATTTTATAGCTAAACAAAAAAAAAAAAATACAATGGATAGCAATTAATTTTTAAAAAAGAATTTAAGATTGAATTTTAAATTTATAATTTTAATTAAAATATCTTTTATTTTTTATTTTTATATTTTTAAATAATAATAATAATAATAATAATAATATAAATTTATATAATTATATAAATTAATTAATAATTTATTTAATTATAATTATATTATAATTTATATAATAATTAATTTTATAAATTATATTTTTATTAATTCCTAATCTGATTTCGATCACAATGGTGTCACTACAAAAAAAACAGAAATTTGGGACGAATTTAGCGATGAATTTTAAAAAATAATTCGTTGCAAAAAAAATTTGCGACGAATTTCGCGACAAAAAATTTTTTGTTGGGAATAAAGCGTCGCAAATATTAGCGACAAAAATAGCGACGAATTTTTGCGACGAATTTTAGGGACGAATTTTAAAATTCGTCCCTAATTTTGTTGCAAAAGTTACCCCGATTTCCAAAATTCGTCGCAGAATTCATCGCAAAATTTTGCAACGAATTACAAATTCGTTGCAAAATTTCGCGACGAATTAATTTTTTCGTCGGAAATTTTCGCAACGAAATAAGGAATTCGTTGGTAAATTTGCGACTGATACAAATTCGTCGCAAAAAACAATTTTTTGCGATTTAATAAATTTTTCATTAGTAATTTCGACGTGAAAAAAGGAATTCGTTAGTAAATTTGCGATGTTTCCAAATTCGCAAAAATTTTTGCGATTTAATTCGTTTTCCGTTGCAAATATTTGCGACGAAATAATTTTCGTTGCAAAATTCGTCGCAAATTTCGTTGCAAAATTTGTCGCAGATTGGATTCGTTGCTAAATTCGTCGCAAATTTGCGACGAAATTGAAATTCGTCGCAAAGTTCGTCGCAGATTTATCGGGATTTAGCAACGAATTGGGATATTTGTCGCTAAATTTGTCGCAAAATAAAAAAATTTTGACAGATTTATTCCGTTTCGATATTCTATCGTATATACAAATTATCACACACACACAACAAAACACAATAAATTCTAATATCCAAATAAATACATTTAATACAAACAAAACACACACACATTCAATACAACAAAATAATAAGCAACATTCCAACAAAAGATATCCAAATAAAAAGTTATATCCTACAAAAATTCAAACATCAACATAGTTATGATATCCAAATAACAATGTCCACAAAAGATCTCAACACATGGGGAAAAAAAGAGAAATGTGACATTCTTCTACACTGCATTAGAAAAGAAACAAGCAAAAAAGTAGCATACATTAAAAAACTATATACTAACACGAAAATAAATATCAATGACTTACAATGATGTGAAATTTCAACCGCTAAGAATTGACTTCATAGATCATTCTGTTTAATGCAAAATAAAAAGTACTAATAAAAATGTAAAAAATGAAGGAGTAACAAACTAAATAAACTAAACAATTTTAAAGGTACTAATTAAAAACATGCATACAATATCATCATCGTCGCCACCATCATCGTCTTGACGGAGGAATATGACTTGGACAGTAAATTCAAATCCGCGATAAGAAAGGCTTGTTGTCGTCGCATCTCTATCATTACACGATCCTTTGTGAGTTTTGATGTTGTATTGCTAAAATTTGATCTCTTTCATGTATTATGCCCTTCAAATTGCTAACCTCCTCGGTCGAGTTGTGTATACGTGCGCTCACTTTGGTGGAGTAGAAGAAATAGATCTACGAGGAGCATTATGCATTCGCTCAGAGAACCCATACCTAGTATCCTTCCCCTTTGGATCCTCCATCGCAAGCCATAAATCCATATCATTACTAACAGATGGCTCAGATCCTCAAGATCACCGTATCTCTCAAATTCTCGAGATGAGGATAGCGATCATATCTCTCCTATACAAAATTAAAAATTTAATCAGAGCATTTACATAACTAACAATTAAAGTTATAAAGTAAGTTTAAAGATTATTTCAAACCTTAATAGCTCGAGCTCTATCTCCACTCCAAGTCTTATCTTTTTTTGGAAAGTCAACGAAAGTATCTATAAATTCTGGCTCCTTTCCCAATTCCTTAGACTAAATATAAGAATGTTAGAAATAAAATAATAATCTGAAATAAATTTAAAAACTAATTGTAGAATTTAAAAATTACCAATCTACGTGAATGCTCCTCGATATTTATAGATCCGCCCGCATATGTTGCAGATAAGTCTCCAGAATTACAGGCTTGATTTAATTTATTCTGTTGACTTCTTTTTTTGCTCTCATCCGATTGCCAATAATTGGAGATTTTACTCCAATTTTATGACGTGACAGTGGGTTTTTCAGTAGATTTGGCATGACTCAATACATGCCGGATATGATCGCCACATTTTTTTTTAAAAATTCTTTTAACTTCCAAGTCTTGACTAGGGTCCCAAATAAATCTCCGCTGAGATGGAAATAAAACAATTGATTATATAATCACTTATTTAATATATAAAATGAATCAATTATACCTGAAACTCGCACCACCATAATTCTTTTGTAGGTCCTGGCGTGCTCGAGTATGACAAAGAATCTCCTCTCCAATAGTTATTCACGATTTTATTGATCTCGCGAATAACAGGTACAGAATTTTCAAACCTACGATCAAGTGAAAAAAAATTGAATAAATAATTAAGATAGTTTAAAAATTATAATACTTATATTACTTACGAATCTCCCATAGGAAATATATATGGTCGACTTTCGATGTTCTCAGTAGAGGAGTGTCTGGCGGGTATAGGTGAATCAGAATGGGACGGCCGTGCCGGCGAATGAGATGGTACTGGCGGCTGATCATGTGAAGGTCCAGGAAGATCAGGAGGGCAAGTAGGTATAGTGCTGGCAGGCGGTGGATCAGTCTGGCCACTACTAGTACTCTGTCGTCTCTGTCCATCACGTCGAAACTATCAACCAAAAATAAAATTAGAATAAAGAAAATAAAACTTTTATGCTTAATGAAGAACATGAAAAACTTACAATATGCATAATGAAGATATGAGAGACTGCGACCGCGCTAAGCTACGATGATTTCACCACTGATAACCTATAAGAACAAATTATACAAAACATACAGAGACAAAAGATATAAATTTAACAATGAGACATTATATAAACAAATAATTGAGCTAAGAAAATTTGTAAAATTATAGTTTAAAACTAAAATTATATATATAAAAACTTACCCTAGACGTCAAATTTCAAAGTCCTCATTATCATCTTCCTCGCCCTCATCAGTATCTTCATCCTCGGTCTCCTCCTCGTCCCCCTCCTCCTCGTCCCCCTCCTCCTCTTCATCATTATCATCAATTTCAGTTGCATCCACGTTTATCACTACTCCGCTGGGATCTCGTAACGTTGGAATTATATATTCCTCGGTATGAAACATATTTGTAACTTTGTCTTGTTGATATGCAATGTCTTGCCAGCGCTCTTCAATTTTTTTCCGTGCTTTTGTTTTACAAACAGCCCACCATTCATTTTTCTCACGCCTCAAACTAGGATATGGAGCATAGAAAACTTGAATCGCTTGTTGTGCCAAAATAAATGGTTCATATCTCTTATAAAATCTTTTATGATTTACTTCAACCAAATTATACTGTGGATGCACCTTCATCCCCCTGACGGGGTCAAACCAGCGACACATAAATAAGATAACTCGCATTTCTGGACCAGGATAATCAATCTCTATAATTTCATCCAGCAAACCATAAAATTCATTGCTTGCACCTCTATCATTGGAAGACTGAACACATACTCCACTATTCATTGTACTCTTTCCATTTCCATATTCTTGAGTGTGGAAATTATATCCGTTTATGAAATATCGGCCAAGTCGTACCATTGATTTTGGACCCCATGATAGATGGATTAGCAATTCTTCTTTGAACGTGAGTTTGATTATCATAAACCTATACTCAAATGAAAATGATATTTATTTAAAAGTTAAGATATGTCTAAACAAAAATGAGGTAATTAAAACTGCTTACATATGATTTGAACCAAGGTGCAAATTCCTGATCGCAGAAGTGATCAAAGTCACGTGTCGGGATTTCAGAGTATAAGTTTTGGAAAATCCTATAATAAAAAATTGTATTATAACATAAACAAATTAACACTTGACGAAGAAATAGGAAATATATACTAACTCAAATATGGCGATATACGGACAATTAAGTAAAACATATATGTCAGACGCCCGCCATTCTTGATCGATTAAGTATCGTTGCTTACAGTCCACTTGGTCGACTCAAGATAATTAAAAATTGAGAAAGAATTTAAATTGGGATCGATGGGACCTTCATCATTCCTTCCGGATTTCCGTCTTTTAGTGCGAACGTGAGGCTCAAAATAATATGATGCAAAACTTGTTACTTCCTCCACAATATATGCATTCACAATAGAGGCTTCAACATGTGCCTTATTTTTCACTTTTTTCTTCAAATGATATAAGAATCTGATTGTAATATAACAAATTGTATTAGAAATGAATATATAAAAAAATTAAACATTTTTATGCAATTTTAACGAAATATAGAATATGCGAATTATACCTTTCAAAAGGATACATCCATCGATAATGAACTGGTCCTCCAACTTTGGCCTCATATGGCAAGTGAACCAAAAGATGTTCCATTGAATCAAAAAATGCAGGCGGAAAAATCCTTTCTAAATTGCACAAAATAATTGGAATGTCTCTCTCTAACTTCTCAATGTGTGAATATCCCAAAACTGTTGAGCATATATCATGAAGAAAAATACTTAACTCTGTCATGACACCCCAGACAAAATTCGGTAAGAGTTCTTTAAAGGCAATAGGAATAAGTCTTTCCATGAATATATGACAATCATGGCTTTTCAAACCCATCAATTTGCATTCCTTCATATCGACACATCTCACAAGATTAGAAACATACCCATCAGGAAATCTCAATGACTTCAACCATTCACAAACAACACGTCTCTGTTCCTTATTCAATGTATAAACTGCCTTTGGTTTTGGTCCTCTGCTATTTTCATCAACATCAAGGCTGGGTCGTTTGCAAATGAGTCGCATATCTTTTCTTGCATTCAGATTATCTTTTGTTTTTTCCGGTGATATCCATCACTGTATGTAAAATACGAAAAAAAAAAAATTTATATATGGATTAAACCCTTTAATTAATGGTGGATTAAATTGGGCTTGGGTTGTATTGGGCTTGGGCTTGGGCCTGGGTTGTATTGGGCTTGACTGGATTGAGTCAAAGTAGATTGGGGTTAAACCTAGATTTGGTTTAAGTTTAACCTGCGCTAGCCCAACTGAACTAGTTGGCCCTTAAAGAACCCAAACTCGATTTGTGTGATTTCTCTTCGCGATTGAGCTTTCCTCGATTCCGCGCCGCGATCCCCAATCTCGATCTCGCGATTTCGCTTCATCGCTACTGCCGGCGATCTCCTCCTCCACTCCCGCGGCGATTTCGACTCCTCTTCTTCCTTCGCGAGCCGACGACTGCTGCTGTCGACGGTGGAGGATCCGATCGCCGCCTTCTCCGTTGCAACGGCCACGCCGCCACCTGGTCGTCATAGGTTGCCGGAGGTCGCCTCGAGCAGAAGACCATCAATTGTTGACCACCGTGAGCTAGAGCTGCTACTGCCGGCGCCGTCGCGAGCTCAGCTGCTTCTGACTGTCATCTCGGTCGATTTCTTCCTCCGTCGCTGCCTCTGCTCGCTCGCCCTTGACGATACCTCCATTCCTTGAGTCGCCGGGCCAATGACTGGTTGACCCCACGAGCTCAACTTGGCAAGATCCGTGTCGTCGTCTTGCTCCGCCGATCCAAGCACCAGCAGGCGCCGATGACCCCGATTCGGTGAGCCACTCCCTTTAAGCTTTGTTATCCTTATTAATGTCATCTGTGGTATTCGTTGATTTGGGATTAGATCTGTTTTGGTGGTGCGTCTTACGGTTGGCAGCTTGAATCGTGTTAGGGTTGAGCAAGTCGGGAGATGTTCTGAGTGATCGAGCTCTATTCAGGTGGTGGCCGACGTGAGTGTATAAGACGAGAAGGTGAGTCAAAAACTATAATACTGTTTTAGATGTTGTTTGGATGCATTATAGTGAAATTGGGCAGTGAATCGTTGAGGAAATGTGGATCAACGAAGCGATGAAAGCGAGGCTTGGATGGGTTCTGTTAATGGGTCTCTGTTTCTTACATTTATTTCGATTGTGGTTGATTATTGATGTCGATCGGATTGGTTGTGGCGTTGTGTATTTGTATAGCCATAGATATGCAGTTAATCGGCATTGATGGGTTGGGCAGAAGCTGGATCTAAATTGGATTAGTGAGGTAGGTGAATTTGGATTTGATATGGATGAATGGGGTAGATTGATTGATATATGAGTTCATTCATCTTATAGCAACAGATTGTTGATGCAGCCTATATGTTATTGAATTTTTGGTAAATTGTGTATGATAGGTCATGAGCTCCAGAGTTCAGATTGGTTATGATGGATTGGATTGGGATAGTTGAGTTTTAACACGTATTCGGGAAAGAATGCGAATTATAGAACGAATTGGTATTTTTGTTGTATGATTATTAGAGACTTGTACTTAACCGTAATTTGTTACTATTGTGCGAGTTTGGGATCTGGCGGTCTGCTGGCGGTGGCGATTATTCGAGCCGTGTCGGTGGGTAATATCTACAGTCGGTAGTTTGATCAACTCTAGTGCATGATCTTGGATATATGCTTATACCTGTTTACCTTAAATCCACTCATGTTTAATCATATGCTTGTATTGCCTTGACCTTTGAGATATAAACTCTGGTACTTCATTGATTATCTAGCTCGGATAGGAACTATAAATCCTATTATGTATTAGCTGATAGATGTTCAGTAAGTACATGTGGTTAGGGTTATCTTTATGACTTCAGATTGGTTTCTTGTATTACATCATCACTAGGGTTAGGTGATGGTTTGGATTATGGAGTCATTTGTTATATCATATCCGTATTAGCGGTGCATTTATGATGGATCTAGTTGTCTGTGCATAGATAATTGTATGGTTGTTAGTATGTGACCAGGGAATAGAGGTCCTAGCGTGATGGTATATCCATTATGGATTGTCTGCCTGTGTATGGTTATATGGATGGTCGATTGTATATCGCTACTGACTAGAGGTCTTAGCGTGGTTATGCAGGATGAGTATGACTCTTTATGCGATAGAGAGAGTCTTATGGATTGTATTCCTCGCATAGTTGACTTTTAGTTGACGGGACTCCCGATGGGGATAGGGAGTGTCGCGAGGATACATGTATGGAGCTACGATCATCACATTGCATGCATCTTGATCGGGTCTCCTTGTGGATTGAGACAAGTCGTCCATCATCCTGCTCCCGGCCACTGGGGTAGTGGTATCGAGGTTGAGGGCGAGCATTGGATGTGCGCCGGCCACTATGGATGGTGGTAGCCGAGACGCACCGCCACCGTGCAGAGTGGTGTTAGCACTCGCCCACTATAGGCGGTGGTTGTGTGAGGTGCTTGTCTGTGTCTGGCGTTGTCTACTCATGGGTAGAGATGCGGCTGCAGCAGGGGCCCTAGGAGTAGTTAGCTTTTTACGCTTATACGCTACTCACCATACTACCCAACTCGGCCACTTTCGAGTGGTGGCGGTAGTCGGGCTAGTTGTCATTTGTCGTGCCACCCTGGCCACTCTGGGGTCGTGGTTGGACGGGTCCGCAGACAGTGACCATGCATATGCATTGCTGATATATATGTATGCATGTATTTGATATATGTTTTACATATGCCTGTGAGATGCTGCATTTGATTGAGCTATGATTGCTGCATATGGTTGTTCATCATGATACATGTCATCTGCATTTTTATTTACTGCTATGTGTTGAGCATGATACATGCGTTGATTCAGACTATTATATGCATTGATTAGCATCATGTCATTGTGTGGTACGGACCGGGTTATTATACAGGTGATCATATACTGTTCATATGTCTGAGTATTGGTCAGGTATGGGATTGACCTGGTACATTATATGGTTATGTTATAGTATACCTGTTCAGGATGATCTATCATATGGAGGACAGACCGTCAGGTACGTACATTACTTTATGTCAGTTGATCAGTTCAGTTTATACTATGAGTAGGACATATCTGTGATTACTGATTACTATGCTTAGGACTGTATGTCTATTGGACTCATGCTGTATACCTGTAGATCTTCATATGTATACTTGTAGATCTATCCTTATATGTTGTTTATGCACTTCTATATATTACCCATGAGTTTATACTCACCACCCCTGGACCCTGGACTTCCTGTCGCCCAGATAACAGATAGAAGACTCTTTGGATGTTCGGAGCTCCGCCAGCTGATCCCATCTCACACCGGACGAATGGACATGTTTTCCGTATTGTTGTATTTCTACGGATTGTCGTTTTGTGGTTTTAACCTTTATTAGTTCCGTATTTGTGATATACGGACGTGTTGTATGTATTTGGCTTTCGATGTGACTTCTATTATGTTTCTTGTTGTGTCAAGTCACTCCGGAGTGCACAGTTGGGTCATTGTATATTGTTTTATATGTTGTATGTTTCCGCTGCATTTTATATGTTGATATCTGTGTATATCATATTGTTGTTGTGGGCCTACGAGCCCTGTATTAACCCGATATGTTGCCACGTACAGGGGAGATGCCGTCCGTTTGCTTTTCGGCATGACATACTCTCGGGGCGTGACAATTTTATTGGTATCAGAGCCCTAGGTTGCGAAGTCCAATTTCAGATTTGATTTCGTTCGGACATCGAGTTTTGCTTTACTCGGTTTTGGTTTGTGAGTTCTGGGATCTGACTGTTGCGGACATCTCCGAGCTACAAGGTTTAAGGTATGTTAATTGTTATTACATATCCTTCTATTGGTTATGCATTTAGTTGCTTATAACATGGATGACTTGTAGGATATTGGTTAGTATTCGTAACCGTGGTTTGAGTTGACCACGGGAACGATATATTGAGGTTATTAGACATGTACCTGCTATCGAAGAGGTAATTGCCTTTGAGAGCCGACTGATACCGAGTCGGAAAGCAGGAGTTAGGTAGTCACATCTCTTGTGGAGATCAAGGATTACAGTCCTAAGATTTTCACTAAATATGGTAGTTAGATCATTACCTATGGGGTAATGGACTAAGCGAGTACACTATTGCTGATGCAGATAATAGAGGATTAGTTTGGAGATATTCATAGGATTTTGATCCACTGAATTGGTCATTCTAGGTTGTATAACATTGGGAGTACTTTTGGAGTACTTGACTCGGGTTATACTGAAGATAGTAGTGTTAGTTGAATACCATTATCCGGATCTAAGGTACTTGGTGGAAGATATAGGAAATAACCTACGGAAATGATGTATCACTTGTCAGATTCGGTGATGTTGTGAGATAGTATTTTCCCACATCTTCTTTGACTCATTGTCGGAATTCTTGGGAGTGATCGTTTGATAATGGAAGGTACCATGCTGAGTCGTTAGACTTGCGAAGGTTACGACCATTTAATAGCCCAAGAATGTGATTGGGTTGGTTTTGGCCACCCACAGATTATCGGTTGACATCTTGATCAGGATGTTTGGATCTCCTACTAGATCCTACCGGAAGTCCTTAGACTGAGTCATGTGTATAGAAATGACTCCGTAGTAAGTGTTTTAAGAGTTGGAGATTTGATAAGCATATATTGCAAGTCAAATTATTGGAATTAGAAGTCTCCGAATGTTGGATAAAAGGAGCAAGATTAAAATCGTGAGTCACGAGCGACTATTGGAGAGTTTTCCGATCATAGAAGACCGATTGCAGATTGTCAGTAGCTTCTCATGTTTATCAGCGAACTCAGAGGAAAGACTCCGAAAGGAGATTATGTGTATGCGTAGTTCTGACGAGACACAGAGCCAGATTATCCGATGGACCATTGTATTTGTTTCTACTATCAACAGTCGGTATTTACGAGGAGATTATTTGGAGACTCAGTTGAAGACTATGGATGATGCTTTCGAGCGGACGATCCACAACCTCGAAAGCCGAGATTATTACAAAAGATTAGGTTATCACATCAGCAGCGATTTACTACCCCAGATATAGTTGGAGTTCTTTGATACTTCCATCCGGAAGAAGTAAGTTACTCAGCAGTATCAGCCGAAGACATCTCAGAAGACTCAGACGTTCAGACAACAATGGTTATCTTTCCAGACGACGACAACTGTTACTTTTCCAGACATAGTTATGCTTTATACAGAGGAGAGATTTTACGACGATAGTCGTATCTACGCAGTATTCTCCAGTTGCAGCTGTACCTTTCGCATAGTTGGAGCGTGCTAGGATGTTGACAATTCTTGATATTTCTGGGATGTGTACCCTTTGCGATAAATGTTGTTTACCATCTTCATTCGTTGTTTGATTTGTACCTCAAAGAATGGTGATTTCAGTTCTCCATGGTAGTCTGTCGCATCTACTTGTGCTCAGTCGCCAAGAGCAGAAGTTGGACGAGTTACATGATTACTCAAGAAGAAGTATAGAAGACTGAAGGATCGGTCCTTCGGGGTATTACTTTAGGTTATTCTATTTGCGGATATATCGAGAGATACTGGTAGTTTACAGGTATCTTTGTTTAGAACATTCTTGGATAGGGTTCGAAGGGTTCCTATCGACTTGTGGGTTGGTGATTTTCTCTACCGTCAGTTGAGATGTTGATCAACAATCAAAGTCAAGGGATACCCTTAGCCTTTGCTAGACATACCTCTACTATAGACATATCCTTATGGATAGTTAGATTGTTGGAGCATTGATATACTAGAACTCTCGGATGTATGTATAATTCGAGAGTATTCGGATATAGTTTTGGATAAACTCTCGAGCTTGCCACTGCATGGGCAAGTAGAGTAAGCGATTGAGGTGATTTCGGGAATAGTCCTGATATTGGGGACCTCATACCGGGAGATGATTTTATGGGTATCAGTGTTGCTAAACACTATGGGAGATTTATTTGGCTTGAGATTTCTCTTGAGAGGATCCAGAACTCTTTATTAAAAGAGAGATGAACCTTTGGGGTTATATATCGATTATCGATGATTAGAATGCAGTAGTTGAGAATGAGTATCCTTCGTCATGGATAGATGATCTGTTTAGATCATTAAATGACACCGTGTATATCCTAGGGTTGGTCTACGATTTGGATGCTTGATATTGTAGTGACTTAGTGTCATACAATTATCATTGTCGGTGTGATGATTGAGCTATCTGTAGCTTAGAGTAAAAATGGATACAGGTGTGTAGAAGATGATATTTCATACTTGGTATGAATTTAGGAGATGTTGATAATGTTATTAGACTTATCGACGATTTAGTTGTTCATGGACTTGAGGAATCAAGTACTCTTGGAGTATTTGAGATCGATTGTCATCATATATGTGGAGGATATATTCCTAATCTTGAGGGAAGTTGTAGTTTCCCTAGATTGTTTTGGTATTTACCGTAGATGTGGATAGGATGTTACTAGCGATACTATATCGTCGACTTGTTGGACCAAGAAGGTGATGGGAATCACCTGGTCGGAAGTGTGTGAAGCTAGGTTTCAGGGCCTAGACGGTGACTGACTTTCGCGTCAGTGTTAGTTAATACGTCCGATATGGATGGAAGGGTATTGTACGCAGGGGCATCTTTTCAGGAATTAGGAGCGATTCCGATGTAGTTGAATGGGATGTATATTATGTGTATGCTAGTTGAGAAACTAGTGAGATTAGTCATTATGGTCTTCCAGTTACTTCCGATTCTATATGACCGAGTGGATTTTGAAATAGTAGATTGGTTTCTCTTGTGAGAAAGTAATTCTCCATTTCTGAGAAGGATAGTGGTTTCCAGAGTTGCATTCGATTTAGGAAGAGTTGTTCCAGGAGACTCTTCATTCGTGAGTGATGTATTTGGAGCGTATCCGAAAATAGCGAGTTTGAGATATCCTTTGTGGTGGAACGATATATGGGATACGGTTGATTTCGTAGTTGATGTTGGGTATGCCAACAAGCAAAGGTGAAATATTGTGATTGGTAGGGTCACGTACTGTGATAAAGTGGGAGCCTAGTATGTTAGACTGTGTTGGGAGATTATCTAGAAATCGGAAAGGACTTGAGTTGATTTGGGTAATCGATGATCGATTAGCTAGATCTACTCATTTTCTTCCAAGCCATAAGATAAATTTCGTTGGATCGCTTGATGGAATTATATCTATGGAGTAACCTTGAGTATCATTTCTGATAGTGATTCATGATTCACTTTACGATTCTGGCAAAGTCTCCCATCGGTTACGAGTATAGAGCTCCACTTAGGTACAATTATTGACCTATTAATCGGTTGATTGAAAGCGTATATAAGAGTTGGAATGTAATATTCGAGCTCAGTACTCACTTAGTCACTTGAGGTGTGATTTTTCTCCGGATACTTGAGATGGTTATTATGACATCTCGTACAAGTATATAAGTCGGAAATTTGGGGACCAAATTTTTATAAGTGGGGGAGAATGTAAAATACGAAAAAAAAAAAAATTATATATGGATTAAACCCTTTAATTAATGGTGGATTAAATTGGGCTTGGGTTGTATTGGGCTTGGGCTTGGGCCTGGGTTGTATTGGGCTTGACTGGATTGAGTCAAAGTAGATTGGGGTTAAACCTAGATTTGGTTTAAGTTTAACCTGCGCTAGCCCAACTGAACTAGTTGGCCCTTAAAGAACCCAAACCCGATTTGTGTGATTTCTCTTCGCGATTGAGCTTTCCTCGATTCCGCGCCGCGATCCCCAATCTCGATCTCGCGATTCCGCTTCATCGCTACTGCCGGCGATCTCCTCCTCCACTCCCGCGGCGATTTCGACTCCTCTTCTTCCTTCGCGAGCCGGCGACTGCTGCTGTCGACGGTGGAGGATCCGATCGCCGCCTTCTCCGTTGCAAGCAACGGCCACGCTCCACTTGGTCGCGTCATAGGTCGCGGAGGTCACCTCGAGCGAAGACCATCAATTGTTGACCACCGTGAGCTAGTCTCGCTTGCGCCGTCGCGAGCTCACCGCTCGATCATCATCTCGGTTGATTTCTTCCTCCGTCGCCGCTCTGCTCGCCCTTGACAAAGATACCTCCATTCCTTGAGTCGCGGCCAATGAGTTGACCCACGAGCTCAACTTGGCAAGATCCGTGTCGTCTTCGCTCCGCCGATCCAAGCACCGCAGCGCCGATGACCCCGATTCGGTGAGCCACTCCCTTTAAGCTTTGTTATCCTTATTAATGTCATCTGTGGTATTCGTTGATTTGGGATTAGATCTGTTTTGGTGGTGCGTCTTACGGTTGGCAGCTTGAATCGTGTTAGGGTTGAACAGGGGGTGCTGCCGGAGATGTTCGGTTAGGTGATCGAGCTCTATTCAGGTGGTGGCCGACGTGAGTGTATAAGACGAGAAGGTGAGTCAAAAGCAATACTGTTTTTAGATGTTGTTTGGATGCATTATAGTGAAATTGGGCAGTGAATCGTTGAGGAAATGTGGATCAACGAAGCGATGAAAGCGAGGCTTGGATGGGTTCTGTTAATGGGTCTATGTTTCTTACATTTATTTCGATTGTGGTTGATTATTGATGTCGATCGGATTGGTTGTGGCATTGTGTATTTGTATAGCCATAGATATGCAGTTAATCGGCATTGATGGGTTGGGCAGAAGCTGGATCTAAATTGGATTAGTGAAGTAGGTGAATTTGGATTTGATATGGATGAATGGGGTAGATTGATTGATATATGAGTTCATTCATCTTATAGCAACAGATTGTTGATGCAGCCTATATGTTATTGAATTTTTGGTAAATTGTGTATGATAGGTCGTGAGCTCCAGAGTTCAGATTGGTTATGATGGATTGGATTGGGATAGTTGAGTTTTAACACGTATTCGGGAAAGAATGCGAATTATAGAACGAATTGGTATTTTTGTTGTATGATTATTAGAGACTTGTACTTAACCGTAATTTATTACTATTGTGCAGGTTTGGGATACGAAGCAGGTCTGCGGCAGTGACGATTATTCGAGCTTCGTATCAGGTGGGTAATATCTACCTGGTCCGGTAGTTTGATCAACTCTAGTGCATGATCTTGGATATATGCTTATACCTGTTTACCTTAAATCCACTCATGTTTAATCATATGCTTGTATTGCCTTGACCTTTGAGATATAAACTCTGGTACTTCATTGATTATCTAGCTCGGATAGGAACTATAAATCCTATTATGTATTAGCTGATAGATGTTCAGTAAGTACATGTGGTTAGGGTTATCTTTATGACTTCAGATTGGTTTACTGTATTACATCACTAGGGTTAGGTGATGGTTTGGATTATGGAGTCATTTGTTATATCATATCCGTATTAGCGGTGCATTTATGATGGATCTAGTTGTCTGTGCATAGATAATTGTATGGTTGTTAGTATGTGACCAGGGAATAGAGGTCCTAGCGTGATGGTATATCCATTATGGATTGTCTGCCTGTGTATGGTTATATGGATGGTCGATTGTATATCGCTACTGACTAGAGGTCTTAGCGTGGTTGTCTGTCAGATGAGTATGACTCTTTATGCGATAGAGAGAGTCTTATGGATTGTATTCCTCGCATAGTTGACTTTTAGTTGACCAGGACTCCCAGTGGGATAGGGAGTGTCGCGAGGATACATGTATGGAGCTATGCATCATCACATTGCATGCATGCTGTTGACTGGGTCTCCCTTGTGGATTGAGACAAGTCGTCAGTCATCCTGCCTCCCCGGCCACTCGGGGTAGTGGTATCAGGGTTGAGGGCAGAGCATTGGATGTGCCGCGCTCGGCCACTATGGATGGTGGTAGCTGGAGATGCGCACCTGGCCACTGTGCAGAGTGGTGTTAGCACTCGCCCACTATAGACGGTGGTTGTGTGAGGTGCAGTTGTCCTGCAGGCGCTTGTCTACTCATGGGTAGGGACAGCGTGGCTTGCAGCAGGCCCCTAGGAGTAGTTAGCTTTTTACGCTTATACGCTACTCACCATACTACCCAACCTGGCCACCGAGAGTGGTGGCACCGAGTCGGGCTAGTTGTCATTTGTCGTGCCACACCCGCCACTGGGTCGTGGTTGACGGTCCGCAGACAAAGGACTATGCATATGCATTGCCGATATATATGTATGCATGTATTTGATATATGTTTTATATATGCCCGAGATGTCGATTTGATCGAGCTATGATTGCTGCGATATGCTTGTTCATCGCATGATACATGCCATTTGCATTTTATTTATGCATTGATTAGCATCATGTCATTGTGTACACGGACGGGTTATTATACGGTGATCATATCATTCGTATATACAGTATTAGTCGGGTATGAGATTGACATTATATGGTTATGTTATAGTATACATTAGATGATCTATCATATGGAGGATGAGCCGTCGTCATACATTACTTTATGTCGATTGATCGATTGATTTATACTATGAGTAGGACATATCTGTGATTCGATTACTATGCTTAGGGGTGTATGTCTATTGGACTCATCTTTGTATACCTTAGATCTTCACATGTATACTTGTAGATCTATCCTTATATGTTGTTTATGCACTTCTATATATTACCCCGAGTTTATACTCACCACCCCACTGGACCACTGGGCTTTACACGCCCGATAATGTAGAAGACTCTTTGGATGTTCGGAGCTCCGCCAGCTGATCCCATCTCACACCGGACGAATGGACATGTTTTCCGTATTGTTGTATTTCTACGGATTGTCGTTTTGTGGTTTTAACCTGTATTAGTTCCGTATCTGTGATATACGGACGTGTTGTATGTATTTGGCTTTCGATGTGACTTCTATTATGTTTCTTGTTGTGTCAAATCACTCCGGAGTGCACAGTTGGGTCATTGTATATTGTTTTATATGTTGTATGTTTCCGCTGCATTTTATATGTTGATATCTGTGTATATCATATTGTTGTTGTGGGCCTACGGGCCTTGTATTAACCCGATATGTTGCCACGTACAGGGTAGATGCCGTCCGTTTGCTTTTCGGCACGACATACTCTCGGGGCGTGACACTGTATTTATCAGATTATCAAAAACATTCTTCTCAATATGCATAACATCGAGATTATGATGAATCAAATTACTAAACCAATACGGTAACTCCCAAAATATACTTCGTTTGGTCCATTTATGGTTGCTTCCATATTCATAAGTTGTATCATGTGGCTCTTCAATAACAGATGGAAAGTGAAGAACTCTGTACCAAATATCTTGACCAGTCAATCTCAATGGCGGAGGTGTTCTTTCAATTCGATTCCTAGTGAATTCATCTTTATTCCTTCTGAAATTATGATTTAGTGGTAAAAATTGTCTGTGACAATCAAAATAACTCGGCTTCTTACCATGCTTCAATCTAATCGACTTTGATCTCTCCATACATATTGGGCATCCTAAGATCCCTGCAGTACTCCAACCTGATAGCATACCATAAGCCGGAAAGTCATTTATGCTCCAAAGAAGAGCAGCCTTCATTACAAACATCTGATTAGTATGAACGTCGTATGTAGGAAAACCTTCATCCCATAGTTGTTTTAGCTCTGCAATCAATGGTTGCATATAAACATCTATTAACTTCTTAGGATTTTTTGGGCCAGGCACAACCAATGTTAAAAACATATACGGTGTTTTCATGCACATCCCAGGCGGAAGATTATACGGAGTTAATATAACTGGCCAACAAGAATAGTGTCTTCCTGATTTACCAAATGGAGCAAATCCGTCAGCACAGAGACCTAACCTAATATTTGAGTCTCCTTCGCAAAATCGGGATATGTTCTATCAAAATTTTCACGCCTCTGCATCGATGGATGACACATTAGTCCTCTTACATTCGATGATTTGCATGCCAAGTCATGTGTTCAATTGTCTTTGATGCATAAAGCCTTTGTAACCTAGGAGTTAAAGGCAAATAAAACAACGACTATATGATTTACGTTCGCCTCCTACTAGTGCTCTTGTACCTATCTTGATTCTGAATTTACAAACATCCACATCTGCATCATCTCCCCAATATAACATACAACCATCTCTGCACACATCAATTCTTTCCCAGGAGACCTAATTCTTTCATTAGTTTTTTCATCTGTATACAAATCATTGCGTTATATTATCATCCTGTGCAATGCCTCTTCAAAAGCTTGAACAAAATTATTAAAACACTCTTGGACACATTGTGCTCTGCCTTGACATTCAACATTCTTGCGGTGAGCGATAGTTTAGTGTGAGTCTCACAACGACCCATAAAGGTGCATCTGCGGCCTCAACACCTCCTGAAATTTGAGATATGCTTCATTATTCATATTACGACCGATATCATTACGTGCTTCCAAGGGTGATGCATTAGTAAACATTTGCTCAATTGTTGGAGGACAACTTGAGTTGCACCTTGTGATTGGGGAATCAAATTCGGGCCCGCTACATCATATATCATCCTCTGATATGGATTTAATTGATTATAATCACTTTGATCCCTAGAGACTTGTGTGTTGTGTCTATCATAAACTTCATCAGATATAAATGGTTCACCATGACATGTCCGATTATAGTAATTTGCAAGCGAATCCAAATCTACAAAGATGCTCGAAACTTTGCTGACGGTAAAGTCTACCATTGTGACACTTTACGCACGGACACCTTATCGATTACCATCCATAAACTCAACATTACTAGTCGCGAAATTTAAAAACTCTTGCAACCCACTCATAAATTCATCGATTAAACCAGCGTTAGTAAATTCCTATTATACATCCAACTCCTTTCCATGCATTTATGCATTTTCAATCAATTATATTAATATCAACTCCTAGAAATTACAATAATACGAATATACAGTTAGTTCACATATGAATTCACTATGTTTAACAATCTTTAAACATAACCGAAAAAGAACAACAGTTGTATAGAAAGCTTACTGTTAATTTATGTTTAAACATTTTGGGATGTTTAAACCTGAAATGTTAAACAACTTAAGTTGATTGTGACAATTAATATCACAATTGAACACATTGAAAGGTAATGTGTTGGGGTTTCGGTCTTAACGAGGACATCAGGACTTAAAATGGGGGTGATTGTGAAAACCCGAATTTAGTGTCAAATTGTGAATTGTCGGCTAATAATATAGAGAAGCTTTATAAGCTTAGATGAGAGAGTTATTCTTAACATAGGTCTAGAAGTTTTGTTAATCGGCCAATTCTCTCATCTAAAAGCAAAGGACAACAAACTAATCAAATTTATTGAACATGAAAGATACTCATTGCAATTATGTCATTTAAGTGAAATTATTATTGTGGATGTATAACAATGATAAATGAGATAGAGACATCAAAATGTATCACCACAAGTTAATACTAATCTAATAAGCCTTAAACACTAGCTCCCCCACCACCACTGACTTTAAGATGCTTGTAATTTCTCAGGTAGATGTGCATGATTTGTTCATCTAAGCCTTATAAACTGCTTGTTTTATCCCATAACTTCCTATATGTGACTAAACAAAATCATAAAATATTCCAACTTAGTACTTAGCATTATTTGGTATGTGAACCCAAATGACAAATTAGCAGCTTATAAGCTTCTGTAGTTTTACAGTTAACTATATATAGTTACAGAATAAATAGCATAACAACATAAAACCTTTGTAGTTAATTATCGAGTTAAATATAGGAAAAAAATTAAATTTATACCACTGGTCCCTACGGGCGTCTCCGAGCGGCGATTGATTAAGGCGGAAGCGACCTAGCGCGGCGACGCGACAATTTGCGAGATGCGGGCCGGCAGGTAGGAGGCGGCCGTGGCCGAGCGGCCGGCAGGTCACTGGGGCCATTGAACCTGGGACCGGACGAGGTGGCGGTAGATGTGGCCGGTCTTGGGATAGCCCGGCCGTGGCGGTGGTCGCCGGTCCGGGCGGGGGCACCCGGACCAGTACGCCGGAAGGTAATGGCTTCATTCGCCGCCATACGGGCCGTGCGGCGCGCCAGCCTTGGCCACGGCCGCAGGCGCCGGTCGCGCGTGGCGCGGCGGTGATGGGCCGGCCCGTCGTAGCGGCGTCGCGTGTCGGCGGTCTGTGTGGCGTCGGCGTCGGTCGACCCTAGCTACCACCGCGGCCTCGGGTCTGGCACGGCCGGATCGCGCAGAAGCCGGGGCGTGGCCGAGGCGTACTCCGGCAGCGCCGGCGACGGAAGACTGGCGCGGCGGAAGGCAGCCGAAGGAAGACGGCGGCGGAAGGCGGCGGCCGTGAAGGGAAGACGACGAGAGAGGAGAAGAAACTAGCTCGTGCGGCGCGGAGGGGAAAGTTAGGGCACGATAAAATAATTCACTTTTGCAACGAATCCACGGATTCGTTGCAAATTTTTGCAACGAATCCAGTATTCGTTGCAAATTTGCAACGAATCCAGTATTCGTTGCAAATAAAAAAAAATGTTTAATTGGTTTTTTTTTAAATTTGCAACGAATCCTGGATTCGTTGCAAATTTTTGCAACGAATCCTGGATTCGTTGCAATTAAACGTTTTTTTTTTATTTGCAACGAATACTGGATTCGTTGCAAATTTGCAACGAATCCACGGATTTGTTGCAAATTAAAAAAAAGAAACTTGACGTTTTAAAAAATTATAATTTTAATTATAATTTTTTATTTTGCAACGAATCCTGGATTCGTTGCAAAATTTCCGATGAAAATTTATTTCGTTCCAAATCTGTGACGAAACCTAAAATTCGTTGCTATATTTGTTGCAGATTTGCAACGAAAATAATTCGTTGCTAAATTTCGTCGCAATAAAACTGTTTTTTTGTAGTGGTGTTGCACGATTGCAATCGCATTCTCGTAGCACAATCGCGATTGCATTTCTGATCCCGTAGGGCAATTGCGATCGCGTTCCCATAGTGCGATCACACAATCGATCGACGACCATGAATCGCAATCCGCAAGATTCCGTCACCTTCAATTCCAATCAATTGCCAGCATTTCCAAAAAAAAAAACAATTGTACCAATTCAAAGTGGTCGTTGATGACTTATCGAGTAATCTATTGTTGATCGCGCCTTCGTCACTGCCACTGCTTCCAGGTAAGCCTGTCTTCGAATCGATTCCTTCTTTCATGCATTTTGATCCATGTTGTATCGACATCTCGTGTCGATGCCGATTCTACACTAGAATAAAAAAAATCACTTGTTTCGAGCAGAATGGATCGATATCTAATACCTTGGTTCAATAATCCAATAAAAAGAAGAATTTCAATTTTCAAACTTGAGATAAGTACACTTATACAATCATACAATTAATTCATTTGATTTATCAATACCATCCTTGAACACTACATTAGTTTTAAACACTTTCATGCATATGATACTATAAAAATTATAAAATAATAATAATTTTATTTCTTGTATTTAAGCATGCCGATCTCGATCCCGGTCGATTCTAAGCCTGGATGAAAGAGGATGAGGATTGCGTCAGGTTGCTAGCTAATGTTGAATTCAAGAAAATTCAAAGAATAATTGATCCAATAAGTTACTGTACTAATGCTAGGTTATTCACCGAAAGAAATGCATTGCAAAATTCGACTGTAATGTCTCAATAAGAACTACTACACCTCTATTAAAATTTGGGTGCAGTGTTAAATATGAAAAAGTTCTCACACTATTAATTAGATAAAAATAAATATTATAAAAAAAAATGATTGTTTAAGACTTGAAACGTGAAACATAGGAATATTCACCGGTAAAGTAATAGTAGTAGATACAATGATTAGAAAATGTCTTATATAAAACACAAGCAAGATGATTAAAATAGAGAAGAGTGTCGTGTGTTCTTTATGATTAGGGTTATAAACGAGCCAAGTCAGGTTAAACTTTATAGTGTTCAGGCTTATTTGATATGATAACTAAGCCAAGTCAAGCCAAGCCTAAAATATAATTAACCAAGATATTGAAAAATTTGTTCAAGCTTGACTTATTTTTTTTTGTTTGAGCTTAAATTGAGATTGACCTGTTTAATGAGTATCGAGCGTCTAATCAAGCTTGATTCAAACAAACTTGTTTAAGTTTAATTTATTTAAACGTTGTCAAGCTCTTAAGTTAAACTTGTTTGTCTGTTTAAAATTTTAAAATTTTAATTTTTGTTTATAAATGAGTATAAATAAGCTAATAAATAATTTTTAAATGAGTCTAATTATAAACATTATTCACGAACATTAATAAGTCGAATACATGTGTTCAAGTTTGTTGATTTAATTTATCAAGCTATTCAAACTTACTCATTAATTGACTTTGATGTATATTGAATAAACATAATCAAACTCTTATTCAGTCAAACACCAACCTTGTTTACGAACGCTTGATTCGTTTATAACTCTATCTATGATCATAAAGTACCTCTAAAACTTAAAGAGAAGTTCTACAAAATAATGATTAAACTTATTATATTATACGGAGTTAAATGTTAAACTATAACTTGAGAACTTGAGCAAAAGATGAGAGTCACAAAGATGAGAATGTTAAGGTAGATGTGCGGATATAAAAGTATAAATAAAATAAAAAATGAGAATATTAAAGAGAAAGTTAACGTTGCACATATTGAGGAAAAACTTCAAGAGACTCGTTTAAGATTGTACGAATATATACTTAGACGATTAATAAATACTCTAGTTAAGTGATGTGAAAGTATGATAAGTATGCACATCAAATAAGGTTAGGAATAGATAAATCAAAGAAGACTTGATTAACAACGATAATAAAAGATAAAATTTATTTAAACATAGATGATAATACAATAGAGGATAGAGCGTAATAGCATAGAAAGATTCATATCTATAGTCGATCTTACCTAATGATATAAGACTTGGTTTTTGTCGTTGTTAACTAAAGGACACCACTGGCCATAATCCTAATTGAATGGATGTTTTTAGGGGGCATTTGCTCTCTCCAAAAGGAAAGACATTTCAATGGTTTTATATATAAAAATAAAATAAAGTTCTAACCAAGAAGAACAGGGGAATTTCTCTAGTATCCACCCCTATTCTTATTCTCCAATATTTTCAAATCCAATATTCCTATTTTGCCTAATATTGAAAGGAGATATATATGGCAAGCCACTACACTAGCATACTGCAACGCAGATGACACTAAATGTATCATATCCTTGGCATAATTAAAAGACCAAAATCAACATGAAAGGAAATTAAAGACCTTAAGACGACTATGAACTTCGGCTCATCGTCAGATTCATTTTCTTTAATATTCCTTATTTAGATGCACTAGACATGCAAAGTGATTTTCTAATTAACAGCTTACAAACATATATTCTTCATAATGTAACAAACCTGAAGTTATTTTGATCCACGTTCTAACACAATTATATGCTATTCTAATATTTAATGACCCCTTGAATGTCAAAAACGACCATAAATTGATTAGCGTGGTGAACATGGTATACAATAATTGTAATGGTAAACTTATAATGTGTTAAAAAAATCTGCAACATCTAAGAATCTATATATCTCTGGCCATACTTGACAAAGTCGGCCTTGGGGAAGGCCTGTTGGGACTTTTGCTCAGGACTCAAAAAAAAATTTCTATAAAAAAGACTCAATTTTTTAATTTTTCAATAGAGAATGGAGCTCAATTTCTAAATTTCGCTTAGAACCCTAAATGTAAATTTTTAAATTTTTATACTTGAGAGCAGGTCTAGCACAAACTCAGTCTCCAGGAGTTCAATAAGTTGTAATTAATTTAGGTTTGTCGATCATCATGTTGGCCGGTGTGAATTCTTTCTAGTCGATAATAAAACTACAGCTGATCATAAACACATTTCTCATTTCATTTCTGTACATTCTTGTGCTCCCCGGAAATCTGCCAAAGTTGCCACTGAAAACTATGTATCTTTGAAGTTTTTTTTTTAAAAATGAGTAAACGCTGCAAATTTTTTTCTTCAAATATGCACTGGTCGCTGATTACTCATTGACAAACAACACCAGGAGAGAAGGTAGGCGAGGTGTCGAAGAAGACCACCTGTTCATGCACTATACTGTAGAACTAAGAGCTTTGTGGTGACTGCAGGACTCCGCAGTGGCCATGGTGTCGTCTCACTTGCCTCCTTATTTGATTTGTGCTGTGCATAATCCAGGTTTGGAAATATATTTGTAGTCGCATTAGCTGCACAAGGATTTGGCTTCCTTTTTATTGTTTTTTTTTTGTGACAATTTAGCAAAAACATGTCCTTTAATGGAAATGAGCAAAGGTGGCTTTTTAAACCAAGAACAAGAAGCACTCAACTCTTTATGGATGTGACTGATTTAGATTTGGACTGTAATTTATTAAGTTTTCTTGTATCCAAGAAAGTTTTATTTTTGTTAAATAAATAAATAATAAGGTGATTTATAAATTATTTTGGATAGTTATTAGTTCACTTAGCTTCTTATGCTCCGAGGATTCTCTCTCATCCATTTCATAATTAAAAAAAAAGAGTGTTAATCACGACGATAATTAAAAAAAAAAGAGTGTTATTAGTTCACTATCGAGTCGCTCAAATCTGAGTGTCGAGTAGTAGATTGTCGAGTCGTCGAAGGACAAGTGTCGAGTGGTCGACTACCATATCACTTGAATATATTGAGGAGTCAAGTATGCGTTTAACACATATTCCTTAAAACATATTCGTTCTACTTTTGAAGTGCTTTGAGGTTGCAGTGGATTGTCTGTTTCTCATGATACAATGGTGAAATCACAATTTCACCGAGCACTAGTGGTCCCAACGAACTGAAATGCATTTGAATGCTATCAAAGAAATTTTGCCGAGTAAAAAAAATGCTCGACGAAGAGAGAAAAAGAGAGAATGTAACATAGATGAATGAATTATATTATCGATCACTCCTTTATACTCAACTTATATATAGCCTCCTTTTATAGGAGTCCTCTCCAAAGCTAATAGAATAAAAGCTCTTATTTGTTTTTATTCATCAGTAGAGAAATATCAGTCGTTTCAGGCGATTAAGACATTGTCGCCACCAGTGGTTTTTGTTATCAATGAGCAAAAATAATTTAGATCGCAGAATATTGATTTATTCGCTTGGACAAATTTAGTCTTGACCAATCCGATATTCAATATGCATAGGTCACACTCACCAGGGTCGGCCCTGGGCAGGGCAAATGGGGTGCCCGTCTAAGGCCCAAAAATTATTCCTTAAAATATCACAAGTAAAAGGGCCCAAATTTCATCAAAAAAATTTGTTTTTCATATATAAGAGAGCTTAATTTGTATTGGTTTGTCTATGCCTTTAAATACTCCGAGCTGACTCTAGCGCTCGCACACAAGTCATTTGGATTCAATGCAATCTAAGCCTTGGATTTGCACCTCTATGGGCGCATACATAAAAGATAATCTCTTTCCATGTATTTATTCACAATATACATACTTATGAAACAACATAAATCAATCATTAAATCTTTAAAATTTTAATGTAAAACAAAAACCATATATATAATAAAATCTCCTTTCCTCTAATATTCCACCTTCTTTTTCCATTTACATTTCCAACCATTAGAGCGACTGTTTCTTCCATGCGAACCATAAAGTACTGGGCCAGCTTCATATATAATTTTTGCTTTGGATATCAATTCTTTTGATGTAGTTGATATATAATTAATCTATGTTTCCTAATATTGTGTCCACTTGCAGGTTTACCACTACACTTTTTCAGATGGAGACAGTATAGACTACTTTATATATATCTCCTAAAATAGAGTCCACTAATTACAACTTTATAATTGCAACAAAACCATTGTATGAGTGAAAGCGAGAGGGGGCATCGATATGCATGCTGTTTGGCGGCAACATCTGTAGTTTGCAAGTGGTGGGGAAGAGAGTGGAACAAACAATCGTTGCCAAGCAGACATACAAACCTTTTTTTTGTTCTTCTTTTTGTAGCAAATGCCCTAATGTCGTGCAACTTTATATTCTCGTAAGGTTTCCATGTAACTGAACCTATTACAACTCTGACTGAGAGAGATTCAAAGATGCACTTGCACTGATCTGTAAGATATATAACTGCAGAAAGCAGAGGATTCTACAGGGAAAGAATGCCGCCAGGTGTTCGTTCTGGAAGTGACGAGGAAATTAATTGCAGGCAATGGGACAGTCGAGAGACAACGTATAATGGCTGCCATTAAACTAAGGGCATGAGACACTAGTTTTTTAATTAACGAGTGGGTTCTCCACTCTGTTAGTTGGATGGAGGAAGGAATTGGAAATCTATTAGTCAGTCTTCTCCTTTCCTTTCCTTGTGGAAAAAGGTGGATATGTTGGACGGTGGGGGACTCTTCTCTAATATTGGTCATCGTGATCGATCACCATGAACGGTGCATCTGCTATATATATATATATAAATAATGGCAGATTGAATCATAATGCCTGCTGTAACAAGGGAAGTGCACTGATGACGTTTTCAACTTTGCTCTGGTTGGCAAGCAACTAATTGGCTTTATGGTCAGCATATGTGCCTGCTTGACTAATCAACCCTAGTGCATGCTTTACACCATCGTCCTCTTCCTCGCTCTCTTTAAGCTCCTGCATGTTCATTCACCTCCATCGTGAATATTATTATACTTTCTGTTGAACCTCCGTCCAAATCTTTCAGAAAGTAAAGAAATTATCAGGCCAGATATAATTATAAATAAGATGGATCTATCCTTGAAGAAGAAGGCGATGGGAGATGAATATCTAACGCGAGTACTCAAGAAATCGAATAGAATGCGATAAGATTTAATTTTATCAAAATTTTATGGCACATACAATTGTTATAAATTGAAATGATGGTATACAAATGATTTAAATGTAGTGAAACGGCAATCATCGTCTCAGCGTTCTCAAAAAGATTTGAAAATTATGTGAAGAAGAAAAAAAACAGATCGTTTATAGAGTGCTAAGGTGACACGTTGAAATTGATCTCTTCACCGATAATTAAGAAGTAAAGAAGTCTGTCAAAATATTCACCTTTATGAAAATTATATATATATAATGAAAATTCTTCTTTTACTATGCGTATAAAACTGATATTAATTCAATAACTAAATTAAATTCGCAAATTTAATTAGATCATCTTGACAAATTTAAATCAATATATATAATACAAAGGAATATATTACTTACTCAACACGTAAACCCATCAAAATATAAAATTAATCAGAAGCTATATGGAATTGTTGCAAAAGAATACTCATAGCGCGAGTTGATGATTGTGCTTACCATAACTAAGCTATCATGGTATTTGGATGAATATAATACACGAAAGGCGTTGCATTGCACTCAGAATAATCTAATATCATCGATCAGTTAATTTCCCAGCAGCTGGAACTGGAAGTTCTTAGAACTCTTTAGACATGTACATACAAAACGATTTGTTGGCTTAATTCGGTAGAACAAAAAAGTGTTTTTATCAATCGCTAGACTTTTTATTGATCACTACTAGCTAAATAGCTAACCAGAAAGGGATCTTTACCTAATTAAAGTGCGCGATAATGTGGCGTGTCTGTGAGGATCGATTAAACAAATTAGTTTAGAGCGATATGATCACTAAGCTTCCTAAAATGTCACACCGTCGGAGCAGTGGCCTTGATTATGTTATCATTTCCCTCCCACATTGGGTGCCTATAAAAACCCAGGCATGCCTTGATCATGGAATCAGAACTGCCATTGATTTGTTAATTAGAAACGTTAGTTTAACAAATTAAAATGGCGCGAAGAGCAGTCCTCCTTTGCATTGCAGCAGTGCTAATGCATCTGGCTTTGAGCAGCTCCTCTGTGGGCATCAATGCCACAAGACTTGGCAAGGCGAGCATGAGTCAAGCTGCAGGGCATGGCTGGGCCAGTATTGATAGAGAACAAAAGCATTTAGAGAAGGAGGAAGTTAGCAAGCGCCTGAGTCCGTCTGGCCCTGATCCTCAAACGTCACCACCTAACCACCCTTCGATCTCCGCGCCAACTCGTTTAGAAACATCGCCGCCGAAGATGTTGATCCACTGAAGAAGCTAAGGAAGCACTCGATGTTATGGTCTGTTGGCGTATGCATATGCATGTTTGCAAGTTTATGCTTTAAAACTGTAGCTTGCTTTAATTTCACTCGTTGGAAGATATATATATATATATATATATATATATCATTGTGTAGTGACTATATGTGCTATTGTTATTGTCTGTAACGTGCGTGGACCGTGGACAGGCAAATATAAAAATAAGAATGTGAGAGATTTGAGTATATGTATGTATAAATCTATGTACCAATATGTGAATCGAAGAGAAGTAGCTCAGAGTACAAAGATATTACTGCCGAAGATTGCTGCGTGCATGGCCTCGCAGATACAGTCGCACATGGAATTTCAGTTTGGAACTTGGATTGTTTTCATAAATAATTAACATGAATAAAAAACTAGGGTTTTCTCTATATATATCCATATTTGTAATCAATTAATAAGTACATTTTCAAAATACTTACATCGAGCTATTCTTCCCAATTTTTGTATAACGCAATCGGGAAGTTCAGGTTCACTGATGTGTAGTTACCCTAGAAAATCCTGCACACACAGCTAGATGTTATTTATATACAGGATTTAAGCTTTTGAATCATACATAGAAATTAAGTTCTTCCATAACAATTTGATTATATTCGTTTCCTGGAAAACAATGCTAGAAACTCACTCTTATCATTTTCCTTCTCGATTTAGCTTTTTCTATTTCTTCTTCTTCAAAAGAGGCTTTGAACAATACACTGACTGGCCTGTTCTACCAACAAGAAAATCTTAAATCAAACAGGTTAGATACAGTCTTAACAAACCTTCCTCAAATAGACGACCTTATCTCAATGCGATCCATAGATGTCATGGGGAACAAGTTCCTGTTAGTTTAGTTTAAAATACAAAAGAAATAAGAACTAAGATGAACATCATGGAATACATTAAGATGCGTTGAGAGCATCGAGCTGTCGTTGTAGTTCGACAAGATCATCCTCAACTTCTTTTGTTTCTATTGCACTAGGATCTTTTGTTTCAGCAACAGGGTGTTCATGGATGAGGCCCTCCGGTAGAGCAGCTGGTTAACATTTGAGAGGGCAAGTATTAAGGAAGAAACTTTTAAAAATTTGAAATAGGAAAGAACTAGCTAGGTATTGGCATGAGTTACTGACCAGATGAAGAAGATGCATTTATGGTTTCGATCTCGCAATCATCGACACTGTACAGTGATATATACAAGTTAATCTAAAAACCCCAAAATGACTGGCAAGTTTGTTCAATATTTTATATTGGCTCTAGAAGGCTAGAACATTGTGTATAAAAGACAATCCGATGTATATAATTTTTATCAAATAGGATTTCAGAGAAGAATCTATTGTATATAATATTATTTTATTTTATAAAAAACTATTTTCAAAATTCAAATTTGTGAATTTTAATTCATAAAACCGTAATTTTACCGTTGCACTAAAGCTTTATTAGAACATTGGGTACAAAGATACAAAAACTATATATAGATGCTTGACTTCAGTAGCAAGTAAAAACAGCTAATCGAAGAAAACAGACGACAGACATTTGTGAACAGCAACTGCAGTGTCAAAAACAAAAAACTTGCGAGGCAGAACATTCATTATGATATTTACCTTAAATATAATATTAAGAATATACACTCTGGGACAAACAATTAGGATAGATGCTTTAATTTATAGAAGATTAGGCACCTTAATTATATTCCACTCATTATCAGCATGAACCGGGCCATCGTTTTCAGCAGATTCAGCTTCTAGCTTTGCTTTTGCAGCAGCTTCTCCTTAATCAATGCACTAATACAAGATAATGCATTAATATTATAGCCAAAAAAGTAGTAGGCAAATAAATGTACTTTCTATTAAACTAAGATGTAATGGCATGTGCCACAACTTAAAAATGATAAGATACTAGAACATGTTCAAATAAAATTTAGAGATGCACCAAATTAGAGATGCACCACTCCATGAGTCTGTCTAATTGATTATTTGTTTATTTTTACATAGATGACGTGTTGGCTAAAACATGATAAAATTTACAGATAAAATAAAGATCGTTTTCGAATGAGATCTCTATAACAAACTTAATCAAACTCTTATCCAGTCGAACACCAACCTTGTTTATAGACGCTTGATTCATTTATAACTTTATTTATGATTATAAAGTACCTCTAAAACTTATAAAGAGAAGTTCTACAAAATAATGGTTAAACTTATTATATTATACGGAGTTAAATGTTGGACTATAACTTGAGAACTTGACCGGAAGATAAGAGTCACAAAGAAGATGATGTTAAGGTAGATGTGCGGATATAAAAGAATAAACAAAATAAAAAATGAGAATATTAAAGAGAGAGTTAATGTTGCACGTATTGAGGAAAAACTTCGAGAGATGCATTTAAGATGGTATGAATATATATACTTAGACGATTAATAAATGCTCTAGTTAAGTGATGTGTAAGTATGATAAGTATGCACATCAAATAAAGCTAGGAAGAGGTAGATTAAAAAAGACTTGATTAACAACGATAATAAAAGATAAAAATTTATTTAAATATAGATAATAATATAATAGAGGATAGAGCGTAATAGGCTAGAAAGATTTTTATATATAGTCGATAAGACTTAGTTTTTGTCATTGTTAACTAAAGGACACCACTCTAATGGCCATAATCCTAATTGAATGGATGTTTTTAGGGGACATTTGCTCTCTCCAAAAGGAAAGACATTTCAATGGTTTTATATATAAAAATAAAATAAAGTTCTAACCAAGAAGAACAGGGGAATTTCTCTAGTATCCACCCCTATTCTTATTCTCCAATATTTTCAAATCCAATATTCCTATTTTGCCTAATATTGAAAGGAGATATGGCAAGTCACTACACTAGCATAATGCAACGCAGATGACACTGAATGTATCATATCCTTGGCATAATTAAAAGACCAAAATCAACATGAAAGGAAATTAAAGACCTTAAGACGACTATGAACTTCGGCTCATCGTCAGATTCATTTTCTTTAATATTCCTTATTTAGATGCACTAGACATGCAAAGTGATTTTCTAATTAACAGCTTACAAACATATATTCTTCATAATGTAACAAACCTGAAGTTATTTTGATGCACGTTCTAACACAATTATATTATATTCTAATATTTAATGACCCCTTGAATGTCAAAAACGACCATAAATTTATTAGCGTGGTGAACATGGTATACAATAATTAAAATGGTAAACTTATAATGTGTTACAAAAATTTGCAACATCTAAGAATCTATATATCTCTGGCCATGGTCTAGAACAAACTCAGTCTCCAGGAGTTCAATAAGTTGTAATTAATTTAGGTTTGTCGATCATCATGCAGCTGGCCGGTGTGAATTCTTTCTAGTCGATAATAAAACTACAGCTCAAACACATTTCTCATTTCATTTCTGTACATTCTTGTGCTCCCCGGAAACCTGCCAAAGTTGCCACTGAAAACTATGGATTTTTTAACTTTTTTTTTTAAATGAGTAAACGCTGCAAATTTTTTTCTTCAAATATACACTGGTCGCTGATTACTCATTGACAAACAACACCAGGAGAGAAGGTAGGCGAGGTGTCGAAGAAGACCACCTGTTCATGCACTATACTGTAGAACTAAGAGCTCCGTGGTGACTGCAGTACTCCGCAGCGGCCAAGGTGTCGTCGACGTCTCACTTGCCTCCTTACTTGATTTGTGCTGTGCATAATCCTGGTTTGGTGGGTGGTGTATGCCTGTGTTGATCTCTAGTTCTCCTGGCAATATATTTGTAGTCGCATTAGCTGCACAAGGATTTTTTTTTTTTTGTGACAATTTAGCAAAAACATGTCCTTCTTAAATGGAAATGAGCAAATTAAGGTGGCTTTTTAAACCAAGAACAAGAAGCACTCAACTCTTTATGGATGTGACTGATTTAGATTTGGACTATAATTTATTAAGTTTTCATGTATCCAAGAAAGTTTTATTTTCATTAAATAAATAAATAATAAGGTGATTTATAAATTATTTTGGATAGTTATTAGTTCACTTAGCTTCTTATGAAATCTATTACTCCAGGGATTCTCTCCCATCTATTTCATAGTAAAAAAAAAAAAGAGAGAATCACGATCGATATATAGCTAGCCATTACTAGTTCACTTAGAGAACTATGGATCAACTAAATACATTGCATATCAAATTAGAAGTTGACCTAGTCCAGCTAACTCATAAATACATATATGATATTTAGAACCCAAAATTGGATATTAATTAAAAAAAGATATGATACATATATGATTTTTTTTTCTGAATTTGGAAAACATAGATATATTACGAAGTCATTAAATACTATATAACAACCAAAAGTTAAACAATCTTTTGGTTCATAAGTTTATTTTAGGCACCCTTTTAGTGCCATACAAATGTTTGAACTAGGGCATTCTGAGTAGTACGGGGTGCTCAATCATCCATATACTAGGGGGGAAATTAAAAGAGAATTATGCGGTCCTCATTAAAAATTAAGGAGGATATCATGATGTATAAATAGGCATGCTTCTCAGCTCCTCAGTTCCGGTTTCAGTTCGGTTCTAATCGATTTTGAATCTGTCGATATTGAAATCGGTTCAAAACTGGTTCTGATTCGGTTCTAATTGGTTCCGGATCCGTCGACGTTGGAACCGGTTGGAACTCATTCAAAACCGATTCCGAACCGGTTCCGATCCCAAAGTTTTAACTTTGAAACCAATTCAATCTGAATCAGTTCCGAACCGATTTTGAAACAGTTTCGGATCGATTCCAAAATGATTCCGGATCATCTTCCTTGAACTTGAGTGATGCGGACGTACGTAGATTTTCTCATTTCCTTTCAACGTCAAAGAACGTCCAGGAGGCTTAGGGTTCTTTCCGACCGCAACAGTAATAGAAAACGAGCAAATAATACAAAAAACCAAAGTAAAGAGCGAAGACATAAGATTTTATGTGATTCGAAATTGGGATTCTTACTCCACGAGATAAGCTCATATCACGAGCTGTGGTGTCAAGACACTTTCACTATAAAACTCCTCCTTCTTGGAAATGTTTCCAGAGGTGGAGGAAAAATCCTTTACAATATGCACAGTATCCGAGAACAGAAAGATAGAGCTAGCTCTTTTTCGTCATCCCCTTTCCCCTTTTTCCTCCTTCTCCTCCGGCGATGTCCCCTCTTCTGGAAGCTCTTGTCTGTTCAGGATTGGAATCAGAATCCTCTCTCTCTCTTTCTTCTTCCGCCTTTTATCCTCCTCTCTCTTCTAGGTTAGCTGTAACGTAACAAACCGTCTCCATCACCGTCCACGTGGTAGTCCTGTTTTTCTTGAGAATCATTCTGTTAAGGAGATAAGAAGTGGAGGCTCCTCCGAATATTATGCAGGGTCCTAGTTTGTTATATAACAAACTCCCCTCAATATACGCTTCGAGAAACATCATACCCTTCATTTTCACCCTCTCTTCCTTTGTTAGGTAAACTATTGGCTCGGCCCCCCTCTCAGTGGGATCCTCTTAGTTCATTGCCACCAAGGCACATCTCACTTATTAATACCTAAGCTTACTTTAGCTCTGAGACTCAATATCTCAGATCTTTCATAATGACCCGAGTCAACTTCCGACTCATTTACTGAATCAATCCCCGACTCACCTACCGAGTCACCCCCCGACTTGCTTACCGAGTCAACTCCCAGACTTACCGAATCAACTCCCAGGCTCGTACCCCGAACCACTCATTTGATCTCCTTTTTTAGCCTTAGAGCTTATCACTCCTTTCCCATATCTTCATCTTGCCAGCCCAATCAATTCCCTGGGTCCAGGTCCCCCGGTTCAGCCAATGTTCCACGCATGGTCTTTCTCGTCCTAATCCCTAAATTAGATAGCAGCAGTATCATTGAGCTTCCAAATTCATTTATCGTGCCGATGATTCTATTTTTTTCTATCGCAAAATAATATTGTAGACATATTAACATGCTAAGAGTTTCAACCTTTAAATTAGCAATCGGAATCAGATCCAAATTGAAACAAGAATCGATTCCGAATCGATTTTAAAATCGATTGGAACCGAATCGAATCGGAACTGGAACAGTTCCAGTTTGATTCCAGAATCGATTTATTTGAATCAGTTCCTATTTCGAATTTAACGAATTGGTTCCGACTCAATTTCGGATAGAATCGATCTGTTAAGCATGCCTATGTATAAAGTTTTCGTCGAGAAGGATCTAATCATATTAAATTTATAGTATAAGTCATCACACAGGAAAAAAAAATGATTATTTTCGAAATTCGAATCCAATCTCAACATTACATGGTAAAATTAAAGAGACAGGCAAAATTAAAAACTAATTAAAGGTTAATTAAAATTTTAATTTAGAACGAATCAAAGGAATCATATTCTATTGATGTTATCCTAATTAATTTTCTATGAAGTTTAAGATCCAATTTATGAGATTGGATCTCATCAATTGAATCCGAACGATTCCAATGGATGAAATTGGATTTCATCACCAACTAGACTAAATCTAATTAATTGGCACCATCATGATATGGATAGATGTTAATTGGGTTGTTCTCTGGCACCATCATGATATGGATAGATGTTAATTGGGTTGTTCTCGTGGAAGGGTCTCGTGGTCAGTACGATAGCAGAGTTATACTAATAAATAAGAGTCAATTCTCGAAGATTGCAAGTCTTGTGGGGTACCTATTCTTCTACCATATTAGTTCTTGATTGGGCAATATACTCTCCGTAATTTATCTCCTTTGTATTGACTGTGAAATCGATTGACAGAGACGTTGAAGACGAACGAATCGTCTTTTTACACCGATGTTAATTGGGTTGAGTACTTGGTTAGTTACCCGTTGGGCTTGATGCATGGGCTATAAAGCGACCTAATTTGATATATAATCTCTCACTAATTAATCATTCATATCTATAATTAGTTCGCGAAGAAGAATGAATTTTAGCGTCAAGGGGTTGTTCCGCGGATGGTCGATCCTCTGCTCTTTCTTCCTCTAATCCAAGGAGCTAGTACATTTCTTAGGGCATCCCCCGTGGAAGCTCCTTTGAGCTTCCACTAAGTGAGTTGGCATGGGAGGGACCGCTCTCTTTCATTGTGGGAAGGAGGCATGGGAGGGACCGCTCTCTTTCATTGTGGGAAGGAGCAGTTCCCAACTAGAAGTAGGAGTGGCTCTCTTTCTTTTTTTTATATATATATTTTTTTTTGTTTTTTAGTTAAAAGAAAATTTTTATTAATGAAAAAAAATCTATCAACAAAAATAAAAGAAACGTTGCAGATTTATTCGCTGAACAACGGTTGATTTTTTAGTCGTTGTTCAATGATTATTTTTTAATTTTTTTAAAAATAAATTTTTTCTATAAATACATCTTTATTCACTCATTCATTTTACGTCTCCTACAAATCTTTTCTTCTCTATTCTTGTGATCATGACGAACTGAAATGCACCCGAGTGTCATTACAGGAGTTTTGCCGAGTGAAAAAAATATTCAGAGAGAGAGGAACACAAATATATAGATGAATTATCAGTCACTCCTTTCTGCTCAAGATATAGACTCTTTTTATAAGAGTCCTTAGCTCCCCAAAACTATTCAAATAAAAACTCTTAATTGTTTTTATTCGTCAATAAAAAAATGCAATCGTTTTGAGCAATTAAGACGTCGTCGCCACCAGTCGTTTTCGTTATAATTGAGCAAAAATAATTTGTATTATAAAATATTGATTCATTCGTTTGGACAAATTTAATCATGATTGATTTGACATTCGATACATACAAATCACACTCATACACGAATCTCTTAAATTCAACATAATTCGGATCTTAAATTTGAATCTTTTATTGGCGTGCACATGAGAGAGAATCGCTTTCGATATATTTATTTATACAATATCAATCAATCATTAAATCTTAAAATTTTCAACGTGAACCAAATCTTCGTACATAATAAAATCTCTTTCATCTGCTTTTCCAATCACGTTTCCAACCATTAGAGCAACCGTTTCTTCCCTGAGTACTTTATGGCGAGCTTCGTAACTTTTGATTTGGATATCAATTCTTTAGATGTAGTTGATATATAATTAATCTAGTCCACTTGCAGGCTTACCACTATACTTTTTTAATGAGTCCCCATCACATAACACATTGATTGAGTAGGATAATACTTCCGAAATGAGCATGAATCAATTTTGAAGAAGAATTTAAAATTTTTCTTTTGCATCATGTAATCCTTCTCTATTTAAATTTAAATATTTTCCTTCACTCTAATCCCCTTACTTTCCTCTCTACTAGTGATAGAATCCCTTAACTTCTGCGGATGGTCGATCCTCTTTCTCCCTCTGATCCAAGGTGCTAGACACTTCTTAGCTACTCAAGATATCGAACCACGTGGACATAGTAGCTAGAGGGTGTGATTCTTGTCATAGCATTAAGATGCATCATCACAATGTTTAGTAAGACTAATATTGTCGCTCGGAGATGATGCATTGGCAAATATGATTCAACATTTACATAAAGAGCAAGAGTTAATTTATCATATCTGTGAGTTGTTTAATATCTTGATCGGATCACATCCTCCATTGTATTTATCATCGTACTAAGATCAATGATCATCCGTGATTAACTTTCTCTCATATTTATAGAGTCGGGGTGAGGAGGTTACTAGATTGACGATTTCAACCTTTTGCACAAAGTAAGACTAATATCACTCCTGCGAGCTAGCTCGATGGTAAACACATATAGAATTTGTCCAAAGAAATAAGGACCAATCTCCTATTTCTATAAGGGTGTCGACTCTCTATACGATTTACCAATATATTTGGGCCAAAGGTTGATCTTCGTGATTTACCTTTTTTATAATGGTCCAAAAGTGAACTGATAGAGATCGTTAGTGATAAGATTTAAAAGTTTTATCTATTGGAAGTTTTAGCCAGTAGTTTTGTGCAAGTCGTAGTTTGTCCGAGCCTTTAGTTTAGTGATTTGCTTTAATGTTGTATGTGATCCTATCAAATAGGAGATGTGGTTGAAATATTCTACTGTAAAAGCCTATTTATAGGCTCTGCTTCCATTCCCTATTATCAATTGCAAGAGTTCTTTTTACGATAATTTATTAAAGGGCGCACCTCAAGTTTAGAATTGCTCAAATACAATCTCATAGTTTCATATTTACTAAAGAGCGCATCTCATTTCTTTTTACCTTAGCTAGCGTGGATATCAAGTGTAGAAAAGATGGTCTTTGAGATATATTTCGAGAACATAGTAGTCTCGGATTTAAATTCAAAGACTACGCATAATATCAAGCTACCTAAAAAAGGTGGAGTTGGGAATTATATTTCTAGGAACATAGTGATCCAGAGATTTAAATTTCCAACACCACATATAATATCAAAATGTCATAGGAAAAAGATCACTATAAGAAAATCTTAAATTAGAAACCAAATTAGAGACCGATTCTCAAATCGGTCTCTAATTAGAGACCGAATCTAAGTCGGTCTCTAATTTAGAGACCGATTTTGAAATCAGTCTCTAATTTAGAGACTGATTCTCAAAACGGTCTCTAATTTAGAGACCGATTCGGTCTCTAATTTAGAGACCGATTTGAGAATCGGTCTCTAAATTAGAGATCAAATTCATCTTAATTTTTTTCATAATTGCGTGTAATCACAACCGCGTCGATGATCAATGTTGCATGTAGTCGCGGCTATGACCTGGGTTGTAGGAGGTCGCGCTTGCGCTTACGGACGCGACTTAGGTCGCGCCAAGTTGAGGTCAAGTCCACAATCACGGCCTAAGTCACGCAAGGTCAAGGCCGCAGTTGCAACCTAGATCACAGTCGTGACCTCCTCCCCCCTCTCCCTGCGAAGCCGCCGCCCTTTCGCGCGAAACAATGCCTGCGAGACTGCGGTTGCACGAGGCCGGCGCGACGAGTGCAGACACAGTCGTGGGTAGGCCGCTGCCGCGATCGTGGTCCCGTGAGGCCGCCGCCGCGATCGCAGTCCCGCGAGGCCGCCACGACGGCAATCCAGTGAGGCTGCCGCCGCGACCGCAGTCCCGCGAGGCCACCGTCGCGACCACAGTCCAACGAGGCCGCCGCCACGACCCTGGTCACGGGAGGTCAGCGTTGTGATCATGGTCCCGACCTCGTGCGATGGAGGAAAAAGAGGATGAACAGGCTTGCTCCAACAGGATCTGCTGCAGACCCTCTATTACCAATCAAAAACAGGAGGAAACTAGAGGATGACGAAGATAACTCAATTGATAAATTAGGAGGTGAAGAGACCATTGTCAGGATTGATTCCCTCAGTAATCTATCCTTCCGCTAGGCATCTGAAACTTCGAGTGCTTGAAATAGGTAAATTAGGCAAGTACTTGCTCCTTGTGCATCCTTAATAAGAGCAAAATGCACTTTGCTCCTCTCCCTAAACTCGAGATCATTGTCGCTTGAAATCCATGAAATAAGTATGTCCACGTAATTTACTTTGTTTGTTGTTTCCTCGAGGAACACTTAAATATGAAGTTGTTGCCTTGGTTGAAGTTGGATTCCCTGACAATGATTTTCCTTTTCTTTCTTTAGTTGCAAATGTATTCCTTTCACTTTAATATATTATGGCTCTATCTTTACTGTTATCTTGTTTGCATATGTACTTATAATTATTTAAAATAGTTGAATTAAGACCGTATGTTTTGTTTCATTTTAAAATTTGTATTACGTGGCTCTTTAGATTTTGGATGACCAATGAATATTTTTAATGGATATAATTACATCTCCAAGTTATTGATTTTGGAGTTTGCCATTGTATATGCATTTAAAACTATTCTCTGTTAAGAAGTTTTGGTTAATATTAATTGTTCAATGTTAATTAATATCCTTGTTATTTATTCTCCTCACGTCTCTTTTACTTTTCTATTCAAGTAATCCAAGCTTAATACTAAGTTATATTTGGGTTCTCGAACTACCAAACTGAGAGTTAACAAGACAAGATAGATTTAGCATTCCTATGAGCATTGCATTGGCAAAATTCCACGATTGGGTACTTGCTATTGTAGTATGGACTGAAAGAAAAAAAAATATGATAATTATGGTAAACCCTCATGTACATGATATTGTAGTATCCTTATCTTGTTCAACCTTTGATATGCTAGAAATCCTCTTCCTGTTTGATATTGAATTTCAATTATTCTGTTAAGGTATCTCTTTTCTTATCATCTAAGGAAGTAGAAAGCAACATTTCTATTAAGTTGGACAGTATCAAGATTGAGAAGCAAAAGATATGATTTAACCTGATTGATACTCTGAACTGAGACCATTATTTAGCATCAGGTTTTTATTTTGTATTTTTTGGGGACCGAAAAGAAGATGGCTGCAATGATACTTTTTGGAATTATGTTGTTTTCTTGAGATGGAAGAAGTTGTTTTCTTGTCACTTATGTTTTTGCCTCATCTGTGATTGGCTCCACAAGATAACAATGCTTCATTTGATGCTCTTTAGCAGGTCGGCTCTTCGCTTGAAAGCATAAATCGTGAATAGAAGATAACCGGTTAGCAATGATACATTCACATTTCATTAGCTAGATGAAGTTCAGGTCTATGGTCCATGTAATGATCTTCGTTTTTTATAAATTTGTGTTATATTTTAAATTTATTCATAGGTCTTTTTTAATGTTTTATTTCTAACCCTTCTATTTATAGTCTTTTTGATAACACTTCTTCAATTTTGAAGGTTGACTCTTATGAGAATGATGATGATCCACAACTGAAGAAGTCAAAAAGTTATTGTAAGTGATTGTTTTGCATTGGTGAGGTTTTCTTTCCACTTCATGTCTGCATTTCTATGTTTTCATATTCATTTTACCTTTAGCGAACGTAAGAAACAAAAAGATATAACTGAAAACTTTGAGAACTTTTGAAAACTTCTAAGCATTCTACACTGGTAACTATATATTAGGAATTAACATTTGCGAGTTTTTTCCTCTCTTTTACTTAGATATATGGTCTTGAATTTACACTATCAATCATGCACTAATAGAACTATATTTTTGTTTACATGTAAAAATAAGGTATGTATAAGTGACTAAGAAGTCCTTGCACTAGAAGAGATCACTCTCTTCCATTGCTTAATTAAGGGATTTATGACACAGGTGCATTATTATTATTTCCATTGATTTCTAAATAATTCGTTGCCATTTTTTTATTAATATAATATATATTATCATATTTGTTATTATTATTTGGATAATATTCACATTGTCACATTTGTCATTAATTTATGATTAATATTATTCATATTGTCATATTCCAGTGTCTCATGCTTCATTTATGTTTTATATTGAATTTTATTTTTATTTAGTGTTTGATATGATAGTTATTTTGGAATGTAGCAGGGTTTGTGGTATGCTCGTGGAGCTCACCACGACTATGGATCCCACTCGATGCGCCTCGAATTGAGCTCCATAGTATCGTAGTCATGCCGTGGTGTGAGACGGAATGCTATAGAGCGACTATAAATATTTCCAAAGGATGAATTTCATTGGATGTTTATATTATAATTGTGTATTGAGCATGTTAATAAAATTAAATGTAATTAGTATTTGTATTGTAATTGTCTACATTTGAATATTAATAAAATTAAATTTTATTAGTATTTATATTATATTGGTGTGTCCGATGTTATTAGTAAATATTGTTATTAATATTGATTATTGAAATATTGTACAATTTTTTTTATAAATATTTTTTTAAATTTAAAGACCGAATTTACATTCAATCTCTAAATTTAGAGACCGATTTCAAATTCGGTCTCTAAACTTAGAGACCGACAGATTATTCGGTTTCTAAATTTAGAGACCCAAAATTTAGAGACTGAAATATTCGGTCTCTAAAACGGTTGTTAATGCATTTAGAGACTGATTTTCGGTCTCTAATTCGGTCTCTAAAATGTCATTTTCTTGTAGTGGATGGTGTTGAGAATCTTATTCCCAGGAACACAATGGTGCTGGGATTTAAATTTCCAGCATAACGTACAATATCAATTGGTCGGAAAAAAGTGGTGCTGAAAATTATATTCCCAAGAATACAGTAGACCTGAGATTTAAATTTTCAGCACTATCTTTTTTTTGGCCAGCTTGATATCCACATTTAGCAGGAGAGGTAAAAAAGGAATGAGGTGTATCCTTTGATAAATATGAAATTATGAGACTATATTTGAGCAGTTCCAAACTTGAGGTGCGTCATTTGGTAAATCATCGTTCTTTTTATCATCACCTCTCAAGCCTTTTGTTCTCCTTTGTCACCGCGGTGATATTTTTCTTTCTTCTCAGTCTCTTCTGTTCTTTTGTCACAGTAACAATAGATTGACGAATTCTCACCTTTTGTCCAAGTAAAATTAATATCAGTTTGGATCTTCGATATCATAAATTCTCAAATGATATTTGTACATGTGATCCTCATATTTAAAAAACATCACCCTATTATAGACTGAATTGCTCTTATGATTAAACTAATAAGTCGATGACACTATCCACACTCTATTTTCTACTGAGATGTAATTGGGTAACAGAGGGATGGATATAATTACACAAAAATTCTTGATTGAAAGGTTGTGAATCTTTGTTTTGTAAGTGGGATTCCCGGTATGTTCCTAGTAAGAGGACTCTGCGTAATAAGATTCCGAGTTTCATATTTACAATTATTCTAGTTGCATTTTTATTGAGGTCTTTTGAGGCTTTTATTTATGGATATAAATTCCCTAAGAAGGCATGTTATGGGGGCTTCCTAATCTAATTAGAGGATTCGAAGTCTTTTCCAAAGCAAAGGAACAACTGAAAAAAAAAAAAAAAATCTAAGTCTCCCTCAATCATATATTTCTTGGATACTCAGTGAGATTTTGAGAAACAAATATTTTTTTTTTCCATTTAGATGTTGAGATACAAAATTTTTATTTCCATAGCGATCAGTTGTGTAATTTAGACTTAGCGTTGGAGAACTGTATTCGAAGATATAAAAATAATAGTCTAAATATAAAATTATAAATCAATTTAGATTTAGCTGTTACTATCTTAAAGGTTCAAACTAAGTTGTTGAGACTGAGTATTGAGTGATTGAGTTGTTGAATGGCCGAGTATCGAGTCGACAAATCCAAATAATGAGTAATTGACTGTCGAGTCGTCGAGGTCAAATGTTGAGTGGATGATTGTCGAATCGCTCGAGGTCGAGTTCGAGTGGATGAGTCGGTGAGTCCGAGTGTCAAATGACTGACTATCAAGTCGCTTAAATCTGAGTGTCGAGTGGTCGACTATCTAGTCGCCCAAGGGCAAGTATCGAGTGGTCAACTGTTGAATCATTTGAATATTGAGGTGTCAAAATATGCGTTCAACACATATTCCTTAAAACAGATTCATTCTACTTTTGAAGTGCTTCGAGTTTGCAGTGGATCGTCTGTTTCTCTGGACCAATAGTGAAACCGTAGTTTCCACCGAGCACTAGTGGTCCCGACAAACTAAAATGTATTTTAGTGTTATCACAAAAATTTTGCCAAGTAAAAAAAAAAAAACTCGGAGAGAAAAAAAAGAAAGAGGGTAACATAGATGAATGAATTATCAGTCACTCCTTTATACTCAAGATATATATAGACTCCTTTTATAGGAGTCCTCTCCAACGCGGATAGAATAAAAGCTCTTAATTGCTTTTATTCATCAGTAGAGAAATATCAGTTGTTTCAGGCGATTAAGACGTCATCACCACCAGTGATTTTCGTTATCATTGAGCAAAAATAATTTGGATGACAAAATATTAATTCATTTGCTTGAATAAATTTAGTCCTAATCGATTCGACATTCAATGCACATAGATTACAATCGCACATAAGTCACCTGGATTCAATACAATATGAGCCTTAGATTTACACCTATGCGGACACACATATAAAAGAGAATTTCTTCCCTTGTATTTATTCACATATACTTATAAAACAGTATAAATCAATCATTAAATCTTTAAAATTTCAATGTAAAACTAAAACCATATGTATAATAAAATCTCTTCCTCCATTCCACCTTCTTTTTCCATTTACATTTCCAACCATTAGAGCGACGTACTGTTTCTTCCATGCGAACCATAAAGTACTGGGCAAACTTCATATATAATTTTTTGCTTTGGAAATCAATTCTTTAGATGTAGTTGATATATAATTAATCTATGTTTCCTAATATTGTGTCCACTTGCAGGCTTAATTACCAATATACTTTTTCAGATGCAGACGGTATAGACTACTTTATATCTCCTAAAATAGAGTCCACTAATTACAACTTCATAATTGCAACAAAACCAATATTATATGAGTGAAAGCGAGAGGGGGCATCGATATGCTGTTTGGCAACATCTGTAGTTCGCAAGTGGTGGGGAAGAGAGTGGAACAAACAATCGTTGCCAAGCAGGCATGCAAACCTTTTTTTTTTGTTATTCTTTTTTTGTAACAAATGCCCTAATGTCGTGCAACTTTATTCTCGCATACAAGTTGGAACCGTCAATCCAACAGTCCTCACCGACTGGACCACTGTGAGAGAGATAAATCGCAGATGGACCTTTAGCCCATAACTTGGTGGTAAACACAAGGAAGCGTATTTCAGCCTAGGGGATTTTAGACCCCTTTGGTTTTGAACTCGAGCATCCTCGCAAGCGTCACCTTGTGTTTACCATCGAGTCATCCCGGGGGACTGTGCAACTTTATTCTGATAAAGTTTGGAACCGCCAAGCTAGCGGCCCCCACCGACCGGCCCCTCGGCCATTGTGAGGGAGGTAAATCGCGGATAGGTCTTTGGCTCTTGACTTGGTGGTTAGTACAAGGAAGGATATTTCATCCCGGGGGGTTTTAGACCCCTTGTCTGGTTTCAAATCCGGGCTTCCTCACAAACGTCACATTGTGCTTACCATCGAGTCATCCTTGAGGGGACACGTGCAACTTTATTCTCGTTAGTATTGGTGGTGGACTTACATATGATTATCGTAATGCATTTGAGTATGTCGTATTGATTCGAATCCAATTAAAAGTGATCTAATTATTATGGTTTAAATTAACGAGTTTGTGTTATTGGATATGGATTAATGAATTTTGAATCAATATGTATAGAATCCTTTAACACATACCATTAACATTGATGGGATATTAATGGATTTTGGATTAACACTATATATAGAGTGTGATCTCCGCATGAGAGAATGATTCGACCGACTCTTATTTCCTCCATCGGATAGAGCATCCGGGGCCGCTCTTTCTCGACCTGTGGAAGATCAAGCCCTTCGGTTCGTCGGTTTCTTCTGACTTCAGATTCTTCCAGCGATGCAGACTCCGGAATTAGATACATAGTTTTACGCTTTCGTTTTCGATTTTATTTTCACATATTTATTATAGATCGTCATATAAAATTCTATGAATAAATTATTTTTATTTTCATTTTTCAATTATATATATAGATACACGATTCATTGAAAGATGAGAAGGATCCATCAGTTAGATTTCCATGTAACTGAACCTATTACAACTCTGACAGAGAGAGATTCGAAGATGCACTTGCACTGATCTGTAAGAAATATAACTGAAGAAAGCAGAGGATTCTGCAGGGAGAGAATGCCGCCAGGTGTTCGTTCTGGAAGTGACGAGGAAATTAATTGCAGGCAATGGGACAGTCGAGAGACAGCGTATAATGGCTGCCATTAAACTATGGGCATGATACACTAGTTTTTTAATTAACGAGTGGGTTCTCCACTGATCTGTTAGTTGGATGGAGGAAGGAATTGGAAATCTATTAGTCAGTCTTCTCCTTTCCTTTCCTTTCCTTTCCTTGTGGAAAAGGTGGATATGTTGGATGGTGGGGGACTCTTCTCTAATATTGGTCATCGTGATCGATCACCATGAACGGTGCTTCTGTTATATATATATATATATATAAATAATGGCAGATTGAATCATAATGCCTGCTGTAACAAGGGAAGTGCAGTGATGACATTTTCAACTTTGCTCTGGTTGGCAAGCAACTAATTGGCTTTATGGCAGTCAGCATATGTGCTTGACTAATCAACCCTAGTGCATGCTTTTAGGTTCTTCGTGTCTCCTCTCTCGATCGATGGATCTTGAGATATATAGACGTGACTTGTATTCTAGTTCTTTAGTAACATCAGTCATTCAGTAGTTGTTTCTATGAAGATGATATATTGACTGAGATAATTATCAAATGGACACGGATCGATTACGAAGAAAGATCTAAAAAATTTTTTTGGGCTCAGATGACTCTCCACTCATGTCTTTGATCAACGCGTCGAGGTCTAAAGGGCTCCCATAATTTATCTTCCTCATAATGACCGTGGAACAGACCGATGAAAAACGCTGAATTGATAGTTTCAATCTTTTATAAATCAGTCATTTAGTAGTAATGAAATTATTTATGTTTTCATTATTTTAAATCATGCTTGTGGCACATATTTTAAAGGATTTTTCTTTTTTTAAATTTGCCCGATTGTCTATCTCGATCATCGACTCCTGATCAAACAACGCCAACATCATACTTGTTCTGTTATCTGACAACGTATCATCGTCCTCTTTCTCGCTGTCTTTAAAGTCCTGCATGTTCAATATTCACCTCCATCGTGAATATTATTACACTTCCCTCCCCTCCCCCTATATGGTATGTTTATTGGAATAGGACGATATTTGTGAAATAAATACGGATCGATTTTGAAAGAGGATCTAAAACTCTTTTCTAGGCTTAGATGACTCTTTGTTGTTTTGGTCAATCGCGTCAAGATCAAAAGTCCTTTACGATTTATTTTCCTTACAATGACTGCAGTACAGATCGATAGGGATCGTTAGGTTGACGATTCTAACTTTTTACGAAGTAAATATTATTATAATTTCTGTTGAACCTTCAGTAAAGAGGAAGTTAGCTAGAATTGTTGCAAATTAAAAGGATACTCATAGCAAGTAGATGATGTTGCTTACCATAACTAAACTATCCGGTATTTGGATGAATATAATACACGAAATTAAAGGCGTTGCATTACACTCGGAATAATCTAATATCATCAATTAATTTCCCAGCAGCTGGAATTGAAAGTTCTTTCTTCTAACCCGAGACCAAGAGAAGGGATGACTCGCCGAGATATCCATGACCGAAGCAAGGAGGGTCGACTCGGCTAAAGCAGCTTCGGTCTTCTTGGTGATGCTCGTCATCTTGGTGGTAGAACCCGATCGGTCCTCGAAGCTATAGAGCCCTCCTCCTGAGATGACTAAGCAAACGAGTGAGAAAGGGCATCAGGATGATTTCCGATAAAGCTCCTCCGATGTTCAAATCAGAATTTAGAGAATACGGAGAAAAGTAGACTAGAGAGAATTAGAGGAGGTCAAGAAGAAATTTCGGAGAGAGAGTCCTCTTTCCGGCTCCCCGGTTACTTTTATATATGTAAATCTGATGGCATGGATTCTAATGGAGAATCATGGGAGGCATGATCCGACGAAAGAGTAGCAGTACGGAGGAGACTTTGAGAGACATAGTTTCATTAATAAGGGAATATGATTGTACGTGCTTTAGCTTTATTTGAGGATGCATGACGTCATTAATAAGGAGAGGCAGACATACGAACCTCGAATCTTGGGAGGCATGATTAGGGTTGTAAACGAATCAAGCGTTCATGAACAAGTTTGATGTTCAACTCGATAAAAGTTCGTTTATATTCATTCAATATACATCAAAGTCAATTAATAAACAAGTTTTAACAACTTAATAAATTAAATGAACTAGTTTAAACACAAATGTATTCGGCTTGTTAGTGTTCGTGAACCGTGTTAATTAGCAATATTTACGATTAAACTTATTTAAAAATTATTTATGAGCTTATTTATACTCATTTATAAATAAGGATTAAAATATTAAAAGTAAGAGCTTGATAACGTTTAAATAAATCAAACTTAAACTAGTTTGAATCAAGCTTGATTAAAAGTTTGATACTCATTAAACAAGTCAAGTTCAATTCAAGCTCAAGCCAAGCTCACTCTCCAAATAAAAAAAAATCAAGTCAAGCTTGAATAGGTTTTTCAATAGCTTAGTTAATTTTAAGCTTGACTTTGCTCGGCTTGGTTATCTTATCAAACAAACCTAAACACTGTAAATTCTGGCTTAACTTGACTCGTTTACGGTCCTGGACATGACCTCATTAATAAAAAGAGATGGTACGTCAGCAAAGACCGGAGGCCCACAGTAAAGGATAGAACGTTACCACCATGAAGGGATATAACTACCTCCTCGCTGACTTGGATCAAAAAGTCTTTCGGAGTCTGGATCTCTAAGCTGAACTGAGATATTGCCAAAGTAAGATGACTCCGAAGCGAGATACTGCTGAGGTATATAATGCCAAGGTAAGATAATTAATGCCGAGCTGAGATACTATCAAGGTAGAATAAATACCGAGGTAAGATAATGTCAATAGAGGTAAGATACTGCCGAGGTAATATATTGCCAAGGTGAGATCAAAATTAACTGACGATGCTCCTGATCTGAAGCTCTAATTAATCTTGACCGTCAATTTGACTTGGCCACGTGAGTGACTGAGGGTATTTCTCCCAGCATCATTCTTAATTAGAACTCTTTAGACATGCAAACGATTTGTTGGCTTCGGCAGAACAAAGAAGTGTTTTTATCAATCGCTAGACTTTTTATTCACTACTAGCTAAATAGCTAACCAGAAAGGGATCTTTACCTAATTAAAGTGCGCGATAATGTGGCGTGTCTGTGAGGATCGATTAAACAAATTAGTTTAGAGCGATATGATCACTAAGCTTCCTAAAATGTCACACCGTCGGAGCAGTGGCCTTGATTATGTTATCATTTCCCTCCCACATTGGGTGCCTATAAAAACCCAGGCGTGCCTTGATCATGGAATCAGAACTGCCATTAATTTGTTAATTAGAAACGTTAGTTTAACAAATTAAAATGGCGCGAAGAGCAGTCCTCCTTTGCATTGCAGCAGTGCTAATGCATCTGGCTTTGAGCAGCTCCTCTGTGGGCATCAATGCCACAAGACTTGGCAAGGCGAGCATGAGTCAAGCTGCAGGGCATGGCTGGGCCAGTATTGATAGAGAACAAAAGCATTTAGAGAAGGAGGAAGTTAGCAAGCGCCAGACTCCGTCTGGCCCTGATCCTCAAACGTCACCACCTAACCACCCTTCGATCTCCGAGCCAACTCGTTTAGAAACATCGCCGCCGAAGATGTTGATCCACTGAAGAAGCCAAGGAAGCAGTCGATGTTATGGTCTGTTGGTGTATGCATATGCATGTTTGCAAGTTTATGCTTTAAAACTGTAGCTTGCTTTAATTTCACTCGTTGGAAGATTGATATATATATATATATCATCGTGTAGTAACTATACGTGCTAATGTTGTTGTCTGTAACGTGCGTGGACAGGCAAATATAATAATAAGCCTGAGAGATTTGAGTATGCATGTATAACAATATGTTGTGCAAAATGTTGAAATTGTCAGTCTAACAATCTCTCCATCCCGATCTAATAGGAATTAAGAGGAAGTAAAAAACGGACGAATTTTATCCGGAGCATGACACTGGATTCTATGTACCAATATGTGAATCGAAGGCTATATATGGAATTTCAGTTTGGAACTTGAATTGTTTTCATAAATAACATGAATAAAAAACTAGGGTTTTTTTTTTCTATATATCCTTATTTGTAATCAATTAATAAGTACATTCTCGAAATTCTTCAAGAATTGCATCGAGCTATTCTTCCCAATTTTTGTACAACGCAATCGGGAAGTTCAGGTTCACTGATGTGTAGTTACCCTAGAAAATCCAGCACACACAGCTAGATGTTATTTGTATACAGGATTTAAGCTTATGAATCATACATAGAAATTAAGTTCTTCCACAACAATTTGATTGTGTTCGTTTCCTGGAAAACAATACTAGAAACTCACTCTTATCATTTTCCTTCTGGATTTAGTTTTTTCTATTTCGTCTTCTTTCAAAGGAGGCTTTGAACAATACACTGACCTGTTCTACCAACAAGAAAATCTTAAATCAAACAGGTTCCTCAAATAGACAACCTTATCTCACTGTGATCCCCAGACGCCATGGGGAACAAGTTCCAGTTAGTTTAGTTTAAAATACAGAAGAAGAAAAAAGAACTAAGATGAACATCACTGAATACATCAAGATGCGTTGAGAGCATCGAGCTGTCTTTGTAGTTCGACAAGATCATCCTCAACTTCTTTTGTTTCTACTGCACCAGGATCTGTTTCAGCAACAGGGAGTTCATGGATGAGGCCCTCCGGTAGAGCAGCTGGTCAACATTAGAGAGGGCCAGTATTAAGGAAGAAACTTTAAAAAATTTGAAATAGGAAAGAGCTAGGTCTTGACATGAGTTACTAACCAGATGAGGGAGACGCATTTATGGCTTCGATCTCGCAATCATCGACAACACTGTACAGTGATACATAAAAGTTAATCTAAAAGCCAAAATGACTGGAAAGTTTGTTCAATACCTTGTATTGAGGCCTCTAGAAGGCTAGAATATTGTGTATAATGATACAAAAACTATAGATGCTTGACTTCAGTAGCAAGTCAAAAAAAGCTAATCGAAGAAAACAGACAGACATTCGTGCAGTGTCAAAAACAAAAAACTTGCAAGACAGAACATTCATTATGATATTTTCTTTAATAATACTAAGAATCTACACTCTGAGACAAACAATTAGGACAGATGTTTTAATTTATAGAAGATTAGGCACCTTATATTCCACTCATTATCAGCATGGAGCGGGCCATCATTTTCAGCAGATTCAGCTTCTAGCTTTGCTTTTGCAGCAGCTTCTCTAACTGGTTTTGCTTGAAGGTACTCTTTCTGTGCAATACATATTGCTTTAGCATCGAACCAAGGCCCGTAATTAATTAATTGAAATAATCTTTTTCAGTTCAAAACTTCTGGAACATGAAGAAACTAACCTGCCGCTCAATGCAGGCTCCATTTGAACATTGTGGGTTCGGTCTCATAGCCATGGTAGGAAAAAAATCTTTAAGTGAATTATATCCCTGAATTAGCAATGGTGTACAAAGTAAGAAAAATGGAAATTATGGAAAAATTTGGACAAAGGAAAAGAGAATAATATTTTATAAAATGGTTGTTAATAAAATGGAGAAAAAAAATCAGTTTGCTTCATTTACAGTTTGCTTAAATTTTCTTTTATAAAAGAAATATAATATCAATATACCACGGTATATTATATGCTATCTTTCCATCATCATAATTTTTTTATGGGAAATCTGAAACTCCCAAATAATGCGACCGTATGCACACAAAACGTAGAGTGGGATCAACATAAAGCATAACCACAATTTTACATGAAACTTTAAACATTCTCATGCAAGAAAGCCATTATCTGAAGACTTAACATATTTTAGTATAAAGAGTTACCAAATAAGGTGAGACATTCCCAAATTTCAACAGGTATTTCAGTGCATTCTGAACAAGGAGACCAGCAACAACCCCCTGAAAATTGCCAATCAGTTACTACATGGATTACATAACACATGAAAGACCACTTCATACAAAGGTAAACAAACATTTAGACCAAAAGCCCCTTGATCAATGCACTGATACAAGATAATGCATTAACATTATAGCAGAAAAAGTAGTAGGCAAATAAATGTACTTTCTATTAAACTAAGATGTAATGGCATGTGCCACAACTTAAAAATGATAAGATACTAGAACATGTTCAGTTTACTGGAATTCATTGCTCAAATAAAATAAATTAGAGATGCACCACTGCATGAGTCTGTCTAATTGATTGTTTGCTTGGGTGGCTGAATGCGGAGACATGCAGATTGTATGTCTTCTACCAAGTCTATAAAACCATATCTTCACTTGTAAGCAAACAAACGGATGATTAAGAAAGCCAGAATTCCTTAGTTGAAATTCTAAACCCGTACAAGGTTTTAGATTATCTCATATTTTTATATCTTAACATGAATCAATCAATGCATTATTTCCCTGTGCATTGAAGTAGCTATATGTCCTAAGTACTGATATGATGGGAACATCTCAGATAACATGTGATATCGCTCAGCATATCAAACAGAAAATAGGATGAGTAACTACACTACCACAAGAACTAAAAGTTGCTTACCATAGTTGTTGGTAAGGATGCAGCACATACACCTTCACGCTTAAGTGTTCGCTCATCCACTCCAGATGCTACAACCTAAGAAAGGAAGAAAAAAGTATTCATATTAACGAGTGCATGCACATGGTAAAATGTTTTAGCTATTAGTGAGTGCACTTCAGTTACCAAGCAATTTAAATGAGATTATCTGCATGATTAATAACAACAACAACAACAACAACAATCAAGTTTTATCCCACTAGATAGAATCGGCTATCTGCATGATTAACACATTATAAAAATTATACAAATACAAAGAGCACACTAAATGATAGCAAAACAACAAAATCACAATTGTACAAATCCAATATCACGAAATTTCATTCTAAAAAAGAATTTGTCTATAGCCTTTCCTGTGATCTTATATGGATACTTTAAGTAAATGCTGTAATGCAGACACAATTTACTTGAGAAGCAATAGTCTTGTTGTTATGAACACTTACTAATTTGGAGATTTTTAGTATCCAATACAGAAAGTTAGTACAAAGTGAGTGATAACCAAAAAATTTGCTTCAAGGATGAAATCATAACCACTTTTTTTTTTATATTTCTAGCATATATTATTAGGATGTACCAACTAATCATGACAACCAGAAAACTATAGATTTGGAGGAATGCTATAAACCATAGACAACAAGCTGGAAATTCAACTGCATTTAAGGTTCAAATTCCAGACGTCGCTATGAGATGGATGAGTCATGTGAGCAACATTTGGAAAAGATTTCTGCCACTTGTCATGTCTCATGCAAAACATGCCAAAACAGAAGAAATTTTTTTCTTTCATTTAATTATACCTTAGGTTGCACCTATTAAAGGAAAACTTTAGAAGATATATTTAAGATGGTATAGATATGTACTTAGACGACCGCTAGATGCTTAAGTTAGGCGATGTGAAACAATTATAAATATACAAACCAAATAAAAAAAAGGAAGACCAAAGAACACTTGATTAGGAACGATAAAATAAGATAAAATTCATTTAAATATAGATGATGATATAGTACGGAATAGAGCTCAATGATATAAGAGAATCCGTATAGTCAACCCCACCTAGTGGGATAAAGCTTGATTGTTATTGTTGTTGTAGTAATTATACCCTGGGTAATTTTCTTTAAACCAATAAACCACATCCATTTTCAGAAATATGCATACACAACATTACTTACCAATATGACTTCTTCCTCAACATTATTTATCAATTTATTCATCCTGGAAATTTTAGTGGGTTTCTGTCATCCTTTTCTATATTGCAATGAAATAAGTGGCTAAATCCAATACAAATATTCAGTCCTATAACTAACATAAATAATTTCTAAGCTGGAATTTATTGACATCAAATAAATTTTCAAATTTTAATTTTTGTCACAAATCATTCCAAGTGGCATATTCCATGCAATGGTCTAATTCAATATTGTTACTGATATTAACCAGTTAATTTGGAAATTGTATCATGCAATTCCATGGTATCAAAGTTGAAAATTATAGCCAAGAGTGTACTCAGTGAGTCAAAAGGACATGCACCACTAAATAAGGAATCTTGGTGGGGAAATGAGAAGGTACAAGAGAAAGTGAAGAAAAACGAACAGCCTATAAGGAATTATACATTGTAAAAATGAAGAAAACTTGAAAAAAATATATAATAGCCAAGAAAGAAGCTAAGAAAGCAGTGAATGAAGCTAAGACTGAAACTTTTGAATGATTATATTGAAAAAATATAAAAGAAGGGGAAAGAGACATTTATAGAATAGCTCAAGTGAGAGAGAAAAAGACAAAAAATCTTAATTAAATAAGATGTATTAAAGATAAATGCAATAGGGTACTAGTAAACGATGAAGAAATAAAAGAGCGATGAAAGAGATATTTTCATTAACTTTTTAATGAATGTTTAGGTGACCAACATAATTTAGGTAATTTAAGTAGGTCAAATGAGTATAGAAATTTAAAATTTTATCGTAGAATTCAAATTTCAGAAGTAGAACAAGCTTTAAATAGAATGTAAAATGAAAAAGTTGTTGAACCAGATGATATTTTGATAGAGGTATGGAAGTGCTTAGGAAAATAAGATATTCAATGACTTATAAAATTATTTAACATGATATTGAAAACAAAAAAAATATCTGATGAATGGAGGACAAGTACCCTAATTCTTTTATATAAGAATAAGGGAGACATACAAACTTGTGCAAACTATAGAGGTATTAAACTAATGAGTCGTACCATGAAACTTTGGAAAAGAGCAATAGAAAAAAAGATTAAGGAAGGAGACCACGGTTCTCGAAAATCAATTTGGATTCATATCAGGAAGGTCGACAATAGAAGTTATACATCTTCTCAGGCAATTAATTGAAAAGTTTCGGGAGCAAAAGCAAGATCTACACATGATATTCATTGACTTAGAAAAAGCTTATGATAGAGTTTCAAGAGAAATTATATTGAGAATTTTAGAAAAAAGAGGTGTTAGTGTAACATATATTGAACTAATTAAGGATATGTATGAGAAAGTAACGACTAGAATGAAGACTTCAGACGGATTAACTGAAACATTTCTAATAAAGATTGGGTTACATCAAAGCTCAGCTCTAAGTCCCTATCTTTTTACACTAATCATGGACAAACTCATTGAACACATTCAAGACATAGTACCGTGGTACATATTGTTTACAGATGATATTGTTTTTGTAGATGAGACACGTGAATGAGTAAATATTGAACTAGAATCTTGGTGGGAAACATTAGAAGTGAAATGTTTTAGGCTTAGTAGAGTAAAAACAGAATATATGGAATTTAAGTTTAACAATATTAGACGTAATGAGATAAGTGTTAAAATAGAAGATGACGAGTTGTTTGGAACTCAAAGCTTTAAATATTTATGATCATTTTTGCAAAGTGATGGAGAGATTGAGAGAGATGTCTTACATAGAATACAAGTAGGATAGTTGAAATGGAAGAAAGCATCAGGTATTTTATGTGATCGTAAAGTATCTCTAAAACTTAAAGGGAAGTTCTACAAAATGGCGATTAGACCTGCTATGTTATATAACGCTGAATGTTGGGCTACGACTCGAGCACATAAGCAAAAATGAGAGTTGCAGAGATGAGGATGTTAAGGTGAATGTGTGGATATACAAGGATGGACAGAATAAAAAATGAGAGTATTAGAGAAAAAATCGGAGTTGCACCTATTAAAGAAAAGCTCCGAGACGATCAATAAATGCCCCAGTTAGGCGATGTGAAATGATAACAAATATACACATCAAACGAGGAAGACAAAAACCAAAAAAGACTTGATTAGCAACAATAAATAAGATAAAATTTATTTAAGTATATATGATGATATAGTAGGGGACAGAGCCAAATGGCATATAAGGATCTATATAGTCGACCCCATCTAGTGGGATAAGGCTTGGTTGTTGTTGTTGGTTGTTGTCATCATGCAATTCCATTAAAAATATTAAAGTAAAGAAACTACTTGAATTAGAAACTAGTCAACTTAGAAATGTAAACAATTTCTGCGATGCAAATGTTAATTTTTCTTCAACTGTAAATACTGAGCACCACAAGTGAATTTGAATATACCAAAGGAGGAGCACATGCAAAACAAGCAGTTTCTCCAGGAACCAACAATTGTATATGACCTGAAACAGCATCTTCAGATACACCTGAAATGGGAAGAAGAGTTACACGGGCGATAACATCTCTCTCTCTCTCTCTCTCTCTCTCTCTCTCTCTCTCACACACACACACACACACACACACACTCATGCTATTAACAATTTTCCTTTATTGTGATTAAAAGATGGCAAGATTCTATTTGTGTTGCTACAATGAGTATAACCACAACTCACTTAGCAGATGTAAAGGATGAAGCTAGAATTTTGAACCTAAAGAGAGAAGATAATTTACCTGATTCCATCCATGTCTGTCCCAGTTCATTGCATGCCTGAACAATAAAAAAAAATCTCTGATTAAAATTGCTGTGGAAAACTTAGAATTAAAAATGCAAAGCAATTGATATTCACATAGTTTCTTAAAACTGTATGGAAAGGCATGTTCAAAGAAGAGGCATCCCACCTGATTCACAACCATACGAGCCTCATAATTGTCAACACAACTTAAAACAAGATCAACTCCACTCTTCTGTCTACTTCTCAGAGAAACTTCTCTTTTAAGGCTCTCCATAAAAATTTCGAAACCTTCCACTGTTGTGATGTTCAGTGCATAGCTCTAGTAAAAAGAAAGTTCAAGTTATTATCATTTTGACTCTTAGCTATACTAGAAAATTTATAGCTAAACATGAAAAATATTGAAACTAATTAGCAAAGTGGATAGTACAAATTCTTTGTGACATCCACTTTTGACTAGCAGTTGATTACTCAAAAATGAGGACAATGAATAGCAAAAAGGAGGTTAGAAAGTTAAAATAAAGGAATGAAAACTTGTAAGAATTATATTAGGCAGAGTAGTATCAGATGCTTAACTAGATTTTACAAGAGATGCATTAGCTACAGAAATAATGCAAAACCAACCCCAAAAATAGCTAACAATAATTCTATAGTTTTAATCTGTGGCATCAGATACTAATATCCAAGTCCACTAATGCCTTTTGAACTTCTGATGGGAATGCTATGTATTGCTCTATGAACATATTGACCATATCACCGCCATTATTCTTTTAGTAATTACAAAATTTAATATAACAGTAGATGTAAATACATCAATAGTACAATGTAACATGACGGCAAAATAAGAAATACTCCATCACTGTACAATGTAACATGACGGCAAAATAAGAAATCCTCCATCACTACTGGAATGAGAAGAGTAAAGAAATAACGCTCACATAGTTACCATTCATGCCTTTTCTTACCTCCAGCACAACATCAGGATTGATTTCTTCAAGGGTTTGGACAGCAGCATCAGTCTTGGTCATGCCTACCTGACAAATACAGAAAACTTGGTGATCAAGGATGATAGTCTATCTTCTGGTGTTTCAATATAGAGCTGTAGAGTTCATCTCTGCAACTACTAGATGATCATGAACAGGTTGTTATATATGAACATCACAAATGATGACAGTTATTATAATGTGAAACATAGACAAGTAAAAAAAATAACAAAAGCATATTAGTAGAAAAATAACATGCCTGATCAGGACGAAAGAATAGCCTGTTCATGTTAGCCAATTCAACAGTGTCATAGTCATATAACAATAGGCGACCAATCCCACATCTAGTGAGCATCTCTGCAGCAACACTGCCTACACCACCTATGCCCTACATCCATAGGAGAAACACCACAGTTAAAGAACAATAACTCATAAGTTGAACAGTAAGCTGACCGGGCAAATACAATAAGATCACAACTGTTTGTGCAATGCCATGATGTTGGTTGTTAACCAACCCATAGAACTCTCCATGACAACACTTAAAAGTTCTTTCTATTTCTAGATTATACACGAGCATGTTTCTTATGCATACATCAGCAATCACAATCTTATCATTTGAGATTACCATGTTAATTCATTCAGACTAGAACTAATGAAATTTATTATTAATCATTTATGTCATGGTACAAAACTTGCATATCTCTTGTTTGCAAAGACACTACAAATAGAATTTTTTTTATCTCTTGATGCATCCAATAATTGAGAATTTAAATTATTGTTTTGAGGAAATAATTCTTGGGTAGCAAAAAATAAAATCTCGAGACCACATGCTTCAATTTTATTCTTATGAGTTATTTTGTAAAAAATACTATGCAAAAAATTTGACAAACAGCATGTAAGATATATTTATTGTTGGCCCATTTTAGCTTGCAGGAAAAAAAATTATTTACTCAAATTGGTGTAAAAAGGAACAACTATCTCTTAAAGGAAATTTTTAGGATAAAAACCAGTATAAGGCAAAACATAAACGAGCACGCACTACTATTGCAACAGAGAATTCTCGTATTCTTTCGTAGTTCACTACAATACCCATACGTTGAAGCGCCATCAGCCTACTGTATGGGTTGTTATCGACAACCTCAGCGCTCATGTCCTGCATCACACATCCCAAATACCATCTAGTCAACAAATCAATTAAGATTAACAATCTCAAAGTTGCATTTTTATTGTAGAGAATACGATTTCCCAAAGTCGCAGACCTTCACTTTGGATCGCTTAGCCATGCCAGCCTTTTTCAAGTTCATAACCTGAACAACTCGTTCTTTAATCTAAAACCAAAACATCGAAGAAATCAGACAAACAATTAGACAACTCAAAGATAATACATTGAAATAGCAAGAGAAAGAAATTAAAAAAAAAAAAATCTCGCAACGAGTACAACGAGATCAAGTCCCCACAACTTCTCCAAATCAGTCGGAATACCTGATCGACGGAACCGACGCGACTGGGATCGGAGATGCATGCCTTGAGGGCTTCCAGATCTTGAAGCAGAGATCGCAGATCTTCCTCCATCTGCATTTGGGCGACTGCTTTCTCCGATCCCTCGCTCCTCGTCCGGCTTAAAAACGAGCTGCGGTTTCCAAAACGAACCGGATATGGCCAGTTACTTCGCCAAAACGTTGCATTTTCAGTGCGAGCCGGTTTGATCGATGGTACCACTAAAAGAGTGCAAAATAACGTCTTAGAATAATTACCGAGTTGTTAAAAAAACGGCGTTAAATAAATTACAGACATTATGTTGTATCGTTAATTGTTTTTTTTTATTTAGTGTTCAGTGAATTTAGAACTATAGTAGGCATTATTAAGAGATTTTTTTTTATAATCCTCAGATTTTGGCCTACTAACGTTGAATGAAAACTATTATCCTCCTCTGATTCATTTAACGAATAAATTTGAAATAAAATTTATATACAATGAAACGTCGATCTCTATAGTATCTATTTTTAATGATATTTGTTTTTTTTTCTAAATATTTTACCACGGTATCAAACTTGTATAGTATAATGGTAATGACACCGGGTGTGCATGCAGACGTTACATAATAGAATAACGGGTCAATCTCTCGCAAATGTGATGATGTCGTTTCTCTATGTGCTAGTTATTAGTCTCAAGGGTCAAAGGTCTACCGTGATTTACCTCCCTTATGATGGTCCGAGGGCGGACTGGTAAGGGCCGATAGATTGGCGGATTCCAACCTTGCATCATATAGTATAATGGTAAAATTATGTTGTGGCAATGGCTCTAATTTCTGCAAAAGTTGGAATCTGTCAACCTAGCATCTCTCATTGGTCTATCTCACCGTTATTATGAGGGAGGTAAATCACGGAGGACCCTATGAGTCTTAACATGGTGGCCAAGATACGTGGGAGTCATCTGAATTCAGAAAAGAACTTTAGACCTCCTTCGAAATCGACCATTGTCTTATCCGCAAGCTCCGCTGTGCTTTAGCCACCATGTCAACCCCGTGGGGACGACTCCAATTTGATCCTACTAAAGCATGCGTTGACACCAAATGTTATGGAAAATCTATATTTAACTGTCTCAATTAAAATACCCATGTGCGAAAAAAGATTGAGAATTTATCTTCATAGACCTTGTGTTTAACATTGGAATACTTTACGAGGATCGTGTGACTGAGAATCAATCATCGATGTATTACTGTTGTATTTTTGAATGTACCCGATGGACGAACCAGGAGAGAAGGTTGCCCACCGTGATCAATCCCAAGCCCAGTGAGAAAGTGGAGGTTTGCATTAGTTTGATAGGAAATATTGAACTTTAGAATGAATTCATTAAAATATTATGCTAATGTTAAATTATTTCTCAGAAGGAATGCATTGCAGGATCCGACAATAACATCTCAACAATTATCACTATATTTCTATGAGAACTTAGGTATAATATTAAATATGCAAGAGTTCTCATACCATAAGTTGGATAAAAATAAATATTATAAGAAAACTGATTGTTTACAATTTATAACGTGAAATATAGAAATGTTCACTGGTAAAATAATGAAAGTAATAGATATTGTGATGAAGAAGAAATAATATTTTATATTTACAAATGACAAAGTGGGTAGGAGAGAAGTCAAAGATAATTAAAAACTCAGATTTTAAATTATTGTACATAGTAAAAAGTAGAATATAAAATGGATTAGCTATTTTTGTTAATAGTTCATTAAATGATGAAGTGGTATGAGTAATTAGGAAAGAGGATAGAATTATGACTTTTAAAATAGTAATCGAAAAAAAAACTATTAATATAATTAACATATATGCATCTTAAGTAGGACTAGCTGAAAACACTAAAACTATATTTTGGGGAGATTTAGATGAGGTATTACAAAGAATTCCATTAAATAAAATGATTTTAATAGGAGAAAATCTAAATAGATGTGTAGGAATATTAAAATATGGAATATAATAGGGTGTGATATGGGTAGAACGAGTTTCAATCTAGGTACAAAGGAACGTGTAGAAGTGGGATAATGGAGGAAGGGAATGAGGCCTAGGGATCCATCAAAAGTCAAGAACTTGGAAATCAAGAATTCATAAGTCAAAAACTCAAAAGGTGGAATCCTGAGGAGTCAAGAAACTCAGTGACCACAAATGAGATTTTTCTCAACAACTATCACATCTGCTACTCTAGAACACGTGACATGCAGGTGAAGATTTCCTATAACGATTATCCCTAATAACTCGTCAAAGGGCACAAATGATGGGTAGTCCTAGTCGGCGAATGAATTGAAGCTACTATATAAGGGTCGATTGAGGTAAGAAGGAGCTTTAAGCATTCTCTCTACTAACTACACTTTCTATTCCATTTTTTACATCTTCTCTTGTTTGATTTAAGCATCAAAGGGACGTCATCAAAGGATTGACACCCTTTGATTCGTGTTATAGTGGATAGGAACTTGTTGCGGTGAGACAATCCATCTTTGTGAACCAACTCTCCTAGAGGATTCAGTGAAAGGGATTAGATCCTTACCGCATCATTGGCGTCATATGTGAGAAACTTTTAAGCAGAACGTTGAGGATGCAACCACAGGGAGTTCCTTCTTTGTCCTCCACTTCGAAGGAGACACCCATCACTCTGACATGTGCCCCAACTGGCATCGATGATTCAAAAGGTGGTGGACGATGCACTAGGGCGAAAAGGTATGAGGGTTAGGAATCTTCCTCTTAATCCGGGGGAACAACAAGTGAGAACACCACGGGGAGGAGGGTACAAATGCATCTCACTCCCTACCAGTATTGGAATGAGAGTTGCTTCAGAGGAGGATCGACCAACAAGGGGCAAATGACCAACCCGTGTCATCCATCATGCTTGGGGATGAGCACGGGAAAAAGTATTTCGACGACATATAAAATAATGATTAATATAATTAATATATTTGTACCTTAAGTAGGATTAGTTGAAAACATTAAAGCTATGTTTTGAGAACATTTAGATGAGGTATTATCTTCATGCACAGAGGAGATTTTACTAGAGGAACTCCCTTCCATTTTCCGTTCACCTCAGCTAGGAGAGTACAATGGCACAATGGATTCAAAGGAGCACCTCCGTAAGTTTGAGAATACAACTCTATTTGTATAAGTATTCCGATGTCATCAAGTGTCGAGTGTCCATCACCACCTTGGTTTCCTCAACAAGGAAGTTGTTCTAACTATTAAGGTCAAACTCTTTGGCCCCCTTCGAAAATTTATTGATACGTTTTTGCGGCATTTTATTGACTATAAGAAGTATCGGCAACTTATCTTTAATTTGTTTAATTTGAAACAAGAGCCAACAGAGCCACTATAAAGATTTATCAAGCGATTCACTCGAGCTACCCTTAAAGTCCTTACAACCACCTCAGAGGTTCTTGTGGCGGTCATCTCTCAGGAGTTGAAGGATGGAGTTTTCTTTCGATCGTTAGTGAAGAAGCCCTCGAGAGGATACGATGAACAACTCGGTCGAGTCGAAAACTACATTAATGTGAAGGAGCCTCAGAAGGTCCACGATACCTCGAAAGGACAAGGTGTAAGTACAAGACCGGTCAAAAAAAGGCAATATGTCTCAATCAATAGTCCTAAGGCCAAGCAACTTCAAGCCATTTTTAGTAGAAACCTCCTGGGAAAAGCCCATGAGAGTAATGATGATCGAGTACCCTCTCCAACCCAGAACTATCAAGGCGAGGGGAGACAAAGGAGGTCATGTATTGATATATATATATATATATATATATATATATATATATATAATCTATTATGAATATTTGTGAAATATCATTTTTAGTAAAGTAATGTAGCACTCGGTTCGACTGATGCAATTCGTAAATCCTTGGTATGACCTGAGTGTTTTTCTATGAAATTTTCCCCAATTGGTGATGAAATAGGGAGGAGAGACATATCAGCTCAAGCCGATTGAGACAGTTCATAAACCCTCAGTTTGACCTGAGTATTTTTTCATGAAATTCCCTCGACTAGTAGCAAAGCGAGAAGGAGAGACATATCGAATCAACCAAATCGAGACAGTTTGTAAGTTCTCGGTCATACCTAAGTGTTTTTCTATAAAATTCTTTCGATTAGTGGTGAAGCTGAGACGACTCGATCGAGGCAATTTATAAGCTCTCGGTCAAGCCTGAGTATTTTTCTATAAAATTCCCTCGACTAGTAGTGAAGTGAGGAGGAGAGGCATATTAACTTGGCCCGCTCGAGACAGTTTGTAAGCCCTCAGTCTGACCTAAGTATTTTTCTATGAAATTCCCTCAACTAATGGCGAAGCAGGAAGGAGAGGCATATCATCTTGGCTCGATCGAAATATTTTGTAACCCCTCAGTCTGGCTTGAGTATTTTTCTATGAAATTTTTCTGAAGTGGTGAAGCAGGGAGGAGCAAAATACTTTACTTAGTCCAACCGAGGTATTTCGTAAGCCCTCGATCCAGTTGAAGTGTTATTATTCCTCTGAAGTGGTGAAACAAGGAGGAGCGAAGTGCTTTACTTTGCCCAACCAAGGCAGTTCGTAAGCCCTCAGTCCGGCTGAAGTGCTATTATTTCCCCAAAGTGGTGAAGCAAAAAGGAGAAAAGTGCTTTACTTGATCCAGTTAAGACAGTTCATAAGTCTTCGGTTTGATTGAAGTGTTATTATTCCCTCGAAATGGTGAAGCAGGGAGGAGTGAAGTGTTTTACTTGGCACAGCCGAGATAGTTCGTAAGCCCTCAGTCCGATCGAAGTGTTATTGTTCTCCCAAAGTGGTGAAACGGGGAGGAGTCAAGTGTTTTACTTGGCCCAGTCGAGACAATTCGTAAGTCCTTGATTCGACCAAAGTACTATTTGTAGGGGATCAATTGACCGCGCTAGAGGGGTGAATAGTGTTTTTCAATTTTACTCTCAATTCGATCGCTTGATTGCATGCTCATCTACAAAAAGTTAGTGTGCAGCGGAATATAAATATAAATGCACAAATAAAAGAAAGACAAACACAACACGAGATATACGTGGTTCGAAACTTAAGTACCTACTCCACGACGAGCCATTGTCCACACCACTATACTCTTCTCTCCTTCTTAGCAACACACCGGAGATGGAGAAACCCCTTACACAAGTATACAACAAGCAAATATAAGATACAAGTTAAATAACAAATGCAAATAAAAGAATGTGTTACAAGAGAGCTTGAGATTGCTTATAGACCTAGTTGCTTTGGGACGACTTTTGAAGATCTGGAACACAACAGTGATTCCTCTTTAAACTCCCCAAGAACCGAGAGGCTTCAATCTTCCCTTCAAGCTCTATTTAAAATACGCGTCGGGCTGGATTTCCGTCTAGCAGTCAACTGCTAAAAGGCCTCAGTCGACTGCCCTTCTAGCCGTTGTCTCATAACGAACTTATCCACGTTAAATCTAGGGCACACCAGTCGACTGCTCTAACTCATCAATCGGCTGCTCATAGCCATCAGCCCATTGTCCTTACTCAGCAGTTGACTACGGACCCTTGCCAACTATCCATACTTGGACTTTCCTTGCCAACTCCATGTTGGACTTTCATGCTAAGACCCATGCTTGAACTTTCCATGTCAAGATCATTCTTAGACTTTCCATGTCAAGTACCCATGACTTAGACTTTCCAATTGCCGAGACTCATGTTTGGACTTTCATTGTCAAGTACTCATGGTTTGGACTTTCCCATGACAATCACATTGTCAATCTATTTGTCAAACATCAAAATACTACTCAAGTCCCACTCGAGTCTCGTCAATCGTGACCTAGACCGATTGTACCACTATTATTCCTCCGAAGTGGTGAAACAAAGAACAATGAAGTGTTTTACTTAGCCTAGCCGAGGTAGTTCATAAATTCTCAGTCCGGTCAAAGTATTATTATTCTCTCAAAGTAGTGAAGCAGGAAGGACTCTGTCTAGTTAAGGCAGTTTGTAATCCCTCAGTCCAACTAAAGTGCATTAAAGAAGTATATTCCCTTGAACAAGTGAAGCGGAGAGGACTCTGCCTAGCCAATGCAATTCGTAAGCATTCAATCTCATTAGAGTGTGTCGAAGATGTATATTTCTCCAAGACAAGTGAAGCGGGGAAGACTTCGTCCAACCAAGCCAGTTCGTAAGCCCTTGGTCTGAAAGTGCGTCGAAGATATATATTTACCCCGAATAAGTGAAGCGGAGAGAAATCTGCCTAGCCAAGGATGTTTGTAAGCCATCAATCCAGTTAGAGTGCATCGAAGAAGTATAATTCCTTCAGACAAATGAAGTGGAGAGGACTCCACTCACCCAAGGTAATTCGTAAGCCTTCGATCCGGCTAGAGTGTGTCAAAGAAGATAATTCCCTTGGACAAATGAAGTCGAGAGGACTCCACCCAACCGAGATATTTCGTAAGTCCTCGGTCCTGCTAAGGTGTGTCGAAGAAGTATATTCCCTTGAACAAGTGAAGTGGGGAGGACTCAACCCAGTCATGGCAGTTCTTAAGCCTTCGGTCCGACTCAGGTGCTTTCATATGAAGTGGTGTTATGGAGTGAAGTGTTCCATTTAGCCTAGCCAAAGCGATTCATAAGCCCTCGGTCTAACTCGGGGTACTTTCATATGAAGTGGTGTCATGGAGCGAAGTGTTTCATTTAGCCCCGCTGAGACAGTTCGTAAGCTCTCGATCTAATACGATTGCTTTCGTATGAAGTGGTATTATAGAGTGAAGTGTTTCATTTAGCCATACTGAGGTAGCTCGTAAGTCCTCAATCCGACTTGAGTGTTCAGCTTAAGAAGAAGAAGAAGAAGAAGAAGTAATAAGGTCATATATACTGACATACTTACTAAAATTGCATGACTATTTTGGGAGTGACTAATGATATAGCCAAAATGGGTCTTGTAGATGCGGGAAATTATAATCGAGTATAGAAGGGATGAGGCATGTGGGACCTAGGCGAAACTCAGGTACTCAGGAGCTCGAGTACTCGAAAGCTCGGGAAGTCGAGCCCATGCAAAGCTGAGCACTCGGGAGCCCCTAATGATACAAATAGGAGGTCGAAGCTCATAGCCAGAAAAGTCGAGGGTTCAAGCCTCAAGGTGTCAGGGGGCTTGGCAAGTCAGGAACTCAAAAGTCAAATGCATGGGAAGTCGAAAACTCAGAAATTAGAAGCACGAGAAAGTGAGAACACAAGAAGTCGGGAAGTCGAGATCTCGTAGAGCCGAGAGCCCTCGTAGTTGGGAGTTCAAGAAGATATAGAACAAAGAGGTGTGACAGTTGGTGGACATGTGGAGGAGATAGTTATTAGCCAAAAATGACATAACAGTTGGAGGTGGCAGATAGAGCTGTCAAACGGGTCGATCTATGGCGGGGCGGCCCAACCCGTCGTTAACTCAACATTTAGCGGAGAGGGGCGGGCCGACCCGCCATCTCGGTGGGTTGAAAAATCTCTAACCCAACCCAACCCAAGGCGGGTTGCGGGTTAGGCGGGTCAACCCGCGGGCCACAAAAATTTAAAAACTATATCTAAAATTACTAAGGTGTTGAGAGTTTGAGGCGATGATCAGTAAGGTAGATGGGGTACCATGATTTAAAAAATAAGCATTTGAAATAACTAAAATTTTATAATTGAGATTGATCGACAAAGTTGAGTACCGATATTTTTGATTCTTTCAATGTTCGAAAATATTCAAAACTTGATAATATGTAAATTTAAATTTTTACTCCTCCAAATAGAGATCCAATTGAGATTTTTTTAGCTCTTGTAATTATTTAACTTTGATATGTCATCATTTCCTACATCGATTGGAATAGTAGTGATTAGAGCTGTCAAATGGACCGATCCATGGCAGGGCGGGTTAATCCGTCGCAAATCTAACATTTAGTAGGGAGGGGCGGGCCAACTCGCCATCTTGGCGGGTTGAGAAATCTTGAACCCAACCCAAGGCGGTTTGCGGATTAGGCGAGCCAACCTGCGGGCCAAAAAAATATAAAAAAATCCAAAATTATTGAGATGGTGAAGGCTTGAGGTGATAACCGACAAGGAGGATAGAATACCATGGTAAAAAAAAATATACATTTGAAACAACTAAAATCTTGTAATTGAGACTCAATTATCAATCGACAATGTTAGGTATCAATATTTTTTATTCTTTCAACACTCCAAAATATCCAAATCTCGATAGTATACAAATTCAAGTTTTAGCTCCTTCAAGATTTAATTGAGATTTTTCGGCATTTGTAATTAGTTGACTCTGATATATCATCATTTTCTATATTAATTGAAATTGAAATAGTAGTGACAAAATAATTATAAACTAATTAGAGTATATAAAAAAAAATTATTAGAGTATCTAAATCAAATATATTTTTTTATTATTTTCTTTAATTTCTCCTACACTTTGTGTTGAGTTATATGTGTGATAGAAGAAGATTGTGATTATGAACTTGTTAGTATTAGAATATTGATAAAAAAAGCTTAAATATCTTTTTCACAAATTTTATCTTCTTTTGATATCAACCTAAGTTCGGCCAAGGGCCAACCTGTTTAACCCGCAACCCTAAGTGTTGATTCGTTTAGGCCCGTCAAAATGACGGGTTGATAAAATTTCAATCCAACCCGCTTAAATTACTTGGCGGGGCGGGCCAACCCGACAGACCTAACCCAACTTGACGGCTCTAGTGGCAAGCAGAGCAAATATAGTGATAAGTAGCTAAAAAAGGGAGGATCATGGGACAAAAGGTGGTTGTGAGCCACAAAGGTGCATCAGTTGATAGAGGTTGTTATCTGCGTATAGTGATGGGGAAAAAATAGTCGAAAGCCTATAAAGGCATAATGGGACAGGACTAAGGAGATACACATACGTGTACATTATATTTCCTTATGTGCATTCCATTTTCCCCCCTTCTTCTCCTATAACTTAAGTATCAAAGGGGTGTTGCCGGAGCATCGACACTCTTTGACTTATGTTACATTTGACAAGATTTTCTAATGTGCCCGGATCAAATCGGTTCTTGAGGAAAGAGAGTCAAAATTTAACCGCATCAGGATGCATGAGGATTATGAGTTTGGAATAAGTAATGAAGAAGAAAAAATTATATTAGATTTTATAATAACATATGAATTTATACTATATATCTAATATGTTTTTTTAAAAGATAAACTATTTAATCACATTTAAAAGTGGGAATAATAAGTTACAAATTGACTTTCTTATAGTGACGAAGTAGGATAGAAAGATCGGTAATGATTGCAAAATTATTTTTGAAGAAAACTTAACTATCCAATATAGATTGGTAGTGTATGACTCTTAAGGTGTGTTTGGTTCAGGGTTATTATTGATAACCTTGGTTATTCGTCCAAGGTTATCAATAAAAATCTTGTTTAGTTCAGGATTTGAATGATTACCAAGTCATGATAGATGCCCGACACGTTATGCCAAGTCAGCAAAAGGGTTATGCATGGGGGAATCGAAAAACCTCTGAAAAGTTTGATTTTTGTTGATTCCCTGGATTATGGATTTTTTTTTCTAAAAATATCCTTCATTTTTTACCATTTGGGACAAAAATATCCTTATCAATTTATTAAATAACAATCTGACTATACATAAATTAATAATATAATTAAAATTCTAATGACGGCGACTATCGACCGACGATCGACGATCGACGACCGACGACGGTTGATCGATAACCAACGACGGTCGGTCGACGATCGACGACCAACGACCGACGATCGAGGACAGTTGGTCGGCACCTGCCGGGCGATCGGGCGAACGACGATCGACGATCGATCGACGACGATCGACTAATTGGCGGCCGACGGCCGATAGCGTCGGCCGACAATGATCGCAGATCGCTGATCATCGATCGATCGTCGATCCTCGATCGATCGATCGCCGATTCTCGATCGGCCACCGCTTCGGCCCCGATCGACCATCGCTCGATCCCCCCGACACCGCCCCAATCATCGATCGACCATCATCGATCGTCAGTCAACATCATCAAGCGCCAACCACTGTCATCGGTTGTCGATCGCGGTCATCGCCATCAATTGCCGATGCAGTTGTCATAATTATCGGTGGTCACTCGCTGCCATCTCACTGGACGACAAGGCGATCGATACGACCACAAATAAATATGTTTCGTAGTAAACAGAGTCTTATAATTGAATGAGTAATCACTACAAAAAAAACAGAAATTTGGGACGAATTTAGCGACGAATTTTAAAAAAAAATTCGTTGCAAAATATTTTTGCGACGAATTTTGCGACAAAAATTTTTTTGTTAGGAAATAAGCGTCGTAAATTTTAGCGACAAAAATAGCGACGAAGTTTTTGCGACGAATTTTAGCGACGAAAATTAGGGACGAATTTTAAATTTCGTCGCAAATTTTGTTGCAAAAAGTTACCCAGATTTCCCAAATTCGTCGCAGAATTCGTCGCAAAATTTTGCGACGAATTAAAAATTCGTCGCAAATTTGCGACGAAAAAAGAATTCGTCGCAAAATTTTGCGACGAATTCTTTTTTTCGTTGGAAATTTTTGCAACGAAATAAGGAAATCGTTGGTAATTTTCCGACCGATAAAAATTCGTCGCAAATTTCGTCGCTAAATTCGTCGGAAAATTCGTCGCAAATAATAATTTTTTGCGACAAATTAATTTTTTCGTTGGTAATTTTCGCGACGAAAAAAGGAATTCGTTGGTAAATTTGCGATGTTTCCAAATTCGTTGCAAATTTCGTCGCTGAAATTTGCGACGAATGCGTTTTTCGTCGCAAAAATTTGCGATTTAAATATTTTCGTCGCAAAATTCGGCAAAATTAAATGCAGATTGGTTTCGTTGCTAAATTCGTCGCAAATTTGCGACGAATTATTTTTCGTCGCAAATTTCGTCGGAAAATTCGTTGCAAAATTTGTCGCAGATTGGATTCGTTGCTAAATTCGTCGCAAATTTGCGACGAAATTTAAATTCGTCGCAAAAGTCGTCGCAAATTTCTCAAGATTTAGCAACGAATTTGTATATTTGTCGCTAAATTTGTCGCAAAATTAAAAATTTTTTGACAGATTTATTCCGTTTAGATATTCTATCGTATATACAAATTTTCACACACACACAACAAAACACAATAATTTATAATATCCAAATAAATACATTCAATACAAACAAAACACACACACATTCAATACAACAAAATAATATTCAATAATATCAAAACATATTTCATATCCAAATAAATACAAAGCAACATCATAAGTTTAGAGCAATACAACATTCCAAATAAAAAGTTATATCCTACAACATTTCAAACATTAACATAGTTATAATATCCAAATAACAATGTCCACAAAAGATCTCAACACATGGGGAAAAAAAAAGAATCTGGTAAGCAATCGCCGACATTCTTCTACCTGCATTAGAAAAGAAACAAACAACAAAAAGTATCATACATTAAAAAAAACTATATACTAACACGAAAAAAAAATGCAAAGACTTACAATGATGTGCATTTTCAGCCGCCATAAGGATTGACTTCATCGATCATTCCTGTTTAAAGCAAAATAAAAAGTACTAAGAAAAAATGTAAAAAATGAAGGATTAACAAACTAGATAAACTAAACAATTATAAAGGTACTAATTAAAAACATGCATACAATATCATCATCGTCGCCACCATCATCGTCTTGACTCGGAGGAATATGACTGGGACCAGAACTAAATTGCTGAAACTGGCGCATAAGAAAGACTTGTTGTCATCGCATCTCTATCATTTCCTGATCCCTTTGTGAGTTTTGATGTTGTATTGCTAAAATTTGCTGATCTCTTTCATGTATTATGCCCTTTAAATTGCTAACCTCCTCAGTCAAGTTTTGTATAGCGCTCGCCATCGGTGGAGTAGAAGAAATAGATCTACGAGGAGCATTATGCATTCTGCTCAGAGAACCCATACCTAGTATCCTTCCCCCTTTGGATCCTCCACTCGCCTCAAGCCATAAATCCATATTATTACTAACAGATGGCTCAGACCCCTCAGTATCACCGTCATCTCCTGAAATTCTCTGAGATGAGGATAACTGATCATATCTCTCCTACACAAAATTAAAAATTTAATCAGAGCATTTACATAACTAACAAAATTAAAGTTATAAAGTAAGTTTAAAGATTATTTCCAACCTTAACAGCTCGAGCTCTATCTCCACTCCAAGTCTTATCTTTTTTTTGGAAAGTGCGAACGAAAGTATCTATAAATTCCGGCTCCTTTCCCAATTCCTTAGACTAAATATAAGAATGTTATAAATAAAATAATAATCTGAAATAAATTTAAAAACTAATTGTAGAATTTAAAAATTACCAATCTACGTGAATGCTCCTCGATATTTATAGATCCGCCCGCATATGTTGCAGATAAGTCTCCAGAATTACAGGCTTGATTTAACTTATTCTGTTGACTTCTTTTTTTGCTCTCATCCGATTGCCAATAATTGAAGATTTTACTCCAATTTTCTGACGTGACACAGGCTGGTTTTTTTCCAGTAGATTTGGCATGACTCAATACATGCCGGATATGATCGCCACATTTTTTTTTAAAAATTCTTTTAACTTCCAAGTCTTGAGTAGGGTCCCAAATAAATTTCCGCTGGGATGGAAAAAAAACTATTGATTATATAATCACTTATTTAATATATAAAATGAATCAATTATACCTGAAACTGCACCACCATAGTTCTTTTGTAGGTCTGGCGTGCTTGAGTATGACAAAGAGTCTCCTCTCCAATAGTTATTCACGATTTTATTGATCTCGAATAAGCTGTATGCAGAATTTTCAAACCTACAATAAAGTGGAAATAAATTTAATAAATATTTAAGATAGTTTATAAATTATAATATTTATAATACTTACGAATCTCCAATAGGGAATATATACGGTCGACTTTCTATGTTCTCAGTAGAGGAGTGTCTGGCGGGTACAGGTGAATCAGAATGGGAAGGTCGTGCCGGCGAATGAGATGGTACTGCCGACTGATCATGTGAAGGTCCAGGCAGATCAGGGCATGTAGGTATAGTGTCGGGAAAGCGGATGGATCACCGCCACTACTAGTACTTCGCCTCTTCCACCACGCGTCGAAACTATCAACCAAAAACAAAATTAGCATAAAGAAAATAAAACTTTTATGCTTAATGAAGAACATGGAAAACTTACAATATTCATAATGAAGATATGAGAGGCTCATGATCGATAAGCTACGATGATTTCACCACGATAACCTATAAGAACAAAATATACACAACATACAGAGACAAATGATATAAATTTAACAATGAGACATTATATAAACAAATAATTGAGCTAAGAAAATTTGTAAAATTTTAGTTTAAAACTAAAATTATATATAAAAAAACTTACCCTAGACGCCAAATTTCAAAGTCCTCATTATCATCTTCCTCATCCTCATCAAGATCCTCATCCTCGCCTCCTCCTCCTCTTCCTCCTCGTCCCCCTCCTCCTCCCCCTCCTCCTCCTCATCATTATTCAATTTGATTGCCACGCTTTATCACTACTCACTGGGATCTCGTAACGTTGGAATAATATATTCCTCGGTATGAAACATATTTTTAACTTTATCTTGTTGATATGCAATGTCTTGCCAGCGCTCTTCAATTTTTTTCCGTGCTTTTGTTTTACAAACAACACACCATTCATTCTTGTCACGCCTCGAAACTAGGATATGGAGCATAGAAAACTTGAATGGCTTGTTGTACCAAAATAAATGGTTCATATCTCTTATAAAATCTTTTATGATTAATTTCAACCAAATTATACTGTGGATGCCATCCTCTCGACGGGTCAAACCAAATGACACATAAATAAGATAACTTCGCATTTACGGACCAGGGATAATCAATCTCTATAATTTCATCCAACAAACCATAAAATTCATTGCTTGCACTTCCATCCTTGGAAGACTGAACACATACTCCACTATTCATTGTACTCTTTCCATTTCCATATTCTTGAGTATGAAAATTATAGCCGTTTATGAAATATCGCCGCCAAGTCGCGCATCATTGCTTTTGGACCCCATGATAGATGGATTAGCAAATCTTGTTGAACGTGAGTTTGATTAGCATAAACCTATACTCAAATGAAAATGATATTTATTTAAAAGTTAAGATATGTGTCAACAAAATGAGTTAATTATAATCGCCATATGATTTGAACCATGGTGCAAATTCGCTCATGCAGGTTATCAAAGTCACTCGGGATTTCGTAATATAAGTTTTGGAAAATCCTATAATAAAAAATTGTATTAAAACATAAACAAATAAACACTTGACGAAGATAATAGGAAATATATACTAACTCAAATATGGCGATACTCGACAATTAAGTAAAATTCTTGATCGATTAAGTATCGTTGTTACACTAGTCCACTGGTCGACCAAGATAATTAAAAATCGAGAATGAATTCAAATTTGGATCGACAGACCTTCATCATTCCTTTTCGATTTCCGTCTTTTGGTGCGAACGTGAGGCTCAAAATAATATGATGCAAAAGTTGTTACTTCCTCCACAATATATGCATTCACAATAGAGGCTTCAACATGTGCTTTATTTTTCACTTTTTCTTCAAATGATATAAGAATCGATTGTAATATAACAAATTGTATTAGAAATGAATATATAAAAAATTATACTTTTTATGCAATATTAACGAAGTATAGAATATGCGAATTATACCTTTCAAAAGGATACATCCATCGATAATGAATCGTCCTCCAACTTTGCCTCATAGGCAAGTGAACCAAAAGATGTTCCATCGAATCAAAAATGCGGAAAAATCCTTTCTAAATTGCACAAAATGATTGGAATGTCTCTCTAACTTCTCCATGTGTGAATTTCTCAAACTGCTGAGCATATATCATGAAGAAAAATACTTAACTCAGAATGGCACCCCGCATATAATTGGTAAGAGTTCTTTAAAGCCGATAGAATTAGTCTTTCCATGAATATATGACAATCATGGCTTTTCAAACCAATCAATTTGCATTCCTTCATATCGACACATCTCCCAAGATTAGAAACATACCCATCAGGAAATCTCAATGACTTCAACCATTCACAAAGAACACGTCTGTTCCTTATTCAATGTATAAACCGCTTTGGTTTTCGTCCCTACTATTTTCATCAACATCAAGGGTGGGTCGCTTACAAATGAGTCGATATCTTTTCTTGCATTCAGATTATCTTTTGTTTTTCCGGTGATATCCATCACTGTATTTATCAGATTATCAAAAATATTCTTCTCAATATGCATAACATCGAGATTATGATGAATCAAATTACTAAACCAATACGGTAACTCCCAAAATATACTTCGTTTGGTCCATTTATGGTTGCTTCCATATTCATAAGTTGTACCATGTGGCTCTTCAATAACAGATGGAAGGTGGAGAACTCGTACCAAATATCTTCACCACAATCTCAATGGCGAGGTGTTCTTTCAATTCGATTCCTAGTGAATTCATCTTTATTCCTTCTGAAATTATGATTTAGTGGTAAAAATTGTCGATGACAATCAAAATAACTCGGCTTCTTACCATGCTTCAATCTAATCGACTTTGATCTCTCCATACATATTGGGCATCCTAAGATGCCTGCAAAGATTCCACCGATAGCATACCATGCCGGAAAGTCATTTATGGTCCAAAGAAGAGCCGCCTTCATTACAAAACATCCGATTAGTATGAACGCGATGTAGGAAAACCTTCATCCCATAGTTGTTTTAGCTCGCAATCAATGGTTGCATATAAACATCTATTAACTTCTTCGGATTTTTGGGCTGTGCACAACCAATGTTAAAAACATATACGGTGTTTTCATGCACATCCCAAAGTGGAAGATTATACTGAGTTAATATAATCGCCAACAAGAATAGTGTCTTCGATTTACCACACAAAGACAGAGGCCTAACCTAATATTTCGAGTCTCCTTCGCAAAATCAGGGTATGTTCTATCAAAATTTTTCCACGCCTCTGCATCTGATGGATGACACATTAGTCCCTCTTCTGTTCGATGATTTGCATGCCAAGTCATGTGTTCAGATTGTCTTTGATGCATAAAGTCTTTGTAACCTAGGAGTTAAAGGCAAATAAAACAATCGACTATATGATTTACGTCGTTCTGCCTCCTACTAGTGCTCTTGTACCTATCTTGATTACTGAATTTATAAACATCCACATCGCATCATCTCCCCAATATAACATACAACCATCTCTGCACACATCAATTCTTTCCACTGGGAGATCTAATTCTTTCATCAGTTTTTTCATACTGTACAAATCATTGGGCAGTATATGATCACGCGGCAATGCCTCTTCAAAAGCTTGAACAAAATTATTAAAACACTCTTCAGACACATTATGCTCTGCCTTTACATTCAACATTCTTGCGGTGAACGATAGTTTAGTGTGAGTCTCACAACACCCATAAAGGTGCATCTGCGGACTCAACACCTCCCGAAATTTGAGATATGCTTCATTATTCATATTCGACCGATATCTCATTACTTGCACCTCTTCCAAGGGTGATGCATTAGTAAACATTTGCTCACCTGTAGGAGGACAACTCAAGTTGCACCTTGTGATTGGGGAATCAAATTCGGGCCTGCTACATCATATATCATCCTCTGATATGGATTTAATTGATTATAATCACTTTGATCCCTAGAGACTTGTGTGTTCTGTCTATCATAGACTTCATCAGATATAAATGGTTCACCATGACATGTCCAATTATAGTAATCTGCAATGAATCCAAACCTACAAAGATGCTCTGAAACTTTGCTAGACGGTAAAAATCTACCATTGTGACACTTTCTGCACGGACACCTTATCTGATTACCATCCATAAACTCAACATTACTAGCTGCGAAATTTAAAAACTCTTGCAACCCACTCATAAATTCATCAGTTAAATCCCGAGCCTGTAAATTCCTATTATACATCCAACTCCTTTCACGCTGCATTTTGTCTGTTTTCAATCAATTATATTAATATAAACCATACCACTCTAATACCATTCTAGATCAACACAGAAAATTAACAATAATATAAATTTCAATTTAAAAAATAATACTGATTTAACAAAATTTAAATATTATACAGTGGAGGCGCGGCAGGAGGCCGGCCGGGCAGGAGGCGGCCACCGCAGGAGGCGGTGCCGGCAGGAGGGGCTACCGAAGGCGCGGCGCCGGCAGGAGGCGGCCGGAGGCGGCGCCGGCCCGGGCAGGAGGCGTGGCCGGGCAGGGAGGCGTGCCGGCCACCGGGGGGAGGCGAGCGCCGCAGGCCGGGTGCAGGAGGCGGCCGGCGACGGCGAGGCGGGCCGAAGGCTTATGGCCGGGGCACGCGACGACGACGAGGGCGCGGCGGTGAGTCACGGCCGGCCGCTCGGGCGGCCGGGGGCGCGGCCGGTCACTGTGGGCGCTGGGGGTCACGCTACGGACGAGGGCGGCGGCGACTCATGGCGCCGGCCGGAGCTGGCGGCGGCGACGGCGCGGCGGCGGCGGCCTCGGTCGACGAAGGACACCGGCGGTTTTGCGGGCGGGCGGGCGCGCGGTCGGTGGCGGCGGCAGTCGCGCTCGGCGGCTCGGTGCGACCGGACGGCGAAGTCGGGCGGTGGCGGCAGCGCGAGCGGCAACGGCGGCAGATAGGGTCGGGCGCGACGCAAGGGGAAGAAAATAAAATTAGGGCAGGCATCGGGTAACTTAAAAAGATTTTGCAACGAATCCCGGATTCGTTGCTAAATTGCAACGAATCCGGGATTCGTTGCAATTTGTTTGCAACGAATCCACGGATTCGTTGGAAAATTTCCAACGAATCCAGATTCGTTGCTAAATCGCAACGAATCCGGATTCGCTTGCATTTGTTTGCAACGAATCCACGATTCGCTGAATTTTTTGCAACGAATACAAGATTCGTTGCAATTTTTTTGCAACGAATCCAAGATTCGTTGGAAATTAAAAAAAAAATTTAAACTTTTTAAATTTTTCCAACGAATCCTGAATTCGTTGGAAAATTTTTCCAACGAATCCTTGATTCGTTGGAAACTTTCCAACGAATCCTAAATTCGTTGGAAAATTTCCAACGAATCCTGGATTCGTTACAAATTATTTTTCCAACAAATCACAAGATTCGTTGCAAAATTAATATTACAATTTTAAAAAGTTTATTTTTTTTTAAATTTGCAACGAATCCAGGATTCGTTGCAAATTTAAAAAAAAATAAAAAAATATTTTTTAAAACGTTAAACTTGCAACGAATGCTGGATTCGTTGCAAAATTTGCAACGAATCCTTTTTTCGTTGCAAAAATTTGCAACGAATCCAAGATTCAAAAAAGGAGACACCCATCACTCTGACATGTGCCCCAACTGGCATCGATGATTCAAAAGGTGGTGGACGATGCACTAGGGCGAAAAGGTATGAGGGTTAGGAATCTTCCTCTTAATCCGGGGGAACAACAAGTGAGAACACCACGGGGAGGAGGGTACAAATGCATCTCACTCCCTACCAGTATTGGAATGAGATTTGCTTCAGAGGAGGATCGACCAACAAGGGGCAAATGACCAACCCGTGTCATCCATCATGCTTGGGGATGAGCACGGGAAAAAGTATTTCGAGGACATATAAAATAATGATTAATATAATTAATATATTTGTACCTTAAGTAGGATTAGTTGAAAACATTAAAGCTATGTTTTGAGAACATTTAGATGAGGTATTATCTTCATGCACAGAGGAGATTTTACTAGAGGAACTCCCTTCCATTTTCCGTTCACCTCAGCTAGGAGAGTACAATGGCACAATGGATTCAAAGGAGCACCTCCGTAAGTTTGAGAATACAACTCTATTTGTATAAGTATTCCAATGTCATCAAGTGTCGAGTGTCCATCACCACCTTGGTTTCCTCAACAAGGAAGTTGTTCTAACTATTAAGGTCAAACTCTTTGGCCCCCTTCGAAAATTTATTGATACGTTTTTGCGGCATTTTATTGACTATAAGAAGTATCGGCAACTTATCTTTAATTTGTTTAATTTGAAACAAGAGCCAACAGAGCCACTATAAAGATTTATCAAGCGATTCACTCGAGCTACCCTTAAAGTCCTTACAACCACCTCAGAGGTTCTTGTGGCGGTCATCTCTCAGGAGTTGAAGGATGGAGTTTTCTTTCGATCGTTAGTGAAGAAGCCCTCGAGAGGATACGATGAACAACTCGGTCGAGTCGAAAACTACATTAATGTGAAGGAGCCTCAGAAGGTCCACGATACCTCGAAAGGACAAGGTGTAAGTACAAGACCGGTCAAAAAAAGGCAATATGTCTCAATCAATAGTCCTAAGGCCAAGCAACTTCAAGCCATTTTTAGTAGAAACCTCCTGGGAAAAGCCCATGAGAGTAATGATGATCGAGTACCCTCTCCAACCCAGAACTATCAAGGCGAGGGGAGACAAAGGAGGTCATGTATTGATATATATATATATATATATATATATATATATATATATATAAAATCTATTATGAATATTTGTGAAATATCATTTTTAGTAAAGTAATGTAGCACTCGGTTCGACTGATGCAATTCGTAAATCCTTGGTATGACCTGAGTGTTTTTCTATGAAATTTTCCCCAATTGGTGATGAAATGTTGGGTTTCCGGCACCGCGGCGTGTGTGTGTTCGATCATGTTTCGTAAACATGAGCACAGCGGAAGCAACAAAAATAATAAATACTCCTATTTATTACAACACACACAACACACGCATGCTATTACAACAAGTGTAGACATAACCGTAAATTAAAATTGCAATAAAAGGAAATTAAACTACGTTATACCTTCCGTATGACGTGTAGCGGGAACGGCATCAACCGGAACGATTCTCGTAAGAATCGTCTCTATCCGTATCCACGCCGAGCTCCTCGGGATGACTTCGCCAAGCCACGAGCTTCGTCTTCGTACGGGTTACTAGCCTCGTGTTGAAGACGACGTGATCGAGAGATGATCACGGTCCGAATCCAAATTCGGACCTAAAAAACAAGTCCTCAAGACTTGCTTCTCCGGAGAGGTATTCGTCAACCGATTGACGAATCCTTCGTCCTCCACCTCAGAGGATTACCGGAGATCAAATCCCCGGTATGTTAGCCGCTGTCGGAGCACTAACCGTCGTCTAAACGACGCTTCGACGAGAGGAGAAGAAGCTGTCCAGAAAACTGGACAGCTTGGTGGAGGAGTAGGCGCCGGCCAAAACCAAGGAAGCAAAGTGCTCACCTTGATGCCAAACCTAAGGAGGATGACCGGAACTCTTCCGGCAGCAGCTCGACGCCGGCGAGGAGGAAGGAAGCAACCTTCTGGACGCCGGTTGGAGGACCTTTGGGTCGGGCGGCAGCTGGAGTTGGGCGCCAATAGGAGAGGGAGGGGTTGGGCGTGCCAAGTTTGATTAGGTTTAGGTTAGGTTTAATCCCTATTTTATAGAGAACTAATTCTCTTAGTGGTTAATGGATCATATCCATAAAGCCCGTTAACCCGCTCCATTAAGATAAGTTAAAATAAACCAAACCATGATGGTTTATTTTAAGTTAAAACGAACCGAACCAACCTTTGGTTCATTCGTTTAATATAAACCAAACCCTTTGGTTTATTCTCATCCATTGGATTAGGACCAAACCATTTTGGTCCATCCATTATGTCTTCATAAGACACGGCCCATCCACGCTTCCATTGCGACTGAAACAATTTCATGCTCGCTTTATGTTTGGTCCAACCAAACATAGTTTCTCTCGGTCTGAGAATCCCATTCTCAAGCTCGCTTTAAATCCTTTGATTACACTCAGGCGTGACCAAATAGGTTCTCGGTTTATGTTGGCCGCCTATAATTAACCATTAATTATAGAACGATCATGAGTGGCACCTAGTAGTACATCATGATCCCCAATTAACCTAAAAGATCAACGGCCGATCCGTAACTATTTCTGAAACCCTTCAGTAGCTCGAATGAATCGTGCCCCATTCCCTTCACTCATCTTATACCCACTTGGTTCAGGACATGGTCTATTGTGTCAGTCCCCACTAGGCTGACTACGTCACACCTAGCCCAAGTATCATTTCCTCGTCCTACGGATTCTAGTTCCTGCACATGTATCGAAGAGTACCTTACTCTAAACATGTATGCTTTGGCCAAAGACTTTAGTAACAATCCGACGAGAGGCCATGGGTATACATCTCCTCGCAAGGAGTGGTGAATCCTTTATAGGCTATTCAAACACCTTCGATCACTTCGACTTATACCCAATCATCCCGGTCCACATCTCCTTAGAGATGTTTGCTTAAGATGTCAAAGCATAAGTCTCCATGATCAAGATGACTTGAATACCGCAAGTCAAAGGAACATCGCACTTAAGCCACAAGAAGAACTTCATTGACATATCTATATATGCAGAGAACCATATGAAGTCTTACTACCGGTCACTCCAATGAACTAGTTACCATAACTAGCATCCACGATCAACTCCGACATCACTATGTCTCCAAATGGAGAATCACCGCTTGATACACCAAGGAGTATACTGTAAGATCTCGGCTGTAATCTGATGGTGTCCAAATCCATCAATTCATCGACTAGGATAATTCCGATACATCACAATTACACATGTAGAGATACTCACTAGTTGTGATCCAATCACAAATTCTCTCATGCCGTGAATCGATCGTGACATTCAAGAAATGAGTTTAAGATCCAATCAAATACATTAAACATGTATACTCAAATAGTGAATCTTCATTTATCATATAAATGGTTCATACATAAGGCGCATTGCCTTAGGACATCTCTCATATATTACTAACAGACTTCCCACTTGGCCTAATGCCAATCGCTACATCCAATACCATAAGCACCAACATGACCTCAAACTTACTGAGGTAATGCTTTAGTCAAAGGATCCGCTAAGTTCCTTTCAGTGGGAATTTTCTCGATTTGTATTTCGTTCCTACTGATGATCTCTCTGATAAGATGATAGCGGCGAAGCACATGTTTGGATCATTGATGAGACCACATCAAGTTCAGAGATGAACTTATTGATCCAAACCGCCTTTCGCCGCCTAAAGCCGCAATGCATTCTCGCCTCGGCGTAATCCGCTATAGTCTCTTGTTTGGAACTTTTCCAACTCATCTGCGCCCCTCATTCAAGGTGAACACGTATCCGCATCGAGACATGGAATCATCCTTGTCCGTCTCGAAGCCGGCATCCGTATACCCAGCATCACCATGTCCCTTCTCCATATATTAGGAACACATCCTTAGTTCTTCTCAAGTACTTAAGGATCGCCTTAATACCGCCAATGATCCATTCTCGATCGATTGGTATCCGCCGTGACACTCGTGAGCATACGATACATCGGGCCTCGTACATAACATAACATACATGATAGATCCTATTGCGGATGCATAGGGAATCTTACTCATGCAAATCCTCTCGTCTTCTGTGCGCGGACACATAGACTTCGAAAGGTGTACCCCATGCCTGATGGGTAGCAAACCTTTCTTGGATTCCGACATGCTAAACCTCTTTAGCACTCGGTCTATATATGTAGACTGCGAAAGACCAAGCAACCGTTTCGATCTATCTCTATAGATCTTAATCCCGAGGATGTAGGTTGCTTCTCCTGTGTCTTTCATGGAGAATGTCTTGGATAACCAAACCTTAATCGATCAGAGATGGACACATCGCTTCCTATAAGTAATATGTCATCGACATACAATACTAGGAACACGATCGCACTTACTAACCTTCTTGTACACACAAGGTTCGCTCGATTTTGTGAGAAATCAAACTTTTGATCGTCTCATCAAAACGGATATTCCAAATTCGGATGCTTGCTTCAATCCATAAATGGATCGTCGCAACTTGCATACCTTGGTTTTATCAACCGATGTGAAACCCTCAGGCTGTATCATATACACGTCCTCGAGCAAGTTTCCATTAAGGAAAGCTGTTTTCACATCCATCTGCCATATCTCATAATCATAATAAGCTGCTATGGCCAGGAGCATCCGAATGGATTTAAGCATAGCTACAGGCGAATAGGTTTCGTCATAATCAACACCTTGTTTTTGACGATATCCTTTCGCCACCAATCTAGCCTTATAGGTAATCACATTACCATCCATGTCGGTTTTCTTCTTGAAAACCCATTTGCACCCTATAGGCTTTATGCCTTCAGGTGGGTCAACCAAGTTCCAAACTTGGTTTTCGTACATGGAATCCATTTCCGACTTCATGGCACCAAGCCACTTATCCCTTTCTGAACTTGTCAGCACTTCTTCATAATCGTAGGCTCTCATCATCAATGAGTAACACGCCGCTCGATTCACTTACGAAATCCATATCTCTCGTGAATATTGCGTGGTTCTACCAGATCTACGAAGATGTGGTGTTACATAGGTCCAAATTGATTGCTCATCACTATGAGTTGCTCTACCGCTGTGTGCTTCACCGTGTATCTCATCAATGTCTATTTGAGTCTCGAGCCTCCTCAAGCTCAGACGACACTCCCAATCGCTTTCTTGCAAGAGAAACTCTTTCTCTAGAAACACAAAGATGCCTCAAACAAACACCTTTGTTCCACAGATGATAGAATTGGTAACCCCTTGTTTCCTTAGGGTATCCAATAAATAGACATTTATCAGACTTAGCATCCAATTTGTCTGATACAGTCCGCTTCACATAAGCAGGACAACCCCATATCTTCAAGTAAGATACATGAGGTTTTTTACTATTCCATATCTCATATGGAGTAGTTGAGACTACCTTGGTAGGCATTCTGTTTAACAAGTAAACAGCTGTCTGAAGTGCATAGCCCCAAAATGACTTGGGAAGAGTTGCATGATTCATCATTGACCTGACCATGTCCAACAAGGTCCGGTTACGCCTCTCAGATACACCATTATGCTGTGGTGTATAGGGCGGAGTCCATTGAGACAATATGTCATTGTCTCTTAGATAATCAAGAAACTCTTGACTTAAGTATTCACCACCTCGATCCGATCGAAGTATTTTAATACTCTTGTCATGTTGTTTCTCTACTTCTTTTCTGAATTCTTTGAACCTTTCAAAGGCTTCAGACTTGTGTTTCATCAAGAACACATACCCAAACCGTGAGTGATCATCGGTGAAGGTAATGAAGTAGCTATAGCCTCCTAATGCTTGAGTTGACATAGGTCCACATACATCAGTATGTACTAAACCTAGTAACTCTCCCACTCGTTCACCTTTTCCAGTAAAAGGTAACTTAGTCATCTTGCCTTTTAAGCATGATTCGCATGTATCGTATGAATCCAATTCAAACGATTCCAGAATTCCACATCGGTGTAATTCGAACATGCGTTTCTTGCTTATATGGCCAAGACGACAATGCCACATATAGGAGTCTATGTGATTATCCTTTCGAGCACTGTTGTTGCTTGCTTCGATATTGCAAATGTCACTGGATACGTCTAACGTATAAACACCATTGCTTAAAGTTCCAGTCCCATAAAGAACCCCATTCAAAGTTATGTAACAACAATTGTTACTAAACGTCAAATGGAAACCATTTCTATTTAAATAAGAAATAGAAATGATGTTCTTTATCAACAAAGGAATATAAAAGCAATTGTCCAGTTCTAAGACAAGTCCTGCAGGGAGTTTCAACAAATACGTTCCGATGGCGAGTGCAGCAACCTTTGCTTCATTCCCAACACGTAAATTTGACTCTCCCTTGACGAGTCTTCTTCTATTCCTTAGCCCATGTATGTCATTACATATATGTGAGGCACACCCAGTATCGAATACCCAAGTGTCTGAGGAAATAGAATGACAATCAATAAAGAAGATTTCTGAAGATGGGGCATCCGATGCCTTATCCTTCTTCACGGACTCAAGATAAATCTTGTACTTTTCTTCGCAAATGGCTCTCCTTGCCATAATGATGGCAAGTTTCCTTTTGTGCTAGTTCTATCTTCTTAGCCCTTCTCTTCTTTCCCTTCTGCTGTTCCTTTGACTTCCTCTTAGAACCTTTCTTCGAGGAATCAACTAACAGCACTGTCCCCTGCTCATGCTTCTCAGAAGACTCCACAGTCTTCAGCATATTGAGCAGTACCACAGATGAACCTCCTAGCATCTCAGAGGTGAAGAGGAGCTTTGAGACTTCGAACCTTTCGAATCTCACTTGCTCATCAACCAACTCACAAAGATGAAGGACTACGATATGAGCATCCATATGCTCATGCTGCTTTCGTAGCTTGGGTTCCATCATGGCTAGCATGATGCAACTCATTTGTTCAGAATCACTCACATGTTTCTGATAGGCCAACAATTGGTCCAGAGTTGCATTGTCACTAGGATGGGCGGGAAGAGGCGCTTCGAGGACATACACAAGCTTTTCCACTTTGAGAACAATTCTCAAGTTTCTAAGCTAGTCCAAGAAGTTCGGCCCAGTCAATTTATTTGAATCCAAAATGGAACGCAAATTCAAACACATCATGATCAATTTATTGACCTAGAAATACAAAACGAGCATATATGAGAAAATGATTTTAAAATGCATCAATATACATTTATAAATCCCATTCATTTTTCGAATTCAAAAACCCCAAAAGCACTTCGGGAGATCGTAGGTCCATCTCCGAATGGGATGATATCCATCATAGATAAGAACAACCTTGGAGTGAGTCCAACAAGCCATTCTTAGCTATGATGGTGGGTATCAAGTATACCGATTACATATCATGTATATGTAACTATCACAATGTGCTATCAACTAATTGAATGTTTACACATACATTGGGTTCTTAACACATTAACAAGTATGCATCATATGCATAGCACCCAACTTCACCTCTCTTCACATCGACCTTGGAGTGAGTCCAACAAATCGATGCTCCAAGTTAAAGCCGACCCATTAATCGTGAAATAGTTTTAATATGGTTAGAGCGCATTCAACCAATTAGCCAGGCTTGGAGTGAGTCCAACAACCCAAACTAACGATTGACCTCTGACTCTTACCATATTAGAGTTAAACTATTCCAATGATTTGAACATGTTCAGGTTCGAGCCGGGCTTGGAGTGAGTCCAACAACCCAAACAAGAAACAGAACTCTGGTTCTAACCATATTAATGGAAGGTGTAGGCTTTAATATTGAGTTAGGGTTTTTTATGTCTCATCCTCTTTGCATGCAAATAACTATTATCTACATGGCATGGCATACATGGCATACATCTACATGTCACGACACGCATGGCATAATGTTATGCATCTAATGCATTTACATGGCATACAATTATGTCATGTATTTATTTCCTTATATGTCATAACTATTTATGGAAATAAAATATGTTTAAGATTTGATTCTCCAAATCAAATCATAATTAAATTAGGAAACAAATTTCCAAATCTAATCACATATTTTATTCATGGAATTATTTGATTAAGGAAAATCTATTTAGGAAACCAATTTCCTAAATCTTTAAAACTACTTATGGAAATAAAATATTTTAAGATTTGATTTCCCAAATCAAATCATGATTAAATTAGGAAACAAATTTCCAGAATCTAATCAAATATTTTATTTATGGAAAATATAAATTTCCATAAATACTTCCAACTTTCCAAAAGTGGAAGATTTCCATAAATACTTCTAGACTTTCCAAAATTGAAAAATTTCCATAAATACTTCTAAATTTCCAAAATTTAGAAAACTTCCAGAAATACATTATGACTATCGCAAAACCATTTTTACGATTATGTCGAAACACAACCTGGGCTCTGATACCACTGTTGGGTTTCCGGCACCGCGGCGTGTGTGTGTTCGATCATGTTTCGTAAACATGAGCACAGCGGAAGCAACAAAAATAATAAATACTCCTATTTATTACAACACACACAACACACGCATGCTATTACAACAAGTGTAGACATAACCGTAAATTAAAATTGCAATAAAAGGAAATTAAACTACGTTATACCTTCCGTATGACGTGTAGCGGGAACGGCATCAACCGGAACGATTCTCGTAAGAATCGTCTCTATCCGTATCCACGCCGAGCTCCTCGGGATGACTTCGCCAAGCCACGAGCTTCGTCTTCGTACGGGTTACTAGCCTCGTGTTGAAGACGACGTGATCGAGAGATGATCACGGTCCGAATCCAAATTCGGACCTAAAAACAAGTCCTCAAGACTTGCTTCTCCGGAGAGGTATTCGTCAACCGATTGACGAATCCTTCGTCCTCCACCTCAGAGGATTACCGGAGATCAAATCCCCGGTATGTTAGCCGCTGTCGGAGCACTAACCGTCGTCCAAACGACGCTCCGACGAGAGGAGAAGAAGCTGTCCAGAAAACTGGACAGCTTGGTGGAGGAGTAGGCGCCGGCCAAAACCAAGGAAGCAAAGTGCTCACCTTGATGCCAAACCTAAGGAGGATGACCGGAACTCTTCCGGCAGCAGCTCGACGCCGGCGAGGAGGAAGGAAGCAACCTTCGGGCGCCGGTTGGAGGACCTGGCTGGCGGCGGCAGCCTGGAGTTAGGCGCCCGAATAGGAGAGGGAGGGGTTGGGCGGCCAAGTTTGATTAGGTTTAGGGTTAGGGTTTAATCCCTATTTTATAGAGAACTAATTCTCTTAGTGGTTAATGGATCATATCCATAAAGCCCGTTAACCCGCTCCATTAAGATAAGTTAAAATAAACCAAACCATGATGGTTTATTTTAAGTTAAAACGAACCGAACCAACCTTTGGTTCATTCGTTTAATATAAACCAAACCCTTTGGTTTATTCTCATCCATTGGATTAGGACCAAACCATTTTGGTCCATCCATTATGTCTTCATAAGACACTGCCCATCCACGCTTCCATTGCGACTGAAACAATTTCATGCTCGCTTTATGTTTGGTCCAACCAAACATAGTTTCTCTCGGTCTGAGAATCCCATTCTCAAGCTCGTTTTAAATCCTTGGGATTACACTCGTTGTGCGTGTGACCAAATAGGTTCTCGGTTTATGTTGGCCGTCTATAATTAACCATTAATTATAGAACGATCATGAGTGGCACCTAGTAGTACATCATGATCCCCAATTAACCGAAAAGATCAACTATTGATCCGTAACTATTTCGAAACCCTTCAAGAGCTCGAATGAATCGTGCCCCATTCCCTTCACTCATCTTATACCCACTTGGTTCAGACATGGTCTATTGTGTCAGTCCCACTAGGTGACTACGCCACACCTAGCCCAGTATCATTTCCTCGTCCTACGGATTCTAGTTACTCCACATGTATCGAAGAGTACCTTACTCTAAACATGTATTGCTTTGGCCAAAGACTTTAGTAACAATCCGACGAGAGGCCATGGGTATACATCTCCTCGCAAGGAGTGGTGAATCCTTTATAGGCTATTCAAACACCTTCGATCACTTCGACTTATACCCAATCATCCCGGGTCCACATCTCCTTAGAGATGTTTGCTTAGGATGTCAAAGCATAAGTCTCCATGATCAAGATGACTTGAATACCGCAAGTCAAAGGAACATCGCACTTAAGCTACAGTAAGAACTTCATTGACATATCTATATATACAGAGAACCATATGAAGTCTTACGGCTGGTCACTCCAATGAACTAGTTACCATAACTAGCATCCACGATTAACTCCGGACATCACAATGTCTCCAGCCAGTGAGAATCAGCTGCTTGGATACACCAAGGAGTATACTTCGTGCTAGTCTCGACAGAATTGATGGTGTCCAAATCCATCAATTCATCGACTAGGGATAATTCCGATACATCACAATTACACATGTAGAGATACTCACTAGTTGTGATCCAATCACAAATTCTCTCATCTTTGTGAATCGTATCGTGGACATTGATAAATGAGTTTAAGATCCAATCAAATACATTAAACATGTATACTCAAATAGTGAATCTTCATTTATCATATAAATGGTTCATACATAAGGCGATTGCCTTAGGACATCTCTCATATATTACTAACAGACTCCCACTTGGCCTAATGCCAATCGCTACGGTATCCAATACCATAAGCACCAACATGACCCTCAAACTTACTTTGAGGTAATGCTTTAGTCAAAGGATCCGCTAAGTTCCTTTCAGTGGAAATTTTCTCGATTTGTATTTCATTCCTACTGATGATCTCTCTGATAAGATGATAGCGGCGAAGCACATGTTTGGATCATTGATGAGACCACATCAAGTTCAGAGATGAACTTATTGATCCAAACCGCTTCCTTTGCTGCTTCCAAAGCTGCAATGCATTCTGCCTCAGTGGCAGAATCCGCTATAGTCTCTTGTTTGGAACTTTTCCAACTCACTGCGCCCCCATTCAAGGTGAACACGTATCCAGACTGAGACCTGGAATCATCCTTGTCTGTCTGGAAGCTGGCATCTGTATACCCGCGTATCACCATGTCCCCTTCTCCATATATTAGGAACACATCCTTAGTTCTTCTCAAGTACTTAAGGATCGTCTTAACAGCCGCCCAATGATCCATTCCTGGATCAGACTGGTATCTGCTCGTGACACTCAGAGCATACGATACATCGGGCCTCGTACATAACATAGCATACATGATAGATCCTATTGCGGATGCATAGGGAATCTTACTCATGCAAATCCTCTCGTCTTCTGTGCGCGGACACATAGACTTCGAAAGGTGTACCCCATGCCTGATGGGCAGATAACCTTTCTTGGATTCCGACATGCTAAACCTCTTTAGCACTCGGTCTATATATGTAGATGCGAAAGACCAAGCAACCGTTTCGATCTATCTCTATAGATCTTAATCCCAAGGATGTAGGTTGCTTCTCCCAGGTCTTTCATGGAGAATGTCTTGGATAACCAAACCTTAACTGACTGTAAGATGGACACATCGTTTCCTATAAGTAATATGTCATCGACATACAATACTAGGAACACGATTGCACTCCCACTAACCTTCTTGTACACACAAGGTTCGTCTGGATTTTGTGAGAAATCAAACTTTTTGATCGTCTCATCAAAACGGATATTCCAGCTCCTGGATGCTTGCTTCAATCCATAAATGGATCATCGCAACTTGCATACCTTGGTTTTATCAACCGATGTGAAACCCTCAGGCTGTATCATATACACGTCCTCGAGCAAGTTTCCATTAAGGAAAGCTGTTTTCACATCCATCTGCCATATCTCATAATCATAATAAGCTGCTATGGCCAGGAGCATCCGAATGGATTTAAGCATAGCTACAGGCGAATAGGTTTCGTCATAATCAACACCTTGTTTTTGACGATATCCTTTCGCCACCAATCTAGCCTTATAGGTAATCACATTACCATCCATGTCGGTTTTCTTCTTGAAAACCCACTTGCACCCTATAGGCTTTATGCCTTCAGGTGGGTCAACCAAGTTCCAAACTTGGTTTTCGTGCATGGAATCCATTTCCGACTTCATGGCACCAAGCCACTTATCCCTTTCTGAACTTGTCAGCACTTCTTCATAACTGGTAGGCTCCTCATCATCAATGAGTAACACGTCGTTCGATTCACTTACGAGAAATCCATATCTCTCAGGAATATTGCGTGTTCTACCAGATCTACGAAGATGTGGTGTTACATTAGGTCCAGCCGATTGCTCATCACTATGAGTTGTCGGCTGTTGTGCTTCACCAGGTATCTCATCAATGTCTATTTGAGTCTCTCGAGCCTCCTCAAGCTCAACGACACTCCCACTGTTTTCTTGCAAGAGAAACTCTTTCTCTAGAAACACAGCATGCCTTGAAACAAACACCTTTTGTTCCACAGGATGATAGAATTGGTAACCCCTTGTTTCCTTAGGGTATCCAATAAATAGACATTTATCGGACTTAGCATCCGGTTTATGTCGATCATCCGCTTCACATAAGCAGGACAACCCCATATCTTCAAGTAAGATACATGAGGTTTCTTACTATTCCATATCTCATATGGAGTAGTTGAGACTACCTTGGTAGGCATTCTGTTTAACAAGTAAACAGCTGTCTGAAGTGCATAACCCCAAAAGGACTTGGGAAGAGTTGCATGATTCATCATTGACCTGACCATGTCCAACAAGGTCCGGTTACGCCTCTCAGATACACCATTATGCTGTGGTGTATAGGGCGGAGTCCATTGAGACAATATGTCATTGTCTCTTAGATAATCAAGAAACTCTTGACTTAAGTATTCACCACCTCGATCCGATCGAAGTATTTTAATACTCTTGTCATGTTGTTTCTCTACTTCATTTCTGAATTCTTTGAACCTTTCAAAGGCTTCAGACTTGTGTTTCATCAAGAACACATACCCAAACCGTGAGTGATCATCGGTGAAGGTAATGAAGTAGCTATAGCCTCCTAATGCTTGAGTTGACATAGGTCCACATACATCAGTATGTACTAAACCTAGTAACTCTCCCACTCGTTCACCTTTTCCAGTAAAAGGTAACTTAGTCATCTTGCCTTTTAAGCATGATTCGCATGTATCGTATGAATCCAATTCAAACGATTCCAGAATTCCACATCGGTGTAATTCGGACATGCGTTTCTTGCTTATATGGCCAAGACGACAATGCCACATATAGGAGTCTATGTGATTATCCTTTCGAGCACTGTTGTTGCTTGCTTCGATATTGCAAATGTCACTGGATACGTCTAACGTATAAACACCATTGCTTAAAGTTCCAGTCCCATAAAGAACCCCATTCAAAGTTATGTAACAACAATTGTTACTAAACGTCAAATGGAAACCATTTCTATTTAAATAAGAAATAGAAATGATGTTCTTTATCAACAAAGGAATATAAAAGCAATTGTCCAGTTCTAAGACAAGTCCTGCAGGGAGTTTCAACAAATACGTTCCGATGGCGAGTGCAGCAACCTTTGCTTCATTCCCAACACGTAAATTTGACTCTCCCTTGACGAGTCTTCTTCTATTCCTTAGCCCATGTATGTCATTACATATATGTGAGGCACACCCAGTATCGAATACCCAAGTGTCTGAGGAAATAGAATGACAATCAATAAAGAAGATTTCTGAAGATGGGGCATCCGATGCCTTATCCTTCTTCACGGACTCAAGATAAATCTTGTACTTCTTCTTCATAAATGGCTCTCCTTGCCATAATGATGGCAAGTTTCCTTTTGTGCTAGTTCTACCTTCTTAGCCCTTCTCTTCTTTCCCTTCTGCTGTTCCTTTGACTTCCTCTTAGAACCTTTCTTCGAGGAATCAACTAACAGCACTGTCCCCTGCTCATGCTTCTCAGAAGACTCCACAGTCTTCAGCATATTGAGCAATACCACAGATGAACCTCCTAGCATCTCAGAGGTGAAGAGGAGCTTTGAGACTTCGAACCTTTCGAATCTCACTTGCTCATCAACCAACTCACAAAGATGAAGGACTACGATATGAGCATCCATATGCTCATGCTGCTTTCGTAGCTTGGGTTCCATCATGGCTAGCATGATGCAACTCATTTGTTCAGAATCACTCACATGTTTCTGATAGGCCAACAATTGGTCCAGAGTTGCATTGTCACTAGGATGGGCGGGAAGAGGCGCTTCGAGGACATACACAAGCTTTTCCACTTTGAGAACAATTCTCAAGTTTCTAAGCTAGTCCAAGAAGTTCGGCCCAGTCAATTTATTTGAATCCAAAATGGAACGCAAATTCATGATCAATTTATTGACCTAGAAATACAAAACGAGCATATATGAGAAAATGATTTTAAAATGCATCAATATACATTTATAAATCCCATTCATTTTTCGAATTCAAAAACCCCAAAAGCACTTCGGGAGATCGTAGGTCCATCTCCGAATGGGATGATATCCATCATAGATAAGAACAACCTTGGAGTGAGTCCAACAAGCCATTCTTAGCTATGATGGTGGGTATCAAGTATACCGATTACATATCATGTATATGTAACTATCACAATGTGCTATCAACTAATTGAATGTTTACATACATTGGGTTCTTAACACATTAACAAGTATGCATCATATGCATAGCACCCAACTTCACCTCTCTTCACATCGACCTTGGAGTGAGTCCAACAAATCGATGCTCCAAGTTAAAGCCGACCCATTAATCGTGAAATAGTTTTAATATGGTTAGAGCGCATTCAACCAATTAGCCAGGCTTGGAGTGAGTCCAACAACCCAAACTAACGATTGACCTCTGACTCTTACCATATTAGAGTTAAACTATTCCAATGATTTGAACATGTTCAGGTTCGAGCCGGGCTTGGAGTGAGTCCAACAACCCAAACAAGAAACAGAACTCTGGTTCTAACCATATTAATGGAAGGTGTAGGCTTTAATATTGAGTTAGGGTTTTTATGTCTCATCCTCTTTGCATGCAAATAACTATTATCTACATGGCATGGCATACATGGCATACATCTACATGTCACGACACGCATGGCATAATGTTATGCATCTAATGCATTTACATGGCATACAATTATGTCATGTATTTATTTCCTTATATGTCATAACTATTTATGGAAATAAAATATGTTTAAGATTTGATTCTCCAAATCAAATCATAATTAAATTAGGAAACAAATTTCCAAATCTAATCACATATTTTATTCATGGAATTATTTGATTAAGGAAAATCTATTTAGGAAACCAATTTCCTAAATCTTTAAAACTACTTATGGAAATAAAATATTTTAAGATTTGATTTCCCAAATCAAATCATGATTAAATTAGGAAACAAATTTCCAGAATCTAATCAAATATTTTATTTATGGAAAATATAAATTTCCATAAATACTTCCAACTTTCCAAAAGTGGAAGATTTCCATAAATACTTCTAGACTTTCCAAAATTGAAAAATTTCCATAAATACTTCTAAATTTCCAAAATTTAGAAAACTTCCAGAAATACATTATGACTATCGCAAAACCATTTTTACGATTATGTGAAACACAACCAGGCTCGATACCCTTTGTTGGGTTTTAAGACGCATGGCGTGTGTGTGTTCGATCATGTTTCGTAAACATGAGCACAGCGGAAGCAATAAAAATAATAAATACTCCTATTTATTACAACACACACAACACACGCATGCTATTACAACAAGTGTAGACATAACCGTAAATTAAAATTGGCAATAAAAGGAAATTAAACTACGTTATACCTTCCGTATGACGTGTAGCGGGAACGGCATCAACCGGAACGATCCTCGTAAGAATCGTCTCTATCCGTATCCACGCCGAGCTCCTCGGGATGACTTCGCCAAGCCACGAGCTTCGTCTTCGTACGGGTTACTAGCCTCGTGTTGAAGACGACGTGATCGAGAGATGATCACGGTCCGAATCCAAATTCGGACCTAAAAACAAGTCCTCAAGACTTGCTTCTCCGGAGAGGTATTCGTCAACCGATTGACGAATCCTTCGTCCTCCACCTCAGAGGATTACCGGAGATCAAATCCCCGGTAGGTTAGCCGCTGTCGGAGCACTAACCGTCGTCCAAACGACGCTCCGACGAGAGGAGAAGAAGCTGTCCAGAAAACTGGACAGCTTGGTGGAGGAGTAGGCGCCGGCCAAAACCAAGGAAGCAAAGTGCTCACCTTGATGCCAAACCTAAGGAGGATGACCGGAACTCTTCCGGCAGCAGCTCGACGCCGGCGAGGAGGAAGGAACAACCTTGGGCCGGTTGGAGGACAGTTTGGGCTGGCGCCTTGGAGTTAGGCGAATAGGAGAGTTTAGGGTTAGGGTTTAATCCCTATTTTATAGAGAACTAATTCTCTTAGTGGTTAATGGATCATATCCATAAAGCCCGTTAACCCGCTCCATTAAGATAAGTTAAAATAAACCAAACCATGATGGTTTATTTTAAGTTAAAACGAACCGAACCAACCTTTGGTTCATTCGTTTAATATAAACCAAACCCTTTGGTTTATTCTCATCCATTGGATTAGGACCAAACCATTTTGGTCCATCCATTATGTCTTCATAAGACACTGCCCATCCACGCTTCCATTGCATTGAAACAATTTCATGCTCGCTTTATGTTTGGTCCAACCAAACATAGTTTCTCTCGATAGAATCCCATTCTCAAGCTCGTTTTAAATCCTTTGGATTACACTCGTTGTCGTGTGACCAAATAGGTTCTCGGTTTATGTTGGCCGTCTATAATTAACCATTAATTATAGAGCGATCATGAGTGGCACCTAGTAGTACATCATGATCCCCAATTAAGAAAAGATCAGCGGTTGATCGAACTATTTACGAAACCCTTGATGCTTCGAATGAATCGTGCCCCATTCCCTTCACTCATCTTATACCCACTTGGTTCGGGACATGGTCTATTGTAGCCGATCCCCACTAAGTGACTACTCGTCACACCTAGCCCAGTATCATTTCCTCGTCTCTACAGTTCTAGTTACTCCACATGTATCGAAGAGTACCTTACTCTAAACATGTAATGCTTTGGCAAAGACTTTAGTAACAATCCGACGAGAGGCCATGGTATACATCTCCTGCGCGAAGTGGTGAATCGCTATAGGCTATTCAAACACCTTCGATCACTTCGACTTATACCCAATCATCTCGGTCCACATCTCCTTAGAGATGTTTGCTTAAGATGTCAAAGCATAAGTCTCCATGATCAAGATGACTTGAATACCGCAAGTCAAAGGAACATCGCACTTAAGCCACAAGAAGAACTTCATTGACATATCTATATATGCAGAGAACCATATGAAGTCTTACTACCGGTCACTCCAATGAACTAGTTACCATAACTAGCATCCACGATCAACTCCGACATCACTATGTCTCCAAACAAGGAGAATCACCGCTTGATACACCAAGGAGTATCTCGGCTGTAATCGATGGTGTCCAAATCCATCAATTCATCGACTAGGATAATTCCGATACATCACAATTACACATGTAGAGATACTCACTAGTTGTGATCCAATCACAAATTCTCTCATGCCGTGAATCGTATCGTGACATTCAAGAAATGAGTTTAAGATCCAATCAAATACATTAAACATGTATACTCAAATAGTGAATCTTCATTTATCATATAAATGGTTCATACATAAGGCGATTGCCTTAGGACATCTCTCATATATTACTAACAGACTCCCACTTGGCCTAATGCCAATCGCTACACAGATCCAATACCATAAGCTCAACACATGACCCTCAAACTTACTTTCGAGGTAATGCTTAGTCAAAGGATCCGCTAAGTTCCTTTCAAAGGGAAATTTTCTCGATTTGTATTTCATTCCTATCGATGATCTCTCGATAAGATGATAGCGGCGGCACATGTTTGGATCATTGATGAGACCACATCAAGTTCGAGATGAACTTATCGATCCAAACCGCTTCCTTTGCCTAAAGTCGCAATGCATTCTCGCCTGCGTAGAATCCGCTATAGTCTCAAGCTTGGAACCTTTTCCAACTTATCATGCGCTTCCCATTCAAGGTGAACACGATCCGCATCGAGACATGGAATCATCCTTGTCCGCCCGAAGTCGCATCCGTGATACCCGCAGTATCACCATGTCCCCTTCTCCATATATTAGGAACACATCCTTAGTTCTTCTCAAGTACTTAAGGATCGCCTTAACACCGCCCAATGATCCATTCCTCGATCGATTGGTATCGCCGTGACACTCGTGAGCATACGATACATCGGGCCTCGTGACATAACATAGCATACATGATAGATCCTATCATGATGCATAGGGAATCTTACTCATGCAAATCCTCTCGCCTTCTCGCGAGGACATAGACTTCAAAGGTGTACCCCATGCCCGATGGGCGATAACCTTTCTTGATTCCGACATGCTAAACCTCTTTAGCACTCGGCCTATATATGTAGACCGCGAAGACCAAGCAAACCGCTTCGATCTATCTCTATAGATCTTAATCCCAAGGATGTAGGTTGCTTCTCCCAGTCTTTCATGGAGAATGTCTTGGATAACCAAACCTTAATCGATCAGAAGATGGACACATCGCTTCCTATAAGTAATATGTCATCGACATACAATACTAGGAACACGATCGCACTCCCACTAACCTTCTTGTACACACAAGGTTCGTCCCGATTTTGTGAGAAATCAAACTTTTGATCGCTCATCAAAACGGATATTCCAGCTCTCGATGCTTGCTTCAATCCATAAATGGATCGTCGCAACTTGCATACCTTGGTTTTATCAACCGATGGAAACCCTCAGTCAGATCATATACACGCCCCTCGAGCAAGTTTCCATTAAGGAAAGCCGCTTACATCCATCCGCCATATCTCATAATCATAATGAGCCGCTATGGCCGTGAGCATCCGAATGGATTTAAGCATAGCTACAGCGAATAGGTTTCGTCATAATCAACACCTTGTTTTTGACGATATCCTTTCGCCACCAATCTAGCCTTATAGGTAATCACATTACAATCCAAGTCGGTTTTCTTCTTGAAAAACCACTTGAACCCAGTAGGCTTTATGCCTTCACGTGGGTCAACCAACTTCCAAATTTGGTTTTCATACATGGAATCAATTTCTGACTTCATGGCTTCAAGCCACTTATCCCTTTCTCAACTTGTCAAGACTTCTTCATAACCGTAGGCTCTCATCATCAATGAGTAACACGTCGCTCGATTCACTTACGAAATCCATATCTCTCGTGAATATTATGTTCTACCAGATCTACGAAGATGTGGTGTTACAATAGGTCCAAATTGATTGCTCATCACTATGAGTTGCCTACCGTCAGTGCTTCACCGTATCTCATCAATGTCTATTTGAGTCTCTCGAGCCTCCTCAAGCTCAACGACACTCCCATCGCTTTCTTGCAAGAGAAACTCTTTCTCTAGAAACACAAAGATGCCTCAAACAAACACCTTTTGTTCCACGTGATGATAGAATTGGTAACCCTTGTTTCCTTAGGGTATCCAATAAATAGACATTTATCGACTTAGCATCCAATTTGTCCGATACACCCGCTTCACATAAGGTGACAACCCCATATCTTCAAGTAAGATACATGAGGTTTCTTACTATTCCATATCTCATATGGAGTAGTTGAGACTACTGTAGGCATTCTGCTTAACAAGTAAACAAATCTCAAGTGCATAACCCCAAAAGGACTTGGGAAGAGTCATGATTCATCATTGACTGACCATGTCCAACAAGGTCCTAAGTACGCCTCGATACACCATTATGTCAGTGGGTGTATAGGGCGGAGTCCATTGAGACAATATGTCCATTGTCTCTTAGATAATCAAGAAACTCTTGACTTAAGTATTCACCACCTCGATCCGATCAAGTATTTTAATACTCTTGTCATGTTGTTTCTCTACTTCATTTCTGAATTCTTTGAACCTTTCAAAGGCTTCAGACTTGTGTTTCATCAAGAACACATACCCAAACCGTGAGTGATCATCTATGAAGGTAATGAAGTAGCTATAGCCTCCTAATGCTTGAGTCGACATAGGTCCACATACATCGCATGTACTAAACCTAGTAACTCTCCCACTGCTCACCTTTTCCAAAGAAAGGTAACTTAGTCATCTTGCCTTTTAAGCATGATTCGCATGTATCGTATGAATCCAATTCAACGATTCCGAATTCCACATCGTGTAATTCAACATGCGCTTTCTTGCTTATATGGCCAAGACGACAATGCCACATAGGAGTCTATGTGATTATCCTTTCGAGCACTGTTGCTTGCTTCGATATTGCAAATGTCACCGGATACGCCTAACGATAAACACCATTGCTTAAAGTTCCCATTCCCCATAAAGAACCCATTCAAAGTTATGTAACAACAATTGTTACTAAACGTCAAATGGAAACCATTTCTATTTAAATAAGAAATAGAAATGATGTTCTTTATCAACAAAGGAATATAAAAGCAATTGTCCGCCTAAGACAAGTCCCGCAGGGAGTTTCAACAAATACGCTCGATGGCGAAAAGTGCAAAGAACCTCGCTTCATTCCCAACACGTAAATTTGACTCTCCTCGACGAGTCTTCTTCTATTCCTTAGCCCATGTATGTCATTACATATATGTGAGGCACACCCAAGATCAATACCCAAGTGTCCGAGGAAATAGAATGACAATCAATAAAGAAGATTTCAAGAAGATGGGGCATCCGATGCCTTATCCTTCTTCACTGACTCAAGATAAATCTTGTACTTTCTTCAAGAATGGCTCTCCTTGCCATAATGATGGCAAGTTTGTGCTAGTTCTATCTTCTTAGCCCTTCTCTTCTTTCCTTCCTGCTCCTTCGACTTCCTCTTAGAACCTTTCTTCGAGGAATCAACTAACAAGACTGCCCCCTCGCCATGCTTCTCGTAAGACTCCACAGCCTTCAAAGATATCGAGCAATACCACGATGAACCTCCTAGCATCTCAGAGGTGAAGAGGAGCTGAGACTTCGAACCTTTCAATCTCACTTGCTCATCAACCAACTCACAAAGATGAAGGATCACGATATGAGCATCCATATGCTCATGCCGCCAGCTTGGGTTCCATCATGGCTAGCATGATGCAACTCATTTGTTCGTAATCACTCACATGTTTCGATAGGCCAACAATTGGTCCAGAGTTGCATTGTCACTAGGATGGGCTGAAGAGGCGCTGAGGACATACACAAGCTTTTCCACTTTGAGAACAATTCTCAAGTTTCTAAGCTAGTCCAAGAAGTTCGGCCCAGTCAATTTATTTGAATCCAAAATGGAACGCAAATTCAAACACATCATGATCAATTTATTGACCTAGAAATACAAAACGAGCATATATGAGAAAATGATTTTAAAATGCATCAATATACATTTATAAATCCCATTCATTTTTCGAATTCAAAAACCCCAAAAGCACTTCGGGAGATCGTAGGTCCATCTCCGAATGGGATGATATCCATCATAGATAAGAACAACCTTGGAGTGAGTCCAACAAGCCATTCTTAGCTATGATGGTGGGTATCAAGTATACCGATTACATATCATGTATATGTAACTATCACAATGTGCTATCAACTAATTGAATGTTTACACATACATTGGGTTCTTAACACATTAACAAGTATGCATCATATGCATAGCACCCAACTTCACCTCTCTTCACATCGACCTTGGAGTGAGTCCAACAAATCGATGCTCCAAGTTAAAGCCGACCCATTAATCGTGAAATAGTTTTAATATGGTTAGAGCGCATTCAACCAATTAGCCAGGCTTGGAGTGAGTCCAACAACCCAAACTAACGATTGACCTCTGACTCTTACCATATTAGAGTTAAACTATTCCAATGATTTGAACATGTTCAGGTTCGAGCCGGGCTTGGAGTGAGTCCAACAACCCAAACAAGAAACAGAACTCTGGTTCTAACCATATTAATGGAAGGTGTAGGCTTTAATATTGAGTTAGGGTTTTTATGTCTCATCCTCTTTGCATGCAAATAACTATTATCTACATGGCATGGCATACATGGCATACATCTACATGTCACGACACGCATGGCATAATGTTATGCATCTAATGCATTTACATGGCATACAATTATGTCATGTATTTATTTCCTTATATGTCATAACTATTTATGGAAATAAAATATGTTTAAGATTTGATTCTCCAAATCAAATCATAATTAAATTAGGAAACAAATTTCCAAATCTAATCACATATTTTATTCATGGAATTATTTGATTAAGGAAAATCTATTTAGGAAACCAATTTCCTAAATCTTTAAAACTACTTATGGAAATAAAATATTTTAAGATTTGATTTCCCAAATCAAATCATGATTAAATTAGGAAACAAATTTCCAGAATCTAATCAAATATTTTATTTATGGAAAATATAAATTTCCATAAATACTTCCAACTTTCCAAAAGTGGAAGATTTCCATAAATACTTCTAGACTTTCCAAAATTGAAAAATTTCCATAAATACTTCTAAATTTCCAAAATTTAGAAAACTTCCAGAAATACATTATGACTATCGCAAAACCATTTTTACGATTATGTCGAAACACAACCTGGGCTCTGATACCCCTGTTGGGTTTAAGACACAAGGCAGGTGTGTTCGATCATGTTTCAGAAAACATGAGCACAATGAAGCAACAAAATAATAAATACTCCTATTTATTACAACACACACAACACACGCATGCTATTACAACAAGTGTAGACATAACCGTAAATTAAAATTGCAATAAAGGAAATTAAACTACGTTATACCTTCGATGACGGTAGCGGAACGACATCAACCGAACGATTCTCGTAAGAATCGCCTCTATCCGTATCCACGCCGAGCTCCTCGGGATGACTTCGCCAAGCCACGAGCTTCGTCTTCGTACGGGTTACTAGCCTCGTGTTGAAGACGACGTGATCGAGAGATGATCACGGTCCGAATCCAAATTCGGACCTAAAAACAAGTCCTCAAGACTTGCTTCTCCGGAGAGGTATTCGTCAACCGATTGACGAATCCTTCGTCCTCCACCTCAGAGGATTACCGGAGATCAAATCCCCGGGATGTTAGCCGCTGTCGGAGCACTAACCATCGTCCAAACGACGCTCCGACGAGAGGAGAAGAAGCTGTCCAGAAAACTGGACAGCTTGGTGGAGGAGTAGGCGCCGGCCAAAACCAAGGAAGCAAAGTGCTCACCTTGATGCCAAACCTAAGGAGGATGACCGGAACTCTTCCGGCAGCAGCTCGACGCCGGCGAGGAGGAAGGAAGCAACCTTCTGGACGCCGGTTGGAGGACCTTTGGGCTGGGCGGCGGCAGCTTGGAGTTGGGCGCCGAATAGGAGAGGGAGGGTTAGGCGGCCAAGTTTGATTAGGTTTAGGGTTAGGTTTAATCCCTATTTTATAGAGAACTAATTCTCTTAGTGGTTACTGGCTCATATCCATAAATCCCGTTAACCCGCTCCATTAAGATAAGTTAAAATAAACCAAACCATGATGGTTTATTTTAAGTTAAAACGAACCGAACCAACCTTTGGTTCATTCGTTTAATATAAACCAAACCCTTTGGTTTATTCTCATCCATTGGATTAGGACCAAACCATTTTGGTCCATCCATTATGTCTTCATAAGACACGGCCCATCCACGCTTCCATTGCGACAGAAACAATTTCATGCTCGCTTTATGTTTGGTCCAACCAAACATAGTTTCTCTCGGTCTGAGAATCCCATTCTCAAGCTCGTTTTAAATCCTTTGGATTACACTCGTTGTGCGTGTGACCAAATAGGTTCTCGGTTTATGTTGGCCGTCTATAATTAACCATTAATTATAGAACGATCATGAGTGGCACCTAGTAGTACATCATGATCCCCAATTAACCGAAAAGATCAACGGTTGATCCAGAACTATTTCTGAAACCCTTCAGTAGCTCGAATGAATCGTGCCCCATTCCCTTCACTCATCTTATACCCACTTGGTTCAGGACATGGTCTATTGTGTCAGTCCCCACTAGGCTGACTACGTCACACCTAGCCCAAGTATCATTTCCTCGTCCTACGGATTCTAGTTACTCCACATGTATCGAAGAGTACCTTACTCTAAACATGTATTGCTTTGGCCAAAGACTTTAGTAACAATCCGACGAGAGGCCATGGGTATACATCTCCTCGCAAGGAGTGGTGAATCCTTTATAGGCTATTCAAACACCTTCGATCACTTCGACTTATACCCAATCATCCCGGGTCCACATCTCCTTAGAGATGTTTGCTTAAGATGTCAAAGCATAAGTCTCCATGATCAAGATGACTTGAATACCGCAAGTCAAAGGAACATCGCACTTAAGCCACAGTAAGAACTTCATTGACATATCTATATATGCAGAGAACCATATGAAGTCTTACGGCTGGTCACTCCAATGAACTAGTTACCATAACTAGCATCCACGATCAACTCGGACATCACTATGTCTCCGGCCCGGTGAGAATCACCGCTTGGATACACCAAGGAGTATACCTCGTGCTAGTCTCGGCGTAATTGATGGTGTCCAAATCCATCAATTCATCGACTAGATAATTCCGATACATCACAATTACACATGTAGAGATACTCACTAGTTGTGATCCAATCACAAATTCTCTCATGCCGTGAATATATCGTGGACATTCAGTAAATGAGTTTAAGATCCAATCAAATACATTAAACATGTATACTCAAATAGTGAATCTTCATTTATCATATAAATGGTTCATACATAAGGCGATTGCCTTAGGACATCTCTCATATATTACTAACATGAAATAGGGAGGAGAGACATATCAGCTCAAGCCGATTGAGACAGTTCATAAACCCTCAGTTTGACCTGAGTATTTTTTCATGAAATTCCCTCGACTAGTAGCAAAGCGAGAAGGAGAGACATATCGAATCAACCAAATCGAGACAGTTTGTAAGTTCTCGGTCATACCTAAGTGTTTTTCTATAAAATTCTTTCGATTAGTGGTGAAGCTGAGACGACTCGATCGAGGCAATTTATAAGCTCTCGCCGCTGAGTATTTTTCTATAAAATTCCCTCGACTAGTAGTGAAGTGAGGAGGAGAGGCATATTAACTTGGCCCGCTCGAGACAGTTTGTAAGCCCTCAGTCTGACCTAAGTATTTTTCTATGAAATTCCCTCAACTAATGGCGAAGCAGGAAGGAGAGGCATATCATCTTGGCTCGATCGAAATATTTTGTAACCCCTCAGTCTGGCTTGAGTATTTTTCTATGAAATTTTTCTGAAGTGGTGAAGCAGGGAGGAGCAAAATACTTTACTTAGTCCAACCGAGGTATTTCGTAAGCCCTCGATCCAGTTGAAGTGTTATTATTCCTCTGAAGTGGTGAAACAAGGAGGAGCGAAGTGCTTTACTTTGCCCAACCAAGGCAGTTCGTAAGCCCTCAGTCCGGCTGAAGTGCTATTATTTCCCCAAAGTGGTGAAGCAAAAAGGAGAAAAGTGCTTTACCAGCGATTAAGGCAGTTCATAAGTCTTGGTTTGATTGAAGTGTTATTATTCCTCGAAATGGTGAAGCAGGAGGAGTGAGTGTTTTACTTGGCAGTAGAGATAGTTCGTAAGCCCTCAGTCCGATCGAAGTGTTATTGTTCTCCCAAAGTGGTGAAACGGGGAGGAGTCAAGTGTTTTACTTGGCCCAGTCGAGACAATTCGTAAGTCCTTGATTCGACCAAAGTACTATTTGTAGGGGATCAATTGACCGCGCTAGAGGGGTGAATAGTGTTTTTCAATTTTACTCTCAATTCGATCGCTTGATTGCATGCTCATCTACAAAAAGTTAGTGTGCAGCGGAATATAAATATAAATGCACAAATAAAAGAAAGACAAACACAACACGAGATATACGTGGTTCGAAACTTAAGTACCTACTCCACGACGAGCCATTGTCCACACCACTATACTCTTCTCTCCTTCTTAGCAACACACCGGAGATGGAGAAACCCCTTACACAAGTATACAACAAGCAAATATAAGATACAAGTTAAATAACAAATGCAAATAAAAGAATGTGTTACAAGAGAGCTTGAGATTGCTTATAGACCTAGTTGCTTTGGGACGACTTTTGAAGATCTGGAACACAACAGTGATTCCTCTTTAAACTCCCCAAGAACCGAGAGGCTTCAATCTTCCCTTCAAGCTCTATTTAAAATACGCGTCGGGCTGGATTTCCGTCTAGCAGTCAACTGCTAAAAGGCCTCAGTCGACTGCCCTTCTAGCCGTTGTCTCATAACGAACTTATCCACGTTAAATCTAGGGCACACCAGTCGACTGCTCTAACTCATCAATCGGCTGCTCATAGCCATCAGCCCATTGTCCTTACTCAGTAGTTGACTACGGACCCTTGCCAACTATCCATACTTGGACTTTCCTTGCCAACTCCATGTTGGACTTTCATGCTAAGACCCATGCTTGAACTTTCCATGCCAAGATCATTCTTAGACTTTCCATGTCAAGTACCCATGACTTAGACTTTCCAATTGCCGAGACTCATGCTTGGACTTTCATTGTCAAGTACTCATGGTTTGGACTTTCCCATGACAATCACATTGTCAATCTATTTGTCAAACATCAAAATACTACTCAAGTCCCACTCGAGTCTCGTCAATCGTGACCTAGACCGATTGTACCACTATTATTCCTCCGAAGTGGTGAAACAAAGAACAATGAAGTGTTTTACTTAGCCTAGCCGAGGTAGTTCATAAATTCTCAGTCCGGTCAAAGTATTATTATTCTCTCAAAGTAGTGAAGCAGGAAGGACTCTGTCTAGTTAAGGCAGTTTGTAATCCCTCAGTCCAGCTAAAGTGCATTAAAGAAGTATATTCCCTTGAACAAGTGAAGCGGAGAGGACTCTGCCTAGCCAATGCAATTCGTAAGCATTCAATCTCATTAGAGTGTGTCGAAGATGTATATTTCTCCAAGACAAGTGAAGCGGGGAAGACTTCGTCCAACCAAGCCAGTTCGTAAGCCCTTGGTCTGAAAGTGCGTCGAAGATATATATTTACCCCGAATAAGTGAAGCGGAGAGAAATCTGCCTAGCCAAGGATGTTTGTAAGCCATCAATCCAGTTAGAGTGCATCGAAGAAGTATAATTCCTCCAAACAAATGAAGTGGAGAGGACTCCACTCACCCAAGGTAATTCGTAAGCCTTCGATCCGGCTAGAGTGTGTCAAAGAAGATAATTCCCTTGGACAAATGAAGTCGAGAGGACTCCACCCAACTGAGATATTTCGTAAGTCCTCGGTCCTGCTAAGGTGTGTCGAAGAAGTATATTCCCTTGAACAAGTGAAGTGGGGAGGACTCAACCCAGTCATGGCAGTTCTTAAGCCTTCGGTCCGACTCAGGTGCTTTCATATGAAGTGGTGTTATGGAGTGAAGTGTTCCATTTAGCCTAGCCAAAGTGATTCATAAGCCCTCGGTCCAACTCGGGGTACTTTCATAAGAAGTGGTGTCATGGAGCGAAGTGTTTCATTTAGCCCCGCTGAGACAGTTCGTAAGCTCTCGATCTAACACGATTGCTTTCGTATGAAGTGGTATTATAGAGTGAAGTGTTTCATTTAGCCATACTGAGGTAGCTCGTAAGTCCTCAATCCGACTTGAGTGTTCAGCTTAAGAAGAAGAAGAAGAAGAAGAAGTAATAAGGTCATATATACTGACATACTTACTAAAATTGCATGACTATTTTGGGAGTGACTAATGATATAGCCAAAATGGGTCTTGTAGATGCGGGAAATTATAATCGAGTATAGAAGGGATGAGGCATGTGGGACCTAGGCGAAACTCAGGTACTCAGGAGCTCGAGTACTCGAAAGCTCGGGAAGTCGAGCCCATGCAAAGCTGAGCACTCGGGAGCCCCTAATGATACAAATAGGAGGTCGAAGCTCATAGCCAGAAAAGTCGAGGGTTCAAGCCTCAAGGTGTCAGGGGGCTTGGCAAGTCAGGAACTCAAAAGTCAAATGCATGGGAAGTCGAAAACTCAGAAATTAGAAGCACGAGAAAGTGAGAACACAAGAAGTCGGGAAGTCGAGATCTCGTAGAGCCGAGAGCCCTCGTAGTTGGGAGTTCAAGAAGATATAGAACAAAGAGGTGTGACAGTTGGTGGACATGTGGAGGAGATAGTTATTAGCCAAAAATGACATAACAGTTGGAGGTGGCAGATAGAGCTGTCAAACGGGTCGATCCATGGCGGGGCGGCCCAACCCGTCGTTAACTCAACATTTAGCGGAGAGGGGCGGGCCGACCCGCCATCTCGGTGGGTTGAAAAATCTCTAACCCAACCCAACCCAAGGCGGGTTAGGCGGGTCAACCCGCGGGCCACAAAAATTTAAAAACTATATCTAAAATTACTAAGGTGTTGAGAGTTTGAGGCGATGATCAGTAAGGTAGATGGGGTACCATGATTTAAAAAATAAGCATTTGAAATAACTAAAATTTTATAATTGAGATTGATCGACAAAGTTAAGTACCGATATTTTTGATTCTTTCAATGTTCGAAAATATTCAAAACTTGATAATATGTAAATTTAAATTTTTACTCCTCCAAATAGAGATCCAATTGAGATTTTTTTAGCTCTTGTAATTATTTAACTTTGATATGTCATCATTTCCTACATCGACTGAAATAGTAGTGATTAGAGCTGTCAAACGGACCGATCCATGGTGGGACGGGTTAACTCATCGCAAATCCAACATTTAGCGGGGAGGGGCAGGCCGACCCACTATCTTGGCGGGTTGAGAAATCTCGAATCTAACCCAAGGCGGGTTGCGGATTATGCGAGCCAACCTGTGGGCAAAAAAAATATAAAAAATCCAAATTAAATTATTAAGGTGGTGAAGACTTGAGGTGATAATCGATAAGGAGGATAGAATACCATGGTAAAAAAAAATATACATTTGAAACAACTAAAATCTTGTAATTGAGACTCAATTATCAATCGACAATGTTAGGTATCAATATTTTTTATTCTTTCAACACTCCAAAATATCCAAATCTCGATAGTATACAAATTCAAGTTTTAGCTCCTTCAAGATTTAATTGAGATTTTTCGGCATTTGTAATTAGTTGACTCTGATATATCATCATTTTCTATATTAATTGAAATTGAAATAGTAGTGACAAAATAATTATAAACTAATTAGAGTATATAAAAAAAAATTATTAGAGTATCTAAATCAAATATATTTTTTTATTATTTTCTTTAATTTCTCCTCCACTTTGTGTTGAGTTATATGTGTGATAGAAGAAGATTGTGATTATGAACTTGTTAGTATTAGAATATTGATAAAAAAAGCTTAAATATCTTTTTCACAAATTTTATCTTCTTTTGATATTTCTCAACCCGCGGGCCAACCCAAGCCCGTCGCGGGCCAACCCGTCTAACCCGCAACCCGGGCGGGTTGATTCGTTTAGGCCCGTCAAAATGACGGGTTGATAAAATTTCAATCCAACCCGCTTAAATTACTTGGTGGGGCGGGCCAACCCGACAGACCTAACCCAACTTGACGGCTCTAGTGGCAGGCAGAGCAAATATAGTGATAAGTAGCTAAAAAAGGGAGGATCATGGGACAAAAGGTGGTTGTGAGCCACAAAGGTGCATCAGTTGATAGAGGTTGTTATCTGCGTATAGTGATGGGGAAAAAATAGTCGAAAGCCTATAAAGGCATAATGGGACAGGACTAAGGAGATACACATACGTGTACATTATATTTCCTTATGTGCATTCCATTTTCCCCCCTTCTTCTCCTATAACTTAAGTATCAAAGGGTGTTCTTGAGCATCGACACTCTTTGACTTATGTTACATTTGACAAGATTTTCTAATGTGCCCGGATCAAATCGGTTCTTGAGGAAAGAGAGTCAAAAGTTGACCGCATCAGGATGCATGAGGATTATGAGTTTGGAATAAGTAATGAAGAAAAAAAATTATATTAGATTTTATAATAACATATGAATTTATACTATATATCTAATATGTTTTTTTAAAAGATAAACTATTTAATCACATTTAAAAGTGGGAATAATAAGTTACAAATTGACTTTCTTATAGTGACGAAGTAGGATAGAAAGATCGGTAATGATTGCAAAATTATTTTTGAAGAAAACTTAACTATCCAATATAGATTGGTAGTGTATGACTCTTAAGGTGTGTTTGGTTCAGGGTTATTATTGATAACCTTGGTTATTCGTCCAAGGTTATCAATAAAAATCTTGTTTAGTTCAGGATTTGAATGATTACCAAGTCATGATAGATGCCCGACACGTTATGCCAAGTCAGCAAAAGGGTTATGCATGGGGGAATTGAAAAACCTCTGAAAAGTTTGATTTTTGTTGATTCCCTGGATTATGGATTTTTTTTTCTAAAAATATCCTTCATTTTTTACCATTTGGGACAAAAATATCCTTATCAATTTATTAAATAACAATCTGACTATACATAAATTAATAATATAATTAAAATTCTAATTGATCAGCTGCGGCCATCACGGTCGCCTATCGTCGCTCGTCGGTCGATCGTCGCTCACCGATAGTCGACGTCGACCGGCGAGCGATCGGTGATCGACAGCGGTCGGCCGATGACCGGCGACGATCGACCGACGATCGACGATCGACGACCGACGACGGTTGACCGATAACCAACGACGGTCGGTCGACGATCGACGACCAACGATCGAGGACAGTTGGTCGGCACCTGCCGTCGGCGACTGGCGACGACGATGACGACGACGACCGACCGACAATTGGCGGTCGACGGTCGACAGTCGTCGGTCGACAGTCGATCGCAGATCGTGGATCATCGATCGACCGTCGATCCCTGATCGACTATCGTCGATTCTCGATCGGCCACCGTCGGTCCCCGATCGACCATCGTCGTTGTCAGTCCCCGATTGACCGCCGTCAATCATCGATCGACCATCATCAATCGTCAGTCAACATCATCAAGCGCCAACCACTGTCATCGGTTGTCGATCGCGGTCATCGCCATCAATTGCCGATGCAGTTGTCATAATTATCGGTGGTCACTCGCTGCCATCTCACTGGACGACAAGGCGATCGATACGACCACAAATAAATATGTTTCGTAGTAAACAGAGTCTTATAATTGAATGAGTAATATAATAAAATGTTAAATTAGGTGATACTTTAAAACCTCCAAACAAATAATTTTTCATTGCATTACTTCGGATTAAACCAAATAATATAAATTATGTTTCAATCCCCATCATTTTAGTAATGTGATTATTTAATAATCACATAACCAAAGTTATGCATTATAATTTGAACCAAACACACCCTTAGGATTAAATAGTTGAAGTTAAAAGATAAAAAATAAAATATATTTAAAGAGATGGTAAGAGTATAAGTATTAAAAAAAGATAGATAATGACTCGAATACAATATATGATAATATGACATTAAAATTAAAAAAATTTATTAGGTTAGTTAAAAAGATACACATCATCAAAAAAAAAAAAAGAATTTTAATGGTAAAATGAGAAAGTACATAAAAAAAGTGAAAAGAGAAATGAAAAATCTATAATTATATACTTGTAAAAAAAGAGAAAAACTTGAAAAAAAAAATACAATAACAAAAAATAAAAATAATAATAAATGAGACTAAAAATAAAATTTCTGAAGGCTTATATAAAAAATCAAATACAAAAGAAGAATAAAAGTTATTTATATAATAGTTAAAGCTAGAGAAAAAAAAAAGGAATAAAGATCTTGCTAAATAAGATATACTAAATATGAAGGCAATAACGTAACAGTGGATAATGAAAAAAATAAAAGAACAATGAAATAAATATTTTCATCGACTTTCAATAAAGGTTTAGGTGATTAGATTAACCTAGATAATTTAAGTAAGTTAAAAAAGTATAAAAATTTAAAATTATATCTTAGAATTTAATCTTCATAGATAGAACACTTTAAATGAGATATAAAATAGGAAAAATAGTTGGATCAAATAATATTTGATAAAGATAAGTAAGGTATTAAATGACTTATAAAATTATTTAATTGAATATTAAAAATGGAAAGAAAAAAATTTTGATCGGTGATAAAATTTTTAGTTTCTTTATATAAAAATTATAAAGAAATTAATGAGTATTATAAATGGAAAAAATAATATAAAAAAATAAAAAATGAGACCATGTTAAGGAAATTACCCTACATTGCTCGAAACGTGCATAAAACTATCGTCAAGGAGTTTTGAAAATAACTAAATTTGGCATTTGAGTGCCCAGTTGGCAGCTGCAAATAATATTTTATCGTAATATTTAGGTATAATAAATAGAGATTAGTTTAGTCAAGAGAAGAAAAAAAAAATTCCTTATATATATTTTAATAAGTGCTGTTGATTAAATTATCAATACTATTACACTTTATTAAATAAATTGTGGCCATTATTAATTATATGCCATAATGTATGTAATTAAATAAATGGATTTATTTAAATTCGACTATCTGCCCATAGAATTATAGAAACATCCATAATTATATATATATCTTTTGTGCAGCGGTTTATTTGGAAACCTCGGACTAGAACAAGTGAAAAAATAAATGCTAACTCATTATTCCATAGAAATCAATGCAATAAAAAAAACGCATCTATTCGATCAGATCTCCCTAATAAAAAAAATGGATTTATTAGTCAAGAACTCAAATTATAGAATTATTTTATATGTGCATGCCCATTCGAGTGCCACTTGACATATTTTGCTCAAGGACTTTCAGTGTATAAGTACGCGATTCTATCGACTTCGTTTCACTTCACAGCAGGCTTAGGCTTCTTCTTCTTCTTCTTCTTCTTCGAAAACAAAAACAAATTAAAATGGCTCGTTCCTCTCTTCTCCTCGTCTTCGCACTCTGTTTCCTGGTGATTTTAAATTGCATTCGCTTCGTTTCAGTTATTCCTAAACTTTATTTTTTTTTTAAAAAAAATCATTTTTAAAATTTCAGGCCGTGGTAATCGTCGGAAACGCTTCCGGTTATGGAGTGGTAAGGAAGCTTCAGCTAGATCGATATTTTTTTTTTTTTTTTTTTTGTTTCTTTCATCTTTTCTGATGAATATTCACTGCATGTGCTGTTCCGGCCTGTTCGTGATAAATCAGACTGGTGGAGAAGGCTCCCTACGCCCAGAACGTATACATGACTTAACTACTACTCTCTTTAGGCTTTAGCTTTGTATTTATCCGATCGTACGTGTGTTTTTTTTTCCCCTTTCTTTTTAATGACTAAAATGTGGATCGATATATCGTTGGCAGAATGTGGTCCGGCGTGCGACGTCAGGTGCTCTGCGACCTCTCACAAGAGCGCCTGCTTGATGTACTGCAACCTGTGCTGTGCTAAGTGCTTGTGCGTTCCTTCTGGTACCTTTGGCCACAAGGAGGAGTGCCCTTGCTACAACAACTGGAAGACCAAGGAAGGGGGGCCAAAGTGTCCCTGAACTTGAACTTCTGTGTGCTCGGATGATGATGTTCTATGTGTTTAGAATAATAAAGTGAGCATTGTAATAAATTCAACCTCGTGTGTCGGTTCATTCGTTCGAATCGAATCCTTGTACTCTTAAATGATAAATTCATTGCTCGATATGCAAATATTTCATGAATATATCGATCCGTATTCGTGCGGAGGGTAGTCTTTGTCACTCTTTGGCCGCCTCGGAATGGAGTCTCTTGCTCCGACATGGAGTACTCCGTTTGGTCGTATCTAAGAGGTCACTAGCCAAATTAAAGCACATCCTATCACATGCATAAACTCCCGCCTATTCTTTAGATGTCCGATCACCCGATAGCTGTGCGACGAGGTCCGAGTGTGACTCAACATCTGGCCTTCAATCTACTCCATGTCCCGTCTCTTTCATGTCTTCTTCCGAAGCGAGCTTTGAGACAAGGGGTGCTTGCGGAAGACATGAAACTTAACGATATCTTATATGATTTTTATTATTTGGCAGGCTCGTAATAGAAGCCATTTTGAAGACATTGAGTTGAATATCGAAAGGATGTTCCTCAAGATACAACTCATGTCTACCGTTTTACAAATCTCTAGCTTTTGTACACATTTTTAATCTCATTCGTATATATTTATCGATTCCCCATAAAATAAGAGGACACTAGTCAAAGGTGCTAACATGTAATCTAATTATTTTACTTTAGCGGCCAATTTTAATGGTTCATTTAACCCATAGGCTGTGAAAGAATCAAGCATCGTGAATAAATTTAGTGTTTGATTTGATAAGAGTTTGTTGATGGTCATTTAATATGTATCAAAATTAATTAAATAAATAAGTTTATATATATATATATATATATATATATAGTTAATATTCATGAATACTATTTGTGAATATAACTTATGAATCATATTCAAATTTATTCATAAAACTTATTAAGAAGTTAATAATATTTAAACAAAGTCAAATTTAAATAAATTTTGAATCAAATTTGATTAAAAATTCGATATAAATTAAATAAGTCAAATTTAATTAAAATTCGATTAAAAAAATACAGTTATTTCGATAACTTAATTAATTTTAAATTTGATTTGACTCATGATTATTTTATTTAACTCGATTTGTAATTCTGCCGACCAACTCAAAAAGAAATCGAACTGTTAGACTTAACTAGAGCGGCTACCTCGCCTAACCACTGGATCCACCCAGGTTAATTGTCCCTTTTGGTTCGGTCAGCCAGCCCACCCTATGGAAATCCCTGAAATTTGTACGATATGAACTCTTGTGTTTGACCGTAAACGCCGTGATTGTTCTGCAATTTGGAAATGAATTGAGTCGACATCTTCCAACTGCGTCATTTTTTGACCGATTAAAGTACGAACAACGTGTGATTTGAAATTCCTCCTTGCCCATACAAATATTAGATTTGTACCGATGAAATTAAATGCAATATACTGTTAAAAAAAAAAGGAAATAATTTGTTAACAAAAGAGATTTCGTAAATAAATGATAAGAGACTATGCCCTTTATGTTGACTAAAAATAACGAATTTTTTTTTATCTGGGAGAAAATTTTAAATCTCATTTTGAAATTCAATTTCTATTTATTTGTAATCGTATTGTGCTGTTCTAGTCCTAGATAATTTTGAAGGGACAAAAAATAATAATTAATTGGGTGAATAATGAATATCTAAATTATTAGAGTGATGATAATGTTTAAAAAGATTGTGTTAAATTTAAAAATGACTCTAAATGTTATATTAAATTTACGTATTAACCCTTTTTAAAGAAAGATGAGTGCGCAGTTATACCAAAGAGGCACTGCCCAGCCCAACCCTATTTCCTTCGCTTCCCGGATCCTCTTCCTTTTCTCGTGGTTGGGCATGGCAAAGGTCGGACGCGGCGGCGGTGGAGGCGAAGGTGGCGGTTTCATGCAGGCCATGGTGTTAGCGCCGCCGGCCTCCCCTCCGAATCCCATAGTTCTTGTGCAAGCCCGGCTTAAGGATCTCGAGATCGGTTTCCGCGGTTGGCTTGCGAAGCAGTCCATCGCAGTCGAGGCTGCCGTCGTCACGGCTACTAGCGCCGCTCAGGGCGCTGCCATAGGAGGTCTCCTTGGCACCTTGACCTCGGATCTCTCCTCCGCTTTACCTGCAACGCCCAACAACGTCGCTGGGCTTAGTCCGGAGGGCATTGCATCTTTTAAGAACGCTCAGGTCGCTTCCTCACTCACAATATTTAAACCATCCTTCCTATCGTTTCTGTGTATCATTCTAGTAGTTACTTGCTGGTTTACTTGGAATCTAGTTTGACGCAGAAGATTTTTTGGTTGCTCTCTGTTTCTATGGGTATCTGTTCTTCCAGAATTGTTTTTTTTAGCGCATTTGATATTTAGCTAGGATGATATTGTTTGCCCTCCTTGGCAACTTGATGAAGTGGCTAGTAACCTCAACTGAAGCATTTTTAGGTCGTATGTCTAAGCTTGGATATATCTACAATCCATTAATATTGTTTTTAATCCATATTATAATTATGTTTGTGATGCTTTCTTACAGCTATTCAGCATGTCTAATTATCTTTCTCCATTGACGTTACATATGACGAAAAGAAAATTTTAACTTCGATATTTTTCACACGAATGCATATCATAATAATTATATACATGAATAATAGGCTCTTGCTGGTGGTCCTTTGGCACAAGCTCGTAATTTTGCAGTCATGGCGGGTGCAAATGCTGGCATATCATCTGTCATGAAAAGAATCAGAGGTGTGGAGGACGTTCAAAGCAGGTGCAACACAACAATCTTGACTCTTCGTGCCACTTCAATAAACTTGAAATTTATTTTTTCTTTTGACTGTGAAACATCGAGTCATAAAAGTAGGAAAGAGATTTGCAATATAAAAAACAGTTTTTTTTTTTCCATTGACTTCTGCAATGGAACTAATAGTACAAGAACTGTTTTGTTTGGACGACTTTCTCTGCTGTGTGTTCCACTTCTCTACTTGCAACAACAACTCAGCAAGTACACTATCATGTGCAAGCTGATGCTTCAATGGGTCATAGTCTGTTAGAATATGTATTTGCTTTATATAATGCATCATGGATTGCCTTCACTATGAACTCCTAGCTTTGGTCCATAGAATCCATTGTGTGAAGAAGGCATGTGGATGTTGAATTATGATGAGGCAAGGACCATTGGATCCTTATGGAAATGAACTTTTGTTTGTTGCAGCGTGGTTGCAGCTTTTGGTTCTGGAGCATTGTTTTCATTGGTTAGTGGAGTTGGAGGGCCAAATCAGGCAGCTAATGCAGTCACTTCAGGACTTTTCTTTGCACTTTTTCAAGGCGGCCTGTATATGGTAAGCATTGTTTTATTGCAATTTCATTTGGTTGCCGTCTCATTGAAATTCTCTTGTTCAGCTTCAGTTACCATTGTTCTTTTGTGCAATGGACAATACAATTTTATAGCTATACTATTCCATCTTTTTATTTTGCATGATAATTCTTCAAATCATATTATTTGATGTTTCTTTTTTGTTATCATATATAAGAACAATAGCCTATGATGTAGTAACAATATTATAGATTTTTAGTTTCTTTAAATCTTCATTTAACAAGAATTGTGAATATGAGAATACCTTTCGGAATCTGATACCAAAATAGTTTTTTTCAAAAAAATATTATAAGGATTTCTGAGACTAAAGGCTAAATAAGTTATTTACATGATGACCCTTAGCTTTGGATTTTCTCCTAGAAAGGGACCCTTTTAGACAACCATGTACAGATGTTTAACTTTTTATCCTTATTTAATCTTCTCAATTCTGATGCTGGGATATTCCTCTTAAACCTCTCCGTATATGGTGTTTTTAGAGTATTAGAATATGCCAATCCTGTAGATTATATGTTATCCGAATTAACAGGGAATTGGAGTAGTATTAGTGCTATATGTTTGTTTATTTTGTGGAGAGAGAGTATTATTGCCTGATGTAGCATTTTGTTCGTGTTTTCATGAAAATAGCAAATGATCCGTGTCCAATCATTACTTGGGTAGATGAGCAAAGGGAAAGATAATCAAGAAGGAATTTGCTGACCCTTTTCTAAAAAGTTGATCTTCTCAAAACAGGACAGATGACTAGATACAAAAGAAAAAGCCAGTTGAAGTGTTTTCCAGCTAGCGATTGTTGTTCACGGCTGATCAAACTCTCAGACTGGACTGGGGCTAGTGATCACTTATGGAAAAAAAAAATACAAATTGTCCTCTTTTCTTCTTTTCTGTCAAAGTATGCATGTCCATGAATTACTTTTCCCTTCCGTTCTTCAACCATCCTTTGTTTTTCTGCTCTTTCTTCCCAAGCAAACAAGATGTATGAGCCTTTTTAACTAAAATATTTACATCTATTTTTTTTTTATATGGTTCAGGTGGGTAAGAAATTCTCGCCCTCCCCGACAGAGGATACACATTACTCGCAGGCGAGAGGCTTGCTAACTAGCCTTGGTCTTCAGAAATACGAGAAAAATTTTAAGAAAGGATTGCTTACAGATAATACTCTGCCCCTTCTTACAGATAGGTGAATCTACTGTTACATCAAACTCTTTAACAAATTTCTAGATCTGCATTTTGTTTAGTAAATTATGTGGTTTATTTCTCTTATGATACTTTGTTTCCACCAGTGCACTTAAAGACGTCAATATTCCACCCGGACCTAGGCTTCTTATTCTCGATCAGATACACAGGTAATAAGCTTGTCTTGCTCTCCGAAATCAGAAACTTAAATATTGTTTTGTATACTTGACAAAACATGTGCTTAACATCTTCAGGAACCCAGAGTTGAAGAAGGGAAGCTGAAGTACTAGCCGGATGCACACTCGAGGAGTTTATACTATCCCAGTATGTCCAGAGTCACCCGATGTCGTTAGTTATAGGTATAGTAGTAGTTCTTGTCATCCTCATTCGGCCTTTTGTTTTTACCTTTCATTTATAATAAACCAGCAAGATAGCCTAAAAATGAACTGGATCTAATACAGTGAATCTATTCTTTGCATTCTTTTTGCCCATGTTGAAGCACACTGTGCACCATAATTAGAGGGAGGAATGCATGCTCTGTTTTCTTTTGCTGGTAAATGTGAAGGCCGCTGTTGACGCAACAGTTCGACATATCTTCATCAATTCGTTAAATTCCAACTATCTAGATGTGATTAGAAAATGCACCACCACATTAACAGCAAAATTTGCAACCGGGAGAGGAAGTGGATTGTTGGCGTTTTATAATTCCCATTTATTTTCGGACTTATATTCTAATTAATCGCTTTAGATCTCCTCTCTAAAAGTCGTTTGCTTCTCCATGATTATCCAAATATTATTATTTTCACTCTATAATCTCCATTTATTTCGGGTTTTATATTCTAACTCAGTGCTTAACGTCTCATCTCTATGACAACTCGTTTTCTTTTCTGTTGTTAGGTACATCTAATCCAGCAATTTAATTTAAATTTGATGGCTATTATAATTGTCTTAGGCATTTTATTATTGTGTGTTTAAGATGTACTTTATTTATGGAAAATATTAGATCTTTTTTTTTGTTATTATTTATTATATTAATATGCTAAAGTGGGTTAGAGTTAGATTTATTTATTCAATTAAACTGAATTCTGGTTAAAGTGGTATGTTCGGTGGAAATCAAATCCATAAACCTTTAAGATTTAGATTGCAATGACCTACACTTGCTCAGAGATCCATCGGTGGAAGCATGTCACTAGACAATAGCATAGATGAAAGGTTCTAGGCATAATACTTTTTTATATGAACTCTCGTTGATCCCAAGAAGTGTCAAATGATTTGTGCTATCGATGGAATGACCTGACATGACACTCTGAGGCTGTGCTTAAATGGAGTAAATCAACTGTTAACGGCTTCACCGGGCCCAACGATGTCCTGCACATTCGCCATTTGTAGTCGTCTGTACCTGTCCTCGCGGAAAGAAGGATGCACCATTTCAACTTGGGTCCCAAAATTTTACACGGAGTGCTTCACATGGCACCCATGAGCACCCTTGGCCTTGTAGCCAGTTGATTTGGGCCAAGTCAGCCTCAGCCTTTCACTAACGAGCAATTGAGATTAGTTTGTGCGTGAACCCCTCTTTCAACCTAGGCATCTCTTCCTCCCTAGGAACACGCGGTGCGTGACATTATATATATATATATATATATATATATATATATATATATATATATATATGCGTTGATTTGTTGGGCTCGCACAATACACGCCCAGCATGCACACTTGAGATGGAATGGAATGAACAATATTTTCACTGTTAATGTGAATAGTGAAAATATTATTTTTCTCAGGCACGCACTGTGCACGCCCAATAGATCTGTGTGTGTGTGCGCGCGAGCGGTGGTGCGTGGTGCATGGTGTGCGTGTATTTGTGCGCATGCGTGTGTGCGTGCGAAAGAATATTATGCTATATAATTTGTCCGTGAGTACTTTTGAACATCTCTACTATTTATCGTTAATCTCTTAGATTTCAAAGATTGAGCTATAGTGCTTATCCGATCGAACCGTGAATAACGAAAATAATCACGGATATACGAATTTAATATTTTGAACATTCATTTTTACGTATTCGATGCGGATGCACAATGAATGAGAAATATATAGTATTTTTTCTCACAAAGAACCACTACCATTGTTTGTTGTCGTCGTCATTCCATCGGATTTCAAATGTGATCCCATCGGAATTCGATCACGGTTCGATTGTGACGTTGACACCCACAATTCGGTTGGATTCCGGGCAAATTATGATCAGAAATTGATCGTAATCCGATCGGACATCGTGTCTGGTGGAATCACGGTCGATTGGGCGAACGACGACGATGGGGACAACCCCGACGAGTTCAAACATTGGATATAGTGTGGATTCGAGAAAGAAGGCGCACGGCAGAACACTGTGCATTTATAAGGACAAGAAGACCACCGTAGTGGTGGTTTACTAGAAGAAGACTAAAAATAGGATAGACAATGACAAACCGTGTAGAGTAGAGGAGAAGATGGAGGCAAAGTTGACTATTAGATAATAAAAGAAGAGAGAATAGGAGTCGAATTAGTGGAGCCCGAAGAGTATGGCAACTCTAGTATTTTTTTTTTAATTTAGATATTTGAATTAATCTTTTCAATGTAAAAAAGTAATTTATTCATCCTCAGCATCTTCGTCAATCGATCTCACAATCAATATGAAGTAGATAAATTATAAAGAATATATTATCCAATTCAAAATTAACACGACAAAACAATAAGCATTTCGAAAAAATTATAATTTTCAAAGATTGATCTTTACTCATTAATACAACTCTATTGCTGTACTAATCACAAAATTCTCCCGTAGAGACTTTTGAATATCTTTGAACTTTGTCTAAGAGATGAATGACTTTTAATTCTCTTTAATTTATCTATCGAATAAATATACAGTACAATTTATTCTCGCTCATAACTTAGATATATTCTAAAGAATTATTCTTTTATATATTTCAAAAAGCGTCATGCTCTTTTATTTATTATTTTTTAATTGACATTAAATATCTCATTATTCTGCTCATCTCTCATTTTATTGTTACACGCAAAGGTTATAATATGAAAGCTGTCCCCAGATTATCATTGCAGAGAACCTCATCCTGTAATAAAAAGAGATTTGTGGCAAAATAAATTATCATGGAGCGGCCAGCTACTATCAACACTAGAAATAAAATTCCAATCTGCCGTACGGTTGAAGAAGGAGCGTTCACGCAAAGTTCTTTGAAAATATATAATTTCTGAGTCCAGTTGATAAATGTAAAATGATAATTTTTAAATAAATAGAGATTAATTTTTTCCTTTGTACTTATCATTTTAATTTTGATTTATTTTCTCTATTAATAAAAATAATAAGAGGAGATAGTTAATATTAACGCGTAGATTTTATATTTTTTAAAAAATATATAATTGCTTAATTATTATCGATAAAGTGCACTGCTATAAATTCATGCGGCAGTATCCAACGCAAGGACGCAACGGCCCAGAACAGGAACCTACACGACAAAGCGGCCGACAAATATATTCCCAGTCCATCGTATTAATTAGCTTGTCAAATCACATCCAAAAAAAATTTGGTTTCTTTCACTTTTATTTCTCTTTAGTGCTGATGATCACAGTTAGCATGCTCCTTTATTAGATTCGCTCTCTTTGGTTTGGTTAAATCATTCACTAAATACTCTGTTAATCTCAATTACTGCACTGCTCCCTGCTGCGATATGTGATATGAAAATGACTTCCGTGAGCTGCGATATTCGTGTTCCGCAGATCAAGATCAAGATCAGTGCGACAGTAGTACGGGGAAGGAACGTCAGTTTCCTTTGAAATTGTAATGAAATGTAATATAATCTTGATTACATTATTATATTTGGATAAAATTTATATGTAATTTTAGATTATAAAGATCATTATATTTTTTTGTTTGGTGTCCATTACAAAGACGATAAGAATAGATCGACGACAATGACGTAAACAATGACGACGTTGATGACAGTGGTCAATCGACGATCGACTGGTCGGCCGGCCGATCGATCAACCGATCGTAAATCGGCCGTCGTCGTCACGACCGATTGTCGGTCATCGGCGATCATGCCGGCTAGTCACCATCATCGTCGATCGTCGATCGCCAATCGCCATCGGCCGGCCGTCATGCGTTGTCGTCGCCGTCGGCCGCCAAACGCTTTTAAATCCCATTTGCACGTAATAAATCATATTTGCATGCAATAACTTCCATTTGCAAGCAAATAAATGTGATTTATTGCATGCAAATGAGATTTAGACTTATAATATAATTTGGATTATATAGATTTTGCTTAATCCATATTACAAAATTTTAATGTCTTTTGTAATCCATATTATATTACATTGACAGTAACAAATAAAGAAATCTATTTTGTAATATAATCTGGATTACATTACAAAACAGATTACGACATACCAAACGCATTCGGACGGTAGAAAAGATAAATTAACAAGCTCCACGTGATATTATGAAAATGAACATCAAGTTCAGTAGAATCAGGGAAATTAAATACTAGTGCGTAGTAATTATTTAGACCGTAGCATGCAGCAGCGGCGACGGAGGCGGCGGCGGCGGCGGCGGCGGCGGAGGAAAACAAGAAAGAAGAAGAGGAACTCAGTACTGCCGAAGAGAATGACGTACGTCGAGCTTCATTTGCGGTTCTTGTGGTGGTTTAGGTGCACGCCAGGGCTGCCCTGCACAACCCTAGTGCCGATGACTAACGAGTTGTTCACGCTCTGCACGTTGTTGTTCACCATCGACAGCCATGGCTTCTTCTGCTTCGTCTTGCCCTCTGTTTTCGTCACGTCTTCTGAGCCAGCGGATTCATCTACTGATCAATTAGGAACTCATCACAAGTCAGCTCGTGTTAATCGAGGGAGGGAGGTGATCAAGCGGCATGCAATTGGTTTGATCTATCAGAACTTACTTTTCATGGATCGGACCTGTTGCCTCCTTATCTGATGGCTTAAGGTCGAAGAAGAAGAAGACGTGCCGAGGTCCATGAAGGCGCCGATGTTGTACCCGGCGATGGTGATGCCCCCCATCTCTCTCGCACCTTGCTTGTTTGCTGCCGTCGTCGCCTCGGCGCTCGTCGGCTTTGCCCAGCTATTTTTGGATGCCGGGGAGTTATTTTTCTCCTCCTTCTGATCTGCTGCCGCGGAGTTAATAGCGGCCGCCGCCGGGCTCGAGTTGCCGTTACCACCGTTCTTAATGCCCTCTACTTCAGTGCCATTTTTTTTAGGCTGCGGCTCGTCGACGATGCGCTTCACTTGAGCTTCAAGGACCGGCTTCGGCGCCTCGGGCTCTAGTGTGACTACCTTGGGAGACGGAGGAGGAGGAGGAGGAGGAGACTGTCTCGCCGTCGCCAAAGTGGGCGTCGATGACTGACGTGGTGCAACGATCGCCGAACCGTTGGTAGCGACGGTTGACGGACGTAATGGCGTAGGCTGAGCTGCTACTGGCAGCAGAGGTGGCGGCGGTCGTGACGGTTGGGTTGCCGTGGCGGCTGGCACCACAGGCGGCCGGGCGAGCGCCAACGGAACCTGGCGAATGGGCAGTCTGCCGGGTCGCGGCGCCTGCTGGGGAGCTGTCGGTTGCGGCGGCACCTCGGCTTGCGGGTCGGCCCGGCCGGTCTGTGAAGCGAGGCGGAGCAACCAGGGGCGGCCCGAAGGTGGCACTTGGCTGGCCATCGCCGGTGCCGAATGCTAACCTATCGATCGTAGTGCGTCAAATCAGGGAGATCGAGGGCCTATTTGTAGTCGCAGGGAGTGGCGACCGTGGAGATGGTGCAAGTGATCGAGCAAAGCCTGTGTGAAAGAAACTCCATCGATAAGACAGATCGAAAAGGGTATAAAAGGAATCAGATCCGAGGAATAACACCGGCGAAGCCAGCCGGAGAAACCAATCGGAGATGGCGACGTACACGGCCCGAGCTAAGATTGCCATCAAATCTACGCCCAATTCCCCCCCCCAAAAAAAAAAAACTACAAAAGCAAAAACTTCACGTGCATGTTGATTGGCACAAAATGGACGGAAGCAATAAACAACGCACAGGTCTTCTTCTTCAGCTGCTGATGCTGCTGATCGATTCAGTTTGACATTTGCAGAACAGACAGCCATCTTCATGCACACTTTTAGCGGATTGACGGCCATTATTGTGCTGAGAGTAACAAAGTGAGTTTGTTCTTTACAGTTTGTCAACCAAGAATAGAATTAATTCTACTCTCTCTCTCGCAAAAAGAGATTGATACATTTATGTTTGTCATATTATTTATAATAAGCTAAGCGAGAGCATCCTTCTTCATCGTAGAGGTGGTAACGTGAATGATTTGACAGAATTAGGTGCGAGTGATCGAGACGATGCCATCCCAGAATGACCGTTAATATATATAATTCCAAAAAAAAGCTCTGGATATATAAGAAATTATATTTATTGAACAAAATGAAAAAAAAAAAGAATTATATTAACAAATTAGGTATATCAAATGAAGGAATAAAGTCCATGAATATAAATATATATTAAGTGCTAACTAGAATATATACAATAGAAATCAACAATCAATTCTTATTTCACTAGATGAGATTGATTATATAGATTATTTTCTATATTATTGGATTCTATTTTCTATTATATCATCATATATATTTAAATAAATCTTATATTATTTTATCGTTGTTAATCAAGTTTTTTTAGTTTTCTTCTTTATCGTTTGATTAACATATTTGTAATGATTTCACATCGCCTAACTGAAACAATATCTATTGGTCGTCTAAATATATGTTCATACAATCTAAAACATGTCTTTTGAAATTCTCTCAATAGGTGCAATCTCAACTTTCACTCCAATATTCTAATTTTGTATTTTATTCATTTTCATATGTTCACACATCTATTTTAATATTCTCATTTATACAACTCTTATCTTTTGCTCATGTGCTCGAGTTAAGCTCAACACTCAATTTCATATAATATAGTAGATTTAACTGTCATTTTATAAAATTTATCTTTAAATTTTAAAGGTATTTTATGATCATAAAGAATATTTGATGTTCTCCTCTAATTCAATTATTTCGTTTATATTCTATGTAAGACATTTCTTTCAACTCTTCTATCCTTTTGCAAAAATAATTCTAAATATTTAAAATTTTCAATTACAAATAACTCATTATCTTCTAACTTAACAATTATCTAATTGTATCTAATATTACTAAGTTTAAATTATATATATTGTCTTTACTCTACTAAGTGTAAAATCTTTCGCTTCTAGCATTTTCCTCCAAGATTCAAGTTTAACATTCGTACTTTTTTACTTATCTCATCTACTAAAATACTATCATCTGCAAATAACAAACACTATAGTATCATGTCTTGGATGTATCTAGTGAATTCAATCATTATTAATGTAAAAAATATATAAACTTAAAGTTTATCCTCGATATAATCCTATCTTTATGGAAAATACTTTGGTTAATTCTCCTAGCATTTTCACTCTTGATTATTTCAATATATGTTACATTAATATCTTTCTTTTCTAAAATTCTCCATATAATTTTTCTTAGAACTCTATCATAAGCTCTTTCATCAATAAATATCATGTATAAATCTTCCTTTCGTTCCCAATACTTTTCAATTAGTTATTTAAGAAGAGGTATAACTTTTATTATCGATTTTTTTGACATAAATCCAAATTGACTTTCGGTCATCGTTGTATCATTCCTTAGTCTTTTTTTAATTATTTTTTATAGTTTGACTCATTAGTTTAATATCTCTATAATTTGCATAATTTTATATGTTTCTTTGTTTTTATATAAAAGAACTAAGGAACTTATCCTCCACTGATTATATATTTTTCTCATTTTTAATATCAAATTCAATATTTTACTTGTTTAGTCACTTCTATGTTGGGAATCTTTTTAAGGCTAGAGGGGGTGAATAGTTTTTGTTTGATTTCTTTTTACAACTTTGTTAGCGGAAGCAAATACAAATTAAAAATTAGAATGAAGAACAATGCAAATCAATGCTAACATGAGCAATGTAACGTGGTTCGGAGATCCACTCCTACTCCACGATAATTCTTAAGGCGGATTACTCCTCTTGCAAGCTTTCACTATTTCTCCTTCGAATGAATACGAAGGTAGAGAAACCTTCTTACAATTAACAATATCTCTTTTTCTTACAAGATTTGAAGAATAAGTTTTGGAAGAAGAGATTGAGAGAAGAAAGACATCAAAAAACACTTTGAGAGCTTTAGGATAAAAAAATCAAACAAGAACGCTAACCTCTCCAAGCTCCAAAACCCTTCTTATATAGAGTTTGGGAGTTTGCCCGTTTTCACTTTCGCCACTTAACTACTCAATATTAGCAATCAACTTGTGTGACAGTTGAGTGCATCCAATGGCTTCTGACACGCTATGATTCTCGAGATTTCGATTGTCACAACTCAACGGACACTTCATCAGTCAACTGGTCATTAGACCAGTCGATTGGTCTTAATTGAGTTGACTGAACAGTCGATTCTATAGGCTTCTATCCTTTAACTCGATTAAACCCTCGAGCTACCAACCTAGCCTTGTTTCTTGTGACTCTATCTTGATCATCTAATTTATTCCTAAAAACTCATTTTGTTGTAACAATTATATCATCATTGGGTTTAGAGACTAACTCTCATACTTGACTTTCCTCAAATTGGGTTAATTCTTCTTGCTTTGTTATTATCCAATCCGGATCTAGGGCAACTTGACTAGTAGGATCTCTATAGTATGACCTAGTCCTTACTCCTTGTGAGAGTTATCCTAATACTTGGTATAGAGGATGATTTTGATGAATTTTTAAAGTCCTAAAAGGTGGATCACATTCAAAATGATCATCGCTATCCTTTCTCTTTCCATCATCGGAATCTTCTCTTTCTCCCCCCTTGATTATTTCCCCCTAAATATAAATTTTGAATTCCTTGGGTAACATCTTGATTTCATGTATTGATATCCTTATCAATTGAGGATTTCTTATGGTAGGTACAAGTAGACTCATCAAATTCAACATTAGAGGATTCCTTAACCTTTTGAATTCTCTTGTTATATACTCTATATTCTCTACTAGTGCATGAGTATTTAATTAGGATTTCTTCATCCACTTTATACTCAAATTTTCCTAAATTATCTTTGGTATTTAAGATATAAACTTTGCAACCAAAGACTTTGAAATAATGAATTATAGAAATTGTATCATTCCATAATTCAAAATGTAACTAGGTAAAGAGTATGTATTAAATATAGTCCTAACCACTTCTTATAGGGTACACTTTTTCCTTTCCACTGCCATATTTTGTTGGTGTGTTCTTGGATAAGAAAACTCATTCTCCACCTTGATCACTTCGAATCCAGTTAATTTTGAGATTATTTTCATTCTCTACCCTTTTGCTAAATCCTATGATTATTTCTAGGGCATCATCCTTATATTTCATCAAATAAACTCAAATATATCTACAAAAAATCATCAACTATCACTAAGAAATATTTGTCACCTTCTAATGATGGATTACTATGACAATCAAAAAGGTCTAAATGTAATAACTCTAAAAGTAAACAAGTATTTGTTAGAATTTTACTCTTGTGTGATGACTTGGATTGTTTAATCTCTTGGCATGCATCACACATTTTGCCCTTGATTTATTTGATCTTTGGTAGTCCCTTCACTAGCTCCAATTTGACTACTTTGACTATGTTTTTCATGTTAATGTGTCCAAGTTTTCTGTGTCATCATAGTCATCATTCTTCTTCTTTTGACATGAGACTTAATATAAATGTTAGGAATATAGGAAAGATCAGCATAGTAGAGATTTGTTTTCCTATACTCAACTAATATAAAGTCTTCTAGACTATTATGTCTAATCAAACACTTCGTGGATTGAAACTCTACATTATATCCGACATAATATAATTAACTTAGACTAAGCAAATTAAATTTCATATTCTTAACTAATAAGACTTTATGAATAATAATTTTGGATGATACCTCAATTGTACCTCTATCTACAATTTTAAGTTTTTCACTATTTACAAAAGATACATTTCCCTTCTTTATGTAGTCAATTATGGAAAATTTGCTCACATCCACGGTCATATATCTTGAACAACTGCTATCTACAATCCACATTCCACTTCCACATACTTGATTTTTTTACCTAGACAATATGAAAAATAACATTCTTTGGTACCCATACATTTGGTCTAAAACCATCATTTAGATATTTTTAGGTACCCAAGCTTTGTTTACCTTACCCTTAATGGTTGAACTTCTACTTATAAGAAAAATATATGCAACTTCTTTGTCCTTAAATTTATATCCTATTCCGGTCTTATTATAAACAACTATTTGATCTCTAAGAATCATATTAAAGTATTTTGAGTCATTTGTGAATTTTTCTAAACATATCTTTAGCTCAAATACTTGATTTTTTAAATTATCATTTTCTTCCTTAAGCATGCTTGACTCACTAGATGTGAATGCTTCATTCTTATTTGTCTTAATTTCAATTTTTAAGTCCTTAACTTTATGACTTAACTAAAATATTCTTAAGATAAACAATTGTTTTATAAAGAAATTCTAGTTAGGGAGATTCTTTTATCTCATCGTCACTAGATGACGATTCGTCGCTTGATTCTCCTTCTTGGCGTGAGGTTTCCATGTCATTCTCAAATGCAATAAATGTCATGTGTCGAGTGATATGACATAGTTCTTTCTCATCAAAGGGTCATAAATGCTTTGAGTATCCCACGTAGCTTGGGTCATTATGACCTTTTTCTTCTCCTGTTTTTTTTCCTTCTTGTCTTTCTTCTTTAGTTCGAGATAATTTGGCTTGATATGACATTTCTTGTTGCATCCATAGCAAATAACATTAATATTAAAATTCAAACTATTACTAGACTTATCTTTTGAAGATTGACATATATTCTTCACATCTTTTCTCTTAATTCTTCTTGTTCTTTCCATCATCATTTTGACATAATGAGCCACTTTACTAGCAAACATTTTTTCGTCTATTTGATAACTCTTGATCGGACTCAGATGATAAAGATTCCTTCTTCTTCTTTTACTTCTTTTCTACAACAAAAGCTAAGCTTTTCTCTTTTGAAGACATGTTAGCTTATTTATGAAGTTCAAATTCACAAAATAATTTATCTAGTTTAACTAAAGAAAGATCTCTAGAAATCTTATATGCATCTACCATTGATGCACGTAGAGTGTTCCTAGGAAAAGCTTGGAGCACATACTTCACTAGATTTCGGTTGTTAATTTTCTCACCTATTATATGAAGTTTGTTGACAATTTCTCATTTAACTCAAGATTGCGTTTGTTTTTATGGTGAATGTTTGGAGTTGACCCACTAAGAGATCTCTTTTTTTATTTCCTTGATTCTTTTGATCATTCATTTAACTCAATAAGTTTTTCCCAAAGCTTCTTGGTTGAATTGAATGACCCAATCTTATTGAGTTGCTCCTTCGAGAGTGCACATTGAAGTGTGATTGTTGCCTTTACATTTGCCTGATCCTTCTTGGCCATTTCTCTTATTTAATCCTTAGTTGGTAGAGATGCCCCAAATCTGTCCATCAATTTTTCAAACACAACTATAATACTAAATCAATTTTCTATATCATTGATTAGACAATTTTCTAATATGCAAAGTCGTTGTCGTCGGAAAAAAATGGTCGTATGGTGCTATATCCCTCTTGAAATGTCATCGTGATGCTTCAGTTGACGATTAGTTCTTTCGAGGTGATTCGGGCTCTGATACCATTTGTTGGAAATCTTTCTAAGCCTAAACATAAGCCTTTAAGCTTCTTCCATCATCCTCATGCCTCTAAGATGCATCCGAGTTCATGACTCCTCACCCTTGACGCTTGCCTTCAAGTGCTTCATTCGGCTGTCATGGCATTGTTTTCCTTTTGTCGAGAGACCACACATCCGAGACTTTTCAACCAAGAGTCATACTCCGGGACTTCTATTGTCAAGTTACACTTGAACTTACACCGCTAAGACTACATACTTGGACTTACGCGATCAAGTCTTCACACTTGGACTTCTCTTGCCAAGTTTCTATACTTGGACTTTCCTTGCCAAGTCTCCATATTTAGACTTTTCTTATACATGCCACTTAATATTCATGGTAGATGACTAAGATTACTTAACTTAAACTTGATTGTCCAAATATCAAAAGTAATTAATGCTTGAGGGCAAGATTACACCAACATTCCATACCTTTATTAGAATATCATCTGGTTCAATTTTTTTTTTATTTTGCATCACATTTAAAGTCTGTTCTACTTCTGAAAGTTAAATTTTTTGATAAAATTTTAAATTTCTATACTTCGTTGACCTATTTAAATTAGCTAGGTTAATTTATTCATCTAAATCTTTATTGAAAAATTGATGAAAATATCTCTCCATCACTCTTTTATTTTCTCATTGTCCACTGGTACCCTATTACATTCATCTTTAATATATTTTATTTCGATAAGATCTCTAGCCTTTCTTTCTATAATTTTAGCTATTTTATAAATAACTTTTTCCCATCCTTTTATATCTAGTTTCGATATAATCGTTCAAAAGTTTTATTTTTAATTTCACTTACTATTTTTTTGACTTCTTTCTTGGTCATTGTATACAATTTATTTATTTTTTTCATTCTTATAAGTGTATAATATCTTATAGACTTTTTCTTTCTTTCACTTTTTCTTGTACTTTTTCATTCCATCATCATAATTTTTTACTTAGTGATGCACATCTTCTTTAACTCGTATAGTAGATCTTTAGCTACTATTTTTTTAATAAAATCTTATTTTGTGTCTTATTTGAGTCATCATATATTTCTTCTAATATGTATATTCATACCCACTCTTTAAATATATTTTATTTTTTACCTTTTAACTTCCATCATTTAATTCTAGAAGTCATACATATTTTTTTTTCTATTAATATTATACTTAAAGTACATATCCAGTATTATCGACATATGTTGGGTAACTAACTAGAATATATGTAAGTAATAATTCCAAACTTAAATTGTTAATGTAGTTAGATCAAATGTCTAAATTTGATATTGGGGTAGGCATGAAAGTGCCAAAAATCTACTTGGACTTCTATTAGTTGTTTGTCTTTAAAGAGCCGCTTAGGAGCATCATACAAAGAGTGCATTTATTAGGAAGAGCATCTTAATTATTAGAAAAGGGTGCCTCAACTAATTGAAAGGGTACTATGAATTAAAATTTCTAAGACATTTGAAAATTATAGTTCTTTCGCATTGATTACTATGCTTAGAAAATATTCTTTTAATAGTAGATCCAAGTCTACATCTAGAAAAGAATAGTAGTAGAGCAAAGTCCAATGAATGTTCTAGAATAATTAATAGATAATTTGATGTGCTTCCCGACTTGAATTAGCCATGATATAGTATATGTAATCAACATGTTAAATACAAAAGAAATCTATGCGTCGAGATCTTCGATCGAGTGGAAATCGATGTAATTTTAGCTCCACACTTAAACTGTTTCAATAGATCGATCAAGCTTGTTTTCTCAACTTCTTTATCGAAATCCTCTCGTTAAAGAAATAAATTAATATATCTTGCTCAAACACATTAAAATTAAGAGTAAACTAACCAATTAATTTCCCAAGAAATAGAATTGGAAAGCTTCTTTATTTTGAAGTTTGAAGAACTTCAATTTTAGAGATGCCTCGCCACAGTCAACATATTTCTTAGGTGCCATAATGATTTTGTTATGATTAATAATGTCCCTATAGTTGCAACAAAAAAAAAAAAACTTGGTTATTGTTTTTCATAGTGTTAATTGGTACAAAAAGAAGAGAAATATCATGCATAGTTTTCTTATTGATAGGACAAAAGAAGAGTAATTACTTTTAACTCGATGCGCTCGCAAAGAATCTTGACACTAATTAATCGCCATTAAGTTTAATTTCATTTAGCATGCTCATTAGCCAACAACTGCAGTAATTAATCTTCACGCAGAATGTATAAATACCAACTCAACTCGAGAGAGGAAGAGTGTTAAATCGGAGAAGTTAATAAAATAAGGGATGTGCTCAAAAGTCAAAGTCAAAACCTGAATTGATTCTCTCTCCTTAATACGGCTTCTGGAAGTCAAAGTCAACATTCACATTGGCGGTGGCCGCCTCCTGTGATCTTTGTCTTTGTCGGGCCACATTGGACTCCCAGAAGTTGACGCCGACGTAGTCGTTGTCGTAGACATCGAGCTGCTTCCGCCGCCGCCGCCGCTGCTGCTTCCGCATCCCACGGCAGAGTTGACCGCCGCCGTGAGCAATTCCAGTTCATCTCCGCAGCCTTGATCGAGTTGAGAGTATCGAAGCGCGTCCGGAGCCGGGAGCCCTGGCGTTTGCACCGGCGGATGGGGTGGTGGTCCAGGCGGCGGAGCGGTACTGCCGCTGACCAAGAAGCCTCGAGGAGGATGAGTAGCGATCGGGGCTTGAACTCGCTCGGGGAAGTTGAGCTTGGCCTTGGCGCCTTTGAACTGGAGAGCGGCGGCATCGTAGGCGGCGGCGGCCTCCTCGGCGGTGTCGAAAGTGCCCAGCCACACGCGGGACGCCTTGTAGGGGTCCCTGATCTCCGCCGCCCATTTCCCCCATTTCCTTTGCCTCACGCCCCTGTAACCATACTTCCTAACTCCGCCTGCATGCATAAATCAATATCCTTCCATCGCATCTCCATTATTTATACGTTACATATGCTCTTGATGTTTCCTATACTTTAATCACAGCGCGTACCTCGTTGCGATTGAGAGGGCTGCGATGCGACGACGACGACGTCGGAGGCGGAGGCCGAGGCGGAGGCCGAGGGCGGCGAGGGGGAGCTAATGACGTGTGCGAGGGCGGAGACGATGGCCGACTTTTCCCAGTCAGCAAAAGCGGATGAGATGTGGTGCCGCATGCGCTGTGACTCTTCTTCTGCTCCTTCTTCCTCGATCTCTTTTGACTGGTTAGCAGGGTCACAAGGATCAGGAGGAAGGGGCCTCTTTCCATGCCGCGGATGATCCACCTTCAATTGTATATATATGTTAACAAAGATCAGCGTATGGGAATATAAATCCTCCGTGACTTCTAATTAAGCTACGAATCGCTATAATAATCCAGGAGGAGAAGAAGAAGGAAGAAGACTTTGTGAAGTGATTCGAGAGAGAGGAACTAAAATTGTTGGATACAACGTTGTTGGATACAATCGGTGCTAGGGTTTACATTTAATTGGCTACAACCCATTCCGCGTTTTTCTTGTCATTTCACTATTTTTTTTCAAACTAAATACATCAGCCTCACGTCACCTAATTAATTATCCCGATTCGCTAGCTGCTTAATTTTCTAATGGTTCTTCAAAATTTTAATTCTATTCTTCTTCTTATATATTATTCCTCTCAACTGATCTATCGATCCGTCAAATTAAGTAGAAATGTCAATATAATTAAGTGAATATAATCGAGTCATTTGCTGGTCTCCATTCAATATATGGACTCGTTTGGTATTGGGTTAAGCCTGTGAAACTAAAATTGATTTTTAAATAATTAATTATATTTAGTTCTAAATTCTAGTTGAAGTCTAACAGTTTCAACTATTTCACTTGCATTTTTTTTTCTCTTATAAATCACTTGCCACAATTACTTTCTCTCTCTGTGATTTAGTTATTTTCCTTTCTTTTGCGTTATTGTTATTATTATTATTATTATTATTTTGACCATTTTGAGCCATATATATAAATATATACTATGCCCCTTGACTCAATGATAAAAAATAACGAAAAACTTTTGAATTCGAGTAAAGATTCTAAAATCTTAAACTGAGATTCAATCTCTATCCATCTATAACAATATCTGTATTGCTTTAGCCATCGAACCTCACATCGAGATTAGATTCTTGTCCTCCTCTCTTCATGATGAGATACAAATGTAATTTTTTTTTTCTCGCTTTCTTTTGAATCCCGGTCTGAGATCAATGGATCGATTAGGTCTTTTGGATTTCAAAACGGACTTCCATATATGAGCCCTTAGGCGGGTGATCTTTCACCTCAGTCAATTGGCAAAAATCGTCGTTGGGAGGTCAAAAAGATATATATTCTTTAGTAAGTCAAACAATCTTATCTCGGATAGAGAGCTAGCGTCTTAAGTTAGCCACACTTATCAGATCGGTCACTCATATCGGGTGATCAGTGGTCTATTGTGTCCGCAATTTATGCTTGTTGACGATTACATGGATTGATAAACTAACGTGTGTCAAAAAAGAAAACAACTCTTCCTTGTCCATGAACGAATAAATTTTGCTCAAATTTGCGACGAAAAATTAAATTCGTCGTAAAACTGTGACGAAAATAAATTTGTTGGAAATGCATATAAGTTTGCAACAAAATAATTTTTGTTGAAAAATTCGTTACTAATTTACGACGAAATGTGGAATTGAATTCGTCGCAAATTTTGATGCAGATTTGCAACGAAAAATATTCGTTGCCAAATTTGGTCGTCAAATCCTTAAATTTTTGTAGTGAAATATAAATGTGACGGTTGATGAAATTCCTTAATTAGATGTTCAAGTTAAGTTCGGCAATTTATCAAATGACGCACCTCAAATTTGAAATTGCTCAAATACAATTTCATATTTATCAAAATACGCATTTCATTCCCTTTTTACCCTTCTCGCCAAACAAATATGCAATTAATACTGAGATTGATATTGTACATGGTGCTGATAATTTAAATCTCAGACTCACTGTGGTCCTAGAAATATAATTACTAGCACCATTTTTTTTCGGTTAGTTGATATTATACATGGTATTGGGAATTTAAATCTTGACACCACTATGTTCCTAGGAATATAATTCTCAACACCATTTTTTTTCTAGAACAGTTTAATATTGTATGTAGTGATGGAAATTAAAATTTCAGCATTACTGTGTTCTTGAGAATTTAAATTCCAGAACCATAGTGTTCCTCGGAATATAATTCTCCGTACAATCTTTTTTCTATACGAGCTTGATATTGTACGCGGTGTTGGGAATTCAAATCTTAAAATTACTGTATTCCTGGGAATATAAGTCTCAACATCACTTTTTTTCGACCAGCTTGATATCTACGTTTAGCGGGAGGGGTAAAAAAGAAATGGGATACACCCTTTGATAAATATGAATCTATGAGACTGTGTTTGAGTAATTCTAAATTTGAGGTATATTCTTTGATAAATTATCGAGTTAAGTTTTGATGACGAAGAAAAGAAAGTATAACAAAAGTATATATCAACATAAGTAATGTATAAGAGTCAGAACTCCTTGCTCTAGGGCAACGACGCATCGGTAAGAGCTTGAACGGTCCCTGCGGCAAGCCATGGTTCGATCTCTGCCGGCTGCAGTTTGCGGAAGGAATTTCGTCGTTTTCCACTCGCTTGCGGGTTGCGGAGGCGGGTTCCCGTTTTCCAGCTGGATTGGTGTGGGGTGCGGACCCTAATTGACGTACATACTCCTCACGGTGACTTGACGGCGCGTCATCCTGATTTACCCTTGTGGATCGGTGGAGACTCTTCGGAGGCTATGGAGCAGAGCCGATTCACCAAATAGATTAGTCGGGCGAAACTTGGATACCACTTGTGAATCAAAAAAAAAAAAAAAAAAAAAAAGTCAGAACTCCTTAATTGATTATTTTTCTCCTCTTCAAGATATTCCTTTTATATAAATTTGATGGCAGACGAATGGACACTACACCCTTTGCTTGTCAATATCCCTTTTTTGTCAGTCGTGACCATTTAATATGTGTAACTATTACACTGTTCAGGCGAAATGCGATCGTCCGTCTCGTGTGTAACTACCACAACTATTTTAGGAAAAACATTGCTATATATCCGCCTGGTTCGATCAGTCTCCGATCAATCCACATCCACCAGTTAGGTTTCTTGAATTCTACTACTACTGAGCTAAGGGCTAAAGCTTAGCCAGTCCTTTAATCCTTTAATTTCTTTGGATCCTTCCGATGTGTTCTATATACTGATCAATCAAGCCTTTCACCTCCACATCATTTAGGCTGCATTTTATATCTTGTAATGCAATCCAGATTATATTACAAGTTAGATTTTTTTATTTGTTACTGTCTTAAAATTATAATGTAATATAATCTGGATTACAAAAGACACTAAAATTTTGTTATCTGAATTACAAAGCAAAATCTATATAATCCAGATTACATTATAAATTTAAATCTCATTTGCATGTAATAAATCGCGTTTCTTTACATCTGAAATGTGATTTATTAATATCTGAAATAAATTTAGGCGTGTTTGGCGATCGGCGACGGGCACGGACGATCGGCGGCGGTTGCAAAGGCAATGGTCGATCACCGGCGGCGATTACGCAGCGGCGTGGCCGAGCGGCAGCGATTGCTAAAGCGATGATCGACGGCGACATGGCGGCCGTCGCGACGGCCCACGGTCGAGCGTCGCGATTAACGGATCGGCCGTACGACGATCAGCGTGATCGCCGCCAATGATAATACCGACGATCGACGGTGATCGGTCGGTGACCGGCCGACGACCGACAGCCAGTCGTCGGTCGATCGTCGATCGACCAATCGATCGTCAGTTGGCCATCGTCGTCATCGTTGTCTACGTCATCGCTGTTGATCCATTACTATCGTCTTTGTAATGGACACCAAACAAAAGAATGTAATGACTTTTATAATTCAAGATTACATATAATTTTTATCCAAATATAATACATTATATTCCATTATAATTTGAATTACATTACAATTTGAATTAAATTACATCCTACTAAACACAGTGAAGTTTTCGAATCATTAATAGTTATAATGTTAAAAAATAAAATTAAAATTCGCTTTGATCATTTCTTCCTCGGTCCATTCACTTTAGATAAAATTAAAATTTTCAAGCTGACTCGGTCAAAATAACATCGCTTTAATTTGACCCTAAAAAAAACATTAACTTTAGATTTTTTTTTATTTTTTTTAATTCTTTGGCAATTGAGATGGTAAACCGGTGAAAACGATAATTTTTAACTGACGATCAGTTGGACAAACAAACACTGAGACAACGAAGCACTTGCTAAAAGATTGACGCCAAAATATCCGGCCAAAATCAAGTAAAATCCAAATAGATTTAATATATATTCTTTTGGGTGTTTGAAATTTGAAAGAGAGTATTCATGAGTAGGACAGTTGGAGTCAAAAGTTTGGGCGATCTTCCAATTAAATCCGTCGGACAACGTCAGGAGAGACCTGCACCGCAAGCCAAGTTGCCTTGTCACTCTGCAGGCTCAAGTCTACTTGGTTGACTTCCCATCCTATTTTCTGTCAAATTCTCGCCCGTTAAAATATATATATATATATATATATATATATATATATATAATCATATGTAAATATTTTTATTATCTATCATCTAATCAAATCAAATGAAAAGATCAGAGAATAAATAATAAAGATACTCATGAATAAATTATGTAGGATAATATTCTTTTATATATATATATATATAAGAATATTATCATATACAATTCATCCACACTTTTATTATCCATCGTCCGATCTCTTAGGGTTCAAGAATTGATTATATAGTACTCACTTGATCGAATGATAGATAATGAATATATATATATAATCCAATTAAATTTTGATGTCAATCGAACCAAGGTTGGATTATGGTAAGAATTCGATCGAATTGCGACTATGGTCAAGTCGAACCACAACCGGATTTTGATTGGACAACAGTCGAATTCCGATCAAAACACAGTTAGAAATTGACCGAACACAGGCGGAATGACGACCGAGGAAAGACATCACACGATGAAAGATTCTGTACATTTTTCATTTACTATATATCGCAGACAGATGCGCATGAAAGAAGCGCTCATGTATCAAATTCGTGTGATATTTAATCCGTCATTCAATCGCACGAAACGTGGGAATGCATAGTAATTTGAAAATCTTCTCCACGTGCCCAAATAACTTCTTCTCCGTGGCGGCGATGATGTACAACATCGTTGAATTTCGATCGCAATCTAATCGAACTTTGACTCTAGTCAGATCGCGATCGCCCGATCACGATGTGGAGCACCTTTCTCACAGTCTTCGAGTGTTGCTCGCGGGCAGATGCAGCGAAGAAATTTCAGTTACCGTAATTTAGTCGGACGTCTCAGACGAGCCGAGCCGAGCCGCTGGGGTTCAGGCCACTACAAGAATAATAGTTTATTATGACATTTTCTTAACGACATTTAATTTATAGTGTAGTTATAAAAAATTTATCATGACATTTATTAAAAAAGATTATGATTTTAAAAATAATGTCCGATTAGATCATTTATAATGACATATTTAATAAATGCCATTATATTTAATAAAAATATTAACCTAAATGGGTAACGCATCTAGGCTCTAGCTAGGTTTTATTGTCTTCAATTCCTCTCGTCGGTGACTCGGCGTTGCCCACCTACCCACGACATCCCTTTCATTTTCACCTCCAGACTTTAGCTTTCCACCGCCAACGCCACTGCCGCCGACGTCGCTGCCGATGTTCATCCCCTCAATGTCGGTATCCTGTTGTGCTCGCCTCCTCTGCATTTCGCGCTGTGCCATTGTTTGTCGCGGCTCTCAGCGACAGTGAACCTCCGGACTTTAGCTTTCCGCCGCCAACGCCACTGCCGCCGACGTCGCTGCCGATGTTCATCCCCTCAATGTCGATATCCTGTTGCGCTCGCCTCCTCTGCCGCGTTATGCCATTGTTTGTCGCGGCTCTCAGCGACAGCGATGACCACAAATGTGTGGTTGCAAATCATTGGTAGATATGTTTTGATGATCTTCTTTTTGTTCTCATGCGTATTTTTTGTGCTTGAGAGGGTTAATGTTCCCTTGGTTGCTTCAGTGAATAAGAATATTGTATTGTCAATTTTCTCCAATTGCAATGCCGTTTTTGGTCTTCGACCCTTGATTTGTATGTACAATCATACAAGAATTTTCCTGTCATGAAACTAGGTAATTGCTTTGAGATCTCCATCTCTTTTGGATTTTCATGAGCATTTTATTAGCTTGGAAGCTGCATTAAAGGTTCTACTTGCTTTTGCCATTTCTATTACTAATCAGCTTGAAGGAGACGTGTTGACAGTTTCTCTATGCAGATTCAATTGAAATCTTTGGCTGAAGAAATGCAGGCTATCGTCAAGGGTTTAGAAAAGGTTGAGTTGGAACTGAATGCATATGAAAATGATGACCTTGTGTAAGAAATCTTCCGAAAAGTATGCCACCCTCCAAAAGCTTCTTGTGTTTGTATTCATGTGGTTGGTCTGGCCAAGTTATTCGCATACCTTCTAATGTCTAACATCCTTCTACGTTTTGGTTAAATGGTACGTTAGTTTTTTTTTGTCAAAGTAGGTAACTCTTGCATCATGGTATGCGATAACACTTGCATTTGTGATGAAAGATGCTTTGTTTAACATGTTCCCCTCTAATTGGTCATGCTTGCTAACTACATTGTATAAAGAGATGTGAACTTCTGATCTGAATTATCTGGTAAGGTTTGCCAAAATGGAAAGTAAAACATTTTGTATCATGTTATCTTGTGCCAGAATAATGAACATAAAACTTGATTAGTATCATTAAGAAGGGGCTCTTCATTGAGGTTGAAGCCAGAAATATATTTTGTGTGCTAGTTAGGAATCTTTTTTGTCACCCCTCTAGATTTAAGTTTGAGAAATTGGATTTGCCTACAATATACTGGCTAAAATTGCCAAATTCCAATATTCGTTAACGGATAGTTGTATTTATTACTTGGCAGATTCATTGCTCACCATTTTTTCGTACTTTCATTTATTAACCACACACATCATTATTGTGTGTTATATATATACAAGATTCCAAAATTCCAGGTGTTATTATTGGCTAATCTTTCCTGACCTGAACATATTTCTCTGTTCTTGGTTGTTAAATTTGTCACCACTCATTATTAGTTTTCTCACTCATTAGACCTTGAAGGAATTTATTGTTGTTGCTGGAGTTGAGGTACAATTATTAACAGCACTCTACACTGCAGCAGTAGGTTGCCAGCTACTTGAGCTTTAATTTCTATCATGTTGTGTATCCTTCTAACATATTCTAGTGTTGTCAGGGTAGAAATGCAGATCTCCTTGCCCTATATTTTGTTGAAGATCCAACACGATGTCCCTTTGAACAAGGTTTTTGGCTAATTAATTGTAGTTTCATTAATTATATGGCCAGAGTCCCTATTTTTTAAACATCAATATGCATATCTCTATTCATAACAGCTTATTCCAATGCTTTATTAGCAATGTAGATATAGTAGCTCAGTTTAGTTCTTAAAAAGGCCTACAACTGGCCTCCTGCTTATTTCACTTCCCCTTATATCTTATTATAAGTATGCTTTACACAATTTCTATGTTTATGATTGTGTCAGTATTATGAAAAAAAGGTGTAAATAATTACATATGCATCTGCTCAACTCAACTGATATTGCTTCTACATATGGTTTTCTGGGTCAACTTTCACTGGCTTTGTTATTGACTTAGAGGTGACAAACTTGATGTGTTGTTCGACTGGTTCATTGCAACCAATGGCTTCATGTTGACCCTCACAAAAACTGACATTGCATGCTTGTATAGAAAAACTAGAATCCCAAATCTAAGATGACTTAGAAAGTTATTGATGGGGATGACTGGAGAAGTATTTCATTGTGTCTAGCTCTGATTCTCAATAATTTCAGTTGTGAGGTGTCATGATAAATTGAGTTCAAGCATGTTAGCACAAGTTAATGTTAGAAATGAAATAAAGAAGATATAGAGGAAAAGAAATGGTTATCCATGCAAACAAAGCTGTTAAACTGGTGGACTTTTAAAATGGTATGCGTTGAAAGATAGTCAATGTCTTTTTTTTAAAATAAGATTGATTTTGGAAATGCATGAAAGAAAATATAGAGAAAATGAAATATTTATCGATGCAACAAAAGTTGTTAAATTGGTATGCATTGAAAGTCAGTCGATGTTTTTTTAACAAAAAAAATGAATAGGAAGAAATTTGAATGGGACAACATTGATTGGTTCATTAAGTGCAGGAATGTGCACAAAATGCAGAGGAATGAGGTCAAACTGTTGACCTTAACCTCTTGTTAGATGCGTGGCTCACATGTTGGAAATTATGAAACGATGGGTGAACTGATTTATTTTACTTAATGAGAATAACCTTTTTTTTCTCGAGTTTGAATTATTTTTTTTCCTTATACAGTTATAGCTACACTTTCAAATTTTGTGTCGTTGTTCCATAAAACACATCAGGAGAACTGCAAGCAAGATGAGCTTGATAGAAAAAAGGCTGAAAAAGAGAGAGATGGAAAAGTCCAAAACTCCAATGCAGAACAGTAAAGATGATAGCTTCTGACCACTTGCCTTTTAGATGATCTTGTTTCCTTATAGAGCTGCGATTTCTTTACTATATTTATCAAATGTTTCTCCACCAGGAATTGAAGGAATCAAGTTTAAGCCAGCAGTTGACACAAGCAAAGGAGAAGGTTAACTCAAAAAACATAAGCGAAAAAGACATTAGATGACCTCTTAGTGCTCAACGTTGGTTTGTATCCGGTTGCTTCCTAGCAGTCAAATTCATTGAATGATACTTTATATTTTCTCATTCGATATGATATCCAATCTTTACCATTATTTTTATTAACTTTGATTATTTATTGTTTTATTTCAGTACTAATATAAATATATTTATCGAATTTGTAGGTGACAGGTACTTGAATTTTTGTGAATCAATATTATGGTCGAAGATGGTTTGCCTAATTGAGTTTTTTTTATGAGACTTTGTTAGTTCTAAAATTTAATATTTTGAGTGTAGTGTGTAGTTAGTTTTGGATGTAAAAGATTCATCAAGATATTTGTAACTTTACTCAATAATTGTGGAATAAATTTCTATTTTCTATTATAATTTAAATTATATTTTTTAATTTTTTTATATTCTGAACAGAAGATGAATTGTGAAAGTGTATAAATATTAAATTCATATTTATATTAGTGATCATTTTAATGTATTTAATAAATGTCATCGTAGATTAATTGAGGAGACATTTAAAAAAAATCTTATAAATGATTTTTACTGACACTTTTTATTGTCCTTATAAAAAATATAAAACATTTGTAAATGTCAAAATAAATAAGTTTAGATGACATTTAATTTTGTCCTGATTACGATGATAAAAAGACACATATAAATGTCCTTAAAATATGATTTTTCCTGACACTTTAGAGTGTCATTATATATCTATATTAAGACACTTTTAATGTTAACATTTATATTATATAATGACATTATAAAATGTCAGAAAAGCGAGTCGGGTCTAAGACGACATCACTTTATAGGGCGTTTTTCAATGATGTCACTAAAACATTAGTGTCACTAAAAACATACTATAAGGACATTTATTAATGTCCTTAAAGGGCATTATTCTTGTAGTGGGCGCTAAGTTAGAGCACGCACGACGATTCAACGGTGAAGAAATCGAACGACACAAGGAACAGACACGGAGAAAATTTACATGGACATACAAATTAGTCACTCAACGTATCAAGTCTTTTATTTTTATTTTTATTATTATTATTATTATTATTATTAAAAAGAGAGAATGAGAGAGGAATATAAATATGTGATCGAGATGCTTATGATTCCACTAAGCCTGATAAATCCAGAGAAGAAGAATCCAATTCAAGAAGCAAGAAAGTCAACTCTCTGAGATGTGTGGACCCGATATGCCAACGTACAAATACAAAAAGTCTCGTATTTTCTCATACTCTCTCTCTTTTAATAAATCAATGCCCATATATCGTCTCCTTTTGGATAAGTGGTTACGGTGTTGTATTTTTTTTTTTTTTTTTCGGCAATTTATCAAACACAGTTCTTAAAGTTCGGAATTATTCAAAAAACATACCATAGTTTCAGATTTACTAAATCGCATATCTAATTCCCCTTTTACCCCTCCTGTCAAACAGACCTGCGGCAATTTAATGATGAGAGAGAATTATCATGCATCCGAGTCACTACTGGAAATTCCGAACCATCTAAACGTGGTGCTGGGAATTCAAATCCCAGCACCACAGTATTTCTGGAAATATAATTCTCAGCACCACCTTTTTTTATCTGATTTCTAATTTATATCGATTTGATTTCTGAAATATTGCTGTGAATACCTAATAAAACCTCGAATATTAGAAATTTTGGCCACGGATACACAGAGGGACACTACTCAAATTCAATGGATTTGAATTGGATCGAAAAAGAGGGGAATATGACCATCATAGGTTTTTGGAAACCTATCATGGACTTAGAGGAGTCCAAATTTCGAAATCTTGACATAGACTGAAAGATCTTACAACATAAATTTTTGATATGTCGAGGAAACTTAGTTTTAATCCTCTTATCTCCCAATTTTAATTTGTGTCAAAAAAAAAATGATACTGAAAGTTGAGAAACTGGTGATAGTGGTCGAATTGAAATTCCAAAGCATCTGCAGCCGAATTGAAATTTTCGGACCACCGAGTCTGAGATTGGAATTTCTAGCACCACGAGTGTTCAATCCTCGCACTACCACCGCGTGGTCTTTGAAATTTCAAGATTCAGCTGCTGAATTGAAATTTCAAAGACCACGCGATGGTGTTGTAATCCCACCACCACCGCGTGGTGTTTGGATTTAATTCACACCAGTGGTGCTAGAAATTTCAATTCCAGCACCACAGTGATGCTGGAATTTGAACAACTTAGTAGCAGTATCAGAAACGAGATGAAAAAAGATGTGACCTTATCAAGGGTCGATAACTCCAAGCAACGTGCTCTGGTATTTTGTTCCCAATATCTGCATGATAAAGTAACTAAAATGTATTGCGATACAACAAGTGCAAAAAAAAAAAAAGAAGTCATTTTAAGTATTACAAAGCTTACATATATCTTTGCAGTTGTTTTTGGATCAAGAAAACCTTTAACTGTGTTCCAAAGCAGCCGAAAGCCTAGGCCAGCATTGACAATGAACATCTGATATAAAGTCTGCACTTTTAAGATTTAACAATAGAATATCATAGTTTCAGAAGATGAATAATGATCACAACGATGATGAAGATGGATTAATTTAAGTACCTCAGGGTAGTAATCTCCATCAATTTTCTGCATTTTGAGCAAAAAATCTCTAGCTGCCTTGCTAAAATTCTTCAAACCCTGTCTCAGTTGAATGCAACTTGAAATATTAGAATAGGTAATGAAATAATTCAATTGAATTTGTTGAATTTGTTGAATGTGAAATAATTCAATATGAATTCCAATCCCAGTTAAAATTGGGAGATAAGAGGATTAAAACTAAGTTTCCTCGACATATCAAAAATTTATATTGTAAAATCTATCAGTCTATGTTAAGATTTCGAAATTTGGATTCCTCTAAGTCCATCAATGGGTTTCGGTCAAAACTCATTGATGTTCCTCATCAATGGACTTGGATTGGATCGAAAAAGAGGTGAATAGGACCATCAATGAGTTTTGACCGAAACCCATTGATGGACTTAGAGGAGTCCAAATTTCGAAATCTTGACATAGACTGAAAGATCTTACAACATGAATTTTTGATATGTCGAGGAAACTTAGTTTTAATCCTCCTATCTCCCAATTTTAACTCGTGTCGAAAAAAAAGATGGTACTAAAAGTTGAAAAACTGATGGAAGATGGTGGTAGTGGTGTTGGAATTGGAATTTCCAACACCACTGTGGTGCTGGAATTGGAATTCCCAACACCACTGTGGTGCTGGAATTGGAATTCCCAACACCAACACATTCAACAAATTCATATTGAATTATTTCATTACCTATTCTGATCTTTCAAATTGCATTCAACTGAGACAGGATTTGAAGAATTTTAGCAAGGCAGCTAGAGATCTTTTGCTCAAAATGCAGAAAATTGATGGAGATTACTACCCTGAGGTACTTAAATTAATTCATCTTCATCATCGTTGTGATCATTATTCATCTTCTGAAACTATGATATTCTATTGTTAAATCTTAAAAGTGCAAACTTTACATCAGATGTTCATTGTCAATGCTGGCCTAGGCTTTCGGCTGCTTTGGAACACAGTTAAGGGTTTTCTTGATCCAAAAACAACTGCAAAGATATATGTAAGCTCTGTAATACTTAAAATGACTTTTTTTTTTTTTGCACTTGTTGTATCGCAATACATTTTAGTTACTTTATCATGCAGATATTGGGAACAAAATACCAGAGCACGTTGCTTGGAGTTATCGACCCTTGGTAAGGTCACATATTTCTTCATCTCGCTTCGACATCGCAACTAAGTTGTTCCATTCGATCACCTCAGGCCGAATTGAATTTTCAAAGACTACGCTGGTGGTGCTGGGATTGCAACACCACTGTGGTGATTGAAATTCCAATTCTAGCACCACACAGGCCGAATAATTCCACACTACAGCTGGTGGTGCAGGATTGCAACACTATCACGTGATGCCGAATTCCAATCAAAGATTACGGCACCGAAATTCCAATTCCAAAGATTACAAAGCTGGTAATTGCGAATTCCAGCACTACTACCACAAGTTTCTCAACTTTCAGTACCATCTTTTTTTTCGACACAAGTTAAAATTGGGAGATAAGAGGATTAAAACTAAGTTTCCTCGACATATCAAAAATTTATGTTGTAAGATCTTTCAGTGTATGTCAAGATTTCGAAATTTGGACTCCTCTAAGTCCATCAATGGGTTTCGATCAAAACCCATTGATGGTCCTATTCACCTCTTTTTCGATCCAATTCAAGTTCATTGAGTTTGAGTAGTGTTCCTCTGTGTATCCGTGCCCAAAAATTCTGATATTCGAGGTTTTATTAGGTATTCACAGCAATATTTCAGAAATCAAACCGATATAAATTAGAAATCAGATAAAAAAAGGTGGTGTTGGGAATTATATTTCCAGAAATACTGTGGTGCTAAGATTTGAATTTCCAACACCACATTTAGATGGTTCGGAATTTCCAATAGTAGCTCGGATGCATGATAGTTCTCTCTCATCATTAAATTGCCTCAGGTCTGTTTGGCGAGAGGGGTAAAAGGGGAATTAGGTACGCGATTTGGTAAATCTGAAACTATGGTACGGTTTTTGGCAATTCCGAACTTTAGGAGCGGTGTTTGGTAAATTGCCTCTTTTTTTTTCTTTTCTTTCTTATTTTAGCATTTTGTATTTTCCTTTATTATTATTATTATTATTATTTTTGTACATTTATTCCATTTCTTTAACTAAATGTAGTTTTTTTAGCTATCAGTCAAATCGAATCAAAATGGATGCAATTTTTTTTTTCCAAATTTGGGCCAGACTGGCAGCCAAATGCCAACCTAACTGACGTTCTCGGTCCAACCTTGTTTTTCCCCTTCAAGTTAGCTTTGCTTGTGTAAACATTAATCCGTACTCGAAGCTCATAATTGGATAACAAATTCTCATTTACTCTAAAAACAATTAAGTCATATTTGATGAGGGATAACCTTATAATGTAATCAACATTATATTACAAGATGAATTAATTTATTTGATATAATTTTAAAGATGTAATGTAATATTAATCGGATTACAAAAAAAAAAAAAAAAAAAGTAAGATTTGTAATCTGAATTATAAAAAAAAAGTTACGTAATATGACTCAATATTTATCATAATAAATATACCTTTCTTTTATTTTTTTCATTATTTTTCGTCGCTCGTCAACAACGACCACCGACGATGGTCGTCGACGATCGAGGGTGATCGACGGGCGACAGTTGGCGACCGGTGACCGATCGACGATCGGCTGATGATCGACGACCGACGATCAACCGGTGACCAGTCGACGACCGACGATCGACGGTCGATGACCTGCGATCGGCCGACGATCGACCAGTCGACGATCGACCGACAGCCGACGATCAACCAACAACCGACGACCGATGATCGACCGGTGGTCGACGACCGACGATTGACCGACAGCCGACGATCAACCAACAACCGACGATTGGCCGGTGGCCGACGACCGACCGACGATCGATCAGTCGACGATCGGTCGGCTACCGACCAATCGACGATCAGTCGACGATCGGTAGATCGTCGATCGAGTCACCAGTCGTCGGTCGTCGATGGCCGACCGTCGACCGTCGACCGTCGGTCGCCGATGGCTGACCGTCGACCGTCGACCGTCGGTCGCCAATCGTGGGCGGTAGGTCCACTGGCGATCGCCGACGGTTGATTGGTGATCGATGATGGACGATCAACGATCGGCGACCGACAGCGATCGACGATCGGCAACCACCGACATAAGAAATCAACTAAGAATTTAATTATTTTTAGACGAAATTATAAAAATATTTTTATTATTTTATAATAATATGAATTACATCTTTATAATAAATAATAGACATCAAACAAATGAATATAATCACTTTTATAATAAAAGATTATACATCAATTGCTAATCAAATACCGTAATATAATACACATTACATTACAAACTTAATTACATTACAAGATTAATTACATTATCTCGTATCAAATGTAACCTTAGTTTTATGAAAATCATCGCTAAAATTAATTTTACCGATTTTTTTTAACAAAAGATAAAAATATTAACCTCGAACATCCTTTTTATTGTCCATGTCAAAGTCTATGAAAGGAAAATAAATTACGGTATCGAATTGCCTCTTAAATAGGAGTTTTGTTTTTTATTTCCTAAATAATATGCATCTCGAAGAATTCAAATTTTATTTATTATAGTAATTTATTATCCAAGTACTAACTCGGCTACGTTGAATTCTTGTTAATCAATTATAATTACTTCTCGATACTTGAAGAAGTATGCTCGATAAGAAGATCCATAATTCTCATTTTTTTTTTCTAGAAAAAAATACTATTGCCATGATTGTATTTAAAATTTTGATTATCTACATCAATTTTTTTTAAAATATTAATAGATTAATTTTTAAATTCCTCGTATTAATTTGTAGCCATTTTTTAAAAGTGATCAACAGTTTGTATAGTTCTCAATGGAAGGGAAAATTTACAGCCACTTGCTCGAAGATATAAATCAGTATTTTTTTTATAATTCAAAATGTTATAATTTTACAGGATCAATGATAAACAGTGATTCATCAATCGCGATGCCAGGAACAGTAAAACAGTATCATTTTTTTTTTGAATTCTCATTTAATTTTTTTATTTTATTTTTTTTATGGATTTTTATTTTTTTAAAGAACCACCATATTAATAGTCCCTCTGATTGTCAACGATGAAAATTTCATCAAAATTTTGAACCGTCAAACTAATCTCTATCATCGATTTCTCTCATTGTGAGAGAGAAATTACTGATTGACTTTCGACTACTCACGATAAATACAAAGAAGAGTATTTCATTTCAGAGGAATTCGAATCCGGACTTCCTCACAAATGTGACATTGTGTTTATCATCAATCCTAAAAACTTTAAAAATTAATTTTTATTTATTTAAAAATTACTCTTTTTGAACGTCCTGGAAACTTTTTACCGCTCTTTTACCGGTGCTGTTCACGTTGCTTGCTTATGTACGAGACGACCAGTAATGCTTTAAATTCGGTCTCTGTTTCCTTTCTGTACATTTACCTTTTTTTCTTCCTTTTTTTTTATTTTTTATTTTTAATTTAAAACCAGAACAGCCAGTGGATCCCTGCTCGACGCCTGCAGTGAACGCATTGAAGGCAGAGCAGGAGGCTTCATGTCGTGTTATGAATTAGCATCCATGCGGCATGCCACACAAACTCTTGGCATTTGTGAAAAAAAAAAATAATAACATTAATTAAATGGAGCTGTATGCCTATTGATTTTCCTTTTTCCTAAAAGTTGAAGTTTTGTTGAAATATTATAAAAATAATTATAAAAAAAAACTTTGGTGCGAATGAGATAGTCTTGAAAATATAGATCTTTTTTTTAATTTGCTCATAAATCTGTTTTATTTTTTTTTCTTTGATCCTTAATGCTTTTCTTTTTTATATATATATATATATATATATATATATATATATATAAAATTTTTATCCTCTGCGACCAATTTCTCTGCGCCCATCTGCTCCACGCCGATCAATGCTCGTTGTCCGCGCCGTCGTTGCATGCTCGACCACCGCCTACGGCCGAACCGCGCGATTGACGCGCAAGAACGACGTCGGCGTCCGACGGTCGGCGGAGTTCGGATTCCTACGATGACGCCCGAATCCGACGCAAATCATCGGAAAAGACCAAAACACACGGCCGATAGTGGCGCGCATCGCTGACCGCGATTCGACCGACGATCGAATGGCGATCGACCCAAGATACCGGATGGGGACGGTGTCGATTGTCGCCGTCGACGCCGGATTCACCACGATTCTACGGAATCCAACCCGATCACGACTAACAGCGATCGCACATCGCAGTCGCATGGTTTGGTCATTTCCGCCAATTTATACGGATTCGGGTGCTAACGGCCGGACCGAAATCAAATCGCCGACGAGTTACGTGTCGATTGCGTCCAGTTTGACGGTCGACGGTGACAACGAGCGTGACTAATGTGTGGAGCGGACGGACACACACGAGAAGGTCGCGCTGGAAAAAAAAATTATATATATATATATATAAAGAGATAAAGCAGCTTCCGGTTAGACCGCGTCAAAACGTGCATCACAAACTCTTCTTTCATTTTTATTCTCTCCGCCCACCGTGCACCAGCGAATCGCTCCTTCGGTAGCTCATCTCTCTCTTCCCCTCTTTCTCTCATGAGGAGTGCCAATATCGACGCGATCGTCGACTCACTCCGCAACTGCAGTCTGGCCAGAGCCGGAGGCGACGGGGGAGACCGATCGCCGCCGCACCTCGCCGACTTCGTCGCCGTCGGGGAGATCACGGTGGACCTCAACTCCGAGTCAGCCCTCCCCTGCTATTGGGAGCAGCGCCTCGACATGCGGGTGCCGTTTCCCTTCCTCCATCCGTCAATCCCCTCTTCTTAAATGCTCCAATCATTGATCATAAATGCGCTGACCTTCTCAAAATTCTTTTTTTTTTTTAAGAACCGATCTCGCCGTCAAAATCCTTCCTTTGCCCCCCCCTTCTTTCTCCATCTTGCTTCCTCGCACGAGTCAATATTGGTGTTGTTTCCGTCGATGATAGCAGCTGTCGTGCGTTTCTTGATCTCCATTTTGTGCCCTGCTCGATCTGTTTCTGCATCTGGTCCATGAAACGGCATTAAAGATTTGATTTTTACAGCGTTATAAAGCTTCATCGCTCTTTTTGCAAAAAAAATAAATAATCCTTTTTGTATCGATTTGATCGATCTTGCAGACGGGGGAAATCTATTACATCAATTGGGAGACCGGTATCAAGACGACGGCCGACCCACGCGCTGCCGCCGCTGCTCCGGTCAACTCCTCCGACGAGGAAGCAACGTCGGAGGAGTACAGCTGCGTCTCGTGCAACGGCAGCGCCGATTCCGACGACGAGGACGACGACCACAGCGACTCCTCCTCCAGCGTGTCCTCCGCCTCCCCTCCGCATCCCTCCGTCTCCGCCCATGTCCTGGTCGCCGCCGGTTGCAAGGGCTGTTTCATGTACTTCATGGTGCCCAAGCATGTCGACGCCTGCCCCAAGTGCGGCGGCGGCCTCCTCCACCTCGGCCGCAATGACTCCATCTGAAACATCAAGTTTCCCCCACCAATTTCAATTTTTTTTTTCTTTCTCCTTTTCGTCGATGTAAAATTCATTATAATCATTGCGGTATCACCTTCTTTTAATCAAATCCGTGGCTGGTCTCCGACCTCCTCCAATGCTACATGTACTACCAATGCAATCTCTAACTAAATGCTGCAATATCGCGACGCCCAATGCTTGATATTTGCGGATGTTCTGTAGTTTGACAGTGGAGCTGGGACCAGACGAGGCCCACCCCAAGTACAAAAATATTCCCTCGCTTTCATCTCGTAGCAAAATTAATGCAACTCTGCACACTAATTTCCAGCAAAACTTCAACATTCGACAGTAAAAATACACCTTTCTTCTTCCTTCGCAGGCCTTAATTATACGGGTCTACATTTAAATTTAATTAGCAAAAACAACACATCAAGCGTTGCGTGAAAGAAGCTAATGGAGAAGCTGAACGTTGAGTAGTTGAGACAAAGTGGGCTTTCCTTGGTTTGGCAGAAAGGAATCTGGTCAGAGGAGAAAGGCGTTGAGTGCAGAAACAGATTACTCTACAACACGGTCCAACAACCTGTTCCTCTCTGCATTTGTATAGAGAGAAGCACAGACAGAGAGAGAGAGAGAGAGAGACAAAAATACCTCCAGCGCGTAGCCTGCCCTTTTTGCCTAGCGAAAGGAACAGGACTTGCGACAGAAGCAACGCTGTCTGCTGCTGCATCTTCTCTTCCATCCTTGGGATGCTTCATGAGTTGGTATGGTTCACTCTGGTTAATTTGCTCCGCTGGTTACTGTTTTGCATCATGGCCGAATGATGAACTCCTGAGTGTCTCTCGGTCTCTTTTTCCCCCCTGAGAGACAACTCTTCCTTGGCTCTTCTCGGGTTTCGTCTCTCCGGATTTATATGAACATATCATATCATATGTTACACTCATGGACCCAGCTACGACATTACAGCACAAAATTATTGTTGTGGTTTCACTCGAGCAAGAGCTAGCGAAGAAAGTACTTCAGTTAATTCTCTTCCATGGAGTTCTCAGTTCCCTGGTTTCTGATCTAATGCACTGTCGATGGAAGGGCAAAGAGAGATATATGCACAGTGGCCAAACTTCAATCAAAGTGGGTAACTGTGGACGACGAGCATCGCTTCAAGAATATTGCCTCAATGATGTGGGTTTTAATTTGTTGATATCTGAAACTTTTTTCAGAGTTCAGAAGATTCCCATATCGTTTTCTTTAAAATCATCTTTTGTATTATATGTAGGAAGCCAATGATCTGGATTCTTCAAACCTTTTAATTCTCAAGTTCTAGCTTGTTAAACCATAAAACATACAAATTAAATGTAGTAATTAAGATTAGGGTTCGTCGGAACGGACGCAGAATGTTCGGAACGGGTATTCTGGAACTGGAACGTCTTATGTCGTTCTAAATTTCTGGCTCAGACCGTTCCATGGAAAAGACACTAACTACGGGAAAAAAAAATTGACGAAGCTGAGGGAAAAAAGGAAAAGACGGTGTTCCGGCCGCTCCGAAACGAAAGAATAGTCGTTCCGGAACGGAAACGCAGGAGTCCGCGACCGCGATCGTTCCCGTTCAAACGAACCATGATTAAGATGGCTCGAATCTAAGTACACGTACAGAGTTTACTTGCCCTTCTCTCTTTCTCGGCACAGTACAATAGTAATAGTAAAAAAGGAAATGACTTTCTATTCAATCAAATTTTAAGATATATATATATATATATATAAAAAAGATCTCATTCTCCTGTGCGCATGAACAGTGATTTCATTGTTCATCAATGCACGATGAACAGTGAAATCACTGTTCATTATGCTTAGCGAGGTCGCGCGTGACACTCTATTAAGAATGAACCTATATATATATATATTCATTAAAATTTATTTATATTTTTTAAATTGATTTTGACGATGAATAAAAAATTAGTTATGGAGTTTGCCCTATAAATAGACAGCCAAAAAAGCATGATTTTCAAAAAAAAAAAATTAATTTCTTCCTTTTTTTTTTCTTTTCAAAATTCGAATCCCGTTACCGCTCTGACAACCTAAACTACCCGGTGGTCCTGCATAACAAATTCACCCGCACGATTATTGCCAAGCTTGCTGATAGCGTCGGCCTATGTCGAGTTACATGGAAGGTAAGGAAGTGAGTGAGTGATAGTCCCATCGCTCGTTCATATTTCTTCTTCGGGTAACTTTGTCTCCAATCCGCGAATGCCCGATCGTTTGAAATCCTACGGATCTATTCGGTGAAACCCTAGGGATCCTCTCCAGTGTCGGTTCTTCTAGGCATGGCATCGGCCAGGACTCCCTCCCATCGGTACGCCTCCGTCGACTCGCGTTCCTCCTCTAACCCCTCCCCTCCTTCCTCCGGTCGCAAGAATTCCGGCGAGAATCAATCCTACTTGCGCCGCCTTATTGGAAATGGAGGACGCCGAGGAACCTCAGATTCTGTGCTTGCAGCCGCACCCCAGATCGAGAACTACTCTGGAGCTGTCGTTACGGCACGGGAGGCCAAGAGCGGACGTAATAACTTCGGGAGCTTGGTGAAGAAGCTCGTGGAGAAGCGGACTAACTCGAAGCTGGGATCGCGGGATCGCTTGGTTCTGGCTGTTCCAGATGATGTGATAGCGAAGGAGCTCGAGAAGTACTCTAAGGGCTCGCATTTCTCGGCCTTGTCGAAGAAACTTTCCAAGAAGGGTGGAGCAGCGGAGAAGGCGCTTACTGAAGTCAAGACGAACACGCGGACGTTGGCGATGGTGTTGCGCAGCGAAAGGGATCTTCTCGCCCAAAACAAGGAGTACGAGGCAGAGATCTCAGAACTGCGGCTTCTTATGGAGGAGAAGAATAGAGAAGTAAGCACATCTGCTATTCATGATAAACAGATTATCCTTTTGTTTTGTTTTTTTTTGTTTTTGTCAAAAACGACAAAGCAATCCATTGATACAATCACACTCCTATGGTCATCATTGTTTAATCTGCTTGAAAACGGGAAACGCGTTTTCTGCTAGTTAAAATGATTTATCAGATTGTTGGCATCGTAGCATTATCATACTATGTGGTTGTATCGATTTGCTTGATCAATTATCTTTATTTTTCTCTGTGCAGGTTGAGAAATTGAAAGACATGTGCTTGAAACAGAGAGAAGAGATAAAGGCATTAAAGGATGCCATACTCTTTCCGGATGTTATAAATTCGCAACTGCAGGAGCTGCTAGAAGAGCAAGATTTTGAGTTGAAACAGGCAAAACAAGTCATTCCAAACCTTCAAAATCAGGTTATATCTCTCACTGGACAGCTCCAGTGCCTTGCAGTAGATCTTGCTGAGGTAATTGTTGCCTCTTAAGTGATCTTAAATTACCTGCAAGTGATTTTATGATTCTGATAGATGGAGGGAGCATACTTTTTTATGGTCTCCACACAAAACCAATCCCTAATATTTGGAACCAAATGTTTAGCTAGTCCAGATATGAATTGTTAAAGTTGTGATACTGTTTGTATAGACACAATATTTTCTGTTTCTGAAGAGCTAGATTCCTACCTTTAAGTCATGATGAACATAAGTGAGCATGTTGAAGTTAGGATATTCTAGTCTATTAGTTTTACATTTATCTCTATCTATTTAGAAGGCGTCCTCTTCCCAGTAATTTTTTGATAGGATGAGCTTCATCCTAGTTTAACATTTATAAACTGCAAAAATCAAAGACATAAAAATTCACAAAAAATGAGTTCAAGATATAACATGAGTTGTATATTTCACTTGTGACAAACTTGGTTATGTATGTTAAGACTTAGGAGGGAACCCAATCCCACTAAAATTTCTAAGGCACTAAGGTGGGCGAGAGATTTATTGCTTTTCAAGATTTAAAGATGTAGGACTAAGAGTTGAAGTTCTCTCCTCACTTCCTACTCTTTAACTGAACCCTCGGGCCCAAAATCGATAGAGGTGAAGCTTTATCTTTGTACTATGTTAAAGTTCTTAAGTGGAAGATCTCTTAGTATTTAAGCATATTTTATGGACCCTCATCAGCAAGTATGAGATTAAGAGGTTGAGTTTCCTCTCCTTCTCGCTTCTTACTTTATTTACAATGTCCATGGTAACATATCCCCACCTAGTGGGATAAGGCTTGGTTATTGTTGTCCATGGTAACATAAAAAAGAAACTATTTATTCACTCCCTCCCCTTCTAACCATCCAAAAGTCCGTTGCACTCACAAGTCTAACCTTTATTAACGTATAAAACTTAGCTAATAGATGCGTAACTTATCTTTTAGTTATTAGAATACCCGTGTAGCATTGTCTGTTATAATTGAGAAAGAGATTAACTTTGACCTTTGGAAGATCAAATCAAGCAAGGATCAACTGCAATCTGCCAAACCTGCTCCTTTAGACCAAGGCAATGAAGCAAGCCTAAAGAAGGGCGAAACCTCAACGAGAATGAAACCGCAACTCAACCAATAGGATTCTACAAGCAAAAGAGATTGAAAACACCAATGGATTTCCATAAGCTAAAAATACTAGATCCAAACAAATAAGACCTTCAAAACTCTCCGTCTATAAAATACAAAGATGCGTACAACAGAGAAAGATAGCCTATGTCACCCTATAGATGGAAATATAACTCTAGGTTAGAGAGATATTATGAAGACAACTTCAACCATAAACTTTGATTTAGCCTTCTAATGATTCTTAATGATCCATTGACACTTGGGTGTGAGTATACAAGAGTTAGAGATGTTTTCATGTGTGTTTTAATGCTAAAAGAGCCATTAAAATAGCTTATAAATTAGGCCCCAATGGTCATATTCAATCTTAAGTTGCTTTACGTTGTCCTTAGTTTTGGTAATTTGACCATTGAAAGCCAACATTCAAATTCAGGTTGACCTATAAAAGTCTTAGGTCATCTCAGCTAACTTAGGCCAACTTACCTTTGAACAAAATGTTTCCTAGGTCAATCTTCCATAAACCTTCATTTGACCTTTAGAAGGTATGACTTTCATGATTTACCTACCTAGTTAGACCAACCACACTACACTGCTTAGGTTGACCTAATTTCATGCTGGATGTCTAACTCTCAGGATATGCCATCTTGGTTGGCATATTAAAAACCATAAAACAATCAACCTTCATCGCAAACATTAGACATCTAACACAGGGTTACCTAAAAACTTCTAATGTCACCTTATACTATAAATATAAGCTCTTAAGGTAGCAGCCCTCTACCTAGAGCTAAACCCTATCTTTACATTAGCTCACCTGAAACAAACTCAAAAAATACATTATGACGACTTGGGTCTTCAGTTTGATTCGGTCCTCAAGCTTCATCCATCATTGAGGTAGATGCTTCACACCGCTCTATGCTCATTCTAGAACATATCTTCAAATATGAATAACCTTGAAAGTCCATATGTGCATTATGAAAGACAACCCATTAACTTGTCAAACATGAGAGCATGTTATTAAGCTTCATCAAAAGAGCAACCAACTTAATCACCTAAAGAATTTAGTTTGGTTATGCACTAGTGGGTATATAATAATGGAATCAAAGTAGGGATGACAATACATACCTAATAATCGCTGCAAACTTGGATGCGGGTATCCTTATAATTAGGTTTCAATCAATCCAATTTTTCTTAAAATTGCAAGAATTTGCATGTTATACAGGGTTAGATCTGTACCTGTAGGTTTGAGTACTTATTTATGTATTCGAGTGGGGTTTGGAGTTTGGAAGAGTACAAATCTGAAGCAGGAATTTAATATGGGTTCAATAGCAAGTAATATTGAAGTCATCAAGACATGTGTATTTACCATCAGGTTAATCCTGAAATTTATGGTCTGATACCTTGGAACTTCACTTTTTATTCTTCTTTCCAATTTTTTTTTTTTTGTGAATAAAGTAGATAATCTTCTGAAGCATAAATGTCTATCCAACGTGATTGGGATGAACAAGAAAATAGAGTGGAAAGAAGAAACTAAAATGCTCACTTCCGGTGATAGGGATTGAGAGATGACTTATAATTTATATTTTAATTCATCAATTAGGAGATAGTAGTAAAATTCTGACATGATACGTGATGCATTATGATTAGTTTAGTCACGTGTATGTATTACATTTTGAAGATCATACAGATATCTTTTAGGTGTTTGGCTTTAAGTTCTTGGAGTTTACTGTCGTAGCAGGTGAAGGCTGATAAATATGGTGTTCAAACATTCTCAGATAGACATCTAAGCTCTCCAAGAACCCCAAAATTTTATCAGGAAGCTGCCAACCAATTGGTATGGTTTTGTTCTGTACATGCCCTTTTAAGCATGCAGTTATAAGCAAACAAAAGGAAAAAAAACATAGAACTTGCTTTCCTAACATTAGTAGATTCACATCGTTCAATGAGATTATATATTTTCAATGAACAATCCAAGCTTGAGAATGGCTATTTTCACGCATTTCCTCAGGAACATAGCTCTGGAGATTATATGGCTTCTGAACATGGAAGCCCGGATGATATGTTCCTCAAGGATTTAAACCCGTGTTTGACCCCATGCTTTTCGAAAATGAAGTCCCAGGTAATAATTAAGTGACGATAAAAAGTCTTTATCCCCCACGTGGCATTATTTCTGCAATTTTGCTTTTTCTGTATTCAAGTTTATTTGTCCCAAAAGGTCTTGATTCGTTTCTAACTTGCGAATGCACCTTTTTTCAGGAAAGGGATGAATTGGTTTATGGCTCTTCCGAAAATGGTAGATTGTTCAGGGATGGCACACAGTTGACCGGAAATATGCTTTGTGCTTCCAATGGAGGAACGCTGTCAAAGAGTTCAGTACATCGCCTGAGCCCTAGCTTAGGTAGCAATAGCTCAAAGAAGGTTTACAAATCCGATGAAAACAAACATTTGATTGTAAAACCACATTATCCAAATCTTTCCTAAAATCAAAGATTATCTTTCTTCATTTGTAATTGTCTCTACTTTTTTTAACAGCTGTTTCCAAATTCCTTTGTATTGTCATTGTATCGGTTGCGTGCCCATGCAGAAGTTGTATTGACATACAAGGAAGAAGTTTTTGTTGCAAATATGAGTTACAAGTTGCATGACATGATCATCTTTTGTTAAGTTGGTCTATGCCAGTGATATGCAATGATTTCTTGTTTTTTTAATGAGATTATTTAAGATGAAATAAGAGGCTGTGAGTTCCATCTGATTTGGGCGGACATAACAAATTAACTTGAACTTGCTCAAGAAAAAGAAAATATTTTTTAATGAAATAAATAAGAAAATGCTTTTCACCGGGTTTTTTTTTTTTTTTGGAGCTGATCCACTTGTTTTAGGATTCGAACTGAATGCAGATGGTGGTAGTTTTTTTTTTATTTGCACTAAGGTATCTAAATTGTTGGTCTAATTAATCTCTAGGTATGGCTGATTTGATTTAACGGATTATCGAGATGCCTCACCAACAGTTGAGTCGGATAAAGTTGAAGTTCAAATAGTCTCTATTGACCATCAAGGGTAAATTAGGAAAGCGTTTGTAATTTTTTCGTGATTCAGTCCAAACTTTACAGTCACGTCATCTTTGAACGACGGTTCAACGCTGAAGTCGTACTCCGTCCATCGAGCAAACTCTTGGACCCCAAACTCGTTCGAATAGATTTTTTCTAAATTCGTCATCGAATGATGTCGCAACATAGAATCGAACTGTGTTCTCCTGTAAAATATCTCTCCACTTTTATCGCAATATCGTGCCCCTAGGGACGAAGATGGTAGCACTTTTGCATATAGCCAACGCGCGAAGATGGTGGCACTTTTATCAAATTTTTTAATAAAAAACAAAAAAAATGAATTGATAAAAAATCGAATAATTAAATTGAATATTGAATTTTTTATCAATTATGATGACGATCATGGAGCTCGAGATAAACAGTTGATTAATTAATATTAATCAGTCGATTGATATGATAAATTAATTGACTGAATTCTAGTTCAATTTAATTAGTTTAATTAATTATTATTTTTCAAAATCCAACCAAATAAATCGATAAAATTAATATTTATAAATAAATAAAATTTTGAAACCGAACTTTTTGATTCCATCGATTCAATTTATTCGATTTAATCGAATTTTTTGCTCACTCCTCCTTGTATAACGACAAACGCTCCTCGGTCTCGAACCGAACCGGTGTAACTGAAACCCTAAACTCTAGCGATATCCCGATGGCGAAGCCGACAGCCTCCTTGGAGAAGATTAAGGAATTCTGGAACTCCCAGATCAACGACGAGGCCAATTGGTCCTTCAATTTGGTAATGTCAGCGTGCTTGTTGTTGATATAGATTCTATATTCAATTTTCTTCCTCCTTACATTTTTTAGTATAGTAAGAAGTCTAGATCGGAAGTTATGACCTTATTTATGTACAATCGTTTGTAATGGAGAAAATCTAAATTGTTTATGAGATAACGTCGCTACGCGGGAAGTGATCGTTTGGCATTTTTTTAAGTTCTTCACAAGTTTATGCATTTGTTAACTGGATTATCTACTTTTTAGTGCAAGTATACATAAATTTTCTATAATTATTGCATATGTGATTGGAGCGGTGGATACTGCTCCATGATCATCAGCGAAATGTTGCATTCATCCCACTCCTTATTGCATCGTAAACTTGCAAGAATTTGTGTTGGCATACTTCTTTGACTTGACATAACTTATCTGTGCGATGCTATTTCAACAAAAGAATGATTATTTGGAATGAGGAATTGAACACATATAAGATCAGCATACAGTCGAGCATTGGAGATCAGTTAGCATTTTCGATGTTGTGAATGATTTTGTGAAGTGTCGTAGGACATGCCTACTTTTAGTTACTTTGGCAGATACCAGTATGTATTTCATGTGCAAAGAATTTCCTCTATATAGCTGCATCGATTTAATTTACAGTCTTTTCAGACAAAAGATAAGCTAGTACCGTTAATGTTGTCCCCATGGGGATGGCGTGGTGGCTAACGCACGGCGGTACTTAGGCATGAGTCGATTTCGGAGGAGGTCTAAAGTCCTTTCCTGGATTCAGACGACCTCCACGTATTCTGGCCACCACGTCAAGGCTCATAGGGTCCTCCATGATTTACCTCCCTTACAATGACCGTGGGATAGACCGGTGGGGGCCGTTAGGTTGGCGGTTCCAACCTTTTGCAATTAATGTTGTTAATGTTTTGTAAGGTTGTGGTGTAGAACATGCCTACTTTCAATTATTTTAGCAGCTACAGTTTATGAATATACAGCTCTATATGCTCAATGCATGTTCCTTTAGATAACTGCATAAATTTAACAAATATGACACTCCATCAACTGAATAGTATTCCCTTGTTTTGCAGTTGGTTTTACCTTGCTCTTTAACCTTTTAAGTAAAAAAAAAAAATCATCTTTTGTTCGTAGTTTATGGGATTCATTGTATCCTGTAATTTTTAATGTACATATGTAGTATGCATAATGGATGAATTTTAGGAAAAAGCTAAGATCTAAACTATCTATTCATTTTTTGAGCAGTATCCTATGAATCTTTCTGAAGGATTAACTCTTAAATGAAACATTGCACGCTTATGACTGTCTGAAACAACGTTCCTGACGTTTTCATAATATTAAAGATGAACACCTGCATCGAGTAACTTTGACATCTAACTTTTTATTGGATCTGCATATATTATCAGATGATATATATTATCTGGGTTGTAGGCGATGAACTCGAGTGCCTATAGATGATATTTAAATTTGAAATGTAAAAAGATGCACAGATCAGACAATACAGTTTTTTTTTTTTTGGGAAAAATTGTTGAGCTTATAATTAAATGTATTGTGCAGAAATTTCTACGTGCGGTTGGCTTGTTTGGTGGATCTATATTGATAATGCGAAATTTTGGAGATCTTATGACTATCTGAAGAGGTCATGAATTATTTTCTAGTCAGCTGCTTTGGTTCAAGGACTGGCCCCAAATTGTTAGTCGGCCTCTCCTTTTTCCTAGGATTTTCTGTGTTCGATGTCATCCACCTTTTTGGCTGGGTTTATCGTCGATATTAATTCTTATCAATAACATTTTGGAGATCAGATACCATATGGCAAGTATGAATCTCTTGATATAATCAGAATGTACTTGTTTTCCATCTTATTCTCTATCTGTATTTATTTCTGAAAAAAAAAAATCAGTTTTTCTTTTCTTTTCCTTTTCCAAAGAGAAGAATCATGAAAATTAAAGGAGCTGAGATTTAATTTTGTCGTTCTTATTCTGATTGGTGATTGTTTTATATCTCGTGATTCAAAAGGAAAAAAAACATTATCAGATGAAAGAGAAAAAAAATTGAGGATGGATTCATAATTTATCTATAGATTGTTTTATCATAGATTAATTCTGATTCGATTTTTAATTTAGTTAAAATTCTCATCTTATTGTGCTTCGAGCACAAAAGCTTGCTTCCGGCTTGTGATCTTTGCATCAGCGTAGTAGCTATTGCTTGTAATTCTTGTGCTGATTTAAATAAGCATCGCCGTAGTTTTTGCATCAGGTGCATTATGTACAGTTCGTAATGTTCTGTTATCTTTCCACGAATGTATTTGAAATTACTGCCATTTTCTTCATCCTCCTCAGTATTCGTTTGGCCTTCTTTTACCGTTGTTGTCAGATGATGCAGTTGAGATTCAGTCGACTCTTCGAGAACTATAAGCGGACAATAGCAAATAGGTTAGACACGAGTTGACTCGTTATCGATCAAGTGCTTCTTTATTGGATCGGATCGATTCCTATCGGATAAGCAACTAATTCAATCAGTAATAATTCGAACCGAACGTATCTCTGCACTGATCGAGTTCAAGGCTTGCTTTTTTCCATAACGTCACGAGACATTTTTACTCACTGTGCTGAGTTAATTGCCATACTAAAAATTTTGTAGGAAATTGTGGAAGTTTTCGATCAAACATCAAATAAATTGCTCGTTTTTGGTGCTAGAAATATTTTTTTTATCGTTAATATATACAGATTGATCAGCTGTGTGTGCTACGCTGCATGACTCGTGTATGATAGTATTTCAATCGTCCGATCAAAATTGCAATTGCACAGTAATGAAAAACGTATAGTGTTTTTTTCGCGTGATTTCACCGTTGTCGTCGCTGATTCACCGTCGGTCGGCCAGCCTTCCGATCGGAATCCGACCGTGATTCAATTAAAATCCGACCGCGATCCGGCCGGACTTCGGTGCCGGTCGAATCGTCGTCGGATTCTGGTCGAATCGGAGCCGGAATCTGGTCTTCCGCCGGCGAGATCGACGACGTCGAGGCGCACACGTACTATGCATTTCCTCGTCGTGCACAGTCGAATAGCAAAACAACGCTCAATGGATCATCTCTCTCTCTCTATATATATATATAATTCTGATATCATGCGCGATCGATTTCTACGCGCTCATGCGCTCCTCGACGACAACGCGTCACTGTCGCCATCGCCGCCGCGTCGTCCGGCCATCGCCGGCTGTCGGACCGGACGCGATCGACACGTCACTCGCCGACGGTCCGACGGGGAGAGTTTACCAGCCGATTAGCATCGGATTCGCCGCTAACCCCGTAATTTCACGGCGAAGGAAGCGGCCGATCGGTCGCTGGCCCGGTCCCCGGGCAATCGCGGCGGATCGTACCCCTATATATATATATATATATATTTGATATTTTGAGCATCGTTTGCAGTGCGATTCGTGCATGATAATTTCTCCACCGTATGATCGATCACGATTGCATAGCGAATGGAAAATGTACAGTGTTTTCTCCGCTGCAATTTTACCCGCACACAGCTCGGATTCGTTGACAGTCGATCGAATTCCGATCGGAATCCAACTGCGATTGCTACCGCCAGTGGTGCGCCATTAACAACCGCAATCGCGGTCGTTTTCGGCCATAATCCAGTCGCAATTCAATCAGACTTCGGTGTCGATCGGATCGCGATCGAATCTCAACTGCGATTCGGTCGGAATCCGACCTCCCACTAGCAAGTTCGAGCAGACATCGGGCATAGTTATTGTACATTTCCTATTCGTCGCGCACGGACGCACAATAACAGACACTCAGGATATCAAAACTATATATATAACAAATAAAAAAAATAGACGATAATAACAATATCATAAGTGAAGTAATACAAAACACAACTAAATTATAATCCGTGGTATAAAATGGAAACAATACCATAAGTCAAGTAAACAACGATAAATCTTAATAAATATATAAACTAACATGTATAATATAATGACAAAAATGAGAATATGCAATGGTACTCTTTATAATCACATGAGCAACATATATCAATATATAACATACAATATCATGTCTTAAACACACATAACATATCAAAAATATAATACAATATATATCATAAGTATATGACACACTAATCATATGCATATGTATGGTCAATGTGGATTCGTTACTCCTTGTACTACTATCTTTGAGTGGTCATGTGGGTGGACATGACAATTTCAAAGAACTCCTGCTACTATTATTTTCGAGTGGTCGAATATGCATGTCAAAGAGATTTTTGTCTGCATGCAACTCCAGCTGCCACTACTGCAAGTGGTCGAGTGGTCATATTATAAATAGTTACAAGCACCTCCAACTACGACTACTTCAAGTGGTCAGGTAGATAAATATATTCGACGACACTCTCAACCATAAAGGAGACCTTGATCACCATTATACATATCAATACAACGATTAATAAAAAATTAATAGTCATTCACACATAGTCATATTTATGCAACAGGAATATTAATATAAATAGAAGTATCAGTTATAAATAATATACATAAAAAGAACTGATATAAATATGGATAGCAAAAAACACTATATAAATATTAAATAGATCATATCTAACACGTAAGTATCTATTTGTTATAGATAGATTTGATACGGATTTATTTTTTCTATGAAACACGTTGTATTTTGTAATAAATCATATTTATTGTTGATAAAAAAAGAAAAAGAAAAAAGGAGTGGTTCCGCGCCGTCTTATTTTTGGAGTCTCCTAATCCTTCTCCTACCCTGGAGCCCAATGATTGTCGTCCACTCACGGCACAGGCAAACAATTGGGTAGAAAATTGCCATCGATTCATTTCCTTGCGCATCACGGAGAGGAGGGACGATATAAACCCGATATTGTGCGACCGGGAAGAGATGTAAACCCTGAAATAAACTCAAATCGAACCCTAGTTTGTCAGCGGAACCCTTGGCGGCTGGCGGCGAATCATCCGGCCCCTCTTCTGCATCTCGTATCTTCTCCTCGTCTTTCGAGGTTCTCGTTCTCGATCTCTGTCTGATTCAGGTTCGCCGGTTCTCTTTACTTCCCTTCATTTTGATTCCTGGTTCTTTTTGCGATGTCGTTGCGCTTCAATTGTATAATTTTACTTCCTGGTAGCCATAACCCGAACAAGTTTGATATTTGGTGCATGTGTGGATGATTGGAAAAATTGGTCCTTTCTTCTTATTCTGATTCTCCAGTGTAATTTAGTTTTATTCTGTATGTTGTAGGTGTCTATAAATTTCGCAGCAACTACCGAAATGGCTACTCGTAAGTACTAAACCTCTGCTCTACAATATAATTATTGGTTTATTTGTTTTTTCTAACGAAGGTGTAGTTGCCTGACTTATGCTGTTTAAACAGATATGTAGTTTGATGTTGATATGTATATGGAGTAGCTTGGCATGACTTCGTAGATTTTTGAAGTGTTTTGTCTAATACGCCATTGATATTTAGAAAGAAGTCAGGATGCCTTATCATTGTTTGCAGCATGCATCCGTTCATGGATTATGGTTTGTAATTAAAATAGGAGTTCAGACCTATGATACATAAAACGAACTTTAAAGGCAGAAGTGGAAATTTACTCGTGCTAGATGTTTGACTTCTTCTCTACTTTGTTCGTGTTGGATTCACTTTATTTATACCCTCCTGAAGCTAATGCATGCTGCAGTCAATGTACTTGAGAAATATTGAGATGCTTAAATTTTTATAAGAGGCCCTAAAGAAATGACCATAGCTCCGTTTCTGCAGGCATTCAGTTTGAGAACAATTGTGAGGTTGGGGTATTCTCTAAGCTGACAAATGCCTACTGTTTGGTTGCCATTGGAGGATCAGAGAGCTTTTACAGGTTAGTGTTTGCAAATGGAAAAAAAGAATACCACTTATGTTTACTCAGTAACAACTTTATGGTTTGTTGAGGCAGCGTGTTTGAGTCTGAGTTGGCCAATGTTATCCCTGTGGTCAAGACCTCTATAGCAGGAACTAGAATTGTTGGACGACTTTGTGCTGGTAAGTGCTAGGACACCTTTTCATGTCTGTTATAACTTGCATGTCTCTAAATTTTAGCATTCATTCGCTTCAATGCAGGAAATAAGAATGGGCTTCTTTTGCCTCACAACACAACAGACCAAGGCAATTTCCTCCTCCCCCAAATTACTTTCTTTTTTTTGGGATAATCTTTCATTTTTGATAGTTTTTGTTTTGCTCCTATTTGTTATCAACATGACTGTGAAACATTTTATAAATTACTTACCCCTGTGTGTCATTGATGTAAAAATCACAAGATCAATTTGTGGATTCTGTAATGCTACTTATATGATCACTTGTGAATGATTAGGTTTAACCACCAAAGATAATGGAAATTGTATATTAAATATGAACTATCATGGAAAATCTGGGAACTTGTTGTAGTGATGGGTATTAAACACAGAAAAGTGGGGGGCATTTGGAATTATAGGGATATCTGAGGAAATGGGGATCCATATAGGGCAGTAGTATGTAAGCCTACACTTTGTTATTGGGGGCAACATTGTTATTCTTAATGATCCTGAGGCTGGCACTAGCAACTTAGTCGAGAATTTTCTCTGAAGAGACAACTTAAAAGACTACAATTCACTTCTAAGATGAATTGGTAGTGTAACTATGAGGTAATATGCTGGTTGATCTGAAATTCTTCGATCACTTCTATTTCTTGAGATATATAACATATGAGGTGAATCAGAATAAATTTTAGGTTTATGTAAGATCTCCTTTGGTTTTTGAGGGGCTGTACGATCGTTCTCCAAGATCCTATGCCTGAGCCACGTTGAATGCAATTTAGCAAATTAATAAGATTTTCTGTAGACACACTGACATGAAAGAGTATATTATTCAATGTGCATAAGGTTTGCTAGTGACCTATAAGGGTTAACCTGTCGGTTAATCTGTAGTTATTGCTACTATTTGATGGAAAGAGAGAACATTGTGGTGATAAATGTGGAATTGCTCCTACTTGTGGGTGCACTAGAATGTTATCAGTCAGAAATACATTTGAAGAGATAAATAAAAAATATATTTGATGAGTTAACCGCTTAACATCCTTGGTTGATAAGCTTTATATAGTTGATATGAAGACTTGCACAGCTTGTTTGTTGTTGAACTGTCTTAAGATGCATCCAATATGACAAGAGTATGTGCAACACTATAGTAAGTATTTACAGTGAAGAAACATGCATTAACTGAGTAGCTAATTCTTCTGCCTGGAATGGAGCTTTAGTGATCAATATTCACGTCCATTAATCACATGTTTAAGGCATGTTACAATTGTCAGACGGATTCCAGATCTGGAGCCTGGAGGGCAGTTGACCCAGCAGCTTTGTTTCAATGAAAGAAGAAAATTTCATGATTTATTATTCATATAACTCGTGGTTTATTAACAGTTCATGTAGAGAAAAATCAGCAAAATACTTATTTGATTGCCTACAGTTGTAATTGAGAGCATTGTCTAAAAAATCATCTTATGTTTATTGCTATTTAGAACTACAACATCTGAGGAACAGTCTGCCTGATAGTGTGGTGGTCCAGAGAATAGAGGAAAGGCTATCTGCTTTAGGCAATTGCATTGCCTGCAATGACCATGTTGCTCTTACGCATCCTGATCTGGATAGGGTAAGTTACTTTCTCCATTTCAAGATCAGGGGCTATTAGAAACTATCAACGTAAGCAGAAGTCTTGTCAATCCTCATGCTCCTGTTGTCTCCTGATGCTCACCCATATAGTTCCAATTAGGTAAACCTCTTTTCTGTCTTTCAGGAAACTGAAGAGCTCATTGCAGATATACTCGGCGTCGAAGTGTTTAGGCAAACAATTGCTGGAAACATACTCGTGGGGAGTTATTGTACATTTTCGAATAGAGGGGGGCTGGTTAGTTTCTGAGCAGCAGGAATTGTTCTTGCTGGATTTACCATTATCCTTCATCTTCTGCTCTGTGACTGAAACATGAATACAGGTACACCCGCATACATCTATCGAAGACCTTGATGAACTGTCAACACTTCTCCAAGTCCCACTGGTTGCTGGAACAGTGAACCGAGGCAGCGAGGTCATTGCTGCCGGAATGACTGTCAATGACTGGACTGCTTTTTGTGGATCTGACACCACTGCAACTGAGCTCTCTGTCATTGAAAGTGTCTTCAAGCTAAGAGAGGCACAGCCAAGCTCTATTGTAGATGAGATGAGGAAATCCCTCATCGACAGCTATGTGTGAGATCTTGAGATTCTAGTTGCAGGAAGAAAAGAATAGTTATAGCTTGGTTAACTGTATGTTATCGCCTAATGAGCTGCTTCACTCGGTAGTTGTTTATGCCTGGATAATATCTATTGTTACTTTGCATTTGGATATGAATCACTTCCAATGCTATTTGAATTTGAAGTCTGAATTCAGACACCCTCAAAATTATTATAGATCTAAAAGCCTGTTAGTTGCAGGCTCTATTGCAGTATTGGTTGTGGGAAGTGGTTAGAGGAGCTGTGTTTACTTTCTACTGAGGAAAGGACAGAGAAGGGGCAATGGTGAATCATATAGCAACTGAGACGATTACTTTGATAGTAGAAAGGTCATGTTTGGTTATTCTTCTTGTTTAATCTGTTCATCCCCCTTGTTTACTGGAAGATGATCTATGGCATGATAGATAGAAATGGTGAGAGGAATGGCTGTCTAACATGCAAGTGAGAATTACCAAATGCCCTTCGGATCCACCTAAATCAGTCACCCTTCTACTTTAAAAAAAAAAAAAAAAAAAAAAAAAAAACATAGCTATCCAAGTATTATTTTAGAACAGTAATTAGTTGAAATAATAAGCAATTTTGGATGATGGGTATAACAATTCAATTATCTCATCAATTTTTTAAAATGAGTGGATGAGGGATCCAATGATTCAGATGAGATTTAGATGAAGTACCTTTTATGGTGGGTTTGATTCGGAATAGTTATAAATAATTTTGATTATCTATCTAGATTATTTATTATAATCTTATTTGGTTCAAGGTTTTGGTTGTTTTTGAAGTAATATATTATAATTATCATGTAAATAAATGAGGTTATCCATTTCGAAATCACATTACCTTAGAAAATGAAGGTTTTATTGGATTTGTTAATAATATTTTATTTTCAAAATTATCTTTCAATTTTTAACAATTAGGACAAAAATACCTCTAAAATTCTATTATCACTTTACTATAATAAAACCCTCAGTGTCATCGGCCGACCATCATCGCACGCCCATCGCAGTCGCCGCCGATCACCGCTATCGTTCATCGCTTGGCCGACCGCCACCGCCATCGCTTGGCCGATCGCCACTGCTATCGCTTGGCCGACCGCCACCGCGCATCATCGCCGCTACCGATCCACCATCATCGAGTGTCGGGCCATCGCCGATTGATCGCCACTGTCTCCGCCATTGATCGATCGCCATCGCCGCTCTTATCGTCGTTGTCGTGTCAGTCGATCGAAATCTTATATTTGAATCAAGGATAATATAGTAAAATATTAAATTAAATTATATCTTACCATCTCCAAACAAATAAATTTTTATTATATTATTTAAAATAGAACCAAATAACATAAATTATACTATATTCTTCGTAATCTTGATTACGTAATTATCTTTTTGTATAAAAGATTGGAACCGTCATCCTAGAGGCCCCTACCAGCCCGCCCCCGAGCCATCATAAGGAAGGTAAATCACGGTAGACCTTTGACCCTTTGAGATTAGTATTAGCGTGAAGGGATGAAGCGCCGAAACTCGCTTTGATTGATCGATCCGTCGTTAATTCAGACAACTTCAGTATCATGTGCTCTTCACTTCATGGAGACTAATTTTATCGAAATCTTGATAGATAATCTTAACCAAACACCACCTTCATGTTAAAAAAAAAAAATCTCAGGAGTTTTAAAAGAAAAATGCCCTTTAATTTTATCAGTAAGATGCTTAATGGAGGTCTAACCTGGGGTTATCACCAAAAATTAAAAAAAAAAAACACACGCACACACACAAATATGATTGGCCAATAGATATACAATTAGACAAAAGAAAATAAAAAGCCCTACACCGAAAACCAAGTCTATTTATCGACGCCATAAACATCATAACTTTATATTCCATGCCCGATACGAAGAACGAGCTTAGACCCCTTCTCAATTAATTTCACCTGCCTTGCCCCAGTGGGTTGCTCATTAGAGTCGACTCGTCGTCGCCCATGGCGGCTCCGTCGTCGCGAAGGTGAACAGGTTCTCCGTCGAGCGGGATGTGGGTGGCACTTTTGTCGGTGGGATCGTCGACGGCCTGCTGCCCCACACCCGCCTCCTGGAGCTGCAGCGCGTACTCCAGGTTCCAGAGCACGTCGCCCATGGACGGCCGGTCCACCCCGCACTCGGCCAGGCACTTCTCCGCCGCCTCCACGTACTTCTTCAGCGACGCCGGGCTGATGGCGCTGGCGATGTGCGGGTCGATGATCTTCTCCAGCTGCCCCCGGCGGTGCCACTGCATCGCCCATTCCGCCAGGTTCACCTGATCCCGCGGCAGCGCCGGGTTGAGCGCCGCCCGCCCGCACAGAACCTCAAACAGCACCACCCCAAAGGAGTACACGTCCGACTTCTCCGTCAGCTGCTGCCGCCGGAAGTACTCCGGATCCAGGTATCCGAAGCTACCCTTCACCGCCGTGCTCACGTGCGTCTGCTCCAGCGACGGCGCTGCCTTCGACAGCCCGAAGTCCGCCATCTTCGCCACCACGTTCTCGTCCAGCAGAATGTTGGTGGTCTTCACGTCGCGGTGGATGATCCCATGTGACGCGCCGGTGTGGAGGTAGTGCAGTCCCCGGGCGGCGCCGATGCATACCTCGAGACGCTGCTTCCATGAGAGCGGCGTCGGGCCGCTGTTGCCATACAAGTGGTCGCGCAGCGGTCCCTTCGCCATGTACTCGTACACCAGGATCATCTCCTTGTTCTCGTGGCAGCAGCCGATCAGCGAGACCAAATGTCGGTGCCGGAGCTTGGACAGCATCTGTATCTCTGTTTGGAATTCGTTGATCCCCTGCTCCGACGACGGATTTCCTCTTTTGATGGCCAATTTCGTGCCTTCGAGCTCGCCCAAGTACACTTTCCCAAATCCACCCACCCCAATCACCGCCTTCTCGTCGAAGTTGTTGGTCGCTTCCTTCATCTCCCCCAGCGAGAAGATCCTCCCGAGCCCCATCGCCCCGGACGGGAACAAATTTGCGTACCCGCTCTTGCACTTGTGCGATCCGAACCGGTCCCTGGAGCTCCCCTTGCTGCTTCCGCTACTTCTCGTGTAGGTCGGGTGCTTCATGTGCACCGGCAGTAGCCACGACGAGATGCTATTGATATTCCTCCAGTCCGCCGGCCGCCGCCTCCACCGGCAGAACATCATAACCACTAGCACCATCGCCACCGCCCCCAGTACCAACCCGACTCCAGACACGATCCGCCGCTCCAGGCTCACCGCCCCTGACCCTCCGTGATATGATCCGTCAACGGAGAACTGGCCGTCGAGGCTTCCTGCTGAGTTGCTCATCTTCATCACCTCGATCCCGTTGAGGATCGCGTTAGGCGTCCCCAAGCCAGAGTTGGGTGGCGGCCCCACCTGGATCGTGATGGCTTTGTTCGAGATGGTGGAAGCGTTCGCCACGAAGTCCTGGTAGTAGGCTACCGAGAGGGCGCCGGTCGCCGTGGAGAGATCGAGGCTGGAGACGCCGATGAGGCCGTTGATGTACACGTTGAAGTAGAGCTCATCAAGGTTCTTGCTCACTATGTCGCAGAAGTGGAGGCGGATCAAATAGGAGAAGGACGGGTCGACGGCGAACTGCCATGTGATGTTGAAGTGCCCCTTGTCGGTGTTCGCGTTCGCCATCTCCTGCGCACTCGCGTACACTTCGATCGGCGCGATCAGCGGCGTCACCGATTCGTCTTCGGGGAATTTAATCTTGCGGGTGGCGACGGAGACATTTTGCGCCGTCTTGAGCTCCTTCAAGAACCATGCGTCGGGATGCCATGTCCGAGAGAGTGTATCATTTGCGGGCGCGATCTCCGGGCCCCCCGCGTTGATCCGGTAGGTGACCTCGAGGGAGTAGTGCCTTAGACCGGTGACCTCGCCCTGGGGGTAAATGCCGGTAGCCGTGTTGGCGATGATGTTGTCCGGCGCCGACACGACCTCGATCGCATTGACGAATGCCATCCGGCCCTTTTTGGGGGAGAAGATGAGCGACACTCTGTCCTCGTTGATCTCGATGAGATACTCCTTGAGGAGAGGCGACGCCGGCGGGGTGGAGGCCGACGAAGGATTGACGTCTTGAAGGAGGACGACGTCGTCGGTTCTGACGGTGAAGGTCGCCGCCGTGAGGTTGTAGCCAGCGTTAGGGAAAGGGAAGAAGTAGAGGCGGATCCAGTGTCGACCGGGCTTCGAGATGAAGAAGCTGTATTTCGACTCTTCCGGGAAGACCCTTGCCGTCAGATACAGAGGGGACACATCCGTCGAATTCGCTGCCGCGGTTGAGTTTTCGGCGACGATCTTGATGTCTTCCTTGGTCGAGAGGTAAGAGGAGGATTGCGATTCTGAGCGAAAGTAACGGCCGTCATCGACCAGGGTCATCTTAGGCGAGCCGCAGTCGAGGAGGTAGTTGTCGATGGGAGAGAACCTCACCGGCGCCAGCTGGGCGGAGGATCCCGCTGCTTTCGCATGCGGCAAGACGGGAGGGGAGATCAAAATAAGGAAGGAGAAGAAAACAGGCGCCATTACTTTTTTCGTCGTCGTCGTCGACCCATATTTCTCACCTCCAGCCATATCATCAGCTACGGTGAGGACGCGGCTGCGGTCAATGGTCGTCGCCGACGTGCATCCTGAAGTACGGCCGGCGAGATGAGTTGCGATCGGTGGAAGGAGAGGAGACAGAAAGGACAAAAAAATGGTGGTTTTTCGGGGACGCAAAATCCGTTATGCTTAACGGAAAAGAAGACGTTGGGAACGCGGAAAAAGGATCGGTACCGATTCGAGGAAAGCTCGCAGAAACCGAGTGAGAGGAGGAGAAGAACGGGAATGTTTTTGCTGTTGGTGGATCCTGTTGGACCGGGTAAGATGAGGACTTATTTTGTGCTTTTTATTGGCTAGTTTCAATGTTGGCTGTTTTGGACTTGTAGGGGATTCATTTCAATGGCGAACTCCTCGGTGGTCCGTCCGTCCGTACATTATGCGCTTAAAATGGCCGCTTTTGTAACAAATCTCTCTTTGGGCCCCGTTTACGTGGATAGTTTCAGCCCAGCCTCTCTCTCTCTCTCTCTCTCGGTGAGTCTCCGCTGCCGGTCCGGGTCAGTGATCTTTCTCCTGGGCCGACTGGAGTTCGTGAGCCAGCCGGTTTTTTTTTTTCATTTAAAAGAAATAGCATCTGAATTAGACATGCTTATTAGTTAGTCCATTTCGATTCCATTTCGATTCGGATCAATTTCGAATTTGTCAATATTGAAATCGATTCAAATCGGTTCTGAATCGGTTTCGATTTTAAAATTTTAATTTTGGAACTAATTCAATCCGAATCGGTGTTGCGATTCCGAACCGATTCTGAAATGGTTTCGGACCAATTCCAAAATGGTTCCAAACCATCTTCCTCAAATTTTAGCTTCCAAATTTATCTAACGTGTTGGTGATTCTATTTTTTTTCTATCGTAAAATAATTTTATAGATATGTTAACATGCTAAGAATTTTTATTTTTAAATTAGCAATCGGAATTCTATTTAAATTGGAAAATCAATTCGGAATCGATTCCGAAATCGATTAGAACCGAACCGAATCGGAATCGAAATGGTTCGGATTCGATTCCAGAATCAATTTCGATTCTAAATTTAATAGATTAGTACCGACTCGATTTCGGATCAAATTAATCCGTTAAACAGGCCTAATCTGAATCAATTCGATCAGATGGGAATGGTTGAAAAAAAAAGTTGTTTATAAAGAAATCCAATAAATTATTTTTTAAAAAAAATATTAAATCTACTTTATTACGGTCTGAATCGAAACCTTTTCACTCTCTAAAATTAGGAGAAAATATTGATACCTAAATAAAAATAAAGAAAATAATAAAAGTTGTAGCTACGGACCTACGGTCTTAAATTAATCTCACTGCTAAGATAAATTACAATGACAAAGTGAATTTTGAGAAGAATAAATTATACTTCCCAAGAAAACTTTCAAAGTCAACTCCTCGTTCAATATGATAAATATTCAATACCAACTCAACTATACATCTCTCTGAAAAATTGGAATCGTTAATTTAATAGTTCATATCAATATATTCTACGACTATTATGAAAGAAATAAATCATGAAGGACTCTACGGACCTTGATATGGTGGTCAAGATACGTAGAGATCATTTGAATTCAGAAAAGAATTTTAGATTTTCTCCGAAATCAATCTATATCACTTCTATAAATATCATCATATCTTAACCACCACATCATCCTTGGAGACACCAACTCAACTACACACTCAATTACACACGTGTGATTCGGAATATCAATGATCAAATAAAATACTACATGTTAGAAAAATTTACCTTTTTTTCAAAATTTATATTATTTAAATTTTAAGAAACTAGTTGTAAATTCTAAAATGTTCGGAGCCTTTTGCAAGAATGCGAAATTACTACCGAAACCCTATTTCACATTTCTCCCCTGCGCTCTCACAGCTTCTCGCCACCCGCGCCACCGACGCCGCCGTTCGCCGCCCACTCTTCTCGGTTCTCTCTGCAAGAGTGCAAGGCGTGCCGGCCTCTGCTCGTGAATTCGTCGTCTCATATTGTCCATTCAAGTGCTCCCTTGTGCAATCCCTCGCCTGCCTCGCTAGACCTGGACAACACAAGCGCACAAGATCTCGAGTTGAGGCTGCCGTTGCGACTCCGAGCGCTGTCAATCCATCGTTTTCTCTCCCACTTTGTGAGCTTCGCCTCCTAGTCATCCTCTTCTCAAGCAGAAGCTTCCTTTTCCCCTTCGGTGCGGGCAGCGACATCCCCCTCGGTTTATTTGTTACGAGCAGAAAATTAAGAGCGTTCTGGGCCATTCGTGTTGTTTCCTAATGACGAGCAGCAGCCGCAAGGTGAGCAATACGCAGTGATAGTGGTGAGGACCGTTCGGCAGAAAATCACAGCGTTTAGAAGAGTTCTGCGAAACAAGGCACCACCAGTTGGTATCCACAGAGTGTAGGATTCCCTAAGGCGAACCCGTGTGATCTGACTTCGACAAGGTGCAGGTTTTCTTGCTTGTTTCAGTATATTCATCATCTTGTGCATGATTAAATATAGAACATTGATGATAGTAGATAACTATGTTATTATTTTCAGAGAGTAAATTATTAATGGGTTGTTTGATTATGAAATAGAGAATAAATAGATAAATTGTAGGGATAAATACTGAAAATAAATAAATAAAAATTTGATTTTTTTTCTTCCGGTTTTACATAATTATATCTCGCTATGTTTGAGTATGCTACATGTTGGTAATACACATGGGAGGGTTTTTTTTCCCCTCAAAAAGTTTATTCTTTATTTTACCCATTGCGACTTATCTTTCAGTTGGGTTGTTTCCTATATTATCTGATTGTTGAATGCCTATAGGCCTTTAATGTTAAATTGATTACTAATAATTTATAATTAGAGTAACTAAAAGAGATAGGAAAACATTATGATACATGGTTAAAGACAACGAGCAAATGTGAAACATTTTATATATATGGGCATATACTGTAGACCTGCCGCCTTCTAAAACATACACTTGTAGTTTAGACAAATTAATTAAAATAATTGATTTGTAACAATTCTTATATGTTGTTAAATATATTCTAATTTAATATTGATTATATCTAGTTTATATTTTAAAATAACTTAAACTAATAAAAAACAATCTTAGTTAAATTAATTATAATTTAATTAGTTTTAAAATATGTTTAAATCAATTAATTGTATTAAATTTTTTTGTTAATTTATTTTAGTTGAATCAATATTATAGGATATTCAAACTGGTGATTTAAATTAATTTAAAATCTGATTTATTTTTTTCCTTTATCTCCATTACGTTCAATTAGTTCCATCTTTGCCTTTTTATACTTAACTTATGCTACTGGATGTCCTCAGTCATAATTTTACTAGTCCTTGTAAAATTTAATGATAACCTGCCATCTTGTATACCTCTACTCAAGCTAAACCACACCATTGAAGAGCCTGTTGCTGTTTCAGGTTACTAGGTTATTGCTTGTTAATCAAGAAATTAGAAAAGATGAAGGAAGTTGGACCTGTGGTGTTATTCAGAAAGCTGTACTGTTTACGAAAAACGCAGAAGGCCAGATTGTTGGGATTAGATGTTGGGCAAAAATATGTTGGTTTGGCTGTTTCAGATGACGCTAACCAATCAACATCGCCTTTAAGGTCCATTGTTTTTGTATATTTGATTTTAGTTGCAGTGCCAACACATTTTTCTTGTTCAAGTCTTGCCTAATATTGCTGCTCATTTTTCTTCATGGTCTTTCCCTTGATGGATTTACTAATATCATTAGATTGCACAACGTCTACAATTCTATCTGCATTCTGTCTGCACAACATCTATAAATAGATTATCATTCTGTGTCAATACAAAGTGTTTTAAGAAATTTTTAATCAACATTGTCAGTGCCATTTTGAACTTCTTTGTGTTCTGTAACTTTTTTTTTTACCGCCAGTCCATGCTTTATAAGGAATTCTTTGGATTAAGGGCTTTTGAGAGGAAGGATTTAGTTTCCTTTCTGGAAAATGCATTTTAAAGGAAATGGATATGGGTTTTATTCCATTATGTTCTTTTCAATGTATCCTTCCGATGTGGTAGCTTTCTCCAAATAAGAGGATTTGAGTTTCATCTCTCATCTTCTCAGTTTTGTATTTGTGCTTTGTGCATGCTTTGATTTTGCTAAGATGTTATTTAGTCTTGCGATTTGTGTTACCTTTCTGAAGAATCTATGTGCTTAATATCTTATGCAGTGTCTTAGTGAGGAAGCAGTCAAACATCGATTTGATGGCCAAAGATTTTCAAACATTAGTATGTTGACTGATTCCTTTCCCCATTGGTTAATGGCAGTATAAAGTTAGATTACTAGGTTTCATTGTCTGCATTAAGCAGCTTGATGATTCACAAGAAAAAAAAAAGAGAATAATTATCGATATCATGCTTTTCTCAATGTCTACGCCTTTTAAATCGGTATTTATAATGAATCTAATTCTCCTTTGCAGGTATCTCAATTTTCTCTTGCGGGTTTTGTTGTCGGTTTCCCTTTTAGTTTGATGGGCCAAATAAGTGTGGAGGTAACTCTAGCCAATAACTTCTATTTCCAAGTTTTGACCTTATCTTTGACCATTCGGTTATTCCATTTCCAAAAGGCTGTGCAAATTAGGCTTTTCATGAAGGAGCTACACAAAACAGGGATACTCGATGGCCTAACCTACACTTACTGGGATGAAAGTTATACTTCAAAGGTGAATTTCAGATGTCAACTTTAAGTAATGTCGTTACGAGGATAATTTCTCTCCCAATAATCGATTGGTCACAGTGTGTTGAAGCCCTTTTGGAGCCTTTGGATATACATCCAGTGGAATCCAAAACGATTGTAGACAAGTTTGCTGCAGTCGGAATACTCCAGGTAAAACACTATCGTATTCCATGGAAGCCTTCTATCGATCGAATGATGCTCTCAAACTAGTTAGCGGCAATAATCGCATGCTTGCCGATCAATGTCCACAAATCTACATGCATGTAGCATAATATATTTTGTTTTTGAGTACTATATTATCAGTTGGCATTCCACTGCACTAGCAGTTCACCCAATCGGTTTGCCGGTTCAAATGTTGTAGGTGTTTTCTGCTCTGTATTCAGTCTACCTTATAGATCAGTATGATACTAATAAAGAACTAAAATATATCGACAGGGGTATTTGGACGACATGAACAGAGACTTGAGATCGGGGAAAATCACAATGGAATGATGCAACTGCTGGAAAGTCGTCGAGATGGAACGGTAAGACTCTGAAAGTGGATTCATGTTCTAACATTGTTATGGATGATATTTTATGAATCTGAAAGTGAAACATTTATGTTTCTTTGCATACTGATCTTATTAACGTCTAAAAGAATTGTGTTTACTCAATAGAGATCTCTTCTTTTTTTTCTTTGTTTTATTCGCTGAATTTTAGGTTTGTTCTTAGACTTGGAATTCCAAATGCTGAATTATTATTAATTTATTTGAACGTAGAAAGTCTGCAAAAAAAGATCGACTGCCGCATCTGTCGTTCTAATTATTCAGCCTTAGCACACTTGACTTGACAGGGAAAACTTAAATCTCCAATTTATGTAGAACTCCTGGCGGCTGGCTTCGTTATGTAATTAATATTATAATAAGTGCAGTCCAAATTAGCAGAATTAATTTGGACACGTAACGAACTTCTTGTGTTTTTTTATTTTTTTCTGGTAGATTTTCTTGAAAGTGAAATAGCAAAATAATATTTGATGCAAACGAGGTTAGGAATTTATTATGTTTAGCTTATGAACTTTGCTGACTTTATCTCCCAGGTAGTACTCATATTTCTCTCTTAAACCTTAGTTATTACGGTAAAGATAACTGATATCTCATTAAGTTGCCAATTAGAGTTTAAGAGCATCCATAATAAGTTAGAGATGTTTTTCTGGCCTCTACAATGGTACATCAAAAATAAAAAATATTATTATCTTTCCACTATAAATTTTATAAATTTTTCATAAAATATAATATAAAATAATTAAATATATTATAATTAATAAAAAAATTCATTAATTAAGGTCATAATAATTTTTTTTCTATTTTTTTTAAATAAAATTAAAATAAATAAAAAAGAGAATTGGCTCCCAAAATCGGTTGCCGCTCCGGAGTTAATAAAAAAGAGCTATCACACTAGACTTATTCAAAATTGGCTCGGTTTATAACAATTTTTTATAAATGATTTTTTTTTTTTTTTTGCTGGATGATTAATGTATCTCAAAAGCTGTATTGGGCGTGTGGGTGCTTTTTTTTTTTTTTTATTGCTATTAGGGTATTTAAATTTTTTGTCCGATTAATTTTTGAGAGTAACCGATTCTGTTTTACAGATGGATTTTTGAGATATCTCGTCAACAGTTGAATCGAATAAGATTGAATCTCAAATGATCTTCATCGATCATCAAAGATAAATTAAAAAAGTATTTATAATGTTTTTCACAATTTAATTTAAATTTTACAATTGTATTTGTAATTTTCTCACAGTTTATATGAGATGTCTTCTTTTCTTTTTTTTAATTTTATCGTGAGGGTCTCTCATGCTGACGCATCATCCATCTCATTCTCAAATGCTCCTTGCCAATAACGTAACTCACATGACTCTACTTGTTTTGCTTGTGCTTCCTGGAACGTGCAGGGTGGCCTTCCACGTGCTGAGAACTCACTCCCTCACGTTGTTTGCTTTTGCTTGTGCAACTGCATCAGGCAGGCTGCCGTCACAATTTTCTACCCTAGTTCCATTTGCTTGCTTATTTGATTTTATATATATATATAACATAATATATTCTTCACTTGTTCCAAACCTCCATTTCTTTATTTATTTAGTTCAAGATAATTTTTTTAATAAACTGATGCATTTTAGACACATTAAGTAATCTCTTAATAATGTCCACTATAGTTTTAAATCTACTAAAGATACCCTTACCAAAATTAGCAGTGCATTTATTCGATTTCATTCAGTGTCCTTCTCGGCCATGTACCAAAATCCAAAATAAAGGAAAATTTGAAAGAGTCCATTAAATAATTAAAGGCACGAAAAATGAAAAGGAATTGTGGCCACGTGGAAGTTGACAGTTGGTCCAACCCAGCTGCTCCCCACTTGCAGGTATGTACACGAGAAACGACTACCGACGAGTCGGAAACTCGGAACTGCAGGCGCGGCGAGTTACAATTCGGCCGAGTTCTCCCGCACCAGCTCCCGAAGCGCCTGCTCCGACTCGGCGCGGTCCGCGCGGGCGACGAACGGGTGTCCCAGCAGTTCCGCCACCGACCACCGCTTCCCGCTTTCCTTGTGCAAGCAGGACTCGATGAACCCCCGGAACTCGCCCGACGCCGCACCCTCCGCTACCGCTCCGATCGTCTCCCCCAAGCAGATCGCCACCATCAGCGCCGCCCAATCGGGCTGCGCCCCCTCCGGAAGCAGCGGGAAGTGACCGCGGTGCAGTTCCAGAACCGCCAGCCCGAGGCTCCACACGTCGGCCGCGTATGGGTCGTAGTCCCCGCCGTGCGACGCCGGATCGAACCGCTCCGGGCTCATGTAGGCGCAGGTGCCCACGTAGGAGTCGCAGGGGACGAGCGACCGCCCCAGCACCTTGCCCACGCCGAAGTCGGCGATCTTGACCACGCCGGCGGAGTTGATGAGGAGATTGGCGGGCTTGATGTCGCGGTGCACGATCTGGCGGGAGTGGAGTTCGGCGAGGCCGAGTAGGGCCTGGCGAGCGATGGAGGCGAGCGCAGACTCCGGAAAGGGGCGGCTCCCCCTTCGGCGGAGCAGGGCGTCGAGCGATCCGCCGTCCATGTGCTCCAGAAGGAGCGCAACGTCGCCGGTCAGGGTGGGTACGACGGAGTGTATGCAGACAACGTGGTCAGAGTCCGCGGCGCGGCGTAGGATGTCGATCTCGCGGTACGCCTGACGCCGGAGGGACGGATCGGCGTGAACAACCTTGAGTGCGTACACGGCGGCACTGCGGCGGTGGCGGACCTTGTAGACAGTGCCCCCGTTTCCGTGTCCGAGCACCCGAACCTTCTCGAAGTCCGAGAACCGAAACTCGGTCGACGGGGTGGACGAAGAAGAGGAAGATGAAGAAAAACACGGCGCCGCAGCTGCCGCCGGCAGAGGAGGCAGCGGGAAGCGGAGGCCGCAGTCGGCCGGGGCAGCGATTTCTGGAAGTTCGAGTGTGAGATTCAGGTGGGGAAGCCTTCGATTGCCGATGGCCGCCATGGCGAAAACCTTGGTCGGGACTGGAGATAGACTTGGGGTTCCATTCGAAAGGTTAGGCCTTTTATGGAACGTCAGTGGGACGAGATGACTGAGATTCTGGTCACCGCTCTTCGATTACCGAAACCGAACGTGAAGGACCAACGGACCGAGGTACTCAGTAGCCCGTGCGTGGCCGTGGGGCCTGGGATTGCGGTGAAGCGACAGGGGAGGTGAGCAGATCCCGACGGAGCGGAACGTGGAGCCGCGGACGAAGTCGGGTAGAAGGTGTAGGGATGGCTTCCTTTTATTTAATTAAATAAACTATTAATTAATGACATTTGATAGGAAAAATATTTGAAAGAAAATGACTCGGAAACTGTACGTGTATTGTTTACGCGAGGGGTGGGCCCATAAATTAGATGAGAAGGACGAGTTTTGTTGCATTCTTACTGGTGGCCTAACGTGGTGAAATTGTTTAATGAAATGTCATTATTGTTTTTTTTTTTTTTTTTGAGGTGTTCTTATCTTTGGATAAGCTTTTTCCAATGAATAACGAAATACAATTTGATGAGAGAAAAAAATAAAATAAAATAAACGATAAATATAGTCAATATTACAATAGATATAATATGATTTGATTTTTCTTATTTTCCATCCATTTGATATATTCGATATTTAATTTATTTTTCTCTCTCTTTCATTAGTATTATTTTCATCCATTCATTTGGGTAGAACTAGTTTGACTTCTTGCGTTGACTTATCTTATAATCATTGTGAAGGTGACGAAGCGACTCACATGGCAATTGCTTCAAGTAATTGACGCATTCTCATTTAATTCTCATTCATCCAAATCCATTTGCCATCGCAAAGAAAACAAAAATTAATGTGTGGAATTGGATTTCCCTTGCATGGGAGATGCATTGTACAAAGGGGAAAAAAATCATAATAAATACTTTTTGTGACTTTTCATTATTTTTACTTTAATACTATTCAGTGCGGAGATATTTTTGATACTTTAGTTTGGCTATAAATTCGATAGATTTGTGTATAATAAATATTCTCCTATTTTTTAATAGCAAAAACATTTTTAGAATGCCTATTTCTACGGACCAGCAGCTCAGCATTTTAAAATGTATCACCTCATTTGAAAAAAATTTCTTATAAATGCATCGCAACTAGATATCGAACTGAAGATATCTGATAAATTACATGTATATTCTATTGCTTAAGCATAGCTTCGAGGGCTCAATATTGGTATAAATAAGATTTATATGTTTTTATAATAGTATGATATTTGTCCACTTTAAAATCTAAGTCTTCGTGATTTTATTTTTAGAGTATATTTAAAAGGTTTCGAAGATATTTTCTCATCTTATAAGTCTATAATTTTTTTTATATTTCTAATATGAGACTTTGATTGTTCTTCCAACAATTTTCCCTTCAAACGAAGGATCACATTGGATTTCTCTCTAAACTCATCCATCCTCAAAGAATGTTTGATATATGATCTTTAATCCATCAAGTCTTCTTGTCAATTATTTGATTTTCATGACTCAGTTGGACTTTTTGTCAGTTGTTTAGTCTTTTTGATCCAATTGAACTTCCTATTAATTGTCTGGTCCTCCTGACCTAATTAGATTTTTTACCAGTTATTCGGTTCTCCTGATCCAACTAGACTGCCTGTCTGATGTTTGATTATCTTATTTTGAACATGGAGCTTCCACTTCATTCATTCAAAACTCATGACTCGACATGAACTATTGACTCTGATATAAATTATTAGTGTAAATAAAATTCACATATCTCCACAAATTCTATGATATTATCTATTTTAAGTTTGAGTCCTCATGATTTTATTTTTAGATTATACTAATAAAAATATTTTTTTCATTTTATAAGTACATTATTCTCTCAACAATTCCAACATTACATTCTCTATATAATACCAAACAATTATGCAAATAGAAAGATATGCAAGATCTCTCAAAATAATTCATTTTTTAAAATGAAAATTAAATTTATTTAAAAAAAAAAAGAGAGATCACTCTCAAAATATTAATACCGTGATGGAAAAAAAAATAATATGCACTTTAAAACGTCCCAATCAATCATTCCCTACGAAATACGGCGCTCTATATATATAAGATTTGGCCTACAAATTCGTAATATTGTGGGTAATTATAATAATATCAAATGAAATTCATCTTCTTCCTCTAACCCTAAAAAAAAAAAACTTCACAAAATTTAGGCAAAAAAACAAAACTAAAAGAAAGTAGAAATAAATAGGCCGAATGGTTTGACCATTTCGCTCGGAAAATAGGTCCTCAGAATTGCTAATCCACCTAATGATCGATATTGCATGACTATCGTCCACAAAGATGAAAAAAAAAAAAGAGTTCTTCCAGAATGGCTCGATGGTAAACACAAGATGATATTTGTGAAAAAGTTCGGATTTGATTTCAAACGAAAGGTCTAAAACCCCCGGGATGAAATATCCTTCCTTATTTTTACCACCGAGTCAAGGGTCAAAGGTTCACTCATGATTTATCTCCCTCACATGGCCGAGGAGCCGGTCGGTGGGGTTGCTAGTTTGACGATTCCAAATTTTTGTGAAAAAAAAAAAAAAATTAAAATAATCTTCTTGGTAAATTGGTTAAATAAGTTTTGTTTCTTCACAACTCAAAAGTCAGAATGGTCGTTCTGGGGGGACAAGCATTGAAAGCTGTGTAATAATCCAAAGAATTCGCCACTTGGGAAGGAAGAGGGAAGGCGCTCGACGGCAGGCACATTTATAACGTAGCACATTCAATTCGTTATCTTTCTTTATGTCGCCTTCGATTTCCATTCATGGCGGTTTGGTTATGAAACTTCCACAATGGCACTGCTGTATGTGTTTGCTCGCTATCGAGCCTGTCTAGCTCCTTGTCTCCTTCGGTGGTACCCTCTCCCCGATGGTATTTAGTATTTATGTACGGTTCCTATCTTTATTTTCAGGATCTATCTCATCCGTATGAGATATTTTCATCTCATCTGTACCCGACGAATATGATTTATTATTAGAATTGTAAACGAATAAGCGTTGGTAAAAAAATTTGATATTCGATTCGATAAAAATTCATTTATGTTCATTCAATATACATTAGAGTCAATTAATTAACAAGTTTGAACAAATTTGAATACACATGTGTTCGTGAATAATATTTATGAATAGACTCATTTGAAAAATTATTTATGAATTTATGTATATTCGTTTATAAATAAAGATTAAAATATTAAGATTTTAAACAAACAAAACAAGCTTCGTAATATTTAAATAAGTCAAACTTAAATGAGCTCGAATTGAGCTTGATTAGAAGTTCGATACTCATTAAACAAGTCAGCTCCATCTTAAAAAAAAACAAACAAAATTTTAACTAATTTTTTAATATCTTAATTAATTTTTAAGTTTGACTTGAAAGTTGGATTTGAATTTACTCATTTATAATCCTATTTACAATTTCAACCTCTAACTAATTTCATTATTGCAGCCACTAATTATCATGGTTCCTTCAATGCATAACATCTGTATTAATGACATCCTACATGACATAGGAGTTTTCCACCTGTATAAAGGGTGACTGTCAGTGCTGAGAGGGATGTTTTTCTCTTTGTGTTTAAGTTATTCTCTTTCATTTTCTTTGCTCCTTTGTTCGGGTAACTGCGAGCTTCATTTTTTCAGTCAAATTTGACTATCGGAGAGATCACTTGACTGTTCGGATCATGAATTATTACTCGCAGAGCTGACCCGGAGTATATAAAGGTCCTGAGCGAATCAATATAAATTAGATCCTCTTATAAAGAAAAATAAATTTTTGATAAATTTTAGACCCTTTTATCTATGATATTCTAAGGAATATTTTTAAAGTCTCGAACGGACGCCCCATTTGCCCTGAGCCAGAGCCGGCTCTTTACTCGGATGCTTGCTTATTCGGATTGCTGATCTACTCTCCGAGAAGGGAAAGACCTAGACACGAACCATCACTCCCTCTCTCGCCACGTGGAGGTTGAGCCATTACTCCCTTTGCTCGTCCCTTTGGTCAAGCTATCATCCTTTGAATACCTCAACCCTTATAAGTCATTGGGCCATCAGAGATAACTCAAATCGACTAATTAGGCTTTTCCATATAAGACCCATGTAAATTAATTCAGCCCAACCAGCGTAAATTCCTGTGCACTTCCTCCTGAACATAATGAAAAAAAAAAAAAAACCCTAAGACGATACAAAAGGTAAAGAGATGATGATGACTACTGAGAAAGAAAGCGTGATGAACTCAGTGAACTTAAACCTTAATTATATCATTATATCTGTAATTTTTTAGATACAAGGTTCTGACACGGGCAAAAGGCTTTGATTTATTTCTATTGGGATGGTGCATTGATTAGAGCAATGAGTTAATTGTAGAGGAAAATCTAAAATCTCTCTTTGAATCTAAATGACTTTTCATTATTTTCGATCAATGTGTTAGAATCCAAAAGACCTTTCATAATTTATCTTTTTCACAATAATCGTAGAATAAATTGATGAGAGCTGTTAGATTAACGGTTCAAATGAAAAAACTTCGATTTTGATTTAGGTTGTCATGATTGAATGTAAGTGGATCTTAATGTGCCATAGATCTGAAATAACTGGCTAGAGAAGCAGAGCAAAATGTTATTGTGGAGAGAAGCTATGCAAAATGATATATGGTTTATCCAAAATTCAATTTGTTTTTTTTTTGTAAAAAAATTCATTTTCCTCTTATTTCCAATATTCAGTCGTATAAATATTATGTTAAATTGAATTTTTGCTCGGAGTTTACTGATTCTATTGTACTTTTTTATTTAGCTCGATAGATGATATTTATGAGATAGAATGGATATATTTCTACAATCAATCGGATAAAAAATATGGATATATGAATTATTTAAAAAAATGAAAGTCGGAATAATTGAAGAGTCTCAAAAGAAAATGTATCTGCAATTTCTGTACATTCTTTTTCCTATCGCAACTTAATACGATGATAAATGACAATACAAAAAAGAACGAAAGAAAAGAAAAAAAAAACTATTTTAATTTATTTTATTTTTTACTGAAGCCTGTTTAGGCCATTGAAATCGTTGGTATCGATGCACTCCTCCTGCATTACTCTGCGCTTGTTCAGCGTCCTCAGCAAGTCCGTCACCTTCTCCTTCGCTTCCTCGCTGCAACCGACCTGCAGCAGCAGCAGAAGCTTCTGGAACGCTCCCACTTGCAGCAACTCCTCCGCGCACCTCCCTTCTCCCTCCTTCTCCCCGACGCACAGCCTCCACATCGCCGACACGGCCATCTCCGTCGCCGCCTCCGACACCTTGAACATCTTCTTCACCAGCGCCGGCACCGCCAGCGCGTGCACTCGCGCTGCCTCCCGTCCTGGCATGAACCCCATCAGCTCCTCCAGCACCCCCAGCGCCTTCTCGCAGGCGCCCCTGTCCGCCTCCGTCAGCATCTCCACCGCCGCGCCGACGAGTCCTGACTCGATCAGCCTCGACGCCGTGTTTTCGTCGCCGTCTTTGAGGATGTAGAAGACGGCGACGAGGGAGGCCTTGGTGGCTCGAGAGGAGACCGGGTTCTTGATGAGCTCCACTAGCGCCTCCACCATCCCATCCGCCGCGGCCACCGCGCCGGCCCGGGCCCCGTTGGATCCCACGAGTAGATCTCTCACCAGCACTGCCGCGGCGGATGGGTCACGCCCATGGCGCACGGACGCAGCGAGTCGGCGAAGCGACGCCGGTGTCCCCAAATCCTCTGCCGCCGCCGCTTCGTGGAGCGACCGCGGCAGCGCGGCCAAGAGGGAGACTATGTCTTGCTCCAACGTCACCAGCGGCTGATCTCCGACGTTAATTTCCTCCGCGAATGCACGGAAGGCTGCGGCGACGGCGAGGACGGTCCCTGCGGACGCGAAGCACCGCCGGTTCCTCTCGCTCTCCCGGGCAAGTCGCTTGGCCGCGGACGCCAACCCCTCGCAGCGGAGCCAGTCGCGCGCGGCGGCAGCGGCCGAGATCTCCGACACGAGATCGGCAGCCTCGGCTCGGCTGAGGGGGGCCTTGGGGGTGGCCACGCGGTCTGGACCGTGGGCGGCTGTCCAGTCCTGGATCATGCGGCGAAGGGAGTGGTTGGGAATGAGGAGGAGGTCAGCATCGGGGCCGAGGTGGCGGTTGGTGACCGGGCAAGTAGCATGTCCGCGTTCGAGCCACGCCTCGATGCTCCGGCGGTCATAGGTGATGCCGGTGGGCACAGCAACCGGATCCTCCATGAGTTCAAGCGATATCGGGCACTGGAAGCGCGCGGGGACGACGGAGAACTCATCGGTGGCACTGGAGCCCGCATCGGAGAGGATCAACAACCGCTTGCCTTCCTTCGGCTTGGGAATGCGCCGGCGGCTTCTCCACGGAAACGCCATGGGAGACGAAGATTGTAAGAAGACGGAAGGAGAAATTAATGAAGGAAAGGAGGAGGATTGCTCCTTATAAGGAACATGAAGATGATGAAATTGGCCATTTGAAGGTTGACCGTTGATTGTTTGAACGTCTAAACCGCGGGAAGAAACGGTAAGAACCATTCTTCTATTCAGTAAAATGGATTTTGACGGTATATTCGGAATTCCTGATACCATTTTATAATAAACAAAGTTATTGACTTGACTGACTTGATCTATGTACGATGGACCGTGGTCAATCTTCTTGGTCAACATGTAACAGTACCCTTCTTTGGGGTCGAATACAAAGAAAATAGATCAAACCTTTGAATTGACCGGTTGTTTCACTCGTGCCGGGGTTGACAAGCAAATTGACTTGTCGATTTACGTAAAATATAATTTAGTAATTAATCCTAGAATTAGACGGCTTTTTCTCTAATCTATCCATCCAATAAATTCAAAATACAACTTATACATATTCAAAAATAACCTTTCAAATTTATTCGCTCCTAAAAAAAATAAATTCAAATTTTGATCCTCTGAATATTTTACCACTGCAGTATACTCGTAAAGGCGGCCATAGATAATTTTTATCCATCAATATCTAGCAAGCTATTCGTGAAGGCTCGCTGACCAACTCCAAGATTTTAACAACCCCGGATCTCAATCTTCTTCGGCGAGCAAAACACAGTTGAGTGGGTTCTCTCCGACCTCGCTTCGCCTGAAAGCTCGGTAGATGGTGCTCTTCTCGGTTGCTTGTTGTCCTCTCTGGAGGTGGCGAAGCCTTCGAGCTTCATAACATTTGTGACCATGAGAAACACAACCTTACAAACGTCATCCTTATGGAAGGGGATTTCTCAGAGGCATCCATATTTCCCTTACAGACCTTGAGTGCCCAGTACTGAGGAACAACCCAGAAGAGATTATGGCCAAAATGAAGAAAGTAACAGGAAATCAAGTTAAAAAAGGAAATTTAGAATGGAGAGTATCCGTATCTGATGGACAATAACAATGCTAATCTATACATGTACGAGTCACAAGCTATACTTTCATCCTGACCATAGAAGGCTTTCGTGAGAGAATGAGATGATAAATTCAGATTTCTGGGTCTTCGAGTGCCGCTGCAGTCAGATTGTTGATTTTTGGGTAAACTGCCTTCTCGTCCAGCTGATTCTGAGCCCATATCAGCATCTTGAGCAAGCTTGGAAGCTTTGGATCTGCCAAAAGAATCGATTGAGTCTTGTTCGCACGAAGTTAAAACAGTGATTGAGTGTGAGAATATGATTGTGTGGATTCGAAAGCTCTGTGAGGAAAATAAAAAATCCATAATCACTGAGGTTTCTATGCTTGAACTTGCTGGAGACAAGCTAGGCAATGTTTGGCGCCACGAAGATATGAAAGGAATTCGAATCTGCTTTTTAAAAAGAAGATTCTAGTGTTGAATGCATTAGAAACCAGCATTGCAGCATTTTGTAGCAACAGCATCCTAAAGAAATACAAGTGATGAGTTCAGGATTTTCAGCTAAGGTATTTTAGTAATTGTTAGAGGTAATGTGACACAGCACTATATGTTTGTTGAGCTCATAGGGTCAAAATATTATAGTTCATTCGGAGTTATGAGAAGTCTTGGTTTTCCTGAGCACTACATGTGTTTTCAGAGCCCATAGGGGTTGAGTATCATAATTGAGTCAGATTCAAGTGTTCTTATTTGTGTTGCGCAGAGGGGTTGAGTATTGTAGTGAGTTCAGAATCTGAGTTATGATCTGTGCTGAGCATTATGTATGTTTTTCGAGCACTAAATATGTTTCCTGAGCACAGCAGAATTGAATATTGTAGGGGGTTTTATGTTATGACGTGTGTCGAGCATCCTATGTATTTCCTGAGCATCACATGTTTTTCCAAAGCACAAAGGGGTTTAGTATTATGGTTGGGTTAGATTCTTATGTAGTAGTTGTGCAAAACACCCTGTGTATTTTTCGAACACCATGTGTATTTTTCGAGTATCATGTGTATTTTCCGAGCACAGTAAGGTCAGACAGTATAGTTGAGTCAGGGCTTAATATTATAATATATGTGAAAAGCACCCTGTGTCTTTTTTTAGCACCATATGTATTTCCTGAACATTGGGTCGAACAGTATAGTTGATTTACAGTTCAGTTTTGTGAAGTGTCTGTGTTGAACACCTAATATATTTCCCGAGCACACTGTATATTTCCCGAGCATCATGTGTATTTCCTGAGCACAGTAAGATCGGACAATGCAGTTGAGTCAGGGCTTAATATTATAGTATATGTCCAGAGCACCATGTGTCTTTCCCGAGCAACATGTGTATTTTTCAAGCATAGTTGGACCGGATAGTATAGTTGATTCAGAGCTTAATTTTATGAAGTGTCTATGCTGAGCACCCTTTCTATTTCTCGAGCACCATATGTATTTTCTAAGTTTTTTCCGAATACCATATTATTGCTGAGTGGGATAGGAATGAAGGATATGGGTATTTTTGGGCACAATAAGATAAGATGCCAAGGAAGCTTTTGAACAAGGGGTATTATTGTTGAAAAGAAATATTCTATTATTATTATTTATTTGTTTGAAATTTGTGTATGATTTATTTCTAGGTAATTGATAAGAGAGGAGAAGAAACAAGTGGAAGGTATAGAGGGAACCATTTTAAAAGGAAGCGGGAAAAGCGGTTATCATCAATGGGCGATCATACCAGCACTAATGCATCGGATCCCATCAGAACTCCGAAATTAAGCGTGCCCCACCTAGGTTCCTAATTTACCTCCTCCACCGGTAGGGGCAGCTGGAGGGGGCTGCTAATGTGGTGGTTTCACATTTTTTTTTTTTTTTGGAGAAAAGCGGTTACATCTCAATCAATGGATAAGGGTAAAAAAACTACAATCCGGTGCACGAAGCTCCCACCACGCGGAGTACCAGAGAAGGAATCTATTGCACGCAGCCTTACCTTATTTTTTTTTGCAAGAGGTTGTTTCCAGGATTTGAACCCATGATCTCTTGGTCACAAAGCAACAACCTTACCGTTGTGCCAAGGCTCCCTTTTATCGGCGGATAAGGGTATTAAAGTAAATTCATCTTAAGATAAGGCGGTGCTAATCTTCTATAAAAAGGGGCAGGGATCGGAGGAAAAAAGGGATGATTTTTTCTTCTCTATTCAGTATACAAAGATTTTCTTCTCATTTCTTCTTGTTATTTCACTTTCTCATTCTTCCGATTCTAACTTAAGTGTTGTAGGGGTCGTGCCGGCAACGCCAACTCACCTTTAACATTCCATTTTTTTGATAGATCTAGCATCCAAGAAGGAGATCTAAAGTCTCCATGGTGGTTTGTAAGGAGGAGGAAAGGGGATCTGAGAAAGACACCATCAATAAGGAAAAAAGAAAGGATTGCAAATCTACATATTTTTTTTTAAAGAAAATAAAAGCTTAATGATAGGGGGCTTTCCAGGTTGCATTAGCTTTGTTGGGCCAATTTGAATATTTTTACTGCAGCTAAAATTAGAACATCTAGATCATCCATCACGAAGTATATAGATTTAGGTTCATGGAGAGTGGATTTAGTTTTAGAGTTTTGAAGCAGACATTTATTCTATAAGAAAACAACATGAAACTCAAATCAGAATAAAAATCACCAACCTTTCTCATGACTTTGGCTTGTCAATATGGCAGCATTAAGCTCGCTTGCAGTTTTCAGGCGTTGCGACACATCTAGAAGGTCGCCGTAAGGACAATTCTTTACATCTTCGAATACCAAGAGAGATACTGTCTTCTCCAACTCTTCTAGGAAACTTTGCTGCCAAAGTCAGTACATAATTGAATTAGATACAACACTAGCATATCCTTATCGCTTGCGATCGGGACCAGCGAATAAAAAAAAAACTCAATTGAAATTTTGTTTAGGAAACAAATACAGTGCTTTCGACCAAACAACGCAGTAGAGCAACCACAACAAGGTTCTTAGATTTAAGCGTATGATCACATAAAATAACCAATACGAGTAGGTCAAATGGAAACCTAATTTGGTCTAAGTTGGTCAAATGCAATGAAAATAAACATCATTTGATGTCTAAGCAAGCATTAAAAAAAACTTACATTTTCTTCCCCTCTTGGTGCAAGCTCCTCTTGAGCAAACTCTAGAGCCTCCTGTATCTTTCCACTGCGAATCAGCTCAATCAATCTCTGCTGCTGTAGATGGAAATACAGTTGAGGGTTGGTATCTAGAATCTGCAAAATGAAATATGACCAAGTTAATAATATATATAAAAAAACACACTTTATTTTACAGTACAATATATACTTTTGAAATCATATGAATACAGTTTGGAACAAATTGAAGTATGTATTCCAGAACATGTTAGGTACTTAATAAAAACGATAGCATGAGAAGCTCAGATACGCACAGTGCAAATATACTTTCATTAGTCAAAGCAAGATCAAGTTATCTGGATGAATAAATTAAGGTTTAAAATATTGAACGATTCTATTGTTTTGGTTTTGGCTAAAATGATATACTATAGTGTGGTTTTAGCTTGTGCTGACAAATGGCGTTGGACAAACTTCACAGTTGAAGACAAGCTCATTGCTGCAGAAAAACTTATGGACAAAGCTTGCAGTCACGGACAAACTCACGATCGCGGATGAACTCACACAAGAAGTTCACAATTGTGGATGAACTCACGATGAAGGGCCCACTCACCATACTAGAGGTTTTGAAAGTTTTCGAATCTCAAGGTTATAGATGAACTAATAATTGTGGACAAACTCATGAACAAAGCTTAAGGTCATAGATGAACTCGCAGAGGAAGCTCGTGGTTGCAAATGAACATGTGAAAGAAACTCACAGTTAACTCATAATAAAGAATCCACTCACCATACGAGGGGTTTCAAAGGTTTTTGAAAAAGGTTAATATGTAAACCTAGCATCGCCTTTCACGTTTTCTCAAACATAACACAACCTTTTATTTCTTTTAAAAATCTAGAACAGCAAACAGAAATCATGTTAAAATCTAGAACTAGGTAAACTATCATTCACCCGTTGTTAAAAAATTTACATAGCATCCACATAAAATTGAGTTTTTGACGGTAGGCATTTTATAGTGGGGTGACAATATGAGTTCTTGACATATTCAAAGCGATGTGCAATTTACATCAAAATCACAAAAAAGGCAAAAATAATCCACATAGGAATCCCAATATACACTTTGCTAAGTTAACATAATGTCACAATGGTGCCCTGTTAGCTCTTTAATGATGGATGGAGAAGAATGCAACATGTACTTAGATTTAACACAATTTGTGAACATTATACTCACAGTTTTACAGAGCAATCAGGTAGCCGCCTAGCATTTTGGCAGCTTCCCACCTCACATATAGGGTATATGGTTCTTCAAAAGGTGAGATAGGCAGGTCAACTAGGATCCAAGCAAATCGCATTAACAACCTATCTAGATGCCTAGTTGAGTTCATCATGAAAGGAATGAGTTCAGATAATATAACCCTGAACCAACTTCCTAAGTTGAATTTATGAATATATATATTTTTCATATTTTGATATAGTAGTACAATGACAATAATTACAAATTTATTATGTGTTTTCTTGCAATGTGGATTTATTATAAGGAATTGTGTATTTCATTATGATTTTTGTTTGATTAGTTGCAATGTGAACTCGGTGAGTTAAAGGGGCATGCACTACCAAGTAAGGAATTTTGATAGTGGAATAAAAAATTACAAGAAAAAGTGAAAGAAAAATGAACAACCTATAAAGAATTATATATTTGTAGGAACGAGAAAAATTTGAAAAAATATACAATAGCTAAGAAAAAGACTAAGAAAGTCATGAACGGTTATATCGAAAATTAGATACAAAAGAAGGGGAAAGAGACATTTATAGAATAACTAAAGTGAGAGAGAGGAAGGCAAAAGATCTTATTTAAAAAAGATATATTAAAAATGAATGCAATAAGGTACTAATAAATAATGGAGAAATAAAAGAGCGATTGAAGAGATATTTTCATTAACTTTTTAATGAAGGTTTAGACGACCAACTTAATTTAGTTAATTTAAGTAGATCAAATGAGTATAGAAATTTAAATTTTTATTATAGAATTCAAATTTCAGAAATAGAATAAGCTTTAAATGTGGTGCAAAATGGAAAAACCGTTGAACCAGATGATATTCCGATAGAGGCATGAAAGTGTCTAGGGAAACAAGGTATTGAATGACTTGCATAATTATTTAATATGATATTGAAAACAAAAAAAAAGTATAATCAATGGAGGGTAAGTACTCCAATTCTCTTATATTTGACTAAAGGGGACATACAAACTTGTGCAAACTATAAGGGAATTAAACTAAGTCATATCATGAAACTTTGAAAAAAATTAATAGAAAAAAGATTAAGGAAGGAAACCACGATTTTCGAAAATCAATTTGAATTCATACCTGGAAGGTTAACAATAGAAGTTATACATCTTTTCAGACAACTAATTGAAAAGTATAGTGAGCAAAAGCAGAATCTATACATGATATTCATTGACTTAGAAAAAATTATGATAGAATCCCAAGAGAAATTACATGGAGAATTCTAGAAAAGAGAGGTATTAGCATAACATATATTGAACTAATTAAGAATATGTATAAAAATATAATGACCAGAGTGAAGACTTCAAGTAGATTAACTGAAGCATTTCCAATAAATATAAGTTTACATCAATGATCAGCTCTAAGTCCCTATCTTTTTACATTAATTATGGACGAACTCACTGGACACATTCAAGACAGTACGATGGTATATGTTTTTTAAAGATGATATTGTTTGGGTAAATGAGACACGTGAAGGAGTAAATGCTAAATTAGAATATTGGCGGGAATCACTAGAAGTGAAAGGTTTTAGGCTTAGTAGAGTAAAGACATAATTTATGGAATCTAAGTTTAGCAATATTAGATGTAATGAGACAAGTGTTAAGAGAAGAGATGACGAATTGTCTGGAACTGAGAATTTTAAATATTTAGGATCATTTTTGTAAGGTGATTGGAGGAATTGAAAGAGATGTGTTACATATAATACAAGAAAGATGGTTGAAATGGAGAAGAGCATCAGGTATTTTATGTGATCGTAAAGTACTGCTAAAACTTAAAGGAAAGTTCTACAAAACGACAGTTAAACCTGCTATGTTATATGGTGTTGAATGTTGGGTTATGTCTTGAGCACATGAGAAAAAGATGAGAGTTGCAGAGATGAGGATGTTAAGAATAAGAAATAAGAGCATTAGAGAGAAAGTTGGAGTTGCATCTATTGAGGAAAAGCTCCGAGAGACACGTTTAAGGTGGTACGGATATATACTTAGACGGTCAATAAATGCTCCAGTTAAGCTGTGTGAAATGATGATAAATACACATATCAAACGAGAAAGAGAAAGATAAAAAAAAACTTGATTAATAACAATAAAATAATATAAATTTTATTTAAGTATAGATGATGATATAATAGAGGAAAGAACTCAATGGCGTAGAAGGATCCATATAGTCGACTCCACCTAGTAGGATAAAACTTGGTTGTTGATTGTTGGTAGTTGCAATGTGAAATACGATATATTTTTTTGTTATTATATGTTTAATATGTTTAATGATTTAAGTATGTGTGCTTACAATGTGATATATCAATTAAGATTTATAATTGTAAACTTAAGTGTCTAATCATATTTTTATATTGTAATATTAAGTTGCACTGCCTAGGTGCTTACCTACTGCATAAAACTACTTTTTAATAGCTTGAATAGACTAAATATGAAAAAAATGTTGGCAATGTGCTAATCCTTCGGAATGCTCATAGGCTCCCATGTTCCCGGATTAAAATTTTCACTAATGAAAACTAATCCGGATGGGATGAGTTTCCTAAGCACAACCAATTCGTCGTCGTGCTAACGACTTGAGTGATCGCTTGAACAAACTAGTTGTTCAAGCAACCAAACTCTTCTAGTCGGTTAGCCGCGGAAGAGACAACGGACGGATCGCCGGTTTTTGTATTTCTTATCGAAGTCCATGATTATACAAATACATGCAAATGTAAACTAGTATAATCAACATATACTAACATAAAGAACATAAGCTAGCATATCAAATAAGAACATGCAAAGAACAATAATAAAAGTTGTAAAACTTTTATACCTCTCGATCTTCTATCGTATGTCCTAACCTCCTTGTAGACTTCGTGTGGACGAAGATCCTCCACAAGTTGAAACATCCTAGATCTTCTTCAATCCAAAGAAAGAAGAACTCTCTTTCCCTTCTTGCTTGAGCCAACCACCAATCCACCAAGGATTGATCCCGCCGGCCCCAAGAATAGAGAGAACAAAATGGAAACCACCAAGGAACCAAACTAGGGACAAACCCTAGCTTCTAGTGTCGCCGGCCAAGAGGAAAAGGATGAGAGAAAGACCGGCCAAAGGGGAGCAATAGAAGACCCTAAAACCCCTTTGTGCCGCCGGCCCTAGAGGGAGTGAAGAGGAGAAGAGGCTAAGGAAGAAAGCTTAGGCTTTCTTATATCTTTGTGCCGCCAACCACAAGGGGATAGAGCCGGCCAAGCAAAGAAACCTTAACCCTAATTCTTTTTTTTTTTTTTTTTTTTTTCATTGTGCCGCCCCCTTAGCCTCCCTTTTATAGAACTTAGGAGAAAGTTGGTTATTGATGAGGTGGCCAAAAAATTAGGAACTAATTCCTAATTATTCTTGCCGCCCAAGGTAGCAAGGAATTAGTAAAAAAATTTTTACCTCCTATAATCTTGCCGCCCAAGGTGGCATAGAAAATAGAAAAAAAAATTTTACCAATTCTAATCTTGAATTTTTTTTTTTTTTAACTAATTCAAATCTTGCCGCCTAAGGTGGCATAGAATTAGGAAATAAAATTTTTATCAATCTTTAAACTTGCCGCCCACCTCATCCAACCTCTCCTCTCCCTTTCCTTTCCTTTCCCTCCCCTTTCCTTTCCCTCCCCTTTCTTTTCCTTCTATTCTTATATCTAGGCTTCATGAGGATTATATTAGGCTACGATAAGGACCATGAGGAGGAGTTGGATCTTGGCCACCCGATGGATCGGAACCACACAAACTTGATCCATCAATGATGTTCCATTCCACTAGAGGATCATCATCGAACTACCTCACCAACCCCCATAAATTAATATGAGCTCCATATATTATTTGTACATTCATCTCCTCGTGTTTAAGATATCGAATGTCCGTCAATTGATTGATTTACTGACCATCAATCAATTAACATCTAACTCCTCGAGTAGTACCACTCAACCTTATCATCATGTTGACTAAGTCAACCTGCAGGGTTTACATGATGAACCTTATGAGCTCCTCAAGGGGACATCATCAACCTAATATATAGGACACGGTTTCCTCCTATAATCAACGACACCATGTAAATAATATCATTTCCTTCAACTAGGGCATATTGATTTAATCCATGAAATCTCACCCTTTGGTAAATCGAAGAAATAAATACTAAGTACATGTGCGTTATTATATCGGGATTAAGAGCATGTCTGACATAATATCCGAGTCCGATTGATTATGTAGTCAAATAAATTGAATCACATGTAGTCTGCTCAATACACAAGTGTCTAGTGTAACTACATGGTCAAGAAAACCAATGCCAAGCTACACTCACCATGCGATGGTTTGTCCAAAACCATCTTGGTTGTGAGCCTCTACTTATATTCTACAAGGGACTGATAACATGATCTTCTGTGCCACACCCAAGCACCATGTTATCTACAATGTAAAATATTAGACAATTTTGCATAATCATAAAAATATGCAAACAATGATCATGTGATTTTTATTTCAAAATAAAGATGTTCATACAAAAGAGCTAGGCTTTCAGTATACATCCCAACAAAAAACTGAATTTTTTATAAATTTAAAAAATGTAAAAATTGTGCTAGGTTTATACATTAATCATAAAAAATAGTCCAACAGTCTACTTTGGTTGTAATACTAAAACAATCATATGGTCTAGTTCAAATGTATCTCAAGCTTGTTATGACTGCTTGAGGTTCACCCACAATTTTGTTGATCTTAAAAAATTTAGAAGAGTCTTGTAAGAGCATCCACAATGGGAGCTCCTAAAAATCAAGAGCAGCTCCCCACTCCTTAATATATTTTTAAATAACTTTGTAATTTTTTTAAAAATTAAAATTAATATAAATAAATAAAGTCGTCGTTAAAAATTAATAGTTAAACAACGGTTATAAAATAAACATTACAAAATAGTCATTATAAAATAACTTTTACATTATCTATATATAATGTAAAATATAAATAGTGGAAACCTATAAAAAAGTTGTTGGGAGATTCTTTGATAATAGAGAGATGAGTGAGATTTTTTGTTTTTGATGTGGCATTATAGGGACTATAAAAAAGTTCTCCAATGGTTCGCCCTAAGACCAGTCATCCTACCAGCAGTGAGCCTTATATTATCGAAAGTTAAACAAGAAGAGGATCAATGCTATAGACATGGAATTTTCTGACAATTTTCCTTCAACTATATCATCTCTACGAATGGTATTTTCCTGTTTAACAATGCATATACAAAAAGACAAAGCATGAGATAGGATTATGGTTCCAACAGTCTCCATTGATTAACTAATGTTCTATATGCACCAGATTCTAAAGTGGAAATATTAAGAAAGTATATTAGCATTATGCTAAAACTATGCAACAAAGAAAAAAAAAGTATAAGCAAATACACAAGCTGAATGACTAGAAACTATGACAATTCTCACAATGTGAATTGTAAACCCATGCCGTCGACTAATCTAAGGATGTGGAAATATTATGAAATTCACATTCCAATCTCCCCTGCGACATCTCAACAGATACATAAATGATTATTGACTTCATATACCAATGCTAGCAAGCTTTCACTGTTTAAAGATGTCTCAACAGGTAAGTCATCAGTATTTTATAGAGAGTTGCTAACCAACCAAGCTTGGCAATCAATCTCCATTGGAGTCAAGGAAAAAGAAGGTTAATCTGAAGTGTTGGTGAATAAAGTTCATAACTGATATATATCAACCCAACACAAAAGGTATATGAAAATCACGGTTACTGTATGTCGATAAAAGCAGAGAGAATAATTTGGTATTCTTTATGAACAAAAATGAATGTAATTTTGCCTAGTTTTCACATGTCTTCATGGATGAATTTACACGGTTCCATAAATTACCAAGAGTGAGAATTTCTACAATATAGATGAAGGCTGCAAGTACACAAAAATCATTTTTCAGTAGGTTCAAATACATGCACGGGTAGCATCATATAACAACAATTAGTCTGATTTAATTCCTAATTTATCTATGAAAATAATTTTTTCACATCGATCCATCTTCCTTCTCTGAGTTAGCATCATAAGATTATACTGCCAAATACCTAAAGAAAGGTTTAGTGACAAACTTTGATCTTACCGTGGGATTCAAATCATTAACCTTCTCGATAGCATCCTCGACGTTGCCAGATTGCAGAGCCTGCTTCACAGCCATGCGATCAGTTATCGTGCCGAGGTCAATATCCGCTAATCACACATAAGGAAAATCAAATCAACCGATCGACAGTCATAAAGAGAAGAAGCAAAGCGAAAACGAAGAATAAACTCAAAATTCAATTTTTACAAATAAGTCAAAGGATACGCTCGGTGCCGGATTCAATGCGAAACTTCTCGGCGGCCTCCACATATCCTTCGGTGACGAGGAAGTTCATGACGAGCTTATTCATATCCTCCTTCCTTATCTTCACCTCCTTGAGCTTCCGCTCCCATTCCTCTCTCGTAATCACCTTCTTCGACATCAGCTGCAATACGGATCGAGTCAAGAACCGAACCAACCCTAGCTAGCTTCGCCGAGAAGGAAAGATGAAGGCAAAATTACAGGGGTATCGGTCGGATTGAAGCGTCCAAGGAGGTAATAAAAGTGATGGGACATCAGAATATCAGATCACCAGCTCACGGCGTCGCAGATGATCCCATCGGCAGCGCGAGGAGGAAGCGGTGGTGGCCGTGGCGGTGGTTGTCGGCTTCTTAGCCCGGACAGGTGAAATATTGCTATTGGAGCTGGGACAAACGGATAAATATACCACAAAATTTGCTCATCTTTAATAATTTTATTGTAAATTTTCAAAACTAATGAATTTATCATAATATAATTTTTGAATTTAATAAAATTATTTTTTAAAAAAATAATAATAATAAACTAAGATAACATTGAACATCAGTTAAATTTTAAATAGGCGATAGATATTTGATATTTAGTCGTCAATTAAAAAAAAATATAGAAGTGGAAGAAAGTGATGTGCATGAAAAGCACAAAGAAGTATACGAGAATAAAATAAAAAAAGATTAGATTGAAAAATATATAGACATCTCATAGATAATTTATTTACTAGGATATATTTGACCGTAAATATAAAAAAAATTTATAGTCTTAGATTGATTGACGCTATACCTAAAAATTTGTCTTCATAGATAATATATAATTTTGATATTATACGATTTTATAGGGATAATATCCTTGGGAAGGTTAATCTTCTTCACTCTCAAAGTATAACTATTTTTTAAATTTATTTTAATGATGGATAAAAATTTTTAATCAAATTTAAATGGATCAAGAATAAAAATACAAAGGTTGTAATTGCCCTCGTGCAAAATAATGAAAAAAAATAAAGAAGAAAAAATGATGTAGCTCGAAGGACAGTGGAATAGAAGAGATGCTGCCGAGCATCGAGACTGAGCAGCACTTTGAAGAGTGAATTTAGTTCAAATTTTCATATTGATTATATAATTATCATCATAGATTTTCAAAATAAAAATTTTATTCTTTTAAATTAATACGATTTTTTCGAATTATATGTCTCGTGATGGATATATTTCATTACTTAAAAAGCATTCAATATGTATCAACTAATAACTAAGTTTTATGGTGAGATCAATTATATGGATCTTTCTATATCATTAGATTATATCCCCTACTATATCATCATCTATACTTAAATAAATTTTATCTTATTTTATTTTTGTTAACTACGTCTTTTTTTATCTTTCTCCTCTTTGTTTGATATGTATATTTATCATCGTTTCACATTGTCTAACTAAAATATTTATTGATCGTCTAAATATATATTCGCACCTAGAGGCGCCCCAGAGTGTATAGAGGCACTGGACAGACCAATACAAATTGGGTTCTCTTATAGAGAATATATATTCGTAGTCCAACATTTGGTGTCAAATAATATAGCAGGTATAATTATTATTTTATAAAACTTCTCTTTAAATTTTAGAGGTACTTTATGATCACATAAAACACCCAATATTTTTCTCCATTTCAACTATCCTGCTTGTATTTTATATAAGATATCTCTCTCAATCCCTCCATCACGTTGCAAAAATTATCCTAAATATTTAAAGCTCTTAGTTTCAAATAACTCGTCGTTGCTTATCTTAACACTTGTCTCATTTGTCTAATATTGCTAAACTCAAATTTCATATATTCTATATCACTTTACTGAGTCTGAAACCTTTTACTTCTAATATTTCCTACCAATATTCTAGTTTAGTATTTACACATTTACGTGTCTCATCTACCAAAATATTATCATCCACAAATAACATACACCACGATAATGTATCTTGAATGTGTCCAGTGAGTTCATCCATAATTAGTGTAAACAGATAGAGACTTAAAAGTTGATCCTTGATGTAACCTCATCTTTATTGAAATATTTCAGTTAATTCGTCTGAAGTCTTCACTCTAGTTGTTACTTTCTCATACATATCTTTAATTAGTTTAATATATGTTACACTAACACATTTTTTTCTAAAATTCTTCGTATAATTTCTCTTGGGACTCTATCATAAAATTTTCTAAGTAAATGAATATCATGTGTAGATCTTGCTTTTTCTCTCGATACTTTTCAATTAGGTGCCTGAGAAAATATATAACTTCAATTGTCAACTTTCTTGCATGAATCCAAATTGATTTTCAAGAACTGTGGTCTCCTTCCTTAATCTATTTTCTATTACTCTTTCTCAAAATTTCATGGTATAACTTATTAGTTTAATACCCATATGGTTTGTACAAGTTTATATATTTTTCTTATTCTTATATAAGGGAATTAGAATATTTATCCTCCATTGATCAGACATTTTTTTTATTTTAAATATCATATTAAATAATTTTGTAAGTCATTCAATATATTATTTTCCTAGGCACTTCCATACCTCTATCGAAATATAATCTAATCCAACTGTTTTTTCATTTTGCAATCCATTTGAAGCTTGTTCTACTTCGGAAATTTAAATTATACGATAAAAATTTAAATTTATATACTCATTTGATCTACTTAAATTATCTAAATTAAGTTGGTCATCTAAACCTTCATTAAAAAACTGATGAAAATATATCTTCCACCGCTCTTTTATTTCTTTATTATTTACTAGTACCCTATTGCATTTATCTTTATTACATCTTATTTGATTAAAATCTTTTATTTTCATCTATCTCGCTTTAGCTATTCTATAAATATCTTTTTCCCTTCTTTTATATCTAATTTTCGATATAATCGTTCAAAAGTTTCAGTCTTAGCTTCATTCACCGTTTTCTTAGTTTCTTTTTTTGCCTATTGTGTTGGATTGATATGAGCGTTAGAGGGGGGGGGGGTGAATAGCACAAAATAAATTATTCGTTCATTCGTCGATTCGATGAGCAATAAGAGTAAAGTGCAACGGAAAGTAAGTAAGGCAAATGCAATTTTACTTGGTTCACAGTCTTCCAGTTGCTAATCCATGGCCCTAATGGCCCTAGACCGTGTACGGAGGACAAAACACTAAAATACTCTTCTTCATTAGAGGTAGGAGTAAGCGAATACAAGAAATAGCAAAGACTCGAGATAGAGACACTCCCCCTCTCCTCGTTGCGATTAAAGCTCCGATAAAAAAGTTTACAAGCTTTGAAATGAACTTAAAGTAAAAGCTTTTACCGATGACCTAAGAGATGGAATTTGAGCTCGGATTATCGTCATTTCGACAACGTTTCGTCGTCATAGGATCGTCGTAGAGTAGCGGCGTTGCGGGAGCAATTGAGAGCACTTGGGATTGATAAAATGGTGAAGAATAACCTTTCTTTTATAGCCTTTAAGAACCCTAGACGTTAAGCTCAATCCTTATCATCAAATGTCACCTCACCCTAAGATAAGGGGGCCGGTGAAATTTTAACTCTCCTCGAGGTTGGAATTTGAACAGTAATCGACTTCCACCCTTATCAGTCGAACTGATAACCAGCAGTCAACTGCCAATAGCCATCAGTCGACTGCTGGATAGGGTTTTTGACTGCATTGGAAAGTTAGCTCAAAAATGAAACATATATAAGTGAGTTCGACGGTCACTTACCGTTCGATCTCGACATAGACCTTCCTTGAGATGTCTTAGTCGGATCGTCGCCTGAGAACGTCCCCGTATGGAAGCTACGACCTTACTCACTCACACGAGCTTACCTCAACTTTGAAGCTTGGTTCCGATCTCTACGTGATTTTTTTAGCTCTCTCCGAAGTCCTCTCGGTGTCGCCCGACCACCACGGTTCCCTTCGGGTGTCGCTGACCTTTAGCTTAACATTCCTGCACACTTGATTCAGCTCGTGAGATAACAATATGGGCTTGACTTTGTGTCTTTTGCTATAATCAAAACTTAGGTTTGACTTAGGTGCCTACCATATTGTATATTTTTTTCAAGTTTTTTTAGCTTTTTAAGATATATATTTCCTCATAGACTATTCGTTTTTTCCTTTATTTTTTTTTTGTATTTTCTCATTCCATAACCAAAAATCTTTATTTGGCGGTGCATGCCACTTTAACTCACCGAGTACACTCTTACTATAATCTTCAACTTTGATATCATCTTATCTCATGTCGTATTAGGGTCATCGTATATTTCATCTAATACTTGTATTACTATCTTCTCTTTAAATCTATTTTGTTTCCTATTCTTTAACTTCCATCACTTAATTATAAAAGTCATATATATTTTCCTTCTATTAATATTATGTTTGAGGTGTATATCCAATACAACTAATCTATATTGGATAGTTAAACTTTCTCCCGGAATAACCTTACAATCTTTATAAATATTTCTATCCCTCTTCTTAACCATAAGAAAGTTAATTTGTGATTTATTGTTTCCACTTTTGAATGTGACCAAGTATTCTTCTATTTTCTTAAAAAATGTATTAGCTAATATAAGATCATATGCTATCGTGAAATCCAATATAGTTTTATCTTTTTCATTTATCGTTCCAAACCCATAACCTCCCATGCACCCTCTTATATTCTTCACTGTTCACTTCGACATGCTCATTTAAATCACCTTTTATTAAAATCATTTTGTTTGGCGGAATATTTTATAATACTTCATCTAAGTCGTCCCAAAACCTTAATTTGATTTTTTTTATCTAATCATACTTGAGGTGCATATACACTAATTACGTTTATAGTTTCTTTCTCTATTACTATTTTGAGAGCTATAATTCTATTCCCCTTTATAATTACTCCTACAACTTCACCATCTGACGAACTATCTACAATAATATTAACTTTATTTTTTTTACTCTTTTTTATATATCATAACTTAAAATCCGAGTTTTTTTATCATCTTTGCCTTCTCGCCTGTTCATTTTATCTATTGTACATACAATATTAATTATTCCCCTAATCATTGTATTACTACCTCCATTGTTTTACCAGTGAGGATTCCTATGTTGCATGTACCAAATATTAGATTATTAATTTTCCTATAATATTTGTTCTTATCCAATCTATGGTGTGAGAACTCTTGCTTATTTAATACTATATTCAATTTCTCATAGAGATGCAACGATCATTGTTGATATGTTACAGTCAAATTCTATAATGCAAACTCTTACATATTTATCACTATACTCGAGTTTTAGAGATGTAACGGTCATTGTCGAGATGTTACAGTCAGACCTTGTAACGCATTCCTTATAAGGAATAATCTAGCATTAGCACAATAGTCCGATTGATCAATTAATTGAACATTTATCTTAGTTTGACGCTGGCTGACAACCTAACGTAATCCTTCCCTTTTATCCAAATTTAGAATTGGTCACAATAAAATTAACTCATCACGGATGAAATTAAAATCATTCAATATGTAAATTAAATAAAATTAAATTGTATAATCAAATAAATTATCAATAATTATTTGGAATCTTTCAGGATGGTTCGTTAGTTAGAACAACACAAATGCTACTAAAGATTGACAGAGATTAATTATTGATATGAGATTGAAAATTTTCATCCGGACTCAGAAGTCCTTCATTGTTATCGTCAACAAATCAAGGGGTATAGTTCTCTGTGATTTAATTATTTTCATCATAATTAAGGGACCGACGACGAAGAATATTGAAGACGAACGTAATCATTTTTTTGTTAGAGGTAAAAGATATTTTAAACCGTTGAGATACTTTATAAAAGACTGGAATCGTAATCTAACTGTGCTCAAGATGCCGAACACCTTAGGCTGCGTTTGACATGCCATAATCTGTCTTGTAATGTAATAATTCAGATTACATTACAAGGCAGATTCCTTTATTTGTTACTGTCTTAGAATTGTAATGTAATGTAATTTGGATTACAAAATATACTAAAATTTTGTAATCTGGATTATAAAGCAAAACCTATGTAATTCAGATTACATTACAAGCTTAAATTTCATGATTTATTGCATGCAAATGGGATTTAGGCTGTGTTTGGCGACCGGCGACGCCCGATCGACGATCGACCGACGGCGACCAGTCGACGATCGACGGCGATCGGTCGACGGTCGGTCGGCGGCCGACGACGGCCGACGACGACCGACGATGACGGCGGCCGTCAGCGATTAGCGATTAAGGCGGCCGACGGTGGCCGTGCGGTGACCGATCGACAATGGTCGAGCCGTCGGATCGGCGGGGATCGACAAGATCGGTGATCGGTCGTTGGTCGGTCGTCAGTCGATTGCCGATTGACCGTCGTTGTCATCGTCATCGTTGTCTACGTCATCATTGTCGATCCATTCTTATCGTCTTTGTAATATACACCAAACAAAAGAATGTAATGATCTTTATAATCCAAAATTATATATAATTTTTATCCAACACATAATAATGTAATCAAGATTACATTGTATTTCATTACAACTTAAATTACATTACGTCCTATCAAATGCAGCCTTAGAGATGAATACGATCCAATGTCACGTGCGCTGGATCTTCTGAGACAAGGCTGAACTATAAAAAGGTAAGCTAGGTTTGCTAAGCCAGGGATGGGTTATTATTCCGGGTACAAATAAGAACATTATTTTAGCAACATAACGTTGGCCGTTACAACAATGGCAAAGTCGATTTGATTAGATTCGACAAGAACGAAAGAAGATGTGACGGCTTATTAATATTTTATCAGAAAGTGGTATGACTATATGACCTTTTAATATATATATATATATATATATATATAAAATTAATAAGTACATATTTTATTATTAGTATTTTATAAAAATAAAAATATTTTTAATTCGATCCATTTTAACATGTGTTGACTAATGGAATGACTCAATAATCTCACCGCATTGCTCCACTGCCTGCTTTGCACGGGGCTCACGGGCTCTCGTGCTGGGACACCAGCCACACTCCGCTCAGATAGGTTCGACAACCAAAAGACCAAACAGCAAACTCCTTTTCCTCGCCTACTCTTTTCCGCCACGAGTTGAATCATTCAACTGGGACCCGCATGGGAGGGCGAATGATTCGTTGCCGTCGACGCACGCCTGAGTTTCTCCATCCTTCGGTGTCCGTGCAGCGACAGGGGATTTCTTCTATTCGCAGATGGTTCGGTTCGATGGATACGTTCAACAGCAACCTCTCGTTTTCCGCTTCTCGTTAAGCCCCACGTCGAGTTTATAAACCGCGGCGGGACCCGGAGTGGGGCCCATGCGAGGCCGCGCGTGTTCCTTCCTGTCCGTGAGATGATCCCCCAGTCCATTCCACTTCTTCGCACAACAAATCCAGACATCTCCCTGTCTCTCCCTCTCTCTTCTCCCTTCTCTTCTCGATATCGACGACTACGAGGTTTCAAAAGCGAGCGAGAGGACGAGCGGCGCGTCGATTGTCGGAAGAGGAGAAGGAAGTGGGGCGATTTCCAGATTCAAATTTGTTATTACACTCTGATCCTTTGCGAGGTTTCAGGAAGCGAGCGAGTGGAGGAGCGGCGCGTCGACTGTCGGAAGGGGAGGAGAAAGAGGAGCGATTTTCAGTGTCAGATTTATCCTCGCGATCCAATCATCGTCTTTCGGATTATCGATCTGAGATAGTCGCGAGGGATCTACATTTTTGGTGTTTTTTTTTCGCTCTCGGACCCCTTCTTGTTTTCCCAACGGTAAAAGATCGCGAGCCTTCCTGTACAAATCGTGTTTTTTTCCCCATATTTTCCCCCTTGTTGTCTTTCATTTTGACGGATATTTGTCGAGTTGATGAAAATGTTGTAATTTCAGGCTTGGCGCTGGGGATTTTTGGAATTTGCGTTAGGGTTTCTACTGTTAAGATAGGGGGAAATCAGCGATTGCCCAGCTATGGCGATCTCAGATGTTGGGATAGGATTTTAGCTTTTTTCTGTTGCTGTGAGCGGGTGAAGGGCTGCAACATGGCGGATGAGCGCATGAAGGCTGTGGTTGAAGAAGATGAAGACGAAGATGGCGGCGGGGAGGTTGGGTTGCAGGAAATGGTCGATCGCGAGGAGGAAGATGATGAATTGGAGCTCAGCCTCTCACTGGTCAACCAGGGATGGAATGTAGGGTTTACAAGTGGTTGGCCTGCGACGAACGCATCGACATGGTCAGAACAGGGTACCGGGAGCTCCCTGGATGCCAAGAGGTCAGGACGCGTTAGGGAATTGGATCCTGGAGAAGGGACGACGGACTGGGGAGAGGTGGGAGACTCTAGAGAGAGCTTGATGGAGACTGAGCCTCTGCCTCACATAAGTCCTTTGTTTGATTTTGACTATTTGGATACGAAGATGGGAACTATCTTTGACAGGGATAAGGATGCCCAGCACAAGCGGCCTAGAGTCTTTTCCAACCCACAGTAATTCTTTTAGCTCCTTTTCTCTTTCCAAAAACATATCTTCCAAGATCCCTTCTCTTTCTGGTTATTTTATATAATCTTCATGCTGATCAAAATGCCATTTTCTCATGTTTTTACTCATTTCCTCAAGATCTTTTGCCTGTTACATTTTCTGTTTGAAATATGAACTGGACTAGTTTGGGTCTATTAGTGTTTATTTGTGCTCTTCAAAGTTCTTTATTCCTTGCAATGGTTATATTTCTTTATCTTAATTTGTTTTGACTGAGCATAAATCTGGGGCCACATGATGGAAATGTGTGTAGTATGTCCTTGTGAAAATGCACATTGATAAGTTTCTATCTGTCATCCATCTCGACCATACTCATGTTTAAGTCTTGATATAGAAACAGTGGGGCTCCTTATATTTGCTGCCATGATTATGCAGTTGCAATGATTTTGCACTAGGGTTTAACAATTTCTTTTCCCATGGAAGTGGATTGATGGAGTTTAAACCAATTATCTTCTGGTGTTTATTCGTATGTCCCCTTATATTTGTCGTGTCTATGTGATTGAGGTTGTCTACCACTATAAAGTCTATATTTTAGTGTCATCATGTTTGGCATAATGCTTATTGCCTTGTGTTTTAGTTATGTTTACCTCTTAATACTTCAAACACGATTTCCTTTCACTTTTGCACCCCTGATTTTTTTTTCTTTGATCAGTGAAGTGCCTACCTCTTCTGCTAAACCAGTTGTACCAGCAGACACTATTGATTTCATGACACTAAGTTCATCATATCAACCTGCTGGAATGAAAGGTCAGACCTCAAACGTTCAATCAGATGATGAAACCAACAAACCTGATGGTGGGGCTACTTATGGGGATAACATAGGTACTAGAAATGCTGAAGATTTCGAGTTCCGGATGGATCTTTCAGATGATCTGTTGCATCTGGTGTGTCTTGGACTTTTTTTATATTTTCATTTACTTGAAGCCTTCAACTTCCATTCATTATGAGTAGGGTATATTTTGCAGGTATTATCTTTTCTAGGACAAAAAGATTTATGCAGAGCTGGGTCTACATGCAGGCAGTGGTTAATAGCCAGTGCAAATGAAAATTTTTGGAGGTGCCTAAAATTTGAAAATACAAGGATCTCCCTGCAGAACTGTATGATTTCTTCTCTTCTTCTTGTTGCCCTATAATGTTTGCCTTTATTAACTAACAGATGAGATTGACAAACATGATCTATTATCAGACTTGAATATCATCCACCTATTTTTACCAAAGTTACTTTTGTGGACTATTTTTTTTCTCTGATATGCGAAGCCCATAGGTCCAATCCAACCCAAAATAACAATGCTTGGGCCCCTCTTACATTTAAACAAGCCCAATAGGGCCTTACATATTAATGTGAGACTAAAGAGAAGAATTTTTTCACTTCCTTCTATCTTCCTGTTCTCTGTGTTGTATGTGGTCCAAGTCCCTTGAAACGTGTGCTACGGTGAGGGTGAAAGGCTGAAAGCTTTGTCCGGCTTGGATCATGCTGCACGAGGAGGCACTATTGTCAAGTCTAGTTGTTTGCCAATGCACCCATAATTAGGCAGTAAATTTCATCCAAGGCTAAATATTGATGAGATCAATAGCAACTTAATAGAACTTTGATTATTCAATCCAACTTAAAATGGTTGGAAAACAGAAGCACTAGAGCCCCACTTTCCATTTTCTCAACTTTCCTTCTGAATTGAAAAGGTCCACTTTGTTTGATGAATTTTTTGAAAATATTTTTATTCAATATGATTTGATACAAATTGTATTTACTATGATACTCATAAGAAAAGGAAAGGAAAGCTATTCAGTAATTTAATTTGACTTATTAAATTAAATCTCAACCTATTAATGTAAAGTTAAATCATTGTAAAGAAAATAAAAAATGAATCTTACCTCACACAATGGTGGATAGGTTGATGGAGAGGAAAGCTAGTAAGTCAAGCGACAATGTTGAACATGAAGAAATTTTATCGTGGGCAGACTCAGAATTGGCACCCTTGTTGATTCAGAAAAACAAGTCTTGTTGTATTGAGTCTCAAATTCAAGGATGAGGGTCATTGGTGAGAAGTTTTGATACATTGAAGATGTCATTCTATTCCTCTTCCTATAGCATTTTCATTGTCTTCCATTTTTGTTCTTCCTCTATTCAACCATGTTACATCATTGAGACTTAGGCTGAGTTTGCTTGGAAAGAGAGTAAGGGAAGTATACATAAGTGATTCATGCTCCATATACAATATTGTGACCCTTTCCCTCTTGCTCCCTTTCTCCTTCATATTTTTTCTTCCAAGTAAAACCAGTCTTACAGTCAAAATCTAGAGGCATGGTCGAAGATGACTGTCCCATTGTCATATGCAATCTACGATATATTGTTTTGTTCATTCTAGAACAATTCTAAATGAACTGAAATCGACAAGATTTTGCAATTCTTCAATCAATATGAGATATGAATTTATAAAGGGCAGTCTGGTGCACAAAGCTTCCGCCAATGTGGAGACTCGGTGAAGGATCTATTATACGCAACTTTACCAGACTTTGCAAGAGACTTTTCCCATGATTTGAACCCGTAACCTATAGATCACACAAAAATGATTTTACCATTATGCCAAGACTTCCCTTCATGAGATATGAATTTATATGTTTGTGAATTATGACAAGTCTGCTCCATTGATGATATGGTGTTATTAAATATGGCATTATATCAATTTATAAATGTTAGGATATAAAATATTGTTAATCTATTTTATGATTTTTCAATTGCATCTTACAAGCATACAACCTTGAATTTCTATCTGCTAAACTTTAGTTCTAAATATCAACCTGAAGAAACACATGAAATCAAACAAGTTTGCATCTCACCCTGCTGCCTACATGGTAAAGATGTGGTAAGTTAATTTTAATTTGTTGGTGAAGCTAAAGGCCAACATCGTTTAGTTATATGGATAATATAGGGACTTGATACTGGATAACTTGTATTGTCAAAACCATAATGATATTTTTGAAATGATGCAGAAAATTCTACTGTAAATAATGATAAGAATATCAGAAATGTTTGTTTAGCTGTAGAAAATTCCACCTGGAAATAATTGTTGATTTTGGCTTAAGTATATTACTTTGTTTGTCTTGTGTATTTATAATATTGAAGAATACTTTGGTCCTTGTGAATTTCATATTTTGCTTTGCATTATAAAGCCAAGTCAATGGTAGTATGTCTTGTCTCATTGCAAGGCACATTTCCAATTTAAGATATTCTTTCTAATGCATACTGAATAAACTTTGTCTATAAAGTAGCATGCAAAGTATACAAGTATGATTATTCGGATATTGGTGGTTATGCACACCCCATATCAAGGAGTGAATTCATGTCCTGAACAACACTGAATAGCACTCCCATGGCATATATTACAATGGAAAATCGAGAATATATGCAATTCTGAGTTTGTGTTATGGGAATTGTTAATATCAACGTGGAATGTTCATGATGGATATCTTTATATATCCCATTAGTAGTATTTTAGTAATGATTATAAAAAGAGCCATAAAAAATTGAACTTGAGATACATTCATCATTTTTTGAATTACATGTGGTACAACTAAGCCTTTCTAGCATAATTTGCTATCTAATGAGCAATTATGTTACAATATTATAAGCATTTGTAAAAGTAAAATAATTGAAGCCACTATTTGTTATTCGAATATCATTGAATATTTTGGACTCGATCACTTGTTCCAAGTTTGTGTTCAGTTCCCAGGAGGAATGGGACGTGCTAGCTAGCACAAGCACAAGGGCACAAGTGTTGGTCAGGGTGTTGAACAGCATAAGGAGAAGAAATGGGGAGGTGGGAAGGAGAGGGAGAATAAAAATACCTTATCATTTTGGGACATCATGTTGAAGTTGAAAGAAGTGTATATAAAAAAATCTCACAGATGAGAAGGGGTAAAGAGTTGGATGATATAAGTCTTGTCGTCGAAACTCTCATCATGCAACCCTCATCGCATAGCCCTTGTTGCCTCGCGAGGAAGCCCTCACCTCCTCAAGGAAGGTTGGATCTCATTCAAAGTTGATGTTGGTCAATCTTGCTTGGTCTAGGGTCATTAAGACTCCATGGAGGTCGGAACACATTTGTGACTTTGTCGGTGTTGTGGAAATGTGGAACCCTCACATGATCCTTCCAACGTCACAAAATGCTCATGCGATCTCGCTTACATTGTGGAAACCCTTGCTCCACCTTTGCCGTTGTCATAGTTGTGTCAGTCTTGAGGGTGTTCCAGGCACCAGTCTAGTGGACTAGAATAGATTTTGCCTATGTCAATTGGCACATAAGATTTAATAATGGTTCAAAGTATTGCTAAGAACCTTTGCATTGGATTTACTCATGGATTATGTGTATTGAGTTTGTTTTAGCATGAAAAAGTCCAACTGCCAAGCTAATTTTAGTGGAGCTGTGTTCTGCCTTGTCTTTTGTTGCAAGACATACTTTCCTCGCATTTTTTAGAAGAAACCAGATCTTGTTTTGTCTAGTTGTGGTTGGCAGGTTCCATTTGATAATTGACATCCATGCTGTGGTTGAGCCCATCTCACTGGAATTGTACTAGTTTCTGTATTGTCTCAGGAATTCATGAACTGAGCATAATAAAAATAACTTTGATACATCCCCTAGGAAACAGAATAAGATATTTGCTACATACCAGGAAGCTTTCTTATAGCAAGGCAGCTGTTAAATCGTGGTGCATTAAACAATTATAGTCTTAAAGAAATTTAGAAGCCAAATCTAGGGTTTCTCTGTCCTCTTCCCTTGTCTCTTTTGAAGTTACAGTTTTTTCATTGAACATTCCAAACTTCATCAGTGAAGGATCCATTGAAGGAAAGGTGATTGGAAGAGTCAAAGTCCACATTGAATATTGAGGGAAGATAGGTAACATAGAAAACCAAAAGAAGCCAGTCTGGCCTAGAAGTTATTTTTCCTCTTTTATGAAGAAGTTTCCAGTAGAAAACTCTCAATCTGAGGCTATTTGCAGTTTCCCTACTTGACCATCTAATGTCTTTGGATGGGATATTTAATATATTGTGCACATGAAAGCGATACGTCTGTGAGAGGCTTCTCCCCTTACTTTGGTTTTCAAAGCCAGATGTTATCCTAGTGAGAAATCACTGCTTGTTGACTCTAAATAGTTCCTCATAAACCAAATGATATTTCCAACTATTTACCTTGTATTGAATTTTGCTTTGCTCATCAACTTCTAACGAACCATTTCCTTGCAGTTATTGCTATTTGCCATCGTTACCCTAATGCTACTGAAGTGAATATGAATGGGACACCAAATGCTGATGCTCTTGTCACTTTTGCAATGAATTCTCTGAGGTTTTTTTTTCCGTTTTTTTTGACTCTGACTCAAATTTTAATGATTTTACCCAAAATTGTCCCTTACATGTTAGTTTGCCATAATTCACAGGAAACTTGAAATTTTAATCTTGGACAAGGGGCATTTCAGTGATGGATTTTTTCATACATTAACGGATTGTCCTGCATTAACCATTTTGAAGATTTCTGATGCATCTATTGGCAACGGTATTCAAGAGATTACTGTATACCATGAAAATTTACATGAGTTGCAGATGATAAAATGTAGAGTTCTTCGAGTTATTGTCAGGTGATTATTCGGGCAATTGATCAGTATTGTTTTCTTTTTCCCTAACCATATTGTAATGTATAAATTAATTATTTTGCATAACATGAGTTTGCAGATGTCCTCAGCTACAAACTTTGTCACTGAAGCGCAGCAGCATGGCCCATGCCTTACTTACTTGCCCGCAGCTACATTTGCTGGATTTGTCTTCCTGCCACAAATTATCAGATACTGCAATTCGAACAGCTGCTATGTCCTGTCCTTTATTGGCATGTTTAGACATGTCATCTTGCTCTTGTGTCACTGATGAAACCATACGTGAGATAGCTTCCACCTGTCCATACCTACGCATTCTTGATGCTTCAAACTGTCCAAATATTTCATTAGAGGTTAGTTTTTGAAGGCCTTGATATTTTGTAGCAATACTTCTAAGTTGTGCTTACAAGAGCTTGGCTTTGGATTTTCAAGTCGGTGAGACTCCCAAAGTTAATGGATTTAAGGCTTGAAAGCTGTGAGGGAATAATATCTGCTTCTATAACTGCAATATCTTACAGCCAGATGTTAGAGGTTAGAGGCATACAACCTTTTTTCCTCTAGTGTGTTTCATTGAGTTTGTTAATTTTCTCACCTTGAGATATTGCAGTCACTGAAGCTCGATAACTGCAGCATGCTTACTGCCATGACACTCAATATGCCAAACTTGCAGAGTATTAGTCTTGTACACCTGCGCAAGTAACAAGTTCTTTACTTTCTCCTCTCTTTGATTGTGTTTTTTTCTTTTCTGTAACTAAAGCTAAATCAGCACGTGTATTAGATTTGTCTATTTAGATTTGCGGAGTCCTATGCTCAAGCAGATCAAGATTTCTAGGTGTTCAGCACTCCAAGACATAAGTATTGCTTCGAATGTTCTTCAGGTTCACTTTCTCTTTTTTGAAACTAGAATTATTTTCTATTCTATTATAAAATTCTATTGAAGTGAAAATGATTTTGAAAGTATGACCCTGATTCTTGTTTATGCAGAAACTGGTATTGCAAAAACAGGAAAGTTTGGTTTATCTGTCACTGCAATGCCAAAGCTTGCTAGAACTGGACCTCAGCAATTGTGATTCCTTGACAGATTCTCTTGAAGTTTTCAATAATGAGGGAGGTTGCCCCAAGCTGAGGTCATTAATTCTTGACAATTGCCAGGTCTGCTGTTTACCTGTATCAGTGTTTTCATGATGATATTGAATTTCAGCGATTCTTGAACTGTCAGTTCTGCTGTTTAGTTATGTCAGTGTAGTAAATAATATTGAATTGCCATGAAGATATATGCTTTCTAAGTATTAAATGTGTAGTAGACATTGTGCTACTGATATAGATGTTATCCTAGGTGCAATATATTTTCTCAATGATAGGTACCAACTGAATATTCATAAAGTAGCTTGAAAATTCAAATGATCAGAGCAATGATAAAGTAATGAAAAGAAGATAACATAACTGATAAGTTGATCACATAAATATTCTGTGTAGGTCTTTAATATAGTGAGAGCACTACATTATATATATTAAAGAACATGTGCAATCGACCAACTTATGGCATTTTTGCATATATGTTATGTGAATGCATGTACATGTCCACATGCCATCATTATTAAGCAATTGTTTAACATTAATTGTATCTGCTAAAATGGAGTTCAAGTAATTGTTGAGAACTTGGTAAAAGCAATTCAAAAAGATTAGCTACACATATCATAGGTAACAAAATGCAACATGTAATGCAAGTTTTGTTAGAATATATAGTTTAGTTCCACATGGGATATTATACATGAGATCACCCCAATAAGGATCTTGTGTTTCATTTACATTCTTCCATTATAGATGCATGCACCTTTGTTAAAGTTGATTGCCTAAATGCTTATCCAAAAGCTGTTATTTGCCATTATGAGGGTTTGGACTTTGGATATGTGAATCTATATCTGTCATGATCTGAGGGTGTTATTCTCACTAATTGAGAGGTACACTACTTGGTGACAATATATAATAAAAAAAACCTAAGGACTAGAGGAACAAAGTCACTCTAAGAAATCTACAATTTGTCTATATTCATATAATTATATTTTATTACAAAGACGGCAAAACTATAAAAACAGAAGATCAATGGAACAAAACAAAAACACATCGAAGTAGAAATCAAACCAAGGAATTTGCTAGTCGAGATCTGTAAGCGACTCCATGTACAACAAAATCAACTATAATATCAAAAGAATACCAATACTTGCAAAACTGGAGGTCAAGGAAAATAGATTGTAAACACAAATTAAGTGGGTAATTAGAAAGATTTGCAAGAATTTAATTTATTTAGGAGGCTAAGAAAGTAGAACAAAATGATATATATATATATATATATCCCAAATCAGTACCCAGTTTGATGGAACCAAGAATGCCTGCTCTATTTATTTGCCTAGTTGCACTATTTTTTTTTTATAATAACTGCGGCAATAACAGTATCCCTCTCACTCTTACCCACTTATGGGTTACCATTCTTAATATAGCCAATGTCCACCTTATACTGGGACTTAATTTCCTCCTCTCTCCTCACTGCGCTTTTCTTCTTACCATAGATTATGCCATTTTCCTCTCCACTCCTATTATTGCCCCTATTCTCTCCGAATATCCTCCTTCCCATCGCGCTTCGGAGCGTGGTGGTACCCTTGACAGACCCGAACTTCTCCGACTAAAGCCTCAAGACTTGGATTACATAGATCAGGAAGATGAACTTAACAATTTCTAATATATATATATATATATATATATGGAATTTTTGGGTTACCGATTATTATTATATGTCATCGTCGACTAAGATGAGTTTTCAATTCTTATTATTTCATTTGATCAACATATATAAAAATATCAAAAATGGTCTAAATTTGATAATTAATTAAAAAGTGAATCACTAGAGCCAGTGCCCTCAGAGTGTAATAACGTCATTTGACATATAGGCTAAAATCTCCTCACTAGTGGAATTCAACAATATAATGCCATCGTGCAAGTAAATATTGATTGCGGATGACTCACTCTACCACAACTCATGTGGATAGTCAGGTACTTTGATATAAGAATAGGCTCAGATTTTTCACTTTTAAGTATTTCATTATCTTCGTTTAATATTCTTACAATGCTTAATTTATTTGACCATAATTTATTAAATTATAATTTTACATTTTATCAGTTGATTTGAACGACCAAGTTAACTTTGTATTATGACTCATGTTATCCGCATAAAGTGGATCAGTAAAGGTTATATAGCATGAAATTACAAATATCAACAATAAGAGTTATCAACAGTGTGGATGGTTAAACAAATCTAAAGGCGGGTATCAACGGAAGAATAATTTAGAATATTCATTTTAAATTTTAAAACAACAATCCTTCTCATCTTAATTTTCATATGAAAATTGCATGTGAACATGAAATAATATCAGTTATTTACCCTCCAGTAGTTTAATTATTTAATAACCCATTTTACTATTTTTAAATACTATTTTAATCCCTAAATTTTGAAAACAATTATGCAAACATAAATAAAATCATTTATCTATGCACAAAGAATATATAATGAGTCCAAACATAAAATTTATCCACCTTTATTTACAACAAAAGTTTCAAATCTCGATAGTTCATTGAGTTCCGCTCAAACTTGTTTCTACAATTAAAATATGAAAATGACTTAGATGGCTCAAAATAATATTCAATAATGTCAGTAACACAAAATTATAATACATGACTAAAGTTCAAACTTGACAAATCGAATTGTAATCTCACTATATCGATATATTCTCATTTCCTATAGGAGACCTACCACTATAGATTAATAATTTCTATTTAACTAATCTAACTAGCAACCTAATAAAATAAAGTCTATACTTTACAACTCTCCTTCGATACTAAACAACGAATTGTAACTGAGATAAGAAAGAAGAAATTGCCTATGTAGGAGAAATCCGAGGTTAATGTTGCTTGAAATAAATGGAAGAAGAAAGGAAAAACTTGCTCCTCTTGTTGCTGTAGTTGGACAAAGGGAAAAAGAGTTGCTCGCTGGGAAAAATAAAAGAAAGGCTGTTGCTTTTGAGAAAAGAAGAGAAGAGAAGAGAAGAGAAGGAGAAAGAAGAGAAAGAGGAAAATTTTACCTTCTTCGTTAGCAACCTCGGTTAGCTCCGGTGAGCTCGGCAGCGACACAAAGAGAGCAACGAAAGGCAAAATAGAGCTGTTCTTTCTGTGCAAAAAAAAAAACTCTAGAAAACAAGAAAGAAAAGAGGAGAGGAAGAAGAGGAGAGAGCTGCTCTTGTCGTGGGAGCTGTTGCTGTTGGAGGAGAAGAAGAAAAGGGCAGCAGCTAGGGTTGCAGCTGGGAAAAAAGCAGAGAAAAGAAAGGAAAAGAAGAAGGAAAGGATAAAGGAAGGAGAAGAAGAAGAAGAAAGGGAGAAGGAGAAAAAAACCGGCATGCAGGGCGTGTGTGGTTTGAGGATGGGCTGCTGCGTGGAGAGAAAAGAGGGAAGAAAAAGAGGAAAGAGAAGGTTTCCTCAAAAATACCCTTATTTATTTTAAGGTTTAACCTATCAAACTTGGTTTGGTCATAACTTGGCCAAATTAATCCCAGTTTGAACCCACATATTTCTTATCTCCGCACCTATCCGATGGATTCAATTTGAATCCAATCCGACTTTAATTCAATGCCCTTATTTCATATTCGACAATTCGGTTACACACACAGACACACACACAAACAATATCACTTACAAATTACAATACTTGTCTTCTTATTTATGAAGATATATGTACTTACCTGGCATAATTCATGATGTTACTACTGATATACGGTAATATTCCTGTTATCTTGACCATTTTGAAAGGCTTGATTCAGTTCATGATTCTCTTTTCCAAAATCCTTATTATTCATCTTTCAACTTTAGTAGTTATTTCGTTTATCTGTCTTCATTCATCATAATTATGGCTGATGTTCTATTTTTGGTTTGATGTTATGTTGTAAATCATGTTGAAAAATAACTCACTAGTTTATATTTGTTCATCGACTCTTTCATTTTGTCCAGAGCCTAAGTATAATTGACATCAAAAGTCGTACTCTAGTCTCCCTATCCCTGGATGGGTGTCGTGCCATCACTACCCTTGAACTGTCATGTCCAAATCTTCAAGAACTAAATCTTGACGGTTGTGATCACCTTGAAAAAGCTTCATTTTGTATGGTATGTTACCGTTGTCAATTCTGCTATTTGTTTAATGTAATCACCTTTATCAAGTTTTTGCCAACAGGGAAGTTTCTCTGTATATTATAATGACCATTATTAGCAAAGTATTACAAGTTTTTTTTCTCTAGTTTCCAGTTTATTTTCCTTTTTTGCGGTAGCTTTTTTAAATTTATAATTTTTTTATATGTTAATATTATACATTTTCTATCCTGTATGTATTGTGAACTAAAAGTCAAATAAGAATCTATCTTTTTTATCAAGGTAAGTGTAATATCATTTTAGAGGGGTCTTTCAGATGTTTCTTTTATAAAAAAAACAGAACCTAAAACGCTTGAATTCACAAATTTTAAACATCAATAGAGTAAATTCTCAGTCACAAGTTTTGTTAGAATTTAACATTGGAGCAGATCCTTGAGCAAGTGCTGAGTGCTCTCAGCTGTTAAATGCTATATTAGTTATTCTGATAATCTATTTGGTGTTGTTAATTAAATCTTGTAACTCATTCTGAGTAATCTTTGGTAATGCAGCTGTTAAATCTTGCAGAAGCAATAATTTTCTCAATAAACTGTTGGAAACTGATGCTGATTAATTATTCTGATAATCTTTTTGGCCTGTTGATGAAATTTGAAGCTCATTCTGGGCAATCGTTTGGTCTGCTGAGTCTTGCATAGATGACTTTTTTCTTAATACACTACCTGTTAGAATTTGGAATCTGATGCTATTGCCTATTCCTCCTTACAGATTTACTCGATCATGTTTCACCTTGCTGTTATTGCAATTTTTTCTTTTGCTCACAATTTTTTGAGTTTGATGCTTTGCTACTTTCAACTATTGTTGGGAACTTTTTTCATGATTTCTTTAGTTGATTTCGTAAAATGGATTCCTAGCATGTTTTGGGCAAATTCAGCCATGTTACTAAATGGCTACAGAACAACACCTTTCGTATGCCTTGATATCAATCCTGACTCTGTTACTTAGGTTGGCCTTGAATTGCTTGATTTGGGTATCTGTCCACGATTATGTGTTCTGCGGATTGAAGCACCAAAAATGCTACGGTTAGAGCTTAAGGGATGTGGCGTGCTGTCTGAGGCTTATATTAACTGCCCTTGTTTGGAGTTCTTGGATGCTTCCTTCTGCAGGTTCTCTACTGTCAGTTTCTTCTCTTGGAATGGCTGTTTTCGCTTATCTGAACTTACATTTAGTCTGTTTTGCAGGAAGTTAAGTGACGAATCATTGTATAGAACAGCTGGATCATGCCCACAGATTAGATCTTTGATCCTATCATCATGCCTATCTGTTGGACCTGATGGGCTATCTTCCTTGCATATGCTTCAACATCTGGCTTTACTGGATCTGTCCTATACCTTTGTGACAAACTTACAACCTGTTTTTACCAATTGTTTTAACTTAGTGGTAAGTTTTTTTTTAATGTGTTTTCTTGAATTTGCATCTTTATTTTGATTCATATTTGTGATTTTGAAACTCCGTCTATGATGAGTTAACCTTGTTATGGCCGGTCCCAAGCTTGGATAAAGGAGAAGCGTTGCATTAGATTATCAGCCAGCCTTAAACTAAGATAAATGTTCAATAGATAGATTAATCAAACTATTGTGGTAATGCTAGGTTGTTCCCCGAAAGGAACGCGTTACAGGGTCCGACTATAACGTCTCGACAAGGACTGCTACATCTTTAGAACTCGAGTGTAGTGAAAAATATGCAAGAGTTCGCGTTGCAAGGTCCGACTGCAGTGTATCGGCAAAGACCGCTACATCTCTATAAGAACTTGGGTGTAGTGTTAAATAAGTAAGAGTTCTCACACCACAGGTTGGGTAAGAACAAATATTATAGAAAAACTAATAGTCTAAGATTTGATACATGGAATATAGGAACCCTCACTAGTAAAACAATGGAGATAGTAGATACGATGATTAGGAGAAAAATTAATATTATGTATGTACAAGAGACAAAATGGATAGGTGAGAAGACAAAAATGATAGAGAACTCGGATTTTAAGTTATGGTATACAGGAAAGAGTAAAACAAGAAATGGAGTGGTTATTATTGTAGATAGTTCGTTAAAGGATGAAGTGGTAGGAGTAATTAGAAAAGGGGATAGAGTTATAACTCTCAAAATAGTAGTGGAGAAAGAAACTATGAACGTAATTAGTGTATATACATCTCAAATAGGATTAGATGAAAATACCAAATTAAGGTTTTGGGATGACTTGAATGAAGTATTATAAAATATTCCGTCAAATGAGATGATTTTAATAGAAGGCGATTTAAATGAGCATGTCAGAGTGAAAAATGACGAATATGAGAGAGTGCATGAGGATTATGGGTTTGGAACAAGAAATAAAGAAGGTAAAACTATATTGAATTTTGCAATAGCATATGATTTTATACTAGCTAATACATTTTTTAAGAAAAGAGAAGAACACTTGGTCATGTTCAAAAGTGGAAATAATAAATCACAAATTGACTTTCTTATTATTAGGAAGAGAGATAAAAGGATTTGTAAAGATTGTAAGGTCATCACTGGAGAAAGTTTAATTACTCAACATAGGTTGGGAGTATTGGATATACATTTCAAACATAATGTTAATAGAAGGAAAATATACACGACTCCTAGAATTAAGTGGTGGAAGTTAAAGGATGAGACACTAAATATATTTAAAGAGAAGGTAGGAGTACAAATATTAGATAAAATATACGGTGACCTTAATACAACATGGGATAAGATGATATCAAAGTTGAAAATAGCAGCCAAGAGTGTACTCGGTGAGTCAAAGGGGCATGCACCACCAAGTAAAGAATCTTGGCGGTGGAATGAGAAAGTGCAAGAGAAAGTCAAGGAAAAACGAACAACCTATAAGAAATTATATATTTGTAAAAATGAGAAAATTTTGAAAAAATATACTAAAGCTAAGACTGAAACTTTTGAACGGTTATATTGAAAATTAGATATAAAAGAAGGGGAAAGAGACATTTATAGAATAGCTAAAATGAGAGAGAGGAAGACAAAAGATCTTAATAAAATAAGATGTATTAAAGATGAATGCAATAGGGTACTAGTAAATGATGAAGAAATAAAAGAGTGGTGGAAGAGATATTTTCATCAACTTTTTAATGAAGGTTTAGGAGCTCAACTTAATTTAGGTAATTTAAGTAGGTCAAATAAGTATAGAAATTTAAATTTTTATCATAAAATTCAAATTTCAGAAGTAGAACAAACTTTAAATGAAATGCAAAATGGAAAAGCCGTTAGACCAGATGATATTCCGATAGAGGTATGGAAGTGCCTAGGGAAACAAAGTATTAAATGACTTACAAAATTATTTAACATGATATTGAAAACAAAAAAGATGTCTGATTAATGGAGGGTAAGTATCTTAATTTCCTTATATAAGAATAAGGGAGACATAAAAATTTATAAAAACTATAGGGGTATTAAACTAATGAGTCATACCATGAAACTTTGGGAAAGAGTAATAGAGAAAAGATTAAGGAAGGAGACCACGATTCTCGAAAATTAATTTGGATTAATGCCAGGAAGATCGACAATAGAAGCTATACATCTTCTCAGAAAACTAATTGAAAAGTATCGAGAGCAAAAACATGATCTATACATGGTATTCATTGACTTAGAAAAAACTTATGATAGAGTTCCAAGAGAAATTATATGGAAAATTTTAGAAAAAATAGGTGTTAGTGTAACATATATTGAACTAATTAGGGATATGTATGAAGAAGTAATGATCAAAGTGAAGACTTCAAGTGGATTAATTGAAGCATTTTCAATAAAGATAGGGTTATATCAAGGATCAGCTTTAAGTTCTTATCTTTTTACACTAATCATGAATGAACTCACTGGACACATTCAAGATACAGTACCGTGGTTCATGTTATTTGTAGATGATATTGTTTTGGTAGATAAGACATGTGAAGGAGTAAATGCTGAACTAGAATCTTGATGGAAAACACTAGAAGTGAAAGGTTTTAGGCTTAGTAGAGTAAAGACATAATTTATGGAAGATGATGGAGGGATTGAGAGAGATGTATTACATAGAATACAAGCAGGATGGTTGAAATTGAAGAAAGTGTCGGGTGTTTTATGTGATCGTAAAGTGTCTCTAAAACTTAAAGGGAAGTTCTACAAAACGGCGATTAGACATGCTATGTTATATGACGCTGAATATTGGGCTACGACTCGAGCACATGAGCAAAAGAAGAGAGTTGCAGAGATGAGGATGTTAAGATGGATGTGCGGACATACGAGGATGGACAAAATAAGAAATGAGAACATTAGAGAAAAAGTCGGCCTTGCATCTATTGAAGGAAAGCTCTGAGAGACACGTTTAAGGTGGTACGGATATGTACTTAGACGACCTAAAAATGTTCTAGTTAGGCGATGTGAAACGATGACAAATATACATATCAAACGAGGAAGAGGAAGACCAAAAACAAACTTGGTTAGCAACAATAAAATAAGATAAAATTTATTTAAATATAGATGAAGATATAGTAGTGGATAGAGTCCAATAGCGTAGAAGGATCCATAAATAAAGCTTTGTTATTGTTGTATTTGTGATTTTGATCTGAGCTGTTTGCAGTCATTCATATTGGTCACTTGTATCATGGTAGTCGAAGTGTGCACCATTTAAAATAAGATGTATCGTGCCTTTGTGCGATTTATATCAAATCTGTGGAATATGGTATATATGTGTTCTGATGAAACAAAACTTTGAATATCAAAGCTAATTTCTTGTCACAACCCAGGGTATTCTTTCACGTACCAGAAAGTACCCTCACCTAGTTACAATTTATTGGAAAATATTCACAATTATGATGGTAGAATGTGTGCGCCATCTAGAATTTACGATAATATGTATCATGTGACTTTGAATATCTAAGCTACTTCCTTGTCATGACCCGACATTTTCTTCAATGTACTTGAGAGTACCCCACCTAATGACAATTCACAGTTATGATAGTATGAGATGAGACATGCCAAGCTAATACTACTCAACAAAATATGTGCATTCCATTCCTTTCAAGTAGCAAACAAATTTACTAAATGCAAAACAAAACATTTTGTATAATTGAGACTAGGAGAGGACAGAGATCTAGGGATAGAGAAGGTATTCTTGTGAAGAAGGGAGGAGCGGTGCTCACTGACAGTTCCAATTGACATCGCCTGCACTTGTGCAGGAGATTGGGGGAGGTGGCAACGTGAAGGGGGAGGAGAGGTATGGAAGAACTGGGAGAAATGGGTTACATAGGGAGAGAGGAAATATAAAGGAATTCAAATAATTCTAAGCAACTCAAAAACTCCACTAAACTCAACCAGACATGATTGAAAAAGTTTTTCCTAACATCAAGTTGATTCAGCCCTTAAAACTAAGTAAAATAAGTTCAAATCGAGCTTGATTTGAACCTTAATCACCAGACCTACTTGAAAGACTAAATCAATCCCTAACTAAACCTCATATGGTCCCCAAAACTCAAATTATTGGTTTGGTTTAGCTTGATTAATCAATAAAATATAAATTTATGTTATGACAAGGAAATTAAATGGAAATAAAATTCAATCTGTAACATTTCTTTGCCTGTAAGCATATTTTCGATTTTCACCTTTTCAGCCTTGCAATATCGATGAGATATTTTGTTTAGTTATAAATCCAGTCCAGCTGTAAGCTTGCACAAATGATGATTCTGTTTTTGGGATTTTAACATGCAGATATTAAGGCTCTCTGCTTGCAAGTACCTCACAGATTCTTCCTTGGGTGCTCTTTATAAGGAGAGTGCACTTCCAGCCCTAAGTGAATTAGATTTATCATATTCATCTGCTGGGCAGTTTGATATACTAGATATTCTCATTTATTGTACAAATTTAGTTAATCTGAATTTGAATGGCTGTGCAAATATTCATCAACTTGTCTGGAGCCTAAGTTATTGCGATTTATCTCAAAGGTCTGTCAATTTCTGTTCACCTTCCATATTGAAAGACAGTGACGAGGATGCCTATCTGAAGACTGGCCATTTGCTTGAAATTCTGAACTGCACTGGTTGTCCAAACATTACAAAAGCCCATATTTCTTCAAGTGCCAATTGCTTTTATTTATCTAAAATAAACCTTAACTTATCTATAAACCTGAAAGAGGTAGATTTGGCATGTGGCAACCTCTGTATACTCAACTTAAGGTAATACTTATTCTGAACGGTTTGGTCAACTAAATGGTTCTTGCTATGTCTCTCTCTATACCTTGCTGATACATCTTACACTGTTTGTTTAGTTATTGTAATTCTCTGGAGTTCTTGAGGCTCAAGTGTCCAAGGCTAAACAATCTCCAGCTTCTGGTAAATGACCGTTTGTGATTATTCAGATTTTTGACAATACTATAATAAGAGGATTTTGTCTTTCGGTTGTTTGTTGTGATTAAGTGTTGTGTTTAGCCTTTAGTTTTTTTTTTCTTCTAATGCCAATATTCCAGAAAAGAATGTTTCAACTTTGATTTGCCCATTTATTATGATAACATATCAAATTTGGTTGAGAAATTGTTAGACAACGTGTTGCCAGATGGCAAGCAATCTTTCATCCATTGCATTAGCGTACCATAAATTTGTTTTTTACATATTCCATAACCAAACTTGCAGATTATATGATCCTTTTTACAATTTATCACTCGATTCTTGTTCTGTTTTTATTTGAGCATTTTCTTTTATCTACAGGCTTGCAGCATGCTATCTGAAGAACAGTTGGAAGCTGCAATTTCTCAGTGTCCTACCCTGGAAATTATGAACATTGACTCTTGTCCCAAGGTTAGATATGATATTTACCTCTTGATACATTATTTGATATCATATCTACTTCTTGGTTATGTTTTTCATTGACTCAATGTACAAATAGAACTTAGATTAATCATGTTTGGATTTGATAAAATATAATTTTCCGCTAATAAAAGCTTGGAATTGGGATTTCGTAATTATAATATGTTCATAAGCACCAAAATATTGATTGGGTTTCCCAAGTAATAATGGTGGAAGAGATAAGAAGCTTTGGGCAGATGCCATTATGGTGTGTTATCCGCGCACACAATATACACGATATAATTGATAGACATCAATTGAGAACTTGAGATATGGTTTGGAGAGAGAGAGAGAGAGAGAGGATAAAAAAGCCTTATGTTGGAAGTATTAGGTTATTAGTGTTGTGGGTTTAGACCCATGTAGGATGTTTACGTATAGGGTTCATCACGAGCCTATATTACATATAATGGGTATCTTTCACAAAACAATCTGTCCCATCTTTTCTTTTCCACCTTAGCATCTTATTTAAACCATGACTTCATTTCTCAGCTTTTCATGTTCCTCTTTGGTTCGAGGGGCACTACATTCCAGATCTCAGCCTCCCTCTGTTGGCAAATTTCTTTCCTTGCCTTTGTCCTCTGGCTGCTTGACCACCGTGAAGCCTCCCTTTCCATCAAGGAAGACAATTTGTGGTCGCCCCTTGACTCCTTATGCATTGCATCTTTGTCAATGCCATTGTCTTTGCCTGTGAGTTCTCGTTCTCTAGCTAGCTACATCTTTTCTCTTCCTTTCTGATTCATTTTATTGATGCTCTCTTCTCTGCAAGCTTCACTAGTCCTCTTCCTTTGTTGATGCTAAGACCATCAAGTCGCTGCACCAAGCTTTGCTCGTACCATTCTCCTTCAGCCCTTCTCAAGATTGTTGTGGACTCTACTAGAGGAATCCTTCACATGTGAGGTCTTAACCACCATGAGGAGCACTTGGTGCCTGATGCAACCATAGATCTGCACTGAAAATTAATATAAATTCAATGTTCTTTTCTACATTTCAATGCCACCACTGTTCCTCTTTCTGTGAGCAGGGAAAAACACAAATCTAGTGTTGGCTCTGGACCAACCCTATACTACTACAAGCAGAGAAGAGCTCTGTTAACTTATTTCTTTCTTCAAGATATATGGGTCTGCTTGTCTTCCTCTCCATTGGATTTCTTACAATTGATCTGCATCTTCTATGTCTTCTTTCAGCCCTTCCTGATTCCTTCCAGCTTTCAGTATTTCTAGGGCGTAGAAATGATTCCTTAATTCCTCTTTCAAATAGCATCTCCTTGCTTCTTTGCAATCCATTTTCAGATATGCTCGTCTTTTCCTTCCTATGCTTACTATGTCTTATGAGATGCAATCTTCTGTCCTGTCAAATTTTTCCCAAACAGTATATGTTTGCTTTCTCTCTTTTCCACAAGGACTCTCGTTGGTTTTCCCCCCTGCTCTTCAAATTTTTGTTTCCTACTATATGAACTGCAGCAACAAATTCACTCGAGAGACAAATTTTTGGAGTCCGTCGTCATTCAGCAATATGCATTCAGGACCAAAAATGGAATGCTTGCTTTCCGTCAATTCAAAAAATGGGCTACTGCATCTCGGTCAATGTCTTAGTCCATTTTTTTAGTTTATGTAACAAGCTGCATATAAATAGTTGCTATGCTTCAACTTAAGGGGAATGCCAAAGGTATTAGATTCTCAGTGGAGTTAAAAGCACGCTTGATGTTTTAGAATTCGAAATTATGTTCGAGTTCTATATATACATCTACATCGCCGAGTTTACAAAACAATTAAATACAATCTCATTTCTCATACTTTTAACATCCTAAAGGTTAGGAGCTGCTATTTAGGTTTCCAATTTAGTGATTTATCTCGTGTCTGTACCTCAAAAATCCAGATATCCTAATCACTGTACGGTAAACTGCGATCCTTGTTTTCTTCAGCTTTAAGAATGACAATTTCTTTGCATAATACTCATGGTGTTTTCTGTGGCAGATACACAGTAAAGATTATAAATGGCATGCAATTTGCCCGAGTCTCAAACGCATACAAAGCTGCTCATAGAATTTGCTCTGCATCCGGCAATCCTTTTTTTGAGTGTAGCTAGTAGAAGTAAGCAGATTGTTTTGTTGTACATTTGAATGCCACTTGTCGTCGCTATTTATAAGGCTATTATTAGAGATGTAGATGTACTCTCATGCTTGCCTTTTAGCTTCCATACTTGCCAGACCTTTTTTCTCCTGTAGAGAGGGTGGTTAGGAATAATATGTATTAGTTACAGTATGCAGACAGTTGAACTCGAAGAACTTTGTTGTAATTGAAAATCCAAACGGAATGCTTGCCCTGGAAAATAGAACTACCATGCAGGAGCCTACATTATGTTTGATCAGGGATCATTCCGAGCGACACGACACTAGGCCGGCCTTCTCGGGAAAATATGTTTGAATGCCCGATGGAGTTTACTTTAAAGAATCAGTAAGTTCTGTTCATGATCTCGCCGTCTTTATCAATCAGCAAGTGAAAAACGAACAGGTAAGGGAGTTCTCTACTTTAGCATTTTGATGCAATTTGTTAAAGAATATCGTTTGAATTTATGGAATTCTCATTCTATTCCTATGAGACCCATTTCTAACAAAACTGGAAATTATCTAAAAATGTAGTAATTGGTGCGAAAAGAGAGAAAAATCACGAGCATTATTTAAAAATCTGCTGCTATCCACATGCATTATTATAAGGCAGAGTAATATTAATATTACTCTGTCATCACGTGTCAAATAATTTGATAAGATATGGATCGATTTCGAAAGAGATTTAATTTTTTTTTTTTAGATTTAGATAATTTTTAAGTATTTTGGTTACATAATCAGGTTTATAAGTTTTATGTGATTTACCTTCTTTATAATGATCGTAAAATAGATCGATGAAGTTGATGAAGTTGTTAGTGTAAGTGATTTGAGGCCGCTAGGGGGGGTGTATAGCGTCACGTGATGGTTGTCGATGGAAATCGTTCGCGTTTGTCTTTACAAAATTCGTTATGTGCAGCGGAATAATAATAATAAAAGCAATAACGAATTAAGACAAACACACACGGACACAAAGATATAACGTGGTTCGGAACCGTACGGTTCATATTCCACGGATTGAGTTCTAAAGAGCTCTAGTGATGCACACACACTCACTAATCAGAAATACTCCTCGACACAAATTGGAGGTGGAGAAACCTCGTACAATATATTACAACAATAATCTAAATGTTACAAGCAAATACAATGAAATATAAAGCAATACAAGTAAAGAAAACACTTTACAAATGCTCTTTGAATGCTTGATCGCTTAGTTGCTTGATATCAACTTGGAGACCCTGATTTGCAACAGCAAATCGTCCCAAAAACCCTCAAGAAACCATGCCATTTTCCTCTATCATGAGCTCCTTATAAAGCTTCAACCTGTGCTGGAAAAAGTCGATCAGTCGACAGGTCGGGACCATCGGTCGACTGATGCCACTGTTGTTGTGAGACAACGGCTAGATCCACGCTGGATAAGTCCAACGGATCCATCATCAGGTGACTGATGATACCCATCAGTCGACTGATGGAGCCTTCACTCGACCAGTCGAGTCTTGACTCCATTCTGTGTCCGATTTCACGAGCACCAGTCGACTGATCACAAAATCAGTCGACTACTCAGCCACCCAGTCGACTGTTAGGGCAATTCCCGCAGTCAAACCCTAGTTGACTCACACCAGTCGACTGACACACTTCAAACATGAGGTTTTAGCCCAAATATAGTTCCCTATACTTGCTAGACCACCCTTAGCCTAGACCTAAGCCTTCTAGCCACCTCCATCAACCTCATGTCTCTCGGATCTCTCCAAGTCATCCATGACTTGTTTATCCATCGCGCTAGCCTCCAGGTGCTTCCCTCAGCTATGTCATGCTAACGGTGTCTACACCGCCAAAGCACATTGGACTTATGCCGTCAAGACTCCGCTTGGACTTTACGTCGCCAACCATTGGACTTATGTTGTCAAGACTTCACCCTTGGACTTTACGCCGCTAATATTCCCCTTGGACTTCTCAAATGTCAAGACTCAAGCTTGAACTTTCCCTTGTCAACCCATGTTGGACTTTCCATGTCAAGTACTCAAGACTTGGACTTTACCTTGTCAAGATCCATGCTTGGACTTAACATTGTCAAGACCCTTGGACTTTCCCAAATGTCAAGTGTCCCACTTGGACTTTCCATGTCAAGTGCCTAAGACTTGGACTTTCCCATGACAATTACATTGTCATGTGTTTTTATCGAACATCAAAACATCTCTCGAGCCAAGCTCGAGTCCTGGGCAATCGTGACCTGGGCTGATCGCACCAACAGTTAGATTAATGATTTTAATTTTTTACGGATTATAAAACAGAGTAATATTCATATTTGTCCCCACGGAGACGGCGCGATGGTAAGGTAGGGTGTTACTTGCAGAATGTGCAGGGTTCAATTCCGGATGAGGAGTCTAAAATCCTCTCTGGTTTCAGATGGATCTCTCACTTCACATCAGATATGACTTTGTCCTCCGTGATTTACCTCTCGTTAGTGTCGCAGGACGGATGCAGAATCGCTAGTTAGATAGATTCTTAATTTTTACAGAGTAATATTCATATTTATATTATTACTTTTTATATATTTATAACTCCTGTAAAGTAATAAATGTTAGTTCATTATAATATTATTTTATAATCGCTCTATTTCGGCCTTTCTGGTATATAGACTATAGTGTACGTGTCGACGATTCCTTCTCGCGTAACGAAAGGAGCCAAATCACGAGCTGCTACAAACCAAGTGGCAGAGAAGCGCCGGTGAGAAGATAAAACGGGGACTAAAACAAGATCGCAGGCTATCGAACTTTGCGCCTCTATCTTCCGATGGCCGCCGTCGGTGCTCAAGCTCTGCCTTTCGCCGCCTCTCACCATATCGGCTCATCCCCACGTCTCTCTCTCTCTCTCTCTCTCTCATTCTTAACTATCCAGGCATCCAGCGTGATACATACCGTTTGTGACATTCGTCGCCATCAATTCGCAGGTGTTTCGATCTCAAAATCCCGCGGCTCGACTCGCTTCCCCCTATCCGGAGCTTCGCCGCTCACTTCGTCCTTCACACCTGGGTTAACTACAGGTAATCGACCTTTGTCTTACAAAGATTTGATCTTTTTGTCCTCCGTCTGTGGTTTTGTGAGTGGCACAAACGGAGTCCCCAAGGGGTCGACTTGGGGTCTAAAAACTCTCACCTGGATTCAAAAATCCTCTATTGTTTCTGTCAACGGGTGAAGAGGCATAGCTCCGTGATTTACTTGGGCGAGCGTAATCGCCTTGTGTTACAAGTGAGTGGCACAAACGGGCTTTGTTTGCTTCTTGTTTTGGTGAAAGGAGGGATGATGAGGACGAAATAGTACAAGTTGAGAACAATGGAAAAGGATCGAATTAACTCAAATTCAGTTGCAGATAGAGGCGGTAAACAATCTAAAAAAGTTAAGGACATTGTTCTGGAGTCTCCATTGATCGAGTCCGCAACTCTGACCATGTGACTCTTGTCAAAACTGTTGATAAAAGATTTTCCGAAATAATCGGGAAGACAACAATCTGATATGATCTCGTCGAGGTTAGTGTTCGACACTATCTCCGTAAAACGATATTGCTCCTCTCAGGTGCTTACGGATAGCAGCAATTCGTTTCCAAGATACAACGACGATGTCTCGGAATAGTAGTACTACAAATTTCGAGACCGGCGAACCTACTCGTAGGCTTTTTGGACTCTGGATGCAGAAGATGGGATGGATGAGATGAGAACTTGAGTGAATGAGTGAATTCCATCATCTAAGAGTTTCTATTTATACTTGTGAAGGGATAGAGGCACCTCTTGGTTCAATCAAATCTCATCCATTCAATTAAAAATGGATGATCTAGATTGCATTCCTTCCCAAAAGACATAATGTCTCTTCATTTGGATGCATCTAAGCCTTTCATTTTGATTTCAATGATCAAGATTAAGTCATCCAAAAAAGTACTTATTGTAACACCCCCCTAGTCTTTCCACTCTCTACCAAGGGAGATGTCACTACTTTACTGTCTCTATCTTTAATTCATGCAATATACCAATGCAATATGCTAACAACTAAAATAATCATAAGGACCTTTACATCACTTAAACAATAATCATTTCAAGATCTTCACCTAACATGAAAGTATTAAAACTAACTCAATATGACTCTAGCATTCTTTGGTTTCAACCATAATTAATCCAGTTGAACTTCAACAATATCAAAAGAAAACAAGAAACTAAAAATCTGATTTAGATATCTGCACTTAGGATCTTTTACTTCCACTGTTCCGTCGCTACACACACCCAGCACTTCATCCGCCATGCCACCTTACTGATGCTTTTCTTTACCTTTATCTGCAGTATAAGGAAATGCAAACTATAAGCAACAACGCTTAGTAAGTACTTTCTATGCTCACAAAAACATGCACTGTATGAAATCATGCAACTAGTTCTCTTGCCCTGGATACATTGATACACATGCAAACATAATCGAAATCATAACTCGACATTTGTCTCTTGTATGAAATCATGCTCTTAAGTATTTTAAAGTGTATCAATCGAATGATTAACTTTGAAAACTTTTACTTTTACTTATACCGATACTTTAAAATAATAATCATCTCGATACGGGCGATAGTACTAATGCGCGCGATTCCTAATAGGCCTGTGGCAACCACCGAACCTACTAGTAATCAAATCGAGGGCCTCGCCCGTGGCGAAATCGATGTCTTACATGCCTCACAAAAAGTAAAATACTTCCTTTATACTTATATTCTTATACATATCAAGGAAATGCTCTTAATCCTCTAAATCACGACATTATGCTCTTGAAAAATCAAAATGGGGAGCATACTGAAGATCGTTGTGCTCTTAATCCCCAATTCGAACGGGGAGCATCTTTAAATTTTCTTTATAAAGGAAATATTTTTACATCTTACTCTACATCATGCATATAATTATAAGCTACAACTCATCTACAACATGAATGATCATAAATCGCATTCTTATCTTGGATCTCAACATGATGCTGAATTACCCATAATATAACGGTAAAATCGTGTAACTGAATACAACATGCGTAACTGGAAATAATATGCATATAAACTGCTCAACCATATAACTGGAAATAACAAGCACAGAAAAAATATATCAATGACATACGATAACTACTTATACTGCAGGTGAGCAATACTTACCTTCGATTGCTTTAACTTATATTTGTAAAACCTAATGAGATGCAACCTTCTATCCCGCCCTAGCAGCTACCCTCCAAGGTCTCTTGAATCCCACCTTTCCTTGGATTCGGCGGAGAAGATAACCCTAGGAGAAAATTCTCCTTGATGTGTGGTTTGGCGGTGGAGGGACCAAGAGAGAATAGAGAGGTGTCCTCTAAGGTATTAGGGAGGTTAAATTTATAACCATCAAGGCTTAACCTATGCCCTTATAAATTTCCTTAAATTTCTCTCTTTAACAGAATTAATTCCTTCTTCAATTAAATTCGTGACTTCTCCCTAATCATATAAAATTTTTATTCCCTTATAAATTTCCTTAAATTTCTCTCTTTAACAGAATTAATTCCTTCTTCAATTAAATTCGTGACTTCTCCCTAATCATATAAAATTTTTATTCCCTTATAAATTTTTCTTAAATTTCTCTCTTTAACTGAATTAATTCCTTCTTCAATTAAATTCGTGACTTCTCCCTAATCATATAAAAATTTTATTGGATTTTTGATGACTCACCCCTTTTTGAAAATTTCCTATTGAATTAATCCACGAGGAAGAAATTATGGAGGCTCTTTTTTTTTTTTTTTTTTTTTTCTTTGATTCGGCGGCGGTTTAAAGGAGAGGAGAGAGAGATTCTATAATAAAATAATCTATCTATCTATATATATATATATATATATATATATATATATATATATATATATATTAGAGTTTTCTTCATTTAATTACCCCTTTAAATAATTAGTCAAATTAACCAATCTTTCCTTTTTTTTTCGCCTATAGATATATTTTGTTATATCCTATCCATTGGTAATCTTATGACTTAGTAGTGGAAAGTCTATTCTCCTAAACCAACGGTTCATGGTTTAAGCCTCGACTAACGAACCAATTATTTCTATTTATTATTATTATTATTATTATTCTATTCATATTTTTATTATTCTTATTCTTATTCTTATTTCTATTTTCCTCTAATAAAAATAGGAATTAAAATTTGGGATGTTACAATCCCTTATACCTTATAAAAGTTTCGTCCTCGAAACTTAGAAAAGCTCAGGGTACTTTTGCTTCATGTCATCCTCACGTTCCCAGGTTGCTTCTTCAACCCTTTGACTTTGCCATAAGACTTTTACTAACGATATTTCTTTGTTTCTTAGTTTCCTGACTGCTCGATCTATTATCTGAATAGGTCGACTTTCATAACTTAGATCTATCTGAATCTGTACCGTCTGTGGCTCAATCACTTGGTTGATGTCTGGGACGTGCTTCTTAAGCATTGAAACATGAAATACATTGTGGATAGTTGACATTTCCTGTGGTAGCTCTAGCTCATAAGCTACCTTACCAACTCTCTTGGTGATCAGGTAGGGGCCTATATATGTGGGACTTAACTTGCCTTTCTTCCCAAATCTCATTACCCCTTTCATAGGAGCTACCTTAATGAAAACCGACCTCGACTTGAACTCTAGGGTCTCGCGTCGGACATCTACAGAACTCTTCTGCCGACTTTGGGCAGTCTCTATCCTTTGACGTATGTTCTTTATAGCTTTGGTGGCGTCATCTATAAAATCAGTCTTGAGTCCCATTTCTTTCTTCTCGCCACCCTCATACCAACAGATAGGCGATCTGCATCTCTTTCCATACAAGGCTTCATAAGGTGTCATTCCAATTGTGGTTTGATAACTATTATTATAGGCAAACTCTACCAAACACAAATATTTGCACCAGCTTCCTTTAAAATCCAAGGCACAAGCTCTTAGCATATCCTCCAGAATCTGATTCACTCTTTTCTGCACTTCACGATTGCCCATCCGTCTGAGGGATGAAATGCAATATCAATCACCGTAACTTAAGGTGCCGAGGGCTCCTCGAACACACTCCCGTATGTGAAGGAAGCGACTGCTCTATCGTGAGATAATGGTTTTAGGTACTCCATGCAAATAATCACTTTGACGATAATCTATAAGAGTAAGCTCCATGGAGTATGATATTCTAATAGGCATGAAGTGAGCAGACTTTGTCAATCTATCGACAACTACCCAAATAGAATCGTAGTCATTGGTTGTTTTGGGCAATCCTACTATGAAATCCACGGCTAGTTCCTCCCACTTTCATTCTGAAATCTGGATAGGTTGTAGAACTCCTCCTGGTCTCTGGTGTTCGGCTTTCACTCTCTGACATGTCAGGCAAGTGCTAACATACTTAGCCACGTCCCTTTTCATACCAAGCCACCAGAATTTCCCTTTCATATCTTGATACATCTTGGTGGATCCAGGATGCATCGAATATGGGGTCCCATGAGCTTCTTCTAGGATCTTCTTTCTTAAGTCTGGGTCATTGGGGATACATAGGCGTTCACCCAAATATAATACCCCACTATCAGAGACACGGAATCCTTCATCCTTCCCTTCTTGGATCTCTTGCTTGATCCTTTGGATGCTAGGATCTTTGTCCTGTCTCGCTAATATATCCTCAAATAGTGTAGGTACTATGAATCAAGGCGAGAGCTGTCCGTAAATGATCTCAACTCAAAATTCATTATCTCTTTCTCCAGTGGTTGGGATAGTGTTGCTAGGGACATTAAGGTGGCGCATGATTTTCTACTCAGCGCGTCTGCTACTTTGTTTGCCTTTCCAGGATGGTAGTGGATTTCACAGTCATAGTCCTTTACTAACTCAAGCCATCATCTGTTGTAGCATATTCAAATCCATACAGTGAAGAAGTACTTGGACTCACGGTGATCTGTAAATCTTGCATTGGACTCCATATAAGTAATGTCTCCAAACTTTCAGAGCAAAGACCACTGCTGCCAACTCAAGGTCATGAGTTGGGTAATTCTTTTCATAGTCCTTGAGTTTTCTAGATGCATAAGCAATGACTTTACCCATACGCATAAGTCTTGCTCAGTCCCATCTTGGATGTATCACTATATAGGTCGAATCCTCATTACTTTACGGAAGGGTAAGCAACCGTGAGTCTCCTCTTTAATTCAAGGAAGCTCTTTTCACAATCTTCGGTCCATTCAAACTTCTTATTCTTTCTAGTAAGAACCGTCAACGGTGAAGCTATCCTTGAGAAGTTTTCCACAAACTTTCGATAGTACCCTGCTAATCCGAGGAAACTTCTGACTTCACTGGCATTCTTTGGTTGACCCCAATTACTGACTGCTTCTATCTTTGTCGGGTCTACCATAACTCCATCTTTTGAAATAACATGACCCAGAAACGATATTCGATCAAGCCAAAACTCACACTTGGAGAACTTTGCATATAAGCATCTTTCTTTGAAGGGTCTTCAAGGTGTCTTCAAGTGTTCGACATGTTCTTCGGTTCTCGAGTAGATAAGGATGTCATCAATGAAAAGCGACCACAAAATTGTCAAAATTACTCCTTAAATATCGAGTCATCAAGTCCATAAACATAGCGGGTGCATTTGTCACTCCGAAGGGCATGACCACAAACTCATAGTGTCCATACCTCGTTCGGAAGGCTGTTTTCGGTATATCATCTTCTTTAACTCTTACTTGATGATAACCTGACCGCAAGTCAATCTTGAAGAAAAGCGTGGCTCCCTCAATTGATCAAATAAATCCTCTATCCTTGGCGGAGGATATCTGTCTTGATCGTCACTTGATTTAAGGCTCATTAGTCTATGCATCCTCATAGATCCATCTTTCTTTTCACGAACAACACCGGAGCTCCCCGTAGGAATGACTAGGCGGATGAATCCCTTGTCTAATAACTCCGTAATTGTTCTGAAGCTCTTCAATTCAATTTGGAGCCATACGATAGGGTGCTTTTGAGATTGGGTTGGTACCGGGAATAAGTTCGATCTCAAACTCAACTTCCCTTCTAGGTGCTAGTCCCGGTAGCTCGTCGGAAATACTTTCGGTAGTCACATACGATTGGGACTTCTTCCAACTTTTGGCTTCTTTCTTGCTTAGTATCAACTAGATGTGCTAAATACCCGGTGCATCCACTAGCTAGCATCTTCTCGAGCTTCCATGGCGAGGCAAGAACTGTCTTAGTCTTCTTCCTTGGTTCTCCAATAAACTCAAATTTGGCCTCGGTCTCGGGTTGGAATACTACCCTTAACTACGACACTCAATGGAAGCACGTACTTGCTAAGAAAGTCCATTCCAAGATGACATCATAGTCATGCATGTCTAACAAGATTAAATCATTATAAAGCTCTGCATGCGAAATTACGGCCGCGCACGACCATGTGTAGATGTCATTATTTCACCCGAAGGTAGGGTCGTTAAAAACTGAATATCTAAGGTATCCGGAGTTATATCTATCTTCTTAGCAAATGTCATAGACATGAAAGAATGGGTTGCCCGATGTCAAACGATGCGGTAGCATCTTTGACTAAGGATAGGTATCTGACCTGTAACCACCGTAGAAGCATTTGCTACCTCTTCCTTGGTGAGGGAGAAGATCCGGCCATTAGGTGTAACTGATGGAGCCTCTAATCTTCCTTGGCTGATGTAAGGACCCTCCAGCGCTCCTTGCATCTAATGTAGCTGGGCTGGTCTACCTCCATACTGAATAGACTGTGGCAGAGGCAGATTGGTCTTAGTGGGGCACTGTTTGGCGAAGTGTCCCTCGACACCACATATATAACACCCGTTCACGCCCTGGCGGCAAACTCCTGGATGCTTCCTCCCACACTTAGAACATGTAGGATACGTAGAGTACGCTTCTTGGTGAATGTAACGGCCAGGGCCCCTGTTGGCAAGCGGTCGGTGACCTGTTGATCGACAGCCGTAAGCCCTATTGGCCGTCGACCCCTATTGGTCGACGACCTGGCCCCTATTGGCCCGTCGTTACTCACATGGACTTCCCACCCCTGGAAGTGGGTTTTTGCCTTCCCCAGGATTCGAACTCTAGACCTCCAGGCTAAGTACTAAAGTTTATGAATCCTGGTAACCAAGTGATCAAAATAAATTGTCACGCCCCGAGGGAGTCCCCGCCAGACAAAAATCCGGCAGCATCTCCCCTGTACGGTTGACAATATCAATTTTTATACAAAGCCTACACGGCCACTATACATCGGTCAACACGACCGGAATCCAAACATCACATGCAAGTAATCAAATAGGCCTCAGGCCAACAAATCAAGGTAAATATAAGTCTACACTAACTAGACTTACCCCTTCTGCCATCTGAGCAGGAATAACCCAACCGAAACCAACCGGAATAAAATCCGAATAAAGGTCTACAAGGACACCACAAATCCACGAGTACATAACCAAAACATCAGGACCTAAACATCTCTTCTATACAAGATCCAAAACCATAAGACCAATAAAAACCTATCCACTTCGACGAGGGGGATTGGCAACTGGACTCTCCTGACAGCTTCATCCTGAAATAAAAATGAATCAACGGGGTGAGTTCAAAGAACTCTGCGGGTATAGTAGATATGCAAAGTAAGGTATAGCTAACAATAAAAATATCATGCCAGTACAGTCTCACATAAATAGGGTATGCAAGCAAGAAATACAAATGATCAGATTATCAATCTCCTACTGATATAGGAGCATGTGCCTGACTAGGAGTAATAAAGTCCTGACCATATATAAACATGTATCCTGTATGCATGACAATCATATGCACATCCAAGGCATCAATAAAAATGCAGCAAACACAATACAAATGCAATATGTGCAAAGTGCATGCCGTGCCAATGACATGGTCACCCCTGACGCCAGTCAGCCGCCTCACACGCAATGGTGAAGCCGAGTGGGTAGGGCTATGACAACTGTGCACTCTGCCATCACTGCTCCTGAGTGACCGAGTGGACAGGATGCTGTCGGAGTACACCTATCCTCCTGCCCCAAACATAGTGGGAGCTAAGCTCTCATCTCCGTGTCATAGACCGGAGGAGGGATCCTCGCCCGCTACCACGCTGCCGCTACCTACGAGCGGCCCAATGAGTCGACAGAGCAACAGACACACCCTCCCGATGTACCACTAACCCACGAGTGGCGGTGTATGCGAGCCATGTAACTAGTCATGCTCAACAATATAATGGAACCCCGTCCAGCTAGCATGCAATCATGCGAAAATGGTGCATGATACTACAGCATGTAAAACCTACTCAAAATATCTATCCAGATGATATGTACAACCAATATATATACATATCCCTAATCCATGTACTATGATCCATATCAAACAGGTAAATATAATCATATCCTAACACATGCATGTATCTAGTAGGCACCAAAAGCATACTAGGCATATAAACATGAAAAATTATTGTAAGCTATCCTAACTAGCATATCAATTTGACTTAATCTAAACGTTAAGTCAAAATACCCGCCTGAATATATACCCGCAAGAATGAACCAAATCGTCACGATTGGGGACCTGCCTCGTGACCGAAACCTGCATAAAGCATGACTATAGTCAAGCACAAAAATACAATTCAACGACAAATCGAATAATTAATCGATTTCCTTTATATCCCAATTAACCCAAACTATTTCCAATTTTCCTTGTCCACAAACAATCCATACAATTAATTTAGCCCAAATCCCATATCCTCCGAGTAACACATTTTTGAACCATTCCTCGCTCACTAACATGCCAATCAAACGGATAACACCGTAATCAACCCAATCGACCAATCAAGCTCACCCGCCCTAGGAATTCCATATACAGCCCACTAACATCCGACCTTGCACGACCACTTCCAACCCAAACCACACGACACCCTCCAAACAAAACCCTCACAGCCTCTCACAGCCGGCACTTCCTTGCTGCCCTAATCACTGCCCCCCACCACACCCATAGAATCCTTGTACAGCAAGAAAACCAGAGGAAATCTAGGTATTTACCTGAAGCTCCACCCTCAAAAGGCAAGCGAGCTTGCGGAGAGGGCGCTGATGTGGGTGGCGTCGGGAGGAAGAAGGGCTAGCAGCGGTGGCTGATCTGGAGCGAGGGCGGCACCGGCGAAGGCGAGGACGACGGCTCAGAGGTAAGGACCGACGGCCAGAGCACTGGGAAGGCGGCGGTGGACGGCGAGCTCGCGCGACGGCCAACGGTCCGCGCGGCGCAAGCGAGGATGCGGCGGCTGCGCGATCTGGTCGCGGCCAGCGGTGGCGACGATTCCGCGGTCCGCAGAGGCCGCCGCGAGTGAGAAGAGAGGCATGCGCTTGCGGCTCGGCGAGAAGCAGCGGAGAGGGGCGCGCGCGGAGAAGGAGACGGCAGAGGGCGTCGGGCGTCGGTGTGGCCGCAGTCGCGAGGAGAAGAAACCGACGCGCGGAGGGGAAACTAAAAAAAATCGGGGAGGTTTTCTATTTAAAACCTTAGGTCAGATAATCCAAACAGGCCTTTTAAAAGCCGGTTTTCCTTATCTCCATAAATACCCCCTACAAGCACCATTTAATTCCCGAAAATTTCCAGAAAATTTTCTAAAATTCTCCAAAAATCCAAAAATAATTTCTACGATTATTTTCCTAATTTTGGCCATTTAATTTAGTGTTTTAAATTTTTCAGTATTTAACATTCTTCCCCACTAATTAAAATTTGGTCCCCAAATTTCCTACTCAAATGCACAACGAGTAAGAAACACCACAAGTATTTAAAATATACCTCACGTACCTTAAGTAAACAAGTGGGGGTGTTGAGCTCTGATCTTTTCCTCGAGCTCCCAAGTAGCCTCCTCGTCGGTGTCGTGACTCCACCCGACCTGGACAAGTCGCACAACCTTGTTCCGCAACTGTCATTCTTTGAAATCCAAAATCCGTACCGGAACCTCTGCGTATGTAGCATCAGGTTGAATGAAACCTGACACATCTGACAAAATATGTGAAGAGTCTGGCACATACTTCCTCAGCATAGACACATGGAACACATCATGGATACCAGCCAAAGACGGTGGTAGCCCTAGGCGGTAAGCGATTGCTCCGATCCTCTCCAATATCTCAAATGTACCGATTTATCTAGGAGCTAGCTTACCATAAAGGTCAAATCTCTTCACTCATTTCGTGGGTGAGCCTCGCAGGAATACCTGGTCACCAACAGAGAACTCCAAAGGTCTCCGTTTACGATCTGCATAACTCTTCTGGCGATCCTGCGCATCTGTCATCCTACGTCTGATGGTACGGACCAACTCTGCCTCATGCTGAGCTCTATGGGTCCTAGCAACTGGTCCTCCCAGTTGCCTCCGAAATCCATAACACAGGACCTCAGCAAGTCCTCTAGTGTCTAAATGGTCGGTGCATCCATCTGTATGCGGATGGAATGCAATACCAAAACGAAACTGTGCCTAAGGTCTGCTACAGACTCTGTCAGAACCGGAATGTGAACCAGGGATCTCTATCTGATATAATACTCAAAAGAACATCATGCAATCTGATGATCTCCCGACAATATAACTCTGCCAAACAATCTCGAGAGTCGGTCTTCCGAATCGCTAAGAAGTGCGTGAATTTGGTTAGTCGGTCAACGATTACCCAAATCACATCATGGCCTTGATGTGTCCTAGGCAAACTCACCACAAAATCTATAATAATACGCTTCCACTTCCATTCCGGAATCGGAATTTCCTGAAGCATCCGTTCCTTAAACTAATACAACTCCGGAAACCATTATCCTCCTCGGAGTCAGAGACGGTAGTCCATCTAACGTCCAAAATCCACTCCACCACACACTCTGTAAGTGCATGGGAGGCTATCGCGACCAAACTTCCTTGTTACAATCATTCGTGTTCCAGCTACTCTATAGTAGCTATCCAGTAGCTAGCCAAAACTCCATGAGCATTTCTGCTCCTCACCTCTTCTAAACAATAACATAATCACTGCTAAATCCACGTCATATATATGACGGCTTACCTCGCAGTTCTTTAACTGTCGTAAGCTTAGGATACGTCCTATTCTATAGCATCGGAATCACTCCGATCTCCGAAATGTTGCATCCATATACACTACCCTTCCACCCATACCAGAGTGATTAATCAACACTGGCGTAAAAGTCAACCATCGTCTGAGCCTTGAAACTAGTTTCACAAGCTTCAGACCAAGTAAAGTCCATCACCTTCCTGGTCCAACCAATCAGCGATGTAGTACCGCTAGAGCATCCTATCCATATCTATGGAAATAATCAAATCAATACCAGAAAAATCATCATCTACGGTGGCCGAGTGCTCAACTCCAACTACCACCTTCACAAATGATCCAATCGTGTCCAGAATACACGATTTCCCAAATCCCTGGACGACTAAGTCATCAGTAAGGCTAATAGAAAAATCAAACGCTCATACAATTCATACCAAGTATGAAATTGTCATCGCTACACACCTGCATTCTCTTTACTCTAGGCTGATGATATAACAATCATCACAACAACCATGATAATTGTATGACACCATGTCACTACAATATCAACATACCAATAGCCATAAATCAATCCTAGAGTATACACAGGTGTCTCATAGCTGGTCTAAATAGATCCTCTATCCATAATGAAGGATATTCATTTCCTTCTACAACTACCACATTCTATCATCGATAATCGATGCATAACCTCAAAGGTTCATCTCTCTTTTAACAAAGAGTTCCGGATCTTCTCTAGAAGAAATCTTTGAGACAGGATAAATATCCCATACAACACCTCCTATAATAAGATAAAACGATCTTTCATCGTCTTGACAAGTGTAGGTATATACGCCTAATCCATAACCAAATCACTATTAGTATGGACTGATATTCTCCGAGGGTTTACTCCTTGTCCTCCTAATGGGTGGCTAGCGGGTCTAACCCTAGCCTCCTAATTCGACATCAGTCGGCACCTCTAAAGAATCCGTACCTCTGAAATCATCATTTGATTCCTCAAGGTCAATATGTTATCGATCTCGTCCCCGACCATGAGTAGGGACAATTTCACTAAGTCAATAGTTTTCCTAACCACAAAAGTACTGTAACCACTAAAGACAATACCTTTCCTATAGCTCAGAGATATCCTTCAGCTCGCCTGGTCCCAAAACCTGAGAACTCCCAAAAATCCAAGGAAAATAAAATCCTCGATACACCAAAACCAAACCAAAACCGCAAACCAATAAAATGGTCACGTCCTGGGGGCATATCCGTCATCGAATGACAAGGAGCCCCTTAGTGACAATATCCAGAATCCATGGTCCAAATCTGGTAAAAACCTCGAAATAATTATAGAAATACCAGTATTTTAATAACTGCATGCATGCACGACTAAACATATATCCATTAAAGTAAAATAGTTTTACGATCCCAAATCCAATTGTGACAAAATCCAAAGTGCATAATCAAAATGCAACACCGATAAAGTAAACAAAGCGGCATCCCGACGATGCAGGGAGACAAGCACGGCAAGGAAACTCTCTGAGCGACACAAAGGTAGGTCAACAGGACACGTCCTCCATCAATTAACCTAGAGTATATGTGAGGAGGGGGTGTGTACAACCACTCTGTGGATGTATAGACAATAGTGCATAATCATAATGCACATAATGGAAGTCACAGGGAACAAGCTAGAGTAACCCAACCCTCAGAATACCAATATCAGTCTGCAACTAACCTAATCAGCAGTATAATAAATATACCTGCAACATACACAACCACTGCAACAAGCAGTGCACATCCAGATACCACGATAAAGTCTCGTGGCTCTCACACAAAAAGGAAACTATCTATGAGCTACCTCGAACGTAACCCATGGGCCGACAATCAATAGCACGGTCTACGCGCAACTATATGCTACCACGAATAAGACTCGTGGGTAAACATGCCGTATATAGATATCTAATTATTGACTGCACGCACTAGCGTACTACCACCAATAAGTCACGTGGGCAGTCGTTTATCCTAGGTTGTTAAGCCTAGGGTTATCCACTACATCTAGCATAGAACGTCTATCCAAATCGATAATGATCATCGATCTACAATTAAACTCATTGAGGCGGTCAAGCGAGAGTTTCAACACCTCTAAAACGAAATGTTTACCAAAGTCGGTAAAGATTATCGACTTATAAATAAATAAGTCGAGATGGTTAAGTCCAGCATTCCAACCCTTCTAACATGATCGGTTATCCAGGTCGATCAAAATCATAAGTCCACTAATAATCACGTCGAGACAATTAATCATAGGGTTTCGTCTCAACTAATAGGAAACGCCTATCAAGGCCAATAAGGGCAACCCCTCTACTAACAAGTACGGCAAGAGGGTTAAGCCTAAATTATTCCATTCTACCAATTCAATCATGCATGCTACAACATGCTACCACGAACAGATCTCGTGGGTACTTAACCTGTAAAGTAGCTATCTTGCTACAGACATCATACGAATCCGATTATCACCAACTCAACGAATAACGCAAGAGTATAACCTTATGAGATTATCTCAACCATACATGGGAAACCTATTCGACCTCAAATACACAAAAGCCCCTTTAGGGAAACTCTACTGTAACTTTCCTCAACCACGAATGGGTGATATTGTTGGCAGCCGATAAATATGAACAACGTTATATACCCTCTAAGGATTAATCGCATCCTAATCATATGCCCTCTACTAATCCGATCACCATATCAGCTGAAATAGTAAATGTATAAACATATACTAATAAGCACATCCGGGTTATTACGCCTAGGGTTCCAACACCTAGGGTTCTACTAACGTTGTTTCATTCCTGAAATCCGCTCCTACAGAATAACCTCATCTAAGTTATTCTATCTCTACTAGTCTCAATCATAGTATCTCCGCAATATCACATAGCCAAATAAAACACATAACACGCTGTCTAATAAATGACAACATAGTAATACTAAGGGGAATCAATGGCTGAAATTTATTAGGGTATAACTAAAGGGTCATGCCAGAACAAAGTCAAGGCAATAAATAAATAAAGCATCAGATGCTTATATATATTCTAAACTACATAAGCTGTGTAATCATGTCATCATGCACTAGGATCTGAGAGTCCAAGAACCTATATGTATACCTTCTTCGAATTTATCCATCTTAATCATATCATCCAACTAGTCCAATCCTAATACTAGTCCAAACAGCTAATCATTCATATCACAATGATAACTAGCTACCTATAGCAGTAATATCAATTTATAACCATATGCTAACCATAAATCGAACCTAAAAATCTAATCTAACAGATATCAAAGTTAAAACAATATTAGATAAAACATGATATCTCCGCATAACCAAATATAACCAATATAAATATGCACTTAATCTAGAAAATTTTCTAGAATTTGTTTACCTGTTAGCCGTCTGGAGATGTCCTGTCGCCGCCAAATCCCCCATATTGACCTCGTCAATAATACCTCGAATTTCCGAAACATAAAAATCGTGAATCTGCACTAATCCGAAAATACCAGTTAACTCCGCCAAACTCGAACTCCATAAACCCAAAGACCCTAAGGAACCTGAAACCTACGCTCGATATTAATAAATTGTCACAGGAGAGTCCCGCGGACAAAAATCCGGCAGCATCTCCCCTGTACGGTTGACAATATCAATTTTTATACAAAGCCTACACGGCCACTATACATCGGTCAACACGACCGGAATCCAAACATCACATGCAAGTAATCAAATAGGCCTCAGGCCAACAAATCAAGGTAAATATAAGTCTACACTAACTAGACTTACCCCTTCTGCCATCTGAGCAGGAATAACCCAACCGAAACCAACCGGAATAAAATCCGAATAAAGGTCTACAAGGACACCACAAATCCACGAGTACATAACCAAAACATCAGGACCTAAACATCTCTTCTATACAAGATCCAAAACCATAAGACCAATAAAAACCTATCCACTTCGACGAGGGGGATTGGCAACTGGACTCTCCTGACAGCTTCATCCTGAAATAAAAATGAATCAACGGGGTGAGTTCAAAGAACTCTGCGGGTATAGTAGATATGCAAAGTAAGGTATAGCTAACAATAAAAATATCATGCCAGTACAGTCTCACATAAATAGGGTATGCAAGCAAGAAATACAAAATGACTGTACTTACCTGAATCTCCTACCCTGATATAGGAGCATGTGCCTGACTAGGAGTAATAAAGTCACGACCATATATAAACATGTATCATGTGCATGACAATCATATGCACATCCAAGGCATCAATAAAAATGCAAAGAAACACAATACAAATGCAATATGTGCAAAGTGCATGCCGTGCAATGACATGGTCACCTGGCCGACGCTACCACACGCAATGGTGAAGCCGAGTGGGTAGGGCTATGACAAGCTGTGCACTCGCCATCCTTTGCTCTGAGTGGCCGAGTGGGCGAGGGATCTTTGCCGGAGTACACCTATCCTCCCGCCCAAACATAGTGGGAGCTAAGCTCATCTCTCTGTCATAGACCGGAGGAGGGATCCTACCGCTACCACGCTGCCTCGTCGCTACCCATGAGCGGTCCAGCGGAGCCTGACAGAGCAACTGCACACACCCTCCTGATGTACCACTAACCCATGAGTGGCAGTGTGTGTGCAGGCCATGTAACTAGCTGCGGGCTCAACAATAATGGAACCCCGTCCAGCTAGCATGCAATCATGCGAAAATGGTGCATGATACTACAGCATGTAAAACCTACTCAAAATATCTATCCAGATGATATGTACAACCAATATATATACATATCCCTAATCCATGTACTATGATCCATATCAAACAGGTAAATATAATCATATCCTAACACATGCATGTATCTAGTAGGCACCAAAAGCATACTAGGCATATAAACATGAAAAATTATTGTAAGCTATCCTAACTAGCATATCAATTTGACTTAATCTAAACGTTAAGTCAAAATACCCGCCTGAATATATACCCGCAAGAATGAACCAAATCGTCACGATTGGGGACCTGCCTCGTGACCGAAACCTGCATAAAGCATGACTATAGTCAAGCACAAAAATACAATTCAACGACAAATCGAATAATTAATCGATTTCCTTTATATCCCAATTAACCCAAACTATTTCCAATTTTCCTTGTCCACAAACAATCCATACAATTAATTTAGCCCAAATCCCATATCCTCCGAGTAACACATTTTTGAACCATTCCTCGCTCACTAACATGCCAATCAAACGGATAACACCGTAATCAACCCAATCGACCAATCAAGCTCACTCCGCCTAGGAATTCCATATACAGCCCCACTAACATCCGAGGCCTTGACGACCACTTCCAACCCAAACCACACGACACCCTCCAAACAAAACCCTCACGACCTCTCTGGCAGACTTCCTCGCCTAATCACGCCCCACCACACCCATAGAATCCTTGTACAGAAGAAAACCAGAGGAAAATCCTCCACGAGGAAGAAGGGCTAGCAATGGTATCGATCCGAGCGAGACGACGGCCAGAAGGTAGGACCGGCGGCGAGCAGCACCGGGAAGGCGGCGGTGGGCGGCGAGCTCGCTGGCCGACGGCCAACCAGTGCGGGGCGGCGCAGCGAGATGCGGCGGCGCCGCGCGATCCTGTTATGCGCGGTTTGTGGTCGGCGACGATTCCGCGGGTCGCAGAGGCGGGCGAGAGAAGAGATGGCATGGCGCCGGCGCTGCGGCTACGAGAAGCAATGGAGAGGCGCTGAGAAGGAGGCGGCAGAGGGCGTCGGGCGTCGCGTGGTGGCAGTCATGAGGAGAAGAAACTGACATGAGGGGAAACTAAAAAATCGGGAGGTTTTCTATTTAAAACCTTAGGTCGATAATCCAAACAGGCCTTTTAAAAGCTTTTCCTTATCTCCATAAATACCCCTACAAGCACCATTTAATTCCCGAAAATTTCCAGAAAATTTTCTAAAATTCTCCAAAAATCCAAAAATAATTTCTACGATTATTTTCCTAATTTTGGCCATTTAATTTAGTGTTTTAAATTTTTCAGTATTTAACATTCTTCCCCACTAATTAAAATTTGGTCCCCAAATTTCCTACTCAAATGCACAACGAGTAAGAAACACCACAAGTATTTAAAATATACCTCACGTACCTTAAGTAAACAAGTGGGGGTGTTGAGCTCTGATCTTTTCCTCGAGCTCCCAAGTAGCCTCCTCGTCGGTGTCGTGACTCCACCCGACCTGGACAAGTCGCACAACCTTGTTCCGCAACTGTCATTCTTTGAAATCCAAAACTGCATCGGAACCTCTGCAGATGTAGCATCAGTTGAATGAAACCCGACACATCCGACAAAAATATGTGAAGAGTCTGGCACATACTTCTTCAGCATAGACACATGGAACACATCATGGATACCAGCCAAAGACGGTGGTAGCCCTAGGCGGTAAGCGATTGCTCCGATCCTCTCCAATATCTCAAATGTACCGATTTATCTAGGAGCTAGCTTACCATAAAGGTCAAATCTCTTCACTCATTTCGTGGGTGAGCCTCGCAGGAATACCTGGTCACCAACAGAGAACTCCAAAGGTCTCCGTTTACGATCTGCATAACTCTTTCCGGCGATCTCAAGATCTGGCTATCCTACGTCCGATGGTACGGACTAACTCGCTGTCGAGAGCTCTATGGGTCCTAGCAATCGGGTCCTCCCAGCTTGCCTCAAATCCATAACACAGACCTCAAGAAGTCCTCTAGTGTCTAAATGGTCCGCCGCATCGCCCATCTCGTATGCGGATGGAATGCAATACCAAAACGAAATCGCGTCAAGGTCCGCTCAGGACTCCGAACCGAAATGTGAACCAGGGATCTCTATCTGATATAATACTCAAAAGAACATCATGCAATCTGATGATCTCCCGACAATATAACTCTGCCAAACAATCTCGAGAGTCGGTCTTCCGAATCGCTAAGAAGTGCGTGAATTTGGTTAGTCGGTCAACGATTACCCAAATCACATCATGGCCTTGATGTGTCCTAGGCAAACTCACCACAAAATCTATAATAATACGCTTCCACTTCCATTCCGGAATCGGAATTTCCTGAAGCATCCGTTCCTTAAACTAATACAACTCCGGAAACCATTATCCTCCTCGGAGTCAGAGACGGTAGTCCATCTAACGTCCAAAATCCACTCCACCACACACTCTGTAAGTGCATGGGAGGCTATCGCGACCAAACTTCCTTGTTACAATCATTCGTGTTCCAGCTACTCTATAGTAGCTATCCAGTAGCTAGCCAAAACTCCATGAGCATTTCTGCTCCTCACCTCTTCTAAACAATAACATAATCACTGCTAAATCCACGTCATATATATGACGGCTTACCTCGCAGTTCTTTAACTGCCGTAAGCTTAGGATACGTCCTATTCTATAGCATCGGAATCACTCCGATCTCCGAAATGTTGCATCCATATACACTACCCTTCCACCCATACCAGAGTGATTAATCAACACTGGCGTAAAAGTCAACCATCGTCTGAGCCTTGAAACTAGTTTCACAAGCTTCAGACCAAGTAAAGTCCATCACCTTCCTGGTCCAACCAATCAGCGATGTAGTACCGCTAGAGCATCCTATCCATATCTATGGAAATAATCAAATCAATACCAGAAAAATCATCATCTACGGTGGCCGAGTGCTCAACTCCAACTACCACCTTCACAAATGATCCAATCGTGTCCAGAATACACGATTTCCCAAATCCCTGGACGACTAAGTCATCAGTAAGGCTAATAGAAAAATCAAACGCTCATACAATTCATACCAAGTATGAAATTGTCATCGCTACACACCTGCATTCTCTTTACTCTAGGCTGATGATATAACCATCATCACAACAACCATGATAATTGTATGACACCATGTCACTACAATATCAACATACCAATAGCCATAAATCAATCCTAGAGTATACACAGGTGTCTCATAGCTGGTCTAAATAGATCCTCTATCCATAATGAAGGATATTCATTTCCTTCTACAACTACCACATTCTATCATCGATAATCGATGCATAACCTCAAAGGTTCATCTCTCTTTTAACAAAGAGTTCCGGATCTTCTCTAGAAGAAATACTGGGACAGATAAATATCCCATACAACACCTCCTATAATAAGATAAAACGATCTTTCATCGTCTTGACAAGTGTAGGTATATACGCCTAATCCATAACCAAATCACTATTAGTATGGACTGATATTCTCCGAGGGTTTACTCCTTGTCCTCCTAATGGGTGGCTAGCGGGTCTAACCCTAGCCTCCTAATTCGACATCAGTCGGCACCTCTAAAGAATCCGTACCTCTGAAATCATCATTTGATTCCTCAAGGTCAATATGTTATCGATCTCGTCCCCGACCATGAGTAGGGACAATTTCACTAAGTCAATAGTTTTCCTAACCACAAAAGTACTGTAACCACTAAAGACAATACCTTTCCTATAGCTCAGAGATATCCTTCAGCTCGCCTGGTCCCAAAACCTGAGAACTCCCAAAAATCCAAGGAAAATAAAATCCTCGATACACCAAAACCAAACCAAAACCGCAAACCAATAAAATGGTCACGTCCTGGGGGCATATCCGTCATCCAAATGACAAGGGAGCCCCTTAGTGACAATATCCAGAATCCATGGTCCAAATCTGGTAAAAACCTCGAAATAATTATAGAAATACCAGTATTTTAATAACTGCATGCATGCACGACTAAACATATATCCATTAAAGTAAAATAGTTTTACGATCCCAAATCCAATTGTGACAAAATCCAAAGTGCATAATCAAAATGCAACACCGATAAAGTAAACAAAGCGGCATCCCGACGATGCAGGGAGACAAGCACGGCAAGGAAACTCTCTGAGCGACACAAAGGTAGGTCAACAGGACACGTCCTCCATCAATTAACCTAGAGTATATGTGAGGAGGGGGTGTGTACAACCACTCTGTGGATGTATAGACAATAGTGCATAATCATAATGCACATAATGGAAGTCACAGGGAACAAGCTAGAGTAACCCAACCCTCAGAATACCAATATCAGTCTGCAACTAACCTAATCAGCAGTATAATAAATATACCTGCAACATACACAACCACTGCAACAAGCAGACATCCAGATACCACGATAAAAAGTCTCGTGGCTCTCACACAAAAAGGAAACTATCATGAGCTACCTCAAACGTAACCCATGGGCCGACAATCAATAGCCGGTCTACGCGCAAGAACTATATGCTACCACGAATAAGACTCGTGGTAAACATAGTATATAGATATCTAATTATTGACTGCACGCACTAGCGTACTACCACCAATAAGTCACGTGGGCAGTCGTTTATCCTAGGTTGTTAAGCCTAGGGTTATCCACTACATCTAGCATAGAACGTCTATCCAAATCGATAATGATCATCGATCTACAATTAAACTCATTGAGGCGGTCAAGCGAGAGTTTCAACACCTCTAAAACGAAATGTTTACCAAAGTCGGTAAAGATTATCGACTTATAAATAAATAAGTCGAGATGGTTAAGTCCAGCATTCCAACCCTTCTAACATGATCGGTTATCCATGTCGATCAAAATCATAAGTCCACTAATAATCACGAGACAATTAATCATAGGGTTTCGTCTCAACTAATAGGAAACGCGCTATCAAGGCCAATAAGGGCAACCTCTACTAACAAGTACTGTGAAGAGGGTTAAGCCTAAATTATTCCATTCTACCAATTCAATCATGCGCTACAACATGCTACCACGAGCAATGGATCTCGTGGGTACTTAACTGTAAAGTAGCTATCTTGCTCACTGCATCATCTGAATCCGATTATCACCAACTCACGAACTAAGCGAATAACGCAAGAGTATAACCACGATGAATTATCTCAACCATACATGGGAAACCTATTCGACCTCAAATACACAAAAGCCCCTTTAGGGAAACTCTCAGAACTTTCATCAAACACTAATGGGTGATATTGTTTGCATCAGATAAATATGAACAACGTTATATACCCTATAAGGATTAATAGCAACATAATCATATGACATCTACTAATCCGATCACCATATCAGCTGAAATAGTAAATGTATAAACATATACTAATAAGCACATCCGGGTTATTACGCCTAGGGTTCCAACACCTAGGGTTCTACTAACGTTGTTTCATTCCTGAAATCCGCTCCTACAGAATAACCTCATCTAAGTTATTCTATCTCTACTAGTCTCAATCATAGTATCTCCGCAATATCACATAGCCAAATAAAACACATAACACGCTGTCTAATAAATGACAACATAGTAATACTAAGGGGAATCAATGGCTGAAATTTATTAGGGTATAACTAAAGGGTCATGCCAGAACAAAGTCAAGGCAATAAATAAATAAAACATCAGATGCTTATATATATTCTAAACTACATAAGCTGTGTAATCATGTCATCATGCACTAGGATCTGAGAGTCCAAGAACCTATATGTATACCTTCTTCGAATTTATCCATCTTAATCATATCATCCAACTAGTCCAATCCTAATACTAGTCCAAACAGCTAATCATTCATATCACAATGATAACTAGCTACCTATAGCAGTAATATCAATTTATAACTATATGCTAACCATAAATCAGCAACCTAAAAATCTAACAGTCTAACAGATATCAGGTTAAAACAATATTAGATAAAACATGATATCTCCGCATAACCAAATATAACCAATATAAATATGCACTTAATCTAGAAAATTTTCTAGAATTTGTTTACCTGTTAGCCGTCTGGAGATGTCCTGTCGCCGCCAAATCCCCCATATTGACCTCGTCAATAATACCTCGAATTTCCGAAACATAACAATCGCTGAACTGCACTAACCGAAAAATACCCAGCTTAACTCCGCCAAACTTGGCGAACTCCATAAACCCAAAGACCCTAAGGAACTCGGAAACCTACGCTCTGATACCAAATAAATTGTCACGCCCCGAGGGAGTCCCCGCCAGACAAAAATCCGGCAGCATCTCCCCTGTACGGTTGACAATATCAATTTTTATACAAAGCCTACACGGCCACTATACATCGGTCAACACGACCGGAATCCAAACATCACATGCAGGTAATCAAATAGGCCTCAGGCCAACAAATCAAGGTAAATATAAGTCTACACTAACTAGACTTACCCCTTCTGCCATCTGAGCAGGAATAACCCAACCAAAACCAACCGGAATAAAATCCGAATAAAGGTCTACAAGGACACCACAAATCCACGAGTACATAACCAAAACATCAGGACCTAAACATCTCTTCTATACAAGATCCAAAACCATAAGACCAATAAAAACCTATCCACTTCGACGAGGGTGATTGGCAACTGGACTCTCCTGACAGCTTCATCCTGAAATAAAAATGAATCAACGGGGTGAGTTCAAAGAACTCTGCGGGTATAGTAGATATGCAAAGTAAGGTATAGCTAACAATAAAAATATCATGCCAAGATATCCTCACATAAATAGGTATGCAAGAAATACAAAATGATCAGATTTACTGAATCTCCTACCCGATATAGGAGCATGTGCTCGACTAGGAGTAATAAAGTCTCGACTATATATAAACATGTATCTGTATGCATGACAATCATATGCACATCCAAGGCATCAATAAAAATGCAAAGAAACACAATACAAATGCACATATGTGCAAAGTGCATGCCGTGCAATGACATGGTCACCCCGACGCTACCACCGCCTCACACGCAATGGTGAAGCCGAGTGGGTAGGCTACGATAACTGCACTCGCCATCATCGCTTCCCGAGTGACCGAGTGGATGGATGATGCCGGAGTACACCTATCCTCCCGCCCCAAACATGGGGAGCTAAGCTCTCATCTCCTGTCATAGACTGGAGGAGGGATCCTCGCCGCTACCACGCCTGCCGCTACCCATGAGCGGGTCCAATGGAGCTCGACAGAGCAATCAGACACACCCTCCTCGATGTACCACTAACCCATGAGTGGCGGTGTGTGCAGATATGTAACTAGCTGGCTCAATAATGGAACCTCGTCTGGCCTAGTACATGCAATCATGCGAAAATGGTGCATGATACTACAAAGATGTAAAACCTACTCAAAATATCTATCCAGATGATATGTACAACCAATATATATACATATCCCTAATCCATGCATCATGATCCATATCAAACAGGTAAATATAATCATATCCTAACACATGCATGTATCTAGTAGGCACCAAAAGCATACTAGGCATATAAACATGAAAAATTATTGTAAGCTATCCTAACTAGCATATCAATTTGACTTAATCTAAACGTTAAGTCAAAATACCCGCCTGAATATATACCCGCAAGAATGAACCAAATCGTCACGATTGGGGACCTGCCTCGGATCAAACTCGCATAAAGCATGACTATAGTCAAGCACAAAAATACAATTCAACGACAAATCGAATAATTAATCGATTTCCTTTATATCCCAATTAACCCAAACTATTTCCAATTTTCCTTGTCCACAAACAATCCATACAATTAATTTAGCCCAAATCCCATATCCTCCGAGTAACACATTTTTGAACCATTCCTCGCTCACTAACATGCCAATCAAACGGATAACACCGTAATCAACCCAATCGACCAATCAAGCTCACCCGCCCTAGGAATTCCATATACAGCCCACTAACATCCGACCTTGCACGACCACTTCCAACCCAAACCACACGACACCCTCCAAACAAAACCCTCACAGCCTCTCACAATGCAAGACTTCACGCCTAATCACGCCCCACCACACCCATAGAATCCTTGTACAAAGAAGAAAACCAGAGGAAATCTAGGTATTTGCTGCTCCACCTCGCCGAAAGGCAAGCTGCGAGCATGAGGGACACCACTGATGCCGTGGTGGCGCGGGAGGAAGAAGGGCTAGCGGCCGATCGATCCGAGCGGCGGTGACCGGCGAAGGCGAGGACGACGGCTCAGAGGTAAGGACCGACGGCCAGAGCACTGGGAAGGCGGCGGTGGACGGCGAGCTCGCGTCGCACCGGCCAACGGTGCTCGCGGGGGCGCAAGCGAGGGATGCGGCGGCCTGCGCGATCCTGTTGTCGCGGTTGTGGTCGGCGACGATTCCGTGGCCGCAGAGGCCGGCGCGAGCGGAGAAGAGACAGTGGCATGGCCGCCGGCGCTTGCGGCTCGGCGAGAAGCAGCGGAGAGGGGCGCGCGCGGAGAAGGAGACGGCAGAGGGCGTCGGGCGTCGGTGTGGCCGCAGTCGCGAGGAGAAGAAACCGACGCGCGGAGGGGAAACTAAAAAAAATCGGGGAGGTTTTCTATTTAAAACCTTAGGTCAGATAATCCAAACAGGCCTTTTAAAAGCCGGTTTTCCTTATCTCCATAAATACCCCCTACAAGCACCATTTAATTCCCGAAAATTTCCAGAAAATTTTCTAAAATTCTCCAAAAATCCAAAAATAATTTCTACGATTATTTTCCTAATTTTGGCCATTTAATTTAGTGTTTTAAATTTTTCAGTATTTAACACTGAACCTCCCTTTGCATTATTCCATTGCTTCCTCTTGCCATTATTGTTTCGCTTCCAGTTAGAATTACCGCTCTGAGGTTTCTGACCTCCTGAACTTCCCTGGCTTTTGCTTTCTACCGAGGCTAGCTTTTGGTTCTTGATACTATTCATGTAATGCTCCGTGATTAGCGCATTGCTGATTAGCTCTTCAGTAGTCTGTGGTCTATTAATTCCACCAGCCACGTTCAGAGCTATCTCCGGTCTCAACATCTTTAACATCAACCTAACTCTTTCCTTCTCAGTACTGACCAGTTCCGGGCATAGACGAGCCAACCTATTGAACTTCTTAACCGCTTCATCTACTGATAAATCCCCTTGTCGAAACTCTGTGAACTCATCATAATGCTTATTGGTGACTCGCATATGAAAGAACTCCTCGAAGAACTCCGTCTCAAAGTCCGGCCCATGACATTTGGTTCACCACCCTCTTGGCCTTTACTCGCCCCACCACAGAGCAAGGCGCAGACTTTCTCATTCTCGCCAGTCCATAGCTTCCACTATGCTCTCATCATCTTGAACCATGCCCGAGCATCCCATGGTTCATCACAGGCAAAACTCTCTTGGCTTTTGCCATTCAATCGATAGGCCTCTTGCCTCACCCTCCCACCGGAGCCGCGTGGGACCGGTGGGCGGAAGATGTAGTTGGAATGGTATTCTGAGTCCCTGGTTGAGTAACAGGATTTTCTCGTTGATTCGTCATCAAGGTATTGATGACTCTGTTTCGCCACTCTGCCACTGTTGCCGAGTGACTATCTGCATCGAGCGGAGTGGTGGTACTTCTTCATTCATTCCTTGTCCTCTACGGGTCTTCCTCGAGGCATTTCTTGCTCTTCATAAAATGATAAAGTGAAACCACTATAAGACTATTATCACTATTTTTTTCATCTTCACATACATATCGGTATGCTCTATTACTTATCGCTCATCATCTTTATATATATATATATATATGCAAGCATGTTTAACTCAAAGAGAACATTCTAGGTGAGCATGTTTAACTTAAAAGAAGCATTCCTTACTACTCATAAAATAAATAAAGTAGATAAATACTTGCTTACTTGGAGGCAGCGGATCGATGCTCGATGTGTGTGTGCGGAAGGCGGAACCCGCTCTGATACCATCTTGTAACACCCCTAGTCTTTCCACTCTACCAAGGAGATGTCACTACTTTCTTTTCTATCTTTAATTCATGCAATATACCAATGCAATATGCTAACAACTAAAATAATCATAAGGACCTTTACATCACTTAAACAATAATCATTTCAAGATCTTCACCTAACATGAAAGTATTAAAACTAACTCAATATGACTCTAGCATTCTTTGGTTTCAACCATAATTAATCCAGTTGAACTTCAACAATATCAAAAGAAAACAAGAAACTAAAAATCTGATTTAGATATCTGCACTTAGGATCTTTTACTTCCACTGTTCCGTCGCCACACACACCCAGCACTTCATCCGCCATGCCACCTTACTGAAGCTTTTCTTTACCTTTATCTGCAGTATAAGGAAATGCAAACTATAAGCAACAACGCTACTAAAGTAATTTATATCCTCACAAAAACATGCCTTTGATGAAATCATGCAACTAGTTCTCTTGCCTGGATACATTGATACACATGCAAACATAATCGGAAATCATAACTCGATTACTTGTCTCTTGTGTAAATCATGCTCTTAAGTATTTTAAAACTTGTAAACAGTATCCGAATCGAATGATTAACTTTGAAAACTTTTACTTATACTTATACCGATACTTTAAAATAATAATCATCCCGGATATGGGCTAGTACCAATGCGCTGATTCCTAATAGGCCGGTGGCCAACCACCGAACCTACTAGGGTAATCAAATCGAGGGCCTCGGCAGTGGAAATCGATGCCCGGTACATGCCCTGTCAAAAAGTAAAATACTTCCTTTATACTTATATTCTTATACATACTGAAGGAAATGCTCTTAATCCCCTAAATCACGAATGAGGAGCACCACATTATGCTCTTGACCCCCAAAACTGAAATGGGGAGCATACTGAAGATCGTTGTGCTCTTAATCCCCAATTCGAACGGGGAGCATCTTTAAATTTTCTTTATAAAGGAAATATTTTTACATCTTACTCTACATCATGCATATAATTATAAGCTACAACTCATCTACAACATGAATGATCATAAATCGCATTCTTATCTTGGATCTCAACATGATGCTGAATTACCCATAATATAACGGTAAAATCGTGTAACTGAATACAACATGCATAACTGGAAATAATATGCATATAAACTGCTCAACCATATAACTGGAAATAACAAGCACAGAAAAAATATATCAATGACATACGATAACTACTTATACTGCAGGTGAGCAATACTTACCTTCGATTGCTTTAACTTATATTTGTAAAACCTAATGAGATGCAACCTTCATCCCGCCTAGCCTACCCTCCAAGGTCTCTTGAATCCCACCTTTCCTTGGATTCGGCGGAGAAGATAACCCTAGGAGAAAATTCTCCTTGATGTGTGGTTTGGCGGTGGAGGGACCAAGAGAGAATAGAGAGGTGTCCTCTAAGGTATTAGGGAGGTTAAATTTATAACCATCAAGGCTTAACCTATGCCCTTATAAATTTCCTTAAATTTCTCTCTTTAACAGAATTAATTCCTTCTTCAATTAAATTCGTGACTTCTCCCTAATCATATAAAATTTTTATTCCCTTATAAATTTCCTTAAATTTCTCTCTTTAACAGAATTAATTCCTTCTTCAATTAAATTCGTGACTTCTCCCTAATCATATAAAATTTTTATTCCCTTATAAATTTTTCTTAAATTTCTCTCTTTAACTGAATTAATTCCTTCTTCAATTAAATTCGTGACTTCTCCCTAATCATATAAAAATTTTATTGGATTTTTGATGACTCACCCCTTTTTGAAAATTTCCTATTGAATTAATCCACGAGGAAGAAATTATGGAGGCTCTTTTTTTTTTTTTTTTTTTTTTTCTTTGATTCGGCGGCGGTTTAAAGGAGAGGAGAGAGAGATTCTATAATAAAATAATCTATATATATATATATATATATATATATATATATATATATATATATATATATTAGAGTTTTCTTCATTTAATTACCCCTTTAAATAATTAGTCAAATTAACCAATCTTTCCTTTTTTTTTCGCCTATAGATATATTTTGTTATATCCTATCCATTGGTAATCTTATGACTTAGTAGTGGGAAGTCTATTCTCCTAAACCAACGGTTCATGGTTTAAGCCTCGACTAACGAACCAATTATTTCTATTTATTATTATTATTATTATTATTCTATTCATATTTTTATTATTCTTATTCTTATTCTTATTTCTATTTTTCTCTAATAAAAATAGGAATTAAAATTTGGGATGTTACACTTATACCCTTTCATTTGAATAAAACAGATTTATCCATCTTAATCCAACGATCTAGATTAAGCCATATTAATTTCTCATTCATATAATTGAGAAAATTAATTAATTTTTTTTTTTCAACAAAAACCGAAGGTTACAGTGTTGTTTGTTGTCCACATACAGCAAGCCCATACGACTTCAAGTGGGAATTTCAAAAGCGTTTCTTTATCACTTCCTTATCCCTTCTTGCAAGAGGAAGACGATTTTAGGCTACGGGATTGTTTCTTATTTTGTATAGTATTTTCTAGAATTTGGATGTGAATTTTGCTTTTGTGTCTCACCATGAAGACAATTTTAAATATTTTCTAGAGCCTGCTTCTGTAATGACCTCCGATTCAGGTTTACTAATTCCATTCAAGGGGCATACCAAATTCCATTCTTCTGTTATTGTAGTTTGCTACTTAGTGTAAAAGGTCGTGTTTTTGTCTCTCTTGTTATCTGTCTTTAGCTCCTTGTTTTTAGTGTTTATTTATCGTTAGGCTATCAAATTAAATTCTTAGTTAACTGCAGTGTTGTTTCTCCTTCAGATATGTCATATGGTATACTTTCGCTGTACCTAGTCAAATCTTATAATTGATCTTTAATTTTTCTAAATCTGTCTCTTCACATTTCCTTGTCCAACTTATCAAATTATGTCTGCCATAAGCCTGTAAATATGTCGGTGGCATAAATAAATCCAATGCAATACTGGATAAGGCATACAAATCTTGTTAGAATTGACATATGGGCAAGTGATAGTTTTGATAATGATTATAGTGACAATGAAGTACATGCCAAAAAGGAGGACATACTCTAACTTATTAGTACATGAATAAAGGTTGATTGCTGTTTGTCGGTGACTCTAAGAAATCATTAAGCTTTATTGTCAATTATATTGGGGCTCTATATAATGCATTCATGTTAGAGATTTAGTATGCATCCCACATTCATTTTGCATTCAAGTTGTGTGTCCATGCAACTCACTTGATCTCACCTGTACTTGTAGCAGAATCAGATCCTACTGTGATATGCTTTGTGCATTCTTTTTTATCTCAAAGAATATCTTGCTATGTGTATCAGAACTAAATATTGAATACCTTTAACTAACCATCTCCATTGATAAGATTCAACATTCAGAGGTACCCAATATGAGCTTTTGTCAAGTAGTTAATCACTTTTGATTGGAATAGTGAAAAGTATTTCAATGTAGTCCCTCGCAAGTAAGTTTATTAATAGATTGTTCCATGTTTGAGGAGCTAAGTTTCCTAGCCCCACTAGTTGCTAAAATGGTAGAGAGGAAACTTCCATAGTAAATTTTGTTGGGGAAACGACTCTTGCCTTGTGGTCAGGTTTAATCACATTGTTTTAGTATGTTAGTGATATGATTTAAGTTTTCTCTTTGGTTTTGATATGGACAACTAGTGTGCAAGAACTTGGATTAGTGCACATAGTAATTGTGGAGATCAACAAGGCCATGCTAGTACTTAGATATAACACAGTGATTGTGGAGATCAACAAGGAGTTCATTGCTTGAGAGCTTAGCTTGCATTCAGTTGGTCACTTGAGCTCATCACCTTGGAGATGGCTCGAATCAAGTTGGTGCATTAAAGCTTAGAAGGGAACTTGGTGAACTCAGAGCACTAAGACTTGGATCGAGGTGTTACACATCGTTGTGTTAGCATCATTCTAATTTTTATTATCTTTATTTCGCTGTGTACTTTTGCTTGACGATCACACACAAGCATGCCGGTCCTACTAACAACTATTTTAATAATTTGGTGGCACTGCCTATGGGTTACGCACGTTCTAAAATTATTTCTTTTTAGGCTCATGTAACAAATTAAATGCATATTCATCAGGTCTATTTGAGGGCATTTCTTGGAAAAGGACATGGTAGATTATTATCTACTTCTTGTTCTTTTTCTCTCTCTCATTTTACATCATATATGTTAACATAATGCTGCTTCTTTCATCTCCGGAATCTAAAGAATTCTGTCTGAATGATCACATCCTTGCCTTAGCAACAGTAATCAAAATAGGCTTTATAACTTGAAGGTTTTATGAGATTTTCTATCAGATATATCACCATAATTTCCGAATAATCCTATGAAAACAACAAGAACATTCATTTGTGACCCTAGTTAACGACAATACAGTTATATTCTACCGAGAGTGGTGCACTCATTATGATCCTAATATTTGAAAGAATTTTAAATGCAGCATTCTGGATTCCATCAAACAGAAGGAAAGTTAATCATCAGCATGAAACATCTGTTTCCATAAGGTGTGAGCAGGGAACCAAGGAGAATAATGGACTAGATGTATGGCTGGGTCGGCTCGCGATGGTTGGTTTTACCATTGCAATAACTGTCGAAATATCGACAGGGAAAGGACTGCTAGAGGTTTGAAACAAGTCATTTCTTCAAATTTTCTACTTAAATCCAGTTAAATTTCAGTTAGATTGTTGGAGCTCACTATAGTTCAAGTCGCTTATTGAACTTTGCTCGCTTGAAATGCTAACGACTAGCTTTGCTTTGTAGAATTTCGGGTTTACTACGCCAATTCCAACCCTAGCATTGGCTGTCACAGCATTAGTGGGAATTCTTACTGTGTTCTTCATCTTTCAGTCAGCCTCTCGCGATTAGTATCGCTTGTTGATTCATTTTTTCCCCCCAACCTTGTTTAGAATTCATTGCTGTTTATTCAAGCTGTATGATCATGAATGATATTACTGGATATGCTACGCAGCGTATGGTTCAAACTTGCGAGCTGTTTAGCCTTAGAACAATGGAAGTAACGGTGTAGATCCACTGACCTAAGGTAACGTTCCAGTATGATATCGTCGTGTATGGTTCAGACTTGCTAGAGGAACAAAGCGGGAATGTCGTTTAAAGCCAAGTCCTTGTTCTAGCCATGAGCAAAAATCAGTTAAACTGATTAAATCGATCGAACTGACTGAATCAAACTTTTCGACCTAATTAATTGATTTTTTATCGGTTGGATTTGTTCTATTTGATTGAAAAGTTTGATCGATTTAATTAAATTGGTTCAGTTATTAATTGATTGTTCACTCCTCTCATAACGAAACAAATGGATCGTAAAATCTAAGGGGATGTTTGGTTTGGAGAAAATTTTTTATTTAAAAAATAGAAAATAAATTTTTTATATATTTTTTAATTTTTTTTAATTTTTTTGAAAAAAATGAAGATGAAAAATATCGATTAAATATTATTTTCTACCATTTTTTTCGTTTAAAAAAAAAAAAAATATATATATATATATATATATATATTTTTTTTTTTTACGAACTAAACGCTACCTGATTTGTATGAGATGAAATGGGTTTCTAGGCTTAAAAGCTCAATGCATGGCAAAAGATAAAAAATGAGAATAGATGAAGGAAAACTAGCCGTGCGATTAAGCATGGACGGCGATTGATAAAAAGTAAAGCCGCGGATAACAGGAGATCAAGTGGAACGGTAATGATGCAGCCTCGGTGAGAAAAAATGGACGGCTAGGATTGTAGGAAAAGCCTCGACGTTCTATCGCTTCTCGCGATTTTATAAGGCCAGGGTCAACCGGAAAGTAAAGGGAGAGGCGGAGCGAAATCGAGAGGAGAGGAAGCGAGGGCGAGATTTGGGGTTTGTCTTCTCTTCTCTTCTGTCTTCTCTACTCCTTTTTCTTCTTCTTCGATTCCCGAAATGGAGCTCCTTAGTGTGGCGGCGCCTGCAGTCGGCGTGGAATCGCGCAGTTTTTAAGACTAGCTAGTGGTATCCTCCTCCGAGGCCGAGGCAGATTGAGGGCAGGCGAATCCGAGGAGTTTCCTTAGCTCTCAAAGGAGAAAAAAAAAATAGAAGCTTGCTTGTTTTCATTGTTTTCTTTTCGTTTTACTTGATGGATCGGTTCCCGGCCATATATCCCCTCATCGATCTCAAGAAAGGTGGGGTCTTTTTTGAATCTTTTCTTGGTCCCCTTGGCGTTTCTTATTTTCGTTGATTGCCGTCGGTATTTTTTGCGTGGATCTGCTGTTTGGTTGATGGAATCTTCGAATAAGGAGAATCTCACGGAAGGTTGATTTGTTTCTACTTTGATTCAAAATTTATATTTTTTTGTATTCAATTTCCGGTTGATTGAGGAATTTAGTGACGTTTTGATTTAGGGTTGGGCTTTTAGCTTCTGCTTGTGTTTGGATATCTGTTGTTTTGCTTTTGGACGCTTAAATCTGTTTGTTTGCTGAGATCTGCGCGGAGTGTAAGATATAAATTGTCTCCATTTAATACCCAGTGTTATGGCTTAGATTCTTCTTCATTACATGTATTTGTTGCCTTTTGATTTCAATTGCTATGATGTTGCATTATGGCACACAATTTTTTTAATCTTTATTAGTACTGCGTTTTTAGGTTGAAACTGCATATGCGATTGTCAAAAAGAATAATTTTTATTACATGTTGGAGATGATGATCTTTATTACTGATCTTTCCTTTTTTTTCTTGTTCAGATTATATTCGTGTTTGATTTTATTTCATTTACAAATTTCATTTGCAGGTCTTGGATAAACACCTTCCTGCAACTTTCTCCTTGTATAAAAAATTGTATAGCCGAGAGCCCCTAGTGCTTCAGATAAAAATGAACTCTTCCAACAAGGGTCTTGCAGACAGCTTGATTCCAAAGTCTAGTTCATTGAACAAAGTTACTGCTTTAAATCCCAATGCAGCTGAATTTGTTCCTTCATCTCTTAAATGTACTCATGAAACCACCAAAATTTCAGATGCCACAAAGTTTGATCTCACAGGATCTTCTAGAAAAACAGTCTTAGATAGATCAGATTCTAACACTTCAAATAACTCAGATGATGAGGTACACCAGTATTGGCGGCAACGACTTCCAGATGATATCACTCCTGACTTTGAAGTCATAGGAGAAGAACTGCATGAACCTGGACACCTTTCACTTACAGGTTTGTCAATCAATGATAGTGCTGAGCAATCCAAATTTCCAGGATCAATGACCAGAATGATGTTAGATATGCAGCAAGATCTATCTCCTACCATTGAAAAGGTCAGCTTGAGCCCAAAGATAGGATACCCTGGATGTATATATGCTAAAGAACAATTATCAGTTGCCTGCATGACTTCATTGGCTAACGAATGGGGTAAGTCATTTGTAAATGAACTGCAAGATGGGCCCTTTTATAATGGTGATCTTAATGCTAGTTCAATGGGCGATGATACTTTCCTCGAAAATTCGGCCACTGATCCGATTGAGTTTCTGTCATCACACTTTCCTGGATTTGCTGCTCAGAGCCTTGCAGATATTTATTATGGAAATGGATGTGATTTGAACTTAACAGTTGAGATCCTAACTCAGCTTGAGGTATTGTGGCCATTCAGGATACTTATGGATAAATTATAATATGGTGGTTGTCATTGAATCTATGGATTAGTTCTTAGACTTTAAGAATGTAAAGATAGAGGTCCCTTGTTAGATAATTTAGCTAATATTGCAAGGATGTAAACATAAATGGTAATTTGACAGAATTTTAACGTCTAAACTTTGCTTGGAATTGAATTAAGGCTCTGCATTTCAACCCTTAGATGAATATGATAACATCTGTGTGAAAAATTAAATTCATTTCTGGTTGGGATTGTCAATGTGTGAGCGCAGTAAGTTCACAATCTCCATAACAATTTATCAAATGTTAAATAGGTGGAATTATTTTCTGAATTTCAGAGAATTATTTGTATTTTTTATTAAAATGGTCTGGATGCTTGATGATACTACTTTCCAGTACAAACTGTTCAAAAAAAAAAAATCAAAATGTGTATCATTAATACTAAATCATTGCTCTGGATTTAGAAATATTGAAAAGCAAAAAAAAAAACGAAAGAGAATTCCTTATCTTTTGAAGTAGAATAAAAAGATTCGAGCATAGTTTGGCTCATAAGCTTATCTCTCCTATAGCCATATGTACAAATGAGAGGTTGTAGCACCTTTTTGTTTCTCATTCGGGAAAGGTGGTGATATATATGTGAATATACTTAGCAACAGTATTGCAGGATTCTTTTAGGACCACTTTATGATTCAGGATTTCCAAAAACATTCCAGCTGGTTTGTTGTGGTTAAAAGAAAAGGCACACTTTTTCTCCTTGACTTTTAGTCTATAGGCTGACATTTTTACAAATTATCAGTTATTGTAAATTGGAAGAAATTTTGATGATTGTTAGGGCAATTTTGACCTTTGGAAGGTACCTGCTTAAATATATCTATGCCAAGCCAACATTATAATTATGAAGGCAATATTGAGGTTTGTGAACATCCTTGTATCCCATTACTTTTCCTGTCAGAAAACAATTTTGTCACAGATAGTGACAGGAGAAACCCTTGGTCTCTCGTTATGGTTTGTTTCTGACAAGCTCTTATCCTTCATTCTAATTTGACAATCTCTGATAACAATTAGGTGGATGCTAACGATCGATGTTTCTTCTGTTCGTTTTTGATGTTTAACCATGAATTAGTAAGAGTTCTTCTTCTTAGTTTTTGCCTTAATGTAGTTTGGTAACTGGGCTGTGATTCATTAGACTGTGGTCTAACTAAATGGGTGTTGAGGGCTCCTGACAATTTATTTTTTGTTGCAGCTTCAAGTTGATAGCAGTTTTGATCTGAATTCTGATTCAAATTCATTGGCTGCCCCAAACTTTAGTCCACTGGACTTTCCTGCCCTTCCAGTAGCTCATTCTCAGAATGGGTTGTCAAAATATGGAGATAATCAATATGTGTCTGATTCATATAGATCTCCTGTCATATCAAAAGGCCAAATTGATTTTGCCTCTACTGTTAGGAAACTTGCAACCCAGGATTCTGGTCACTGGAAATTTGAAAGAAATGGTTCTGATGGTAATGCTGGTTCAAGTAGAAGTTCCCAAGTTTTAGATAGTGCATATAATGGTGGCTCTAAAATTGCATATGCTGACAAATGGAATAGTTCAGGTGCTGTTCGATCATCTCCTGTTTGGCTTGAGACTGGGGATGCAGTGGGTAATAAATATTCTCAAGATGACCTCTCTCTAAGTTGTGCACTTTGTTTTATAATTCCCCTCTTAGTGTAGGTAAATATTGCTTATATGTTTCCTAGTTTTTCTTTACAGCAAATATTTATTCAGAGGCAAGAGAGGAAGCTCGTGATTTGGCACGCCTTCGAAATGCATGCTTTGATCAGGTAGATGTTCTCTAATTGGTGCCTAATAATGGATAGGCTAATTATTTGCGATGATAAAGTATGTTTTGTAGAATGATTGTTTGATTGTTCCACTGCTCTCAACAGTGACATTCTTGACTACTTTATATCTGGTAAGATGTAAGATAACTAGAGCTTAGCAAATAGATAAAGAACTATGGTGCATAATGACTGCATAGGAAACTAGGCTAAATGGTAAAGTTCGTGATTATTGGTCTTTCTACAATTGTCTATTATTTATATATAATGAAAGTAAACCTGCATGCTGATTTATTTATTTTCCTCCTAACACAAGAAAATTTCATTGGCAACATACAATGGATTAATAAGAATTTAATGCAATTGGTGTTATAAATCAATATTAATATTTTTTATCAATTTAAAATTAGAATCAATTACATGTAATACAAAGAGCTCCATTAGCATTTAAGAAAAATGTCCGAGGCTTTTGGGATAGATTTTAAAGAAATTTTAAATTTATTGCTTTATAGAAAGTTTGAATTTTAGAATTACGAAAGTCTTCTAAACAATTAGGGTCTCTTAGAGTTTCAAGTTAATTTAAAAAAAATCCAATTTCAAATTATTCATTAAAATTCGTCCAAATACTAATTTTTGTTACAGTATTTCCATATTGCAATTGTGTTTGAGAAAACTTCATTACTTGATAGTCTTTGGATATTGGAGTGATTTTAGTATAAAATATTTTGTTTGTATCTATTCGAGTAGGTTCTGGCTCCAATATTATAGTTAATTAGATCCATAAGTATACCCTACAAATATAAGTTTTCTAGAATAAAATACTTTAAACAAAAACACCCTCATAAATATATGGTTTTGGATATTTTTAGAGCGAATTAATTTTTTTAGAAGGAAAAAAAATATAATGAGTCCATAACAACTTTGTGAGACATTTATTGGGTCATGGGGACCAAATTGGCAATAAATGAAATCTTTGTTATTTTCGATCTTTGTTGGCCAAATTATATTTTTTTTATTAGAGTGTTGATTGGTTATTGAGTTTTGCTTTGCAATGAAGACCTACATCAATTTTTTTAATTTTTTTTTCTATTTTACTATAATATAATAATTATGAGAATTTTGATAGTTATGTTTATCAATTCAAATGGTTATATAATAATACAACAACCATCACCATCAAAATTTATCCCATTAGGTGGGATCAACTATACGAGTCCTTCTATTTCATTGGGTTCTATCTCTTATTATATCATCATCTATATTTTAACAAATTTTATCTTATTTTGTGATTGCTAACTAAGTCTTTTTTTTTATCTTCTTCCTCGTTTGATGTATATTTGTCAGTTTCACATCGCTTAATTGAAGTATTTATTGATCGTCTAAGTATATGTCGCTTAATTAAAGTATTTATGGATCGTCTAAGTATATATTCATATTATCTTAAATGTGTCTCTTGAAATTTTTCTTCAATAAGTGCAATTTCGATTTTCTCTTGTGTTATTATTTGTTATTTTGTCCGTCCTCGTATATTCGCACATCCTCATTAACATTCTCATTTTTGCGACTTTCATCTTATGTTCATGTCTCGAGTCATAATCCAACATTCAACTCCATATAATATAACATATCTAAGAACCATTTTGTAAAACTTCTCATTAAGTTTTCTCTTTCATGATAACCATTCTACTTGTAGTCTTATGTAAAAAAGGGATATGTTAGCTTTGTTCTTATTTTCTCACTAATATGTGCTGAAATCTGCAAATCAACTAGATACTTAGTGTAAATGTGCTTGAGGCCAGAAAGAGTCTCTTATACATGAATTTTCGCCCCTCTTTTATCCCATGGACATAGTTACAGCATTTTTAGTTTTTGGCCTCCTGGATTTTCATTTGCTCAATGTTTAGCTCTTTTTTATTTTTCCCAATTTCTATAGAGTGAAATGTTACGACTGTTCTTCTGGAGAATTGTTAACCAAGCATACTAAGCAGTTGGCACACGAGAAGCCCCATAGCATTATGTGGTAATGGGCAAGAAGAATTCACATATCACTGTAGTAAATGGATTCCCATTATGTTATAATTATCAATTTTTTTTTTTTGGTTTGTTTCAACTGGTGTGTCTATGAGCCAATTTGTTGTTGACTAAGTGTGGTTTCTTAGCATGTACTTAAAGATTTGCTTGTTGAAATTAGTCATATTTATGGAATATATTTACAGGCAAGACAAGCCTATCTAATTGGAAACAAGGCTTTGGCGAAGGAATTGAGCTTCAAGGGACAGTTGTACAACATGCATATGAAAGCAGCTCATGAAAAAGCCAAAGAAGAGATTTACCGAAAAAGGTCAGACATTCATAGCTAAAAGCTTATATATCCCAGTATTTTTTTCCCATCTAGGATTTTATTTATTCTCCTCTGGAAGAAGCCACTGTTGCTACATTTATTACATGACCATGCAATGCATAGACAACAATTCAATATCTTTCATTTTGGTAACAGAAATTTTGTTAATTTTTTCACTTTAAGATGCAAGCATGAACGAGTTCTTAGGCCAATTCTAGCTATTCAGTCTTATTACCTTAAAAAATTAAGTACTTCATTGTTTTTTCTTTCGTCTCATGCTATTGTACTGTCACAATCTCTCGAAGTAACTTATTAATTCTTTTACTTAATCCGGCTACTAGTAATAGGGTAGCATCCCAACCTTTTGTCTGCGACATTATTTATCTACAAATTTTTTAATCTGATTTTAAACAGCTTGCGATCATGCTGAACCCTTCTTTGTTATAGGTCTTCTGTGCCTGTGTTAGATTCTCTGAGATTGCAGCTATTTGATTACTCAATAAGTGGAGTCTTTGTTCCTCATGTACTTTTATCAGGAACCAAGTGTCTACTAAGACACAGAGCTATGGCGGGGAACAAGGCCGCCTGATCGATCTTCATGGCCTTCATGTGAATGAAGCTCTACAAGTTCTGAATCATGAGCTAAGAACCCTGAGGAGCACAGCGAGGGCCACCTGCCAGCGGCTGCACGTAATGATTTGTGTTGGAACTGGGCACCACACCAAGGGCACCCGAACTCCGGCGAGGCTTCCGGTGGCAGTCGAACAGTACCTGCTGGACGAAGGCATCCGCTTCAGCCAGCCTCAGCCCGGCTTGCTGAGCGTTGTGATATACTGATGTAACGGCGGTACAATATGCATCATGGATGTGAAAAGGCCAGAAAAGAAGGGGAAATGAGGAAAAAAAAAAGAAGAAAAAAACAGAGAGGAAGTAGATGAAAAAACTACAAAAAAAAAAAATCTTGCATTGTATATTTTGAGGTAAGAAGAGGCAGTGATACAAAGTTTCTCAATACACTAATGCAACATTATGAAACTAACTATCGTGTCTTGTCTTGTCTCCCCTTGTAGGCCAATCTGCGGAATTCCGCATTCCTTTGATTAACTCAAATTATTTTTTATCTTTTGGTTTTGGCCTTCATAGAAGGTAAAAAAAGGTAGGATTATATTTGCCCTGGTGGTTCATGTTTGTAATTGTTGATTCTGAAGTAGGGGTTTTTGTATCATTATACTTGCATTTTTATTTGATTTTTTTCTTTTTACTTAAAAATGTGTTTTGGCCTATTCAGTATGACTCTTTTTTACTAATCAGTGATAGGTGGTGCACTCATAAGTTCGTATGATTCTGTTGTTCAGTAACATGCTACAGAGTTTAGTTAAATCGCAGGAACGTTCTTCATCTTCTTCCTCGAGAAAGTTGATTACTTCCATCACTTGTTTCCTGATTGTAAGGATTGCATCCATATTTATAAGAAAAGGCACAGTGCAAAATTTCTTTAATTTCGTCGACATAAATACAACAATGATCCAATTTATATAAACTGACATGACTTGTTCAGAACTGATTATTAACAGGCAGTCAAATGCAGGAACTGATCGACCAACAGCCCCAAGAACAAGAAGATAGGTGACCAAACTCTTCAATTTTGATTCATACAACTTGCCTCGTACTGTGATCATATCGCGTTTAATGCATTTTATATCATTAGAATATTCACGGAAAGTTCTACGATGCTTTGATTTTGATGTTTAAACTGTGCTCTAAAATGTGGACTCGCTCGCAATGCAACGTAAATATTGCATATGGTTTCGGTGGTGGATCATTATTGTTTAATAATAGTGCGATTATAGAGTTCAAATTAAATTATGAAAAAATTATGAATATTTTTTTATTTAATTTTAGTAGTCAATAGAGATTATTTGAGTTTCGATTTTATCCGATTCAACTATTAACGAAACGTTCTGAAAGTCTATGAGATAAGGTCGATCATTCTTAGGAATTAATCAAATCGAAGATTCAGATATTTTGATATCAATAAAAAAAAAAATATTGCATATAATAGCCCTAAGGGCACGGTGCAACGATAAAAATAGAGAGACATCCTACAGGAGAATATAATTTGATCCTTTGTTACGACATCGTTCGACGACAAATTTAGAAAAAAATCATTTGAGCGGCTCTGGGGCTCAGAAGTTAATCTGGTGGACGGAGTACAACTTTGACATTAGACTATCGTTCAGGGATGGAGCGTTCAGGGATGGGACTCAGGAGTGTTTTGTTGGTGCAGTAGGCACCTAAATCGAACCTGAGTTTTGATTATAGGAAATACACAAAGTTAAGTTCATTTTGTTATCTCACATGTTGAATCAAGTGTGCCCAATTACTAAGCTAAAGTTGAAGGTCAGTGACACCCGGAGGTTAACTGTGGTGATCGGACAACACCAGGAGGACTTCGGAGGGAGCCAAAGAACTCAGGTGAAGACCGGAAGCGAAGCTTCAAAGGTAAAAGTTGAGGTAAGCTCGTGTGAGTGAGTGTAAGTAAGGTCGTGTCCTCCATACGGGGACGCTCTTAGGCGGCAATCCGACCAAGACTTTCCATGGAAGGTCTAAGTCAAGATCGGATGGTAAATGACCATCAAACTTACTTATATTAATTGCATTTTCGAGCTAACTCTTCATTGCAGCTGGAAACCCTGTCATCAATCGACTGATGGCTTGTATCAGTCGACTGATTCCTCCAACAGTCGACTGGTAAGGATAGCAATCGACTGCTGGTCAAGGATCAGCCTCGAAGAGAGTCAAAATTTATCTCTATTTCTCAAGGGCTAGATGACATCACCTCATGAAACTCATCTCAACGATTAGGATTTCACAAGGCTATAAAAGTAGGAGTTCTTTACCCTTTTTCCATCATTCTAAGTGCTCAAAAGTGCGCTTGCTATGCTACTCTTCTACGACGATCTTACGACGACGAAGTGCTACCGTATCTCCGACGGCAAGAGCTCAAGTTCTATTTTTCAATAGCCATTGGTATATTTTATTTTGTCGTCTTTAAATCTTGTTCACATATTTCCTTATCAAGCTTTAATCGTAACAAGGAGAGGGGGAGTGTCCCTCTACCTTGAGTTTTTTTTGTATTGATTGTACTCGCTTACTCCTACCTCTAACGAGGATGTGTGTTTTTAGTGTTTTGCCCTCCGACCGCGGTCTAGGACCGTTAGGGCCTTGGATTAGCAGCCGAAGGTTGTGAACCAAGTAAAAACAAATTTGTTATATTTATTTTCCATTGCACTTTACTCTTTTTGCATATCGAATCGACGAACGAATTCGAAAATTTTTTCTTACGCTATTCACCTCTCTTCTAGCGCTCAAATCGATCCAACAATTGATATCATAGTAGGGGGCACTATGATTTTTTTTCAAAATTTTCTTTTAGTTTTATGAGTTTTTCATTTCATTTAAATTACTTTTCTCGCACTACTAATCCAAGACAAAAGTCTTGGAATAATTTGATTATTTTTGTTTTGCGAGGTACTTGTTTTTCTTATTTTTTCTAAATGACCCATCTCGAAGGGTTTAGCACTGTTCGACCTCCGTTTTACAACGGAGATGACTTCCGTTATTGGAAGGGTTGGATGAAGTGCTTCCTTAAGACCCAGATCGAGATATGGATCGTAATTCAAACCGGATTCACGCTTCCTACTAATGAAGTGGGTGAATCCTTGGATTACAATCAGTGGACTAATGTCATGAAAAGACAAGTGAAAGTCGACGCAAAAGCTACCCAAATCCTTCAATGCGACTTGTCCAAAGAGGAGCTAAACCGCATCGACCCCTTCACAAGTGCAAAGGACTTGTGGACTAAACTCGTTGAGTTACACGAAGGAATCAACGACACAAAGGTTTGTAAATGAGACCTTTTATTCAATAAATTGTATAACTTAAAAGTGCAGGAACACGAGACGGCGACACAACTATACGCCCGTATTCAAGATATCGTCAATAGCTTACATGCCATCGGACAAAAGGTCGAGAATTGAGACCTTATAAGGTATGCTTTAAATGCTTTCCCTAGGACTACCTTGTGGACATCCATGGTCGATGCTTACAAGGTTTCTATAGACCTTTCAAAAATTAGATTAGATGAGTTATTTTCTGAATTTGAATTCCATGAACAGTCTAATTCGGTTCCCGAGAAAGGTATTGCCTTACTTGCAGGTTCGAAGAAGAAGGCCTCAAACAAAGCATCCCCTAAGGAAGAGAATGAGTACGAGTACGAGTACGAGTCGGATGTAGACCCCAAGATGGAAACCGAACTAGTGAACCTAGTTCGGAAGATGATCAAGAGCCGAAGATGACCCATCAATCAAGGTAAATCTAAACCTAATTCTAATGTTAGATGCTTTGAATGTAACAGATTTGGACACATCAAGTTGGAGTGTCCGAAACTCAAGAACAAAGCACCCAAGTCCAAGAAAGCGCTTAACGCTACTTGGGAAGAATTGTCGGAGGAGGAAGACGATGATCTCGTCTTCATGGCTAAGCCGACCGAACCCGATCAAGAGTCTGAATTCGAGGAAGAGTCCGAGTTCGGATCCGATGACGAGTCACTATTCAAGATAAGCCATGGATACGCATCCGGTTCAAAAGAGTCACTTAAGATAAGTCGATCTTTACTTAGCACTTTATACAATGCAATTAAATTCTTAACTAGAAAGTTAGCTAAGTCCGAGTCCAAGGTCGAGACCTTAGTTGAGGAGGTTAAACTCCTTAAACACAAGGTCTCCTTAACCTCTTCGACTAATCAAGTTCAAAAGGAGAACTCCACTCGAGTTGAAAAATTCGAAGTTGAGAACTCACTTTTGAAAAGTCAAGTCGAAGACCTTAGGCATACGTTGGAAAGGTTCACTTTGGGATCCAAGGGACTTGACCTTTTACTTGGATCGCAAAGGGTTGTATACAATAAGGTCGGGCTTGGGTTTAGCTCAAATACTACTAACAAGTTGTATATGTCAATTGTAAGTCGAAATAGAATACATGTCCAAGCATGGGTCCCTAAGACCACTTTGATTTATCAATTAGGATCTAACCAATACTGAGTTCCCAAGGACCAAATCCATTACGTGGAAAGACCGAACCGATTCAATAGTCCGGGGGGGGGGGGCTAGTACAAAATGTGTTTGTGCTTACTTAGAATTTGCATGCTTAGGTCCTTTTTTTTTTATTTTTAGAATGGTTAAATAGGAACTATAACTCGTCAACACTTGACAACATAGTACTAAGACGCGGTGAGATAATAGTACGCTAGGAAAGCGAAGTCTTATATGTCCGAGTTAGATAAGGGGTATCTAGCCCGGTGCACTCGACTAAGTGAAACTATCTGAAACTACCTCGTCGTATCCTTAACTAGTTAGACCAGGAAGTGATCTTAGGTGAATCAAATTATTATTTTCTCGAACTTGGCTTTGTCTAAGGAAGTTGTCGTTGTTCCGATCAAAGAAGACCTCTGTGTCTCGCCACAACCTGGAAGTCAATTTCTTGAAAAGGTGACTCGGTGAGCTTAGGGTTAAATCTGAATCTAATCCAAGATTGACTAGTTTTCGATTCATTAAAATTAATCAAGTAAAATTGAAGTCATCTCACAAGAACACATAAGGATAACGTGTTTGATCATGTAGAAATGGATGAGATGATCTAAGACTAATAATCTTCAACCAACCTTTAAATTTCAATATCCGATCCAACTACCTTGTGTGTAGGATCAATGAATGTTGGACAGTGGGTGCTCCCGATATATGACCGGAGACCAATTTAAATTTTCGAAGTTTAGATTCAAACGACAAGGATCGGTAGCTTTCGGAAACAACGACAAGCTCAAAATCATCGAATCAGGTGATATTGAGCTAAATTCTAATTTCACGATCCACAATATTTTATTAGTTGAAGATTTTCAATATAATTTACTTAGTGTAAGTCAATTATGTGATAACAACTATAAGGTTATATTCTTAGAAAATGAATGCTTAATTAAAACAAATGAAACCTCTAAAACAATACTTAAAGGAACTAGGAATAGCAACATCTACATTATTAATCTACCTAACTCCTCAACCAAGTGTTTTTGACACAGCAAGAGAAATTTTGATTGTGGCACCGACGATTTGGTCACTCGCACCCAAGACTCGTTCACAAGATGAGTCAGAGTGGCTTAGTCAGAGGTTTGCCTAACCTCAACAACCTAGATAATAAAATATGTAATGTTTGCCAATAAGGTAAAACAACTTAGGACACAACATCAACTAACTAATCAAGAACGAACCAAAAGTGTGCTTGAGCTTCTACACATGGATCTATTCGATTCACTTGGAGCCAAGTCACTTAATGGAAGTCACGACTATTCTAGATTTACCTGGGTTATATTCCTTAAACACAAAAGTTATACCTTAGACCAGCTCATCAATTTGTTTAAATTAATCGAAAACCAAAAGAACCTTAAAATTAAAAGACTTATAAGCAATCATGGTGGTGAATTCGAAAACCACAGGTTCACAGATTTCTGTAACCTAAATGAATACTACCATGAATTCTCGTGTCCTAAAACCCCACAATAAAATGGGCTAGTCGAGCGGAAAAATAGAACCCTACAAGAAGTCGCTAGGACCATGTTGAACGAATACAACCTACCTGATAGATTTTGGGCAGAAATCATTACTACGACTTGTTATGTCCAAAATAGAATTCTTATGATAAAGAGACACCTTAAGACCTCATACGAAATCTACCATGACAAAGTACCTAACATTAAATATTTTAGAGTATTTGGATGTAAGGTACATATCCTAAATACTAAGGACTACCTAGGAAAGTTCACATCCAAAACCTCCACCGGTATCTTCCTAGGATACTCAACTACAAGTAGAGCCTATAGGGTATATAACAATGATACCCTTAAAATTGAGGAAACCATTAATGTAGTATTCAACGAATGACATGAACCTACAAAACCCGTAGTAAAACCAACTAGCGAACCAGTACATATCAGACTCGACTCTGACCTTGAAATCGAGTCTAGTATCCTAATCGAAGCCAATCTAGGATTCAATCAAGTCATCCTATTAACCAAGTGATAGTGACTCTAACCCAAGTCATTCTAGGATTCAATCGAGTCATCCTATCGATCAAGTGATAGGTGATCCTAGCCTAGGGGTTCGAACTAGATCATCATATAGAAATCTTAGTCAAATCTTCTTGATTTCGAAAATCGAACCCAAGACCATTGAACAAACTCTTCTTGATCCCGATTAGATTATTACAATGCAAGAAGAGCTAGTTCAATTTACTAGGAACGAAGTTTGGGAATTAGTACCACCACCTAAAGATAAATCAATTATTGGAACAAGGTGGGTCTTCTGAAACAAATTTGATGACAAAGGTAAAGTAGTTAGAAACAAAGCGAGATTGGTCACGAAAGGTTTTAGTCAAATAGAAGGATTAGATTACGATGAAACCTATGCCCCCGTAGCTAGATTAGAATCCATTCGAATATTGTTGGCATACGCTGCACATCGAGGATTTAAATTGTTTCAAATGGATGTCAAGTCAGTATTTTTGAATGGACTTATTAAGGAAGAAGTGTATGTTAGTCGTCCCCAGGATTCAAAAGCTTATATAAATCCGACCATGTGTTTAAACTCAAGAAAGTTTTATATGGACTAAAACAAGCTCCTAGAGCTTGGTATGAGAGGCTTTCTGTATACCTTAAGTCCAAAGGATTTAGCTAAGGCTTAGTCGACCCGACCATTTTCGTAAAATTCATAGGCAAAGAAATTTTTATAGCCCGAGTCTATGTAAATGACATAATCTTTAGAACAAATAATTCAATCATACTAAACGAATTCATTTCACTCATAAAAAGTGAATTTGAAATGAACTTAGTAGGTGAATTAAATTTCTTTCTAGGATTACAAATTAAGCAAACTAAAGAAGGAATTTATTTACATCAATAAAAATATGCTAAGAAATTAATTAACCGATTCGGAATGCAAAATGTTAAAATCATTAATACACCAATGATTACAAATATTAATATAGGAGAAGATGTAGATGAAAAACCTATTGACCTAAAGTACTATAGGAGCACAGTAGGGAGTCTCCTTTACTTAACTGCGAGTCAACCCGACATACTATTCGCGCAGTATATGCGCAAGATTTCAAACCTGTGCTAAGGAGTCTCACCTAACATTAGTTAAGTGTATCCTTAGGTATCTAAAGGGCACACTAAGCATAGGTATTTGGTACTCTAGTTCTACCAAGTTCGAACTAATTGGCTACTCCGACTCGGACTATATCGGTAGTAAACTCGATAGAAAGAGCACGAGTGATTGTTGTCAACTTCTTGGCTCAAGTCTAGTGAGTTGGTGCAGTAGGAAGCAACACTGTGTTGCCTTATCTACCACCGAAGCCGAATACGTCGCGATGGGTGAGTGTGTGGCTCTGCTTCTTTGGATGAAGCATACTCTCCAAGACTTTAACTTAAACTTCAACAATATTAAAACTCACATAGATAATATTAGCTCAATCAACTTAACCAAAAATTTCATATGTCACTCTAAGACCAAACATATAGAGGTCAAACACCACTTTATTCGAGAACATGTAGCTAACGGAACCATACAACTCGAATATGTGAAATCAAAATCGAATCTATTTACCAAACCTTTACCCGAAGCCGAATTTAGTCTACTAAGACGAAAATTGGGCATACCTGTAATAAAGTAGGATTGACAACTTATATTCTTATATACTCTATTATTCACTTTTCTTTTCATGTTAATGGAACTAGCTTATGGCTTACCCTAGATATCATGTACCTATAGATTTAAGGAGTCAATACATCTCACAACATATAGAACTAATGTATTTGTGTACTTAGCCACGTAGATGAATGTGAGATGTTAGGACCTTACTCCCGGTTCAAGATGTAGACTTAGTACATTGACATGAACTACGGAGTATAATTACATAAATTAACCAACTCTACTCAGGACTTGTTGATAATTTTATATCAATCAAGTCAAATAGAGTTAAACATCTAAATAGATGAGCTTATGTTTAAACTACTATTTTCAAACTTTATTTCGAAGATGCTTGGACTTAAAACTAAATTCAGAACTATATTTTTTCAAACCTCGCACTCCTTCAGATTTATGGCAAAAGGGAGAGAAAGGCCAAAGTTAAATGATCAATTTATTTTGATAACTTAACTTGAGTACAAATCTTATACTTTTATGGCCCAAAGTTAAGTTAACTTTGTTTACTTAACTTTTTAAACTTAATTTTTATGGTTAAACTTTCTTAATTGATAAAGGGGAGAAAGGTCAAGGTTAACTTTAACTTATTCTAAACACTAAGACCATTGTTAAGTAATTTCGATTACTTAATCCTCTTTAGTAGCTAAAATCAAGGGGGAGGAGGGTCAAGACACTTTTTCAAGTACTCACCCTCGGTCAAGAGGGAGGATTTCTCAAGGGAAAGCACTTGAAAGAGAGTTCTTCTCATACTCCTACTCATTCATGCATATTTCATACTCGTGTTATTCATTTTACTTAATGCACTTAATTTATTTACTTAACTTTGTGTTGATTTGTCATATATCAAAAAGGAGAAGATTGTTGGTACAGTAGGTACTTGAATCAAACCTGAGTTTTGATTATAGCAAATATACAAAGTTAAATTCACTTTGTTATCTCACGAGCTGAATCAAGTGTGCAGAATTGCTAAGCTAAAGTTGAAGGTTAGTGACACCCGGAGGTTAGCCGTGGTAGTCGGACAACACCAGGAGGACTTCGGAGGGAGTCGAAGAACTCAGGTGAAGACCGGAAGCAAAGCTTCAAAGGTGAAAGTTGAGGTAATCTCGTGTGAGTGAGTGTAAGTAAGGTCGTGTCCTCCGTACGGGGACGCTCTTAGACGGCGATCCGACCAAGACTTCCAATGGAATGTCTAAGTCGAGATCGAATGGTAAATGACCATCAAACTTACTTATATTAACTGCATTTTCGAGCTAACTCTTTATTGCAGCTGAAAACTCTGCCATCAGTCGACTGATTCCTCCAACAGTCGACTGGTAAGGGTAGCAGTCAACTGCTGATCAAGGATCAGCCTCGAGGAGAGTCAAAACTTATCTTCATTTCTCAATGGCTAGGTGGCATCGCCTCATGAAATTTCATCTCAATGATTAGGGTTTCACAAGGCTATAAAAGTAGGGGTTCTCCACCTCTTTTCCATCATTCTAAGTGCTCAAAAGTGCTCTTACTACGCTACTCTTATACGACGATCTAAATACGACGACGAAGTGCTACCGCATCTTCGACGGCAAGAGCTCAAGTTCTATTTTTCAATAGTCGTTGGTATATTTTGTTTTGTCGTCTTTAAATCTTGTTCACATTTTTTCTTATCGAGCTTTAATCGTAACAAGGAGATAGCACTACAAAAAATATAGTCATTAGCGACGAATTTTGCGATGAATTTTAAAAAAAAATCGTCGCAAAATAAATTAGCGACGAATTTAGCGACAAAAATATTTTCGTTGCGGATAAAGCGTCGCAAATATTAGCGACAAAAATAGCGACGAATTCTTGCGACGAATTTTAGCGACGAAAATTAGCGACGAATTTAAATTTTCGTCGCTAATTTTGTTGCAAACGTTACGACGAATTCAAAATTTCGTCGTAACTTTTGTCGCAAAAATTTATTTTTCAATCTTCGAATTAAGTGTTTTCGTTGCTAATTTTCGCGACAAAAAAATAAATTCGTCACAAAACTTTACGACGAAAAAATAAATTCCGCGCAGAAATTTTGTGACGAAATCAGGGTTTCGTTGCTAAATTTGCGACAAAATATAAATTCGTCACTAAATTGTCATTCGACGAATTTAAAATTCGTCAAAAAATCATATTTTTTTTAATTAATTGTCGTCATAAAATTTTGCGATTTAAAAACCTGATTCGTCGCAAAATTTTCATTTAATTCATTTTTCGTCACAAAATTCGTCGTAGAATTCGTTGCAGAATTTGTCGCATATTATTTTCGTCGCTAAATTCGTCGCTAATTTGTGACGAAAAAAAAATTCGTCGCAAAATTCGTCGCATAAATCCGAGAATTTAGCAACAAATTTGTATTTTTGTCGCTAAATTTATCGCTAAATAAAAAAAAATTAGCAGGTTCCATCATTTTCGATATTTTATCGTATATACAAATTTCATACAACCTGTTTAATACAAACAAAACACACACATTCAATACAACAAAATATACAAAACAAAAATAACATTCAATAATATCCAAAAATATTCCATATCCAAATAAATACAAATTAACACAATAAGTTAAGAACAATACAACATTCCAAACAACAAACAACAAAGTTATATCCTACAACATTCCAAATATCTACATAGTTCTGATATCCAAATAACAATCTCCACTCAAAATATCTCAACACGTGCGAAAGAAAAAATAAAAGATCATCTGCTAAGGAAGGGCCGTCATTCTTCTACCTGTATTAGAAAATAAACAAACAAAAAGAGTTATACATTAAAAAAAACTATCTACTAACACAAAAATAAATATGTAAAGACTTACTCAGATGTGCATTTTCAACCGGCATAAGGATTGACTTCATCAATCCTGTTTAAAGCAAAATAAAAAGTACTAATCAAAAATTAAAAAAATGAAGGATTAACAAACTCAATAACCTAACAAATTTTAAAAATACTAATTACAAACATGCATACAATATCATCATCGTCGCCACCATCATCCTCATTACTAGGAGGAATATGACTTGGACCGGAACTAAATTGCTGAAACTGTCACATAAGAAAAGCTTGTTGTCGTCGCATTTCTATCATTTCTTGATTCCTTTGTGAGTTTTGTTGTATTTCTAGAATTTGCCGATCTCTTTCAAATATTATGCCCTTCAAATTGCTAACCTCCTCAGTTAAGTTATGTATCTATGCCGCTACTGCTGGTGGAGTAGAAGAAAGAGATCTACGAGGAATATTATGAATTATGCTCAGAGAACCCATACCTAATATCCTTCCCCCTTTTGCTCCTCCACTCGTCTCAAGCCATAAATCCAAATTATTACTAACAGATGGCTCAGATCCCTCATTATCACTGTCATCTCCTGAAATTCTCTGTGATGAGGATAACTGATCATATCTCTCCTATACAAAATTAAAATTTTAATCAGAGCATATACATAACTAACAGAATTAAAGTTATAAAGTAAGTTTAAAGATTAATTCAAACCTTAATTGCTCTAGCTCTATTTCCACTCCAAGTCTTATCTTTTTTTGAAAAGTGGGAACGAAAGTATCTATAAATTCCGGTTCCTTTCCCAATTCCTTAGACTAAAAATAAGAATGTTAGAAATAAAATAATAATCTGAAATAAATTAAAAAACTAATTATATAATTAAAAAATTACCAATCTACGTGAATGTTCCTCGATATTTATAGATCCTCCCGCATATGTTGCAGATAAGTCCCCAGAATTAAATGCTTGATTTATTTTATTCTGTTGACTCCTTTTTTTGCTCTCATCAGTTTGCCAATAATTGGAGATTTTACTCCAATTTTCCGATGTGACACAGGCTGATTTTTTTCCAGTACTCTTGGCATGACTCAATACATGTCGAATACAATTTTTGAAATAGTAATCCCTCACCATGAGACAAAACGTCAAATATATACATAAGCCAAAAACACAAAAGAAGGAACTCGTGACCTCTAGATCATAAGGCAACAACTTTACCGTTGTGCCAAGGTTCCCCTTCAACTTCACATCATATATAAGCTAAATTAAATTTGAAGGGGAAAATACAGAAACTAACAATATAATAAAGGTAACAATGCATTTTGTATCAAATTATACAAGGAAATTACTAATAATCGCATAAATTTATAGAGATACTATCAAGATTAGCCAAAACTTAGGTTTGTGCCTAATTTAAGCATAACAACTTTCCAAATTATCATATATCTGTCCAAATCGACGAGGATTAAAAATTCCACAATGATCTGAGCATGGCAAGGTAATGTGGAATTCTGTCCATACCCCCTACCCAAGTGTTGCTTAATCATGGAGCTAGAAAACAGGAAAAATTATATAGCTCTGACTCCCTGACTAAAAGGATAGTGAATGAACATGATCTGGAGATGAGTGCAAAATATGGCACACCGCCCTAACAAATCAAAATATCAATAGAGGTTATTACTGAGTAGAAGGTTATCCAGATATATGATAAGACCTACAGTTCAATCCCCAATCAGTTAAGAAGGATTCAGCCTGAGTTTGTTAAAATTCACGTAGTTCAAGATACAACAAGTAATCAGCCAGGATATAATCAATTAATGAATCATAAAGCTTATAGAATCCAAAGCAATTGTGCATACAATGGATGCTAAAATTACAGCAAGGGCAAATGTAGTGCTGCCTATCCCTTCTTGTAGACCAACAGCCACAGCAAGAGCTGCCACAGTAGCTGAATGCGAGGAAGGCATTCCACCTGAACCAAGTAACCTCCTGGAATCCCATCTTTTATCTTTATACCTGCATTTCTAGAATGAGTTTGTTAAAGATAACCAAGGAGTAAATATCGAAAGCAAGACGCAAAAGCAATACAGAAAATTCCAGAAAGACAAAAAAAAAGTCCATATTTTGGTTGTGCATTTGCATCACAATATATCGAAGGTAACTAATACAGATTTCTTAGGCATAAGACCTGAGAAATTAGGAACATATGGAATAGAAAAATTGGAACTTTTGAATGGCAGAGGACGAACCAGGTGGTGAAGAGCTTGAGGAATTGAGCGACCGAGAAGGCGAGAACCGTGGAGACGAGGGGGAGATTGGAGGACATCGGCGGCGTGGAGCCGTTCACCACCGACGCGTTCGACACTTCCACATCGGCGGAGACGAGGGGTTGGCGGCGTGCTCGCGGGCGACGACGGGTCGTGGCGCGGGCGGCGTGCTCGCGCGGCGGCGGGCGGATCGCGGCCGGACGGGCTCGGCGGCGGGCGGACTTCGCATGGCTGGCGGCTCGCGGCGGCGACGGCGGGCTCGGCTCGCGGCCCGGGGCACGTGGGCGACGAGGGCTCGCGGCGCGGCGGCCTCGCGTGGCGGCGGCTCGCGCGGTGGCTTGGCGACCTACGGCGGATACAGGGCACGCGGCGACGAGGGGCCTCGCGGCGGGCGGCCGAGGTCATGGCGGCGCGGCGCGCCTCGTAGTCGGCGAGGCGCCGTCATGACGGGCTCGCGAAGACGGGCGCGATAGTTTGCGGGCGACAAAAAAAAAAGAATTTTAATATTTGCAACTGAAAATTTTAATATTTTTTATTTATAAAAAAAAGAATTTGCAACGAATCTGATTCGTTGCTAAATTGCAACGAATCTATAGATTCGTTGTAAATAATTTTTTTTTAAAATAAATAAAATACTTGAAACTCGTAAACTGACTTAGAGATCTCGGAATGAGATAAAATCAACGCCAATATGTTCGTCTAGTTCTCCTCATTATATAAATATCGTCAAAAAAATTTTAATCAGTGCATTTTTTAATATCGGTGTGTCTGAGAAATCTAATTCACGTTCAAAAATTCACGTATCGCAATATTTTCGGTCAAATTGATTTTTAAAAATATATATATAATCAGGGGAACTAGACGAACACATAGGAACTTGTTTCATCTCATTCCGAATTCTCTAAGTCACTTAACCGGCTTGGAAGTATTTTTAATATTTTTTTTTATAAAATCAAGAGTTTGCAACGAATCTGTGGATTCGTTGCAAAATTAGCAACGAATCCACAGATTCGTTGCAAATTAGCAACGAATTCACAGATTCGTTGCAAATAATTTTTTTTAAAAATAAATAAAATATTTGAAACTCGTAAACTGACTTAGAGATCTCGGAATGAGATAAAATCAGCGCCAATATGTTCGTCTAGTTCTCCTCATTATATAAATATCGTCAAAAAAATTTTAATCAGTGCATTTTTTAATATCGGTGTGTCTGAGAAATCTAATTCACGTTCAAAAATTCACGTATCGCAATATTTTCGATCAAATTGATTTTTAAAAATATATATAATCAGGGGAACTAGACGAACACATAGGAACTTGTTTCATCTCATTCCGAATTCTCTAAGTCACTTAACCGAAGTATTTTTAATATTTTGTTTTTATAAAATCAAGAGTTTGCAACGAATAAGAGGATTCGTTGCAAAATTATCAAAGAATCCAGATTCGTTGCAAATTAAAAAAATTCACGCAGATTTAAAATATTTTTTAAATAAATAAAATACTTAAAACTCGTAAACTGACTTAGAGATCTCGGAATGAGATAAAATCAACACCAATATGTTCGTCTAGTTCACCTCATTATATAAAATCGTCAAAAAAATTTTAATCAGTGCATTTTTTAATATCGGTGTGTCTGAGAAATCTAATTCACGTTCAAAAATTCACATATCGCAATATTTTCGGTCAAATTGATTTTTAAAAATATATATATAATCAGGGGAACTAGACGAACACATAGGAACTTGTTTCATCTCATTCCGAATTCTCTAAGTCACTTAACCGGCTTCGAAGTATTTTTAATATTTTTTTTTATAAAATCAAGAGTTTGCAACGAATTCACAGATTCGTTGCAAATAATTTTTTTTTTTAAAATAAATAAAATATTTGAAACTCGTAAACTGACTTAGAGATCTCGGAATGAGATAAAATCAGCGAGAATATGTTCGTCTAGTTCTCCTCATTATATAAATATCGTCAAAAAAATTTTAATCAGTGCATTTTTTAATATCGGTGTGTCTGAGAAATCTAATTCACGTTCAAAAATTCACATATCGCAATATTTTCGGTCAAATTGATTTTTAAAAATATATATAATCAGGGGAACTAGACGAACACATAAGAACTTGTTTCATCTCATTCCGAATTCTCTAAGTCACTTAACCGGTTTCGAAGTATTTTTAATATTTTTTTTTATAAAATCAAGAGTTTGCAACGAATCTGTGGATTCGTTGCAAAATTAGCAACGAATCCACAGATTCGTTGCAAATTAGCAACGAATCCACAGATTTGTTCCAAATAATTTTTTTTTTAAAATAAATAAAATACTTGAAACTCGTAAACTGACTTAGAGATCTCGGAATGAGATAAAATCAGTGGCAATATGTTCGTCTAGTTCTCCTCATTATATAAATATCGTCAAAAAAATTTTAATTAGTGCATTTTTTAATATCGGTGTGTCTGAGAAATCTAATTCACGTTCAAAAATTCACGTATCGCAATATTTTCGGTCAAATTGATTTTTAAAAATATATATATAATCAGGGGAACTAGACGAACACATAGGAACTTGTTTTATCTCATTCCGAATTCTCTAAGTAACTTAACCGGCTTCGAAGTATTTTTAATATTTTTTTTTATAAAATCAAGAGTTTGCAACGAATCTGTGGATTCGTTGCAAAATTAGCAACGAATCCACAGATTCGTTGCAAATTAGCAACGAATCCACAGATTCGTTGCAAATAATTTTTTTTTAAAATAAATAAAATACTTGAAACTCGTAAACTGACTTAGAGATCTCGGAATGAGATAAAATCAGTGCCAATATATTCGTCTAGTTCTCCTCATTATATAAATATCGTCAAAAAAATTTTAATCAGTTCATTTTTTAATATCGGTGTGTCTGAGAAATCTTATTCACGTTCAAAAATTCACGTATCCCAATATTTTCGGTCAAATTGATTTTTAAAAATATATATATAATCAGGGGAACTAGACGAACACATAGGAACTTGTTTCATCTCATTCCGAACTCTCTAAGTCACTTAACCGGCTTCGAAAAAAATTTTATATTTTTTTTTTCTAAAAATCAGAGTTAGCAACGAATCCAAAATTAGCAACGAATCCACGGATTCGTTGCAAAATATTTAAATCGTTAACGAACTTGTTGTTTATTTTTTTTTTTATAAAATAAAAATTTGCGACGAATTTATTTTCGTCGCTAATTTAGCGACGAAACATGAATTCGTCGCAAATTTTTGCAACGAATTTTTTTTTCGTCGCTAAATTAGCGACGAAAATAAATTCGTTGCAGATTTTGCAACGAATTTTGAATTCTTTGCAGAAATTTGCGACGAATTTATTTTGTCGTTGCAAATTTACGACGAAAAATAATTTTCGTCCCCAATTTGCGACGAATTTTGCAACGAAATTTAAATATTGAAAATTTTATAATTTTTACAACAAATTATTTTTCGTCGGAAATTTTGTTACAAATTTGCGACGAAATATAAATTTCGTCGCAAAATTTGTTGCAGATTTGCAATGAATTATTTTCGTTGCCAAAATTCGTCGCTAAAAAACAATTTTTTTGTAGTGTAGGGAGTGTCTCTCTACCTTGAGTTTTTTTGTATTGATTGTACTCGTTTACTCCTACCTCTAACAAGGAGGAGTGTTTTTAGTGTTTTGCTCTCCGTACGCTGGGCCAGATCAAGTAGGTCAAATTTGTTATATTTATTTTCCACTGTATTTTACTCTTTTTGCATATCGAATCGACGAACAAATTCAAAAAAAAAAAATTCTTGCACTATTCACCCCATCTTCCCCTCCTCTAGTGTTCAAATCGATCCAACATATTTTTTTTATTTATCTTTGATGGCAGATGGAGATTATTTGGGCTTTAATCTCATTCAATTATTGATTAGATATTTCGAATATTTATAATATAAAATTGATCACTTATAAAAATTAATTGGATTGGGAGTTCAGATATTTTGATATCAATCAAAATAAAAATATAAATAAAAAAAATATTGCATACAGTAGACGAGATCTTTCTCCGAAATATCGCTGCCCTCAAACGTGGATTTATCGACCTAAGAGCCGTCGCCGTCACGGGACACTCTCCGGTCACGGCGCCAGACCAGCATCCACACCAAACACGTGGCTAGATTTACCTACACGCCCCATCTTGAGCCACCGGCCATTAATTTAATTATTCGAAATTTGATTTTTCCCATTTCCCCACGTTTTACTCGCCTTCGTCCGACCGACTCAATATTTTTTTGTATATTGCACATTTGCACCCCGGTGGACTCGGTCGCTTCCCTCTTTTCGTTTGCACCGCCCCCCGATGCTTCTCGCGACTCGCGTGCCGAATTAATTTTCCTTCGTTTCCCCCTTGTTAAAATGCTAATTTCATTTTAGTCCCTAGCTCCCTTTGCAGCTATGGTTTCTAGTTTTGTAGGATTAATTAATTCCTTTTTTTTCCCTCTGTTTATAAATTGTAATAACGATTTAAAAAATTGCACGAGAATCAAATTGACTTTTAGAAATAAAATTAGTTTTATATATATATATATATATATAATCCAGGGTCAATTTGAAATCAATATAAAAAACGAAATCTCACGGACCAAATTGAAAAGCTTGAATTAAAAGGAATATTTATCTTCAATTAATTAATTGTCCGGCAACTGCACGCCTCGAGAATCACGTGTGTTAAATGGAAGCCGGCTGTAAAGATAAATAAAGAAGGGCTTGGAAGGCGGAGGAAGCAAGACCAGCTTAACGCGGTTGAAACTTTCCCGGTCGGCGAACCTCGTCGGATTCTCTCCTGCTTGCTTTGCGTGAAATTGGGGGTTTTAGAGATGGTGGACGCGGCGCGGAAGCAGGGGTCGAACAACTTCGCGGTGGCCTGCAGTCTCCTAAGCCAGTTCATCAAGGAGAAGGGCAGCGCAGCCGAATTAGGGTTCGGGATAGCCCAGGTAGCGCCTAAAGGTGAGACCGCCGTGATCTCGATCGTACCATTATTTGATGTCGATTCGACCTTGTTCGATCCTTTTTTCTTGGCAAATCTCGATTATTTCCTTATTATTTGGCGTGGGATCGCAGAGGTTCTTTCGGATGCTTGAAAAATTTTGCTCTTGATGTCGTTGCTGGTTGCTTTCCGACCTTGTTTTCCTAGTCGTTTCTTTCGAACTTTTATGCTTCTCTTCCGGGAAACTTCGTTTGCTGATCGTTGCATCGGATTTCTCAGGTAAATCGGAGCCGTTTCAGCCGCCGATCACTATGAGCTTGCTACCAGGAGCGGACGTCTCAGGTGGACAGGACGGCAAGAGGGAAAGCGAAGGGGAGGTCGTTTCCCAAGAGAACCCCATGGATCTCTTTCCCCAGCGTTCCGGCTTACTCACCTCAGCGTCGCCGGATTCCAGGTCTCAGCTCTCATCCCTTCATTCTATTGTAATGAAAATTAGAAGCTTGTGATCATACCCAAAGGGGAAAAAAAACAAAATCCCATCTTATTTTAAGCGAGAAATCACTGTAAGATCCAATTTGAGACAGAAATCTGAAGGCGATCTCAGCATTTCTCTGGCTACTTTTATTGCAGGGTAGCACAAAAATCACAATTTACAATCATCTACGGAGGAAAGGTGCTGGTGTTCGACAATTTCCCGGCCGAGAAAGCCAAGGATCTGATGCAGCTAGCAAGCAGGGGGAGCTCCACGGCTGATAACTTGCTCCATGTAGCCCCTTCCCCCCTTACTGACGCTGTGACAAGCTCAAGATCATTCTCTTATAGAAAAAACTCAACTTTGGTTCCTAAAGCTGCTGCTAGCAATCCTGTGATTCCCCAAATCAATCTGTCGAAACCGGCACAGCCTAATCTCTCTGGTATTGCATCAGCCCGTGTCATCAAACCAAGATTTTGTTGGAATCTCATGCAAGATGATTAGTTACTGATATCTATGTTCTATTGTTGAACTGCAGATCTTCCTATTGCTAGAAAGGTTTCGCTCCAACGATTCCTCGAGAAAAGAAAGGATCGGTAAGTAATCCTCGTCTGCAAATGCACAAGAAGTGGTTGGTTGTTCCAACTAGTTTAATCGGTTAAACTCAAAATTTTCAGGATCCATGCAAGAGCGCCATACCAAATGACTCCATCTCCTCAAGTGGCCACTTCTATAATCCAAGAGGACATCAAATCGTGGCTCGGGTTGGGTCATCACTCTCCCACACCTGATCTCAGTCTAAGCTCCGAGTATAGCAGATAAGATTGTTCCAGTTGGATGCAGATCATACTTCTTCCTTGGAAACAATTTACTCGAAGACCTTGATTGCTTCTTTTTTTTTTTTTAAGGAAGTTGTCTTCCTTTTGCAAGAAGCGATATCAATGTTTTAGCAGATAAGATTGTTCAAGGTGGATGCAGATGCTTCTTCCTCAGAAACAATTTACTCGAAAACCTTGATTGCTTCATATTTTTTTTAGGAAGTTGTCTTCCTTTTGCAAGAAGCAATATCAATGTTTTCACAGATAAATTATATTTCAGAATTCTTGTTTCTAAAGTTGCAGTGCATGCTGCAATATAGAAATTAAAAAACATGAGATTAAATCTCTGACTTGTGGAGATTTGCTTTCCCTCCCTCTTGGTAGGGCGGTAAACAAATCAAACTAAGTTTTATAGTGTTTAGATTTTTTTTTTAAGATGGAATTCGAGCTTTAATTGAATTTGACTTATTTAATAGGTATTAAATTTCTAATCAAGTTTGATTTAAATTTGTTTAAATTTTATTTATTTAAATATTATTAAATTCTTAATTTAAATTTATTTATTTATTTAAATTTTTATTTATAAATGAATATAAATAAGTTTATAAATAATTTTTAAATGAATTTGTTCATAGATACGGTTCATGAAAATTGTTCATGAACATTAACAAATTGAACGTATATATATCCATGAACATTAACAAATTGAATGTATATATATCTAAGTTTATTTATTAATTGACTTTTATACCTATTAAACATATATGAATTTTTATCGAATACAAAATTTGTTAATCAAAATCGTTTACAATCTTAGCTCTTGATAGTTAATCAAACTAGCAAAATGGTGGCGGATAATAAACACCCTAAGCATTAATATTCTTTTGAACAGAAAATAAGGCTCCCCTATTGATGTTGTAATTCAGTTTCAAGTTTGATGAGGACAGAGCAATGTTTTGTTGACGCTGGTGCTTTCAATTTTCATTTTTTCCCTAGTCATTCCGATTCTCTCTAGTCCATACATTTTTTTTTTCTCCTCTAGTCCTTCGATCAACAAATAGTTAATGTTTGGAGATGAAAATGGCTTCCCAAGAGCTGGCTAATGTTTCTTTGACTTCCATTGTGCATCAGTTATAAGCAAAAGTTCTGAAAACCATTAAGAATAACAATGGTCAAATATTTAAATGCCTAATTTCGATATCTTTGTATGGTGTCCTAACTTATATGGAGGCAAATTCTCAGTGTTATAATCTCATTACAGATTTCATTTTAGTTTCATATAAAAATAAGCTTGGCTTTTTGTTTGAGATGAATAGTTGTACTATGCAATTTAAAGGTTGAAATGACATAAGAATTAAACGTGGTCATGGCTTCTCTGGTTCACCTCATTTAATCATTGCTTAAATTTTTGAAAAATTATTTGATGATATGATAATTATCATTGGGCGGCACTAGATATCCATTTAACGACACTAAATAATTATTTAATAACATCTTTGGGGTTTAAATACATGTTTAAAAATTGTATCCTCTGAATTGATAGCACTGATGCCGTAGTACATAAATGACAATTTGATGACGCTTGGAGTACTTAAGAGCCATAAGTTTTATGAAAATAAAAATACTGCACCCAATCAAACTTAAAAATTAAAAATTAAAAATTGATCCCAAAAGTTGATTTTTGAGCATGCATAAATTATGTTCTAGATTGTATTTATTTAGTTACTGAATAAAAAAAAAAAAGGAAGAAGAAGAAGAGAAGATTATCTATTTTCAAAGTTAATCGATTAAAAATTTGAACACCTAAATTATAAAAAAAATATTAAACTCAAATAATAGCACAAGCTTACCCAAACTTATCCATCCACCACATGGAAACCATGATGGAATATATATAGTCTTTTGCTTTATTTCAATGATGTCAAAAAAAAAAAAAAAAAACTTAAGTATCTTTGTTTTAGTATTATTATAATAATTTTGGTCAAGCTCCTATATATTGCATCGATTTTACCAATATTAAAGCAGTTTTAGTCGAAACAAGGTGAAATTGTTTTAGTATTCTGGAAGGTGTTCCCCCATTTTCATGCAGCCCATAAACCTAATTATGAAGCTGCTAAGCTTGTTGCAGAGAGGGAAACCGTCCGTCGTCCCATAAGTTACCATGATAAATAACACACATAATTTGGCATGCGATGAGCAAGAGAGGCCAACCTTCATTGAGATTCTCAGGAGGCTTGAAAAGCCCAAAGAGAGCCTGCCATCAGCAGATCACCACTGGAACATTTTCGCTCACTATATGAAAGATTCTGTTCTAAGCTATTTTCGTATTTTTCTTTGTGTCCCTCCATTGGTTAGAATAATCTAAAATTTTCATCTGAATTAAAAAGTCTTTTGTTGTTCTGATCAATGAGTCAAGAAATATTATTTCTTATGATTTATCTTTCTTCATTATCACGGAATGGCCAACAGTAAAGACTATTCTTATTTCGTACAAACTAAAAACTTTTGTGATAAAGTTCTAGCAACCAAGTCCATTAGTAGGCAAATAAAACATATTCAAGGTTGTCATTTTCATTTATTATATTAAATAATACTAAATACTTACCTATTTCATTTATTAACAAATTCTAAAATTGTCTCATTGTCATGTTATAGAGTAAGTTGTCCTTGTGAGTGTGACGTATTGGTAAGTCAATAGATATATTTACACAATAGATAATGATCGATTTCAAAGATAGTCTAAAATTCTGTTTTGGATTTAGATTGTCATTCATTGTCTTATCAATCGCGTCCAACATAGTCTTCTTATGATTTACTCCCTCTCAAATTCTGAAAGATCGGGATGAAAAAATCATTAAATTAACGATTCTATTTTTTTTTCACAGCCCATTGACCAAGTTCATTAGTAGGCAAATCAAACATATTCAAAGTTGTCATTTCATTTAACACACAAACACTAGATCACCAAATCACCCTTGAAATTAAAAAAAAAAAATCTCCTATTTATTTTCAATATTAAAGAAAATAAAATTATGCCAAAAAAAACACAACTAAAATTGCCATCCAAACCACTCTGTTCCACTCGAATACTCAATGAATCACATCGCCAACTCATCAACGACAGCAAACAGGGCACCTCACCAATCCATTCTCATTGCACGCCGCGCACCGCCGGAAACCGCCGCCTAAGTCCTCCATCTCCTCCTCCACCGCTGCCGCCGCAGGCACCTTGCAGCTCCCCGAGCACTTCTCGCAGACCACAAACCTTATATCCCCGCACCCCTCGCACGGCCTACCCCCCTCGCCGGCGCCCACCATCTGGCACCCCGCCAACTCTTTCATCAGCTCCCCGTCCTCGTGCATACGCCGCACCTCTTCCACTCCCCCCAAGTACCCTGCGTTGGCGAATACTGCCGGCAGCGAACTCTCCTTTCTCAGCTTCACCCCTGCTTCAGTCATCTTGCCACGGAGCTCCTGCCTGAATCCTCGGTCCATCGACACGTCCCGCTCGTCGACGCGGACGCTGTAGCTTTTCAAGATCATGCGCACGAGGAAGCAGTCCTCGTACGTCTTCCTCACGCCGCGGAGGCTGGTGAAGTAGAGCACTACCTTCCCCTGCTCCGCGGCCTTGCATGGCTGCGGATTGGGTTTCTTGGGATCGATCCGTTCTTGGAAGAGAAGAGTGCGCGAGTCCGGCGACCGGAGCAAGCAGGGGTGCTGTGGCGAGAGCTCTTCCATGGCTTTTCTGAACGCGGAGATCACCTCAGGATCGAAATCGACGGGGCCGACTCCGTTCTCGTCGATCTTCTCCGCCGCTGGCTTCCAGAGCGGGGATTGAAAAGTGACGCCCGAGCTCCAGATGGTCGTGCTTTGGACCGATTCGAGCACGGTTTGGGAGTCATGAATCGGGAAGAAGGAAAAGGAGTGGCGGTCGACGACTGCCGTGACGGAGAAGCGAGCGGCTGCAGCCTCTTCCAGCCCAGCCATGAGCGCCGAGGCGTCGATGGACTCCGGTTCGTCGGGCGGCCTCTCCCTCGGCGTCTTCGGGATTCCTTTTCCCATCTTTTCCGACCAAAATTTGACCTTCGCAATTGTAGTAGAGAGGTCTGTTTTGGCTTCGGCGGCCACCTTCTCGGCGCTCTTCGTTGCTTCTTCAGCGGCAACGGCGAACTCTTGGTCGAGCTTGAGAGAGCCAAGAGTGGATGAAGCGAGGCCAACAGCGCTCGGTTTGTGGTCGAGGGGCAATGAATGACTTCTGGCCAGAGGAGACCCCGGCGGCCGCCGGCGATCGCTCCGAGCTCGCTTCGAGATCGTGCACCCCATTGATAGCACTGCAAAACCCAACCCTCTCTCCAGTCGATGCAAGTCGGAATTTTGAGATCGACGTCCAAGAAAAAATTGAATTTTGAGGCAGGAACGATCGATTTGGATGGAGTTGGGATCTGAAAAGATGGATTTGCAGGAGAATGCGGAATGCGGCAGCGAGATAGTGAGGAAAAGTTGAGCGTTACTGCTTGAAAGGAGCTTCGGATTATGAGAGCGAACCTAATAAGCGATGGTTTCCAATGAAAAATTACACACACAGACACACAAACTGTTTAATTTTTTTTTTCCAAAAACACAAAAACAAAAAAGTTTAATCATTCTGTTTGGTTTTATTTACAGTCAATATTAACAGAGCAACTGCTTGCAAAAAAACCTTCCACAAATTTATTGGCAGCGAGTGTTTCCAACATATTTATATAATTTTAAATATAGACAGAATTTTGACCTTATTTTTTAATATTTTTATTTCATTGTTCAAACACATTTGCCCCTCTCCATGATTCAAATCGAGATGAAGAAATCTACTGGCCACACAGCTCCACAGACATAATGATCTTAGTGATTATTTACAGCTCATAAGATTACGAAGATGGAAACTTTGTCGAAATTTAAAATATAAATCAAATTTGATTTTATTTGTCGAGTGTTTTGAGTGGATAATTTTTGATGGTTAGACTAATTAAGTCAAGTTGCTGAGTCCAAGTGAGCAATCCAGACTGAGTATCGAGTATCAAGCAATCAGTGTCCAGAATGATTGTAGAGTGCTAGAGTCATCGAGGATGATTATTGAGTGTCAAGGTCGAGTGCCCAAGTTGATTAATGTTCATAAATTGATCAATCGAGGTATGCGTTCAATACATATTTTTTAAAATAGATTCGTCTCACTTCCACAGTGCTTCGAGTTTTTTATAGGTCGTTTGGTTCTCAAAATACAATGGCGAACTGTAAAATCCAAACTAAGAGATATCCGAATGGAATAAAAAGAGAGGAGAACATACATGTATAAAATTTTTCTTTCTGTTAATATATTGACTCATTGTATAGAAATGTCCCATGTGATGGACGGAATAAAAATCACTTATTCGCTTTATTCATTACAGTAAAACATCAACCGTTTCAAATGAATTTTCATTAGTCGTATTAATGCATCCATTATAATTGACGAAAAATAAGTCGGATGATAAAATATTAATTCATTCATTTGATAATTTTTATCCTGATTAATTCGAAATGTTAAAATTAACATATGTAGATTGTTCTCGTATAGAAATTTTCTCCTGTGTGATGTATTCCTATGTGCTCATCCGTTCCACGTCGACCCCGCGCCATTGTAGCTGTCGCTGCCGCGTCGTTCGGTCACCGTCGGTTGCCAGACCGGACGCGATCGACGCGCAACTCGTCGACGATCTGGTGGGGCTCGACTTCCAGTCGGTTAGTGGCTGGAATCCAGCGCTAATCGGCTGGCCGAACCACGCGGTCGACAGTGGTGCGGCCGTGATCAGGCCAAATTTCGACCGAATTGTGATCGGAATCTAGCGTCGGATGGGTCGGAGTCGACCCGTCTGACACTGGATTCCGACCGCAATTCGACCGGAATTTGGCCCGATCATGGCCAACAGTGGGTGCGCCACTGTCGGCCGCATGACGCGACGAATTTCCGATCGTTAGTGTCGGATTCCGACGCTAACCGAACGGAAGCCGTGCCCCGTCGGACCATCGGCGAATTGCGTGTCGATCGCACTCGGTCCGACGGTCGGCGATGATCGGATGGTGCGGCGATGACAGTGACACAGGATTAGCGTGGAGCAGACGGACACGTAAGAATGAATTACGCAGGAGAAATAGTAAACTTGGTTCAATGCATGCAATCCGAGTCTGAATTTATACCTCCCAGGCACACCCATATAAAAAAGTGTTTCTACCCATTCAATTTCACGGCGTATATATCTATGAAATAATATAAATCAATTATTGAATCTTAAAATTTTCAATGTAAAGTTAAAATCTCAGACGTAATGAATTTATTTATTTATTATTATTATTATTTTTTAACAGAATAGACTTCCAATGGAAGAATGACTTGAGACATTGACATCCCACCGAGTGCTCACCTTTCCGTCCCCTCCGTTACCTTCCATTCCCTTCCCTTCAAAATCAACAACATGCCACCTTGCAGAAAGAGTCTTTTAGCCGACAACCATGTGCTTCCCATAGTTTGAAGGGACCTTTTCTTTCTGATTGTAACTTTGCAATATCCTTAATTATTTTTTCTTCAGAAACAAACAAACAAACAAAAAATAGTAAATCATGTTGCAATTGCTGATAGTCTTTCTTTCTGGTCGATGTTTACTGCACATTGCACATGCCCTGCTCGTGTTTATAGAGTTATTTCTTGAGCAAGTTATTTTAAAAAAAAAAAATCTGTGTCTTCTTATTAAAGTTCTTAGAGTCTAAATAATTATTTTTTTTAATTTATAGTCTAAACCAACCTTGCCATATAGTTCACATTTTGACTTCCGATAATAATTTATAAATCCTTAAAGTCATGGATTGACTTTCTTATTACTTTCAGATGGATTAACCGATATTTATACGAGCCTTTCCCAATGCTACTGTTTTTGTTGGACTCTATTTATTTTCTTGAGCATTATCAATTTTTCCGGACTATATTAGTTCGCTCGAGCTATATCAATTCTCTCGAACATTATCAATTTTTTCGAACTTTATTAATTCTCCCAAGTGTTATCAATTTTCCTGAGCTATACCAGTTCACCTTAGCACTATCAGCCTTCCTAAGTTATATCAAATCTAACAAGTATTATCGAGTCTTTTCTAACTATACTAGCTCTTTGGAATATCGTCAGCTCTCTCGCTCTCTCGAGCATAGCTCGTTCTCCTAGGTAATATTAGCTCTTTGGAGTATCATTTTCTATCCCAAGCACCATCTTTTCCTTTTTGGATCCCTGTGAGGTATAATAAGGAAGGAATATGTCATATCAGAAAAAGATTATGTGGCGTCCTCTAAGATCCTTCAAAGAATATTACAAGTAAAAAACTTAACGTTGATATTCGAGATACTATATAAAATCTATGAAGATAAAGGAAAAGAGGATGATTGATTTTTTTTCAATTATGATATATCATCAATATTTATTTCCTGAGATTTTCTTTACTTCTCTATTTTCTTTCCCTCTTCTCTCCGAAGATATTGATTTGAATGTTGAAGATAAAATTGATCCACCTCTAATATTCTTTATGAGAACAGACCGAATTTCATAGTAAATTTCTCAATAAGCGCAGCCACTCAGTCGATTCGGACTCAGAAAAAGAAAGAAAAAAAAATCCAAGCACGTCGGAGGAGAAAGCGTCGTCACTTTCTTAATTTCTTCCCTTCTATACAGCAAAAGATAATTACATTTGCCTCCTCTAATATCCTTTACTGTCTCGGTAATGATGAAAGAAGATAAATTATGAGGGATTTGCCCCTTGATCCGTTGACCAAAACAACGGAAAACTTCAGAGTTCGGATGAAAATTTTAAATTTCATATCGAAAATTAATCTCTATTCATCCGTAATACTGATATTTTTTTTATTTACATCATATATCATATATGATTTCTCTTCCCTATTAGTCTTGATGGTCAGCCGACCCGATCCCACAACGAGTGCCACCGGCTGACGAGGCTGAATTAGGATAACACAGAGTCAGCACACGTTGGGGACCCGTGCTACACTAGGAGGTCGACCATATTGAGATGGGAGACATCGAGCATCGTCACCCGCACAACGTGCACTGCTAATGAATAGAATCAACTCCTGAAAATGCAAAAGGAATCTTTGTGATTAACCGCTGTGCAATGTTCCTGGGGACTATTTCCTCCCTTTTCTGTAAAAATTGGGAATCTGCCCAACTAACAGTCTCCTATCATCCATCTCAGGGCACTAGCAAGAGGGAAGTAAATCGCGCAGGAGGGCAAAGTCGACACTGCAGATAAGACAGGGAGGGGGCCATCTGAAATCAAAAGGAATTTTAGACCCCTTATCCGACATCGAATTCTACTCATTCTACAAGTAACATCCTATCTTACCATCGTGTTGTCCCTGTGGATACTATTTCCTCCCTTTTTCGCAAAAAGGTTGGAACCGCCAACCTAGCGGCCCCCACCGATCGGGCCCTCGGCCATTGTGAGGGAGGTAAATCGCAGGGTGGGACTTTGACCCATTAACTCGGTGGTAAGCACAAGGAAGGGTATTTCATCCCAGGGAGGATTTTAGATCCCTCGTCTGATTTCGAATTCGGACATCCTCGCAAGCGTCACCTTGTACTTACTATCGAGCCATCCCCTGGGGACCTATTTCCTCCCTTTTTCAATCTTAGGGGAAGTGGAGTTGATTCGGACCTCTAATAATTTGGGCCAAGCGATTCGTGGCCCAAATTCTAACCGAGTCTTTGGACGATTCGACTCGTACGCTCAACTCGTCGTGCAGTAGTTCGTCCCAGATCAGAAGTCGAAACTCGAAACCAAACAATACGATCGAAATTCGAAACCCTACCGAATCTTCCTGATCCAGCCATCCGCCATGGCGAACACGGGCGCTCTCAACAGAGGGAATCACAAGAGAATCCGAAAATCCAGCAGGAAGAAAATGCCCGTCGTCGTCTCTGCCGCAGAAGAAGAATCCCGCCGAAGACGAGGATCTGATCGTCTTCGGGCTTCGGCGGCGCTATCGACGGGGAGGAGAGCCACCCCTCCGACGAGATCCGAGATGCTCTCGAGACTCGCACAAAGGGGGAGCCAATCGAGCTCCTGCCCGATGCCGTCGCCTCCTACGTCGACCTACTCGCTAGCATCCGCGCTGCCGCCGACAGCGATGTCGCACACCGCAAGGTGTTCGTTCATGGTCTCGGTCGTGACGCCACCTGAGAAGCGCTTCTCGAGGCTTTCCGCCTCTACGGCTCCGTCGAAGAATGCAACCTCGTCATCGACAAGGCTACTGGTCACGCCAAGGGCTACGGCTTCGTCCTTTTCCGAACATGCGCTGGAGCCATCAAAGCTATCAAGCATCCACAGAAGATGATCGACTGCCGCCTTGTCTTCTGCCAATTATCCGCAGCCAGGGCCGACTCCTCCGGCGACGTCAATGAGAGGAAGATACACGCCAACACGACCTCCCCTGCAGCTTTGCTGGGGGCAGCCCTTCAGCCTGTGCTCGCGGCGGTGGCTGCAGCACAGAACCTTATGATTCATCGGCAGAATCCCACCTACGCTTCGACGTTGCTGGGGCATCATCCTGCTGCTGTACCCAACACCATCTCCGGTGTAACAGGATTACTCTCGCTGCCGGGGCGGGGACTCGGAGTGGGGTGTGGGCAAGTGAAGCTCCTTCAATCCTCGGACCCTGTGGGTCTCAGGCAGCTTCCGGTTTGTTCGGTGCACAATCGCATGGCGAGTTGCAGAAGCTCAGGCGGACATCATCCTCGAGGTTCAGCAGTTTGTAGGATCGCGTCTTCTGATTGCATCGACGGTGAGTCTCCTTTTCTTGATTTTCCACTATTTTATATGGTTTTTTTCTTCTCTGCCTCAATGCTTCACAGTCGAATTCGTGCTTTCTAAAACCACCTTCTCGCAGTGCAACAAGAACAGGAGACTACAATTTTGCCATTCTATTATTTCTTTGGTCTTCTTGCATCGCAATTTCAAGTTTTTTTTTTCCAGTTAATGAAATTTCTTGGCAGTGTCAGATATATCATCTTATTTAGCTGTCTCCAACAATATTTTCTTTGGATTCACATACCTCGGCCTGCTACTTTTTGTTTTAGATATGCAACTTTTACAAATAGACAGAATAATCTTCAGCATGCGTTGGTTTATGAACCTATGACAGAAAGGTCTGGGTCAATCTCGAGTTACAATCTCTTTCACTTGAAGGATTTATCCCCTGTAATATTTTGTCTGTTATTTTAGCAAATAACCATTATCAAACTGCAGTATCTGTGCTGATGGCTTGATAGTTGCTGTGCGTTTATCAGCTGTTAGACATTTATAAAATTCCATGGATGGATTCCATCGCCAGCTGAAGCATGATTGCAGTTCAGATGGATACCAAGTAAACACGATTCCCATTTTAAAGTGGACTTTTTTTTTTTTTTTTTTGCATCGCCATGTTCTACTTGAGCAAGATACATTACCATGAGAGTTATGGCGTTGGAAGTCAATGTTCTTGAAGGTTTACTTGTACCGAAAACGTTATTCTATATAATTCATGCGTGAACATCTTTATTATCTATCATTTGATTCCTTAGAATTCAAAGATTGAATTATAATGCATAAGTGATCGGACGATGGATAATAAAGATATTTATAGATGAATTATGTAGGATAATATTTCTCTTTATGTACAATGATTTTTTTTTTTTTTACATTACTCTCTTTGTGAATGGAAAGACAAAGACAAAGACAAATTAAGAACGCTGCAGCTGTTGTTGCTGCTGAAGCTGTCCATACGAGTATTTTTTTTTATATATTTTGATGATGGATGGATGGAAAATTTTGGTGGGAGTAGAATCTATCATCTCCATAATTAATCGAGTTTGAGACTTAGATACATGATACTATTAAAAAAAATAGTATTATCTATTAAATTTTAAATCAGACAGAAAAAAAAATATAATACTCAGCGACATTCGAAGTATCATTCAGTATTTTAAATTAAAATTTTATCTTTTTTTAAATGGAATTATAAAAGTTTATTAAACAAACAAAAAGGGGTTTAGATTTGGTCTGTTTAATATGGATGGAATAATTATTATACGCGAGAAAATGTGGGCTCCAATGGATTATTACTGGTCGGGCTGGATTAATTAATGCGCCAACCCGTATAATTCGGTGCCTACGACTTTCAGTTAAAAACGGCCCGATCTTTTCGCGCCCGATACTGGAGTGGCTTTTTATTCGTCGCCACCGTTCTTCCCGGAGCATTCTCCCTCCCTGCTTCGCTACAGTTTCTCTTAGCCCTCTTCTCCGCCTTTTCCTTCGATTTAGCCGCTGGGAAGGCGAGATCGGCATCGCCAGCGATTACCATCGGCGAGGCTGAGTGAGCAAGGGTGCATGCGAGAAGCAACGCGGTCGTGGCAAATTTATTTTCTCCCAGAGGTTCTTTCCTAATCTCTTCGGTTTTCTGGGATTTGGTTCAGATTTTGTTTATCTTGTTTATAAGAGATAGATAAGAGCGAAGAGAGGGCGTCGGGAATGTTTGTTGATGGCTATTTACTTTTGGGTGCATTGTAATTAAATTAAATCTCCCGTCTGAACTTGATGCATTATTTGGCTCTTTGCTTTTGCAATTAGTCATTTCTAGACGGTGCTACAGTCCTTTCGTCCACTTCGTACCCTTCATCTGTAGATGCTCGTTGTCTGAAATTTAGGACAGAAATATATTTTAAGAATTCATTTTTTTTTCTTGTAATTCAATCCAGAGGTGTAGGGTTTTGATTTGGTTTGGTAATTCTATTGACCAGGCACGGTGCATATCAGAAATATAAAACTTCTGATCCTTTTGGCAAGCGTGAGTTATTATTTATCACCCATGGAGAACTCTGGAATCGTTAAACGGACTAACGGTCATCTTGGGGTCACTGAGCCAATCTCATGGAATGGGCCGACAGAGTATGATCTCATCAAGACACGGGAGCTAGAAAAGGTTCGACCTTGTAACCAAATGATTTCCCTTAAACTTGTTGTCAATGACTGTGCTGCTGTAATATTCATTATCTTTTGTATCAGTATCTTGTGGATGCTGGGTTGTATGAAAGCAACGAAGAAGCAACCTGCAGAGAAGAGGTTTTGGGAAAATTGGACCAGGTTGGCCATCTATTGCTGATATCTTTGTTACATTCTTCATCTCTTTTTCTGGTTCTGATGGTTTTTGGGTTTTTGTAGATTGTGAAGCTTTGGATTAAGAAAGTTAGTAAGACCAAGGGATTGAATGAGCAATTCGTCCAAGAGGCAAATGCAAAGATATTTACTTTTGGATCCTACCGACTTGGGGTACTCTCATCTTTCCCTAAAATTCTGCAATTTTGTGATGTGTTTATCATTGACTTGTTGAGTGTGCTGATATGTTTATTGCCTATTCTTATTAACATTGTGATGTATAATGTCGGACAAAGAGCCTAGCAAATGAATTTTTAAGTTCTTAGTTTTTCTGACCAAAATATACTCTAGTAAAGATTGACAAAAAAAAAATAATAATCTTGTGGACATCAACTTGTTCTTTCCCAAAAATTCTGCAATTTGTGCCTCTTTTGCTACCAGTTACTTTTCAAGAACATTGATTTTCATTTTATTATAACTCCACTTTAGCTACACATGATATTGTGCATACCATTTTTTTCTACTAGGATATGAAGAACTTTTACGAAAGGTTCATACATTTTTTTTTTTTGTGTTATTTTGGTAGTGATTGATAATGAGAGAGGTTTCGGCTCCAAATTTACTTTTGCAGTTTTGTTTATTAGAAATAATTAGAGCATCTGATATTTTCTAAGTTTGTGCCTGTTCTATATATGATGTGTGGTGTTATATGATTCCTTTCTTTTTCTTAATCTTAGGTGCACTGACCTGGTTCGGACATGGACATTTTGTGTGTGGGTCCACAATATGCTACAAGAGAAGTAAGATTGATATATTGCTATCTATGTTTAGACATTGTTGTTTTGACATAAGCATTTTTCATACAACTTAATGTAGCCAACCTCAAATGGTCGGTACATACATGGTTGTATTGCTGTTGATTTGAAATAGGCACTTGTATATACAACCAATTTTTGAATGTTTTAACCTCTTTTTGCAGGAAGGATTCTTCATAGAACTACACAACATGCTGTTTGAGATGCCAGAAGTGACAGATCTGCACCCTATTCCTGATGCTTATGTCCCTGTAATGAAGTTTAAGCTCAATGGAGTTTCCATAGGTCTTCTATATGCTAAACTATCACTTTGGGTTATTCCTGAAGTAAATTCTCTTTTTCCCTCAAACTGTATCTTTTATCCACACAAGTTGATTTGATTTTTTTTTACCTTTGAACGTTATGGGCTTAAATCTAATGAACCATCAGTAAAATGTGAAGAAGATTCAGATTTACGGTGTCAAACATTTCCTTTGGTTCTTGAGAATGTTATTCATGCACTCTTGCCATGATAAATTCATGTTAACTTTCTAATTGGTTAAATATTCAGTAGTTATGTAAAATTATTTTGTATCTTGTATTTCACCATGTGTGATCCTATTACGGTGCCTATGCTGATTGCTAGCTTGTTGTTGTCTAGCTATCTCCTTTTTTTTTGGAATATTACTAAATCTGATTTAATATGCTTTTGTAGCATTGCAATATATTCCGATGCTTGTTTATGATTTCTCATATCTATTATCTTTCAGGACCTAGATATCTCACACGACTCGATATTACAAAATGCTGATGAGCAGACTATTCGCAGTTTGAATGGATGTAGAGTCACTGATCAAATATTACGCTTGGTGCCAAATATTCAGGTGACACTTGGCCACAATCCCTTAAATTTTAGATATCTTGAACCCGTATAATAGCAAAAATGCATACTGTTCTTTTATTTTCCCAGATTGTACTTTTGCATAATCTTATACATTTTATACATTTTGTTTTGTTTGCTTCAGAATTTTTGCACAACTTTGCTTTGCATGAGGTTTTGGGCAAAGCGACGAGGAGTATATTCGAACGTACACTTATCATATTTTATGTTGGTTTCTTTCCCTTGCCACATGAAGAAATTTTTTCTTATCACTTTTCCTTCATTTTCGTCAGGTCGCAGGGTTTCTTGGTGTCATAAATTGGGCACTACTTGTCGCTCGCATATGCCAACTATACCCAAATGCAATGCCAAGCATGTTGGTATCACGTTTTTTCCGTATCTACGCCCAATGGCGATGGCCAACCCCTGTATTGCTTTGTAAGATTCAAGAGGGTACTCTTGGATATCCTATCTGGGATCCAAAGAGAAACTTCAAAGACAGACTTCACCAGATGCCCATAATTACACCTGCATATCCTTGTATGAACTCCAGCTATAATGTATCATCAAGTACATTACGCATTATGATGGAAGAGTTTCAGCGCGGAGACCAAATATCTAAGGTACATTATTTTCTTTTGTAAATTTGCATGAATTCGATGCCTTGTTTGCTAGATTAAATTTGATTTTAAAGATGCAGTCTATTCTATCACATTAGTGAATATTTCATCAGTTTTTTACTTGTTTGCTTGCTTTTTCAGTAGCCATTTGATGGCCTGATGACGATTTAGAAAATATCTGTTTTAGTTTATCAGAAATCCTTATCCATAGTGTAGTTAAATGACTATATCCATGTCTGACCAATCTCGTTCCCAAGTTTTTATCTATCTTCAAAGTGCCTTATGGTGGGCAATGTGTCAGGCAATGGAGGCTAGCAAAGCTGACTGGGATCGTCTGTTTGAGCCCTATCCCTTTTTTGAAGCCTACAAGCATTATCTGGAGGTCGATATAAATGCTGCAAATGATTTGGACCTTAGGAACTGGAAAAGTTGGGTGGAATCACGTCTTCGTACATTGATTCTAAAGGTAAAGCACTAAACTGAACTTTATTTATTTGGTTTTTTAAAATTGTTTTTTAACAACTTGGAACTTCTTTGACAGATTGAAAGGCACACTTTTGGCATGCTTCAGTGTCACCCTAGTCCGCATGATTTTTCAGAAAAATCTAGACCTTTTCATTGCTGTTACTTCATGGGCCTTCAGAGAAAGCAAGGAGTAGCAGTACTGAAAGGCGGACAATTCGACATAAGGGCAACTGTCGAAGAGTTTAAACATTCTGTCAGCACGTATACTTTGTGGAAACCTGGAATGCAGATTGGAGTTAGCCACGTAAAACAAAGAAATTTTCCATCATTTGTTTTCCCTTGTGGTGTATTGCCTTGTTGTCCTTCCAAAGTTGTTTCCAGAGGGAGAACTTCAATTAGAGTCCAGGCCATTAAGGCTGTTGAAGCATTGACTGACATGACAGACAAATTTACGGACATACAGCAATTGGATGAAGGCACTCTTACTGAATCCACTAGATCAAAAAAGAGAAAGATGTTAGATGATAAAACAGAGGAGAATGATACTACCCAAGGGATGATCCTTCTTTGAAGCCAACAGAAACTGAATTTCCATACTTGATCTCTCATGTCTCTGATAAACCAAGTAAGAGAAGATGCATGGACATACAACTCCAGACAGATAAATCAGTCACAAAGCTTGAAACTTTGGCGGCGGCTGCTGCTGCTGCAGTAAATTCTGTAACAGAATTTGCCATCTTCCAGCCAACTTCTGGTGGTTACACTGTCCAACCTCAAACAGTCAATCAAGCAGGAATTTGCAGCGGCACTAAGATGCAGGATGGAGGCACCATAGAACCTTCTGCTCCTCACTCAAAAGAACTTTCCGCACCTTCTGCTGGTTTCTCTGTGGAACTTTCTCGCGCTGGTAAAACACTGATTCAAGTTAGAACTTCCTGCGGCAGTTATACACGGAATGGAGGAGCCGAAGAACTTTCCGCTCTATGTTTGGCATGGCCTCCTGTTCTGACCACCAATAACCAATGCAAAGCCCTTAAGGTATTTGGTTTTGCCAATCGTTTGTCAAATTTCACCAATACATTTAAATCCTAGTATGCAATTTTAGTTTCCTGTTACATCATGTTTCATGTAGAAGCTATGTCAATTTAATTACCTGTCTGTGGTTGCTTGTTGTATAATTTGAAGCTTATTTTATCTGTAACCTCTTGCAGGGTGCAGTTATCGACTGTGTTTAAATCTAATGGACAAACATAGTGAGTTTACTCATAAAAAGTTAAGTTCCATCTGCCATGACAAGCTTCATGCTGCTTCCAAGTGAAGACAGGCACAAGATGAAGACACTGATGCCAACATGATGTAGTCTGGTAAACACTGATCCAAGTTGGAAGTCCTGTGGCAGTGGAAGTGTTGAAAGACATTCTTCTCTATTTTCGGCATGGGCTTCTGTTAAGGTATTAGGTTGTGCCAATCATTTGTCATAATTGATCACCAACTCAATTAAATCCTAGTCTGCAATTTTAATTTCCTATTATACATCGTGCATCATGGAGAAGCTATGCTCATCTGTGGTTGCCTTGTTATATATATATATATATATATATATAATTTGAAGCTTATTTTATCTGTAACCCCTCCTCTTGCAGGTTGAGTTATTATCTACTGTGCTCGACGAAGGCTAAGTCGATCCCATCTGCGATGACGACAAGCTTCATATGCTGATTCCAAATGAAGACAAGCCGGAGATGAAGCCCCTAATGCATGCCCACATGACGGAGTGTGATAAAAGTCTTCTTCTTCTAGTGCACCGTAGGTGTTGAGCTTAATTGCCCCATAACTCGAGTGTAAATTTTTATGAATTTGCAATATTAAGATTAAATTTTACACATTTCTGTCTGATGCTCGATGACACACCAACTTCAAGATAAAAAATTTACATTATTAATTTGGAAAGAAAGCATTAGCAAACAGGATTATTTTTGGCACAAAAGATCAAATTATGCGAATTTTAATAATTACTCCATAAATTATCACATAGAAATAGCAATAAAATAACTAACGCAAATGATATGAATCATTATATACGCTTTTATTCACAGTACTGCGAATATATTAAACAAAAAATAAGACGACAAAGTTGATTATTTTCAACTTAATTATCAAGATCTATATTTGTATTTCACCATATATCTCCTTGTAAATATTAACAATAAGATCATATTATGGATATGATTAAATTTGCATCGACTATACCAATCCAAATTAACAAAGATATATATCAACTAATATATACATCTTCATTCTTTTTGAACAAAATGAGAAAAAAAAAAAGAAGAAGAAAGCATTTGATTCATTAATTTGTATTAATAACTTTTAGTAATCTCTAAGCTTGTGCTTAACTTGTTCCTTAATTATCTGAATATTTTAATCTTTTTGGTGTGTGGAAACAGCTCCCTTCCAACAATGAACTTATTTTTAGAGAAAATAAGATTATTCAATCTTGGAGACGTTCCGTGACCCAGTTCAAAGTTGATATTTACTGCCTCGCAAAAGATTTCTTCCATAATCATTGATCATGTGTTAATCATTTTGATGAAAGTAGCATAGAAAAATTCATAATAACAATGAAGAATTTCTATATGCATATATGCTTTATGGATACAAATTTTGAAATACTATCTTCATGATAGTGAAATTAGTATAATGATAAGTTAGCCAAATACTTCATAATTGCCAACAAAAAAAAAAAAAAATATGCAAATTCAGTTTGACTTCAATCAGCCATATTTAATCTATTTGAAGTGTGTATTGTACTGATTAAAAAGATATTCTATTGAATTCAATATATGTTCGTTGATCTCCATATGCTAAAAATCTCCCGAGAATTTATAGTTAATTAATAAAAAAAGAAATATGTAATAAATTAGCAAAAAATAATAATAAATACATTACATTAAAATTATTAATTAATTTTCCCTAACATATTAATTCTCCTACCATGCATATTAACTTTATGAATATTTTTTTTTTTTTGGAATGTCAACTAATTTTACATCTTTAAGTAAATGAGAAAAACCAATTAATCCACACTAGCTACCTCCAATTCAGGGAATTATATGTTGAATGTAAATCATCGCAAAGTGAATATATATAAATATTTTTTTTTCTTGACTATTAATCTTGATCGAGTATCTTTTTAAGTAGGGATAGATAGGGGTTAATTAATTTGTTTTCCAATTAATGGATAAAAAATTAGATTTTAAAAATGGCATTCTAATTAAAATTAGCATCCATGTATTAATTAAAGAAATCGCATTCTAAATTAAAATTATAATTAAGTTGGATAATAAAGCTTAGCATGCATGGCATTATATGACGACAAAGACTCGAGGGAACAAAAGTAAGACTGTTCATAGAATTGATCAAACAAAGGCACAAGTGTACACATATTTTTCTTTTATGCAATATAAAATTACGATGAATTGATTAAAATGTTTACCAATTTGTGAATTGTGATGATGATAATTGACGGGATGTGATAGTGAGTGGAGTCGCTAGCGATTGCAAACACCAACTTCTTCTCATCTTCCTCCTCCTCCACATATTCACATCGCATGCTATACTTTTTATCTTCTTCTTCTTCTTCTTTCTTTCTTCTTCTTCTTCAATGTTTATTTCTGGTTCTTTGATTATGGTTAGCTCTGGTTGTTCTGAAAGTTTCTGATGAGGATCTTGGAAGGAGATGGCTCAGCTGTGTTGCGCTCCTCCACTGCAGCTCGCTCATCTTCCACGTCGTCCCATCCAGGATTCATGGCGCCGCTGTCGGTGGGGAACTGCGGCAGCGCGGGCATTTGTGGTCGCGGCGGCTGGAGGAACGACAGCGGCGCGTCGAAGCCGGATGCCGCACCGCTTTGGGTGTCGTCGTCGAAGAGCGATAGGTTGAACTTGTCGTGATCGTGGTACTTGTGAGGGATGGCGTTGGAGGAATCGGGAGTTGCACTGGCGGTGGTCGCGAGATGATGACTCGACCGGGAGATGGTGCGGTCGAAGAGGGAGGCGACGGAGGAGGAGGAGAGCGAGGAGGGGATCATGCTGTGGGCGGTTGGCCGGAGGAGGAAAGGGGGGATGACGCCGGCTGCCGCGGGGCCGAAGAGGTCGAGGCGAGGGCGGGTGGGGAAGGGCGCGGCTGCGGCTGCGAAGGGGGGAGTGGGGAAGCCGGTGAACTGCTGCACCATGGCGCGGAAGTTGGAGGCCTCGGTGTTGATGACGGTGGTTGGCGCCCGACGGGAGGCTCTCGTCCTCTTCTTAGTCCCTCGCGGCGGCGTTTGGGATATTGGAGGCATGGCAGCAGGAGCCGAAGCAGAGAAGAACGGCGGCGGCGGCGGCGGCGGCGGCGGCGGGGGAGGGGAAGGAGCAGGAGGAGGAGGAGGAGGCGTAGGAGGAGGGAGAGAGCTCCAGGCGGCGGAGGCATCGAGGGAGAGGCGTGCCGCCTCCGGTGGCGGCGGGAAGGGGAAGGGCGCGAAGTAAGGCGAGAAGGAGTCATAGATGGAAGATGAGGATGAAGTATTGACCGGAGGCGGTGGAGGAGAAGGGAGGAGGTTTAAGAAAGAGGAGAGATCAGCTCGGGAGGCGACGTCATCGTCGTCATACTCTTCGTTGTCGCCGCTGCTGGAGCTCTGATTGCTGCCGCTGTTAGTAGAATCCATAAACGACAGCAGCAGCAGCAGCAGAAGAAGAAGAAGAAGAAGAAGAAGAGAGAGAGAGAGAGGAAGGGAATTAATTAGAGTTGGATTTGTGGTTTCTTTTTGGGTCGGTAAGGAAGTAGAAGAAAGAAAGGAAGGGGAGGAGAGGAAAGGAAAAAGGGAAGGAGAGAGAGAGAGAGAGAGAAGAGAGAGAGAGAGAGAGATTGAGCTCATGGTTCCACTAACACTTCATTTCAGAATTAGGTGGGGCCCTCCAACCCAAGCTTATACCACCATTCCAAGTTAACTCGTTCTTTTATTTTACATGTTTTAATTTTATTAGAATATTTTTATAGTTTTATTATTATTATTATTTTATCTTATATAACTCAAAATTAAAAAAAAATTGTTTAGGCAAAATCTTACTAGACACATTCATGGACGAACTCAAGGATCAGCTTTAAGTCCCTATCTTTTTATACTAATTATGGGCCAGATTTGGGCGTATTGAGAATAAGCATTCAGTAGTGCGTATTGTTTCATAGATGATATTGTTTTAGTAGATGAGACACATGAAAGAGTAAATGCTAAACTAGAATCTTGGCGTAAAACACTAAAAGTGAAAGGTTTTAAGCTTAGTAGAGTAAAGACAGAATATATGGAATTTAAATTTAGAAATATTAGACGTAATGAGACAAGTGTTAAGATAGGAGATGATGAGTTGTCTGGAATTGAGAGCTTTAAATATTTAGGATCATTTTTGCAAGATGATGGAGGGATTGAGAGAGATGTCTTACATAGAATACAAGCAGAATGGTAGAAATGGAGGAAAACATCGGGTATTTTATGTGATCGTAAAGTGCCTCTAAAATTTAAAGGGAAGTTCTATAACACAGCAATTAGACCTGCTATGTTATATGGAGCTGAATGTTGGGCTACGACTTGAGCATATGAGCAAAAGATGAGAGTTGCAGAGATGAGGATGTTAAGGTGGATGTGTGGACATACGAGGATAGACAGAATAAGAAATGAGAGCATTAGAGAAAAAGTTGGTATTGCATCTATTGAAGGAAAGCTCCGAGAGACACGTTTAAGGTGGTACGAACATGTACTTAGACGGCCAATAAATGCTCCAGTTAGGCGATGTGAAACGATACCAAATATACACATCAAACGAGGAAGAGAAAGACCAAAAAAGACTTGGTTAACAACAATAAAACAAGATAAAATTTATTTAAATATAGATGATGATATAGTAGGGGATAGAGTCTAATGGCGTAGAAAGATCCATATAGTCGACCCCACCTAGTGGGATAAGACTTTGTTGTTGTTGTTAGGCAAAATCTTAAAAATAAAAATAAAAAAAAAAAAGAAAAGGTTGGATTGGGTTTGGTTAGTTTGGTAAACCATTTGCAGGGCGAATTGGTCGGACCGTGTCCCTAGTTTGTTGCAACCACATCGATATACCAACACTCTCTCCTTATTTTAATGACTCTTTACAATAATTATTTTTCTTTTGGTTAAGCTTCAGATATGATCCATGTGTAATTGAGGTTTGCCGCTGCAACTTTTATACAATTATATATATAGAGAGAGCACGCGCTTTGATATCCTAAGCGTCTACGAATGCACATCTCTTGAGCGACGAATAAAAAATGCACAGTAATTATGCCACGATGCCACTCGAAATTGCTGACGAGAGATCAGATTTCGACTACGATTAAAATTCGACGACAGTCTGATCAGAATTCGATCATTGTCTGACTGATACCGGAGTCCGACCGAATTACAGTCGAAAATAGTCGGACTCCGATGCTGATCGGTTCGCGATCGGAATCCGATTAGACATTGATGGAATCGAACTGAAGACGGAAGAAATCGTGTGCTCGAACTCGTCGGTTGGAGATCAGATTCCGACAATGATCCGATCAGAATCTGATCGCGATCCGATCAGATTCCAACTGAATCGCGACCAGAAACGGCCACAATTGTGGCCGTCAATGGCCACGATACCGACGATAGCAATCGCGGTTGTGATCCGGACAGAATCCGATCGTGATCTGGTCGGACTCCAATGTCGACTAGATCGCAGTCGAAATCCAGTCGATTATCGATGAATCAGAATTGTACACGGATGAAACTGTGACTGAAAAAATAATTTATATTTTTCATTTAATCAGATCATAAAAAAAATCGTCACATAGAATATATATATATATATATATAAATAAAGCAACTATCGTGGCATTTGTGGAGAGATGGATGATTTTGACCGGTTAACACCTGTCCAACCTTAATTAACGGATATGTATTTACAACACATATTTTATTACCCATGCTATAATTTATTTTGTGTATATATGTATAAATATTATTTTATTTTTGTCATAAAATTCGCCAATCTTTTTTCTTCTAGATGATTTAGCCTTTTTGAGATAATTTCAGATGAGAAAAAACAAGTACATCGGATTCCTCGTATAGTTAATCTACGTATCGATATGCACGGTATCATTCATATGTGTGGCTAGCTTTGTGAGTACTTCATTCGATTAATTTAGGAATTTAATTGTTTTTTTTAATATTAATTATATTAATTTATTCGATTTAGTTTCGATTTTAAAATTCAAAAATTAATTAAATTGATTAAATCAAATTAAAAATTTCGTTCGACTATTATATTATGATTGATATTTTCGAAAATAGATTAATTGACTATTTAATTCGACTATTAAATTAAGAAATCAAATAAAAGAAAGTTAATTAATTGAATGTTCAATTCAACTATTTTTCTAGAAAATTAATTAATCAAATATCCAATTCAATTGCTCGACTAATAAAATTAGAAGTTAAAAATAATATGATAAAAAATTTCGATTATTTTATCAATACAATTTATTCAATTTTCATAAAAAAATTCGATAAATTCAATTTATTTAAAATAAAATAAAATTTAATCAATCCGATAATTAACTAATTGCTTAGCTGGAATTATAAATGGATTATAGGGATGGAAATGATTTATTCAATTAAAATGAATTATAAGTAAACTATACGGAAATTAATAAACTTAACTAAATTTTAAGTTTATAACTTATCGATTAGATTGCTCATTTATAAATTCAAATATATTATTATTAATTAAAAATATTATCTTATATAATTTATTTATGAACATCTTTATTATCCATGGCCTTCTATAGTTCAAAAATATTCATCCGATCAAATGGTAAATAATAAAAATATTCGGATGAACTATGTAAAAGATTAATCCTCTATTATTAATACAAACAAATATCATATTCTTATATTTTACATTTTTGTGGCTGTCTGCATAAAAATATGCATTTTGGAGCAGAAAGGTATTGCAAAAGGGACTTAAATGGACAATCAAAATAACACCAACCAAATCAATTTGTTCAAAAGTAGATCCCTTAACATGCACCCAATTGAGAGACATCGCTACGAATACGATAGTGTGACGAATGAATCGAACAGGCAACTTTACATTGGCAAAATAAATGAGACAAACCAATATTATTTAGGAACTCATACAACATGCCTTGTTCTTCGGTATCTCCTGAGCTGGCCCAGGCATGATAATCTTCTTGCCGGGCAGGGTGGACGTGCCATTGCTGTTTTGAGGCTCTGAAGTTAGGTTTTTCTTGTTGGCGATGTTGAAGATCTCGGTAAGCACCGTCTGGAAGGCATTCTCGACGTTGGTAGCCTCGAGTGCGGATGTTTCTAGGAAGAAGAGGTTTTCCTTCTGGGCAAATTCTAGAGCATCTTCCGTTGTCACCGCTCGCTGGTCCTTGAGATCCATTTTGTTGCCTACTAACATGATCACGATGTTCCTGTCAGCATGGCTACGCAGCTCCGCGAGCCACCGAGGAATGTGATCGAAGCTTTGACTCCGGGTAATTTCGTAGACCAGCATGGCCCCAACTGCACCTCTGTAGTATGCACTAGTGACAGCTCTATACCTGCCAATTTTATCGGCGAATATTCATCAGATGCAGTCCAAAGCACCAAATCGTTTTGGAATTAAACTGAGCTATTGCAACAGCATACAAGGATCAGGAGCAGTATGATTGCCAAATAAAAAAAAATTATCATATATGACAACTGCATCCATTTGAGTTAATTTTTACGTTGTGCAAATTAAGAAAAATAATATGAATAGCATTTGTAAATTAAAATCATCAGAAGCAGCATACAGTGAATGTCAAGAACCAAAATCATGCTGCAGCGAAATATGCATCTGAAGAGAATGGTACTCATGGATATAATGCAAGGAAATTAGTCATGGCTGGAACAGACAATGCACTTGGAACATTGCGGATACAACTTCTCTTGCATTGAAACAGATTCTCATTCTGGCACATTATTTCTCCATGATCAGTAAAAGTTCATAGATGAGTTTATATTCACGGATTAGTAAATGGCATGTTCTGACTGGATGTATATGAAGTGGGATCCATGAGTAAAAAATTGTCACTGTTTGAAGTAGAGTTGATAACAAGATACTTGTATCTTGTTTATGGCACTAGCCTCAATCAACAAAGTTGCTCCAACAGCGGTAAATGTATGGCTGTGTATACAATGAATGACAAACTCGGCTAATTCCTTTATGGTTTGGCTGAGTTGGATTGTCCAAGTTGGATTCAAGATTGGCATCAATTCTGAGCATGAAAACAATCACCCATCTAAGATTTGTGGAACTTGATTGGTCAAGGATAAATTGATACAAATTTGTGATTAAACATTGGCAATCGGTTGAAGTAGTGGGCTTGTCAGCCAAATTAGAGTGATACCGCTCGATTAATCCAATTTCTTTGATTCCCACTCATGAATCTTTCTTGGCTAATATGAGCGGGGTGTGGACATCCAGATTATTGGGACCGTGAAAATCTGCCTAATGTAGACTAATCTTGCATTCTTGGAACAACACAAATCTTAATGCAAATATTAAATATGAGTCTGTGCATGAGATCAATATGAAAGTATGGTATATGCAACAGAAATAAAAACAATAAATCACAACACTAACAAGATCATGTGATGTTATTCAGAGTCTCCAGTTATACCGCTGACCTATGATGTGTTTGATGTGTCAAATTTGAAAGTGGATTATCCCAACTTTTAAATCATACAATGTTGTAAAGCCTCTTTGCTAGTAAGAATGGTACATTGCTATAACTCCTCAAGACAACAAGCTTCAAAGCAGTCAACTACAACAACAATAACAACAAAGTCTTATTCTATTAGGTGGGGTCGGCTATATGGATCCTTTTAGGCCATTGGACTCTATCCCCTACTATATCATCATCTATATTTAAATAAATTTTATCTTGTTTTATTGTTGCTAACCAAGTCTTTTTTGGTCTTCCTCTTCCTCGTTTGATGTGTATATTTGACATTGTTTCACATCGCCTAACTGGAGCATTTATTGGTTGTCTAAGTATATATCCGTACCACCTTAAACGTGTCTCTCAGAGCTTTCCTTCAATAAATGCAACACAAACTTTTTCTCTAATGCTTTAATTTCTTATTATATTCATCCTTGTATGTCCGCACATCCACTTTAACATCCTCATCTCTGCAACTCTCATCTTTTGCTCATGTGCTTGAGTCGTAGCCCAACATTCAAAGCAGTCAATTAATTGAAAAAAAATTGTTGATCTAGGACATTTAACCCTTTACCTAAAAACACCGCTGGGATCATGCTCACTTCTTGCAGCTATCCAAGGTCGACTAAGGCAAACTGTTGTCATTACTAGAGATCTTCTAGCCAAAGGTACAATCCAATCCAAATGAAATACTTCTAGATACCTTCTAGAAGTAAACAAGCTTACAAACTCAAACACACCTTAAAGATATTGACCTATCTGTAGGTTAGAAGTGTTACCTAAAAGAGTTTCAAGATTAGGGATGAACTCCTTATTTTACTTCCAAAAGTCTCTTATTATTTCCTTTGGCACTTGAAACAAAATTAGGATGAGCAAGTGTTTTTATGTAAATATCAGGTGCCAAAGAAAACATCAACAGATCCTTTATGTTCGATATCAGGCACTCAACCTGTCTTCTGACTGTGCATATTGGCATCCTGTCTGCATGTGCATGATCATCGATCTCCTTCACCTTGAGTTTGTTTCTCTGAAAAAACAAGATTTCACTACAGATGTACATTGACCTCTTTTCTATCACCAACTGATGTGGATATGACCTAGCCTAAGAAACCCAAACAATCATTAGAGAGACATAATAAAGCTCCGGTGCGGGACCCTATATCAAATTAGAGAGTAGCGGAATGCGAGGGGGGTCGAAACAGATCGAGTCGGGAGCGAAGACGACTCAAGAGGGTTTAAGACCAAAGTAGGTCGAGTCGGGAGCAAAAACGACTCGAGAAGGGTCTAAGACCGGAGCAAATCGAGTCAGGAACGAGGACGACTTGAGAATGGTCCAAGACCAAAGCAGGTTGAGTCGAGAGCGAAGACGACTCGAGAAGGATCTAAGACCGGAACAGGTCGAGTCAGGAGCAAAGACGACTCGGGAAGAATCCAACAGCAAAGATAGGTTGGTCCACCACGTAGAGATTCCCAACAGAGGTTGCCTCCTAACTGATCAACAGGTGCGATAGCCAGAGGATAGCCCCCAACATGCGAAGAACCCCTCACAAGTGTTATATAAGGGAAGATTAAGGAAAAGGTCCGGACTCAGGACTCTCTGAACTTTTTAGTTTATCTTCTTTTTCACTTTCTTCTTCCCTGTCTAACTTAAGCATTGGAGGGCCGAAGTCGGGAACCCCAAGGCGGTCTCTTGACGCGTGTTAATATTGACAAGGATATTATTGTGGTCGTGAGAATCCCAACCCCTTCCGAACACTCGGCGAAAGGTATCCCAAAATGTGACCGCATCACCAACAATCATTGACCCTGTATGTTCAAACATTCTCATTCTCCACCCGTGTTGGTCAGGAAAGATTCCTAAGTAGGATCCAGAGAATTCAGCTGCATCAGGCTATTTTGCTTCAATTTGGCTGATTTTTTCACTATCTGAATCAATTACCAACTACTGATCACGAATTCAGACCGACTTGTTTTTGATTAATAGGGATTTCCCAAATCTCAGAGGGATGTCGGATTTCTCACTTAGAATTGGATCAACATTGGACGATCCTGGTCCAACTCAGCTGATCAGACTGCCGAACTGACTGCCAATTCGAGTGAATTCACCATCCATGATTCAAATGTTATTTTGCTATTCACAAACCATATATAAGTTGACAAAATGCTAATGTGGAACAAGAAATAAGATATCTCATCATCTAACAAATACCATCAACCAAAGAACATAAGATTCATCAAATAAATTTATGATTTTGTCCACTTAGATTCATCCATCAAAAACTATGATATTTAAATTCGTACCGTTCACTCTATTTAAATCACGATCACCCTTAAGATAAATACCACATAAGAACCCAAAATGTGAAAACCAATCTCAAAACCGCAACTAGTTAACCACCCATACTTCATTGTCATCGCAAGTAAACATTCGCTTCCCGAAGTGTCAGATAAAGGAAACCAAATCCAATAGCGCAAGAGACAAAATGGAAACGAGTAGCCAAAACTGCCGTATGCCAATCACACAGAAAAAAAACTAGATCTAGGAAGTCGGCACGATGAAAAGTGAGCTATGTGTAAATAACACCTCTCTTGGCCGGCGGTGTCCCAGATCTGGCCCTTGACGCTCTTGTGCTGGATGACGAGGGTCCGCGTCTGGAACTCCACCCCGATGGTGGACTTGGAGTCGAGCGCGAACTCGTTCCTCGCAAACCGGGCCAGGATCTGCGATTTCCCGACTGCCGAGTCGCCTATGAGCACCACCTTGAACACGTAGTCTATCTTGTCGCTTACGCCACCGGCCATGCCCTCCTCCAACGTCGCGCTCGCACTGCGGGAGCGAGAGCACCGAAGGGCGAGTTCTACGGCCCCCTCGCTCGCGCGCTTCAGGGAGCCAACAGGGTCGGGAAAACGTACTATTAATAGAAGAAACGCTATCGTCGAGCTAGGCTCAGTGTCGGCGAGGTGGTAAGCGGCGCATCACTTCTCCTACAGGCAGTTCACTACCTCGCTAACAAACCTACCCGCATCTGTACCTGCTCAATTATTAGACAGCTGTGGAAGACGGGAACCACTTGAATTCGTTCCCATTTTAAATAGAATAAATATTTGATCCAATATGTAAACTAGAGGCAAATTCGAATACCTAAATTATTAATTAATTAATTTATATATTTATTTATCCTGTATGAATCTAATATCGATCAACTTTGCCAAAGATGTAATTTAACTGCAACAAAAAAGCCAAATTCAAATTTAACTGTGAGAATAAACGTTAAAAAAAAAAGGAGTATATACAAATTAGTTTAATATGAAGAAAAAAAATGTTGACAGCTCTTTCTTCAAAATCTGCACGAAATATTTCATAAATAGTGTGTGGAGAAAGAATGGCAAGGACAATTGGGCTCGGGATTCTTCTCTGATGCAACAGATGGATACATAGCTTGCTGAAAGACGAGACAAGTGACCAACTGATTTCCAGCTTACTAGACCTACAATTCGACCACAAAATTTTTAAGATAATTAACACAGCGATTTCGATCGAACTGATCAGTTCTAACAGTTTTCAATGGATGTATATTCATTATTTCAAGATCGTAAAACACGGATCTTAAAACTTAAAAGATAAAGAGAACTTCTAGCCAAAAATCACATAATAATACTATTAAAAGCAGTTTAATTTTATTACTATCTTTTTAGTAGAGAATATATAGTGATCATATCTACCTAATCATCAAAACACACACACACACACACAAAAAGGGCTAGCAATTTAATTCTAGTAATCAATCCTAAATTATAATATATATATATATATATATATATATACATAAATATTATTATTATCATGCGTGTTAAATTGGGATGGAACCAATTTCATTTTGTCGAACAATGAAGAATGAACTGTCCAAGAAGGGCATTCTCAGAGTAGGTTTAAGAACTTAATTAGATAAGATTGCAGTAGGACAAAAGAATTCTAAAAGAGAAATTAAATCCCTGAAGTATTCCAAGTTTCTCTGTGATTGATATCTATCGTTACTGAATTAAGTTACTTTCCCAAGAAATAGACTCATACCTTCAGTCCGTTTTGGTCACTGTAGGCAGAACCATGAAAGAATCTGATTATATTCTCAGAAAATTCTCTGGATTTCTCGAGATTAACAGCATGGCCAGCATTGCTGATGACTACTAACTGAGCGTTATCCCCTAAATGTCTGTAGATCTTTTACATTAGAAACATGTATAAACTCTGGAATTGTACTTTATAATCGATTTACTCACCTCTTTAGTCTGTGACCCAGTTCTAAAGGAAAAATTCGATCTTGCTCGCCCCAAACTATCAAGGTTGGCTGCAAAGAGAGAAACAGGTACCTCACAATGTAACAAAAATCTTTAACATAGTCATGAGCAGTTTGTCATTCGAATAGTTTAGATAAGAAGGAACAATCTCTAGTATACGCATACTAATGGATTCTGCAAGGGCAAAAATTGACAATGGAGCACAAGGAATGATCACCTGGGTAATCTCTGGAAGGACCAAGTTTTTTCTTTCGTTCATTAAAGCATAGAGTAATTCGACCTTCTCTCGCGCATAATCTGTGCACATCACCTGGGAGAAAAGACAAGGCCTGTAACCTTTGAAGCAATCGAGAAACAAATGTTTTGCATTCGAGTTGGTTTGGTAGATGAATTGGGAGGTTCGAAATCAATCAGGAACATGAACACCGACAATGTCGATTCGATCAAAAACTAACCGGAATCCATGCCTATTTTGAAGGTAATTTAAGAGAGAAGCGAATCGATCATCTACCTGTATGTAATCCCGGAGGAAGCAAGACGGCATTATGCGCGGTGGGCGGACGAAGGACAATCGGACGAGCTGACGTAGCTTCTCCGGCCGCTGGGGAAGCAGGATCTCTGCCGCGTCATCCACGTTGGACACGACAAAGAGGCCCTCGGCAAGATCCCGCTCCTCGAGGCACACGCCGGCGCAGCAGAGCACCAGCCGCTCCACCGCTGACGGAAACATCGCCGCCATCTTGTACGCCACGAACCCTCCGTAGCTCACCCCGACGAGGCCGAATCGCCGCAATCCGTGTTCCTCCATGGCAGCCATGACGCACCGGGCTTGGTAGGCCTCAGATCGGTCCGGTCCGGGCGATTCGGAGGCGCCGAAGAAAAGGAGGTCTGGCACGTAGAGGTCGAATCCGGCCCGGCGAAGGGGGCGGAGGTGGTCGGACCATTGCCAGATAGCGGTGGCTCCGAACCCGTGGATGAGGACGAGGGGGAGGCGAGAAGGGTCCGGGCGCGCGGGGGCCCAACAATGGATGGCGGCGCCGTCGGCGAGGATGGTCACGGAAGGGCGGAGGCCAGCAGCGAGGAAGGTCCGTCTGTGGCACCAATCGCGCGAGAGGGTGACGCTAAGGCACGGCAGCGCCATCTCGACGCCGGTGCCGGCGAACCTCGGAATCGGTCCCACGATGTGCGTTTTTTGGGTGGGCTTCGATTGGGACTATATGACCGCACCATAAGGGATCGTCTTGCTTCCCTGCGGCGGTCAAGACAGGGATCAGGAACTGACGAAAATAATGACGTCATCGAACAGTGTTCGCTGTGTCCAATGAGATGACATGGACATGGCAGTGGACGGTGCGTATCTGTTTCCTGAGGCCGAAGAGACACCGTTTTTCAAGGGGAGCGAAGGCGGGATAACTGCCCGTTTGAGAATTGTGTGTTGAGTTGCCAAACAGAAATGGAAACGTTATTGACATTTGCTGCTACCTGCCAGCCTGCGCTTGGATCACCTGTAAAGGTACCTTTCACCAGGGCCCCACGTTAGATGAAACCTGGTCCAATCACAAAATAGATAGGCGGTGGCTTTTATTAGGGCGGGAACAAATAGGGAAAAGTCTTTGGGAAAATAAAAAGGGTTCAATTTTGGTTCCTGTCTTATTAATTTTTCTTTTACATCAAAATATAGTCTTCACCGATTAATCGATGAGGTGGCGTTCGAGATGTTTACATTTACAGTGTTTATTATTATTATTATTAAGAATTATTTCTTTTTAGTTTATAATTTTAAGTAATATTTTTCACCTAAACTACTATATGTTTTTTCTGTGTCTGTAAATAGATAGGAAGGAGCACACAATTCTAAGCTTAGATCGAATAATAAAGTGAGAGATTTACATGGAAGGAAGAATACTTATCGGACTTAATTTTTACATCCCAATTCTTTCCCATGCTACGAACTGCAGTGAAAGGGTCACTCTACATCTCCTTTCTATATCGAAATGGAAAATGCACTCCCAATTAGTGGATGGTAATTTACACAGACTGTTAAAGAACTCGGGCGGTGGGTCTAAAATGCCAATTAGCGAATGAACTGACTCAGTTTTAACTCCGTCAAGATCAAGGCATGTCGCCGTCCCACAACTCTTCGAGCTCAACCATGAAGTCATCGGCCGCGACCTCCTCGGACTCATTTGTCATGCTCTCTTGCATTGCCTGCCAAAACCGGCCGAGTAAAGAGGAGCAAATTAGGTGCAGAGGTATACAAAGTGGAACGACAATTTACCAGTTGAAACAATGCAATAGAATCAGTAATCTCTCTTCTAATGAAAGCAAAACTTGGGCTGCATCGAAATAAGGTCGATACAGCACTGGAAAATCAGTAATCGGGCATGTAATGTGCATAAGAAGGAAAGGTAGAAGAAGAGCTACCTTGGATTCTTGTAATTCGGTAACAACAGTTAGAAGTCTTTGATACTGTTCTCTAGCTTCTGGATACTGAACCATAGACTTTACCCTTGCAAGTGCTCTCTGCATCCTAACCTCAGTCTGTTTTCTGCCTTCTTGTAGGAAGTCATAATCATCTTCCTTCGCAGGTGGGCATTGAATGGAAGAGCTCTCCATTGGGCTTTCAGACCGAAAACCACGCAACCCGCTTCCTTTTCGTCTCCAGCGGAGTATAATTTTCTCCACAATTCCTACCGACCAAACAATGTTTTTATAGCGTTTCCGCACTTGGTGACCGCGTACATGAGCCTGGACAAAGTGTATCCAAATCAGGAATGCATCCAATTAGGCAGTAATAGTTGACAATGAGCAAACAACAAATACTTGCCTAATTCGGATTAGTGAACCGAGAAGAGTGCTTAAACTACTATTTTTTTGAAAATTAATTCTATTACAAGACAAAATGGAGATCCAAACCTGTTAAAGCAAAATAACTGTTTTAAATATAGCTGTAAGGTTACAACAAGAGAAACATACAATCTAATAAGCCTAGTTAACTTTACACTTCACAAAAGATATGAATTAATTCATTAACATTACCAGAAAAAACTAAGCAACCAACAAATACTTGGATGGATGACAAGCTGTTGTTGAGAATGATGGTTCCCGTGCTATGGGAAATAAGAATCTATTAAAATTTGTTAATATACTTATAAAGTTCAACGTAAGTAAAAAAAAAAAAAAAATCAAATATTCAGGCTAACATATAAGGCCATCCTTCATGATGGGTTACAACCTGAAAGATCATGAACATGCAAAGGTCTTCCAGTATATAACTCATTGAACACTTAACAATGAATCCATATAATGTCTACCACTATATAACTATTGAACACATTATCATTTTTTTGTCCAGTGCAATGTTAATGACCGATTTTAGGCACCCCATAAGTAGTGAAGTGAAGAAGCACGTTCTTATTAATTACACTTTATTTAGTTGCAGCTTGGATTTTATTTGAAGAAATAATCGTGTTACAATTGTAATGGATTATGATATCGTTACCTTCTCAATCACCATGAACCAAGGTATTAGAATACACATATTTTAAACAAATAATCGATGTAACAAATCTTGGAGATGAAGATTATAGTAGCTAGGCCACATTTTTCATGAGCTGGAAAAGAATAGTAAATTGTCTATCTGACATCTTTACAAGAGTGATATAAAAAAATAATAATAATCCCAAAACGTCTTATCCTCGACAGATGATTGGTCTCTTCTATATGAGATTCACAGTTCTCTTAGTGCAACCAAGTTTATAATAGTTACTAGTTCAACCAAGTTTACAGGAGTTGGGAAAGAATCATAGACGAACCAGCTATATATATATATATATATATACACACACAAAATTGATCTCCTGTGCACCTCATCAATCTGCGCCCGTGCGCGACGCGCTCTCCACCGTCAGATCGAATGCGCGATTGGGAAATGTACCGTGCATTTTCTTCTCCGCCCGTAGAATCAAGAATGGAAGCTTGGAATCGACCGCCGCACCCTATTCCATCCGTGACTCGGTTGGATTCCGGCTGCGGTCCGGTCGGATTCCGGTCAGACAGAGGCCGGATTCACAGCCGGAAACGGTCGCGATTGCGGCCGCGACACTGGCGGCTGATTCTGACCGCTCCGGTGCCGGCCGGACCGCGGCCGGAATCCGACCGGGTCAAGGCCGGAATAGGGGCGTCGGCGGTCGATTCCGAGCTTCCGTTCTGCGGGCGGGGAAGAAGATGCACTGTGCATTTCCCAATCGCGCGTTCGATCCGACGGCGGAGAGGCATCGTGCACGGGCACGAACTGATGAGGCATGCAGGAGATCAAAACATTATATATATATATATATATATAGAGAGAGAGAGAGAGAGAGAGAGAGAGAGAGAGAGATCTAAACATCATAAAAGTTCAATCCCAAAACAATTTTTCCAAGAGGATCTTTGTCAACGACAGTAGAAATCCTAATTGATGGGTATCCAATCCTGTGTCTAAGAATTTTCCATTGCAACACACACAGTTGAGCATGCACTTAGTACACGAGATAACTAGAAGCTTCAGCACCAGCAGCAATAGTATGAAGGAGTGCATGACAGCAAGCAAATAAGGAAATGAAGAATAAAATACCATAGTGAATATTAAGAAGATCAAACCTGGATCTTGACCACTCGTTGCCTTAATATTAGAAATTCCTTTCTCCCTTTCCACCCTCTAAATTTGTTTTGTATACGTATGGCAGCAGCATGTAGAGGCATATCAGACTGTCCTGGTTTTTGTGATTTAATAGATACAAGTGACAGTGCTTGCTCATCAGACATTCCAGACTTATCATCCCCACTCTCAGCAAGCTTCTTTCTGTGAAATGAACGCACTCTAAAGGCTTGGTATATCCGAGCTGCAGCTTGAGAGGCATTGCGAACTGCAGTCAATGAGTCCTTAAGTGAAACCCCAGCCTGCATATCACCATATGGAACCTCAAGGAAACTAGGTTCTGCAACACCTGCACCTGCCAAGGCAGTTAAATTTGGTATTTCATTGCCTTTTGGCTCGATTGTGAGGACAGAAAGATGGCTGGTCAAAGATGACTCTGCAAGAAAACCAGCAATGCCTTTATGACCATTTGCTGATGCTAAGTCAGCAGGAGTTCTCCCAGAAGGATAGTCAAGAGTTGGATCAGTCAATAAACCAGGTGATGCGCCCATTGCAATAAGCTCACCAACTGTGCGCTCCCTGAAAACATGGAAGACTATGTTGGGCAAGTACAAAAATCAACATGTATGACAATAAAACATCCAGGCAACTCACCTGCCACTAAATGCCGCCCAGTGAAGGGCAGTCCACCCGTGTGCATCTCTGAAGTTTATGTTGATGCCTGCAGCTACTGTTGGTTCTAGAGCCCAATCATATCCAAGAGCAGCCGCCAAATGTAGCACACCCTGGCCCTCCTCATCCCAGATGTTGGCGCCTTTACCACCTTCAGCAACTTTGCTCATAAGCCAAATATGCAGCCTCTCTTGTAAAGATGTTTCAAAAAATTGTTCTTCTGCATTTTCAGAAGAAAACCCCAGAGAGAGTAGCTTCCTAAGACGCAAATGAAGAAGCATTTCATTTGTGTTATAAATATGAGCATATGTCTCCTCCATATGGGGAGCATCACTTTCACAGAACTCAAACTCTCTTACTTCACTGCAGGCAAGCCTGTTAGAACAGGTCACATAAAAAGGAACCCTTCCACATTTATGTGGAGGAGCACTGCAGCAAAGTATTCCATCTCCTACAATCTTTGCTGGAACTTCAATTTCCCCAAACATGCATGACCAATTAATTTCCTCAATATCATCATTCTTCAAAAATTTCCCAGTAATTAAAACCTGTAACATATATCAGTAAGAAATATAAGAAATGATGAAGTATTCCAGTATTGAATTATACTGGAATACTTGATCTTTGATCAAAAAACAACAATTATATTCTCAAATACCTTAGTCTCCGATCCCGAATGAACCCAGCTTGGATAGAAGTCAATTATACTGAAAAGCTGATCTTGTGAAAGTGAAAGACTCATTATGTATGCATCTCCAGACCCTTGATTCGTAATGTAAGAATCTCCAACAACAATATCACTTCCTACAGTGCTCCAATATACTCCAGAATTGGCTTTTGTCCGTGAGTCCTCAACCTCTCCTAGTTCTTTGCTCATCCACCGGGAGAAGCTGTCATACTTCTTCAGACCTTCACCTTGTAAACTGGAGAGGTCCAATGACAACTGCTTCAAAAGGGAAGAGTATTTATAACTTCCATCTACAGATGCATCATTTTCTACACCAAGGCTTGTTGTAACGGCTGAATCAGTGTCGTCATCAGGAATCTGGGAGAGAAAGACATTTCAAATGAGAATGATGTAGCAAAAAAGCAAGGGACTTGCCTAAGAATGAAAAGTTATCAAAGCTTAGAAAGAACAGAGGGAATATTGTTCAAGGCAGCATACTTCCATCCATTCAACAAAACTCTCCAGTGTCGTAAATGGTAATTAGTCTCCATTGATTTCTATACTTTTATACCCATATCTCTTATAGATATGCTTCAACGAGTAACAGAAAAATATGCAATCAACGTAACTAGATTCAGGGAAACAAAACATCAAATACCCAAACCTTTATGAAGTTCAAAATCATTAGTCATTAACACTGAACATGTGGAAATTTGAAAAGCAAATTTGACAATCTAGTGTAGACTGATAGGTCAACAACAGCATGAAATATTTCTAGAGTTATTGTCAAAACTTAGCCATACCAATTACAAAAATAAAATCATCATCTTTTATTAATATGAAAATTACAATGGCAAACTTAATGTGGGGGTATCACTCAAAACTGTCGAAATCAATTAACTAGAACTAATTAAGTACAATAAGTGATAATACCTTCACTGCAGATTTTCTTAAAGCACTGTAGGCATCTGGCTTAAAGTCGATATTATCTGAAGACAGTTCTCCATCTATGAAAACTTGAAAGTTACTATCACATTTCTCCATGGAAGGCTCTCTAAAGCCAACTGATGGCGGGTAAGATGGCATTTGAAGTGTTGTTGCATGTTGCAGAACTTCATTCCATGAGGCTATATCAAACTGTGCGTTGGACCCAATAAGAGCAGACTGAGATCCTGTTCCATCCAAGTCTTTGCTTACATTTCCTTGTGTAGACGAATAAAGCTCTGATTTTGGTTCTACGTACTGTCCTTGAAAATCACCTGGAAGGTTTTTAACAATATTACTACTAGTTAGGCTTTCATTAACAAAATTAACTGAAAACAATTAACAAAAAGATATGCACCCACCTTGACCATATATGGAAGGATCAAGAACAAAAGGGTCCTGAACACCCTTCATTTGTCCACTATCATACTGCCGCATCGTAGTGAAAGTGTGGTGTCTGGAACTTGCTGGATTATCTGCTGCATTGAATTTCGCTTTAGATACACTGAAAGAAAAAAAATGCATGATTGGAATATGAATCAGTGGATCTATATTGTGTAAGATGATGCATAACAGCTTATGCTGGTGTTGTTGATACCTGATTCAGCATCTTCATAATCTAAATTGTGTACACTGTTGGGGCTTTCAACATCAGTTACTTGTGAAGGCAATTGGCTGTGGTTACTGAAGGAATTAGAAGATGCAGGACTCTCAATAGGGTTAACTTGTAGAACTTCAACATCTCTAGTGCGGCTGGAACTTGGTTTGTGACCCTGGATATGAAACAAAAACATGAGCAGACAAATTCATCATATCTGCAGTTATAAGGGTCAATAATCTCCGCACAAGTGCTCATCCCAAGTGTACTGGCTAATCAATAACTACTAGCCTAAGCTTAAACATAAAAAGTAACTGCTGTAATACTCAAGCTAGTGTAGCAATTCAATAGTCTTTTTCTTTAAATAAAAAATGATGTATACTAGACAAGTTTTATACTACCTTCAAGTAATCAAACAGCTCTATGCTAGAGAATACAAAATAGTAATCAATCAATTTAAAAAATCACACAAGAATTATTTGGCTGCAATTGACCAGAAACAGCATATGAACTCTGACAATGCTGAAAATTTAGTAGAGTCTGAAGTTAGTCATAAGATAACAAGGGTATCCCAAGAAGAAGACAAGTTACATAAGAGGCTGAAGAATTCTAGTCTGTTACTCAAAATGGGGAACAAGTATTAAACATGGTTGTGTCAGATTGAAGCCTCTCATAAGATCTTCTCTAGGAGTATTTACACATGATTAATTGGAATGTGGGTGTAGAATTAGAATGGCATTGTCAAGAGTTTCTGTCAAATGCAAGTATGGAGATGGTGGATAGAGTGGTCAGAGATTGCTGAATAGGTAAAACACAAATTTACACCTAGTTCCTCAGGAAATCAAACTGCAAGAATATATGAAAAGAGATATTATGTAGAGGATCAATAAATACAACAAAACCATCAAGGTTTCAGACTTCCAAAGACCTCAAAATTTACATTTCTTAAAAAATAAAACAAATTAACTCAGGTTGATGGGCTAGTTACCACCTTCACATCAAGATAGTGGACAAGCACAATGTGCATCAAGTCCCTGCATAAATCAAAATGGTGGGTTGTCAAATAATCAGTGTTCCAAAGCACAATTAAAAATAGCAAGCAGATTTTAGTTTAAGAACATAGGTTCATTTATGCTCGTAATTCCAGAAAGTGAGAAATAAGCACCAAGAAGATATCAGGATGAAAAAAGGGGAACAAAAGATCAATCTTTTTACAACTAGGCTATTTCGAGTTCCTACAAGTATCTTTTTTACAGTTGTAGTAATTTTTCTTTCCAACTACGTCTGAAGTTTCCCTAGCTGAGAACATAAATACTAATGGACCTAAAGATAATTCTTCATGTGTTTCCCAAGCTATTCAACCAAAGTAAGGAGACATTATCAATACCAGTATCAGGCTAATGCCAAATAATGTTAATTCATGAAGATATTTTGAAATCTAATTACAAGTCTACTCTTAATGTAACAAAAATCTTTACAAATTCTTGCATTAGAAGAGCCAACTGCAATAATCCATTAGGAGAACCAACATCGAGGCAATTTGCAGAATTGCATTCATACAACATTCCATAATTGGATTCTTCCAGAACTAGAACTCCCAGGTCCTTAATTTGGGAAAGCTCAGGCATGGTTACCAGTATAGGTTCTCATAGTCACCAACTATCATATAAAAAAATGTTCTAGCATAAATCCATTGATTTATTTGAAATTTGAACAGCAATGTACAAAGTTAACATCAGATGTCAATAATATTTAAATGGTTATATCTGAGAAGAAAGAATTGAAAATAACACCATTTCATCATTTTTCTAGATGTTAGTCATTATGCAAGTAAAAGGTAATCCCTGAAATATTGAAACCATGGATCATACTAAGAAGAAAATTATAAATCAATTTCCCATAATCTAATAAACCGCCCAACTATTGTTAATGTTGTAGCATAACTCTTTTACTTTTGTTCAGGATTCAATCACCAATTTCAAAACAAATGTCAAAGGTTGAACATGATATGTTTGAGAAAGAAGGAATTCAGAGGAATACCAACTCATCATTTTTTTTCTTTGAACGTTAGTTACTATGGAGCATGAAATTTGCAACAATGGGTCATAGTAAGAGGTAAATTATGACTCACTCTTCCAACATCCAATAACTCCTCCTCTGAAAACTTACATTCTCTTCACCATGAGCATAGTAGCAATGAAGCACATCGACACTCCCAGCCTGAAAGTGTTAACATTTAGGAAGCATGCAACAACATAGAGCATTCAGAAATTAAATTATACCACGTCCTACAGAGAAGAAGAAAGTAATTACTGCAGCTTGTTTATGTAATTCACTTCTAAGTGAGATAACCACTTTGTACTAGTGTGATTAGAGCAGTTAAGCAGCATTGATCAATAATAAAATTAAGATAATACGGGAATGCCCAAAAAATCAATAAACTCCCTAAGTTGAATCAACCGTGTGTGAGGAATAAAGTACCATCTAAGGGAACTTTACTCGCCACAATTAAAAAGAGAAGACTCTTTGTTTGTGGAATTTTGGATATGCCTGCCTCCATATATAAATGAAAACAGCAAAAAAATCTAATATGACAAAAATGGAAGGACATGGTTCGCTTTATTTGCAAAAAATGAAGATTATTCTCTTCAGTAGGATTTTCCTCTGTTTCTCTCAACATTTAGGTGTGTAATGAAGAGAAGAGGAACAAAATGATATTAGCTTTAGTTGTGTATTCTGTGAAAGGATGAAACTAAGAAGAGAATAAGTTTTCTAGTATGGCTTAATTTTTTCAAAGTTAGAGATTGGTTAATAAACACAAAGATGGCAAGTAGGCTCAAGTAAGGGTAAAAGCCGAGATGGCAGCAAGAGGTAAATTAGTGACTATCATGATAGTTTTTCATCCGATTATGGACCAATCATGGGGTAAAGAAAAGAAAGCCCTCTACCTCTTTCTCCTACACTCCTTCCTATGCCTTCCGATCAATGCCAACCAACACCAGCTTGTGCAGACAATTGAGGTCAACTAGTGTCAATATAAAAAAATCATTTTTGCACACGGAGTTGTACTATTGTTTTACCCCAAATGGTTTTAGCTTTATCCAACTTTGAATATCTGTAATTATATTTATTTCATTACTTTGTCTACTTGTGGTTTTATTGTTTTGAATCTACCTTTTGTTAATGTTTTTAAACATATAGCCTTGTTTCTTCCTATCTTTCTTCCTATTTATAACAGAAAATTACATAAAATGTGTAGTAACTGTAGATGATAATCCGCAAAGGATGTGAAACAAGGGTGGATAAACAGCTCAAAGAGACCATGTTTGCCGTAAAATCCTCTCTCATTAGCAAGCCTTCAAATGATATGCATAGAGAAGGCATTGACCTAACATAATTTACCTTTAGTCTCTCATGAGCTTCTTTTACAGTCTTCCCATCCTTCTTCTTTCTCCAATTATGACCATCTTTCCTGAAGTATCTCAATACTTTACGATCAAAGAGAAAAAGAGATCCACCTGGAGAACATGACAAATGCTGATCACTGAAACAGCATATCATGAAAAAATATGAAGGAAACAACTGAACACCTAGAATCATAAATCAAAATTTTTAGACATCAACCGATGCAAGAAGTTGACGACCATAAACAAAATAGCAGCAGACATAGAAGGCCATACTGGGTGGTTTATTTGGTGGTTCTGGTGCAATATTGAACTTCTTGTAGTTCTGTAGTATTTCACAAATTTCAGCAGGGCGCAACCACCGATGTTGTGCTTCAGTAAGTATCTGCTCAATATCTATACATGCATAACGAAATTACAGGATCATCAGATATAAAAAAAAATATAAACATAAGAATGCTGCAAACCATCTAAAAGTTGAGAAGGCAACCACGCCATCACTAGTTTTGTTTAGCCAATTAGTGGACGAACAAATCAGTGTCAAATAGTAATGCCAGACCACTGTGTTGAATCATCAACAGAATGAATACCCAAGACTTAATCCATAAAAATTGTAACCATATGCACCGACCCTGGAAGACCCAAACAGAAGCCTGGTTTGCTTCATTAAGAAAGCCGATATAAATAAAAAATCGCAAACCGATCGCCTGTTTTTCTATATGAAAACAGTTAATTTGCAGGAAGCCAATAAATTTTTTTTTTTCCCGTATAATAACCTTTAACATGAAAAAACGATAATAAACATCTTACTATTAGCCGCTAATAATCAACTTGATCGACAGAGAGACACCAAATCGACGCCGATCAAAACCCATAACTGGAAGAGGGAAAGAAAACAAAAAAAAAAAAAAAAGGAAACGAAGAGGTCGAACAACCAAAACCATACCAAGCTGAGGGGTCAACGAGAACCGCCTGGTATCCGCCATCAATCACTCAGTGAGATGCCGGAGCAGAACCACCGGTGGATCAGTTAACGCCGGGGCTTGAAGAACCGAATCGAACCGACAAATCCACGACCAGGATCTTCAGAAATCCACGAAAAAGTAGGAATTCTTGCAGCTCGGAAGAAGAGATCAGGATCAGGAGAAAAAAAAATACAGGGGGAAAAAGTGACAGCGTACCTTCCGGGAAGGAAGAAGCACCGAGCCGTCGACTTGGAAAACAAAGAGAAACGTTTCTGGTGCAATTTACCGAATTACCCCTGTCAATCTTCCGACCGACACGTGGCCGATTCTTGTTCGGTCAAGATCGTTGGCGTTGGCGCATAGGTTAGTACATGCGGGGAACGCCGTTAATAGTCAATGCGTGGCAGCCAGTGAGCTACGGCTCGGAAAGTAACAGGACGCCATTTTATTACGCTATATATCGGGTATTTGTCATTTGCCTCTCGTCGTTATCAAGTCCTCGTCGTCAGTTGTCCAGTGGTCAAGTAAGCATTTATTTATTTATGTCGGGAGAAGAAAAATGTAACGAACAAAGAAAAATAATAATTATCTACATTTTTCATTTCATTACAATTTAAATAAAATAAAATAAAAACAGAGAGAAAATAATTATTCATTTCGAATGAGGCCTGTCAAATTTGCAAATAAAAATTCAAATGAAGAGATTCACTGAAGGAAGAAATCAGAAAGTTGCTCCAGTGACAGAGTGCGAATGCATTTAAAATAATATTCGATAATAGAATTATGGGAATTCTATGGGAATGAATTAAAATTTTGATATTAGATAATTTTTTAAGAATAACATATTGTAAAATCCAAACTAAATCGTTGATCTACGAACACTTTTCTAATTTACTTAGGTAGTTGATGAAGATCCACGGGGGATTTTGACTTTGACTCAATTGACAAAGAGACATCTCCATGAGACTATAGAATTGGATTGACCACCTCCAAGGATTAATCGAATCGACAACACGAATAATCTGGTGTCAATTAAAAAATTTTCACCGATGCATCCTAAGGAGCAAGACAAAACAATGGTTAAGAGCTAAAGGATATTTTTACGTTGTCACGGTTCGATTTTTTATATGATCTAATCCGAGATCAAGAATTGTAAATGTCACTAGAGTCTTCGGAAATGACAGACATGCTAATAATTTTCAATATTTTTTTGAATTTCATGGAGATTAATACAGTCGAATCGTGGAACCGTCGATCTAAGATGAGGTCGATCGAGATGACTACAACCGAGCTGATTTTATTTTGACCTTCTATTTGACTCAAATGTTGACTTGACTTGACTAAGTAGCCTTACCATATCATGTATTATTCTTTGAAATTTTTATGTACGAAAATATTTCAAAACCAAATGTGAGTTAGAATTGGATTGAACTACAAGGGTCATCTATTAATTTCAGGGACAGATCTAACATGGAACTTGAGGGTCATGACCCTCTGACTCCTAAGTATTTATTATTTATTTATTTTAATTAAAATGATTATATTTTAATATACGATGCTTCAAATATAAAATTAAGAATTCGCCGCGTTGACTCCATTGCATTGTACATTTGTACTAAAAACCAACGCCACACATTTCTGCACTGAAATGTGTAAATGGAGGAATATATCGAGAATTAAGCCCAAGATACAAAAAGTGCTTTTACAATGCAAGCAAGGTTATTAAATTGAGGTTGCAATCGCGAATCGTTTGGGTGAATTGTCGATCTCCTCGTCAAACATAAACAGTGCAGAAGTCTGCAACTTTCCTGTGAAGAAACCAAACTATCAACGTTCTTACAAGTTCATAAAACAATACCTAACACCCACTGTAGCTGAAGAATACGATGACTGCTCTGAATTACCAATTTGAAATCTTCCTGCAGTGAAAAAAATACAGTGTTCTGCTTGCCAAAGAATAGGTTAATACTTTCGATCGGGATTTCACACTTGCCAACATTGGCTGAAGTCGAGAAGAACAACACGAGGAGAAGAGACACCCAACGACGTCGGCCATTGTAGTACCTGCAGAAGCCCTTTGTCGTCGGTTGCTGTTGCATGCTGAAGCAGCAGGTTGCTCGCTGAGATAATTCACTCGCTGGCATCTCGGATGCCATGTCACATGTTCGTCCTCCAGCCATTACCAGCTAGTTGAAATCATCAAGGATGGCGTTCAGTGGAGCTCAGTCAGATGCAATTAATGTCACCTGGAACTCACTTAAGGGAAACATCACCGAGGAGACGTCGTCAATGAGCCGTCGTCACCGACATGCTGTGAGGATAGGAAGTGAATGATGATGAGTGGAAACATATACATGCACGAATTATTCATTCCAACCGAATGAAATCAAACAATTCCAAACATAAATCATCCGATTATAATAACCATACTTGAATATTAATTTGCACAAAGACAGGAAGAACAAATGGATAGTTGTTTATTTCCATCATTACCATGAAGAAGTGAAAAGAATAAAAACAACTGGGAAATTTTCCCCTGATCTCCCACTTATAAGGTTGAATAATTGAATGATTCTATACTTTTTCTTCCTCTCTAAATTTCCTTTCAAGTAACGAACTACCAAAGGAACTTATAGATCATAGTCTTTACCATGAGTTCTCAATTATTCATTCCACTAAATTTCCAACCTTCCAATTTTCTCTATCAACAAAGACTGCCAAGACTTCAATGAAAGTGATGAGTCTCAAATTCTTGACTAATAAACTGTTTTCTTTCACATTGTCTCACTGCAAAAAGATCAATCACCCAAAAAATAGGGGGAAAAATCCATGAGATTGAACTATTTGATATCTACTGAGACTATAGTTGAACGTGAGGAGTCTGGGTCAAAAATATTTATGTGTGAGAGTATGATGTTTGAAACAATTGACAGGTCCACTCAGACAACCACATGATAACTTTTAAACAGCTAAACTTATCATACAACAAATGCAAACAAACATAACCCTTTTTCCTTTTTTTTCTTTCTCAGCCTAAAAGGAATCTAATTTGAAGGTTTTCGTATTCGTGTAATGGATATCAAGGACATCAATTTTCGCCCTTAACATCGAATGCTAAGTTCTTAAAGCAATTAACTATTTTGTATACAGCACACTAACTAGCGCATAAAGATGAAGCTCCGGCAAAGAAATGGACTACCTTTGTCGAGGAGGTTTGAGAACCATGGCAATGGAGACGTCAGGGATCCCCCAACCTGGGGCTTGGTACCTGCACCCCCGGTGAGGTCGGTAATTGTAGCCCTGGTGCTGCCATCATCATCTGATAGGCCGTCTGTGGTGATAGCAGGCATCCCGACCCCAGTGGCGAGATAGGAGGCTGGAGCATCGGCGCTGCCGTAGAGGGTGGAACATAGACTGGAAGGCCGGCGCTGCCACCGCGGAGATGGCGCATGTAAGCTGAAATCGGTGACTCGGCCGCAGCGCTGACTGTAGGAAGCGGCGGCAGCGGAGACAGCGGTGGTGGCATCCAAGGATCCACGGCAGGCAGCGGCAGGACCGGGACGAATGGCGGTGGTGGGCGAGGGGTGAGATGGGCTAGCGGCGGCGGCCGTATGCGGTGGAGACGAGAGGTTGGGGCTGCGGGCAGGGGTACGAGGGAAGCGCTCGAACAAAGACGAGGAGGATGCAGCGGCGGCAGCTCTGCAGGGGGCCGGCGGATCTGACTGTGAGCGGGGGAGCCAGTGAGCTTCTGGACGACGTCGCGGAAGTCGTTCTTGTCGATGTTGTAGACGGGCGGCTGCGGCTGGTAGGGCGGGCCTCCAGCGCAGGCACTACCACTGGCACTCATCGCCACCTCCAGAGAAGCAACAAGTTTGTCAGCCACCTGGTTAGGATTGCGGTTGGAGTTTCCGAGAAGGGGCTTGGAGATCTTGTAAGAGGCTCGGTTTAGGGCCCTGAGTGAGGCCGGTAAGCTGTTACTAGTCGTCTTCCCGACGCTACTATCGATGCTGCTCGAAGCGTTCGGGATCACGGTGGCGACGTCGTCGTCGTCGGCTGCGGCGGTGACGGAGGAGGTACCAGCAGAGGAATGGTCGGCGTTCTTCATCGCTCTCTGCAATGGCTTTCTGCGTTTGAATCTTATTTTGTTTTATTCCCGTCTCTGAAAGAAAGGAAAAAGAATAAAAAAAAGGAAAAGAATAATCCAGACTTTCAAATTTTACATTATAGTACCCAATTTTCCACAAATTACCTAAGGGTGCCTTTGGAGTCAATCCCGTTTCGATTGCAACGTGTCGCTCGTTTACTTGGGTGGATGTTGCGTTGACCGGTAGAGGATGGACTGGGCTTCTTTGTTTATCTATTTGTTTACTAATTAACTGAGATTAAGATAATAAAGTGGATGAATAATTTAATACTTTTATTATCCTGTTTACTTGAAGTGATGATATATATATCCATACGAAAAAGACTAAAAGACCCCTAGGACCGAAAGGGAGAGCGGACGGTGCTCCGCCAACCTCGGCCTCCTCCCTAAACGACTCCCGACTTCCTCTCCGCTCTTCCAATCGATCTTCTTCCAACCTCCCCGAAAACGAACTAGCGCAATTGATTCCTTAGCCGAACCGTACAAACTCATCGTCCATGATCATCGGTTCCGTTTCAGAGCGCCTTGATAGCAATGGCGATGGGAGATGAGTCCGTGGTGGTGCACCTCCAAGAACAGTTTCAAATGCTTGCGCAGGAGCGAAACCAAGCCCTGGAGAAACTGGAGGAGATGCAGTGGAAGATGATGGCGCAGTGGGAGAGCCAAGTCTGGACGGAAGCCCGAGTCGACGAGCTCGAGTGCGAGCTCGAGAAGTCCAAGGAATCGGAGCACCGCATGCTCGAATCGTTGACCTCCCAAACAAAGCAACTAGAGCAGACCAAGATCCTGCTCGAGGAGATGAAGCTGGAGCTGCGGATGCTCCGCACCGCGTCGAACTCGCCTCGCCATGGAAGAGACGAGGCCGGCGCGCTGCGGACCGAGCTCCGCCTCGCGCTGGCGGCGGAGGAGAAGAGCAAGCGCGCCATGGACGGCCTGGCGCTCGCGCTGAAGGAGGTCAGCACCGAGTCGGGTCGACTTAAGGGAGAGCTGGAGGCCGCGCGCGGCGAGGGGGAGCGGGTGGTCACCGCGCTCCGCTTCGCCGAGGTGGAGGCGGGGCGGCTGAGGGCGGAGGCGGAGGAGTCGGTGGCGGCGTGGCTGGAGAAGGAGGCCGGGTTCCTGGAGTGCATCCGTACGTGCGAGGAGGAGCTGGAGGCAGCGCGGAGGGACTGCGCTCGCGCGGAGAGGGAGCACAGGGCGGCGCGGGAGGAGGCTTCCAACCTTCGCGACATCGTGAAGCAGGCGATCAAGGAAGCGTCGGTGGTGAAGGAGGCTCTGGAGATCGCGCGGCAGGAGAACGCGCAGCTGCAAGACGTGCTGGAGGCGGTGCGGCGGGAACTGGAGGAGGCCATAGCCACGGAGGCTGCGGCCCAGCAGAGCGTTAGAGACATGAAGCGAATGCTGGTGTCGCCGACTCCGGCCACCGACCAAGGGCTGCAGGGGAAGCGGATGGCGAAGTACCCTACGGACAACTGGCGGCACAGGTCGGCGGGAGGGGAATTGTTCGACGCGGTCGAGTACTCACCGAAGCAGAGGAAGACAACGGCGGGGGAGGGTGCGGCGGCGGCGGAGGGCGGGAGGGATCCGCCGGCGCGGCAGAAGCTAAGAAGAGGCAGATTCTGAAGCGTAAGCGGTTATATAAATTTAACATATTAACGGAAGAAGCAACGGAACGGCTCCGTGTTTGCTTCATTTGTTGTCAGGGTATAATCAATTACAATTCTTTTGATTTCTTAATGCTTTTTAAATTACGTGAAATTTAATGAAACAGAATATATCATAATTAATGTAATTTTTTTAAAGAAAAACTGTAAATAATTTTAGATTTTTAGGCCACTGCTTAATTAATGACTATCTTAACAATGTTTCCTTGTACTTTCTAGAATCTTCCTCCAAATGCCACCGCATAAAATGTTCACATTTTCAATGCATTTCCCGTCCGTTCGATCTCCGTGTTCCCCGCGCACTCTTTAAACCTAATCGTCCGATCCAAATCCCAGTCGCCCCGTACGACTCTCCGCATACACGTCTAATTTCTATCCCGAACCAATTAAAAAAGTATTTATTTATTTAATTCAACGATAATTATCTTCGATAACCACCGGAAGCGGCTCTTCTTTAGGAATAGCATTTGAAATTAAACGCTTGACAAGATACGTATTAATATCTCTCGCTGCTTCTTTGATTCTTGTGCCAAACCTAGCGCAAACTCTCTTCGTCTCCAGACAGCAGCTCCCCTGGTGGTTACCAAACTTACCATGGCCGTCGCCGCCTCCTCCTCGCTTATTCCCTCCGCGATCGCTCTTGCGGTGGTGCTGTTCGCCGTCGCCTCGTCTGCCCAGGGCCCAGGCCCCGCTCCTGTCAAGCCTCCGACCGCAGCGGCTCCCTTCGCGCCCCTGCCCGTGTCCCCTGCAGTCCCGCCGCCGTCCCTTCCTTCCGCCTCCCCCACTCCGGCCGCGGCTCCAGCATCGGGAGCCTCCCCTCCCCCCGCCGTGTCTCCTGCTCTGTCGCCGCCGTCCCTTCCGCCTTCCGTCGCGCCGCCGCTCCTCCCCCCGGCTTCCTCTTCCCCCGCCGTCTCGCCCGTAGCCTCTCCGCCCGCTCCGCCGTCTCTCATTCCTTCCGCCGCCCCGCCCTTCCCGGTCTCAGGAAACCCGTCTGCTGCGCCGGCCCAGCCGCCGTCCCCGGGCAATGGCGCCTCTGCCAAGGCGATGAGTTGGATCGCCGTCGCCAGCACCGCGATCGCCGCCGTCGCGCTCTAGGTCAGAGCAGGCCTGCTCTCCGACGTCGCTTCCCGATCGGACGGTCATGCTTTATTAGGACATAGTTTCTATTATCCGAAATGCCCTTTTTTTAGATTCTGTTTCTTTTCCCTCTTGCCGCTGGACTCTTTGATTCGCGACCAGACCAGTACGCTTTTGTAAGTAGTGTTTTTCCAAATTTCAGACGGTTTTTTCCCGTTTAATATTCATTAGCCTCTTGCTGGGACATTACAAATTTGCCCTCGGTTTACTTGCGATTTCTGTTAGAAGAACAAATGATGACCATTCGAAAGGCAGATAGATAACGAGGCTAATAATGGGAGAAGCAATCTTGATATTTTGCATTTAGGTAAGAGCTGAGTGTTAGATCTATACGATACTTATCAAAACTGTTCGAGTCTTACAGAAATTAGAATGCTATTGGATCAAATGATGACAGGGTTAAGACCCAGATGAAACATTTGATCGATACAAAAGCTGTGTGTATTAAGCTTGATCAGGTGGTCGAGTGAATGCAGTGGGCATCAGAAAACTCTTTTTAAAGAACAGAATCAAGAATCAATACGATCGTTGGACAAGCTAATACGAAAGGACAAAATTATATTGAGAATCCTGATAGCATCGAGGAATGATATGCCAACCTTTTGCTTTTCTGGAGTAAGAGAAAAAAAGCTGTGGTCTTGATGATGGCAGAATATTGAGTTGGGTAGGGAGAGGGGACTTTAAAGGCACAATGATAGATCAATAATGTTTAATATTTCTGAAAATTATAATAACCTAAGGGTGTAGTGTACAACGGAAAATAGTACACGTGGACCTGGCCAAGGTCCGGGTCAAACTCGAATCCGATTCGGAATCAGATCGTGGTCAACGGTCCGGTTAATAGGGTCAACGGGTTTGACCCGGACCCGCGACCGGACCGCCTCTCGATTTTTTAAAAAACTGAACCGGAAAACAAAAAAACCGGCATTTAAAAAAAAAAAAATTTTGGCCGAAAGACGGGCATGTCGCCACCGACACGCCGTGTCGCTTTTCCGATTACGACACGGGCGTATCGCGACGCGTGTCCGTGTCGCCTGGCCGGCGTGTTGCTCTGTCCGTCACGACGCGGGCGTGTCGCTGACCGGCGTGTTGCTCTCTGTCATCACGACGCAGGCGATCCAAACGACACGGGCTTTGGACATATAGAAGACGCGTGCGTGTCGACCAGTGGTCGCTTTTTTTTTAAAGAAGGCCGAGGCCGTCGTCCGCCGGCCGGCCGACCCGTCAGTCGGCCGGCCGACCAGTCCGGTCGTAGTTGCCACAACAACCACGAAATCATAAGGGTGCGGCGGTGCGAGAAAGGGAAAGAGCATAATGTCACCACCGTCAGAGTTCGAGTTCGAGCAAGGCGTAATTCACCTCCATTCGATATCGGCACGACTATGATCTTGATATTTCGGTGATGAATTTCAAATACGTCCATCATCATCAAGTCAAGAAAGTAGGAGCAATACATCCAAGACGATGGCGGGTTCTACTGACTACAAACCAACTCGAGTGCCTCGCGATCCGATATCTTCACCAAACATTTCGAAAAAGTAACGCTCCCTTCCGGTGATATGCAAGCAAAATGCAAATATTGTTCGAAATGTTATAAATTTCAACAAGGAGGAGGTTACGGAACTCTTACTCGACACGTGGAGAGAAATCATCCGGTGGAAATTGGTATTGATCGTTCTCAAACTCAAATTCCGACATTCTCTTCCGATCGGGTTGGGAGTAACGAATCTAAACTCTTTAAATTTTTAAACTAGATTTAGAGAAGAAAGCTAAATTTTGTGCAATTGAACAACTTTCTTTTAGTTTTAGTGATAAATTATCTTTTGAAAATTGGCTTTCTACAAGTGCAAATCCTTCTATTAAACGTATCCCAAGAAATACTCTAAAACGTACACTTTTAAAATTAGTCTTAGAACAAAAACAAGAATTGATTAAAGAATTTTCTAATTTAAACAGTAAAATTTCTTTGTGTTCTGATATTTGGGTGATCGTTAGCGAAGTTGTTCATATATGGATATTACTTGTCATTGGATTGATAATAATTGGGACATTCAAAAAGATTGCTAGCATATAGATGTTTTAACGAAACACACGGCCTGAAATATTTCACAACTTATTTTTATTATTTTAGAAGAATATGATGTAACTTCTAAAGTTTTTTCAATTTCTTTTGATAATGCTAGTGCAAATACCTCTAGTATTAGTGAACTTATTGATATATGTAAACCATCAATAGGTGGAAGATTTTTTCATATTAGGTGTACATGTCACATTTTAAATTTGTGTGTTCAAGATGGACTTAAAAATTTAGGATCACATATTCAACCAATTAGGAGTGCAATTCATTATTTATGGACACATCCTCAAGTAATGAAAGAATGGAGAAAATTTTGTAAAATAAATGGCATGAAGCCTAAGCGGTTTACGTGACGTTCCAACTCTGAATTCTACTTATAAATTGTTGTTATCTACTTTTGAATATAAAGATTTATTATGTATGTTTTTCATCAACATGTTCAATCACGTGATATTTATTTGTTTTCAAATCAATGGAATATATGCACTAGTATTTGTGAAATTCTAAAAGTTTTTAGTGATGCTAGTGACTAATTATCGGTGTTTATTATCCAACTTCACATTTAGTTTTAACACATTGTAATATTGCATGTATTTTTAATGAACATATTCAATCAAATGATACTTATTTATCTCAACGATGTATTTATGTAATGAAAGAAAAATGGAAAAATATTTCTTAAATATTCTGAAATATTTTTATGTGCTTTTGTTTTAGATCCTAGACTTAAATTAGATGGTTTTGCAAGATATGTTAGCATTATATTATGAATCTTTAAGCCCTATTAAAGCTGCTCCTAATATTCCTTTGATTTTGTTTAATATTAAAACACATTTACATGATATTTATAATGAATATAACATTAAATATGGTGAACAAATTATTATGGACGTAAACACATCAATCCACTACAACTAGTATTATTACTTCTAAACTCACTAAAGCAATCGATTGTTATTAAGACAACTGACTAAACGTCCACGAGGATCCTCAAGTTCCAGGTCGGGAACTTGAGAATTATTCACTTCTTTTGATTTTAGTGATGCGGATGAAGAAAGCGATATTCTAAAATGGTGGTCATGAAGAACTCAATTATTTCCAATCTTATCTATAATGGCAAAGAAATTCTATTCAAAGAGAACAAGCTTTTTAGTATCGGAGGAAATACATTAGACGAGACGTTCTAGCAAAGGGAAAATTTGGAAGCTTAATGTTTACTCATGATTGGTCAAAAGTCGCAAGTCGAACCCAACATATTAAAAGTGACGAAGAAGACCAAGGCGAAGCAAGGAACATCCTGAACTACTGACGGGAGGAAATACCGAATACGACTGAAATGTATTTGATTTTTTTATTGTAATAGATTTTTTTATTTAAGTCTAAGATGTAATATATTTTGTATTGAGATAATGAAATATTTGATAGAGTTTTTATAAGTTTAATTGTGAATTTTTTTTTTATTTTAATTATTTACATCATTTTTTATTTTTTTTATTTATTTAACTAAGAACCCGGACCGGACCGGACCGGACCGACCGACCTGACCGGACCGGACCCGAGGCGAACCGTGGTTCCATGACCCGGACCGTAACCGGCCACGAGCGGGCCGGTTAAGGGTCGGTATTTTGTCAATCCGGACCCAACAGTTTCGACCCGGACCCGGACCGAACCCGGACCGCGGCCAGGTCTAAGTACACGTGTCTACTTCCTTCCCTAAGAAATAATCAAGAAGAAGGCTACTGATTAAGTTTCCTCCAAGCCTTTTAAGCTAAGGGAATCACATAAGAATAAACTTATCAGCCGTTTTCATTACCTACTGCTTAATTTATTCAGAGCTTTGATGTGAAATCGTGCAGCTCTTCTTCCATTTGTTGCTACGGTCTCTTAATTTCACTCTCTCGCTGAACCACCCCACTTCTCCATGCGTTCCTGAGCAACTGCAGCCTGTAGATTAAACAATCAAACCGAGATGAAATTTAGAGACGGTTAAACACAATAATTGAAAAGAGAGTAATACTATCAGAAAACCATGGAGTTTTAGTTAGGATAATAGAAACCATACAGTTTAAGTGACGTAACAATGTTAAAAATAATTATGAGATAAAAATTCTGGATGATATTTCGAATCTGGAGAACATTTTAAGAAAGCAACATCTGCCTCCTTATAAACTTGGGACTTAAAATGGAATTTTCCCACAAAATGGAAAAGTTTGACCAACATCTCACCTCCTTATCCCAATCGCATTTGATGGTAATTATGGCTAAAATCAGCGTCTGTATTGCAGTTCCGCCAATCATTCCTCCCCATATGCCCTGCATTTGCCTTCTTGTTAGTAAGATACATTAGAAGGTTTCTGTTGGCTTTTTTAGATCATCTTATTGATGTTTGGTGCAAACGACTTGAACTGCTAGATTGAAAAACCGTACTCTCTTCCTCAGGTGTGCAAATTTAAGCCTTGTAATGTACATACAATTCAAAAGGATGATGCATATGGAAAAAGATACAGACCAGGACACCAAGATTGAAAATCCATCCCATCACAACCCCAGCAGGGATCCCAACCAGGTAGTATGTTCCTATATTAACGTAGGCCACAAGGGATTGCCATCCTGACCCAACAGCAACACCTGCAAAAGATGCAATCGAGTAAGAATCAACAACACGCCGCATAATGTTTTCAGATGTCTTTTTTTTTAAATGAGAGCTGAAGTGACGAGAAATGATACCAAAGGATTGTGCTATCTTAGAAATGGCATTAATCTTACAAAGGAAGAAAATAGTATCTTATAACTGGTGCACCAGTAATTCTAATCTAGCAAATAGAGATGAATGAATTAGTTTTCTGTTTGGAAATAAGACTAGCACAAGAACATAGCAGAGGAAGAAGATAACAAGGAAAAAGTAAGAGAATAAAACCACGTTTTATTTCCTAAGAATCACCTATGCTCGTGCATAATATTAAAATAAATGATGTTATTATATGCTAGAATAACCATGTTTCATCATATTATTACAGTATCAAAAATTTAAGCTGCCATAAAAGACCAACGGATGATGCTAGGATGCAAAATTGACAGCAGAAAATACAACTGCTCACCAGAGAGAACTGGTTGTATACTGTTGAGAAAAATTGTTAACGTCAAAAGAACAGACAGCTTATCCACAGCTTTAATGACGACTGAGCTTGATGTGTAGATCAAGGCAAACTTATCACGAAGCACCATGATAAGAACGCAGAAGATTAAACCTATCAAAGAAGAAGTCACCACTGATACAATGGAGGCAAACCTTGCAGCTTTTCCATCACCAGCTCCGAGCTCGTTGGCCACTCTCACTCTAGTGTATCACAACAATGGTTAATGTCAACAAGCATCAACAATTTCGATCGCAATAACAAGCATGGTTTGAAATCTTATTCAATATCAAGTGACATAGCTGAAATTTACCATTTTGATAAATTATGAAAATCAGAATTAGCCGGCACAACAAGCATCGTCAAATACTCGGATCTATATGTTGGATACTCAAATGTTCATATGTGAGTCTAGCACCACAGAATATACTTCTGACCTTTGGTTTTTTTAACTGCACATCGATTCTAACATTACAAGTTTTAACTGCAACTATATCAGGTGAAAAGTAGTCCTCAAGTTAATGTTCATGTTTTGCTGACTATTTGAATAATGAAATCAAACGTAGTAAGTCAAACTACGGGGGTACTCGGTGAAAATTTTGACTGCTCTTTTTGAGATAGCTAACCCATCAGCAAATAATAATGCACAGGGAAACATAGAACCAGACATAGAAAGTATCATGGTTGAGCTAGTGTCTACGTACCCTGTACCAGCAAAGAATGCCAACGGAATCATCAATTCCCAACCATTAATGCTCATGCTATTAACAAAACAGCGAATTAATTTGGGTATAAAATTTTATTCACGTTGAATAAAATAAATTGATTTGCGGGAGCATACCAAACAGAGATGGCATCCACGGCGATCTCTGCATCCTCGAGATCCCCCGTCATCAAGATCAGTATTCTGTAGTACCAGTTCTCCAAGCTGCAGAACGACAAGTACCAAGAAATCAATAATGAGTGCCTTGTGGTCTTATCCTTGTTCTATCATTCCTCAGCAAAGTGCTGTTATCTTGGATCTTGATTAAGCTTTTCAACTTGAAATACTGCACTAAAGTATTGGCAATACCTCGCAGAATTGTCTATCACATGAGTTAATTATCTTGTTCATGCTTGAATACCAAGAGTAATTAAATACCAGAGCATGACCCCGGAGGCGGCCGATAGCTTAACGAACTCCCACAGGTCGGAAAAGGCTTCCATTGAGAATCCATTCCACGTCTCAGGGCAGCCGCCGCACGTCACGTACGCAATGAGGCAGATAATGGCGACCCACCAAGAGAAGTCGAGGGTGAGCACGGTCCCGATGAGGCCAAACTTGAGCTTAGACACGAAGAGCCAAGTCACAAACAGGTGGACCACGAGAGCGAAAGCGGAGACTGCAGCGATGATGGAGTTCTTAAGTTGGCACTGCAAGTATCTTTGGAGGGGGAAGAGGAATGCGAAGGATAAGTGCAGGGGAATGAACCAGATAGACACTTTCCCAGCCTGCTCCGCCAGCTCCGGCGGCTGCCCCACCAGCAAAAGGATCGACGTCGCGAAGAAGTACATGGGGAGCAGGAGAAGCGAAAACACGAAGAGGATGATACATGAGCGCTGCAAGTACACGCCCAACATGTGGTACTGTTTCGCCCCGAAGGCCTGCCCGCACAGGGTTTCCAGGGCACTCGCCATGCCAAGCTGCAGATAGCATCGACAATTCCAAGTTACAAAAATGACTAAAATCCGAATGCAATGCACCAACGACACTTTCATCTCAAAATTTGTGTTAAATTCCTCGATAATTTTATTGCTTGTCATAGTTCTGGAATCATTCTTGTTTTTCCTGTAATTTTGACCTTCCAATTACGAGTTGAGCACAACGTGATCCCGTGATTTAGAAAACAGGTTACACAGTGCTAATCGAAAGCAAAGAGAACCGCTAGTGGAAAGCTGCAAAAGAACGACTGAATCTGAGCGCCAAAAGGCAGCTTTTAGGACTCCCAGTTCCTAATTATAGAAATATTGGAGCATCGAGCGTAATCGAGAGAGAGAAAAAAATAAAACCACAGCGGAAATTAAAAAAAAAAATCAAAAACAAGATGGGCTTCAGAAACAGGGACGGAAGAGGTAAAACAATTGACATTTTTAGCAGGAAAAAATAACCATGAGGCCGAAGTTGAAGCCAACGACGACGGTGTTGGCGATGGACATGGAGGCGAGCTCGAGATCGCCGATGTGGCCGGCGAAGGCTTGGGTGATGACGTTCATGCTGTAGATCACCAAGCGGGCGAAGATTGCGGGGCCAACGATCCTCCACAGTTTCTTGGACTCAACCCAGAACTGCCGCGCCAACCCTAGCTCCTCCCCCTCTCGCTCGCCGCCGAGGAGAGGAACTTTATCGTCAGCGCCGCCGCTCGCCATTACCCTCCCCGTTCTTTCCTTTTTCCCGTCGCGGAGCAACGCCTCCACTCGAAATGACAGGGCAGGGCGTCGGTGGGCAGAAATTAAATGATATTGTTTATTATTTATATCTGGAAATATTTATTCATTTCCTCTTTTGAACTGGAGGGCTATTTGAATTGGACCTAAAAAGCCGAATGGAATTGCTACATTGGTTGTTAAATAATAATAATAATAATAATAAAATATTTGTAGAATGTTAAATCTTATGCATTTTTGTAGTATCATAATTGTCAATATGCTTTTAAAAAAAAATGGAAAGCGTTCGTGCTTTTGTACGTAACTTTGTTATAAAATATATAAATTCATGCCTTTACACCTCATAACATTTCTCACTTTAAAATAAATAAATAATATTTTTTTCTCTGATAATTAAAATCGTTAATTTAGCGGACCTATTTCACTTTTTTTTTTTTTTTTTTTTTTTTTTTTGATTTACATCCTTCGCCTGACTAAGACACTCGCAACCTGCCTCGCCTACTGCCTCCGAAGAGTCTCCACCGGCCCACAAGGGTAAATCAGGAAGACGCGCCACCAAGTCGCCGTGAGGGGTTTAACGCCAATCAGGGTCCGCACCCCACACCAACCCGCTGGTAAACGGGAACCCGCCTCCGCAACCCGCAAGCGAGTGGAAAACGGCGGAATTCCCTCCGCAAGCTGCAGCCGGCAGGGATCGAACCATGGCTTGCTCCAGGGACCCCCCAAGCTCTTACCGACGCGCCATTGCCCTGGGGGCTAGCGGACCTATTTCACGATCATTATAAGAGTGGCCAAGAAACGTAGAGGATATTTGAATCCAAAAAAAACTTTAAATCTTTTTCAAAATCGATCCATATCACTTTTATAAGCACTGTCATATCTTAACCACTACGTCATCCTTATAGGGACAATAATATTTTCTTATTTATGCAAAAGAGAGTTAATAAAGTAATTATTTCATGATAAAAAATGACAATCATCTATGGAATTATCGGACAGATCTGCAAAAGGTTGGAACTCCCAACCTAGGAGTCTCCTACTCGTTCCAAGGGGAATGCAAGGGTTAATCATCGGGCGCCTAATCGGACGCTGACTTCGCATGGGCCGAGCCTATGGCCTTCGACGGCTAGTACCAAGCAGAGAGAGGAGCTCTACTACGATCGAGGGAGGATTTTAACTCGCCACACCTAGGATCGAACTCGCCTCATCGACTATTATTATCGGACAAATCGATCCATGATAAAATAGATCTTGTAAATTCCATTTAAAAGAAATAAGAGTTTAATTAAAAATATTATTTTCTATTATTAATTGAGTTTATTACAATAAATACAGAGACAAACTAAAAATATATCACGAAAGAGAACTTTCAACCTCCAACTCGAAGACCAATTCAAACTCATCGCGTGTCAATCAATCTTGATCCATAATCCGTATGAATTGATCCATTTAAATTCATATGATAATTTAATAAAATTTTAATCTAATTCATTTAAATTATTTAATGGAACAAATCAATGAATTGATCTATTTAAATTCATATGATAATTTAATAAAATTTCAATCTAATGCATTTAAATTATTTAATGGAGCAAATCAATCCGATGAATCCAATTTAAATTGACAACTCTAATCACAATTCATTTGGAGTGAAGTTCTCGCCTATTGAACATAACAATATAAAAAAGGAAAATAAATTAGAGATTAAGCCAGGATTTAAACATCCACGATAAAAGCAAATACAATATTTAAAATTAACGTTGACACTTTCTAATAAGCACATTAAGCATCCAGAGGTTAATTGCCGAAGAATTCATCATTTGAACTATCAATAATTCTTGCTTTTTATTTGTTAATTAAGATCCACATAAACCCCTCCATGAATCCATGATAAAGACGGCGGTAGAGGACCATTAATACGACTTTAATACGACAAACCCCTCCATGATAGAGACGATGGTAAAGGACCCAAAAAGGAGCATCAACAACCCTACTGTCATTAACTCTCCTAATAGACCAGTTTTAATGCAAACACATAGAAATACTTTTAATTAAATGCTTTCGCACCGATTGTGGATCTACCACATAAGCATGTAAATTAATAAGAAATGAGCTACAAAATTTTTCGCCCATAACTCCTCTAATTCCACTGTTGTGTTCATGCTTTCTTACTCTTTAAGGCATCAAATTATACAGCAGACGTCGCTCCTAAACACATTTAATCACATGTCACAAGTTTATTAAAGCTGCAGACCAATTCAATAAACTAATACACAGAAATAGAAAAAGTTGAGACGTAATAAATTACAATTTACACAACAAATCTATGAAAAAATCTGCTGAATGACGGTATCGGCATTCCCGTTATACTGCATTAGAAGATGAATTGCATCTGCCCGGGCCAGAGCCAGGAATTCCTGCGGACATCAAGGAATTATATCAGAGTTATTGAGAAAGAAAAAAAAAAAACAGAGGCAGAAGCAACACATAAATCAAGATCCATCCGTCAACAGAATACAACTGCAAACATGTTTCTTCAGTGGAATCCATTGTTTTCTCGAAGAAAATGCCTGTATCCTCTTGGAATTAGAGGGTAACGAAAACAAATTTATAGTTTTAATATTCCCTTGTAAAAGTTTAACGGAAGAGTATTATTCCTACATTCAAAACATATAAATATGAAATAAACTAGCTAACAGATAAAAAACACCAGAAGCACAGCGACCAGAAAAGTTCAGTGATATCGAATAATTTCAGTAAAATAGTGTAGAACATTATCTGTATTTCTGACAGCTTAATTTCACCTACATGATTCTAGGCATTTTATTTTCAATTGATGTAACAAATTTTAGATGAACATCATTATTCATGATGAAAGTAAGGTGGTCATTCCCTTATCCACTTTGCGGGAGTTTTACGCGAACTATGTTCGCTCTATCAATCAGAGTAGGATAGGAACTATCAGAAATTGGATAAGACGAAGAACAAATAAAAGTATCCTACATAATTGTGTGCATGCAAGAAGATAAGTGCAGTATTTCCCAAGTAAGACTTACCATAACTTTAAGTATGGCATTTTCATCACAAACATTTTCACCAGGTGATACTTGAGGGCTGCTACCATCTTCCAGAATTTTGCTATTAGAACATATAGTCATTTGAGAAGATCCATTTGTATCGTCTGCAGATGCCTTGGCAGCAGGATTACTGAGTAATGGATACTCAATTTCTTTCAGTTGATCTATTTTCAGGAACTGCTCAAATCTGTCTTTGCACATCTGAAGCTTAAACCACTCGTTATGTGTATGAAGTGTTGCCCTCGCTATTTTCATTAGTTGTGGTTCTTGAATGCCAAGCTTCCAACCCATTGCAACCTGTCCGAATAGAAAGAAGGCATTAATTGGCACGACAGTTTTATATAATGCAGACATGCTAACTACATATTCTGGATGTAACGAACATTAATCTAGAATACAACAAATTGACTCAACCCTGTTATCAAAACAACTTTCATGCATTAAATAAATAATAACTATTACTAGGGAAGAGAATAAATTGTCAAGGACGATTCAATCAAACTGTTTCCCTCTTTTATTACTAGCCAATCAGTTTAATGAATGTGGCATAACAATTATGACCAATCAACAAGCATGGTTAACAAATACACACTGATAAAAAAAAAAGTACCTTTTGCTTGAATCAAGGAAACAATAAGAATTCACCTGCAGAGATGTTGCAAGGATAGGCAATGGTACAGCTTTTGTAAGAACTTCTTCACAAGGCTTAAGTAGACATGTTAATGTTTCCTTCAAAGGTTTCAGCAGATCTTCATTTTTTGTAGCTAAAGGAGCTAAATGAGTGCGTGCTACCATAAGAGCCTTCTCATGATCACCGCTATTGACTAGAGAGAGAAACTCAAACTGAAAACATTGCATAGATTAGAGTGATTCTAATCATTTGAACAACACTGGCAAACCACAGTTTATCAAAGATAACAATATAGGATAGTTACCTGTTTTAGCTGGAAAAGTAGATGAGGATTTTGAATAAAGAAGTCTGGATCAATCACATTTATTTCTTCAACAACTTTTGCAGTCATCCCCTTGCAAGTCAGATCCCTCATCTCTAAAATAATATCATATTTATTCTCTACAAGTTTCATACTTTCAAATAAATGTTCTGATACCTAAATAAGAGAACAAAATAATCAATCTATAAATACTGGACTTCAATCAGGGAAAAAACAAAATCAATCTTACATGACCCTCGTGGACAATATCCTCCAAACGACCGACTGGCACATGTGAAATTCCCTGGGTAGGCATCTCCAGCAGAGATGAACATAGAGTATACTCTTGTTCTTCAACCCGTCCTCTCCATTTTTTCTGTCTTTTTTGTCCTGTTGCATAATTTCTGCTGCTCCTAGATCTTCTACAAGAAGTCTCTTGATGAATAACATCACTGGTGCTGCAGTTTTCATTATTGTCAACCACTTCACACGCAAATCTTATTTCACCAATGCTTGTTGAATCAGCATAAGATTCTGGAACACCTTCAGCATCAGCATTGTCCACAGAAGTTTCACTATCAGAGAATTTACTGCTAGTGCATTCTATGTTTGACGAAGAGCAATCTCTTGATGAATTATTTTCTCGTTCTGATACTATAACAAAAGATGTTAGGGAAATGTGACAAGCACAAGGATTTAATTACTGTACTGGAGACTAAACTCATTGGCAACCACATTATACCTGGTGGAGAATGAGAAGCACCATCTATAATGCCCCTATAAATACAATACTCATGAAGAAGCTTGTCGAGAATCGAAAGATCCAGTTTCATTCGGCATAGTTCATTCTGCAACAATTCAAAGAAGAGGAAATAATGGATTTCCACTGAATAAGTTAGCACGAAATAATGGATTTGATTCACTAAATTTGGATGAAATAATGATGCTGATACATTCTACCATTAGGAGTATATAATGCAATGGCAAATCCACCTTGCTCGCATATCTCCTTTATTGTTAAGATCTACCTTTTCCCTATTTCCACAGCTTGGTCATTTAAGTGGATAACACACGAATATTTAAGAATTACCAATGTCCGCTCCTCACCCCTCCCTTATCCAGCTCGTTATTTCCCCCTTTCAATGTCTTCTCCCTCCTCTCTTCCTCTTCTTCCATTATCTCCTCTTTCCTCTTGTCTCTTCTTCCTCCTTACTAGGTCCTAATTCTCCTCCCCTCTTTTCTCTATTCACAGGAAAGTACACTTCAATTTGCTATAATTTTGCAGCTATTATCTTTGGCAAACTGATTTGCTTTTCTATATAAGCTGATTAATTACAGAAAACTGATGGTCTCTCATGTGTCTCTAAGTGAATAAATTGTGTCTGCATATTTGCACAAGTTGCTGATGTTAATATAAACATAATTTGCTTACCGAAACAGGTTTATTAATATTCCTCTGAATAAAAACATCGATATGCTACACTTGGTTGTTTTTCATTTAGATGCTACCAACGTGAAACATTTGTCATTGGTCTATGACTTTAGTGAGTTTAATTTGAGTAGGTTTTTTGCTCTTAAAATCCTACTTTCAGATACTATGGCCTGAGTTTAGACCCCTCAATGGCTCCTTCCCGAAATCGTGAGTTCACAATCTAGTAATGAACTATGTTGCTCGCTCAAATTGTGGCATCCTCTAAATTGCATCCTCCTCCTAATGGACTTGAGACCCACAGCAAGCATTGAGGGGTATAAATTATTGTGTCAAACCTAACCACTACACCACCTATTGCCATCATCTAAACACTTCTGCACAAGCTTTGATGTAAGGAGTCCTTATGGTAGGTAGCCATAATTTTCCTTATTCCTTGTAATCCTCTTATGCTTGAAGTGTCAATGGTCATCAACCTGCCAACTAAACTCCCTTTTTCATACAGGGATTTATTAGCTGAAGAGAGGTGTCTAGACCAGTAACATACATAAGCATATTGTGAATTGGAAATGTATCATACTTATACTAGGTCATTTACAATACCATAATTCAAGAAAAGACAATCCTTGGTAAGCATAAGAAAGTTATTTAAGAACTCAACGGTCATATTTTATATATGCAGGTATATAATTCCAGCTTTTAGGTGTTAAGTGCAAATGAATTTGACTATTGGAAGTTCATGAAGATGCAACAAAAGCTAGACAATGATGAACTAAATAGTTTTTTTAATGTGTCATTAGAGAAGAACCTGAAATGCATGAAACAGATCTCCTTTAGCCATCCTTAAGCTATCAATTGCTCCTTGTCTTGTCAACTCCACAGCATGTGCTAGGGCTTGAACATCAACCTGAATGTTTAAACTCAATACATGAATCTAGTCAAATAAAATCTTGAAAAGACAATTAATAATCAAGTCAGTTACTAACTTCATCAAAAGGAGGTGCCTCATACACAGTATCCTGCGGTGTTGCATGAGGATCCCTGCCCTCAAGCAATAATTTTTCTGTCAGATCCAAGATAGGCGATGAAACACCTTGACGGCGGCAAAACACTTTATGGATGCTGCATAAAGCAATTATAAGGTCACAAAAGCAGTTAGAAGTTAACAAACGCAAGCATGTATTTTTAGAAAATGTAAAACAGAGGGAAAAATTGCATACCTTATTAGGTATTTTAATGTCAGAGAAAAAATTGGATCATAGGCATGCAAATGAGCTCTTAATATGGAAGTTATGAATCCAGCAAGATCCAATCGTCTTCTTTCAGACCACTGATTCACATGAGACATTATTATTTTTTTTCAGAACCTCAATCTTACAATTCTACAATTGGATTCATAGGCAAACAGCAAAAACCTACTTGAAATTTTCAATTATGTTACTACTACAAGACATTTCAACAATAGAGGAAACACTTTACTGTTTAGAGCATATAAAACCCATCTACCTGCAAATTTGTATCCTCCATATTTAAATTATGATCAACATACAAAATGTCAAAACTCAAAACTTCATTTTATAAAACAAATAAAGGAGGAATTAATTAGATTTCAGAACATAACCTCTTATGACCATGGACTGTCAAAATTAGAAACACCACAAGTTCCAACAGTTATGCACTCAATATAAAAAAAATAAGCGACGAGCTTTTTATAGAATAGGAAGGCAAACATCAAGAGCTTCCACAAAGAATGTTTTACAAAAGAGAAACCCATATATATCTACATGTATAAGTCTGAACAGGAAATAAGCTGCCAGTTGCATATATCAAGGAGAACTTGTGTCAATACCTCATAGGCCACAGGAGAGCTTGGGTCATCCTTGTCAAATATTAATGCCAAAAGCAAATGTTTGAACTCCTCATAAGCTTCCTTTACATAGGAAAAAACTGTCAGAACTTAAAAAGAAGAGTGAATAAAAAAGGATGTCTCATCATGAAAAATATTGGTTAAATTTTAGTTAAAAAATAATAATAGGTCATAACAAAGACAAATAAATTGTAGCAAAACTAAAAAAAAAATCTAATAATTTTATTACACAAGCTACTGATTTACAACTAAGACACTTCCTTCTGCACATGAATCAAAATCATGATAACATGAAAAAAAAAATTGTATAAGATGATAGTTATATCTAAAAATTTCAGTACAATAGCCGAGATAAGCTCAAGCTTTAATTTATAGTCAGTCACTTGCCAACTGGATTCCTGATTTACCTCCTCCACCGGTAGGAGCAGCCGGAGGGAGCTGCTAATGTGGCGGTTGCATATTTTTTTTATTATTTATAGTCCGTCTATACATTTGTGTCAGCCATAGCTAGTCCAATAGCAGCCATGATACTATGCATCTTAAATGGTAACTTGAATCCTGAAAATCCTGTGAATACAAGTAGAATGAGCTCATTGAACTTTGCAGAGACAGTCTAGTTCTATACAGCCTAGAGAGGTAGAGGGCTACTAGGTATATGGAATCCGATACTCCAGTGTACAAATAGAATGTGCTTATTGCAATCTAAATCTTCACAGACAGCTCAAGCTAATTAGGTGGAGAAGCTACTTGTTCTGCATTCTATGTTTAGTTTGTGAAATCTTCAAACGAAATTTTCTCAAGCATTCTAGCTTGGCAGCCATGTGGCTGCAATTCCAATACACGCAACAAAAAACGAAGGGACATCAACGAAATGCCGCAGGTCGAAGCAAGGAAAATATCCCAACACGCAAGCAAGAGCAACGCGAGTTGTAAATTTCCTATACCCAGCCAAAACCAACCAACCATAATATTCCTGTCCTATTATTCGTCAAAGGAATCAGAGGCCAAAATGTTAAAGGAAGCAGAACCAAATAACAAATTACTTACCGGATACGCATCGAGGGCACGCGGAGCAAGATCGACGCGAAGGCACTGAACAGCCGAATCACGATCCCCCGCCGTCCCACTCCTCAAAAGCTCAATAAATTTCTGCAAAAGAAGCATTTTTTAGGACAAAAGTATTTACCCTCCACGAGAAAATGACTAATTTTCTTTCTAAAAGAGATTCGCCTACTTTAGGCAAGAAAAATTACTTGTTTTTGCAGCCAGAAGAGTATCCGGCGATCGTCAAGGAGCGCGGAGACGTGGAGGCGAAGCAGGTCGATGGCAGCGTCGACTCTGCCGGCCTCGATGGAGCGGCGGATCTGGCGTATTAGCCGGAGGGAGCGGTCGGAGGAAGCGGAGGAGGAGGAACAGGGCGAGGCGGGGGGAGAGGAGAAGGGGTCATCGGGGAAGAGGAGGCGGTCGGATTTGGCGAAATCGACAACGAGGGAGTCGAGCACGTCCCAATTCACCGGCACGGAATCCATCGCTAGCTACGAGGAGAGAGACAGAGAGAGAGAGAGAGAGAGGTGATATTTGAGCTTCCTTACGTCGTCATCTTCTGGGGCCTTCCTTAGCAGCGATAATTGGGAACGATGACGCGGAAGAAGAGGACGACTCTCGATCTTTTATAGCAAAGGCGAACAAAAATACAAAAATACAAAAAAAAAAATAAAACAACTAGAAAAATTTAAAAGAAATGAATTCAACTTTTTTTTTCCTTTTTTTTTCTTCGTTTCAATTGTAGTGAAATTATTATTACTATTATCATTACAATTTCGAAAGAATGCAAGAAACCAATCGATTATTGATACAAAAGAGAATGACAACTCTGCGTTTCAGAAGCCCTGGCAAGTATGTCGCAGCTGCTGTGATTGCACTGACAATTTGTATACAAGACATACCAGTTCCACGTGCTGAATGAATCAGAAGCATAATTTCTTTTTTCTGTGATTTTACGTATAAAACACACCCCAGAAGAGGCAAACCACTTCTAATCTGCTTTCCTTTCTCCTCAGTATCTGCCAAGCTTCTTCCAAGAAAGTTAAAGCGATTGAATGTTAAACCGAAGCAAAAATAATAATAATAATAATAATAATAAAACATGCTTCGCAGAATCGCAGTACTACACTGCTACTGAAGAATATTGGATTTTCGCATGCACAATATTTTAGTGGAAGCGTAATACTGCAACATGTGCTTTATGATACACTGCAATCCGAAATCCCAATATATTCAAAAGCCAATCAGGTCTACAGGATATACCACCGGCTGCTATGTTCATGTGTATCGTCGATCTTTCAACAAGCCAACTAGCCATAGGATTAAATAGGCGTGGGAAAGGACAAAAATGGAGGTGCATCATCTTCGATATGCCATTGAAATTTTGTTCATTCAGTTTCATCTCCATAATTTGGACAGCGCTTGGTAATCAGAAGGTACCAGGCTAACAAGAGGCAGCGGCACATCCAGATTTCCTTTTCTTTTCCTCTTTTTTTTTTTTGGTCAGAATATATAGCAGGCAAAGTAATTCCTCAGTTGCTCTCACTTGACTCCGAAGGCGAAGGATAACTTTGGACGAGACTTGTTCTTGCCTAGTAGCTTCATCTGGTTTGCTTTTTCTTCTTTCTCCTCCATCTTCTTTCTTCGCATTGCTTCTTCCTTTTCTTTCTGTATTCGTTCCAGCTCCAGATACCGCTCCAACTCTTTTTGTTGCTGCTCCAAAGCTTCTTTCCTTTGAGCCTCTTCCACTTTTCGCCGATTTTCCTCGAGCATCTTCTCCAGCTCCTCCCTCTCTCTCCGTTCTCGTTCCTGCAAGGAGGCCAGTGGGGCAAAGCACATGAACAATGCAGTGAATCAAGTAGTTCATTTCTTACCATTGGCTAGCGATTTCAATAGATACTTTATGTTTGTCTGTCAATAAGAAAGCATATTTTGCAGGACAGACGGTTTATACATACACAAATGATCAAAAATGACTATACTGACCGCTTTCTTCCTTGCCTCAATGAGAGCTGCTTCCTTTTCTTTCTCGAGTTGAGCTGCAACCTCAACGGCTAACTTTTTACGGCCTTCTTCAATTCGTCTTTGTATCTCAAGCTTGATATCCTCAGAGTTTAGAAACTCCTCGACCTTCTTTTTGATAGCTTCCTCAATCCGCAAAGCAGTTTCTTCTTCTATGAGTTTCAGTTCTGCTTCCTTTTGTCGCCTGTCAGTGGAATCAGGATGTCAACGAGAGAACTGTCCTCGAATAAAGCAAGAAAATGTTAAGTCTGGGGATATTCTCATAAGCCAGATGAACAGCCTTGAACTAGATCACTGAACGGCATGATGAGCTACATTAATCATGACTTGCCAAGCCTTCCTTAAATACAAGATTATGTTTTTTAGGCATACCTCTAAAGATTCCAGATCCAAACAAATGAATTATCAAACTGGTGAACAGTAGATAAAGCAGGCACCAATTGCATCATCAAATATAACAAGTGGAACTATACCAGTAGCTTCCTTCAGAATAGCCTGTGGAAGAAAATGTCAAGTAACTTGTGCAGGTTTAAAACTAGTCACTTAAACACAACAATTTCTCCATCGTTAATACACAGCCGCCGCACTATACAAGTTCTCAATTTGCAACCATGGGAGGCAGAGACAGTGCAATTTCCCATTCTTTTATTTCTTTTTCATTTTTTTTTTCACTTGGAAGTGCAGGGAAAATTATAAGTGCTTTTCAAAATCCAACGAGCAAACAAATAACAAATGCCACTGACTGCACTGTTTTTAAACCGGGACCTGCCACTAGGTTGATCAGGGCGTTAGCTCCCAAGTTCAGGAAATCCGAACTGAAAATAAAAAAGAAAAATTAAAACCATGTCAGCTGATCCTTCCTCAACCATATTTAAGTGATCTATGACTGCTATAGGGCTCCAAATTACTGAATTCTCGGTTGGCTTAGACAAGCAAGCCAGTCCAGTCCTTCCAAAGAACACTAACTGAAAGTGAAGTAGCTTCATAAATTCAGGAGCCTAGTGAAACTTTAGTTCTCAACTGCTTTTAAGGAATGAGTGTCAAATCGTGCAAATCAAGAAGAATTGCAACTAAACTAAAGCCTCAAGATCCTACCCAGAGTAGAGGATAAACTCTTACCGTTTCTTCTCCTCTTCCAGTCTTTGTCTTTCATGCAAATCAAGACTAGGGCTTTCAGACTTGCTTATGGCCGAATTTGATATGCTCTTACTCCTCTGCCTTGCGTGCCTTCTTGGTGGTGGAGATCGACTAACTCTTCTTTGAGGACTTGGAGAAGGAGAACGACTTCTTCTACAAATAGAGAGACGATTTCAGACAATTACATGGGTGATATTTAGAAACGCTCAACATGATACAAGTTGCTACCTTAGCTATAGTTAGGAAAAACCATTATTCTCCAGACCTGAACTTAACCAAAAATATATAAAACCAGGCAAATGAACACTCAGGGGAATTGATGCAGATCACCTGTAAGAATAGGGGGATCGGCTGCGATCCCTTCTGCTCCTCCTGCTGCTGTACCGAGGAGAAGGAGAGCGCCTTCTCCTATAAGAAGGAGATCTAGATACCATCCGAGGCATTTTTTTTTTATACGAGCTTAATCGATCTAGCAAGAAAAGATCCAATTCAAAATAAATAAAGGACAAAAACAAACTTCTCAGGCAACAATAATCCCATACACAATCAAAGTGAAAAACGACATATTGAACAGATATGTCACTTAGACTCGTATCAACCAAAAAATCTTATCTTTACCAAAAACAATAGCCTCCGATTGTCGATATTCTCATCCAAGAACCGGAAGAAAAGGCCTATGGCCGAAAGAAACCAAAATCAGTTGCCGCTTGCCACCAAGGAAAAGAGAAAGTGATTGTCATAGGACATAGAAGGGATTACCGAAGCCAAACGAGGCAATTGCCAGAAGCAATTTGGAGGCGGAGAACCAAGGGAGATAAAGATCGAAGCAGCCGATTGGAGGCAGTCCACGAGATCGGAGTTGGAAAATGAAATTAGGGATTTGGAGGCGAAGAAAAATAAAAATGGCGGAAGTACCAAACCGGCCGAGAGGATCGGCCCGTTTAAATCTATGTCGGCCCAATAAATCAGTGGAGGGGACCATTGGGAAACTTGTAGGAAGAAAAAAAAAGTTGAAACCCGTATTAACGGTTATTCTCAATTGTTTTTAATCGAAGAAAAAAATAAATTAAAGGAATACAAATATTGACCATCTCAGTAGATTTGAGCATTAACTTCGATTTGAAGAAGAGTTCACAAATATACTATAGTTAGGGATCGACTCAAGAATTTTTTGTTATAGTTATCTGCATTTACACCCTACCACTGCTAGAGGTTCTAGGCTAAAGTTCAATTTTTTTTTTTTACTTTACAAATATTATGTTCTGAATTAGAGTCTATTGATAAACTCAATTATAGCCCACACCAAAATTAGTATTCTAATTAAATTCTAATTTTTAGATCCGTCTGCACTGCACCATAGTCCGAGGTCTAAGGGTTTAAGAAAACAAGTTGAGATGCAATTGTCTCACGTTGAAAATTAATCATATTTTCACTAAAATATGATTGAGTGTTAAAATTATTTATATAATTTTTTTAAATTACATCATGAGTTCCAAATAATCATTAAAAAAATCACTTTCATTAGCACACTCATTTTTATTTTTATTTGTAGATTTTTTGTTCTCGTGAAGCTTAATTCAAAACATTAAATAAATTTATAATCCGTGTAAAGTATATTATGGTTCTAAATAGCTACAAATATATCATTTATTTTAGTCAACTATTTTCTTAGATTTTTTTTTTTTTTAATTTAGAAGTGCTAGAGGATTAAAGATACTTTCATCAAGAAGAGTCTTAAAAGGGTTTTAGGACAGAAAAGTGTCAACTAGGCTCGAGAATAGCTCGAGTATACTTTTCCCTTATTTCTATTAGATCATATTTATTTCAACTTTCGACTGCTTAAATTGTACTAGTCTCGACCAAAGATTTTATTTTTATCATCGATTTTTTTTATTAATAATTATATAATTTCTAATTAACATAAATTAAACTAAATTATAATCGGTTATTATTTTCATGGTCAACAATTATGCCGATTATCTTTTAGGTAAGTTCATGCACATGATACAATTATAGCTCACACCAACATTGAGCCTATAAAATTAAAAAACAAATAAACAAAAACTCTATTACATCATTGAACACTAAAGATCCTATATTTAAATATAAATTATTTTTTTTATACCATTGAAAATCATGTAATTAAAGTATAAATAATTAAATTTTATACGAAATTGTAAATTATTTGCTAGGACTTTACTGAAGATTTATGAATTATTTTCTGAATAATCTACTACTTTAATCTATTTATTTGCTCTTCTGCGCCATCAATTCGGCACCGTGTTGTTCGATCAAATTTCGATAGTAATATAATCAAAATTCAATTGTGATCCGATTGAATTATAGTTGTCAGTTAATCGCGACATCAGTATCATCGAGACCGCAATTAAATACAATTCAATCAGATTCTAATCGAAATTCAATCACGATCAAATGGTGCCCGACTGGATTCGGGAATTAGGTATAGTATGGATAACGATTGACGGTGAAAATCACAAAAGCAAAGATATTGTACATTTTCAATTACTGTACATTCTGCACGATCGAACAATAATATATATATATATATATATATATATATATATATATATATATATATATATATATATATATATATATATATATATATATATATATATATAAAACTCGTGTATGCCCGAGCACACACAATAACGAAGAATACAAAATGTTCATTGCTACGGAACGATCGAAATTCGAGTGTGGTCCGATTGACATCGGAGTCATATTGGATCGCGATCGAATTCCGACCGAATCGGAATCAAAATCCACTGTGATTGTAGCCGCCAACAGCCACAACATTAACAATCGCAATCGCAATCGATTCCAACTACGATTCGATCAGAATCCGACCGCGATCAGGTCGGACTCCGATGTCAATCGAATTCCAACTATATCACGATCAAAATCGATTGTAATTACGACTATTAACAGTTACAATATTGACAATCACAATTCGACTGAATTCCAACTCAATATGATCACGGTTCATCAAGTAAAAAATATTATATATTTATGCATCTTCGTGCGAAATTGAATTATGCGCAGCAATGCAACAACGTTGAAGAGGCATTGGGGTCAGCTACCTCCAGTCAACTGATATATTTCAGAATATCTGTTTATTGAAACAGGCCATGTCAATTTGCAGAGCCATTGGGGTCAGCTACTTCCAGTCAAACTGAGCTTCCTCTTACAAATATTATTTAAAAGATATCCTAAGGAAAAAAAATGAAAAAAAAATGAAAAAAAAAAAAAAAAGCAAAGGAAGAAGAAGACAAGGATGATACAAGACTGGAAGGTGTTGAAAAAGGAAAAGAAGTGGGAAAACAAAAAATTGAAATGAAATCAAATAAAATAAAATAAAAAGTTTAACCAAGCATTCCATGTGGCTTTGGTACAATGAGAACCCATTCCGCAAAGTTGGAAGGTACGAGCCTTAGAATATCAGTGCACATTGGTTTGCATTCCAATGACCCTAATAAAGGTGTTCGATCAAAAGCATTAGCAGAGTTTGTGTTGGACAGGCTCAATAAAAAAGATGGCTTTTTTTTTTTTATTATTTGTTTTAATCTAATATTTAAATTTCATAAAATTAAAGAGTGTTCCTCCTAAATTTAGAATATAATTTATAAGCCATCTCTTATTCCTCCAGAAGGTGAAAGAGGCAGCAAGCAGCTCCAGCTAATGACTACATGTTAGCTTGCTGCACAATGCATGCACCTTTCCAACCACACAACTGGGCTCCGCCACGCCCTGACAGAATCCTATGCATCCTCCTCCTCCTCCTCCTCCACCACCACCACTGCCAATGTGAAACTGGAAGCTGCCTCCTTTCTTCGCTGCTTCGTTATTCAAAGCCCTTGCATGGATTGAAATGAATGACCATCATGCCAAGAAGTGCATTTAATGTTTTCAGAAACGGACAGAGGCGAGTGACAAACCAGATTGTCGACTGGCTCAAATCTCACCGATAGTACCGCTCGCGTTGATTGCATTCGTCTGGAATTGGATGTGATTCAATGAGAAAGGGAGGGGAGGTCGCCGGCCACTTCTTCCGTGGCATGGTCTTTCTGAAAGAGCAGCAAGATCTGCCAAAAACAATCCACCCAGCAATGCAATGAGTATGTGTTTTACTTGAAAGGAAAACAACAGAGTTTCAGTTATTCTTTTCCCTCCCAAGTAGATCACAGAGCAAACAAGAGGATCGCTGGATTAACCATGTTCTAGATTTCCAGCTAAGACCGAAGGTCTTTTGCAAATACCAGCTGACTTGTTCAGTGAGATTGATTGTTGCTCAAGTCAAAAATCCTTGGTTCCTGCAACATAAATAAATAAACTAACCTGGAGTCTGTGCCCATGGAATCATATGTGGCCAGCTTCTTATATGAGGCTTTTTGTGGTTGGTTTCCACACCTTTGCAAGGAAACCATCTACGCATGTGTCATCTATAAATTTGCCAGTTGCCAACCTTCTTCTCGCCTTCTAACCAGTAACACACCGAGAGCATTAGAGAAACCAGAAGGAGAATAAGCCTATCTATCAGACTATCACCATCATATTTCCATGGGGAAGAGTAGTTCAGTTCGCTCCCAAAGCTCCAGTCACTGCCCAAGCATAAGCAGTAGCACGAAGAGGCAGTACAAGGGGGTGAGGAGGAGGAGCTGGGGATCCTGGGTCTCAGAGATCAGAGCACCACATCAGAAGACCAGGATATGGCTTGGTTCTTATTCCACACCGGAGGCTGCGGCGAGGGCTTATGATGCAGCTCTTCTCTGTGTCAGAGGCTCATCGGCCACTCTGAACTTCCCGGCCTCCCTCCCCCCTCACCACCTTCCTGCCACTGTCATGTCGCCGAAGTCTATTCAAAGAGTTGCTGCTGCAGCAGCTGCTGCCAGTGCTAACGTTGCAGATTCAATTTCTTCTGTCGCGATGGCCTTTCCATCGCCGTCACCTCCTCCTACTTCGCCTTCTCGATCACTTGATGCCAATGAAGATCAGCATCCTCTAATGGCAAGCTCAACTACTTCGACCACAAACGAAAAGACGGATGATGAAGCTTATATTGGAGTTGGAACCTTCCAATCACCAAAGTTCACAGATGAGATGATCAGCCAACTAATCTATTCCTGGGAGGAGTGGGAGGAGATTGATGATTTCAACCTGTGGAGCTTCTTCTAGGGAAATACTTGTAGGTTCAGAATTTTCATCATCCAATTTTTGCTTCTATGTCGGGTTATGAACACCAACCACATTGCCTTTAGCTAATCTATCTACTAGATTTCATCTCATAATCTTCTACATGTTGAGATATGAAAAGATAGCAAGCAGCTGTAAAACTTTGTTCTTGATATTTCTGAGTGAAGGGGAAAAAAAAACTAAGTTATCAGGTACTTTTCACATGAAATGAAACTTGAGATAGATCTCTTTCTTGTAAGGAGGTTATGTGCCCTGGAAGTAACAATAAAAGAAATAAATATCAAAAAAGTGTTTCTCAAATATTTTAGGCTCATATCTCTTTTAGCCCATATTTGGATTGAACATCACAGGATCTAAAGTATCAGCAACAAACATGACTTTCAATGTTTGCAGCTTGAATTGACGCGTAGGAATGAACACAAAAACAGAAGATCAGGAGAGTAAAGAAATCAGGGAAAAGAAAGGATCCATTCAAAAAGAAGTCATCTGCGCAGGCACACACACACATACATCCTATCCACACTAACCTTCTGTCCGGAAAGCATGATGTTTTCCACAGGATTTAAAGGCCCGTGCTTTATGCCCCACATATAGCTAGACATGTACTGAAACACGTAGCAAAAAAGGAACCGAGCTAACAATAGCTGTCACCAAACATTTATATCTTATGGTATTTCAGGGAAACCACACAATCTTCTTATAAATCAAGATACTGCAATTTTGCCACTTTCCTCACGCTCTTCTTCCCATCCTATCTTCCAATCCAAGCAAATCAAGTTATATCATTATCTATGCTCATTTGTTAACCAACTAAATTGATTTGTGTTTGCTGCATAACTTATAGCTTGATATCTATGGAGAAGAATGGTTCAAAGTTTGCATATTCCACAGTAGCTATTTAAGAAGAACTACTTTTTCATTTCCCAAAAAAAAAAAGGGTATGCAAAAAGCTAAAATCATTGTAATATGTGAACTGAAGAAAGCTATTAAGTTGCAGACTGTTTTTCCTCCAAACAAAAGTTGAAAACTATGTGCAAGGATGAGAGGTCTGTAAAAGGTGGTCATCAGCCAGCAATCAATATAATAAATTGATCTAGGTAGGGGTAAAGTATATATATACAGCAGAACCTGTTTAAGCAGCATGGATACAAAGATCAATTGATATCTTTAGAGAAATTACAACAAAACGTCATGGATAATTAGTTTTTACCATGCAAGCTAATTTGTATGGGCAAAAATCAAGTCTCAATGAGATTAGTGTGAGAGACCCTAAATTGATGGTTTTAACTTAAAAGGTGCTTAAAAATTTCATTTTTGTCAATGAATCATATTGCAAGCTAATTCTCAAATCAATAGAAAGGTGCCCTTTTCACCATGCAAGACAATTTGCAACTCAGTTAAGTTGTGCATAATTAAGGCGCTAGAGTCTACTTAATGACCATCTTTGAGCGAAAGGAATCCAAATATCTAGTCTATGTTCAGAAATCACACTGCAAATTTATTTATAAATCTACTTATGAGCCATTTTATGCAATTTTAAACCATATAATAGTTTTCCAAATAAGTTTGTAAGGTTACAATTTAAAATTTATGCAACATTAAGATGTGAGAAATTCCAATTTGACTATCTTAGATTAGAAGATAACTCAGAATCTAATTTACTTTTTCACAGATATGTCCAAACTAAATTGTAAACCAGCTGGGTTTAAATTGTGGAGGAAAGTTGAAAAATTAAAGATAAGATAAGATAAAAAAAAAAGTTAGTGGTAAAATGTTGAAAAAAAAAATTTCTCACGAATGAACCAATTAGAGTTTCTTCTTGCTCAAAGATAAGCTTTAAACATAGGAAAGTTTAACTTCATGGGGCGTACAGGCGTCCACGTCTCCTTGTCGTATCCCGGCACCGCCCGGTCAGAAAAATGGAGCTTGCCCAACCTAATCGCCGCCGCGACTGTAGCATCACAGCGTAGTCTCCTCCGATGTGGAAGGGGAGGCGGCAGCGGCAGTAGCAGTCTTGCGCTTTTTCTTAGCCTCCTTATACGCCCTGAGGTGGAAGTCGACGAAGAGGGCGAGGAGCGAGGCGTTGAACGCGGCATTGAAAAGCCAGCCGCGCATCCCCTCGCACCCACCCCCGGTGAAGTGGTACCAGAGGAAGACGCCAGAGACGAGGAAGCTGAAGACGAACTGCGCGATCTGAAGCTCCGTGACGGCCCGCTTCCACTGCGGGGGCCATCGCCAGCCCGCGCTACTGGAAAGGTAGTAGGCGTACATGACGACGTGGACGGATGCGTTTGTCACGAGGGCGACCGGCATCAGGGACTGCGCGCTGGCGAGCCACACGTAGCACATGACGATGACGATGGCGTGGTGGTAGACGTGGAGGAAAGTGAGGCGGCGTCGCTCGGAGAGGAGGATGAGCAGCGTGTCGGCGAGCTCGTAGAGCTTGGAGAGGTAAAATACGTGGGCCCAGAAGAAAAGGGGACCGGATCGGCCGGTGGCGGAAGGGGGGAAGCAGAAGAGCCAGCGGGGGGAGGGGAGGCGGGCGGCGGCGGAGAGGGAGCAGCCAGCGGCCATGGTGGCGGAGAGAAGGAGAAGGAAGAGGTTGTGGGCGAAGGAGAGGCGGCGGAGGAGGGCAGGCGACGGCCGGGGGAGGGGAAGGATTCCGCGGGCGAGGAGGACGAGGGTAAGATAGGAGGCGACGGCGGTGGCGACGAAAGGGATCGAGGCGCCGAAGGTCTCGTTGGGTCTCCATTCGAAGGATTCGATCACCGGGTGCTCCACCAGCCACCGTCGGAGATGAGAGTACATCCACGACACTGCCATGGTTGCCCTTCTTCGCCTTCCTTCGCCTTCTTCCGTGAAACCGCGGAGACCCAGCGATGGATTACCTTTTTATTTTACAAATTGTGCCGGGGAAAAAATTGAAGTAAATTTTCTGAACTCCCCTGACTTTGTAAAATTCCAATAAAACACACCTACTTTTGAAATATTCCCAAGTAATGCCCCTCTTCTAATTTCTTGTATTTTTGAAACCACGAAAACACATTTTATGATACGATCGACTAATTAGGTTTTTATTAGTGGATGAAGTTTAAAGTCATTTGTTTCTGATATGTAGAAGGTTGGAATCGTCAATCTATCGGTCTTCGTCAATCTATTTCATGGTCATTGTGAAGGAAGTAAATCACGAAGAGTTTTATGGACCTTGACGTGATGGTCATCTAAATTCATAAAAGAATTTTAGACTTCCTCCGACATCAACCCCTGTCATTTCTAATGATTATATTGATCAGTGATAGGGAGAAGTAATCTAGGGCTTACATAATAAGATTAATTTAGTCAATAAATATTAGTACATGTGCCCACTCTATATCTCCATAAAAGTGTGTCTTTTGGTGCTCTCCATAAAAGTATGTCATTTGATTTTCCTCTATAAAAAAAAGATGTGTCCCTTCTCTCTATATATAAAGGTAAGGGGGTGACTCTAAGGGGGAGGGGAGGAGAACACTAAACTCTTCTTTTAATTTTCTTCATTTTTCTTCTGTCGTTGATTTGAGTGTCAGAGGGGATATGTTGAGGTCCTTTTCGACTCCCTTCTTACGTGTTTTGAGTCCTCTCAGACTCGAACTACTTGAACTGATCTCCAAAGACGACCGATTTCCTAAGGCGCTAGCGACGACCGACCTTTCGAAGTGTTAGCGACGTTTGACCTCTCAAAGTGCAAACAACACTCGACCTCCTAAACCCTGACTTTATCTGTCGGACCCTCACACTAAAGCTTCGTTGAAGGGCAACCTACGAACATTCGACTTCCGATCTCCTGAAATCACATGTATGCCCGACCTAGTAATGACCTATTGAAGAAGGTCGATCTAGTTAAACTACTACATTGAAGATTGACTTGACCTATACTCATCCGGTTGAAAGTGCTCGATCGTGGGTACTCTATTAAGTCCTTCTATCTCTGGTTCCCAACTGGAACATTTTGGCGGCGTCTATGGGAATATCTGAGTTGGGACGTTGAGATAAAGATGCAACACACTATGATAAAAAAAGGATTTCAAGCAATATTTTCCTACTCCAGAAGGATGGATACAGACGGATAATTTTGACCTCAAATACTCACTCGCCTGCCTCTCTAAGCACCGCCACAGATATTCCGGAGTAGCTCTTCCCAGACTCTTCCCGAGCACCAGCTCGCCTGAACATTTTCCTTTCCAAGCGCCTGCTTCTCAAAGTCATAGAGCTCTTCCCGAAGCATTGCAACTGCTTGCTTGAGCAGAGGAGTACCTCTCCCGCTCATGGAGTGTTCGCCGAGCAGAGGAGTGCTCTTTTGCTCGAGCTTCGTTCACCTGAGCTCTACAGTCGTTTGCTTGAGCTGAAAACCCTGATTGCCTGAGCATCTGTGCTCGAGCTCTGAAGTTGTTCACCCGAGCAAAAGACCCCCTTCACTTGAGCTCTGTAGCCATTCGCCCAATCAGAAAATCTCATTAGCCTGAGCACCCAAGCTCTACAGTCGTTCACCTGAGTTGCAAACCTTGATTGCCTAAGCATCCTCATGGCGAGCTCTGTAGTTGTTCGCCCAAGCAGAAGACCCCGCTTGCCTGAGCTCTGCAGTTGTTCGCTCAAGCAAAAGACCTTGCTCGCTCGAGTATCCGTGCATGAGTTCCAAAGTTGTTCACCCGAGCAGAAGACCTTGCTCGCTCGAGCACCCATGCCTGAGCTCCTTAGTCATTCACCAGAGTAGAATACCTCGTTTGCCCAAGCATGCTTTCACTCAACCTCTCCTTGATGAGCATTGTGTTTTCTTCCTAAGCACTCAGTCACCCGAACACCAAAATGCTCCGCTTATCCCAAAATCTTCTACCCGAGCACTCACTTGCACCGAGCGTCATTTTTTAACTTGAGTTCATGGGTTATCAAATTAAGGACAATTTAATCCCCTCTCTTTTCAATTTATATTATACACTATGGGTCAAATTCATTGCAAGATCAAAATTTTTGGAGGATCGAATTTATTTAGTATTCTCTCTTCGACTCCGCGGATCTTTGAGAGTCGAGAATTGAACTTACTTATTCTCTCCTCGACTTTGTGAATCTTCGGGAGTCGAGCTTACTTATTCTCTCATCGACTCCACGAATCTTCGAGAGTCGAGCTTACTTATTCACTCTTTGACTCCGCGGATCTTCGAGAGTCGAGCTTACTTATTCTCTCCTCGACTATGGGGATTTTCGAGAATCAAAGATCAAGCTTATGTATTCTCTCCTCGACTCTACGGGTATTTGAGAGTCAAGCTTACTTATTCTTTCCTCGACTCTGCGAATCTTCGAGAGTCGAGGATCGAGTTTACTTATTCTCTCCTCGACTCCGTGGATCTTTCCGAGTCGAGTTTCGAGCTTACTTATTCTATCCTTGACTCCACGAATCTTCGGGAGTCGAGGTTCGTGCTTACTTATTCTCATGGACTGAACTTATATTATTCCCTTATCTCGGACAAGGTGTCCATTAATAAAGTCATTAGTTTGACATTGTTTAATCTCTATGGTCTCAGACCGAGGTATCCATTAACAATTTCTCTCTTATTTTGGACCGAGATGTCCATCGATAATTTATCTCTCGTCTTGGATTGAGGTGTTCATCGAAAATTTCTCTCTTGTCTTGGACCGAGATGTCCATCGATATTTTCCCTCTGGTCTCGGACCAAGACATACATCGACAATTTCTCTCTGATCTTCGACCGAGACATCCATCGATATTTTTTCTCTAGTTTCGGACTGAGACATCCATCGACATTTTCCCTTTGGTCTCGGACCAAGGCGTCTATCGACATTTTCCCTCTCGTCTTGGACCGAGGCATCCATCGACAATTTTTCTCTGGTCTCAGATGGAGCATCCATTGACAATTTTCCTCTGGTCTCAAACGGAGCATCCATCGATAATTTTCCTCTGGTCTCAAACCGAGGCATCCATCGATAATTTTTCTCTGGTCTTGGACCGAGGTGTCCATTGACAATTTCCCTTTAGTCTCGAATCGAGGCATCCATTGACATTTTTCCTCTAGTCTCGAACCGAGACATCCATCGACATTTTCCCTCTGGTTTCAGACTGATGCATCCAACGATATTTTCCCTCTAGTCTTGGACCGAGGTGTCCATCGATATTTTTCCTCTAGTCTCGGACCCAGGCATCCATCGACTTTTTCTCTCTGATCTCAGACCGAGGTATTCATTGACATTTTTCCTCTGGTCTCGAACGGAGGTGTCCATCGACTTTTATCCTCTGGCCTCGGATCGAGACATCCATCGATAATTTCCCTTTGGTCTCGAAAGGAGGCGTCCATCGATAATTTCTCTTTGATCTCAAACTGAAACGTTCATCGATAATTTTCTATGGTCTTGGACAGAGACATCCATCGACAATTTTCCTCTGATCTTGGACCGAAACATCCATCGACATTTTTCTCTCTGGTCTCTCTGACCAAGGCATCCATCGACATTCTCCCTTAGTCTCAGACTAAGGCCTCCATTGGCATATTCCCCTATGATCTCGGACCTCTGTGCTCTTAACATTTCCTTAGCCTCGAACTAAGGCAACCTCCTGTATTCTTCGACTTTATTATCTTTAGCTCGGACCTCAGTATCTTTATTATTCCCTTAGTCTTAGATTAAGGCGGCTTCATATATATTATCTCCAGCTCAGGCCTCACCATCCTTAACATTCCTTTAGCCTTGTACTAAGACAACCTTCGGTATTCTTCGGCTTTATTATCTTCAGCTTAGATCTCGGTGTCGTTATTATTCCCTTAGTCTCGTATTAAGGTGACTTTAGATATATTATCTTCAACTCGAGCATCGGCATCCTTAACATTCCCTTAGGCTTGGACTAAGGTGACCTCCGGTATTCTTCGATTTTATTATCTTCAGCTCGGACCTCGGTGTCCTTATTATTCTCTCAGTCTCAGATTAAAGTCGCTTTAGATATATTATCTCCAGCTCGAGCCTTGACATCTTTATTTCTTCCATTAGTCTCAGATTAAGGTATTTTCCGATCTATTATCTCCAGTTAATGTCTCGATGTTATTATTTTCCGTAGTCTCACATTAAAACATCCATCAGAAAATTAACAGTTTGACACTCCCATTTTCCCTTAGTCTCAGACTAAGGTGTCTTCAACATTTAGTTCCTCAACATCTCAATTTTCTTGCCTCGGGTTAAGACCTCTATCAACAACTCAACGCTTGGTCCCATAGTCTCTAACTAAGGCATCCTTCGATATTCTCCATATATCATACCTCGATCTCGGATCAAAACCTCTATCAGACAATTCTCTCTTTGCTCTATCTCGATGCATCATCTCTATTCCAGGGTAATGATTCCATACAAGTTCAATTAGTCGAACTTATACTTTTTTCGAGTAGATTAGCAGTGGATACCTATGATGGAAAGAGGTAATTAGGATCTATGTGGCAAGATTGACTTAGTCAATAAATATTAATACATGTACATTTACATGTGCCCACTCCATACCTCTAGAAAGGTACGTCTCCATAGAAAAGGGACACACCTCGAGATGTGTCCCTTTTCTCCTTATATAAAGGTAAGGAGGCAACTCTCAAGAGGAAGGAGGGGAACATTTTACTCTTTTTTTCATTTTTATTGGATCACTGACTAAGTATCGGAGGGGACACGCTGAAGTCCTCCTTGACCCTCTTCTCACTTGTTTTGAGTCCTCTCATATCCGAACTGCTTAGACCGATTTCCAAAGACGATCAATTTCTCAGGGCACTAAGGATGATCGACCTCCCGAAGTGTTAGCGACGCATCGACCTCCCGAAGTGCAAGCAACACTTGACTCTCAAAGCTTGACTTCATCCGTCGGACCCCCTACTAAAGCTTTGCTGAAGCTTGGCCCGTGGACATCCAACCTCCAATCTTCTAAAATCACACATACGTCCGACCTGACAAAGACATATTGAAGAAGTTTTTAGACCTATGGATTATTACATTGAAGATCAACTTGACTTATACTTAATCAGTCGAAAGTGTTCGACCATAGATACTCTGTTAAGTCTTCTTATCTTTGATTCTCAGTCGGAACAATCAACAAAGACAATTAAATTGTACTTATTGAAGTTGTTATCATATAAGTTCTTGGAGCATTAAGGCTAAACGTTCACACTCAAGTGATTATTCAAAAGATTTTAAGACTGAATTAATGTTGTAACTCAATCTCTCTACTATTTTTTTATTTATATTCTCAAGAAGAATGAGAATAGTATTTAAGTGAAATCCAAAATAATTAATGATACGATAGTGGCAATTCATGTGAGCATTGACGCGATGAATAATTATTTTGTTCCACTTATTCTATCGAATGCGGTCAGTGTCCTGATTTGACGATAAAGTCAAAGGTCAAGAGTGATTTTTTAATTGACTTTTTACAAATGCGAATGATAAAATATTGTTTAGTCATCCTAATGATATTTGATTTATAATCAATGAAATTGTTTATTCATAATTCATTTAAGAAAGACAATGATTACTCTATTTCATTTATTTATACTTTATTTATTTTCAAAATAACATAAATACAATTTGATTTTCTCCTAATTTTTCTTCGAGACACGATTCAATATCAATAATTCAATCAAATATGTTCGAGATTTAAAATGCATTCTTTAAAGAAAAAGATTAGTCTGACAACCCGATAAGAGGACACGTCTGTAAATAATTTTATCCATCTACTCGATAAAAATTTACACCCGATAAAAATTATCCATGTTCAAATCGATCAAGATCCCAACTTCATAAATCTGTCAAAAAAAAAAAAAAAAATAGAAAACTTACTGTGTTTGTATTTATAAAATTTATATATTTTCATAATGATATAATATTATTTATTTTGAATTTAAATTCTTATGATTTTATTTCTAGACTTTATTTAAAAGGTCTCGTATTAATGGAGATATTTTTTTATCTTATAAATACGTGATCTTTTTCATATCTTATTATTGTGAGACTTTAATTATATTCTTCATACTCCCAATAATCCCCTCCTCAAACGAAAGATCACATTGAACCCTCCTCAAATTTATCCGTTCTCGAAGAACTTCCTCTGCTTGATGTCTAATTCTTAACCCACCAGAATTTTCTGTCAACTATCTGGTTCTTCTAATCCAGTTGAACTTCTTGCAAATTGTTCATCCCTTTTTGTCAAACTAAACTTTCTACCAGTTGTTTGGTCCTTCCGACTCAACTGAACTTCCCGTCCAGTGTCTGATTCTCTTGATCCGGACATGAAAGCTTCACTTTTTTCGTTCAAGGTTCATGGCTTGACATAGATCATAACTCTCATATCAATTGTTAATGTCTATAGGATTAACATATCTTTATAATGGTATGATATTGTTCACATTGGATCTAAATTCTTATGGTTTTATTTTTTGGACTTTATTCAAAAGGTGTCATACCAATGAAAATATTTTTTTATTTTATAAATATATAATCTTTTTTATATCTTACCAATGCGGTCAACTGGGTTATCTTAACGGGTAAAAAACTTCATTTCACTCCGTGATAAGTTAAAAGAATTATAGAGAATTGGAGTTTTTAAAATTAAAAATTATGAAAAGAGGTCGATGCATGAACGTGTTCGATTTTTTTGCCAATTTGGCAATGTTTAAACACCATGATATATCTAAATATTCACCCGAACAATTTTGGTCTGGTCGAACCGGAATTTGATTTAGTTGGTTCAGTTTAGAACCATTCTATTCGGTGTCCACCGCGTCGTGGTCTAGTCCTCCGCGCGAACCTATCGAAGCTTTCGCGAGATGGAAGCGCACAGAACGTGGCATCCTCTGCAACGTGGAAGCGCACCGCCCTGGGGACTTGGCGGGAGGAGACATGGCTTGCGTTGAGAATGGTATTCGATTTCTTCCCCTTTCAATCGTTCCGTTTGCTGGGTTCCTTGTTGACATCAGATTAATAGCCGAATTGCAGCAGTCGTCTGTCGAAATTGCGTTCTCTGTTCAGGTATTAGGGTTTTTTTTATCGCGATTCCTGTGCCTTTTGGGCAAATTTGATCTTTAGTATTCCAATCGATCAACGTATATTGCATCCTTCTGTCTTGTTTTCCAAGCGATTTGCTGTTGTAATATCGATTATAAGTCTCGGCTGTTGATTTCAATGTTTAAATAGTTTTATGACTATCGATGAAGCGTATTTCACTGAGAATTTAGGTTAATCTACTACACCCTGCGGTGGAAGAACCATTACTAATAGAGGTTAGGAGGAAAGACGGGAGTTTGGCGTGGTAATGCGGGAGAGACGGTCTATATGAATGACCGCCGACCCCTGTGATAGATTGTTTTTATCCCAATTGTTATTGGGAACGGTTGCAGTGAGGAGTTTGACCTTTGAGACACTGGGAAGGAGGAAAATAGGTAATAGATTTTAAGTGGATTAAATCTTTAGATAGCGAAGTTGAGGAGACTAGCATTCTTCAAACAAAGAATGAACTTAAACAGTAGATCTGCCTTATTTGTTAGGTGACAGGAGAGTAGCATCGGAAATCTCCTATGCCGCTTGGTGTGGCAGTAGCAGAAGAAAAGAGAAGAAAGAGGCACAGGATAAGCTGGTGGATGCATGAGAAGAGGAAGAGAAACTCGAACAGCACCAACAGTTCAATAACTAAGGGTTTAACTTAACAGGTTTGGATTAACTTTCCATATAAAGGATTTAGATGGGCTTATATACATAAGAAATGAGTCTGGTTAGTGTCGATTGATTGCCTCATTGGGCATCATATTTTTGAAAAGGGAGAGTGAAATAAATTTGATGGACGGAATCACATCTGTCGGTTAAGAAAAGGAGGAAGAAGTAACAATTTCTCCCAACTCTTGCCTGTTAAACCTATCCTCTGAGTATGGTTCATCATTCTGTCGGTTAAGAAAAGGAGGAAGAAGCAACAATTTATCCCAACTCTTGACTGTTAAATCTATCCTCTGAGTATGGTTCATCATTGTTGTTGCTTTGTTGTAGTCTTGTGGCAAATTTCTTTTGGTTTCAGCCCATGGTATAAGTAATTTGTTTTGCCTGATTTTTCCAAAATCAAATGAAAATATTAAAACCATGATCAAATGATTGCATCTTTGACGGACGTCATTGACATAAGGCCTCACAAAGATTTCCTGTGTTTGGAGTGCATAGTTGCACATTCTCTTAGCTCCACCTTCCTCTCATACCATCCTTAAAAGTTTGTCGACGTATTGGAATTAATGTCAACATGAACACCTTATTTCGTATGGTGATTTTGGCATTTGTGAACTTAATGAAATTATTAATGCCAAAATAACCTTCAAATTTCCATGCGCTTGAGAAGTTGATCCTTCGTTTCCTTTTTAAGTCTCAAGTTGAGGAGGCACTCGAGAGAGATGAAAGGAACGATAAAGTTGAGAAGCTTCTCAAGAATGTGATCCATTGTATTGGTGCTTGATTGAATTGTAGGGGGCTTCACGAAGATGATATATGGAGAGCTCGACAAAGGGGCTGGATCATTATATAGAAACCAGGGATTCCATCACAGCAATACAAAGATTATAGGTTCAGTGCACGCTGCGAAGGATCGCTGCTGGCAAGTATCTAATGACTCACGAGTGAAATAGTAGCTGGGGGAATTCCCGGCTGCAGAGGAAGCTTTGGTGACTCTCATAAAGACGAGATAGAGATATAGACAAAGAATGAGGACTGGTAGATGAGGGGGAGAACCAATTCCTCAGGGAAACACTGTTCTAACTTTGGAAAGGGAGCTTCGATAGATTGTAGAATTTGGAATAGAAAAACAGTTGCTTTCAGGATTATGAAATAACCATGAGTATGCATAGACATCATAAAATTCTAAATCTAGTTCTATTAATGTGAAACTAAACCATTAAACCGATAACATATCAATCTAATCCATCTGAATATAACAAGAAGTTTAAATGACAAAATCTAAGATGATCTAACTGTGATCCATATAGCTGATCCCCAAAAGTTAGAACATAGGTGTTGTTCTTGTAATATTCTCATAGCGATGCCAAGATCAGATTCAATTCAGCATATGTATTGCATCCATTATCTAAGAAATTTACTAGTAACTTGACGTACTGTAAGATGGAGTATTCACTAGAATTTTGAGTTTGGTGCTCCAGTCGATACATTTTACGTGCGTTAATCTTTGTGGAAGTTAGCTGAGTTTTTCATTAGAATCGAATATCTATCTGGCTGATGCATCCATGAACAAATGCTGTCTGTCTATATTCGTTGTTCACTTAATGAATATTAGTTGTCTTATTAAATGCAATTAAATGCAGCAAATGATTGAAGCTGTTGATACAATACATGAGGAAGAGGCAGAGGAACGGATTGTACACTCGGATCTTAAGCCTGCCAACTTCTTGCTAGAAAGGGCTCACTCAAGCTTATCGGCTTTGGTATCGCCAAAGCTATAATGAGTGGCACCACAAATATACAGCGAGATGCCCAGGTACAAAAGAAATTTTGCTATTTACATTTTGATATTTTCAATTGAGCTATTACACAAAAAAAAAAAAAAAATGCCACTAAAACTGGACGCCTATGTTTCAGAATGTCCGAACTAGGCCTCTGCCTCTCTTTCTTTTCCCCTTTTTTTTTTCCCTTAACCAAATTACCTTTCATAGTTTGACAACTCCACAACTTGAAAAATAATTGGATTGTTTTTTTAAAAAAAAGGAGTCCCATGCCCATTAATTTTATTAATTTATAAATTAGTTAGTCAAGATGTTGGGTGAAGTAACTTTGACTGATTAAATTATTATTTTTTTCCTTTTTGTCTTTCAAAAAATAGATACCCATTAAATTGATTTTTTATAATTTTTTTCATTTTAAAAAATGAATTATTATTTTAAAAAAGTGGAATCCATCTTATGAAATTGATGGACTAAAATAAAATAAATTTTATTTATATTTTATTATTATTACAAAAAAATAATAAAATAAATTTTATTTTATTTTTAAGTATATATATGTCAATTACATTAAAATATATCTTCATCCTTTAAAATAAAAATTGAAGTAGATCTGCTTGACTAACTAAAATTAAGTAGTTTTTATCTTTCTTAAAAAGATTTAAAAAAATTATTTTACTTATAAAATTAGATGGATAATTTTCTTCTATTTTTTTAAAAAATTATTTTAGTTACAATTTAGGCATTTATCAGGATATATTTGGTTGAATGCTTTCATTTCCATAAGATATCATAAAGATCCAATTTATTATTATTATAATATGGTCTTCCTTCTGATGTACCCCTGGCTTATCTATCTAGCAAAGATGTCTTGCGTGAGATCGCAATGAAAGATGGAGACTTCAGCGACTTCTTCAGCACCCATTTTCAGTCTTCGGTGATGTTTGGTGATCAACACCCATGTAAATTGCTTGTTGCCGGAATAATCCTGGTGTGTCTGGGCTACCGCTTACAGCTCAATGAAGTCATAGTCAAGCTTGAGAAAGAACACAAGGACCCTGTTGAATCAAATGCCTCTTAGTGTTTGTATATGTATTTTATCTAATTCAGGTGGCTCTTTCAGGTACATCCTATTGCTTTTTGTTACATGTTCATTTCTGATATAACGGGTTGGATCTATATTCATATATATATTTGCCTCGTAGTTGAATCTTTAATATTTTAATGTGACAAGTCCTGCCTATCGCCAAACATTAAATTCCCACATTTATTATGTAGTTGGACGATCAGCTATAGTTCAGGTGGCATCAAAGAATTCTAGGTTATTGTACAAATTAGAGCTGCCCTTGTCTGAAATTTGAAGGTTGGATTTTTACTAGGCTACAACATTTTAAACTTGTAATTTCTGGTACATCAATTATCTTCTTTGGACTTTTTAGTGTCGACATCAATAGTGTCGATTTTTGTGTGTTCTATTGGGGATGGCGACAAATCTTGCAATTAGTCAGATTCCATATCCTTGCTATATTATAAACATGCAATTATTTAAACCCACATCAATCTTCATATGTTGCAAATCTAAAATTTTCAACGTGTGTCTTCATTTTCTGAAATTTGACTGTCATTTGGATCAGGCAAGGTATCCCTGAAAACTTGTAATATTTCATTGAAATATCGTATAATCATATTGTTTTCGGACTTAATGTTTATCACTTGTGAGGTCAATGAAAACCTTTAGTAGGCTCCAGGGCTATGGTAATGTGGTTTGTCTTTCAGATATTTACTATTTGATCCTTAGTTTTAATGTATTTGTAAGATTTTTTTTTCAAATAGAGTGACAAACTATAGTTGTTCAGATTGTATTTTGATGATTGATAAAAAAATTTTACAAGGCAGGGTCGGTCATTTCAGAATTAATCAGACATGAAGCATGAATATCTATACTAGTTAAATGAAAATGAAAATCTTTAGTGGTCAGACACTTTATACAAATAGTACTCTAACCTCATAGACGCCCTTAAAAATTTCATACTGATATCCATCATAGTTCTATAACCATGATAATCTACCAAGGGTTTACAAGGAGATAGTTCATCATATTAGAGATTAATAGATAATTAATGGCTCATTGTGCAAATTCATCCTATATTAATGGCTCACAATTGTCCATTAACTTCAATGGGATAAGGTTTAATGCAACTCTATCGATATCTTGAGGGATCTTGTAGGTGGTAGGAGTCATGAGTAGTGCATTCATTCTCTTTGTGGTTTTGGTCGATTATTCATGATACCTAACCTTAATATTATGATGATGACGCTTAGCCATCTAACATGACTGCCTTAAAATAAGTTTGGTTTATGCTTTTTAGAGTATCACTTTCTATCAATCAATAGTTGAAAAAGAAGAGAATTGCTCTCTAAAGGAGAAGAGAGAAGACTTTTTTCTCTCTCTCTCACAATTTTGCATCTCCTATTTGCTTGGCCATCAATCTCTTCCCTCTTTTGGCACATGGTAATTGAACAAAAGATGAGATTTTGTAGGTATTATTAATATGACATAAAACATTATTTTTTTAGAACAAAATAAAAAATATATTTTGCCCTTGAGATTAATTTTAAAAAATTCCTCTTACAAGTTCTTCGTGTACAAATTTATATAATTTTTAGCAGTGTTCTAAAAATCGACGATTTTATCCGATTAGGCGGCGCCTAGGCGATGGACGCTCGTCCATCGCCCCGACATTTACAGAGGCGATGCCGCTAGGCGTCGCAGCATTAATCGGCGGCGTCCCCGCTTTAATCGGCGCCTAGAGCGATTAATCGACATTAATCGGGACGACCGACCGATTAATCAGGAGTTCCAGCGCTCAACAACAACCGACACGCCCATGCCAAATGAGGGTACAGGCGTGTCGCGCCGGTGAGAAATGTGCGACACGTCCATGCCAAATGGGCACAGACGTGTCGCGTCGGTGAGAAATGTGCGACACGCCCATGCCAAATGAGGGCACAGGCGTGTCGTACATTTGGCATGGGCGTGTCACGGATTTTTAATATTGTTTGGTTTTTAATTCTTATATTTTGTAATTTTTATTGTTTACAATCTTAAACATTTTTAATATTCTTATTACTTGTTGAGTTGTTGTTAGTTGTTATTTGTTACATGTATGTGGAGGCTATAAAGTGAGTTTTGACTTTTGAATGCCCCTAATATATTAATTTTTATATATATTATTATATTTAAAATATTAAAAAAATCGACCGTCTAGAAACCGCCTAGGCGGCCGTCTAGCCGCCTAGGCGCTAGGCGGCGAGTGACCGGACTGCCTACCGTCTAGCGCTTTTTAGAACACTGATTTTTAGAAATTATCCGACTTATGATTTAAGTTTTGCATCAAATGTTTCTTTTCGAAGAGTACTTTGCAAGCAAACACTATTTCTCGATAAAAACAGGACAAAGAACATCTCTAACGTTTACCTTTTATTTATTATATATATATATATCGGAGGGTGGTCGGATTCCGATCGAATTGTAGTCGAAATTTAATTTTGATCGAATCGCGATCAGATTTCGGTCGGATTGGGGTCGGAACTCAGTCGCCAGTGCCGTGACCATTGATAGCCACAATCGCGATTGTTTTCAACCGCAATCGCAGTCGTTTTCGGTCGCGAATTCGACTTCCATTCGATCGGAATCTGATCGAGTCACAGTCGAACTAGGGCATGTCGACGGTTGATTCTGAGCTTTCGTTCTACAAGCGGGGAAAAATGCACTGTATATTTTCCAATCGTGCGTTCGATCCGACGGCGAAGAGCACATCACACATAGGAGCGAATTGATGAGGTGCGCAGGAGATTAATTTTATAATCCTGATACGCAACGTACCTTATGTTGCGCGACTCGTGCGCGACAACGTCTCAGTCATCGGAACAAAATCGCGATTGCACAGTGATGGGGAACACACAATGTTTTTTCTATGCGATTTTTATCGTTGTCGTCGCCGATTCACCGCTGACCGATCGAATTTCGATCGGCAATCGGTCGGATCCCAGTCGATTTTTGATCGGATTGTGGTCGGAAACGACCGCGATCCGGTCGGACTCCGGTATCGATCGAATTGTGATCGATTGCATCCGAATCGGGGTCAGAATCCGGCCTTCCGCCAGTGAGATCGATAACGTCGATGCACGATTACTGTGCATCGCACACAGTCGAACAGTGAAATAACGCTCAACATATTAAATTTCTATAGAATATATATATATATATATATATATAACCATTGGAATTGAATTAGAGTTTGACAAAGAAATCAACTCGTCTTATTTTATTATTGGATATTTATCCTCTTTTTTTAAAAAGTATTTGCATATTCAATGTAAGTAATTAAAACAAATATATTTTTAAAATTTATAATTAGCTTTGTTTCGCCGTTTACTTTTTATTTTTTATTTATTTATTAGTATAAATTAAAAATAAACTAAAAAAATATAATAATTCATTAGAAAAATGGAATTGGAACAGTTTATGTGCATTTTGATTATTTAACACTTTAGTATTTTCCTTTTTAAAAAAGATAAATAAAAAGGGAAAAAGTGTGTTTTATTTATTTATTTATAATTTGACGAAGAGCATTTGCAATGTGGAAGAGAGGACGGCACCTCTCTCTCTCATCGCATCGCTGGCCACGGGAACTAAAGAAGGAAACCGTGGCTAAATAAGAACAAAAGCACCACCAGCTAACGCCACCGCACTCCCCGCCCGTTGCCGCCGCCGCCGGTCGCGCGATCTCCACCATCCTCGCCATTCCCACTGCCTCTTCTCCTTCCCTCCCTTCAGATAGATCAGATATCTACTCGGATGAATTCCTTCTGCTGCACCGCCCCTGCCCCAGTTTCCCCTGCCGCACCGGCCCCGGTCCCCATCGCAGCTTCTCCGCCATCTGAGCCGCATCCCGCCCCTCCCATGATCCCTTCCCCTCCGCCTCCGCCTCCTCCATCCGCCTCCGCTCCTGCCAGAGGCGGCGAATCTTCTCCTCCCCACCGCCCCAACCAGAACGGCAGCACCGCCCGAAGCCTGTCTGCCTCTCACCGTTCCTTCCCTTCCGAGCTCTCTGCCTCCGCCTCCGCCTCCCGTCGCTCCTCCTTCCATGACGCCCTCGATCACCGCGGGGCGAGACTCAACAACTTCGTCGGAAACGGGATCTCGGGAATGCTTTACAAGTGGGTCAACTATGGAAAGGGCTGGAGGCCTCGGTGGTTCGTGCTCCAGGATGGCGTTCTCTCGTACTACAAGGTCCGTGGTCCTCACCGCATCGAGGTTAGCCAGGAGGTCGAGAAGGGGTCGAAGGTCATCGGAGAGGAGGCCGCCCGTCGCATGTCCCGCCGCAGAAGCAGTCTCTCCTTTACCCCTTGCAAGCCTGTCGGGGAAGTCCACCTTAAGGTAGTTACCACCCTGCTGTTACGCAGAACCAATTTGGTGATCCCTTCTTTTTCTCTTCATCCCTTGATCAGAATATCTCTTTTTTAGGTTTCTTCTATTCGCGAGAGCAGATCGGATGATAAGAGGTTCTCCATCTTCTCAGGAACGAAAAGACTCCACTTGAGGGCGGAGACGAGGGATGACCGATTGACATGGATGGAGACGCTGAAAGCGATGAAGGACATGTACCCGAGGATTTCGAACAGCGAGCTCATGGCGCCGGTGGATAACGTTGTGGTGTCTACCGATAAATTACGGAATAGGCTAGAGGAAGAAAAACTGAGCGACGCGGTGATACACGAGTGCGAACAGATCATGAAAGGCGAGTTTGTGGCGCTGCAGAACCAGCTTTCTCATCTTAAGCAGAAGCAGACCCTCTTGGTCGACACCCTCCGCCAATTAGAGGTATCAAAGAGATCCCTTTTCCATTGTTCACAGCTTCTTTGCGTTTATGAATCTGTATAAACGTTTAGATTGTGGGTTTATTTAGCATAATTAGTTTTGCAGTCTATCAGGAAAGCCTGTATGAGTAGTAGTTTTTTGTAATTGTCATCCTAGCATGCACCGTGTCTATTTTTTACACAACTTGCAGGTTTTAGTCATCTTTTTTGCTATGAATGCACAAGTGAGACTAATTGTTAAAATAATCTTTTTAGCCTTATAACTTTTAACTATTTCATTAGTGGTTTTTAATATTTTCAAATTTTTTCGATCTTGAATTTTTGACACAAACTGACTTGTCAATCTTGTCGAAGAATCCACATCAATGATGGCTCCGGAATATACACAAAGACTAATAAAATAGCAAAAGTTACATTTGATATAGTGTACTGAAAGTGTTAGCCATATCTCAATCATATACTTTGCACACCTTAGAAACCTTAAACCTAGATTTTGAGATAAAAAATTTGTGATATGCCAGAGTAGTTGATAATATGTTAACAGCAATGGCATCAATGAATCGACCAATGTGGGTATGTTAACATTTCACATAATATGAAAAATCCTAGAATAACTGACATCTTTTTTGTCTCCATCACTTATCATGACCTTGATAATATGTTAGATTTGAGAAAATTTATAGTCGTGCTAGTTTTGACAAAACATTCAAAGTGACAAATTTGAGACTTAATAGATAGATATCACGCAGGAAGTCTAATTTGTAACTTGACAAATTGATAAAGTGTCAGGTGGATGTCACATCATTCATTATTTTAACAGCAACCGGATGAATACTTGACAACTGATATTGTATTTTAGTAAGAAATGTATATGTTTTGCTCGATTTGACAAATTTTAAGTGATGTGTTAGATTTAACAACTCCAAAGAATGTGTTAGATTGATGTATTAACTCGACACATTATCATCTTACTAACTTGTAAATTGCAATTGTAACATAACTAGATTTGCAGTCTCCAAGAATAGTAACGTGATGATTTTTACACAACTTGTAGGTCATAGTCATTACATCCAGTTTCATAAGCTCTCTAATACTCTAAATTAATTTTTTGGTTCTTTTTTTCATGCATTTGAAGAACTTGTTATTTTTGTATCAATAAAACAAAATTGAGTAATCCCTGCTCTAAGATCAAAAAAAAAAACATGACAATTAGACTCGGAGAAAATTAAATTTAAAGTAGAATTATAAGTGATCTTGAGGTGATTATTTTTCTCCTAAAGCAAGAACAGTGTTTCATGCATGTTCACTTGGATATATGCCCTAAGCATACAATCAGTGCTGACAACTCTGCTGGCAGCGTATGAGGAGATACCGTGTCACAGATCCCAACCAGTTTAACCGACAGAAGGCAGTCGAAGAAAGAGGGTTAATACAAAAAACTTTTTTTAATGGTCAAGCCTCCAATTACTTCTAGTATTCTGAAGTTTTAAGGAAAATGCGAAGAATGGAAAAATATCATTGTCCTTGGAAAAAGGTTTTTTATTTATGATGGAAAAAGGCATCCTATTGATTAGTTGTTGGCAGAAATATGGAGAAGATAACAAACCATTTTTCATGCAACCAAAAGAATCTTATTTCTACATCTTTTTAAATCACAGTTATATGACTTGTTATTTGGCTGATGGGGTGCATTACTCACCAAGTTGTACTGTGTTACGTTGATAATTTAATATCAACTCTTGCTTGTATCTTTTATTGAGATCAATGTATTAACATGCAATCCAATATACTTTTAAATTGTAATCATCTTTTCAGGTCCTATCTTTGTGAGTCTCAAAGCGAAAGATTAAGTCCCCAAACCATTTATCGCCAAATTATTTTAAACTCACATTACTCTTCCTGATTATTTCCTATTTTAAAATAATGTTAAACAATCCACTGAATGGCAAATAATGTCTGTTCAGTTATCTTGGACTCATATTAAAGTGTGTGTGTGTGTTTACTTTTTAGTGCATTGACTGGAAATACTTATTTTTTATTTTTATTTTTGCTTTTTAGTACATTGACAGGAAATAATTTATTTTGTTCTTCTTTATAGACAGAAAAGGTTGACTTGGAGAATACCCTTGTCGATGAGAGCCAAAGACAAATCAAAGAACATGGACTTGCTTCTAGATCAAGACAAGAGAAATATAGTGGTATGACGGTTAATACAATGGCTTATGATAATATGCTAGTTTCTTACCACAATATTATATAGATGACCTTTCTTTTCTATTCAGATTGTAACCTAACCTGATTTAAAATGAATCAACATGATTTTAATTTTGATGCTTTTATCAACCTAACAATTTCCACAATAATCTTAACCTTTCAATTAAAAGGTAATATAACTTACTAAATTGCCAAAGTTTAGGTTATTATGTTCATATGTTGCATGTGATTTCTTAGAATATTAAGGTCTTCAGTTTCATGTCAGATTATGTACTGATTATGATCCACTGATGTATGTTCTTTTATATTTAAATTCTTAATTTGGCTGATGATCAATGTGTCTTGCAGTTGTTGGATACATTTGATTTACACAATTTCCAATGTCAAGCAACAAATTCTCACAATTTGGTGATTAACAAATTTACCCAATACCTAATATTGCATAGTTTTGTGTTCTTCTTTGTTCATTCATTGTTTGTGAATGGAGATCAACATGTGCAATCTTTGACATTGACTAGTGATGCAATTTCAAAAATAGTTATTTTTGTTAGATGCTTTCCTTCATTAATTCTTTGCTTTTGTGATTGCTTAAAAACGTGATTGTGGTAATTTTTTGCTTCTCATTTGATTTATTTTGTTTGTTTCTACATGGAAACCTGTCATCAGTCGATGTTCCCTTCTACGAACTCAGTATTGGCACATATTTGACTGCTACCCTTTTTCCTTCTCAAGTTGTTTAGAGGGTGTTTGGTATATGGAAAATGGTTGCTTTTTCCATTTTCATTTTCTGGAAAACTGGAAAACGCGTTTGGTTTGCGTTTTCCAGCTGCGTTTTCCAGAAAACAAAGTTATATTTTTTGGAAAACTGGAAAACGAAAAAAAGTTGTTTTCCGTTTTCCAGAAAATGGAAAACGCGCTGTCAAACCAAACAGGCCCTTATATTTTCTATGTTTGTAGTTCATCTTTCTTGCTAGTTAATTTGGTGTTAGTTGCTTGAAGTTACATTATCTGTGTATCTTACCCATTAAATAATTTTCCAGAAGGGAGTGCAAGCGAATCTGATTATGACAATGAACGACCTGATGCTGTTGAAGAAGAAACAGATGAAGAAGATAATGCCTTTTTTGATACACGAGATTTTCTGTCATCGAGTTCTTTTAAGAGCACAGAATCTGATTTCTATAGATCTGAAGTTGATTCTGATGATGAGGATGATTATGGTATCTGTATTGGAGATGCTAGTGACTCTTCTATAAAATCTGTGGGATTTAATTATCCCTATGTTAAGAGACGTAAAAAACTACCTGATCCTGTTGAAAAAGAAAAGGGAGTGAGCCTCTGGTCAATGATCAAAGACAATATTGGAAAGGACCTTACAAAAGTTTGCCTTCCAGTGTATTTTAACGAACCAATTTCATCACTGCAGAAATGTTTCGAGGATCTGGAGTATTCCTATCTTATTGATCGAGCATATGAGTGGGGAAAAAAGGTTATATGAACACTCATTTATTTTAGGTCTAGTAATTCTGTTTGACATATCAATAGATTTTCACTGTATACATGTTGAGGATCCTCTATCTGTTTCCAATTGTGTTTGGAATTTAGCATGCTAGGTGGTAAAGGGAATGTCTTAAGTTATCAAAACTTGCATTATTTTTTTATTATTATAAATCTGTGTATGTAATGGTGAAATTAACCTGCCTGCAAAGATAATATTTCTTGAGTTTAATTTTTTTCGTACCGACACTTGACATCCATGCCCTTGCTGTCTATTACACTATATTTTAGGTTCTCTTGAAAATAGAGCTTGAGCTGATTCCTGCCAAATGGCTTGTCACTTCAAGAAACATCTTAATATAAAAACCAACCATGCATGACCACTGCAGTTGCCCACAAGGGACCTGGATCATGAAGCTCCCCTAGCTTTAATAGGACTTCTTATGCTTGCCAATCATGACTTATAAATATGGCCCTGACCCTGAACCATGTTTGACAGCAGGGCAAAAGGCAATTCAATCTTTAGATGACTTGCAAGGGGAGTGCCTCATAATATAAAGACACTTTTTGGGCCACTATTTGTCAATTTGCAAGGGCAGTGTCTCACAGCAATGTGCTTTTTGTGAACAAGAGAAATGTGAGAGAGCGAGAGAGGTGAAGGATGAGGGGACTGCCTCTCTTTAAGGGAAATCTTTTAGGAAACCATAATCCAATTAGAGGTTCTAATACCAGACTTTGGAGAAAGAGAATTTTCTATTCCATTGGCAAAAGATATCTTTTTATATGGTACATGTTTGGCTCATGATAAACCTAAACCTGGAAGTTCCATTCTTGATGTTTGGATGTTCCATCCCCATTAGTCTCACATGAATAAGTGTTTGAGTTCATTATATAAATTACTAGTTTTCCTAAAAATTCACACTTTTGTAATAATTGGTTAGCCACTCAATTAACATGGAATTAGAGTAGGAGATCCAAAGTTCAAATCGTACCTATGTCAAGAAGAACATAGTTTGTACCTCTAAATTATGATGGTCTTGTACTCTTGTGGGTACTCTTGTGGGGGCATATTGAAGCTAGGATGTTTCATTCCCATCAGTCTCAAGTGGGCAGTTGCAGTGATCCATTATATAGATTGGTTTCTTTCTAAATAACTCAAGCTTTTGGGATAGGTGGTTAGATAATTAATTTTAACAACCACAGTGGGACTAAAGCTACTGTTCCTAGTAACCCTATTAATCTTAATACTCTTAATTGTTGATTTACTTGATGCTTGCCAATCCATGTCAGATTACCTAAATTGTGTTTCTCCAGGACTAACAATGTTTGAAATTCTTCTGCATCATCATTACTTAGAATCATAACATTGTTTGTGAATGCCAATGCTATTTTACATTATATTTCATCAAATTTAGCTTTGCTTTTGTTTTATTTTACTTGATTTTTCTACAAAATTTCTAGGGCAATGGTCTTATGAGGATTCTTAATGTTGCTGCATTTGCTGTTTCTGGATATGCTTCAACTGATGGAAGAATCTGCAAGCCATTTAATCCACTTCTCGGTGAAACCTATGAAGCAGATTATCCAGATAAAGGTCTTAGATTCTTCTCAGAAAAGGTCAGTGGTTGGTTTCAATCATACAATTACAAGATATAATTCATTTCTGGTTAAATTTGGCCTCAGTTTCCACCTACATGTTTTTGATCTATATTAGCAAATAACAAACTTTGATGTAATACTTGCGTATGGGTAAGTACTTTTGCCTTTTTAAGCTTTTGTGAGGGGCAATGAAATTTCTTGTAGGGCTTTGAACTCTTAATTTACGGCTGAGTATGTTTTTTTTGTTTTCTCAGTATCAATGGTAACATTTGATAGAAATGGCAACCTTAGATAGTGTTATCCTTGTGGCCAAATAGGGCATTTTTCATGAACATGATAACCAGCTCTGTAAACAGAAATAATGCTTAGAATACTGATAATGCTTATTTCACTAAGAGGATGTGACATCAGTTTCAAAGATGACAAGTTATTTCCTACTACTGTCAGCAGAGTCGGCTGGGCCAGGGCTACTAAGGTTCCTGCCCAAGGCCCAAAAAGTTTTAGGGCTCATTCTATGATGAATGATTTTAAAAAAAAAATTAGAAAAAATAATGCATGCTTGGAAGATAAAATTGGGGCATACTTTATAATTTCGCCTAGGTCCTTTAAACAACAAGGACCTGTCAGCATGTGATTCTCTTGATTGATGGCCTTCTCAGTGGTTTTCATTTTCATTATTTATCAACCGGTTTTATTATTCAAGCATTGCCCAAGACTTTGTTATGGTTTTGCTAATCTATCTGCCACTCAACTTGGAATGTAAGCATGCTGAGCCATTCTATAATTTTCAAATATGGCCAATCCTAACACTGGTTCTGCGATTCAAACTTGTAGAGTGTTCTTGGTTCTTAAGTCAACCTTGATTAAATGATATAATAACGGTAAATATATTACTTAATTAATGTCAAAATAATTATATAAAGAATTATATAATTAGTGTATCAATGATAAAGTATTTATATCAATACCATCAATTAAATCATTTAGTTAATTAGTATTTAAAATTATAGAACCAATTCATTAAATTAATTAACTTATTTATCAAGCGATATTAACTTACTAAAACTATTCATAATAACAAAACGATTATTTATAATGATTTTATCATAAAAAATGATTAAATGAAAAGAGTAATATGACAATAGAAATAGCAACTTTTTATAACATGTGACATCAATAAATCCAATGAAATGTAAAATTATATAAAGTGATAATTAATACTAACTCTAATTAATTTGATTATTATGTATAATGCACAATGGTAAGGTAACTTTTATTAATTTATAATTTTCTAAAAAGTGCTGGAGGCATTCTAGATAAGGGGCCGCATAACAGATGTGATATACAATTCCCTTTTTAATCAATTGAATGATAATTTTTTGTGTGGTTTGAATTATCCTCTGCTAGATCCATGCACCAGTTATCGCAAAAAAAAAAGGACAAACAAGCACAAAAAGCAACTTCGACTTGGTGTTCTGACTAGAAATGTGTATTCTACTTTGATTCTTTTTACATTAATGGAGTAATCTTGGATACTCCGCGTGATTTGCAAGTTAATACGAGTCACATGTCCTTTGATTCTTTTATTTCCTCATTATTTTTCTTCTGCTGTGTATCATAACAGGTTGGACTAGCTATAATCTTATTCTTTGCAACTTATGTAGGTCAGTCATCACCCTATGATTGCTGCATGCCATTGTGAGGGAAAGGGATGGAAGTTCTGGGGAGATAGCAATTTGAAAAGCAAGTTTTGGGGTCGCTCAATTCAGCTTGATCCTGTTGGTGTACTCACCCTTGAATTTGATGATGGTGAAATTTTTCAGTGGAGCAAGGTATTAGGTATTGCATGAATTACTTAAAAAGTTTGGTTTTGGTTCTATATATAGATTTTGAGTTTTGCTGTTTTAGGTAACGACTTCCATTTACAATCTTATATTGGGGAAACTCTATTGTGATCATTATGGTACTATGCGCATACAAGGAAATTGTGAATATTCATGCAAGCTAAAATTCAAGGAGCAGTCAATAATTGATCGAAACCCGCATCAGGTAGCTACTTTTTTCCATGACGATGATGGTGAGATAGTAGATACTATATCCCCCATCTTTGTCCTCAGTTTTTATTTCATTGCTTGCCTTTTCTATGTTTTCTTCTATTTTAGGGCTAGGTGAGCAAGGTTGCTTAATTTAGTTGTCATAAGATACCTCAAAGTGGATCACGAATTTGCTCTGGTGTTTTGAATAACTATATATCATATTGAACAGAGATAAGTTGGAAGTTTCTAAAGAAGCACAATTTCAGGAGAATCTAATTATACATTACTTGAATGCCTAGACATTAAATATCAAATCTTTAGTCTTCGATTTCCTCCTTTCCTTTTTTTTCCTTCTCTTCTGTTTGTTTTACCCAAGAAAGATTGACATTTGTCATTTAAATCCTTGCATAATTTTGCTCTTACCCTTCACTTCCTTTAGCAGGATTTTTTTTCTCCAAATTTTCGCAGAAAACCTTTTCCAAAATTTCTCTGTATTACTTTTATCCGATTTGAAGAAAAACTCACTTCACTTTCACATGCGATGGAACTCAAATCTGACCTTCAAAATTCAAAAGTTATTCTCTAAAATCCATTTTGTTTTAGGATTTTGTTAATATTTTCAACAAAAACAGTCTTGAAATTCTATTATTCCCTCCCTTTTCCTTCCCTCTGAGGAAATGCTTGGATGGTAAATATTTTGCAATTTTTTTCATATTTTTCTGTGAAATTTTCTTCCTGGCCTCTTTCTTTCCTTAGTCATTGTCTTGCTTTGTGGTGGGAAACATGGCATTAGTGAATTAAATTGAAGAGTATCGGATGGTATGATCACCATTATTAGAATGTATCATCATCATCTGAAGACAATCTCCCTTGAATGGGAAAGAAAAAAAAAAAGCTTAAAGAAAGAATTGTTTCTTTACATATGCTGTACATGTTTTCATGTGCTGGTAAGTATCCAAAACTTAAGTATTATTAATTATTTGCATTTGTTTAACACTTTTTGTGAATTGTATATTATAATTTCTTAAGAATAATTCTTTTTTGTCAATATTTAGTAATAGATATCGTTATAATGACTGTATATCTGCTTGCATAACGTATATGCTCTATGTGGTGACGCGACCACATCTACCTGCATTTCTCATGTAAAATTCTAATCAAATTTAGTTGCTAATTTAGCATCTCTAATGATTTGTTTGTTTTTCAGCACATGCGATAATAGTGATCAACCACAGTGATCATGTATAATCTATTTGCAGTTGCAATATAGTTAATGTTTAGTATTTTTATAATGATTGTTTTCGCCACCACTTAATGTATACGCCCTATATGGTTTTTTCTCATTTAAAACTCTAATTGAAGTTTGCTGTTAGCTTTTGTTTGCTATTTAGCCAAAAGAATAGAAATCACCCCGTGCAATCTATTCGTAGGTGAAATATAATTAATATTAAATATTGTAATATGATAACATATTCACTCACATAAGGTATTATGTGCTATGTGGTGATCCAAACACGTCTTGCTAGCATACGCTTTTCAACACCTTCATTTCTCATTTGAAATTCCTTTGAAATTTTACTGTTAATTTATTTGCTTTTCAGCCAACAGAATAGTAGTGACCATGTGCAATCTACTTGTAGGTGCAAGGTGTAGTTCAGGATCGCAATGGCAAAACTGCAGCAACACTCATTGGAAAATGGGATGAGACCATGCATTATATAAATGGAGATATTTCTGGAAAAGGCAAAGGATCTGAATTGTTGTCTGAAGCCCAATTATTGTGGAAACGTAGCAAGCCCCCTAAATTCTCCACTAGATACAATCTCACACGGTTCGCAATAACAATGAATGAGCTCACCCCAGGATTAAAGGTTACAATTCTTGTTTTACTTATTATGCATGCATCCTTTGTCTTAAGTTTTGGTTTTTTCTTTATTCTTATCCTCAATCTCAAGCAGGAGTTATTACCCCCAACTGATTCAAGGCTGAGGCCTGATCAAAGGTGCTTGGAGAACGGGGAGTATGACATGGCAAACGCCGAGAAGTTGAGACTGGAACAGAGACAACGCCAGGTTAGGTTTTGAATATATTCCTTTACATGTGGTAATTTATGTGGAAATCATTGATCGTGGGGAGCCAATTGTTCTTCGCCTTTATTATCCCTTTTTGTCAAAGTTTCTTTGTTTGTTTCATTTCTTTGATTCTCTATGTTGCTTTTTTGGTCAGCGATAGGTCCTTTTTTTCCTGTTTACTGTTATGTCCATGCGGTGAACTGCCTATAAACTTTTTCAGCCATCCAAAACTAACTGAAATTTGAAACTTCATGAAGCCATTTGCACTAGGATATCCCAACTTACATTGTCCAGTAAGTCAAATTCGATCAAGGTTTTGAAAAAATAAGAGGTTCAAACATATATATGCATAATAATAGCGAATAGCGAGAATATAATTCTTGTTGTAATTTTGTTCGGGATCATGTTTCCTTGGTACTTCCTTTGATGTATTAGTCGTCATGTGTTGCAGGCGAGAAAGATGCAGGAAAGTGGCTGGAAACCGCGATGGTTTGTGAAAGATAAAGGGACCGAGACATATCGATACATAGGAGGATACTGGGAGGCCAGAGAAGACCGCAAGTGGGATGGATGCCCTGATATCTTTGGCCAAGTTCCCAGCGATCCGACGACTGATTAACTCAGCAACTTAGGAAGCAAACAAGGTTCTCATCTTCCAGCTTTTTACCCTCTAGTTTCTTTTCTATTTCTTCTCTCCTTTCGTTTCTCGTGAACTGCTCGCTATTTTTGAGCAGCCAAAATGAATCTTAGGCCATAAAGAGGAGAATTAACAAGTATAGCGTTTTCTTTTATAAGAATAAACACAAAAGTTGTGATCTTCCAACAATTCTTTCAGTTCATCCATGAAACCGAGCTGTGTACCACTGATCTTGTTATTGCCGCCCGTGAGTTTCATCTCAGGTTGCTTAGTTTTGTACCTGCGATGTGTTATCTACTTGATGAAATTATATGTTTATCCAGTGGCCTGGTTCATTCCAATTCTCTTTTCAAAATCGGAGAAATTCAGAACCTGCTTGACTATTTCCAAAATCTCTCTTTATTCGACATACTAATGTAGTTAGACATCTATTGGAAGAACCTTCATGCACCTATTCCAGTTCTTCAGCTGGAGAACGTTGTCGGATATTCTTTACTGCGCTTGTGCATTTGTCTTATTTTTTATTTGAACCACAATCTAGAGGTATTCTATTAGGTTCTCCCCCTTATGTGAATCACTTCAGTTGGCTAGATTTTTGTAGGAACATTATATATTAAATTATGTTTCAGTTTACTTCAATTCAGTCGCTCAATATTTGGAGTGCCCTTCGAAGAACTCATTTTAGTTATTGTTAAAATGTGTTCTTTTTTAAGTTTATATTCACTGAAAAATTGCAATTAGCAAAATACCTTTGTAAAGTATTCCAATGTTTCGAAGTGTTTTTTTTTAAGGTTAATACATAGTACAATGATTAACATTATCCTTAGACAAAAATTGAAATCGGTCAATCTAAATCACGGAGAATTTTTAATTCAAAATCTATTGATAAATTGCATAAAGAATCGATAGATCAGAATCGGAGGATTGATTCTTATTTTCGTCAACAAATTATGCGAACACAATATTTAGCATTATCTCGTTTATTTCAGAAGATAAATTAGGGTGCGTTTGGTTCGGGATTATTCTCCATAATCTTGATTATCCATCTAATATCAATAAAAATTTTATTTGGTTTAGGATTTGAACGATTATCAAGTGATGATGGATGCGATACTTCATGCCACGTCAGTAAAGGGTTATGCACGAGGGAATTGAAAAATCATCAAGAAGCTTGATTTTTTTTGATTTCCTTGTTTATGGATTTTTTTTTTCTAAAAATACCCTCTGATTTTTACCATTTAGGAAAAAACTATCCTTATTAATTTACCATCGGGCCACCATCGCCGGACGTCCATCGGTCGTCGTCGCCGCCCGCCGGCCGATCGTCGTCGATCGTCATGCCGACCGCCTCCGCTGCCATCGATCGCCGCTGCTATTGGTCGCCATTGTCGGCCGTCCGCCGCCGATCGCTCACGCCATCGACCGTCGCCGCCATCAATCGGTCGTCGTCGTCGTCGCCGACCGTCATCGTCGATCGGTCGCCACCGCTAGTTGGCCGTCGCCGTCGACCGCCGATTGCCGATAGATCGTCACCATCGATCGTCGTCGCTGTGGCCAATGATCGATCAACGGACGATGACCGACGATCGACCAACGATTGACGACCCGCGATCGACTGATGATCGATCATCCACCGTCAAACTATAAAATCTCCAAATAAATAAATTTTGATTGTATTATTTCAAATTGAATCAAATAATATTTGATAATTATTCATTCTCCGTAATCTTATTATCAAAATTATATATTATAACTGGAATGCACCCTAAAATTTTAGGAGATGATAAGTTTAACTACTAATTAATGAACATGTAATCTAGGATTTAATGTACAATGACAAGGATCTGATTCCAAACTCAAAGAAAGAGGCGGTTCTCTGCGCTTAGTTAACATGCTTGGAAAGTCGTGCGGCGATAAATCATATCCGTCCATAGATTGGTTGCACTCCGATTAAAGAAGAGCCCCAGCGGTCAGCAGAGGTGAGACATGAGACATCGACCGCGCAATGTGAGACATCGACCTCGGTCAGGTTTACTGACCCCCCCACCACTCGCTAGATCGTGCGGCCAGGAGTTACCCGTGGGCCGATCTAATGGCTGGGATGCGCCCTCTAGGAAGAAGCGGTTCGGAAGGAAGCAGAGGTGCTTAGGGGATCTCCGGCGGCACGCCAGGCGGAGGTGGCGATGAGGGGTCGCGTGTGCCAACCTAGGGTGAGGCACCCGTCGTTCTCCTCCACCCGGTAGCCTTCGCCGCCGGCGAAGAGGGCGAGGAGCATGCTCGCCTGCTTGAAAGCGTTGGATCCGATGGGGACGGAGTCGAAGCCGGCGCGGGACATGCGCGCGCGCCACTGCGGCAGCGTCTCGTGCCGCTCTGTTCGTTCTGCCCCTTCGCACGCCACTACGTTGTAGATCTGACGGCCCAGGTAGATCTCCGCCATCGCTTGGTCATGCCCGCCAACCTCGGCGGCGGCGGCGGCGGCGGCGGCGGGCGGCGAGGTGCCACCCTCCAGCGAGTCGAACATGGTGGAGTAGTAGTGCAGCGCCTCCGTGAACCGATCCAGGAACGTCCTGCCATTATGGTTCACCTCCTGTTCCACCACGGTCACAATCCGTGGCCTTACCGCGCGGATCGTGCCCAGCACCTTCTCCAGCGCCCCTGGGCGCGCAAGCAGTCGATGCAGCTCGAGGATCGAGTTCACAGCAACCACCTCCGGCTCGTCGTCCTCCGCGCCGCTGCCGTCCGCTTCCGGACCGAGAAGCATGTAGGGCTCCAGATCCGCGAGGCTAGCGGCCACAAAGCCGCGGTACCGGAAGTCGACTCGGATGGTCTCCGCGAGCTGGGCGAGTTTCCAGCCCACCTCCTGCAGAGCGTCAGAGTTGTCGGGCTGCGGTGGCCCGATTCCGGTGAGGCGAAACGACGGCGGGCCTCCTTGGCGGAGTGCCAGGGCTTGGAGGAGCGCCGGCCACTGCAGTCCTTGCCGCATCCCAAAATCGACAACGTGAACGCGGCGGAAGCCGGCGAAGGCTTCCAGAATGGCCTGGTTAGCTGTGAAATGGGCGAACTTGAGGTAGGGACAGCTCTCGTAGAAGTGATGGTGAAGCATGTCGTCCAAGGCTGCGGATTCAAGAGTACTCGAACATCCCACGCCACGAATGGGCTGCGGCCGGTAGATCCGGCGGGCGAGGGCCTCCGCAAAGTATCCGGCGACTTTGCGCATCGCGCCACCTTGCGATGCGGCCAGCACGGATATCCGCTTCACGATGGCGCCCGCCGCCTTCAAGTTCTCCTTCTGCACCGCCTCTGCGCACGCCATCAAGGCGTGTACTAGACGGATTCCGGCTTCCTGCGAGTCGACGATGACCACCTGCTGCGCTGTCGCTGACGTCGCCGGATCCGCGGTGATCGTCGACGGAGGAGGTGAGCTGCAGACCTTTAACCTCTTTCGATCTCTCAGGGACGTCGCGACTTCTGGCTGATGACCAGACTGGGAAATTAGCCAGCCCGAGGAGGCAGTGGAAGCTTGTGGCTTAAGTTCATCGACATCAGCCGGGCTGCAGGGGCTGCCGTCCGGCAGTTCAACTGCGCCGATCGTGTATTGCTCTCTAACAGCGGGGGGAAGGTCGAACTGGCGACTAAGCGGATCAGCAGGCGGCGGCGGTGGTGGTTGGGGAAGAGGCGGAGGAGGGGCATTAAGCTCCAAGAGGATGTTGTCGACCCAGTTGGAGAGGTCGGAGGGATTATAGTGGACAGTGTCGAAAGCGAGGTGGGCAAGAAGTGCGTCGTCGTTGGCGGCGGCGTTACTCCCCATGGCCATCTCCAGCTGCTCCAGTTTCTGCGCCACGTCGGCCATGTCCGACGACCGAACCTTGTAACCCAACGCCGCCAGCAGCTCGTCGACGCCGTCCTCCGTCCCCATCAAGGCCTTCCCCTTTTCTTGCTCCGCCGCAGCAAACCAATTTCCTCCTCCTCCTCCTCCTCCTCCGTCGCCGCCGGCGCCCTCTTGCTGCTCTCTTTTCATTCTTCTCCAAACCTTGTTTTTCTTAATGAACGCCACACGCAAGGCTGCGCGCGGGCGGAGATCTGCGACGGGAGGAATATAACGAAGGGAGAGGAAGGAGCCGAACTGGGTGAAAATCAATAATTGCCAACAAAAACAATTGCGACTTTATCATTTTAAATGTTATAACAATAACAACCCAATAAATCGCACGCTACAAACAGTTAGACGTCAAACTGTTAGTTGATTAAATTAAGTACGCACTTTGTGTTCTATAATCGTTGTCGTAGACAATAAAAATAAAAGACATGAAACCGCTGCGAGCCCAGACCAAGAAAAAGGAATCGTACCGCGCCCACTAACTTTGTTACGGTTTCTCTAAATTCAAATATTTAAATATATATATATATTTTTTAAAAAAAAAAACGTCTCAGCAGCGGCTGCCTCTCAGATCGCCGTACACGTGTCGAAATCAACGCCAGCGCCTTTTATTATTTGGGTAAATTTGTGGGTGCGTTGCTCGACCAGGCGCTGCGATTTTTTAGAAGCAGAGTAGGGGGGCACCCACGCACGAGGGCGAGGCCAGCTGTCGGTGTCGGAGCGCACTGCTACACGGGCCCCGCACCGTACTCCTGAGACGGCCGTAGCGCTGTTCGCGTGGGCCTTCCCTTCCCTTCCTTCCCCTGCCTTATCGCCACCCACCTCAAGGCGGATTGCCGCCCCCCGTTACGATCCCTCCGTTTTAGCTGATGCCATCCGTAACGGCCCCCGCCCTCGCTGTCCGAGGTCGACACCCATTCCTCGCGTCGCTTTCGCTCGCGAACTCGCCGCCTCCTCCTCCTCCTCGTCGTCATCATCATCGCCGGTTCGTTTCTTTATGCTTCCTGATGGCGAAAGCCTGCTCGCGTTTTAACAGAATTTTTTTTTTCCCCAAAAGAAAAAAAAAAAAAAACTAATATTTTACTAACCTTGCGCCGCTGTTTCTCCGCCGGTGAGTGATAATTGTGCCCTTTTTTTTTCGAATTGAGGCAAAGCGGAGACCGCCGGCGGATTATCCACACGGCGGCGGGACCGGCTTCATTCCCGATGCGGCTCGGATAGATGATGATGACGTCGACAGAAGAGCCAGCGCGGTCCGTGCTTCTCCCACGTGTCCAGATTCTCTTCTCGCCTGGTCCCCGCCTGCCTTTCCCCGAGAATTTTTTCTGTAATGATAAGGTTTTTCAAACTTACTCCTCGTCGAAGCTCGACGGATCACCGCGTTTTCTATTTGCAGAGTTTGAAGTGGGACCGGGCGGACTCGGCTGGGATGTTGGGCTCGGGATTGGGTAAATGAGTGGGTGTAATGTCTGAGGCTAAATTTGATCTCGAAACAGCTTGCTCGCATGCACACTGACTCAGAGACGGCCACGGTCCAAGTCGTGGAGCCCCGAGTATGCGGCTATTTTTTATGTTTTTATTTTTTTATTTTTAGTATTTTATAAAATATATTCATTTTTTTTTAAATTTAAATCGTGGTTCATGTCGATTTTTGCCATGTCAAATCCCCATCTTACTTTTTCCCCCGCGATTAAACTTTGTTTTCCAATTTTTCTTCTCGACGACTCAAATAGAATTGCAATTTAGAACAAATTTATATCCATGTAAGAGTTTTTTAAATTTATATAGGTTTAAATGATAAAAAAATATATTTTTATTATAGCTGTCAAGTTGGGTTGAATCCGTCGGATTGATCCGCCTCGTCAAATAATTTAGACGGATTTAGTTGAAATTTTATTAATCCGTCATTTTGGTGGACATAAACGAATTGACTCACACGAGTTGCGAATTTAGACAGGTCGATCCGCCGTGGGCACGGATTGCTCCGTAGATTGAAAAATATCAAAAGATAGAATATGTTAAAATAAAATTGTATAAATTTTTTTATCAATATTCTAATATTAATTAATAAGAGAAGTTTTTCACCGTCATAATCTTCTTCTATCACATATACACTTCAATAAAGTGTAAGAGAAATTAAGAGAAAAAAATAAAATAATATTTGATGTACTCTGATATTTTTTTTCTTATATATTTTAATTGTTTTATATTATCTTATTATTACTACTCCAATCGATATAGGAAATGATAACATATCAAAGTCATAAGAGGTAAAAAATTTCAATTGGATCTCTATTTGGAGAAGTAAAAAATTTAAATTTATATATTATCAATATTTGAATATTTTGGATCATTAGAAGAATAAAAAATATCAATACTCAACTTTGTCGATCGATAATTAAATCTCAATTATAAAATTTTAATTACTTCAAGTGTTTATTTTTTTAATCATGGTACTCCATTTGTCTTACCGATCATCGTCACATATTCTCAACACCTTATTAATTTTAGATATAGTTTTTTAATTTTTGTGGCCCGCGGGTTGATCCGCCTAACTCATAATCCGTCTTAGGTTGGATTGGGTTGGAGAATTTTCAACCCGCTAAGATGGTGGATCGGTCCGTCCCTCTCCGTTAAATGTTAAATTAATGATGGATTGATCCATTCTATCACAAATCGATCCGTTTGACAGCTTTAATTTTTATACGAAAAGCATATAACAAACTTGGATATGCGAAAGGAAGACTAAATAAAAAATTTAAATTTCCTGTGAAGAATGATAATCTAAAATAAAAATAAAAAGAGAGAAAAAGCTTTATAGATAGGAGAAAGATAATTACTTCGAATTTAATTGTTGACGCACAAAGGAGGCATGAGGGCCGAGGGGAGCCTATCGTCGAGCAGCACGTGGCAGGGGATGTCAGATGCCATTGGTCCCACGGAGCATCGACTCATCCCCAAACCCAGTGGATACCCCGTCCCTTCAATCGCGTCGGCTACCTGCCTTTTTCCACATTAGAAAAAGCAAAGGTCGGATAATCATTTTTTTTTTATTTGCATTTATATTTAAGGTGTCGTAATCTCACCCTATCAACGTTCAATCAACATTAATTTTAATTCTTTCGGAATAAGCCTTTGATTAGAATAACATAAATATTATTATAGATAGGTATGGATTAATTTTTGATATGAGATTTAAATTCACTGATCACTGAATGATCGATGGTGAAGAATACTGAAAGCGAATGTAATCGTCTTTTACCATCGATAAAGATGAATTTCAAAGTGAACAGATTTCATTTCATTTTGAAACTAAATGACGATTGAATCGGCATGCTAATTTGTTTTGGAAAAAAACAAATCTCATTATAATTACACTGTGTTGATTCATCCAACTTTATCCATAGGGACGATAGGCTAGTTTGTTCTTTGACAAATAAAATAGTTTTTCATCCTTTGTAAAATCACAATCAAAATTAATTGTCTGACAATGATAATTAACTCCTACAAATAGTGGTAAAAATCAATCCATATTTGTTGGTATTATATATCTTATCAAATACAATATATATCATCATGGATATATAATCTGTCCGAAAATATTTACTAAATTTGTTATCTGACTCAATCTCATAATCAAAGAAAAACTTTATTTTTTCTTTCTCTTATGTAAAAAGCTCGATTAATGTTTTGACGTCGATACCTTTTTGTTAATCCTTAATTTTTTTTCAAAATTTTTAATATCTCTTTCTACCCAACTTTCCCACTTAGGTCATCCATACTCAATCTCAAATAATCGTATTTGTTGACAAGTAGGCACATTGACCTCCAAAAACTATCGAGTCAATATCTTTGCTGTCGAAATATTATACTGTGAACATAATAAATGTACCTTTGAACAAGTTTAGAGGGGATGATTATAATTTTTCATGAGGTTACTAATAATCTAATTGTGTTCAATTTATTATTTGACAAGTGAAATATTTGACTTACACTAGTTCTAACATCGTCAAGTTCTCTTTCCCTTGTCTATTGATCGCTTTTTGCATGTTTATTTGACTATATTTGATTTGTATGACCTTCTTTAAAACATACATATTTTTTCTAGACAATTTTATTTGTAATCTTTTTTTATCATTGTTTATCCTTATACTAAATCCTGCTTTCTCATACATATTAATTATAGAATGAAAATGCATTATCTAGTGATGAGAATTTCATATCAATTTTTGTCTTTCGATCATCTGTAGCTTGTGAAACATAAAGTTGATCATCATCGTCATTTTCTTCCATTCCCAGAGAATGTCAAATTCAGATAGAGTAAAACTACTTGGTATTGATTGGTCTCTTTTAAGATCTAGATGGTGTTGCCGCGTTGCCCACAAGTTGTGGCAAGAGACTTGGTGCCCATAGGATCACATTGTGGCCACAACAGTGCCCGTAGAATAATTTGGGATGCTTTTACATGTATAATTTGGGTTTTAGAACTCCAACATAAGGCAGATTTTGCAGTGTTCATTGTAGTTTTAAATGCCTTAGGCCACCACAAAGCAATCAGAACACTTGAATCCTCGATAGAACTTGCCCTCCTCGACGACAAAGTGAACTTTCCTACTCACAGGTTTATCGAGTAGAGTATATACCAAGACAGAGATCACACCTTTAAAATGCAAATGCATAATGAGGGGTGGAGAGAGTGTGGCCTCAACCACTAGCACATGGCTTCCTTTGTCGTCAAGCTTTAGGTCGGTCGAAATCCTGGGCGTGCTTCACCCCGACGAAGTTGACGTGGAGCGGCAAGGAGAAGTGCTTGACGATGTCAATGAGGAATTGAATAGGAATGCACCGATGGCAATGTCGATAATGACAAGAGGCAATGACTCACCCTTTAAGTCAAAAGAGGGATGGACATTGATCTCCTGCCTTCGCAACGAATGGCGATGCAGATGATGAGGGTTGGCATCTCCTTGCGAGGGGCAGTGGCCAAACAAGACGAGTGACACATAGAAAACCTAAGTTCGGGGCATTCAAGAAAAGAAGAAAAAAAATAAACGTCACCATTAATTAAGAGGCTTAAATCAAGTTGTAGGTGGTGTAGCAATTGCTATATATAGAGAGAGATATTATCCTACACAATTCATTCGTGACCATCTTCATTATCTACCATCCAATCGGGTGACATTATAGTCAATTATTGAATTATAGAGGAACGGACGATGGATAATGAAGATACTCACGAATGTATTGTGTGTGTGTATATATATATATATATATATATATATATATATATATATATATATATATATATATATATATATATATATATATAGCAACTTGTTATGCTGGATGCTCAAAATGAGCACCCTGCGTGAGCTCCCCTCACGTGAACAGTGATTTCGCTGTTCACGTGAGAGGAGCTTATGCTGGGGGCTCAATTTGAGCGCCCAACATAATAAATATAATTGTTATTTTGATTGACAATTGTTGTGCGTCGTGTGAGCGATGTGATATCATCCATCCGATCAAATGCGATTACACAATAATAGAAAATGCACATTATTTTTTCTATCGTTATTTCTTCTCCGACAAGCATCATAGATCAATCTCTGAATCTGTCGAGGTCGCCACCACTGTTGTCACCACAGATCGGTCGATCGGACCGTGATCGGATTCTAATTGAATTGCCCTCACTAGTGTTGTGACCATTGACAGTCACAATCGCGGCTGATTCCGACTGCAATTCGATCGCGGTCCGATCGGACACGAAGTCTGACATGATCGCAGTCGAATTATGGTCGGATTGCGGCTTGAATCCAGTCAGATTGTGATCACAATCTAATCGACCGCGTTGATTCCGACTACACTCGCCACGATCCGACTGACTCGTGTCACGACCACGCATACTCCGATGTCGACGGATCGCAATCATATTCTACCGGATCGCGATAGGATTTTAGTTGAAATTTTCTCATATTAGGGTGCGACCGCTGTCAGCTGCAATCTCGATTGATTCTAGTTGCACTCACGGTCGATTCCGGCTGCGATTCGATCGAAATTAGTCACGATCGGGGGCGATCTCCGGTGTCAGTTGGAATCCTCCGCGCCCCGATTGGATTCTGCTCGCAAATTGGTCAGAGTACACCGTGATTCGATCGGATTCCGATGATGGTTGGACTGAGGCTGGATTTTGATCGGATCGCACATCGACTTGCGATTGCGGTCGCCAATGGTCGAGCTATTTGCCACAATTGGGGTCAATTTCGATCGCGATTTGGTCAAATTCCGACCGCAATTCAATTGAGTTTTTTTTCTTCACAAATTGACTGGACTAGTGTCAACCAAATCGCGATTGAATTTCGACTGGACTGTGATTGGATTCCGACCAGACGACCGTCGATATTTGGCTACTCGATGGCGATGACGAGTGCTCAACCGTGGTGAAGTCTCCTATGGAGAGAATTACTTGAGCTAAGTTAGGTTGTTGCTTTGTGTATAATTAGAAATGGAGGTGAATGATAAATTAGGTGAGATTAACCAAATTACTTTGCTTTTAACATTGTTTGGAAAATAATGATAAAAGGGGAAGGAAGGGTAGAGAAGGATAAGGTTTAACTTCCCATATATCTACAAAGGAGAAGATTTTCTTACATTCCAATTTGAAATGTAAGAAAGAAAAAGATAACTTTAAATATTTTTTTTCCAATCTGAGTCTCTTTTAAAATATTAATTCTCAAACAAATAAATTAATTAATATTATTTAATTTGTTTAATCTAAATTTCTTAATTGAGTACTATTTTTTTTCTTATTCTTTATCAAAGTCAGTACTCGTTGAGCTCTACCCTATTTTTATCTTATAGTCTGTCTCAAAAAATGATTATTTTAAATAGGAATACAAAAGAATTAATTTTTTATTAAAAAGATATAATTTATATTTATAAATAAATATTAACATTACAACAAAAATTAAATCAATGTTAAGATGTGTAGATATTATTTTTTTTAACTTTATATATTTAAATTTCATTCCCTCCCAAATAAGATAACACATGCTACGTTGATGAACCTTTCCTCCCTTCCAAACAAAAGAAATATAAATACTTTACTTCCCCTTTCTACCCTTTCCTTTTCCTCCCCCTCCCGTTAATGAACCTTGTCCTCATCCCATCAAAATAGAGTGTTAGGGTGCGTTTGGTTTGGTTCAAAAAATCAATGATTTTTAGATAATGAAGCATGTCCGTCGTGTCAACAAACAGGATATACAATTCGAAATCACATTATCTTAAAGAGGGTAGTTTTTTTTAGTCCGAGGTTAACAAATAAAGTTTCCCAAAAGTATCCTCTAAATTTTCTCCGTTCAAACTAAAATACCCATAAAATTTTATTAAATCTCAATTTCGTTCGAATAGAATCAAAATCATAATCGATCGCCTATGACCACTAGCCTCTGCCACTTGTCGTCGGTCAACAATCGCTGCTGTTGATCTTCGACTGCCGTCGCTAACCATCGTCGTTGGTCTCCGGTCATTGACCATCGTTGTCGATCGTCGATCACCGATCGCCCTCGTTGATCGCCATCATCGATGCCTATCGCCAATTGTCGCTCACCGCTCACCGTCCCCCACCATCGATTGTTGGTGTAGTCGTCATAGTCGTCGGTGATTGCTCATCGCCATCTCATCGGGCAATGACGCTCAATCATTATGATCCATACGATCATAAATAAATATGTTTCAAAGTAAATGAGACCTTAAAATTGAATGAAAGATAATATAATAAAATATTAAATTAGATTATATATCAAAATCTCTAATAAATATTTTTTTTATTATATTATTTAAAATTGAATCAAACAACACAAGTTATATTTATCCTTATAACCTTGAATAGGTAGGAATCACATAACAAAGATTTTAAGTGATAACTTGAACCAAATACATTCTTAGAGTTTTATCGATTTGAATTAAATTGGATTGCAAGGCAAGTAGTTTAACTAATGTGAATGAGTGTAAAATTAAGGTCAAGGTGAAGTTCCACCTACATGAGTATAAGCTAAAATAGTATAGTTTTTTGTATAATAAATGGTAAAATCATACCCGAATCTCGGTATTTTAGAGCCTGGACGAAGTACAAAAAAATAGATCCTTTTATAGATAAAAAAATTTCATTGAACCCTGAACGGAGCCCAACTGCCTCTGCTCAGTATTATAGCTAAACCTATTCGATCAAGGACAAATATATATCTCAATAGATAATCAAATCATCTTGGTAGGTAAAATATTTCATCCGTCTTGCCGCAGTTGCTCCATCCAATTTTGAGCTAGTTAGGTTGTCGTTTTGAGTTTAGGTTTGGCGATGGTGTCAAATTCGAATCCGAACAAGTTCGGCGCTCTAATTTCTCCTCTTGCTAACTACAAACCCACTAATTCACCCTTGTCCAAATGGGATGATTATCCCTGGCCGCTGGAAAAGACACATGGACGGCCAAAATCGTCGGGTGCGATTGTGCACTTTTAAGTTCTATCCGACGGTCACCGCCATTCCAACATCCATCCCCTCCGACAGGGTACGGCAGCCACACTGTTTACCACTTTTTCTACCTCGACGATCAAGGATCGAGTGGGGGAGGAACCCACAGAGATCTCAGGAAATAACCAATGAATATCCACGAGCGTGGCAGCGGGTAGAGCGATGAGTTGGCGAAAGAATAGTTTTGGGGAAAAATGACAGCGCTTTTATCAAACCCCCAGCGGCGGGATTTCAAATCGGGCTCCAAAAATTTGTCGAATCCCCTTCTCCCTCCCTTTTGCTGCCTTTCTAAATTCTAATCGCCTCCTCTCTCCTTCCCGGATCGGCGATGGTTGTCCCTCGCACTCCCAAGGGCAATGGCCACCGCGGCGCCGAGAAGAGCAAGAAGACAGGCGAGGCTGCTCCCTCTTCTGCTGCTTCCCCACGCAAGCGCACTAAGTCGCCCGGAGTCCGAGTTGTCAGCGGTCGCATCTACGACTCTGAGCGCGGGAAGACCTGCCACCAGGTGATAGCGGCTTCCTCCTCCTCTTAAGTTTTTTTTTTGTTTGTTCCTGAGCATTCACTACGGAAGAGATCTCACTGGTTTTGCCATGCGAGTTGGCGCAGTGTCGGCAAAAGACGATGGACTTCGCGGCCGCTTGCAAGCAGATGAAAGGGGACAAGATCTGCACTATAAAATTCTGCCACAAGTGTCTTCTTAACAGGTTCCTTGGATTTGTTATCTCTTGCCAGTTTTCCTTCTTTATTTATTTGTTTTTTTATTAATGCTTTTGTTGAGATCCGCTGGTGGCGGATGCCTGATTTGGGCTACAGGTACGGGGAGAATGCAGAGCAGGTGGCGGTGCTAGAGAACTGGAGTTGTCCAAAATGCCGCGGCGTTTGCAACTGTAGTTTCTGCATGTGAATTGCTCTGCTTCATCAAGCTGGCTATATCAAGTTGATTTTGGCAAACTAGGTCATTCTTTTTTTGTGTGACTGATGGCGTCGGATTTTGTTTTGCAGGAAAAAAAAGGGCCAGCAACCGACTGGGATTCTTATCCATGCTGCTAAAGCAACTGGATTCACATCGGTGCACGAATTGCTGGATAACAAAGGGTCTGAAGTGCTTATCGCTGCAAATGGTTTAAAAAGTCTGAGCGCAGGAGACCCGTCCTATTTGAAAAAGGTATATTTTCATGTTTGATTTTTCTCCCCTAATAATGCACAATTAGTGCCTTTTTAATGCTTATACAGAGAGTCTTTGATAGGATCCAGGAGCTTTGAAAAGAAGCCGCAATATGAAGAAATTCCCTGATGGGCGGAATGCTGAGAAAGATGAATTGCTTCTGAAGAATGAAAGAACAAAGTCATCAAAGAAACTAAAAATTAAAAGTGAGAATAGCAGTGAGCTTGCTGATGACAATGGAAAACCAAAATTTGGCAATAAGCAAGCAAAAGACGTAAAGACGGCCTCCGTCAAATCTAAAATTGATGAAATGCATTCAGGAAGCACTTGTCTGAGGTCTCCTAAACAATCAAATGGATGTGAAGGTGCTGTTGTGATTGAGAAAGAAAAATTACAAGCCAAACCAACATGCAAGAAACCTGTCTCTAAGAAACATGTCACTGGAAACTCAAATATTGCTGAAGCCAAAGTGTTAACTGACACTCTGAACACAATTGCTAATAATATAAGTCATCTGAAAGAGGATAAGTCCTGGAAATGTGGCATCAAAGTAATTCAACCAGACCAAGAAAATGCTGCGCCTGTGGTTCCTCCGGGCACATCATTACTAGAGGTTGCAGGGTCTGATTGGGCAGCTGAGGATGTTGGAGCAGCGTTGCAATTTTTGGAATTCTGCAATGCTTTTTCAGAGGTATAATGTTACATTAGTCAACATACAAGTATAATATTCCAGCTTGTCGATTTAGGATGCTTCTGGTTTACTGTGGTATCATTTATATGTATCCTTGATCTGTCATTTTGTAAAATTAATTTGAATGTTTTGATCTAATACCATTAGGCTTTTGATAGGGGGCATTCTGTATTTCTACTTGGATGGTTCTTTTGTAGATTAAATACTGAGTTGCTGTGTATGCTGTCTTTGTCTGCACAAGTATTTGGAACAAAATTCATGGCATTATAGATAGTAATCCAAATGGAGCAGTGTGAAGTGTTGTGTTTAATATTGAGATGGAAATTAGGCCTTTGTCTTTTTCTTCCTATTATCAGAAAATCAAATTACAAATATGTCCTTGAAATTTATAGTTTGGACCCTAAGTATTGTAATAGTTACAACTTCGTTGCTACACTATACTATTTCCTTCTCTATCCTTAGCACTCCCCTTTAAATTGGTTCAAATACATTGTTAAATCTTAGGTTGTTTCAAATATAATGAATTTTAGGTCCTCTTAATGGCTTGCTAAGAAAGTTTGCTAGCTGAAGGGACAATTTCATTCAATTACACATTTTCTTTTCTTGGTAAAGTGAGGATCAATGTTTATGTGTTTTATTCTCTATTAATATATTGGATTGGATGATTGTTTGTTGCAACAACAAAACTTCATTTGTTCCATAGTGACACAACCTTGCTAGGTCAACTATTTAACCTAAATAAGTTCACATTTTACAAATTTCATGACCTTATATTTTGCTTCAACACTTGATTTAACTGCTATAGGATGCTTCTTGAGTTTCTGGAAAATTATGTTACCCTCTGAAAGAGTGCAATAACCTGATGTAGGTCACGTGCAGGGGCAGTTGTCCAGTTTGCTTCAATATACTATAATTTGCAGGTGACTTTGATCACAATTATTGAGATGTTATACGACATCAGGGCTGCTCTAAAATGATCATAATACGTGCTCTAAAATCTGTTAATTACACTGATTACAAATGAGTTGTAAGGTCTTCTAACTGTAAGTTAGTGTTGCTTCTCTAGCAGTCTATAATTCTTTCTAGCATCACAAATAGTTCCCCTTCTTTTGGTTCCAACTTCCAACTTGAGTACTTGACATTAAGATTTATTGGAGTATCAATAATGCTACCTTCCTATAATTTATCAAGTACATACTTCTGTTGAAAGATGTAGATGCCTTCTCTTGATTGATTCATTTTTATACCAAGTATTTGAGGCCAGGCCAGTTTAATCATAAATTGTTGATGAAAGTACCTTTTCAATTGTGTGGTCCTACATTGTCCAAAACAGTGATGATAATATTGTTCACATGGAGAATAAGAAGTATATGTTTCCTTGAAATGAGATGAAACATTGAGATAATGTTATGGCCATGCCACACTCAAGAAGAGCAGCTGGAAATTTACCAAAGCAAGCCTTTAAAGATTGCCTCATTTCTATAGTACTTTGTTAAACATTAACAGCAAGATATTTACTTCTGCTGGACAAGATATTCTCTTACTATCAAGTTTATTTTCTGTTTGCCGTATCTTTGTGAAATTGCACTAAGGCTTCAAAATTCTTTGTATAAACCATGAAGAATCTTACAGAAGAAAATTTTGAGCTGCTTCATTGTAGAAAATAAAAACAAATGCTTCACAGAAATGAAATAACTAAGCCACTGGAAAAATTGGATTTTATAGTGAGAATTTTCTTTCTTAAAAGTTGACAACAAACAATTAACAATGAATTAAGACAGGTGATGGCTTAATGTCGGAAGATTGCATGTTGGTGGATTTTTTTTCTTCTTTTCATAGTAGTCAAATAAGGTATTTGCTTGTATAAGCGGGCAAAATAACTTCGTATCATATCTGTCATTTAAGTGAATTTTGGGCAGTCTGGTGCTTGTTTTCTGTTCAATGTTGTGATGAACATGTGGATGATCTCTTAGTTGAAACTCAGCTTGTCACCCTCGTTGTTTGGATTGCTTATTCAGCTAGATTGATTTGATTCACCTTTCGGTTGTGCGAGTGAAAAAGCATTGTTCTTCTTAACTGCAGTTTTGTATGTGAAAAAAATCAATGTTATGAAATATCAAAATGTAAAATAATGTAGTCTTTAAAGTCATGGTATTCTATATGAAATTTTCAGCAAAGGTGATCAGGTGATTTGTCAATTCTTATTATGTTTAATTCCTATAATATCCTTAGGCTCCACAACTGATTGGTTGATGGCTAATAACCCTGTTATTTGTAATACTTTTTATTTTCTTCCTTTTCTACTTGTCATAAGTCTGAAGGCAAAATTGCTCTTTCATTTTGTTATACAATTGGCTTTGCTGGATGCTAATTTATTTCTCAAAATTCGTCACCCTCTTAGGTCCTTGATGTAAATAAAGGAGAACCTGAATGTGTTCTCAGAGAATTAGCAAGAGGACGTGTTGGGCGTCGTGGACTTTATTCTTCAGTTGTAAAATTTCATGTCAAATTGTTAACATTTATCCAAAAGGACATGGGCGAAGAGTATGATACCTTCCTTCAACTTGTGGAAATTTTCTTGTATATTTATTTTGATTAATTTATTTTTTTTGTCTGTTAGTTCCACCTCATATTCTGTGACTAGTGGAGACAAATGGTTGCAATCTCTTGTTAAATACATCGATGAGAATGCTTCTGTTTTAAAGATGTCTTTGGATTTCTTGAAGAAGGATTCATTATCATATGATAACTTGGATTGTTCAAATAAGCTCAGACTTTTGAATCTACTATGTGATATGACTCTAGGAACTGAGTGAGTGGCTAAGAGTTAGTTTTATTTAATCTATCAGTTCAGTTGCATCTTCTGATAGTCATTATTTTATCTTCAACAGAGCACTTAGAAACTGGATTGATGAAGAAAATAATAAATATATTGAAAGAAATAAGGAGGCAAAAGAGAATATCATTGCTGCCAAGAAAAAGGTTTCATGTCCAATAAGTTCACTATGTTTTGTTGTTGATTTGGTTGTTGAACTTAAGTATTCTGTGCAGGGTAATGATCTCAAGAAAAAACTAAAAGATGATGTAGCTAAAGCTATGCTATCTCTGAGAGACAAACCACTTTCTGTCGCTGAGCATGAGAAACTCATTTCTCATATAAGAACAACAACAGAGAGTGCTCACGCTGAGATGCTTAAGATGATGGAGCTATTGCCAACAAGTATGTCCTCAGTTGTTGATGCCTTGAGCTACTATATGAATGTTTTTTGAAAGAATTGCTTATATTTCACTTTTTAAATTTTGGGTTATGGTTAGTGGAATTTTGATGCAGGTTTGTACGAATCTTCTATCCAATTAGGTGGTATGAGGTTCTTAATTAGAATTTTTGAATTGTATGTATTTCTTAGGTTTTTTTGAATAATTATTCATTAATTAACTGAATGAGATATTGAATCAACCCTGTAAAGCTTTTACGTTTGTAATTAAATTACCACAATTCAAATAGAAAAGGCTATCTATAATTTATTCTAAAACTCATGATGAGCATGTGTATTGGGCTGAGCTATTAATGATCCTGCCATTCTACTGAAACGCTAATGCTTCTATATTTATTTCTATTTTATAGTAAAAATTCATCCTTTCTTTATTCTTCTATTGTTTAGTTTCATATCTACTGAGTAGACTATATTGTCAAAAGGCAGTTAATTGCGTTTCCTCATAACATTTCGAAGATAGATTTTCTTTCTTTTGTTAGTGTGGTTCAACATAAGGTTCATAATGAATTGAATTGAATTGTTTGGTTATTTTGATCTTGATTCCGATATATCACACAATTATTTTACATTTGTACTGTAATCATGCGAGGAATTATGAATTATATGATTCTAGTAACTAGGCTTTGGTATCCGTAACCCTCCCATCCAATGTGGGTGTGCTACTTGGATTGGACAAACTCAAGCTTATGCGACTTGTTTTGATATAATTGAGGACTAATATATCTTTCTAATTACTTGTATTGGAAAAAATCCAAACATACTTGCTATTGCTTTGATGGAATATTAACCGTGTATTTGATTAAAAAGATTAATATGTTGGCAAATTGCAAGCACAGGTTATTGGTGGTGGTGCTTACTTTTGTGTGAAGTGTGATTGTTCGCAAGTTGTAATTGAGTTCAAGTGGCGATGTTCGTACTCCTATAAGTCGTTGCAATGAGCAGAGGCAACCGGTTAAGTTGTAGGTGGAGGTTGGCTCGTGGTTAACAAATGGCGGTGACCCTCTTTATTTAGTTTTCTTGTAGCTTCCAGATCATTAAAAGGAGAGTTGAGGCTTGTTGCTATAGAGGGTCTCTTTGGCCTGTTGTTCATGCAGACAAAGCTTATCTTCTGGAAGGGATAGACAGATATAGCTTGAGTAGCATATCACTTGCAGGTGTTAAAGTAGTGTGTGAAGTATGGCACTCAACGGAGGGATAACAGTTGGTGCTTAACCAGTTGGATGACAGAATAGTAGTACATTGCCGAAGAAATTGGGCTGAGATGATTGTGCATGTGTGGCGATTGCATGGAAGGTGTTGTCAAAGGAAATCATGTAGAGATGGATGGTTGTATGCAACTGGGTGTGTATGTCTCCTTAGGCTTCTGCAATTGCAAAGTCGGTCATGATTCATCATATAAGCATGTAAGGGCTTGCATGGTAGATTGCATACGGAAGGTGTTGTGGTTAGATGGATGGATGTGACTGACTGACTGGGGGATGTTGTGGCTAAGCGATCATGCTGAGAATGTTGCTGGTAGATAGCACTCTATAGGTTCTATTAGTAGTATGTGGTATTGGATAATTATGTATAATTGGTTAGTATTTTTCAAATCATGCAATTGTAACAGTAATAAGTTTCATAAATAAAGATTAATATTTTTTTGTATGTTATTAAATTTTTTATTTACTATATTACACAAGCTGGCTCATCTTGGCCTGGCTAGGGCCACAAGGTGAACTCATCATGCTCAGGTTCGACCCAACTTGGATTGAGTTGGGCCATTGGTACAACCTTAGATTGAGTCGCCTCCTTAGGGATATGCCTGTTGGGAAATCTTAATCCAAATTCTCTAATATCATGTAGAAATTTAGGAAAAGGAAAAAAAAGTTGCATTCCTTCATGAAGGCATAGCCATTACATGAAACCTTAAAGTCCTCCTGACCTATAATCTCAAATTGTCTATCTAAAAATATTGTCTTCGAGTGTTTGTCAACCTTGAATAAGAACTTGAAAATTTATTTCTTGGTGTTGTGTCAGTGGAAACAAAATTTTCACTATAGTTTCCATTCTGGATTTTTTCTTTCCTTGTTTATTTTATTCCATATGGTTCTTGGGAACCAATATTTTCCTGCCACTTTTAAGGCGATTACGTTTTTGTTGGTCTCCCAGATCCAGATAACAGAAGACGAGATGCTCTTCGGACAGAGCCCTTATTTTTGGAAGAAGCATGTGTTTACTGGAAACTTGCAGGCTGCTTTAGCAATACGAAACTCCGACAAGGTGTGTATCCTCCAGAGAGCAGTATTGTTCTTGTGCTTCTGCAAGGTGGGTCTTATTATATGCTAAATTTTGCAGATTTTGGTAGTTGGAACTCTGAGAGACCCAAGGATAAATGGTTTCTATATAAAGAAGACGAGGAGAAAGCAGTTGACAGATATATTTCTTTTTCACGGTACATTTGAACAAAATCTTATTTTCGTACCAATCATCAACAAAATCTTTCTTTCGGAAGCTGATAGAGAAATGAGTTTGTCTTCTTGCTGTAGATTTGCAAATGGTCCAATGTTTGCAAAATATAGTTATTCCAATTGTGGTTTCGTCTGTCACGATGCTTTTCCCCCTGTGCTATTACTCTTGTCTCCTACATGATTGATGATTGGGTGTTTTAGTTTGTCAGCTTGTCAAATGATGTAATTGGTATTGTTTTACTATTTTGTAGGCGACAGATGCGTATCAGATGCTGAACATAACTCATCATGAATCAACGTCTTCATTTCCCTCGATGAGGTATTTTGAGGTGGATTGCTTTCTTTCAAACCTTGGTGCTATTCATAACTAGTTCTTTAAGAAATTCGTATGTGTACTATTTTTCCCTCCTTGAAATGTTTGCATTTCTCAAGGAAAAAGATATCACGCTTAGAGTGGTTCAGTACTTTGCTATCATCATCTCTCGTCGTTCCTATCTTATTAACTACAAATATTTACAATGTTTTTTTTGGGTTTTATAAACAATTTGTTTTTAAATTTGTATATATATATTTTTGTTTCTGTGAGAATTGGCCTCTTCTAAATGTCCATTAATTTTCTGGTACTGTATTATCGTAAGCTCCATCATTTTAATTTATATTTGCAGATTCTGTGCTAAATTCCTGTTTGTGTTGGATGATCTTATTTAAATGCTTGATGATGCCACTGTTTGTCTTGATTAGTGTCCTAGTCGGGTCGGTTCGCAAGCGCAGCGTATGGTGCAGATTTTGGGCGTCTGGCTTGCTACTCCTCAAAACAAGCTTCTCTTTATGTATTCCTCCCGAACTCCTATAAGAACGGAAAACAACTCTGTGCTTAAGCTTTAAGCTTATGCTATTCAATTTAGTTTTAACTTGTAATTTTCATGCAATCCTGCCATATTTTGGTGTTGGTTTCTACATGTTTGTGGTATGACAGTCAAACGTATCTAATCGATCTAACTGCAGTCATGATCGCCATTTTGGCTTGGGCTATTGGATGTCTCAATTGTTCACTTTTGACTAATTCTAAGGGCTTGTTTAGAAGGAGATGAAAAAGGTGCAAGTAATGAAAGGGTAAAAATAAATAAGGAAAAAACAATTATCTCAAGAAGTGAGGGAAGAGAAAAGGGATGGAAATAGAGATAAATTTATATTCTTTTTCTTTATAAAAACTTAATTTTTCTTACACTCTAATATTTTGGAGTATAAATTTACTTTCTCTTCTCTCCTATTTTTCTTTCATTATTTGCACTCTCCTCCCAAACAACGTCTAAATTGATCGAGTATAGGGGGGAATTAGTTGATACTTAATATTTTAAAATTAGCACAAGTTCAATATCAAACGTAGTTAGATTTTCTAAATAAGAACATAGTAGGTACATCGATTGCGTTCTATTCGGATCCCAATGAAGTCAATTCAAGTTAATTTTCTCACTTTTGAGATTTAGTTTGAAAACTAATTAATACCATCATGCTTTAACGATGGATTGGTTAAAAATTTCAAGTTAAATTTATTTATGTTTTTGATTCAAATTTGTGCATGCCCAACAGTGCTGATACTTTGGAAGAGAATTTAGGTGGCGTTTGGTTAGAGGGTGGAAATAGGAATGAAAATGAGTTTAATAGTAGACGAGAATGAGAATGAGTTTTGTCATTCCAATAATATTGTTTGGGTTATAAGTTGGGAATGAGAGCGATCGACGGTGGTCGGCGGCCGACGGCCGATTGGTGATCGACGGCCGACGGTGAATAGCGGCGACCGACGGCCGACGACCGACGGCGGAGACCGACGACCGACAACCGACGACGGTCAACGACCGTCGAGCGAGCGATGGACGACGGCGAACGAGAATAAAACCCAAAACCCTCATATGAAATGAGTTTTATTGATTCTCAAACTCTTTTTTTTAAAATCATTAACCAAACACTCTATATAATTCCCATTATCATTTCCTCATTTCAAACTCACCAACTAAACGCCACCGTGGAGGAGATTTTAGGATGATAAACGTTGAACGGTCGTAAAAACTCGGAATCTCATCAAAATATTAATAATAAAATCCCGACGACGGTGCCCGACGACGGTGCCAGAGATTCTGTGCGTGTTGTGCGTGGCTGCTGCAGCCGTATTCGTCTTGTCTACTGCCCTCTTCACATGTTTGGACGATCCTGCCAAAAAGAATAGAAGACGGCGGTATGGCGGCGGCGGCAACTGTGTGTCTGCTGGGTGCAGTGGTGGCGGAGGGTGCGGCGGTAGCGGTAGCGGTGGCGGTGGCTGTTAGGCAAATAAAGTGTGATCAAGCCTTTGAAAAAGATACACAATCAACCTTTTTATATTAATGAGCCACTACGAACTTTCAGATTGTGTATCGACCACCTTCTGGAGAATAATGTTTGAAGCTGCGAACTCGCAAAGTGGATCTTCACCAGTGACCACGACACAGGCTGAACTGTTCCTCCAATTACGCAGCCCATTCGATCCGTTTTCGGGTTTCTTATTGGTGAAGTTGCTGGCCTTTTGTCATGGTTGCATACCCGATCATGGAGATAGTCTTTTCGTTTCCCGGTGGGTAACAGACTGGCAACACTATGCGGGGACTTGCCGAAATGAATGGCTGTGATTTGCGATCGCAGCCTCTTCCGTCAAAAGCCTCCTTTTCCGGTCTGTGCGATTCCTAGCTCGAGCCATGTCTCACTTCTTCTTCTTCTTCTTCTTCTTCTTCCTTCCGCTCTTCTCTTCCGCTTCCGGAGATGCAACTCCCGCTCCGCCTTCAGATCCTTTCTCTGCCAGTATGCTTAGCTCACCCACATTGCCATGGTTTCCCTTCCTTGCCATTTTTCTGCTTGATTTTTCTTTGGGATCGCAGGCGTAGCGTTGAATATCGACTGCGGAGGCACAGCTAACTTCACGTCGGAGTTTGGGCGCTCCTGGGTGGCGGATCTCTACTACTCCGGTGGCGCCGCGGGGCTGGTGGCGGAGCCCCACCGGTTCCAGCTGCCGCAGGAACGAACTCTCCGATTTTTCCCCCCGGTTTCCTTCGGCAAGAAGAACTGCTACGCTGTTCCCCTTCCCAACGGCCGCTATTATATTCGCACCTTCACCGTCTACGACAACTACGATTCCAAGCTCCGGAGCCCTAGCTTCGACGTCTCCTTCGAGGGCACGCTCGTATTCACCTGGCCTTCCCCCTGGCCTGAGGCCGCTGCCCGGTCTGGTGCTTATTCTGACTTCATCGCCGCCGTCCCCGACGGCAGCGCCACCCTTTGCTTCTACAGCATCGCCACCGACCCTCCGGTCATTGCCTCCCTCGAAATCGCTGCAATTCACCCACTCGCCTACGACGCTGCCTCCACCGGCACAGATCTCGTCCTCATCAATTATGGCCGCCTCACAGCTGGCTCCTCCCTCTTCGGCCCTGGATTCACTAACGATTCCGACGCCTTCTCCAGGGTCTGGCAACCGGATGCCGCTTACCGAAACCCGAATGTCTCAGTCAAGGCGCTATCCGCTGGGGGACACCAAATATTCGGCACCAATCAGGCCCCAAATTACTTCCCCGTCAAGCTGTACGAGACAGCCGTCACAACCGTCAATCCTCGGGACGCTCTTGAATTCTTGCTGCCGGTGGACACGCGGCTAGACTACATGCTCTGGTTTCACTTTGCGGAGATAGATTCTGGGGTGAACGCTGCTGCCCAGAGGGTGTTCGATGTATTCATTGGCCAAGAGAACGTGTCGAGAATCGACATCTACAGGGAGGTCGGAGGGTTCACAGCCTTCAAGTGGAGTTACATAGTGAAGAACTTGACAAGCAGGCCCTTAAGTGTGAAGCTGGTGCCGGTGGCTGCAAAACCCATTATTTGTGGACTTGAAAATTATGCTATGGTGCCATTGGACATGGTCACGGTATCAAGTCAAGGTGGGCGGTCAGGAGCATGAATTGGGATTACACTTTGCTACTAGGTACTGTTTCGAGCTGACTTCCTTCTTGATAGTGTTGGCGATGCAGGCACTGAAGGAATCACTGCGGGTACCAGATAGGATGGGCTGGAATGGAGACCCTTGTGCACCTTCCACATGGGATACTTGGGAGGGTGTCACTTGTCATCGCAGTGAGAACGGGCAGAATCTTGTTGTCACTCAATTGTAAGCAATCACATCCCTTTCTATGAACAAATTATCTCCGGATAATACAAATGTTTGTGGCATTTTTTCTTTTTAGTCTTATGTTCGTACAATTTGTTTTTGGTAGTCTCCATTATCTGCAATCTCTTCCATCAGTATGCATAGGTTTCTTCCAATAGTCAACATCATTTGAAAACATGCATCTTAGTTACTACATGAGAAGTAATATTCTTCTTTCGATGGGCATTATTGTTTTATTGAGTTGGTTATTCTTTAGTAGCGAAATATCAGTGAAATCACCAAGAATTCTTAGAAAAGAAAATTGGGATTATTTGCATTATGTTTTATTCTTGGATTATCACTATGCTTCAATCCTGGCAAACAAATCAATATTACCTTTCCTTGTTTCTCACCAACTTCTATGGTATGATATTGTACTTTTGTTTGCATGGTCCTGGGTACAGTTAGGAAGGATAGAATCTATTATCTAACAATATTGTATTTGCATGGGCTACACAGTGTGGTTAAATAGATATCCCAATACCAACATGTTCCTTTTTTTTTTGTTAATTGCATTAAACATGAGTTAGTCTATGTAGGATTCTGGATTCCACTTCAAAAACCTGAGGGTTCACTTCTAACTTGCTTAACTTTTCATGTTTTGATTTACAGGGACTTAGGAAGTCAAGGCTTGAAAGGATATGTTAGTGATAAAATAAATCTCTTAACACACTTGGTAAACTTGTAAGTATTAATTAATTTATCACAACTTGGCACAATTTCCTTCTTGCTAATTTCTTTTATAGCTGTTCCTTTATAGTGTATGAGTCGTCGTCATCTTTAGTATGGTGTATTTGCCTCAATTATCTGGATAAACCACATTAATTTTTTCCTCCATGCAAGGCTATATCCGTCGAGGGGCGTGGCTTTACAAAAAAATTAGTTGAGATTCATATTGCAAGGTTTAGGCAATTTAAATTGACTGTCTAGGCCTAATGAAACTCTCAACCTCTTCTTCATTCAGAAAATGTGGAACCGCCACATTAGTGGCCCCCTACCGCTGCCCCTACGTGTGGAGGGGGATAAATTAGGTCCCAGGTGGCTAGCGCAGAAATGCGAAGTCATCGGTAGCCTGGTCGTTACCTCCAGGAATCGACCCCTTGCCCTTTCAAATCTTAACACGGCTGCGCTAGCCATCTGGGTTTGCCCTAGGGGCTTGGCACTAGCGTTTGTTTTTCTTTTTTGTGGTGTATGTTAGAAATGAAAATGACTGAAAAAAGAGTCTCCACAGACTGCTCTGTTCCAATATGTGTCATCATAAGGTAGTATTTGCCCATATTAACTTCTTGTTTTATTTCTCATAAAGTCATGATGCCATGAACTCCAGCACTGTAATTGATCTTAACAAGATTTAAGAATTTAGTAAAGGTTAATATGACATGGTAAATTTGTTTTATGCTTAAGAAAAGTAACTGCTGTATATACCAACTTGAGGGACATTTTGTTTAGCAATAGTATCTGTTTATGCACCAAACAACAATATCATTTTCAATCTGCACAGTATGAATTTGGCTTCGTTAGAGCACCCCTTTGTTTTTCTTTTGAATCACTTTTTCTATTTAAACTTTTAAAATCATTTTAAACAGGCATATCGACTCTCCTTTTCAACTTACCTATCTCATATATGTACAATTAACAATCTGACAGGAACTTGAGCTCTAATACTTTGGGAGGAAGTTTGCCAACAGATTTTGGTCTTGGGTCCTTAGTAAGCTTGTGAGTATCTTGATAATCATTTCCAATTAGTAACAGTATTTTTTTTCCTACTATGCCTAATGGAACATGAAAGTAGAATCGATCACAGTTCAGAACCTACGGTTTAAAAAATCTTGACCCTTAACCTTCAAAGATAGTTACGGTTCATGGTTCGGAGTTACCAATTACATAATCGGTTTGGTTCACAGTTTGAAATCGCCGGTTACATAGCCAGTTCAGTTCACAGCTCACAACGGTTCAAAAATTATTATTCATATTTTATTTTTAAAAATTATTTTAAAATTTATAAATGCGAATTTTTTTTTTTTAAAAGCATGAACTTATTTAAGTTGTCTGTCTATTCACTTAGAGTATTAGGGAATGAAAATCACGCAGTTTGTTCGTTCCTTTGATATCACAATCTTCTACTTCATCCCTTGAAAGTTATATATTTTCAGGGGGCTTGACCCTTGATGGGTTGTTTACGGGTTGGTCCCATTGAACTTGGTCAATTAGTAATTGACATGTTGACCCAATTTAGATTTTGAGCTGGGTCTAAATCAAAATATGCTAGAATTCGTATTGCAAGGTCCGATTGTAATGTATCGGCGAGAACCACTGCATCCCTATGAGAACTTGGATGTGGTGTTAAATAAGCATAAGTACTCGCACCATAGGTTAGGTAAAAATAAATATTATAGGAAAACTAATAGTCTAAGATTTGAAACATGGAACATAAGAATCCTCATTAGTAAAACAATGGAGGTAGTAGATGTGATGATTAGGAGAAGAATTAATATTTTGTGTGTAAAAGAGACAAAATGGGTTAGTGAGAAGACAAAGATGATAGAGAATTCAGATTTTAAATTATAGTACAAGGAAAGAGTAAAACAAGAAATGAAGTGGGTATTATTATAGATAGTTCGTTAAGGGATGAAGTTATAGGAGTAGTTAGAAAAGGGGATAGAATTATAACTCTCAAAATAGTAGTAGAGAAAGAAACTATGAACACAATTAGTGTATATGCACCTCAAGCAGGATTAAATGGAAAATACCAAATCAAGATTTTAGGACGACCTATATGAAGTATTAAAAAATATTCCGTCAGATAAAATGATTTTAATAAGAGGCGATCTTTGTGCAAAAGGTTGGAACCGCCAACCTAATGACCCTCTCACCCCGACCTCACAAGTATGAGAGGGAGTAAATCACAAGTGGTTATTGACCTTGGTGCGATGGCAAGTGCGGTGGAGGACATGTCCCGACGCGGATATTAAATAGTCCGTTGACACGGGGGATCGAGCCTTGCTCCTCGTACAAATTCTAGACCGCACTTACCAACACACCATCCCCGTGGGGACAAATAGATATGTCGAAGTGAAAAATAAGGAATATGAGAGGGTGCATAGGAGTTATGGGTTTGGAACAAGAAATAAAGAAGGTAAAACTATATTAGATTTTGCGATAGCATATGACCTACCTTATACTAGCTAATACGTTTTTTTAGGAAAAGAGAAGAGCTTGATCACGTTCAAAAGTGGGAATAATAAATCACAAATTGACTTTCTTATAGTTAGGAAGAGAGATAAAAAGATTTGTAAAGATTGCAATATTATCACTGGAGAAGGCTTAACTATTCAACATAGGTTAGTATTATTGGATATATGCCTCAAGCATACTATTAATAGAAGAAAAATATACATGACTTCTAAAATTAAGTGGTGGAAGTTAAAGGATGAGAAACATAATATATTTAAGGAGAAGATAGGAGTACAAGTATTAGTTGAAATATACGTTGATCCTAATACAATATAGGATAAGATGGTATCAAAGTTTAAAATAGTAGCCAAAAGTGTACTCGATGAGTCAAAAGGGTATGCACTACCAAGTAAGAAATTTTGATGGTGAAATGAGAAAGTACAAGAGAGAGTGAAAGAAAAATGAACATCCTATAAGGATATATGTTTGTAAGAACGAGGAAAACTTGAAAAAATATACAATAACCAAGAAAAAGACTAAGAAAGCAATGAATGAAGGTAAAAATTAAATTTTTTGCAAAATAAGGGGAAAGAGATATTTATAAAATAGCTAAAGTGAGAGGGAGGAAGAGAAAAGATCTAATCCAAATAAGATGTATTAAAGATGAATGAATAGGGTATTAGTAAATGGTGGAGAAATAAAAGAGCAATGGAATATTTTCATCAATTTTTTAATGAAAGTTTATGTGACCAATTAATTTAGATAATTTAAGTAGGTCGAGTGAGTATAGAAATTTAAATTTTTATTGTAGAATTCAAATTTCTGAAGTAAAACAAGCTTTAAATGGGATACAAACTAGAAAAGTCGTTGGACCAAATGATATTCCAATAGAGATATGAAAATGTCTAGGGAAATAAGGTATTGAATGACTTATAAAATTATTTAACATGACATTGAAAAAAAAAATGTCTGATCAACGGAGGATAAATACTCTAATTCCTTTATATAAGAATTAAGAGGGCATGGAAACTATAGGGGTATTAAACTAATGAGTCATACAATGAAACTTTGGGAAAGTATAATAGAAAAAAATTAATTAAGGAAGGAGGCCACGATTTTCAAAAATCAATTTGGGTTCTTGCCTGGAATATCGATAATAAAAGTTATACATCTTCTCATGCAACTAATTGAAAAGTATCGGAAGTAAAAGCAAGATTTACACATGATATTTATTGATTTAGAAAAAGTTTATAATAGAGTCTCAAGAAAAATTATATGGAGAATTTTAGAAAAAAGATGTGTTAGCGTAATATATATTGAACTAATTAAGGATATGTACGAGGAAGTAATGACTAGAGTGAAGATTTCAGTCAGATTAACTGAAACGTTTCCAATAAAAATAGGGTTATATTAAGGATCAACTCTAAGTCCTATCTTTTTACACTAATCATGGACGCACTCATTGAACACATTCAAGACACACTGTCGTGGTGCATGTTGTTTGTAGATGATATTATTTTGGTAGATGAGATACGTGAAGGAGTAAATGCTAACCTAGAATATTAGCGGGAAACACTAGAAATGAAAGATTTTAGGCTTAGTAGAGTAAAGACAGAATATATGTAATTTAAGTTTAGCAATATTAGATGTAATGAGACAAGTATTAAGATAGGAGATTATGAGTTGTCCGAAACTGAAAACTTTAAGTATTTAGGATCATTTATGTAAGACGATGAAGAGATTGAGAGAGATGTCCTACATAGAATATAAGCGGGATGGTTGAAATGGAGAAGAATGTCAAGTGTTTTTTGTGATTGTAAAATATTTCTAAAACTTAAAGGGAAGTACTATAAAACGACGGTTAGGCTTACTATATTATATGACGCTGAATGTTGGACTACGACATGAGCACATGAGCAGAGGATGAGAATTGCAGGGATGAGGATGTTAAGGTGGATGTGTAAACATACGAGGATGGACAAAATAAGAAATGAAAGGATTAGAGAGAAAGTCGGAGTTGCATCCATTGAGAAAAACTCTGAGAGACACTTTTAAGGTGGTACATACATGTACTTAGATGACCAATAAATGTTCTAGTTAGACGATGTTAAACGATGACAAATATGCATATCAAACGAGGAAGAGGAAGACCAAAAAAGACTTCATTAGCAATAATAAAACGAGATAAAATTTATTTAAGTATAGATGATGATATAGGTGTAGAGCCCAATGACGTAGAAAGATCTATATAGTCGATCTCACTTAATAGAATAAAATTTGGTTGTTGTTGTCTAAATCGAACCTCGCCCGCAGGCAAGCCTATATGAAAGTGCTTATATTTCGTTTTTGTAAGACAAACGGCCTCTTGTTAAAGGTTAGTTATGCAAGTTTGTTACTCATAGAATATCTTGCTTGTAATACTTATGCAAAAACTTTCTCGTGCGCGCATGCTGTGCGCGAAAGAGTGAAATGCACAGTGATTGTATGCTACAGTAACCCTGCGCGTCGCGCAGGAGAAAATAGCTCATACTTATGAATGTTATGAGAACTGATATTTAAAAAAAAAAAACTTTAACGATCATATTTTAGAGATCACTTTGGTGAATCAAACTTATATTTGCATATTTACTTACTATTCCATTTTCAGAGTTTTCTTATATATTAAACAAGCCATTTAGGTTGTTATAAATAACTTGATGCAGCGTCTTTCAAACAAAAGAGAAAGTAAATCATTGTTCAGATATTTTATACAAGCTCATCAGTAGATATCATCATTATTCACCCTCATGTCTTTGTCCACGAGGCCTCCATTGCCGGCCTCCACGGGAGAGCCTTGTGGCTAACGCGGCAACAGAGTTGCACAAATGAGCAAGAGTCAATTTCCGAATGCTGCAAGTCTTTCGGAGTATTTGTTCTCCTGCCGTTCTAGTCCTAGGTTGGGCAATATGTTCCCTGTGATTTACCTCCTTCGTGTTGACTGTGGGACCGATTGGTGGGGGCACTGAGAGCGAACGAATTGCCTTTTGCACCAACGAGGCCTCCATTGCCCTTCACCCTCTTTTGGATAAGTGACCCTCCTTAGTGCATCAAACACAAAATCACGCTCTTTTTGTTTTGTTTTTAACAAAAAAGATCGCTGCAGAGCTTTTTCTCAAAAAAAAAAAATCTTAATAAGAATTATATTTTATGTGAAACAAATGGAGCCTACATAACAGCTACAAGTTCTAGAATAGAAAGCTTTGTAAGGATGGTTCTGCAGCATGCTTGATGGATGAGTAATTAATATTTTTTCTAAACCTCTAGAGTATAATATCATTTTGAGAAAGTTAGAGGATCTGAAATTGAACATTTTTCTTACACGGTAAAGTTACCATGAAGCCAGACATTAGAAAAATCATATTGTATCCACTAACGTTCTGCTTCACAACTTAGAAATAAATATTTTGTGTGAAGGTTAAAACATAATTATATTGTCGAGTTAAATATTGTGGGTTTTGGATCGTGAGGATTGTTCTGATGCTATCTCAAGATGACTCTAGCATGATTCTCATTTTCCATTTCTTAGTCATAAGTAATTTTGTGTTGTTTTCATCTGTCAGGGACCTGTCTTCAAATCAGCTTACGGGGAGTATTCCAGATAGCTTGGGTTCCTCAAACTTGCAAATTGTGTGAGTTGATAAATATGCTCTCTCTGTTGCTTTAATCATTGTGATTATCCTTCGCTGTACAATTCTATACATTTAAATTTCTGAAAACGTACTGTAGAAGTCTATTTACTAAATATGAATCCTTCACTTTCTAATGTAACTTGTGGCTTTCATTTTTCAATCAGATTGTTAAACAACAATCAATTGGATGGACAAGTTCCTGAGAAAGTTTATTCAATTGGTGTACATGGTGGAATCATAGAGTAAGTTGCACTCATAATCATCTGTTATCGAGAGAAAGTGGTATCTAAACAGCATAGATGTCTTGCAGTGCATGTGTGGTTACATAAGTTCCTTTTCAAAATATCACCTACTTTTTTCTTGTTCAGCCTTTCAGGTAATAAAGGTCTTTGTGGTGTTCCCACTTTACCAGCATGCCCTTTATTTTGGGACAAGGGTGGTCTTTCATTAGCTGCCAAGATTGCAATTGGCTTATCGTGCGTTTTTATTTTCATCTTACTTCTCGTCATTTACTTTTTCTGCATAAGAAGGGGAAGCAGCGATTATGATTTTGAGTTTCCTCAAGACTTAATATGTGAGTCAACTAATTCAAGAATTATTTTTAGTTTTGAACTTTTATTTATTATGATTGTGCTCGACTTGATGGATACAAATTGACACTTAAGTAATGCGGTTGAAAAATAATTATCATCCCTGTGATTCTTCTATAAGCTGGCGAACGCTAGATTGCACTATACAATCTCAAATAAATGCCTCTCGTATTTGTCACCCTTTGTGCTGCGCCTAATAACATAACAATTTATCCCCTTAGTTTTTGTTTCTGCTACCGCCACTTGTGTAAGGCTCAGAAAGTGTAGACAGATCTTAACTCCGATGATATCAAGACTAAAATGAAAGAGTATGCACAATCAGATGGTATTTTGCTATAGGTATATTATGAACCATGAGCCCTAGATTGAACATTTTGGTTTAGGATTTAAGCTCGAGTCGTATATATACTTTGTAATGAGTCTTTCTTAATGATAAGACTAATATATTTAGGATTTTAGGTTAAGTTCCATTTTGACTATGTAGTGAGTGATTCTTCAAGATAAGAACCACACAATATTCCTTTCTACAAACTTAATGGTTTTAAACCATGAGACTGGTGCATGATGAAGATGATGATGATAACCAAGTGAGACAGCAAGTTTTTTTGTCACTTGGACTTTTGCTATGTCAAATTTTCGAATTTTTGATGTATCTACTGATGACTTTAAGAACCATGTTTTTGATAACTATCATACGATATAGCAAGATGCACAAGAGCTATAAGCTAGATTGTTTAAATACCTCCAAGTGCTTTATCTTCACTTCCACTTGCTAAAATGTTCTGCATTCCTCTCTCTCTCTCTCTCTCTCTATCAGCAATTGCAGCAAAAAGAAACAGGTACCAGAGACAGAAGCTTATGCTCGTGGAGCTGGAAGAAGCATCAAACTCTTCTACTGGTTTTCCGAGCAGCTCAAACACTCATTAGCAACTTCTTAACACAAGGTGAGAAAAGATTGCTGAATGTGCACCCCATACACATTTGGTGGTAACAGATGTGGAGTCGAAGGACTCGAGCCTGGCAGTGTTGTTTGTCCATCAAAACGCAGGACGGATGTTGTTAGGAAGTTGACCTCATTTGAAGTCGCCAATGAAGTGTGTAGATAATATAAGATATGAAAGTGGAAGAAGCCAAATCTGTTGGGAACCGTAGGATTGGAGGAAGTTTGCCATTTCCATGGTCTGCGTGATAATGATAGATAGATTGTTCGATTCACGAATGTAAACAAGCTATTATGTATGACCTGGTGACCATGGATTAGTCATTTTTGGGTGCGAGGCTCCCTGCAAAACATACAAATGTGGATTTATTGACAAATTAACAATAATTAATGTCTGTTCATTGCGATCATTCTTATATGGTGCTTTGCTAGTTTTTTATTTTTTAATAAAAAATTAGATGATGCCTGTGCAGGCATGGGCCCGGACAATAAATAACATGTCCTGTGACATTACAGCATACCGGATATGAGCACGGTTTTATTTTATATGGGAATATAATTTGATTTTCTATTATGATATTAAATTCGATAATGAATTTAAAAATAAATTATTTGGATGATCTTGAAATTCAAGAGTTTATCGTTGCTCGCGATTGCATGATGCGAGACGAGTCAGATTGAATCGTAAAAAATTTAAATATTTTTTTTAATTTATCTTTGATGGCTAATGAGACTATTTGAGTTTCGATTTTATTTGACTCAATTATTGATAAAATATTTCAAAGATTCGTGGGACAAGGATAATTATTTTCAAAGATTAGTTCGATCGAAGATTTGAATATTCTAATGTCAATCGGAAAAAAAAAAAGTCGACACAGGTTAATAAATGCGTGTAGAATTTATTTAAAGAAGATCAATTCTTTATTTTTGTGAAGGTGTCTAAGTTTTAAGTGATTTATTAACGGATTTTGAATATTTTTTATACGAGGATTCAGAGACGAACTTCTAAGTCAAGGATTCCAATCTTGCCCAGCGATATAAATAAATTACACTGCTATGTCAGTCACCACAACACGACCAGAAAGGACAACAAAATCAAGTGAGATACAAGGCATAAGTCACGAGCGCAGTTATTAGCAGAAACTGTCGTTTTGAGATTCTCGGACATTTTCTGCACAATCAGCATGAACGATGGAAATGACACGATGGTGAAGATCATAAATTGTCTGAAGAAAAACAAGAGATTGCATGAAGCAATAACCCTATCAAATTAAGGAGAGCAGTAATAATAATAATAATAATAATAATAATAAAAAGAAAAGAAAATACAAAATACTCAGAATTGCCTGTACAGTCGAGTTTGGCAGGTAGGCGAAGAGCAACATGGAGGAACAGAGAGAGTCAATTCTCCACTCGCCTGCCTTTTGTCCGCACCTTCATGGATTGGACCGAATCGAGTCAAATCCCCATTCTCTTCCAGCAACGTTGACCTCAATTCCACAGACTTGGAATCGAGTCAATGGAGATCAGAGATATGGAGGAGGTGGAGGTACACTATCCTTCTCTCTTTTTTGTTTTTCCTCCTAAAATCTTCCTCGCCCGTGATTGCGCAGAAACATATCTGTTGATTACTCAAATCTGAGGCGATCGCTTCGCAGTTGCCAAATCGCCCACCATTCTCCACCACGTCGATCGTCCTCCTGCTTTCTCCATGAAGTGAAGCGAAGCGAAGCGAACGAAGCCATCGCTGCTACTTCACTGCTTTGTCCCCGAACCTTCATGGCCATGGAGTTCAGCTCCTCGCAACTCCTTCTCTGTGCTTTTCTCTGTTGCGCCTCGTTTCCACTTCCGCTCGCCTTGAACCAGGAGGGCTTCGCCCTGCTCTCCTTCAAATCCTCCGTCAGAGAGGACCCAGGCGGTTCCATGGCCTCCTGGAACGCCTCCGCCTCCGACCCCTGCGCTTGGAATGGCGTCACTTGCCGGGAAGGGAAGGTCGTCGCCATCGCCGTCCCAAAGAGCCGGCTTTTGGGCTCCCTGCCTCCCTCCCTCGGCAGCCTCCCGGCTCTCCGCCATATCAACCTCCGGAACAACCGGCTTGGGGGACGCCTCCCACCGGAGCTCTTCTCCGCCGCCGCCCTCCAAAGCTTGGTGCTTTCCGGCAACTTCCTCGCCGGCGCCGTCCCTCGGCAGGTCGACAGCCTCTCCGCCCTCCAAATCTTCGACCTCTCCGACAACTCGCTCGACGGGACCATACCCGCCTCGATTTCCCACTGCAGGCGGCTGAGGGTTCTCGATTTGAGCCGCAACGACTTCTCCGGCGCTCTCCCCATCGGCTTCGGCACCAATCTCACGGCTTTGGAGCGACTGGCCCTTTCTTACAACAGATTGAACGGCTCGATCCCTAGCGATTTGGGGAACCTGTCGAGCCTCACCGGCACGCTTGATCTCTCGCACAATGATTTCTCCGGTCCAGTTCCGGCGAGCCTTGGAAATTTACCGGAGAGAATCTACGTCGATCTTGCATTCAACAATCTGAGCGGTCCAATTCCGCAGAACGGAGCTTTCCTGAACCGAGGGCCAACTGCATTTATCGGAAACCCTAATCTATGTGGACCGCCATCGAAGAACCCCTGTCCCTCTTCTGGTAATCCTGCAGCCACCAGTCCACTCCAATTTCCTTCTTCCCCTAGCGATCGATTGCCCGTGTCTTCTTCGGATGGCAGAAACAGTACAAGCGGTCTCAGCAGAAGATCCGTGATCGCTATAGTGGTTGGCGATGCGCTCGCAGTCGGCCTCATCGCAATGCTCTTCTTCTGCTGCTACAGGAGGGCGATTTCTTCCAAGAACAAGGCACAAACTGAGAACCGCAGTTGCGATTCGAAGGACCAAAAAAGGGGTTTTTGCTGTGGCAAAGATGGATCCGAGGGTTCGGCAGAGAGCGTCGAGCAATTCGTTCTCCTATCGCTAGACAAGCAAGTGCGTTTCGACTTGGACGATCTCCTAAAAGGATCTGCTTTTGTGCTGGGGAAGAGCGCGATCGGTATAGTCTACGAGGTGGTGCTGGACGACGGCCTCACGCTCGCAGTGAGAAGGTTAGGCGACGGCGGATCGCAGAGGTTCAGAGATTTCCAAACCGAGGTGCAAGCAATTGGCAAAGTGAGGCATCCCAATATCGTTCCGCTAAGAGCGTATTACTGGTCGGCCGACGAGAAGCTTCTGGTATACGACTACATTCCGAACGGCAACCTCACCGGTGCAATTCACGGTATGCCCTCTCTGCATTCGCCGATATAACCATCCACAGAAAAGAGTTTAGATCTTTCCATTCTTCTTTAATTTGTCTACATGAACGATTGTGTTCGCAGGAATTTCGTCGGACCTGAACTTTGCGCCGCTGCCATGGAACGTCAGACTGAAGATCATGAAGGGAGTTGCACGAGGTTTGGCGTTCTTGCACGAGTTCAGCCCCAAGAAGTACGTCCATGGGAATCTCAAACCCAGCAACGTGCTCCTCGGGTTAGATATGGAGCCATACATATCGGACTTCGGACTGGGGCACCTAGCCAACATGGAAGTCGGAGCGACGTCGATCTGCTCAGACGGAAAGACCGCCGGCGAGAAGCAGCAGAGCCCCCTCCTCTCCAGTCCTGTCTGGAGCGACACATTGTTCTACCAAGCTCCCGAAGCCTTGAAGTCTCTCAGGCCGTCGCAGAAGTGGGATGTGTATTCATATGGAGTGATCCTGCTGGAAGCGATTTCTGGAAGATCCCCGTCCGTCGTAATGGATACCTCAGACATGGATTTGGTGCGCTGGGTTCAGGTTTCGATCGAGGAGAAGAGAAGCCTGTTGGACGTCATCGACCCTCGCTTGACGCGAGAACCTGAAAGAGAAGGCGACATTACGGCAGCCCTCAAGGTGGCGTTAGCTTGCGTGCAGTTCGATCCTGAAAACAGACCATCCATGAGGCACGTCGTCGACTCGTTGGAGAATTTGGCAAGCTAAGCTCAGCTAAGCTAAGAGACGAACATTCGATCGGCAAAATCTTGGCAGGAGAGTGTTTGTGATTGTTCTTCGGAATGATCTTTGTTTGTGGATATTCCCACTATTCCGAGTGTGGAATTTCTTTGTAGAATGATGCGCCTAGAAATTTATCGGAGTACATTTAGATGAGGATTTGAGCGATATTTCTAATATAGTTCGATTTCCTGACGGGACAAGTTTAATTTTGAATTTTGAAAAAATTTGAATGAACTATCTTAAGTCGTGTAGCAGCTCGGCTGCTAGAATCGAGCCAAGTCACAATTCGAAGAAATGGATGGAGTCAGGAAGACAGTGTCTTGGAAAATATAACTGAGCTAGGAGAATAGAAAGAGGTCTGATCGAAGGAGAAAAAGATATGTTGGTAAAATGAGGAAAAGAGATGATCCGACGACGCGCCCTTGCACCCGTTTGTTACAAGGCACCCTCAGAATCACAGGAGATTCCTGATAGAGGTATTCACTAACAGCCTAGGGCTATTTTTGATTGGCGACTCCAGAGCTCTCCACGTGAACGGTGATGGAGATAATTTATTACGCTGCAACTTGTTCGAAGAGAAGAGGGGGTATAAGGGGAGAAAGAGGAGGAAATGGAGGGGGATGACATTTCTCATTCGGTTTATATTCATTGTTTTTCTTACCGCAACTCCTTGCTTCTTTCTGATAGACAAGTTTTGACTTAAGCATAGAAAGATCTCCGTCGGGTAAGCCGACGACGATTTAACGAAATGTTAACTTTTTCAGGAAATGAGCAAAGGAGACTTTCATTTATGCGGTCGGAGATAACCCCGGTCCTCCTTGACAATTCCATCTCAAAGAGAAAGAAATTCCACGCCGCATCAAGTCGGATGTGGATTGAGAATTTATCTTCTCGGACAGAGTACATCTTCGACATTGAACTTGTCTCGACCACATCGTTAGGTTAGTTGTTGAACACTTTCCTGATTTATTCTGATAATTAATTAAATATATTTTATTTAAGAATTATTTAGCGCTCCGTTAGAGATTCGGAGAGCCGAATCGATCAGGTCGAGGATATTTAGGGTTAATAAAAAAAACTAATTAAAATAGAGAATTTTGTGTTTGAAAATTAAGATTATGAACTACTGTTTACTTGTGTATTATGGGGCTACTATTTACTGGACAAAAAGGCAGTTCAAAAGCTCTTCTATAAACACTGTGAAGGAAAATATTTTTTTTTATTAGTGAAAATGGTAGAATAATAATAATATAGAGAATAACGAAGCGAGATAAGAAAGAAAGAGGAGTAAAATAACTATAATATCATTATAGCGGTTACTAAATGATTGTTGTAATAATTTTAATTAAGTTGGTAAAGAGTTTTTAATATAAACTTGTCATATGTTTTAACTAGTTTGTTTTAACACGTCGAGCCATTTACTCTTAGCTATTAGTTTTTAATTGTCATAATTTTAATTTACTTAGTTTGATTGATCCATGCAATTTGCTTTCTTCCATCGACTAACCCATCCATCTTGGTCCTTGACTAGCTCACTTATACGCAACCAACTTGCCGAGATGCTGACTCGATCTAACATTTCGTCCGACTCCTCTGACCAAGTATTCGATCGACGTGTTCGAATTCACTGTCATTTCTAATTACCTTGTCAAGTAAACAATGGCAAAGAAGATTTTTAAAAGTCCATCGTTTCATTTTCATAGTTTTCCATCCAAGTAAATATACCATATTAACAATGAAAAGGTTGGCTAATACGATAACAGATTTATTATAATTAATGATTTATCTTTTTTACGATGATTATGAAACTGATTGACCTACAACTACGAGTGAGGATGATAAAAGAATAATGAATAATAACATTTTAACATCACTTGTGAAATTGTTGGATGTAACATTAATATAACGAATTTGGGAAGGCCATTTAGAAGCAATAAAATTTGGGCAAAAATAAAATTTTTCATAAACACCTTAGAAATGGTCACCGAGGTTTCAATTCAAAGCTATCTTATTTGAAAAATATTATAAAAAATATATAAAATAAAATACACATATTTCTCTTGAAAGCTGCTATCTTATTTGAAAAATATTTTTTTTTTAAAATAAAAATAAAAATAAAAATACACATATTTCTCTTGGAAAATAAACGCTGCTGTAGTTGAAAATGGAACCAAACCTAATTCGAGACAACGGACGGACGGAAAAGCTGCAATCCTTCCAGAAGACAAAGTAACATGATTACACATTAATTCCTTTTACACATAATAATTAAGAAGCGGTTTAGCATGACGAGCCACATCTAATCGACCCAATCCATTCTCCGAGCTGACTAATCCTACTACTTAATCCTCGCGATTAACTGCTAAACAGACCGATCTCGACCGACTGGCAGTCGCGATGCTCAAATAAAGCGCGATTAGGTGCGCAATTATTAATGAATCCACAGCCTGGTACACCTCCTTCGTCGGCGTTTCAAGATCGACTTAAAATATGGATTAATGATAGAAGAGATAATTTCAAATTAGTCCTATTTTTATAAGTATTATCGAAGTGCTATTTTTTTTTATAATTCAGTGCCTTCCCTTTCCTAGTGTTAGAGAAACGTCCGTGCCGAAACTACAAGGGGATTACTGAAAATTACTTTTTTTTTAAGTATGGGTAAAATAAAAATTTCGCCGGCTACTAATGAATCCATCTCGACATTCCAATGGATTGGTGGCGACCCGCGAGAGCGAATATCCACGCGTTGGGAGGTGACGACGACGGCGGCGGCGACCGGCAGCGACGAAGACGACTCGTTCCGAGGGTCGTGAAGAAGCGGGGAGTCGGCTGAGCCTAACTCCGACGGCCGCGGTTGAATTGCAGAACGCATCGTACCGGACGCCGGCGACGCGGCGGCCTCTGCTCTTCCCCTGCCACCGGGGAAAAAACTTGCGATCGAGTCGGAGTTTTGTCTGGAAGCAACTAATAGATAGCTTGCGGTTTAATCGAGACTGGGTTCAATCAATTATAAGCGGATCGATCGATCGATCCCTTCTGGAACAGAGCGAAAGTTGGAACTCCTAAAACGGAACGATTACAGGAGGAATTTTTGAGGCAATGAGGGTTTTCTGCGATGTCAAAGTAACGATTACTCAAAGAAAGGAAGGATTTTTTTTTTTTCTTTCTCTCTTACTATTGTCTTTTGCAGGAGAACGCCATGGCTGCAGGACGATGTGGAGTTAGATGAGTCGCGTCCCTCGCGGTAGGGTCACCGCTATTCTGGTACCTTGTAACTGTCGGCGGCGATCTCCGTCAGCCACGAGCCGGGGAATAGCGCCTGCAGAAGAGGAGCATCAAAAGAGATTAATACGAGGAGAAAAGACTGAGCGTTGAGAAGAAAGAAACAACGGAAATAGTGCATTCGAATCGGAGTGGGAAATGGGGATCTTCTGGATCAGAAGAGTGAACAGAACGTCGACGGAGGAAGGAAAATGGAAGAGAAAGCGGGACGAAGAATCTCACCTCGAGTTGCTTCTGGATGACTCTCGGCCGCTTCCTCGGCCGGCGGCGAGCTCTGCACCCGGTCACGGCGTAGATGTCCTCGTCGATCTCCTCCTTCGTGAGCGAGATCGAAAACCTAGGCCGCTCCTTTCTCTTAGGACCCTCCGACCTCAGCCGGACCGCCCTCTTCTCTGCTGTCGGCGGCGGAGGAGGGGAAATACTCCGGCGCCGCTCGATCTCCCTCGACGCACCGCGCCGAGTTCTCAGATTCCATGGTAGCGCCTTAGAGCAGTCGGAAGCCTCGAGATCGGGCGTCGAATCCGGCACCGGAGTCGGCTCAGTCTCGCCGCTGCCTTTGGGCAGCACCAACTTCATCCGGTCCGCTGCCTCACGGAGGTGAACCAACAGGCGTTCCCTGACCTCCTCAACTCCCGAGTCTTCTCCGTCGCTGCGGCCGCTATCCGGGACACGGATCCGAGGGCACGCCGACTCCGACAGAGCCGACGATCGCCGTTCGCCGGCGGCGACGGACTCCTCCTTGCCCATGCAACGGGCCACCCTCTGCCTGCCCCACGTCTTCAAGATCTGGAAGGGTAGGCCGTGGAGGAGGCTCCCCTGCGTCCCTCGGCGAGGGTGCGGCGATTCGGCAGTTGCCGCCGTCTCCAGGGAGGGATTCGGGCGCCCGGAGGGTGTCTCCGGCGAGATGACCATACCGAAGGCGAAGGAGGGAGAGCGTCCGGCGGAAGATTCCAAAGCTGGCAGAGAAGGGGAAGGGGATTTTTCGACGGCGACGTTGGAGTGGGTTGGCGTGATGGCGAGGCGACGGGAGGAGGCAAGGAAGAACGAAGAAGAGAAAAGGCCGGTCGAGGGTTTCTTATAGTAAGAGAATAATATTAATAAATAATTACAAAAAAAAAAATCTGATTTTCTAGTTAAAAGGGAATAATAAGATTTCTGAAAAGTATTTTTAAGGTTTATTGTTATTCTAATTTTTATCATTCAGCATAGGAAATTATTGTGATGTTGTACTCACTATTTTTTTTTTTTACCACCAATTTTTATCATTAGCATGTAGGAAAATGTGCGGTCGTGCGCATGGTGGAGATCGGAGAGAGATGTATGCGCGCTCTTCTGCGTGGGGCCCTCGTGGTTACGTGGACGTCTGGGTAAAGGTTTGATCTGTATCAGTCGGCGAATATAGCAGTTTGACCATGACAGCTGAACAAAGCTATTAATTCTGGGCAATTTTTCTGGGAATTATTTATTTTATGAAAATAACTAAAATTAAATAAAAGGTGCAAATTTTTAAAAGAGACTTCTAATTTCTTTTATTTTCGTTCGCTCTCACAGTTCGTATATTTTAATGATTAAAAAACGCTCCGTATTTTGAAAAACAAAAAAAAATAAAATACGAAGAGCTTCGAGAGAAGGGTATATATATTCGGGGAGTCAGCCGGCGAGCACCGGCGCCGCCACCATGAACGACGCCTCGTAGAGGACGACGGCAGTGGCGAAGGATCGAGACAAGGGTGACGGTGGCGGCTTGCACCGTCTCACCGTCCCTACGACGACGCTTTGCGTCGGGTCTTACGTATTGGATCCGCAAGACGTTGGCGCACCTCAACAAGAGGAAAGTTTTGGCCTCTCGTCGTCGTTCTTGTCGGAGTTTTTGAGGCTGAAGCTGGTACAGAGACGGCTCCGAGCGGCCCAGCCAGGCAGCCGCACGCAGTGATCGATGATTGCCTAGTGTCGGAGGTGGTCCATCATCAGCATTGAGATTGGCTAGAGTACTGCATCTTCAGCAACAGCGGATTGCCGACATGTTCACCCATAAGGTGCAGGTGAACCTAATACGTCAATAATGTGCATCCGTAACGTCCTCTCTGTGGCCTCCCAAGTCAATGCTAAACCCTAAGTTCTCCGGACGAACGTAGATCTTGTCATGGAATCTAAGTAAAAAAGTATAAAATATAATGGTCTTTGATTTGATATAATTATGACTTTTTAAGGTCTTCTGAAAATTTTGATAAATTTTTTAAAAATAAAATCATCTTAACTTAAAGTTGACCGTAAGAGGAAATGTAACAAACAGATACTTCTCACGTCGTGCCTAACGATTGTCTCCCGAAAACTTTACCAAGAGTAGCAAGGTCAATTGAGTTTATGCGGAAAAACAGTGTTTATCCCTTGTATATAAAAAATATGGAGCGGTTACGGAGGGATCCGTCGATAATTCAGAATCATGATTTTTTTCAGAAATTGATCCATGTCCATTTAAAAATTACCTTTTATATTTATCAACCGGATTAGTCATGGAGGGCTAATGTTTATCTCCTATATAAGAAGTTTGAAAGAAAGGAGAAAGAAGATGATTCTTTTCATTACGATATCAGAGAAAATTCTTTTTATTTATGATATCATTCTCTATTTTACATGCTTCTATTATGTTATTTTTTTCATTTTCCTTGACGAATATTGATTTGAGCGTCGGAGAAACTCCGACGGTGTCAATGATATTGATCTGTCTTTATAACATTCATCACTATTGTAGACCAAGACTCTTGGCGATAAATCTCAAGATTAGCAAATTGTATTTTTTGATAGAAGAAGAGGAATCTGAGTATATCGAAAAAGAGAGCAATATCATGTGTCAATAGGTTCAGATCCTTTAATGATTTAAAAATTAACTTCTTGATATAGACTGTGGAACTCAATTTCGAAAATATGATGACACTTAAAAGATTTTTGAAAGCGTAATGATCTTTCATAGGTTATAATATTTATAAGTAAGATCATCCATTACTTTTAATAAAAATTTATTGATGACCTTTTTTTTTATATTATCTCAAATGCAATCATACGTTACGTATAGATTTCATATATATATAATTTAAAGAGAGAGTCATAGATTTCGAATTTTCGATTGATAATCATAAACAAAAGAGAAATATTTTGATAAATATAAAAATTAAAACGCACGAAATGATAAATTTCAAAATTTACATGCGTTGTCATTGGATAATTATTTACAACTGCGACTGCTGTGCAAGGGTTAAACAGCTTTGAGGTGCATTGCTAATGCCGTTAAAATATTTTTATAAAAGTGATATATATCAATTTTAGAAGAGATTTAAAATCTTTTTTGAAATTTAGATTATTTTCATGTATCTTATTCATCACGTCGTAATTTATTTTTTTCACGGTAATAATAAAACAGATCGATCCCCGCCCCGATCGAATGCTCTGCTTTGGCCGGAGCGCCCTGGACGTCACCTGGAAGTCGCTGCTATCTGTACGATCGACGTCGCGATATGTCAAGCACATGGTGGCTAGTCTCGAGGTAGACATGGAAGTGGCTCTCGAGCCGGGGAACTTGCGTTTCTCCTTCTTCTCGCTCTCGCCGGCGGCCTCTCCTTGGCGGAAACTGTCAGCTTGGCGAGGCGGAACCGACGAGGTTTACGGTAAATGGCGGAAAGCCCCCCCTCCCTTAAAATTAGAAATATAAGGCGAATACGAAATTTTTAAGGGGCAGTTGACAAATATCCCCGCCATATTGGCGAATTCAATATTTAATTTTCGTTCCTATTTTATAATATTTCTACACCCCGCGAGCGAAGAGAACCAGACCACGCGAACGTTAGAAATCCTTTGCCTTTGCCTTTGCCTTTGCCTTCCTCCGTTCCCTTCCCCTAACCCTTCGAAGCCGCCGCTTTGGATCGCGGATTTCCATGGCGATGATGACTCCCCGAGCAAAGGAGTACTTCCCTCCGAGCGGCTCGAAGCCTCCGCCTTTGGTGCTCTCTGGTGATTGCCCTCCCTCGCCAGCCCGGAGACTGCATAACTTCACCTTCCCCACTCGTAGCTGGGGCGGCCAGCGCCACCTCCGCTGCTCCAACCACCCCTTATCCGATAGCGCGCGCACCGAGGAAGCGGAGGATTCTGCATCCGATCGGATCGGCCGAACGATGGGTAGGCAGCTGCCATCCAAGTCTCCGGGCAAGATCTCGCCCTCGTCGACGAAGGCTGGAGGAGAAGAGGCAGCGGAGAAAAACGTTTCCTCTTCGGTTCCAACGGTGGCCGAGGTGGCAAGGCCCTGGAATCTGAGGACCCGGAGGGCTGCGTGCAACGCTCCGGCCGAGGATCGTGCTCCTGCCTCGGCTCCCTCTTCTTCCCCTTTGCTGACAGATAAGAGCGACCCGCGGGAAGCGGCCAAGAGAGGGAGATCAGATGGATCGGATATGTGGAAATTCTCAATCTCGCTGTCCCGTGAGGAGATTGAACTGGACTACCTGGTATTTAAAGGAACGAAGCCCCCTCGGCGGCCGAAGAAGAGGGCCAGGATCGTGCAGCAGCATCTTGATGTAAGTTGCCTATAAAAAAAATGCTTTTTCTAATTTTGGTTTGATTTTTCGCACTTGACTTAGGATCGATCGCTTTTCTGCTATTTGCCATTGATATGTGCCTTTTCTTATGCTTGATTTGCCTCTGCAGTATTGTTTCCCAGGTTTATGGCTGTCCGAGATAACTCCTCGATCCTACAAAGTCGATGAATAAGGTTGGTTTTATTTGTCCGCCCAAAATCGTTTTTTCCTTTATAGAACCATTCACTTATAAGCTGAACTAATTTAATTGATGTTTCTGCAGGGTTTAATAGATCGATGATGAGCGTTCTTGTTCCTAAGGAAACTTGTAAGAGTTCAGTTAATAATTGTTACCCAATTTCTGTGTCTTGGTTAATTTTGTTTCTTCATATTTATTGCAATTCTGTAAACTAGAATTCAAATTATTGAAGTTTCCATTTGATCTCAATCCGAAGCGTGTTTGTTCACATGATTGAGTTTAATTTTGATTGTTTCTAATTTGAGTTTAGATTTTAGAAACTATGCTATCTGATTAGAAGTACGAGCTTTGGTGGATTGAGTAATTATATGTACCTTTGTCATAAAGTTGTGTGTTTTTGTTATCTGACAGGGATTGTTAAACCAATGCTATATTTGGAGAAAAATATGCCATGAAAATGGTGATTTGATTGAAGTGATGATATTTTTTTCTTGTTGATTTAAAATATCTAGTGGTTTTATACTATCCCAAGCGTTGAACTGAAGAAGGCTGGCCCGGTTAAATTTTAGCTTTTCATGGTCATAACCTTTAACTCTTAGGCTAGGACCTGAAGTACTATTCTAAGGGAAAATATAATATGCATTTAAAGAGGTTCATCGATCAGAACTTATCTTTAATTGGTATGTCATCTGAATAAATACAGAAAAGATGGGTGAGAAATTTGTAAAAGTTTTATAAATTCTCCATAGTCTTTAGTCGCCTTTACTATATATTGTATTGTCTGCTAATTTAGCATTCCTGCATACATACAAGTTGTATAGCTACAGTTTTGATGCAAATATGACAGAAAGAATGCTGTTTAGCAACATAACTATTTATTGTACAAAAAGTGTTGATATGCCTTTTTTTTTCTTTTTTTTTGGTTTCTCTTTTCAAATGTCTAGCTTTCTGCAAATTACAGTGGTAATGCATAATTTTGAGCTACTGTTTTCATTTGAAGGAATTGTGAAACTATTAAATTCCTGTAATGTGGTGAACAATTTTGCTGGAAACACTTGAAAAATCTGAAACTGTAAGTCGTTTGCTAGAAGGTTGTGCAACTTTTTTATAGTACATATGTGTGGAATGTTGAAATCGTTGTGTTATAAAAGGAATCAGGTAGTCTCTTAATTGTCAGCATCATTCTATCCAATCATTACATTATTTGTTATTATTACATAATGAATAGTTTGCAGGAGTCCCAATTGAATGTGTTAGTAGGCATGATGGATAATTTACTTTGCTTTGGAGCACTTTTTTCTAATATGATATGATTCTCTGATATTATAGATCAGGATCATAATTTTTTATTTGTTCGTTTCTCTTCCTTTTAATCCCATTTTGGTTCAGTAATAACAAGTTGCATACTGAAAAGCACCAAACTCATATAATTTCTTTTTGAACTAGATTTGGAGCTAATTTTTTTTCTTAGAAAAGGGTAGCTATAAGAGTCCTCAAACACTCATATTGATATGGTTGAATATGTTTATGAAGCGAGTTCAATTTCTTGTTATGTCCGAAGTAAAACTCTCATCATTCAGTAGAAAGTTATTTTGGGAGTGAAACCGAAGCTCTCTCATGCTTGACTCTAGCGCTGTCATCTCTCTTTATCGGTTATTTTAGGTAGCTTGGGCTATCATTTCCTGAAAACTGTTTGGCCGTAACATGGTATTATTGCTTTTCGGTGTTTTCCCTTTTTTTTCGTGATTAAGATCAAGTTTTTGGTGTCCAAAGTTAAGTTTTTTGGGGAGTGATCCAGCAGAGAGTTAATGGGAAACCAAATCTCTCCATGAGAGACGTAATTGGAGCTTTGGCTGTCACTGCAGGTTTTTGGTCATAGAGTTGTGTGTCTGTGTGTGTGTTTTTATTATATTTGTTAGTCATTGTTAAACAAATACTGCTGCCTGGAGAAAAACTGCCTTGAGAGGGGTAATTAAGATGGTGATTTGATTGAAAAGATGATATTTTTGCCTCTTGATTGCCAACTAGAAGTTCATAGAAAAGATGAAATATGGAATGATTTTATCCTTTGTCCCTTTGTTAAACTAAATAAGGAGATCCCAGTTAAATTTTAGCTTTTGACTTGTCAATTCTTTCTCTTCGTTTGATTTCAGTTTAAAAAAATCTTTAGTCAATTGTCAGCTAACTTAAAAAAAAAAAAAAAGAGTAAAGTCGGAGAGGAATTGAACAAATCGATTTGAAACGTGTTTTGCCTAACTAATTTCTAGATCTTATATTTTTTTTAACAATTAAAACAATTGCAAAAATATATATATATATATAGAGAGGGAGAAAGCTATGTTGGGCGTCGGGTTTTTGCATGCCTGTGCGTGAAATCACTGTTCACAGTTCATTCCGAGCACAGGTGAACAGAAATCTGTCGCCAAGCACAGCAACTTCGCGCGTGTATATATATATATATATATATATAGCTGGCACTATGTATCTTTTACCCGATTAGTTTTGGAGGTGATCGATCTGATTCCATGAAAATTTTTCATCAACCGTCAGAGTAAATCGGAAAGTGTTTACAGCGAGAGATCTAACAGTCTAATTTTTTTAGGTTCAGTATTCTATTTAAAGAAAATTTTTATAAATATATCACTGTTAGAGTTCGAATCTAAAATGTATGAGAAAATACAGAAATTACATAGACCGTAATCTTGGAGATTATAATTTTTTAGCTGGCACGTAGGGCATGCATGGTGTATATTCTATGGTGGTTGAATAAATACTAGTTATGAGACCCATCCACCAATTAATATGGTTTGTCAGGTCTAATTTATTACTTCTAACCGTTAAAAAGTTTTAAACTGATTTTAAATAATAATAATAACATTATTATATATTTTTCATTTTTGTTGTTAATGATATAGGTGTTTTCGTTGAATTAAGTATGTTTATTTGGTGTTATTATATGATAAATACGAGCGTTAATTGAGAAAAAAGAAGATAAAAAAATTTAATTAGTAATTAAAATAAAGTAAAATTTATTTGAATACAGATAATAATATATTAGAAGATAAAATAAGAAAATTCATATAGTCGAATAGAATGAAACTTAATTGTTATATTAGTAATATTATATGTTAAATACCTTTATTCAGTTATAATAAATACTTAAAAAAATTAATCAGATATATTTGTTTAGTTATAACAAATCTTTTTAATTAGTCCTTCATCATTTTTTTTTATCATACGCATTTTAATGAATAAAGATTAAATGATTCTAATACTTTGTTTTATAAATTATATTAAAACAATTAGTAATCGAAAAGTTATTTCTAAAACTTTTGGAAAAGATCATTTGGACTGACAGTCTGAGATTTGGCTTTTTTTATTTATTTATATATAAAGATCTGAACTGCTAAATTTTAAAATCTCAAAAATTATATCAGTGCCAACTAATTTTTACATTTTTATAAAAAAAAAAAATCTAAAGTCTTTTTCAGTTCCTTAGGATATAACTTTACTATTTCAATACGACTTTATAAAATTTGGCATGATAATAGTAAATACAATATTTAACAATTAGATAAGTGCTATATGTGAACCAGACCAAGTGGGACCCGGAATTTTCATCCTTATCCTATATGAGTAAATATATATAATTAGAAATCTGATAGATTTAGTAAAATATATCTGCGATCATATAAAGGAATACGGTAAAATAATAGTTTTGAATTTGTTTGTTGAATAATCATATTTTATTTCAAGGGAATAATAAGCTCATAATCCCTGCCCTGCCCAGCTGCCCTGCCCTTTCGGCCGTTCCCATCGCACGCGGTCTACGGCGTCCGCCTCCAATTAGAAGGCCCCGGTGGAAGAGGAAGCGGAGGGCCCCAATTTTCTCTTTCCTATATATATATATATATATATAGGCCTCTCCGTTCCCATTGCCCATTTTCCCGTTGCAGCTCCTTCCGCCCATGGAAGACGCCCTCGATCCCTCGCTCCTCCTTTACGGCGGCGGCGCCGACGCGGCCCCCAGCCACGGATGGCAGAAAGTCACCTACTCCAAGCGCCAGCGCAAGCCCCAACCCCAGGCCGACCCCGATCGCCCCCGCCTCGCCAACGGCCTCCCCGATCGCTCCCACGTCTTTGACTCCGTCGAGCAGAAGGCCCGCGAGCGGCGTCGCGCTATCAAGGCCGAGGCGGCCGCTTCTGAGGCCGCAGATGCTCTCAGATCGAGGCCTGCGCCGGCATCCTCGGACGAGGACGACGATGACGAAAGAGCGGCGAAAGCCCAGGAGAACAGTGCGCCGGCGCCGAAGAAGGAGAAGCCGAAGAAGGTTAAGAAGCCTAAGGTCACGGTCGGTGAGGCTGCTGCCAAGATCGATGCCACCGATCTAGCTACGTTTCTTGCCGAGATTACGGTGAGAACTAGATCTGTGCAAAATTTGGAATTTTGACAATTTTTGATGGTCTATTTTCCTTTAAACAAATTACTAAAGGTCGAATCTTTATTATGTTATAGAAAGGAGGAAAGTAAAAATAAAATAAAATAAAATCCCTTTGACCTTTTTTATCTTTTCAGGCAACTTACGAATCGCAGCAGGATATTCAGCTGATGCGATTTGCGGATTTCTTCGCACGTTCATTGGCTTCTGTTAATGCATCGCAATTCCCTTGGTTCAAGATCTTCAAAGAATCACCTGTGGAGAAGATCATTGATGTAAGTTTGTCTTCCACCTATCAATTTTACTTTTCTTCTTTCCTATCAATCCGTACAAAATGTTTGTTTGGTGCTCTGGTAATTGCTTTTTTTTTTTTATTAATATTATTTAGATGGAAAACCAGAATATTTTGGTTTATATAGTCAGGACAATTCATTACATAACACACATTACCAGAAAGTAGAGAATGTTTGCTGATGATCACATGCAAGGACTGACTTTGTTCTGCACTTTCTAGGTGCTATTAGAAAAGAACTCTGATGGACTGACTTTACAATTCTTGAAATGGAACTTTAAAGCTTCCATTGTTTTGCGGTTTTGTTGCAGTTTTACTTGCTTCATGATTAATTTCTCCTTAATAGACTTGTATCTAGTATTGTGATTGGTAGCACATGAATTTATCTACTGGGATCTGTGTATGCAATTATCATATCAACAAATACTCTAACAGTATTGAAAATTTGTCAATTTTCATCTTGACTTTTGGATTTTGTTTTTGTGTTTTTTTTGGATAAAACTTGAGAAGTTTATTTTTATATGAACCTCGCACAAGTAAGTTGTGCAGGTATCTAAGGGAGAAAAACTTATTCTCACAAACCTATTTATTTATGTTTAAATAAAAGAGAAGCATTGGGGCCAAATCTCTAACTAATCAACTCTGACCTTCCAACCTGTTTTGCTTTCGTAGGTGATGAGTTGAGTTAGAAAGAGCATCTCGTCTTCGCTTATTTTATGCCCTAACAGCCATTTGTGCAAACCCATGTCTGTTTTCTATCACTACCTTTAATGAGTTGGACGGCTCTTATTTTCTGTTCTCAAGCTTGATATGCAGGAAAATGTAAAGCAAAATGCTGTAGGTATCTTAGTCATTAAGATTTGATATACTTGTCAAAGATCAAATCCAACCGGTTGAATTTTTAAGCATCATTCTAACTCATTAGACCAGACTATGTAAATTGATTCTTTTCATAGTAGGTTAATCTTTTGGGACATTTGATTATTGGCTATAAATTCAAATTATTGATATTAAAGATCGAGACCTGTTTTCTCAATTATTTCCCCTGCAATTTCCTTGGTCACTGTCCTATTGCTCCTATTGCTTTTAGAGTCCATTAGCAGGACTTATTTATAGTAACTCAACTTTTCAGTTCGTATCTCTTGGAATTTGGTTGAAAATCAAGTAGGGCAGAGACTTGTTCCAAATTAAGCGCGAAGTGGTTGTGAAACCATAAGCCAAACTTGTGATTTCGTAGGTTATTATTCAGTCAAATAGTACAACTTAGATCAAAAACTTAGGAGGCGTTTGGTTCGTAGAGAATTTTCTGTTTTCTGTTTTTATTCTTTTTTTTTTTCAGAAAACAGAAAATGAGTTTTTTTTATTTTCCAGTTTTCCAGAAAAAGCTCTTTTATTTTTTGAAAAACGAAAATGAAAACAGAAAACAATTATTTCTCGTTTTCCAGAAAACGCTCCTTTATTTTCTAGAAAATAGAGATGGAAAACGCGAACCTCATTTTCGCAGAAAATGAAAATAAAAAATGGAGATGAAAACGCTTACCAAACGCCCCCTTATTTTCTAGGAAATATGTGAGGCTTAGACATTAATGGCTCCACATCAAGATGTGGCACTTCTCCTGCCTCATCTATCAATATATTTTTCCATTGTCTCCTTCAAGCCTATAATTAGGTTCAATTTGATAAACATTGTTACAACATGCGGAGGACTAATCCTATCACTTTGAAAAGATGTGGCACAGCAATGTTTACATGTCCTTGGTTGAAGAACCATCAAGCTTTGTGGCCAGTTTGTAGTATTTTATTTTTTAAATGATAATGAATGTGGTCAAAAGTCTCACAAAAGTATATGGTATTGCCAAATTATTCAATAATCCAAACTTGGGAATAGAATCTATAAGAAGTATTTCTTATTCTGCACTTATAACCCAGTTTGATCTCTTTTCTATTCCATTTAGGACTCATCTTCCTTTTTATCGATTCTTTTCTTGCTAATGATGGTGTAGTCTTAGTGTAAACTCCATTTCCATCTCCATCAAATGCACAACATTTTCAGTAAATATTTTATTTGTTTATTTATTTTATGTTGGGACATTAAGGCTTCTGATGGATGAGATATTATCCTGCCTGATACTTTTTTTTTAAACTGCCTTCAAATCTTAGTATTTGATCATGATGTTTTGCCATATTATAATTCATAACTTCTCAGTTGATTGACATCTAATTTAATTCCATTACTTTGACACAGGTTCCTTTAAGCCATATACCTGAATCTGTTTACAAGATTTCAGTTGACTGGCTCGCACTCAAATCTCCTGAAGCTTTGACTGATTTTGTTTTATGGTGCCTTGATGGCATCCTTGCTGACTTGGCGAGTCAGCTACCTGCAGTTAAGGGCTCAAAAAAATCTGTTCAGCCAACTGCACCAAAGGCTCTGGTAATATTCAGCTTTATTTTTCCTTGTTCTCTCCACTTGTTCCATACATGTGCTGGTAGAACATGGATGGTCCACAAAATAGATGATCCATAAATACGCTACTTATTTATGAACCAACCAGCTTGTGGCCCACCTACATGAATCGCCACTCTCAGTAAATGAGTTTTTCATGTGACTATCTTAGGTAATTAACTTTGAATTTGACCTCTCAGCCAGAGCACCAATTTTGTATATGAGAGTTAAGGGGGTAGGTAGTAAAGCTGGTCACCATATTGAGAGTTATGATCAAATTCTTGGCATGTACTTCTCCCATGCTAAGAAAAATTGTGAGCTGTCTGCTAGGATGCTTGAGAAGAGCCACATCATAATTGAGAATACTTGAATATACATGTGAGTAGTAAAGACATGGATTTTTTGGTTGAGCCAAAAATGGAGTTCAGATACTATTTTTTATATCAACTATCGTTTTCAGTGTTTTGATATTATGCTTCATTAGCTGTGTTGCCTACATCTAACTTAACAATGTCGCCTGACATATTTTTCTTTGAAAATAGAAAAAAGTGTCATTTTACCAAGATTTTTTATGATCCTATAATATTTTATAATAATAATATCTTAGTGTGACTTATAACATTGTTTGGTAGTTTGGTGTTTTGCTGGTCCTTATGGGTTAAAAATTTTGTATAGATTTTATTACAACTATTTTGTTCTTAATGATAAAATTTTATTAATGGGAAGGGAATGCAGTATGAGTATTTTGGCTATCAGAACATGTGATTATCTTGCAGCATCTTACTTATGGATGTGGTTATTAGAACTATCTTGTGTAGAATTATCAAATATATAAAATATGTCAAAAAATAATAGTAAAAATATTGATAATTGATCAAATTCAAAGCCAATTCATACATGTTTAAAAATTAGAGAAAATTGGCAGTTTGAATCATGCAAGGCATTATAGTTTGTTTCCAGAGTCAATTATGAGATAAAAGTAAAACTGCATGCCATACTGGGAAGTGTTAGTTGCCACTTGCTTTTAAATTTTCTGATTTTTTTTCCAGAGTCATCACTATCGAATGGCTATTTTGGATTTTACTATATTTTGTCAACCAAATTGTATACTTTTATATGGATTGTTTCCATTGTGACTTCGACTGAATTCTTGCTCTGGCCATTATAGCTTTCATTAAACATTATGACGTGTGAATATGCAATGAAACCTGCAGGCTGCTATATTTGTTGTGCTAGCAATGACCTTGCGACGGAAGCCTGACATACTTATAAATCTTTTGCCCAAACTAAGAGATGATCCAAAATATCAAGGACAAGAAAAACTACCCATTGTCATCTGGATCACTGCACAGGTAAGTTAGCGCCAGGATTGCTTGGTCATCCACCATGACCACTGCAGCTAAGCTGAGGATATTTCTTCTTCTGATAGGCTTCTCAAGGGGATCTGATTGTTGGCATGTACATCTGGTCGCATTTCCTATTTCCTGTAGTTTGTGGAAAATCAAATGTGAACCCACAGTCTAGGGACTTGGTGCTTCAATTGGTCGAAAGGTGTGCCATGAGGCAATGCTGACACTTTCATCCTTTTGTTTCTATTTATTGCTTTAGCCAAAGCTACTTTCTGTCTTGATTTCAGGATTCTCTCAGGACCGAAAGCTCGAACTATTTTGTTAAATGGTGCTGTTCGGAAGGGGGAACGCATAGTACCGCCTGCTGCACTTGATCTGCTCATGCGGGCAACTTTTCCTGCTTCTACAGCTCGGGTCAAGGTTTGTCTATTTCCATGGAAGATGTCCATATGGCATAAAATTTTATGATGAATTCTTAATATATATTTCTGCAGTCAACTGAAAGATTTGAGACAGTTTATCCTACTCTAAAAGAGTTGGCTCTTACTGGTTCTGGTACCAAAACCACCAAGCAAGCTTCACAACAGCTTTTGCCTTTCGCCATACAAGCGATTCAAGAAAGTATACTTGAGATGTTGCATTATTATGTGCCCTAGGCTGATGTTTTTATAGTATGACTGTACTTTAACATGGAACTCATATACAGATAATTCCGAGCTAACAAAGGAAGCAACGGATTTATTCATCTGGTGTTTGACTCAGAATGCTGAGTGTTATAAACAGTGGGTGAGTTGTTATTCAAATGTACTATCTATAGCTTTTATTATTTTGTAAACCTTTCTAGCTAACTGCTTTAACTGTTGTATTCCGAAGGAAAAACTCTATTTGGAGAATGTTGATGCAACAATTATTGTTCTTCGGAAACTCTCCACTGAGTGGCGAAATTACTTGGCCAAAATTTCTCCAGACACTCTCAAAGTAACACTTAAGCATTTGAGGGCTAAAGTAAGTAGCTACTATCAAATATTTCTAATTTTCAAATTCAGTCATTAGAAGCTCATGGTTTTTGGATTTCCATCCTCGGCATCTACCGATGATACGATAAATTTACTTATTTGTTGCACTTGTATTTAGATATGGTCAGGTATAGGTTGCACAGTATTTTTGACAAATTTTCCTTCTTTTTGTTTCTCTATTAAAGAATGAAGATGCCCTGTCGAGAAACACAGACCCCAGCAAAGTAGCGTCCATCAAAGAAGCTGACAAGTACTGCAAGACAGTTTTGATGAAGTTAACACGTAATTTTGGCTGCATGAAGGGTAGTGTTTTGGTGCTTGTGCTTGGAATTGGATTCTTTTTGGTTCTTTCGCCAAATGCCGAGTTAATTAACTGGGAGAACATCAACTGGGAGAAACTTCAGGTGTTGTTCAGTTCTTTCCAATCCTCTTAGAACAACTTCGAGTTTAACCAAATTTTACCAACAAAGGAAAGGATATGATGTCGCTAAATTCAAAGATAATAAGTTTGGTTTTTCATCTCGGTTAGATAAGTTTCTGAAATTGCTCCGGTGGTGGTCGACGCAGATAGTTTCTCGTTTAATTAATCTCCTTGAAGGTCTAGTTTAGTTGTGGCTTTACAGAGACTTTTTTGAACTGAACATTAAGAATGAAACTTTCTTTTGTAAATCATGCTGTTGCTTGATTCTAAAAGTATGTTTTGCCGGTTCCTGAATGCTTTACATTAATAGTTTGAGTTTGTGGATTGATATACGTTGATTATATAGAAATTATGCATTTCTCCTTTATTTAATTATCTTGCAAAAGCTCATCTCTCAATTGCATTAGGAGGCAGCAGCCACTCATCACCATGTCCCACTGTCTTTAAAAACGAGAAGATTTCAATAGACCTTCATCAAATTCTTTTTGATGATTCCTCTCTCAAAAATAATAAACTTCTTAAAAAATCACTGTTATTATGATTTTTCTTGCAAAATGATATGCCTATAGTTCAATAACTATAAGAGATCGAACAATAAATCTATATATAGAATGTTATCATATATAATTCATTCGTGAGTATCTTTATTATTCATCGTCTGATCCTTTATGATTTAAGGATTGTGGATTTTAATGTTTACCCGATCGAACGATGAATAATAAAGAAGTCCATAGTATATATATAATTTATCCGTGAGTACTTTCATTATTAAGGATTGAGCTATGGTGCATATATATTTGATCGGACGATGAATAATAAAGATACTCATGAATAAATTATATAATATAATATTTCTCTCTATATATACATTAAGAAACTCGCATTTGCTAAATTATTAGTATAAATTTTTAATAATGAACAAATTTGATTCTGACCGGAAAATCATCAATAGAGAGAGTCTACGGTTTAGTTGAGTCAATCATTAGCGAATTAGCCATCCTATAGTTAGTTAATTAAGTTTTCATCTAAATTTACACTATTTTGAAATATAATTTTTATAATAAAAATAATGTTAGAAGGATGTATTTAAACTTTTTTTAAAGTTAAAAAGAAAAATTATAACATTCTATTGTAAAAATATTAATTAGGTCAGCTGCAAACCCAAATTGAACGATTTGTATATATGTTTAGACCGATTAACTCACTTTAAATTGATTGACTCTCTTGATTTGACTAACCTACCCAAACTCAATGGCTATCCCGTCAAATTAAGCATGTTAATGTTCGAAATCATCGTGTATGATATTATTGTTTGCCACAAAATTTTTCATGGGCAAAGTTAATACTCTCACAGTGGTCGTAAGACAGATCAATAGTGGTTACTAGATTGACGATTTCAATCTTTGCAATGAGCAAAGTTAATACCCATGATATGTCTACTAATAAGATGATGTCGGATTAATTTTGGAGATAATTTCACACATTCAGAAAAAGATATTTCATTTTTTTTATTGACATCAGGGTATCTGAACCTTTAGTCTGGCTAATCCTTGTAAATGATTGACCGTATCCCATGGACTTTCGGGACGCCTTGTCAACAGTTGAGTCAGATAAGGTCGGAGTCCAAGTGGCTTCGACTGACCATCAAAGATAAATCAGAGAAGCACTCGTAGTTTTTCACGGTTCACCTCGGATTTCACAGTCTCGTCATCCCTGAAAGACGGTCCAACATCGAAACTGAACTTCATTAGTACTTGACAAACTCCTGGGTCCCAAGCCGTCTGAATGAATTTTTTCTAAATTTGTCGTCGAACGATGTCGCAACAGAAGATCGAACTATGTTCTCCTGTGGGATGCCTCTCCGCTTATGCCACTGTATCATACCCCTAGAGGCCCGAACAAGACATTTCATGCTCTAGCGGATCGGAATTCAAACTCTCATATTTTGAATTAATTGTGCCTCATCTTTCCTGCATTCTTTGTGTAAAAGATTAGAATTGTCAATCTAACAGTCCCTTCACTTCGGTTCTATAAATATGAGAAGGAGTAAATCACGAATAATCATTGATCTTGATGCGATGACAAGTATAGTAAAAAATGTGACCTGACGTGAAGATTAAATAGCTCGTTGACGCAAGAATAATTTCATGTAATTAAAGGTGGAGATTGCCATAATTCTATTATAAAATATGTTTCTTGTTTTGTGTAGATGACTTGTTTTCAATATGTTTTTCTTAATTAAATTCCACAAGTCAAGTAGAGCATTACCAAGACAAAAAGTTAAAGATTAATAGCTGTGCTCCATTTTTGCTAAGAGGCTAGCTGTCACGTACGCCATTAAATTCCTACACATTCTCAACAAATAATTACTCCATCACATAGAAATGCACATGCACGTTCATATATACTGGAAAAAAACACAAAGTCCTGATATTCTTCCTAACATTTATACATGTGGTTGGTCGAAATGGTTAGGGTTGGCAGGAAATTAATTATGAATCTAACCCTAATCTAACTCAATAGCAAACCCAATTAAGTGATCACTACTCTCACACCTCTCCACTCGCACGCACACACTAATTAAACCATGCAACAAGCTGCCTCCAGCCATCTCATGGCAATATTATACTGCATGCCTCGATCGATTGTAAACTTCATCAACGTAACCCAAACTTGTCATCGAATTCAACCTCACACCATCTTTTTCCCAAAGTTGTTAGGATTTACGAGCATGATCAGTCACAGAAGCCTCTTCATATATATGCTAGCTAGCTCCCTTGCCATGACCAAAACCCTAAGTTTCTCATGCATGCTCCATGATCTGATCACTCGCTAGCTCTCATCAGTTTCAGTTCATCAAGGTGCGCGCGCAATGGAGGAGGATCTTCCCCCGGGGTTTCGATTCCACCCGACCGACGAGGAACTCATCACCTACTATCTAATCAGGAAGGTCACTGAGTTTGGCTTCATCACGCGAGCCATCGCCGATGTCGATCTCAACAAGTCTGAGCCCTGGGACTTGCCGGGTACGTACATTAAAGCTAGAAGCTCTCGATCTGAAGACAATTATTGCTTAATTGATTACTGGCGATGGAGTTATCATGTAGGCAAGGCGAGCATGGGAGTGAAAGAGTGGTATTTTTTCAGCATCAAGGACCGAAAGTACCCTACCGGATTCCGAACTAACAGAGCCACCATGGCCGGCTACTGGAAGACCACCGGCAAAGACAAGGAGATCTACCAAAATGGAGGAACCCTAGTCGGCATGAAGAAAACTCTAGTGTTCTACAAGGGGAGGGCTCCCAAGGGCGAGAAGACGAGCTGGGTGATGCACGAGTATAGGCTCCAAACCAATTTGCCCTTGTACAAACCGATGAAGGTGAGGTGTATATATATAGCTCCTGAATCAATGGAGCAGTAGTTCTATACGTTGCACTAGTCGATCGATGTCATTTTAAACTCTAATTAATCCTTCTTGGCCATATTCCACAGGAGGAGTGGGTCGTGTGTAGGGTTTTCAAGAAGAACAACATGGCGAAGAAGCCACAGCCAGACTCCCCGGCGGCATTGCTTGCGTCTCCATACGGCAGTGCCATTTCGATCAACGAGCTCGGAGAAGTCGACGTCTCCGTCTTGCATGACCTCGTCAGCTCCTCGAGCTCCAATAACCGCGTGCAGCTGCAGACGAGTTATGACCAAAGCATGAACATGCACAACAAAGTGGACGTCAACGCGTACTTGAGCTGGGTCATGGCCACTAGCCAAGCCAATGGTGGCCTGCAGCTGCAGCCTTCGCTTCCATGGGGAGCAGCAGGGTTGGAGTTCATCGCCCCGAACCCTGCTGCGATCGCAACGGCATTAGCTGCAGCGCCGGTGCAACTAGATCAAGCCGCCGACGTTGCCTCCGATCTGAATTCTTTCGCGGCGCAATGCGACGATCTAGTCGGAAACAGCTCGAGGTTGAGCTTCCCTGTTGCCCTGTCAGGGGGTTTCGATTGCGCACAGCAACAGCAAGTGCAGCCGGTGAACCAGCTGGAAACACTTTGGAGAGCACATTGATCAGATTACTGTATTGCAAATTAAAGATAATTAAGTGCATTCATAAATGAACTGCTAGCTAGCTGCGTCTATATATTCAGTAAGAAAGTAAAAGTGTGAATTCTTGATAGTTTATGATCAAAATTTGTGAGAAAAAAAAAAATAGAAGTCCTAATATTAAATGGTATAGTACTGCTTGTGATCGAGTACCTTTTATCTAGAATTGTATGCTTTTAACTATAATTAAGGTAAATATTTTTGTAAGGTGATTATTACAGATTGATCAATATATATATGAGGAATTGAATTGATGTATGCAGTGAAAAGTAGGTCATCAGAAGGTAGGGATTGCCTGCTGCATGCAATTAAGTAGTATGTACTATTTCATAATTAATGAATGAGGTTTGGGCAGCAAAAGAAGGAGATCAGCAAGGAAGATGAGAATCAGGGTAAACCATGTGAGATTCTCTCCCTTGTAATTTATTAATTAAGGTCTTCGTTAAGTACCCGTAATCATTTTTGGTCCATTAATGATAAATGTAATCATTAATGCAGTGCGTTAAACAAAACAATATGTGCACATGATGGTTAATTATGAATCCCATGCATGTTTTTTTTATTTATTTACCAAAAAAACATGGTGAAAAGTTAAAATTAAATGACACAGTGGTATTACATCTATAGACATTATTCTTTGAAAATAAAAATTAGTCTGAGATTAATAAGTTTGGACATTTGAATTATTAAAAATAAAAATTATAATAAAAAAGGAGAGAAAAATTTAATGATACACTCGCAACAAGGTTTAAATTATGAATTTGGTTACTTCTCGCATTAAATTTAATGATACACTCGCATTCTTTTTATTATAATTGATGTGGAAGAGAATATCCCGGTGGTCAAGTCAAGGGTGAACCGAGTCAACCCAAAATCATATAAAGCAAGTAATATCGGCGATTATCTCCAAATGCCTTGACTCAGCATCGTATCTCAGTGGTTATCTCCAAATACCTCAGCTCAGTGTCGTGTCTCGACAGTTATCTCCAGATCCCTCAATAAGATATCTCGACCTCATAGTAGTCCACTTTATCGTGTCGGCTTAAGTATAAGAAAGATTTTCTTCTTACACTATGTCCGTACGATCTCGATAACAAGAAGAGGTATGTCATGCTTGTAGTATTAATAGAATCTGTCTCCCATCAATCCCTATTATGTATTTATGAAGTTATGTCCCACATTAACTGCTTTGAAAGCATTATTGAAGATATGACTACCATTATTCCCTTTCAATTATCAGATACAGGATAATGACATAGGATCTTGGGATATTTTATATAAACGTAGAGAGGTAAGCTCTAGGGGACATGTTGATCTTTTTTATTCTCTTCATCTTCTTTTTCTTCTTCTTCACGTCTTGACTTGAACATCGGAGAGGTAATGTCGAAGCTTGCCTTGACCTCCTTCCTATAGGGTCGATGACAACACACTAGAGGAGGGTGAATAGCGATTTCGATTTCATGCTTCGATCGTGATTGTTTGTCTACAATAAGTTAGTGCGCAGCGGAATATAGAAATAAAATACACAATAGAGACAAACACATACAAACACAACAAGAAAATTTAACGTGGTTCGAAACTAGGATTCTTACTCCACGGGGCGAGCACTAATTAAGCTCTAGTGATGCACATCACCATTATTAAACTTCTTTTTCTCGGTATGACACTGGAAGTGGAGAAATTGTAAGAGATTTGAGGCCGTTAGAGGGGGGTGAATAGCGAGGCGTGATCGTACGATGATGGAATTCTTTAGCGTTTGATCGTCTACAATCTTGTCAGCACAGCGAAATAGTAATAACAAATAAATATAACAAGATACACAATCACAACACGGTCATATAACGTGGTTCGGAATCGAATGATTCCTACTCCACGGATCGAGCTCTAAAGAGCTCTAGTGATGCACACGCACTCACTAATCACAAATAACTCCTTCTCGACACAAGTCGGAGGTGGAGAAACCTCGTACAAGGATTACACTAAGTAATACAAAAGATACAAGCTAATACAAGTAAGAAATACAATGCAAGTAAAGAAAAATATTTTATAAGAGCACTTTGATTGCTTGATCTTTGATTGCCTTGGACTAGCCTTGAAGGACTGGAAGAGCACCAACAATTCCCCTTCAAATCGCTCAAGAAAACCGCTTCTTGAGCCTTCCACGAACAGCTGCTTTTATCCTCCATCGGGCTAGATTTCCGCCTGATAGTCGACTGTCATAAGTCACCAGTCGACTGCCAACACTGTAGCTGTGAGACAACAGCTCAATCCACATTGGACAAGTTTCAACGGTACTCTCACGGTCATTGCCAACATTGGCGATCGATTGCAATGCGGTAAGTCGATTGCCCGGTCGGCTCACGGGCGTCTGTCTTTCATGACTCAGCGGATCGGTCATTGCTCGATGAGCGATCACGCAACTAATTTATCTCTTAAGCGGCGGTCGAACTCAAAGTCGACTCATGACGGTCGAATCGACCCGTAATACCCGATCATTGCCCGACCTCGAGGATGAGGTTTTATGGCGTCCCCATACTTGCTAGACCACCCTTAGTCTGGACCTAAGCCTTCTAGTCATTTACATCAGTCTTACACCTCTCGGATCCCTCCAAGTCATCCATGACTTGTTCATCCATCGCGCTAGCCTTCAGGTGCTTCCATCGGCTATGTCATGCTAACGGTGTCTACACCGCCAAGACACATTGGACTTACGCCGTCAAGACTCCGCTTGGACTTTACGCCGCCAATATCAAATCCCTTGGACTTCTCAAATGCCAAGACTCAAGCTTGGACTTTCCCTTGCCAACCCATGTTGGACTTTCCATGCCAAGACCCATGCTTGGACTTTACCTTGTCAACCCATGTTGGACTTTCCATGCCAAGCCCCATGCTTGAACTTTCCCTTGCACCAAGTACTCAAGACTTGGACTTCCCAAATGTCAAGTGTTCCACTTGGACTTTCCATGTCAAATACCCATGACTTGGACTTTACCTTGCCAAGACCCATGCTTGGACTTTCCCATAATCACATGGTCAATCCCTAGTCAACCATCAAAGACTCCCTCGAGTCAAACTCGAGTCTGGTCAATTATAACCTGGGTCGATTGTATAAACAATCTCTCCAAAATATTAACCGACATCAATGTCAAACATCAATGTCAAGCATACTATGTCAAACATCAAAACATCACTCGAGTCAAACTCGAGTCTGGTCAATCATGACCTGGGCTGATTGCACCAATAATCTCTCCCTTTTTGATGTTTGACAAAACAAACCTTTAGTTAGTCCCCTAACTCAAATTTCCTTACCAATTATCCCAAATTGGTAATCCCAAACATTCTATGAAACTTCTCCCCCAAACATTCTCCCCCTTTTTGACTAACATCAAAAAGGTTATCTCTCCAAGGAGGTCAATGTCTCATATCCCAATGAGATCTTACAATCTCCCCCTTGATCAAAAAATGCCTAGGATGCCTACCATTTTCCTAGTGATAAGTCTCATATCACTCAAGAGAGGCAATCCTATACTTTCTCCCAATTTCCAAATTGGGTTTCTCAATATCCCATCAATTTTCCCAATTGATGATACTTTCCCAATAACTTCTCCCCCTTCAAGAAGAGAAACACATTCATCATCCCAAGATGGATAACTCCCCCTAAAGGCTTGCTCCTCCTTGACCATTGCACCAACAATGTCCTTGAGAAGTCCCTAAGCCAATAGAAACTCTAAACTATTAAAATTAAGGCTCAAAGTTCAAACATGAACTCTCCCCACCTTAAATTTGATACATTACCCTAACACCTCTCCTAATCCATATCCAATGGATTTTCACCATCTCTGATGCTTCCCAAAGCATATCCTAGGGTTAGGAGTGATTAGGAACCTTTACCATAGTTGAACACGGACTAAACAACCTTGTTTTTCCCAAAATCAGCAGCGATGACTACTTACGATGAATCACGATCGCTAATCATATCAATGACGCCACATAGTAGTCGATCGATAATCAAATCTCGAATTTTAATCGAAATGAATTTTGAAAAGTCATAAGTAATTATACATATATCGAAAAATCACGAAATTTGATACGTATATTACTTATAGTCAATACAATGGGTGAAAAATATTTGAAAATTATTTTACCCATAAAATATCAAAATTGATACAAAAATCAAAAGTAAATAAAAACTTCAAAGTTTTAGCTCACTTTGTATCAATCTCATCAATTGTGATTGCTATTAAAAGATAGGCTTCACCAAGGTTTTCTAAAAGAATTTTAAAATATTTTTGAAAACCTATATTGGATCATATCCCTTGGGCTCTATGTACATGACTTGTACACAAGTTTTCCCAAAGATCCACCATTGAAATTAGATGAGTTTTAGTTCATCTAGATGTAAAAAGTATGCACCTTGAACTCAACTCATATCCTAACATCTCACATGTATTTAAGGTGTATAAAATATACATACATGTCAATGTAATGTGAGATGTGGATTTTGTTCTCCCTAAACTAGGGTTTCATGTATTTTTCTAAGACAACTCTACTTGATTCCCTTATAAATGGGACTCCAAGTCATGTCATTGTTCTTAAATCAATTTTAATCAATTAAATGCATGAAATGATCATGGCATAATAATAGCAAAAATAAATCATGGCCAATGATCATAATGTCATGACATATGATATAAAAATAAAGCACATGACATTTATCATAACCCTTAGCATGATCATGACATAACATATGACAAATAAAGGCATGACAAATAAAAAGTATAGGTATAATAATATCTAAATTATAATATTAATTGCCTTTTTGAGATAATTAAGTATATTTTTGTCATATTCCTATTGATCTCCCAAGTGTGCCAAAAACCCAAAATGACACACTATGACTATAAACCCTAAGTTGTGTCAATTTGATTGATTTATCAAACTTCATGATTAATATTGGCACATCCTAAAAACCTTTAGGATTTATAATCAAATCTATTTCCAAGATATCCATAACCTTGGAAAATGACCTAAAATGTCAACTTTGTTATGGTTGAGTTAACTACCCATCCAATCAAGGTTAACACGACCTAACCCATCTAGCGTGAGTCAATCACGCCCTTAGAAACCCAAAATCTATTTGAGCTCATTGGGTTAATTAGGTATTCCTTAGGGATGACCTCCCTAGATACTTTCCTAATGACCCTCCTGAGCTTGGTAGCCTTGGTCATTTTGGTCTTACCTAAGTTGACTCTAGGGTTAACTCCCCTTGCAACCTTCTTAGTGGCTTCCCTAGGTTTCCTTGAAACCCTAGCCACTAGGCACACACCTTGGTCAACTCTAGGGATGACTTCCCTATTGACCTTGGTCTTCCTATACTTAGTTTGTGTTCCATAATCAAATGGAACACTATGATAAACCACCTTAGGCTTAGGTTTGTGACCCAAACCTTGCTTGCCCTTGGTTGACTTTTGACTCTTAGGTCCTAGGTATTGACTTTGACTTTTGGACCCTTGACCTAGACCACAAGACCCTTGAACTTGATTTTGTATATTCCTAAGGGTCTTTTCTAGTTTTTCAAGCCTTGACCTCAAGGCTTGGTTTTCCAACTCTAATTTCTCAATTTTTGATTTCTCATTTGGTCCTTGGGCATTACCATTTCCTCTAGGCATATGCCTAGTCTATTTAGGATTAAGACCTAGGTGTTCTCCTATTTTCTTGATAGATTCCCTAGGTAAAATATTTTTAGGGACATTAGTCCCAAATTTCTCCTTAGTTTCAAAATGGACACTCTTAGCTCCTAAACAATAATATTTATTGTTCCTAGCATGCTTTTTATGATGAATTGTAAGAGAATTAAAAGCATGTTTTTTAACATTAAACCTAGAAGAATGAGCATTATTGAAATGATATACCTTAGGGTTTGCCTTAGTAGCTCCCCCTACTTGTGATGCTCCTTCTTGGGTCTTTTTGCTCCCCCTAGGACATTGATTCCTATAATGTCCTTTTAAATTGCATTTGAAGCATATGATGTGCTCCTTGCCTTTAGGTGTTGGGGAACCAGCATCCTTGGCTTTTGGTGTCGGTGGAGCTTTCCTAATCTTCTTTGAGCACTTGTTTTTGTAGTGCCCGGTTTCCCTACACTCAAAACATATTATATGCATTTTATTATTAACACATATGCTTGAGTTACCTTGGGTGGTTGTAGGTGCCGAAATCGGATTTTGAGCTTCTCCATCTTGACCGGATGTCGAAGCTTATTCTTGGGGTTGCTCCGATGTAGATGTTCTAATCCCCTCCCCCTCAATCCTAGAGGTTGAGGTTTCTTCTAATTCTACCTCTTTCACCACTTCTTCCTCCTTGGATGTCGAACACTCCTCGACCTCCGAATTCTCACTTTCTTGTGAGGATGAGCTCTCTTCCTTATCCTCCTCATCTTCTTGGATTGAGTGAGGCTCTTCATGGAGCTTTTCCAATTTGTTCCATACCTCCTTGGCGTCTTTACAATCCCCTATCTTGATCAAAATATCATTAGGGATTATATTAAGCAAAATACCCATTACCTTATTGTTGATGTTATAGTATCGGAGTTGTTCTTGACTCCAATTCTTCTTCTTGATTTTTCTTCATTCTTCGTCTTTTGGAGTGTCAAAACCTACTAAGACACTAATCCAATTATCAAAATCACATATTAGAAAATGCATCATTCTACCTTTCCAATATACGAAATCTTCGCGGTCGAAGGAAGGCGGAACGTTGATGTCGTCACCCAATCTCTCCTTGAATTCCATCTTGTTCCTCTAGCGTCTTGACTCCGGGTTGTTAATCCGTAGAAGAGCCCCGGACTCTGATACCAATTGTAGGAGATTTGAGGCCGCTAGAGGGGGGTGAATAGCGAGGCGTGATCGTACGATGATGGAATTCTTTCGCGTTTGATCGTCTACAATCTTGTTAGCACAGCGGAATAGTAATAACAAATAAATATAACAAGATACACAATCACAACACAGTCATATAACGTGGTTTGGAACCGAATGGTTCATACTCTATGGATCGAGCTCTAAAGAGCTCTAGTAATGCACACGCACTCACTAATCACAAATAACTCCTTCTCGACACAAGTCGGAGGTGGAGAAACCTCGTACAAGGATTACACTAAGTAATACAAAAGATACAAGCTAATACAAGTAAGAAATACAATGCAAGTAAATAAAAATACTTTACAAGAGCACTTTGGTTGCTTGATCTTTGGTTGCCTTGGACTAGCCTTGAAAGACTGGAAGAGCACCAACAATTCCCCTTCAAATCGCCCAAGAAAACCGCTTCTTGAGCCTTCCACGAACAGCTGCTTTTATCCTCCATCGAGCCGATTGATCTAGCCTAGCAATGATCACATAAGTCACCGCCGATCGCTAACATCAGTAGTTGTGAGACAACGACTCAATCCACATTGGACAAGTTCCAACGGTACTCTCACCACCGATCGCTAACATTGATGTACCGACTACCAATGCCGTGTCGACCGCCTGGCCACGGAGCATTCTCGTCAGAACTCAACCGACAATGATCGTTATCCCTCGGCCGATCGTCGACATCACGATCGCTCCAATGAGTAGTTGACTGCCAGAGCAATTTTAGCTCTTAAACGACAGTCGAACTCAAGTCGACTCATGGCAGTCGAACCGACCATAATGTCAGTCGACTGCCAACCTCAAGGATGAGGTTTTAACCCAAGTTATGGTGTCCCCATACTTGCTAGACCACCCTTAGCCTGGACCTAAGCCTTCTAGTCACCTCCATCAGCCTTACGCCTCTCGGATCCCTCCAAGTCATCCATGACTTGTTCATCCATCGCGCTAGCCTTCAGGTGCTTCCATCGGCTATGTCATGCTAACGGTGTTTACACCGCCAAGGCACATTGGACTTACGCCGCCAAGTCTCCGCTTGGACTTTACGCCGCCAATATCAAATCCCTTGGACTTCTCAAATGTCAAGACTCAAGCTTGGACTTTCCCTTGCCAACCCATGTTGGACTTTTCATGCCAAGACTCATGCTTGGACTTTCCCTTGCCAACCCATGTTGGACTTTCCATGCCAAGCCCCATGCTTAGACTTTCCCTTGCGCCAAGTACTCAAGATTTGGACTTCCCAAATGTCAAGTGTCCCACTTGGACTTTCCATGTCAAATACCCATGACTTGAACTTTACCTTGCCAAGACCCATGCTTGGACTTTCCCATAATCACATGGTCAATCCCTAGTCAACCATCAAAGACTCCCTCGAGTCAAACTCGAGTCTGGTCAATTATAACATGGGTCGATTGTATAAACAATCTCCCCAAAACATTAACCGACATCAATGTCAAACATCAATGTCAAGCATACTATGTCAAACATCAAAACATCACTCGAGTCAAACTCGAATCTGGTCAATCGTGACCTGGGCAGAAATCTCGTACAAGTTCTTACACAAAACAGAAATACAATCGACACAATACAATAATAAAATACAAGTGAAGAAAACTTTATAAAAAGATCTCTTGATTGCTTGCTTTGGATTGCTCTTGAAGGTCTGGAATACAACAATACTTCCCCTTCAAAATCACCTAAAAATTGTTTGTAAAATCCTCCCCAAGCTGCTCTTTTTATAACCTGCATCGGACTGATTTTGCGAGGCATCAGTTGACTGCTAGCCTATCTGTTGTCTCATAGTGACTCCATCCATGCTGAAATCTGTCCAATGAATACATCAACAGTCGATTGCCCTTACTAGGTAGCAGTTGATTGTTATCCCGTAGTCGACTGATCAATCGACTACTCAATAATCTGTGCACTGCTATAGTGCCATTAGTCGTCTGCCCATCCATGACAGTCGACTGCTCAAAGCCAATTGACTGCCAGTAACACACAGTAGCAGTCGAGCTACAGTCGACTACTTGCTAGTGGACTTGTCACTGTTGCAAGTCAATTGAGCTCTCAAGTGTTGAATACTCAGCTAGTCGATTGGTCTATAATCTCAGTTGACTGGTAAATCTCAAACATGAGGTTTAATCTAAATATGATCCCTTCATATGTGATACTCACACATAGCCTAGACCTAAGTTTTCTAGTCACCTCCATCTGTCTCACGCCTCTCGAATTCCTTGAGTCTGCACTCTTCATCCTTCGCATTAGCCTTCAAGTGCTTCTATCGGCTATGTCATACGAACTTGATCCTTTGCCAAGATTCATTTGAACTTATGTTACAAAGACCACATGCTTGGACTTTACACGGTTAAAACCTCACCCTTGGACTTCCTTATCAAGATCCATTTAGGCTTGCACCGTCAATACTATATGCTTGGACTTTCCTTTTGCCAAGTATCTATGACTTGAACTTTTAATTGTAAGTACCTAAGACTTAGACTTTCCAATTGCGAAGACTATACTTGGACTTTCTATGCCAAGACCATGCTTGGACTTTCCTTGCTAACTCTATATTGAATTTTTCAATTGCTAAAGTTTACTTTGATTTAATGTCGTCAAGACTACACACTTAGACTTATGCTGTCAAAACTTTATCTTTGAACTTCCCTTGTCAAATATCCATATTTGAATTTTTCTTATCAAATGTCCAAATTTGGACTTTCGAGGTTGATTGCTCCAACAATCTTCCCCAAATAATCTCTCCCGTATGACTTTGGATATCCTAATCATCCACTAATCATATGATCAATATATAATCAAATTATATTGTTAAATAATGATAAAATTCATTGTCAACTCATTATCAAACATTAAAATCATATTCGAATTTCAATCGAATTTGGTCAACATTGACTCGGAGACTAGTGCACTAACACTTCCTCATTCTTCCATGAATTTTTCCTTCGCAAGTTCCTTTTGCGCCTAAGAATTCCTCTCAATCTCAGTTCTCTAGTTCTCAAAGTTTCACCTGTTCTAACCGTGCGTGGAGTCTAAAAAATGATTTTTCTCATAGACGCAAAGATGTTTTTTTTTTAAATAAAAAAAACGTTCCATTTCAAATCGCTTTATATATTTTTATTCTAAATAATATTTAGCATTATTTTAGTAACTACCTACTATAATTGCTATACGACTTAAACATAATTATGACGTAATAGTTATAATTGTTATATATAGTCGCTACGACATAATATTCACAAGTATTGACCACGGATGAAATGCCCATATTATAATAATTATAATTTATAGTTACAGTATAGTATTATATTCATTCATTTCAAGATTAATTGCTTAATTGAGCCTAACCCCCCCTCCCCCTCTACCCAACCCCCAACCCACGATCCGTGCATAATTTGTTTTTCGTCGTCCGATCGAATAAATATGTACAGTAATCATAAATACATAGTAATTTTTCATCGTTGATGATCAATCGATCGGAGTCTAATCATATTCCAATCAAAAACGGTCTCGATTGCGATCGTCAAAGGCCACAATACTGACGATTACAATTCGATCAGATTCCAATCAGATTTTGCTATTGGTCGATCCGTAATCAGATTCCAATCGAATTACAAATGAAATATGACCACTTAACGATAATATCAAAAGGTGCTTGGACGATCACTTCACATGGAAAATATGTATTTCCCATCTTCGGTAACTATTTAATTATTAATTGATGGCATTTTCATTACTTAAAGCTGACATTTTAATGACATTTTCATAACTAATGTCAACGATTTTATTAACTGATATTAATTATTATCTATCTACGACCAAACAGTTATGCCATGCCTAATGAGATGGAAAGCATGAGGGATGCATATGGTTCATATATAATTTAGCCAATATAATCCATTTAGTTTAGCTGGTACAGTCAAATTTAATTTATTATCACTAAATCTAATCTATTTATTAATCTTATTCAAATTAATCTATTTAACTTACTAAACGACTAATTCAATTCAATTAACTCGATTTGGTTCACCAAGTGACTGGTTCGAAATTATTATTATTATTTTCCTGATATTAAATCGATAATTTTCATTTTGATTCGCTGAAATAAATTTACAAGTTGATTTTTAAAATATTTATTTTTAATGAGATGGGAAGATTTTTAAAATATGTAATGTGCTTAATTGCATTCCAGCACAAGATGGTACGGCAATTGTTTTGGTCTGCGCCGTCCACACACCTTCCCCACTCTCGTCGATTATTTAATTCGATCCCTTTCTATAAATTTGACGGATCCAACCGTTCTTCTTCTTCCTCTCTCGTCTTCTTCCTCGTTCGTATCGGATCCCCTTTTTGAGGATTTCCCTCCAATTTCTCTCTTGCAGGGCGTGAGCTAGGTCAGGTAGAGAAAGACTCGATCTTTACCTCTTTCGTCTTTGTTTTTTTTTTCTAACAGATATTTCAGTTTATGTATCCGTTGCGTTTTTGAGTTGGTCGGGAATTTTTGTTATAGATCTGTGGCTTGTTTCTTTTTCCGGTGTTTTTGTGCAATTATTTTGAACAATTTTTGGCGTTTTACATGTTTTGAAGAATCTTCGGCTGATTTATATCCGATTTATTGATGTTTTTTTTTTCTTTCGATTTTTTTTGTTTTTTAATTGAGATTATTTTTTGTTCGAAAAGAGCTATTGATCTGATTTCGTTTTGTTGTTCTTCACTCTTCCAATCTGTTCAAAAAGATTTTATGCTTTGGGGAAGAGATCGCTTGCACTGATACGAGTGTGTTTGGGGTGGGTTTTGAATCTGCAGGCGCTAAGTTCGCGGATCTGGAAGAGAACGGAGCGAAGATGAACAGCTGGGGGAATCAGCAGAACGCCTTCGCCGCCTCCGAAGAGACGAGGCCGCGCTTCCTCGCCGCGGACCACAAAGCCCCAACCTTTTGCCCCAAACCGCGCCGGCTCATCCCGGTCGCCGTCGTCGCGGAGCCTGTGCTTCCGTTCCGGTGGCCCTCCGAGGATTTCCCCGATTCGAGGGCAGTGGAAGAAGACCTCGTCGATTTGCTTCTCGCAAAGGGGGGCGGAGAACTCGACCGCTCGGATTCAAGTTCACCATTCTTCTGCGGCTCTCCGCCGAGTCGCGCCGCCAACCCGGTCGTCCACGACGCCCGGTTCGGCGAGGGCCTTCCGCCAGCGCCCTTCGCTCCGTTCCCTCCGAACCAATCCATGGCGCCCATGTCCCCCAAGCACGGATGCGCTCACGCCAAGTTCGGCCTCCTACCGGCAGCCGTCCGCGTCGATGGCTTCGATTGCCTCGACCGTGCTCGCCGGAGCTGCAGCGGCCTCACCGCTGTGGCCTAAAACCGCCATCTTTTTACACAACCGCCGCGAACTCCTCCTTTTAAGACATGAACAATCAGATGTAACTCCGAACAATTCAAATTTTCAATCAGGAGAAGGAGACGAGCTTTCAGGTAACTCGGAAAGACTTCCAAAGCTTCTCTTGGAATTGTACATGCTTCCTACTACCTTCCAAAGCACCTTTTCGATTTGTAGTATTAAGTTTTCAATCTGTAGATACAAGATCAGATTAGAAAGAGAGATCGAAGAGGCCGACAATCCCAATCTTCTGAGCTTTCATTTTTGTTCTAAAAATTGGATTTTTAAGCTATCGATAGAAGTCGAACTACTTAATGTTAATTTTGCCGTCCCAAACTCGGCCGCTGTATCTGTATTATGAAATGTGTTATTCTTACTTAATTCGCCATGTATATTGCAGTCTTATGTTTGGATCTTCTGAATGGAATTTAGGGTACTCTTAATATGAAAGGACTTCTTTGATTCCCTTCGAAGTCAATGGTGCTTGGATCAGAATTTGTTTTTTCTTTTGCTGATTGAATGAATATGGTCTGAAGTCGAGACGTGGTCAGCTTTGTTAGCTAAAGAAACAGACAACGGACTAACAAATCACATCTGTAGTGTCGTGACAGTTTGAATTTTTCCATAGACAAACTGTTGACGCGAAAAGGCTATAGAAATCTTCTCCTGCACGACCGATTCCGCGCCGCGTGCGAGCTGTGCGCGTTGCCGTCGTCGCCGCCGCACTGCGCCGTCCGATCATCGTCGCCCGCTGGATCGGATGCGATCGATGCGGAACTCGTCGGTAGTCTGACGGGGCTTGGATTCTGGCCGGTTATGACCTGGAATATTCCGGACTCTAACCGGTTGAAAACGATCGAATTGTGCGGCCGGCAATAGTGTGTTTCGAGCGCTAATCGATCGAAATTTGAGCTCCGTCGATCCGTCGGCGAGTCACGTGTCGATCGCGTTCGGTCCGACGACTGACGATGATCGGATGACGTGGTGGCGACGATGACAATGCGTGCGGCTCGTGCATGATGCGGACGAATTGATCAGGCAGGAGAAGATTTCTCTCTCTCTATATATATATACGAATATTCTCTATTCGCCTTTCAATCTACCATTAACAGTTTCCCACAAGTAGCATAGAAGTTGCAGGAGAAGATTTCTCTCTCTCTATATATATATACGAATATTCTCTATTCGCCTTTCAATCTACCATTAACAGTTTCCCACAAGTAGCATAGAAGTTGCAACGGGCAAGAGTGGAATTTTGATCTGAAATTTAAAATTTTCATCCGAATTTAAAAGTCTTGTGCTCTTTTGATCAATGACTCGAGGGATATAGTTCTTTCACGATTTATCTTTTTTTTTATGTTGATGCTGGGGACAGACAAATAACTTTTTGCTACAATCTACGACTAACAATCTCACATGTCCAATTAAATCTCCAATTATTTGTTATTATTATCTCACACAAGTGATAGAAGCAAATTAACTTTTGCTATGAACTGAGAGGGATACTTTTATTGTCATTTACTTTAAGCTATTATATCACCGGCCTTGTTCTCTCATGACTTTGAATGGGCGGTGAGTAAAATTTTGATTAATACAATCGAATTAATTTAAAATTTTAGTTTAATTACTTTAGAAGTTTTTCTTTTTTTTAAAAAAAAAAAATCTGTTATTTTAGTTAAAATGTTTTGGTTTTGAATTTTAAAAATCAGTTAGACTGATTAAATTCTTTTATTAAACGATAAAAATAAAAATAAAAATATATCTCAAGGTTTTTTCTTATCAAAATACTTAAGTCATTATTGGAAAATTTTAATATTTTTTTTCCTTAAAAATCAATTAATTTAATTTGTTTATCTTTAATAGTAAAAAACAATAGTATTTAATTTGGTTTTAACAAGTTCGATTCATTTAGTTTGGATTTAATCGAATAGTCGCCCACACTTTGAACCTTACGAATGACAATTTTTCAAATATCATTTTGTACATTGTATAAAAGGAAATAAGCAAGCATATGTTTTGAAGTGACTAGTGCAGTGGTAGAATTACAATAATGAATAAAAATATTCAATTCTTAAGGAATGTAAATTTTTTTGAAGTGTTTATCTTCCTGTCGTGCTAGCTCTCAGTCGAATAAAATATCTCATATGATTTACCTCTCTTACGATGATTACATATATGGGACCAATTAACCAATAGGGGCCGTCGGAATGACATTCATCTTTTTGTAACAATAAACGAGCATATATCAAAATAATTAAATATTGCCCATATGAAAAACATGTTCATAATTACAAACATGTATAATAGTGTTTTCAACTAGCAAAATATGAAAATTATGTCAACAAACGGTAGAAGCGTTTCTATCTCATTATATCAACAAATAGTGTTTTATGGGGCCGCGGAGTCGCCCTTGGGTCAGGGTGGATTCCAACCCCACTTAAAAATTATTTTTAATAATTTTATTTTATTTTTCATATTTTTTATTTAATTTTCATATCTTTGAGATTGTCATAATTGGTTAGCTAGCCCATATGATTTTAAATTTTTTTTTTTTTTTTGATATCTCTCCTATTTACGCATCAGTTATTGTTTAGTGTGCCTGGATTATAGTATCCGCCATGTATAAATAATTTAAGTAGAAAGGAGAGAAGATGACGGTAGAGAAGTCAATTAAATCGGTGGTACAAAAGCTCGAAGACAAAAAGGATGAACACAACTAAAGAAAAAATGTAGAACCGTTGTATTAGTGATTTTTCATCGCTGTTTTTATGTGTGGAGGAAGGTAAATTAGATCTCAAATAGTTAGTACAGAAATACGGAGTCATCGATAGCCTAGTCGTCACCCCCTTGCCCTTTCAAATTTTAGCACGGCTGCACTAATTATCTGGATTTATCCTAGAAGCTTAAAATAAAAAATAAAAAAAAATAAAAAAAAATGAACACAAGCTCAAAAGGATAGATGTTAAGAGGAAGCAAAATAGCATGGACAAAAAAACCTTTGCCACACAATTAATTAAATCAAAAGAAAAAAGGATCTAAATATATTATCTAATTAATCGGTCTATCGCTTGAAATCCAAATAAAACAAAAATTGTATGTGATTGGTCGGTGGATTTTTTTTTTTTTTTTGACTAATTGGCATATTTAATTTGGTCACCAACACGCAAAGCACCGATCAATTAACTTGTGGCCGACTCCTCTCTCAATTATTTTTTTTTATGTCACAATTAATCACACAGATTTTATCTTCTCGAAGGAAAATAATTTTTTTCTTAAAAAGAAAAAGTGAAAATCCCCAAATATGAAAACATATGAGCTAGGCCATTGAAAATTAAATTAAGTTTAAAGATATATATCATTAATTAGCAAATAGTTATGATCTCGCGGAGTTTTAAGTGAATCAATATAATTAAATGATGGGTGTTTTTAGTGAAATTACAATACACGAAGTTCATATAGACCGATTAAAATACAACTTGTTTATGTAGATTTGTTAGTGAGAGGAGGATGTTAAGATGGAGATACGGAATATAATAAGAAATTAGAGCATTTGAGAAAAAGTCGGAGTTGTATCTATTGAAGAAAAACTCTAAGAGACACGTTTAAGATGATATATGTACTTAGACGATCAATAAATGATATAGTCAGACGATATGAAATGATGATAAATATATACACATCAAATAAGAAAGAGAAAAATTTAAAAAGACTATATTAGTAACAATAAAACAAGATAAAATTTATTTAAATATATATGACGATATAGTAGGGGATAAAGTCCAATAATATAGAAGGTCAATCTCACTCAGTGGGATAATACTTGAATGTTATTGTTGTTCGTGAAAAGAGGATGAAGTCTTGGAGTTGGAAAATATAAAGTCAATTAGTTTGATGGAGGAATATATTAATTAATTAGATTCATGGATGATTAACGTGCGCGATCGATGAAAGGGTGTATAATATGCACCACTTGTTAATTAATTATAATAAACAAAGTTATCAGTTCATGAATCTTAAGTATTTAAACAATGTAATTATATATAATTATGTACTGTAAACGTGGACGAGTCATGACGAGCAGATAGATCATATTAAATCTTTGTATATACGGAAGAAAAATTCACTGATAAATTTTGTTGAGACTGTAAATAAATAAATAAAAAATAATTTCTGTGCATTTTTTTTTAAGGCTCACTAAACTGGGGCATTAAACTCGTCACGTGTTTAGATTAGCCGTTGGCTGGGCCGCGGCTCCTCTCGTCTCGGCTACGGCTGGAAGCTCATCGGCGCCTGCTTTTATTGCGGATTTGCGGGTCGGTGGATGTGACCATTCCGGGCGAGGATTCAGGGACCGATCCAAATCAAAATTTGGCAACGAGCGTATTTTAATGCTAATGGGGCTGGCGGAATCCAATCCGACGGCGTCGGATGTAGTTGTGTTGGATCGCCAACTCTACCCACCGTTGATTTGGCATCGGCCAGTGGTCCGTTCGGCCTGCCGAACGGCAGCTCCAACCCATTCGCCGTACCGAAACGTTCCCGTTGCGGCAACGTCCAGCTCATCGGTGGTCCCGCCGCGGACGTCAGTCCCGGATTTGAAACCAAATTCATAAAATAGGGCGAGGAAGACACGTCAGTTTGTCCGCTGCTGCTTCTTCCGCTACTTTTAACACTTTGGCCCCTGCTGTATTATTATATTATATTTTCAGTACGGACACGGCTTTTTCTGCTTTTTTTGTCTTGAGATCCGCTCTGCCTTTTCGCTATATAAAGCTGCTGCCGCTCCGCGGCTTCTGCAACCGTGCGCCGGAAACGAAAACTGGCCCTGCGGGACTGATCCGATGGTAGAATCCGGCGGCAATAAGAGGGGCTGCGACGAGGGAGGGGGGGATGAGAGCTCGCCGGAGGCCAAGCGCTTTCGCGACGAGCTCCTCCGCAGCATCCTCGACGGCGACGACGACGCCTCCGGAAGCGATGTTGCTTCCGTCATGAAAAGCCTCGAGGAGGAAATCTCGCTCCACTCCGCGCCGGTCCGGGGATTCGTGCCGCCCGACCAGCCCGACTTGGGGTACCTTCTCGAGGCCTCCGACGACGAGCTCGGCCTGCCGCCGCCGGCGTCGCGCTCGTTGGGCGAAGAGTGCGACGCCTCCGAGGCGGGGATAGCCGTTGGAGATGGGAGAGAGGTGGACGGCGTCGGGTTGGGCCAGATCTGGGAGTTCGCTGACGAGATGGACGGATACAGTGGTGTCGGGTGCGGGATCCAGCCCGAGGATAGGGTGGAAGCGGCAGCGCCGGCGGAGGGCGGCCTCGTGTATGATGCTGGGCTATTTAATTACGCCGACGAGCTTTACCCGCCGTCCGATTTGGCGGAGTTCTCGTGGCGGTGGTGAAAATTCCGGCTGCCGGAGGCTTTGGTGAAACGACAGCCTGTAAAATTTACATTTACATGGGAAAAAACAATCGATATCTAAAAATCACAGAAATCGACCACATGCCTTTTTTTTTTTAATTCCTTTTTTATTTTAAAAGAGAGAAATTTGGGTTGAAACTAGAAACCAAACCTTGAATTTTAATTGATGGAATTAGGACCGTAAATAAATCAAACGTTCATGAACGAGTTTAGTGTTCGATTTGATAAGAGCTCATTTATATTCGTTCAATATGTATCAAAGTTAATTAATAAACAAGCTTAAACAACTTGATAAATTAAATAAACAAGCTTGAACACGTATGTGTTCGATTTGTTAGTGTTCGTGAACAGTGTTCGTGAATAGTATTCGTGAATATTAACAAGTCGATTTATGATTATATTCTTTTAAAAATTATTTTTAAATTTATTTATACTAATTTTTAAATCAGGATTAAATTAGTAAAAATTTAAATAAACAAATAAGTTTAACTTAAGAGCTTGACAACGTTTAAATAAATCAAATTTAAACAAACTTGATTCAAGCTTGATTAGAAGTTTGATACCCATTAAACAAGTCAAACTCAATTCAAACTCAAACCAAACTCAAGCTAAAAAAAAATACCAAGCCAAATTTGAACAGATTTTTCAATAGCTTGGTTAATTTTAGGTTTGGCTCGGCTCGGCTTGATTATCTTATCAAACAAATCTGAACACTACAAAACTTAACTTGACTTAGCTCGTTTACGGCCTTAGATGAAATCACAAAAAATCACAAATTTTAATTAATTAAATTATACATATGAGAATCTAGCTACATCGGCAAAATCATATATAGGCTGCCACTTGAAGGGATTTGAAAGGGAGCCACATATTGCATAACATGCACAAGCTCAACAAGACTGCGTAAGCCTTGTGCTAAGTAAACTTAGTTAACTCAAAACAACATCTACCTTGCTCACATATATTATTCTTTATGGAACAACATTCTAGTTCTCAGGACTAACTCAGTTGATAAATATAAAAAGACAATGAGTCAATTTCCAAAGAGATCATGACTTTGAGTTATCGACGGATCCTCTCTTTTATACTTATATCATCTGGATCCTGATTTATCTCCTCCATCGATAGGGACAGTCGAAGGAAACCGCTAATGTGACGGTTCCATATTTATTTATTTATGGAACAACACAAATATATCGAAACAAATATTGCAACTAGGCTGATGAGCATGCTCTTGTTATATATTCTTAATTATTGCATTGACATTATAGAAGAAACATCTAATTAAATTTAAGCTCTCATTCAGAAACATCTAAATGCGTATCGTTTATGTGATCACTAGTAGTCGAGCTATGATCCAGCATATGTGATGAACTCTCCGAGCATTCGGTCTCAGTAATCTCGACCATTTCAATTTCTGATGGAAACAAAAGGGAAGGCTTCGGTGGCAATGCCAAATCTTCCAAACTCCCTTCCAATAGCTCTACAACTTCATGCATAGAAGGCCGATCGTCTGGATTTATCTGTATGCACCACAATCCTACAATGGCTAGCTTTTTCGCCAACACTAATTCGATTTCTTCTACTTCAACATCAACTATTATCTCCTCGCCTTTCAGCACCTGATCGTAAAGCCAAGCAGGGAAGTAGAACTCACTCAACTGGTCCTCGATAGCAACGACTCGTGGTTCATTGACGGCAGCTATGATCTCCAAGATCATCCTTCCGAAGCTGTAAACGTCAGACTTATAGGAAATACGTCCGAAGTTCCTATAGATCAGCTCGGGCGCAATGAATCCCAAAGTTCCTTTGGGAGTTGACACCGAGACTGCACTCTTCCCTGCCGGGTAGAGTTTTGCTAATCCAAAGTCTGAAATCTTCGGCGTGAAACTGGCATCGAGCAGAACGTTGTGAGGCTTGATGTCGAAATGAAGAATCTGCATTTCACAACCGCGGTGCAGATACTCGATCCCTCGAGCGACTCCGAGAGCAATGTCATACATTTTTTCTAGCTCGAGATTAACGCCATCAGTTTTAGTTTGTTGTTCTTGTCGTCGTCGCTCGGTGTAGATGTGCTTGTCCAAAGAACCATTTTGCATGTAGTCATATACTAGTGCCCTTTTGGATCCCTCGTAGCAGAAGCCTATGAGACGGACCACATTGACATGGTGAACCCTTCCGATCGTTGCGACCTCATTGATGAATTCTTCACCGTCGTCGTCTCTCGACTTGCCTAACATCTTCACGGCGACCATGTCACCGGCAGTGAGTGTGCCTTTATAGACGGTTCCGAACCCTCCTTGTCCTAGTTTCGACTTGAAGCCTTTGGTCATCTTCTTGATACTGGCGTAAGAGTACCTTGTCGGAGTTAGATTCTTGTACTTCTCGAGAAATAGCTCGATCTTTTCGTTGTGTTTGAGATGTTTCTTCCTCAATTTATAGAACAAGTAGGAGAAGAGCCATAACATTCCTAGTCCACCTCTAACACCCAAAACAAGACCTAAATGGAAAAAGGGAAAAATATTAAATTAAGTCCATATATATTACATACATTTCAAAGATAAATCATATAACATATCTTCGAGAATTATACCTCCTATTTTGAAGAACTTCAATGCATTCTCTGAGTACGTGAGAATCCAATATGCACATTTTAAAAAAGATTGATTAGTTAATTATCAGCTAAAATTTAGTGTTTTGCATCAATTTCAAAGCATTACCTCTTAATACTCTTCTCGAGTTGTCGAAGAAACCTACAAGTGGAAATTGAAATCAATATTTGATATGCAATTCAAGTGGGATAATTTATTTTTCATTATTTTTTATTATCATTACTAGAGATGGAGAATTGATCAGCGAAATAAAGTGCATTTATCTAGGCTCAACCCATTGATTCGACTGACCTGATGCATGCAATCTATATATATCTAACTAATGATTTGCTTAGATTAATTGGTTGATCACTAATCTAATGGACCTGCTATAGGGTTGCATGATCAATCCACTCAGTTCGATTATTGGACCTGAGCCAAAAAAAATAGTTGGTCAGATCGATAAATTTATTAATCAAAACAGATTTCTCTTCAATTCTAGCTAGATTTATAGGGGAAATCAATCATTTTGATTTTCTATTAAATAGATGGACTAGAATAGATTATATTATTCATTGCAAGGGGATAAGATGATTTCACCTCAAATTCCACCTAACCCAACACACCCTTAGGACAATGCTTCCTGAGTGTTGGCTAATTAGTTTTTCTCTTCATTTTATCTTTCTATTTATATTTTCTTCAACTTATGCCTAATGTCATTACATTGCATGTTAATTTATTTTTAGATTCCCAATCATCTTTGATTTTGAACTAACAATATGCTTCAGAGAGAGATTTGTGTGCGGTCTTCAAAAGACACACAACTGCATTAGTTTGCCAGACTTCACTATATATGATGTATCAACTAGATAAATTTTAAATATTCTAAATCTTAAAGCTACATGTGCTTGTAAAAGATATAAACAAAAAAAAAAAAAAAAGTGCAGTAACAGAGGCTGGCTAATCAAGAAGATGGTTGAACTACTTACAGTGCGGGGATTGGAGTGGGCTGTGGCAAGAATTAACATTATAGCACCAGTATGAAGCATAATAATCATCATAAAAACTCTCGCGATATGCGCAAAATCCACCGCGGCGTTCACAAATGGGGCACTTATAAGCCCTCCAAGAAACTTGAAAACCATGAAACAAAGCCGTGGACCAGATTTCCAAATAGGAAGCCCCTGAGTCAATGGGGGAAAGGGAATCCACTAAAGCATAAGAGTAGTTACAGGACCGTTTGTAGTCGACTACGGACGTTTCTTGAAGCCTAACATAGTGGTGCTCATCGGTGGAATCGACAGTGCAAGGGCTTGTGGTTAAATAAGAAGTATCATCATTTACTGGCTGCCGGCAAATCGCGAAGGTGACAACGTCAGCAAAATTTCGAACGTAGCTGCGATCATAACTATACGATGTCGACGAAGATAAACCGATTGGCCAAGAAGAGCAGTTGTCGATGCGCAGACCAGGATCGAGCAGTCTCATGGTTTGGTTGTGGTATGCGATCGATATAACTTGATAACTTTGGCGGCTGTAGTTTACGAGGGTGCGGTTGTGTTGGCACAGCAGCTCGTACTGGCGCATTCCGCAGTGGCTTGGATCATCTGGAAGACGAAAGGGGTAGCTGATGTTGGTGATGCTGCCACATGAAGAAACACACTCACTTCCTTCGATGGAGGCGCAAAACCCCAAAAAGAAGAAGAAGAAGAGAAAAGAAGAGAAAACAACTGCAAGGAGTCGGGGACGACTCTTGTGATTCATGCTCAGAGAAGATTTCAATCGACAATACTACAAAGGATAAAGGTCTAAGAGTAATCAGAGAATTAAATATTGGAAGCAGTCTTCAATACAATTTGACGGAGCCAATCAAATAAATAATGGACTAGTTTAGTAAACAAATTCAAAGTCAATCAAACTAAGACAAATCAATCCAAATAATTTTCCACGTATAGTCAATCAAACGAGTGGAATCATTAATGATCCACAAGAACCCTCAAACACGGGTCGTCGGAATGGACGCAGAACGTTCAAAAGAGACGTTTTGGAATTGGAATGTCTTACACCATTTCAAATTTTCGATAAATGAGTTAGACGAAGCTGTGAAAGAGAGGAAGAGATGAAGTTATGACCGTTTTGAAACGAAATCAAAATCATTTTAGAACGGAAATAGAGGAGTCCGTAATGATTACCATTGACCGTTCCGACGAACCCTGCCCTCGAACAAGCAGATGGAGGACGAGTGGAATCAATAATTCCACAGGGAACCCTCAAACAAGCAGATGGACTATTTAGAACACAAACACAAGATCAGTCAAACGAACACATCAAATAAAATCAATTTTCCTCGCAGCCAATCAAGCAAGTAAAATTGTTCTACACGAAGCTAATTGTCAAACAACCAGAAGTCAGATCACGCGCTTGAATTGACCTATATTCATCAGCAAGAAGTGGCCAATAATATCGATCGGTCTTATATCAGCCATCACTGCCATGCTTTGGAACAAAGAGAAAGGAGGATAATTAGTTTCGATAGCAGTCTTGCTTGGTTTGCAATCTCATGGAGGTTCTCTCAGTTTTCTTCCCTGTCATCCTCATTCTATTTATCAGCGGCAGCAGCATCCAGACCTGGTGTTGCATTCTCCACAGCAATTCTGTCGAAATAAGGTTCCCTTTCCGGCTCAATGATCAGCCAGAGGCATGTGGGTATCCAGGATTTGAGCTCTACTATCACTACCAGGGCCAGGGCGAGTCGCTAATGCTCAAGCTTCCATTTCTTCAGCCATTTGGAGTTCATACTATAGACTATAATCACCAACTCCTTTTGGTCTCCGACCCAAGCGGATGCCTCTTCATGCGACTTCTCAATCTCAATCTCTCATCGTCGCCCTTCCGCCTTTATAATTCAATACGATATGAATATGATCCCGCTTTGATGTATTATATTCGCGACTGTTCCCCTTATCCGGAAGCATTTTATCAGTACAAGCCGTATTATGGATATAGTAAGCCTCTCAATTGTTCATCAAAAGCATCATTATATGATTACTATCAAGTTCCTTGTGCAAGCCATCTTCCTGGTCACTACTACTGGGCCACGGATGACTTACCCTCCCAAACACTTGCATCATTCCAATGTGAAGTATTGACAAACGATAAGTTTTTTATGCTTACAACCTACGGTGGGCCACTATATAATCTTTTGGTCCTGAAATGGGATCGACCAAACTGTACACATTGCTACGATGGTTGTCGACTTAACGGGACAAGCAATGTCCCGACACTGAATCATCCTCCATCATTATATCTCGATCAAAGTTTTGGCAAAGGTAATAATAATTAACTTGCATTTTTTTTTGTTTTTGTTTTTCACTTCTAACCTATTTGATGACATCTCTGCTAGCAAATTTAATCAAATTTACTTCTTTCTGCAGCTTCCCGAGTAAGGAATCTCACCATAGGCGAGTTCCTCCCTCTTCGATCGATCTCTATTATTTGATTTATAAGCATGAAACAACAAATAATTCAAGTTTAAATCATCGATCCATCTAATTTAATTTTGCCCCTGCAGGTCTCGTCGTTTCGATAACTTTTGTAGTAGTAGCAATCGCAGTTCTGATCACCCACAGTATGTTGACGAGGAAGATGAAGGATAAGAAAAACCTCAAGATTGAAAATTTCTTGAAGGAGTACAAGCACATGAAACCGACAAGGTATTCCTATCCTCAACTTAAGAAAATGGCCGACAACTTCAAGGTAAAACTAGGCCAAGGAGCCCACGGCAGCGTGTTTAAAGGGAAGCTACCCAACGGAGTGCCCATGGCTGTTAAGGTTCTCGACAGCCAAACTCTGAGTGGAGAAGAGTTCACCAACGAGATCGACACGATCGGGAGGATCCACCACGTCAACATCGTTCGCCTGTTAGGGTTCTGCGTCGAGGGATCTGCAAGAGCACTTATCTACGAGTTCATGCCAAATGAATCGCTAGAAAAGTACATAGACATGGAAGAGGCAAAGAAAGCGCCCATCTTCTCTTGGACCAAGCTGCACGAAATCAGCATGGGCATAGCTCTGGGGATGGAGTATCTTCACCAGGGATGCGACCAACGAATCCTTCACCTCGACATCAAGCCGCAAAACATCTTGCTCGACCAAGAATTCAACCCGAAGATATCCGACTTCGGGCTCGCAAAATTGTGCTCCAAGGAGAGGAGCCTCGTGTCCATGACTGCAGTGAGGGGCACCGTCGGTTATATTGCGCCAGAGGTTTTCTTAGGCAGCAACAACACAGTTTCGCACAAGTCTGACGTCTATAGCTTCGGAATGCTGCTGCTGGAAATGATCGGTGGAAGGAGAAAGATGGATGAATTGGACGAAAGTTCTCGCCAAATTTACTTCCCGGAGTGGATCTACGAGCAGTTAAAGCAAGGGGAAGAACTCGGATTGGTCACTGACACGGTGGAAGACGTTGAGATTGCAAAGAAGCTGACGAAGGTTGCATTGTGGTGCGCGCAATGGAGGCCAGTGGAAAGGCCGTCCATGAAGTTGGTAGTTCAAATGCTGGGAGGAGCAAACCTGGAAAACTTGCCGATGCCGCCTAATCCCTTCGCTTCTTGTCTGGAGGAAAAGATTCTGGATTGCGTTGATATCGTAGAGGAATAAAACGTTGCTGTTGCTTATAGCTAGATCCATGCATGTACTAGATAACAGAAATTATGTATGAATCTGGACTGCCTCTGTTTTGTACGAGTTTCATTGCCAAAATTGTGGGAAGAAACCCTCCTTGTTGTTTATTATTGGGGGTGGATTTGCATCTAAGTATTAGTTCGAACTCGATTAAAGTGGTCTAATTATTATAATTTTGGTTAACGGATTTGAGTTATTAGAGATAGATGAATGAATTTTAGATTCATATATGTAGAACTCATTAATCTGTATCGTTAGCATTGATGGGATGTTAATGGATTTTGGATTAACTCTATATCTCCATAGGAGAGCGATGATTTTCAACCGACTCTTTTTCTCCATCGGACAGAGCATATGGTGCCAACTCTCTCGACTTACGACATTTCGTCAGATTTTCAAATTCTTCCAACATTGTTCTCTCCGGATTCAGGTGCATGATTAATACTTACGATTTTCGCTTCCGTTCTTTTGTTTTATTTTCGCATACTTGTTGTACATCGATCGACAAAATCCTGTGTATAGATCATTTTTGTTTTCGTTTCTTCAATCCATTGAGGGATCCAAATCCGTCACTTAGATTCGCATGAATTAGGTTGGAACAGACATTAGTCAACTGAAGTGGACTATCAGTCAATTGCTGGTTGAAATTCGATGCACAGAAATAGTTTTAGTCGACTGGGGCATTCGACTGATCCCCATCAGTCGACTGCCATAAGGTCCAATCGACTGTTGCATGGAAAATTTTGAACAGAATATTTGTGAGTCGACTGCGGAACTCAACTTGGGTATGACAGTCAACTGTCATTTTTAGCAATCGACTGATAGGCTTAAACTTCGGTACAGAATGATTTTTAATCGATTGGACAATCGACTGATGACATCAGTCGACTGCTATCAAATACCAATCGACTGTTGGATCTTAGTTTGAACACAGAAACTTTGTTAGTCGACTGAATCAATGGACTGATCATGATCAGTTGATTGTTATATGATAATAGTCAACTAGAAAACTTTCAAAGGTTATAACTTTTCGCTTGAGATGAGTTTTGAAGCGTTCTCTGTGACGTTTCGAAGCTCATTCAAAGCTCTACGTTTATTATGGGGTAAAATCCCGTAACACCCCATTGCGGACTTTAAAACCATCATTTAGTGCTTTTTTTAGGCTTCAAAGGGTCTCATATTATAGTCATTTTGCATTCCCTACATTAATTAAGAGCAACAATACAGTCGAGAGACCTAGGATTTTATTTGTATCCATTAGCACATGTGTTATTAAGTTGAACTAATACTATAACTAAAGTGAGAACCATTAACTAAACTTAGTGCATCATTGTGTGAGTGGATATATATCTATGCTTAGGATGGTTGGTCCAAAGAAAAATCATCTTTATGTCAGATATATGTTTAAAAGGAGTTCACTATAAACATTATACATATAAAATGTTGACCCAAAGGAAAACATATTATATGACTGATTAAAAGAATAATGAACTATGATTATAATTGATATAACAAAACCTAACTCATATTGGATTATCAATCATGCATATATTATGTCGGCCCAAAGGAAAGCATATTGTGTGACAGATTATACTGTTTTGAGTTAGGATTAGAGAGTATCACTAACAAGTTGCAATTTAATCCAAAAATTAATTATAATATTGTATTTGATATCTCATAAAAGGACTTATCATATGTGCATATATTACTATCTTAGTGTTTACTTGATATCACTGTTTATATATATGTATATTTTTTATTATTGATGTGAGTATTTGTTTTATGCTTTCTCTTGTCTTATAGCATAAATGATATCCGCCAATAAAATTAATATTCCAACAACTTTAGTCTTAGAAACCACTTAATATAAAAGGACTATTAGGAGTAAGGTTACTAAAACTGTAGTGTCTGGTAATGAACCTCTCAATTTAGTTAGTTCAGAAGTCAATTTCGTTATTATACGTACTGACACATGGTGGATAGACACTGGAGCTACTACTCATATTAGTGTCACTGAGTATGATTATCTTATTAGTCGATTGTCTATTGATGGTGAAAGATATATTAATATTAGTAATGCCAAGAAGGCTAGAGTGACTGCTATAGGTGTTTTTAGTTTTTGTCTAGAGACCGATTTATTTTTGGATTTGGAAAGTACATTTGTAGTTCCATCCTTTAGGAGGAATTTAATTTTTATTTTTTCTTTGGACAAATTAGGATATACTTATTAATTTAGAAATGAAATATTTTGTATTTTTCAATATTCAAAATTCATTGGTACTAGTTCCTTAGTTAACATATTATACAAGTTAAACACTATAACTCTCACAGACAACATAATAATGCACAACATAGGTACGAAATGCAATTTGACTGACGAAAATTCATCCATGTTGTGGCATAAGCATTTAGGACATATCCAAATAATGTCTAGAAAGATTAATGTCACAAGGAATTCTTCCCTTGACATGTCAGACTTTGATGTCTGCATACAATATGTCAAAGGGAAAATGATTAACAAAAGAAATAAAGGTGCAAGTCAGTGTAATAACACTTTAGAATTGATACATATAGATATATGTGGATCATTCCCTTAGGCATCTTGGAATCGACAAATATATTTTATCAGTTTTATAGATGATTACAACTGATATGACTACTAGTATCTTTTACATGAGAAGTCATAACCCTTGGACATGTTCAAAATCTTCAAAGTCGAAGTTGAAAATCAACTAGGTAAAAAGATTAAAGCTGTCGGATCCGACCATAAAGGTGAATATTATAGTCGTTATGATGGATCAGGTGAATAATGTCCAAGACTTTTTGCTAATTACCTATTTGAGTGTGGTATTGTGGCTCAATACACCATGTCTTGTACTCCTCATCAGAATGGTGTAGCTGAGCGAAGGAACCGAACCCTAAAAGACATGATGAGAAGCATGATGTCTTTCACTTCTTTACCGGAGTCCTTGCGGGGTGATGCACTCAAGACTGCAGTGTATTTACTTAATAGAGTATCCAATAAGGCAATGAGTAAAATCTCATATGAGTTATGGACAGGTAAGCAACCCAACATTAGGCATTTATATGTTTGGGATTGTCCATCTGAGGTAGAGCTGTCAAATGGACCGACCCATGGCGGGGTGGGCTAATCCGTCGTAAACCTAATATTTAGCGGGGAGGGACGAACCGATCCGCCATCTCAGCGGGTTGAAAAATCTTCAATCCAACCCAACCGAATGTGGGTTGCGGATTAGGCAGGCCAATCCGCGGGTCAAAAAATTAAAAAAATATATCTAAAATTACTGAGACATTGAGAGCTTGAGACAATGATTGATAAGGTAGATGAAATGCCATGATTAAAAAAATAAGCATTTGAAGTTACTAAAATCTCATAATTGAGATTCAATTATTGACCTACACAGTTGAGTACCAATGTTTTTTTATTCATTTCCAATGTTCCAAAATATTTAAATCTTGATAATATACAAATGTAAATTTTTGCTCCTCCAAATACATATTCAATTGAAAATTTCTAGTCCCTGTAATTATTTAATTTTGATATGTCATTATTTCACATATTGATTAGAATAGTAGTGACAAGATAATATAAAATAATTATAGTATAAAAAAATAGAGTACTTCATCAAATATTCTTTTGTTCTTTCCTCTTAACTTTTTTTATACTTTGTTGAGGTGTATGTATGATAGAAGAAGATTATGATAGTGAAAAACTTATCTTGTTAATATTAAAATATTAATAAAAAAACTTATACAATTTTATTTTCACATATTGTTCCATCTTTTGATATTTTTCAACACGCAGGCTAACCCGTGTCCACGGTAGGCCAACCCATCTAGACCCGTAACCCACACTGGTCGATCCGTTTAGGCTGGCCAAAATGACGGGTTGATAAATTTTCAATCCAGCCCGTTTAAATTATTTAGTGGGGCGGGCCAATCCAACAGGCCCAATCTAACTTGATAGCTCTAATACGAGGCTAGGCTTTATAAGCCTAAAGAAAAGAAACTGGACTCAAAGACTATTAGATGTCATTTTGTAGGATATTCTGAAAAGTCAAGAGGCTTTATGTTTTATGACCCCTTAAATAGGTCATTTTTCCAAACGAAAAATGTCAAGTTCATTGAGAAAGTGGGAGAACAGACCCAAGGGACATATTTTTTGAGGAGGATAGCACTTGTCATCCTACTTCAGTTACTACAAGTGTAACTAATAGTGATATCGTTATTATACCCTATGCTATTTATGTTGCACATCCGATGGGAGTAGTACTTTATGATGTCCCTATATCCTCCTCTATGCAAGTAGAGGAACCATATGCTCAAGTTGAGGTACACTCTCTTATGATTAAGCAGGTTCCTCAAACACCTCAAATGCTTTAAGTACAAGCACCTCTAAGGCGATCTACTAGGGAAAGAAGATCCACAGTCTCACGTGATTATGATTATCTCTAAGAGCATGAGTTTGACATAGCTGGGATGGAAGATGATCATTCATCTTTCTAGGAAGTCAAACAATGCTCTAATCCTGAAAAGTGGATTCAAACAATGAAAGATAAGATGTAGTCTATGACAGACAATGACATATGGAAACTAGTTGAGTTGTCTGAAGGGGTGAAACATGTTGGTTGTAAATGGATATTTAAAACCAAATGAGATTCACAAGGTAATATCAAAAAATATAAGGCATGACTTATAGCCAAGAGATTCACTCAGAAGGAGGATATTGATTATAAGGAGACTTTCTCACTTGTATATACGAAAGACTCTCTAAGGATAATCATGATACTTGTAGCTTATTATGATTTGGAGTTATATCAAATGAACATCAAGACTGTATTCCTTAATAGAGATATTAAGGAATCTATATACATGGTGCAGTCAAAGAACTTTGAATCTGATGATTCAAAGCACCTTGTATGTAAGTTGAAGAAGTTCATTTATGACTTAAAGCAGACATCTCATCAGTGGTACAAGAAATTTAATCAAGTAGTTACTTCATTTGATTTTAAGAGAATTCAGTTGGCATTTATGCAGAGGCGGATCTATGCATGCCACGACCCCCCCAGTCCATGCGTTTTAATTAAAAAAATATTTACTTTTATAATATTTTTATATAGTAATATATTTATTTTTAATAATATAATTATTATATAAAATATTTTCCTTTCAGAAATTCTATATTTATTTTCTCTCTATAAAAATATTATATAATTAATTACTATATATTTATTTTCTCTCTCCTCCTTTTGATTTCTCGTTTTCATCTTATCCAAAATCCTAAATTTCATCATTTCAATTGCTTCTAGCGTGTCGTAGCCGTCATTCACAGTTTCTCTTCGTTCACTGCTCACACGCTACGACTCGCAAGTCCACCGTGGTGGATTGGTCTGTCGTTGTCCCTGCCAACTCGGTGTTACAATCGCATCTTCCACGACCATCGTCGGCCTCCGCTTCACGTGCACAATCACATCGCGATTGCGGAAGTTATCCCATCGATGTCGCACCACGTTTGCAATCACACGCCACTGCATCGTTAATCGCCATCGCCCTTCGTCTGACCATGTACCAAATCCATCGAGGTTAGGTTAATTAAGATTTTATTTAATTAATTTTGAATTTTGATTAATCGGATCATTTGAATTAATTAATTTGAGTCGGATTTAAATAATTAATTAGATTTAGATTAATTAAATCTAGAGTTTAATGGATGAATTTACATTAATTAATCTATTTTAATTGATTAATTGGTTTTAGATTGGTTAATCGTTTTAATTGATTAATTAACTTTAAGATAACTAATTAAATTTTGATTTAATTGATTAATCGGGTTTGATTAATTTATTTGTTTAATTAATTAATTAGCATTCCATTAATTAATCTATTTAATTAATTTATTTGAGTCAGATTAATTAAATTTGAATTTAATTGCTTAATTGATTTAGATTAATTAATCTATTTACTTAATTATTAGATTAATTAAATTTAAATTTAATTGATTAATTGAGATTAAATTAATTAATCTGAGTTAGATTAATTGACTAATCTGATTAGTATAATTAAAGCTTATTTAGGCTCGAAAATTATCAAATAATTAATTGATTAGTTTGATATAAGTATAATTAAGGTGTCATTAATCTATAAAGTGCCAATTTAATGAAGTAGTTAGATTATTATTTCGGTGCAGAAGATTTGTGCATAGATATTTATCTGAGGTAGAATACGGACAAACAAGGATGAGTCCTAGTGTCTTTGATTGTTGGTTTTAATAGAGGTTAATGTGATATTCCCTCACGAGAAGCATGATTTGGATTAAACTGTTTAATTATCATGGAGGATCTCCTGTGGTTTTTTCTGATATTTCTTTTCTAGCTATCCGACGATTTCTTCTTCTGGTGTTATCTAAATATTCTTTCACGGTCTCTTAAATATTTCTAGCTACACATGAGATAAGTTCTTCTTTTTTTACTCTGCACTACTTTTACTATATTTAATATATTTTCTTTCATCCATGACGATTCTGATTTAAGCATCAGAGGGTCACCGTCGAGTAGGCCGACAGTGATTTAATACGTGTTAATTTTTTCAAAATATTTACTGATGCGGTCGAAGAGAATCCCTTTTCGGTGGCACAAGATCAAAGAGTGAAAATTTTAAATCGCATTACGGCCCCTCCAAATCTAAAATCCTAGATCCGCCCCTGCATTTATGTCAAGTTTAATGGGAGTAAGTTTATTATACCTGTCCTATATGTGGATGATATTTTGTTGGCTAGCAATTGTAAACAATTACTGTGTTAGACCAAGTCATTTCTATCAGATAAATTTGAAATGAAAGACAACGTGAACTTGAAATAAATGAGATGAAAAAACTTTTTTATGCATAGACAGTAGGGAGTTTTATGTATGCTCAGGTTTGTATGCGTCCGGATTTAGCGTACATTGTTAGAATGTTAAGTAGGTATTTAAGTAACCCTAGACCAGGACATTGGAAAGTAATAAAGAGGTAATGTGATATCTACAAAGAACCAAAGAACTCATGCTCACATATCGGAGATCCAGTCAATTGGAGGTGATTGGATATTCAGATTCCGATTTTGCTGGATGCTTAGATAGTATGATGTCCACCTTAGGTTTTATCTATATGTTTGCTGGATGAGTTATATCATGGAAAAATGTTAAACAGATGCTTATAGCGACTTCCACGATGGAGGCAAAATTAATAGTCTGCTATGAAGTATCAAATAATGAGATATGACTATAAAATTTTATCACAAAATTACAGGTCATCGATGATGTTGATAGACCGTTGAAAATTTTCTTTGATAACAAAGCTGCAGAATTCTATTCTAAGAACAACTGTAGTTTGTCGAAATCAAAGCACATCAACATCAAATAGTCCGGAGTAGTCAAATAATAATAAAGCATATTTAGACAGACTCAATGTTGGCGGATTCGCTCACTAAGGGATTGTTATTCAAGGTGTTTCATTATCATGTATTGTATATGAGAGTCCTTCATATGGATAAAGTATCAGTTTAGTGATAATTTATATTTATTTATGATTTTGGATGCTCTTATGTATTTAATGGACACATGTAAATTTTTTTATTATCATACGAATAAAATTTTATTTTTACATGTGCATCTATTGACACTCTGAATAAAGAAATATCATGATTTACTAATACGGTTTGCATATGATGATTGTAAATGTGATGTAGGACTCATTATTGAGTCATAAAGTGATCATAATTTGCTAATGCAGTTTAACATATGATGCTTGCAAATGTGATCAGATCCGATATTAGATCATAAGAATGATTAGTTGAGAATAGACATGTGCAGATCATATTTCATGCATTTCTCATATTACACATCCACATTAGATCTATGTCATTGATGACATTGGCATCATGATTATTGACGGGTTTTGCTACCGATTATATATATGGAGTAGCAACGATCACTTTAATCCTATGCCAAAGAAGTTGATGGACTAGATTGTTTCAGTTCAATCAGACATTATACGCCCATTTAAAGAATTTTGGTTATGTGTTACTGTTATATTTAAGGAAAAAAACCCATATAATAAAGATAGGGGTGTAGTTGTGATTTCTGAAACTCATTGGACTTTCTTACAAAAATGCCTTTAAAACCCTTACAATCGACTTTTTCCTTCTCCTCCATGACTTCTTCTTCCCCGATCCCTCATATCCTCTTTAAAAGCTCTCAAACCTTAATCCTTCACAACGAAAAGGTTGCATTCTCGCCTCGCTTATCGACGTGAGATCCCATCCCAGCCGCGCTACTCCCTCCCAACTCTTGTTTCCTGACGCGAGCCGCCACCGACCGACCTCTCTTCTCGTCGCTCGCTGCCGTGAGCACAAGCAAATCCTTTCTTGTACGATCCTGACGAATTTCGAGCTCCAGTTAGCCACTACTATCGTCGCGTTGGATTGAGGTGGAGTTCTTGCTTGTTTTTCCTTTTAACGGTGCATGATCAATTTTATCATTATGTTTTCTTTGTTTGAAAAAAAAAGACAGAGGTGACATGTCTTTCTTCCTTTGCTAAGTCTGTTTGGTTTGAGAAAGAGGCAATTTCCTTGTTTTCGTTAGAAATTTCTATTTGGGTTTAGAGCTTGCTTAGAACTAGTGGCTGTAGGAAAAAAAAATACGTGTATAGTTGCCCTACATATTATTTGATCACATTTGGCCAAGGACGGATTAGTTTTTTACATTAATAATTTCATTGAGTAATTGGATGATAGGAAAAGTAATTTATAATCTCCCTACTTGTGAACACATTTTAAATTATGCCCTAAGTAGAAAGTATAAGTGATGGATCACCTTAGATTTATATTTTATCCTGAAGATGAAAATAAAATTTGATTAAGAACTTGTATACCTCTAATACCAAAATCTCGTTCTTTTATTTCTAATTGACTTTTTTTTTATATTCCTTATTGTTTATCAACTTGTGGTACGTTATGATAATCTCAACCGAATTACTAAAGGAACAAATGTAATCTTTTGTGCTATAGAAGTGTGGTTGTATAATCGATAAAGAGGATCATAATATTAAATTTGAGTAGTTAAGTAATGCTCTATCAATACAAAGATTTTTATTGCATGCTTTAAAGAAATACATAACTTACCTCACGGGGTGAATATCGGGTCGTTCATTCTATTTTTGTGTGAGACATTTCGGGTGAATTGCAGGTCGTTAACCTTATATCTATGTATGTATATGTGCATACATAAGATGTACTTCGTATTGGATGGATTGCAGGTCGTTCATCCTATGCATATACGATGCATCTCTACTGGGTGGGTTGCGGGTCACTCATTCTTATATTATATTTATATCGGATGTGTTTTATATCAAGTGGATTACAGGTCGTTCACTTTGACATATCTAACATAAAGAAAAGGGTGGATTGCAGGTCGTTTACCTGTTAAATACTTATGTTTAAATTATATATTTATGGAAGAGCAATATGTGTGAAGTGTTGAAATGAGAAATCGAGAAACATCGGTGGAATTAATTAAAGAGTGAATAATATTTAAATTAATGAGAATGGAGAGATAAACAATGGTGTAAGAAATCTACAAATATAAATATTTTCTTTTGTTGTTGATCTCTTGAATTATATATATTCATGCACGTTTTTCCTTACTCCACTGTGCACATGTGCTCACTCTCCATTCTTTTAACCTCCAGATTCACAGACTTGAGGCGATTGTCAAGGTCGGTCAATGTTAAGATAAGTAGCTCAGAGATTGCTCGGAGATAGCTTGGAGACATCTTTTTCAAAATCCATTCAGTTTATTTTCATTTTAGTATTATCTATTATTTATGCATTTTGAGATTTTAACATTTTTTTTATTTATTATTTTGCATGAGTTAATGTGGTAGCCATGTCACGATGGAGTCAAGTCAGTGTTTTGGGACCAACATGTAGTTACATTATTCTATATCATTTAATAAAGTATTGCATATTTATGTTCATACAACCTTGTGTACCTTTCTTAGGTATTCTTTGTGATTTTTAGCGTAGAGATGAATATTGTCCGAGCAAGGAAGCTATCCCTCATATAGGGATAGATGTTTCTGGATCGTGACAGTTACATTCGAAATCACATATAACCCAAGTGGAAGATTGTTAGTGGTGGACTTACATATGATTATCGTAACACATCCGAGTGTGTCGTATTGATTCGATCCCGATTAAAATGGTCTAACTATTATAATTTTGATTAACGGATTTGAGTTATTGGATGTGAGTTAATGGATTTTGAATCCATATGTGTAGAACCTATTAACTCATATCATTAGTATTGATGGAATGTTAACGGATTTTAGATTAATTCTATATATAGGGTGTGATCTCTGCAGAAGAGCAATGATTTTCGACCGACTCTTTTTCTCCATCTGGCAGAGCATACGAGACCGACTCTCTCGATCTGTAAAAAATCAAGTCCTGTGACACTTTGTCAGATCTTTAAATTTGTTCGACATCGTTCTTTTCGAATTCAAGCGCATGATTAATACTTACAATTTACGCTTCTATTTTTTTATTTTTATTTTACATTTTTATTATAGATCGATGATAAAATTCTAAGTACGAATTATTTTTATTTCTTCGATTACATATTTACATATACCCAATCTATCGAAAGATTCAAAAGATTCATCATTACACATTCTGATTGTAGATCGACCAATTAAATCATGTGTACGAATATAAAATCTATCGAGAGATTCAAAAGATCCGTCATTTATCTATTTCTTATTGATAAGAAAAAGTCTGTCACTTGTGCTCCTGTTGGAGCAACAGCCATCCCCATCAACAGCCGTCATTAAAATCGGAGACAAAACTGCAAAACTGATCTTTCTTATTAGACATCCCATCACTACAGTTGACACCACCATAGCATCGTACGTACGCTTCTTCTCTTACCTTTCCACACGCATCATTATTTCCAAACCACTAAATGCACCATTTATCTTAGGCCGTACTTAATAATTTATATATATTTTTTAAAAGGCCTAATTTGATTTTCTATATTATCTCTGTGCTAAAATTAAAAATCTTATGATATTTATTTTAAAACCCAATATCATATTAACCTTAGTTTTGAAAAGCATCGCTAAATCATATTGATTTTGAAAATTCAATATTATAATAATATTAATTTTAAAATATTAATACAAAATTATATTAATTTTAAAAAAACAACACCACATTAATGAATTTTAATCTAAATTAATTCTGAGCTTCTTATGCGACGATATGAATATGTGTAAATTGATATAGAGATTGAATTTTGAAATTAGACTATATATGTGAGACTAAGAAACTCTCAAGAATGTGTTTGGTTGGGGGTTTTTGTTGATAACTTTGTTAGGTTATCAACAAAAATCTTGTTTGATTTAGGTTATAAACAATTACCTGGTAATTGTTCATTACCTGGTTGCGAACAAAAATCTTTTTAAGGGTATTCGGAAAACCTTGGAGAACCAAGGTTTTTGTTGATTCCCGGGGTTAAGGAAACTTTTTTCCAATATTACCCATAACAATATATTAAATGTCAATTTGTCAAAACTCAATCGATTTGTCGTCCGTCGTTGGTCGGCTACCGTGCCGATCGCCGACGCGCCGCCGCTTTCGCCGCCGTTTCGGGTTATACGCCGTCACTGCCGCTCGCCGCCGCCGCCGCCGCTGGCCATTGCCGCCGCCGCTGTCGCCACCGCCGCTGCCGCCAGAGTCTGCCGCTGCTGCCGACCGCCCGCTTGCCGCCGGTTGCCGATCGCCGGCCACGGCCGCCGCTTATCGCCGTTGCCGTCGGCTGCCGGCCGCTTATCATCGCGCCGGGCCGCCGCTGCCGCTTGCCGCGCCGCCGCTGCCGTTGCGCCGGCCGCCGCTGCCGCCTTGCCGCCGCCGCTGCTGCCGCTTGCCGCCGCCTGCCGCTGTTGCCGCTTGCCGCCGCCGCTGCTCGGCTGCCGCTGCTGCCATCGCCGCCGGCTCGGCCGCTGCTGCCGCTGCCGCTGCCGCTGCCGCTGCCGCCGGCACTAGCCGCCGCCGCTGCTGCCGCTGCCGCCGCCTGCTGCCGTCGCTGCCGCCGCCGCTGCCGCTTGCCGCCGCCGCCGACCACCGCTGCTACCTCACTGCCGCCGCCGTTGCCGCCGCGCCGCTGCCGCTTCGCCGCTTGCCGCCGCTGCCGCTTGCCGCCGACCACCGCTGCCGCTCGCCGCCTGCCGCCGGCCGCCGCTGCCGCTGCTGGTTACCTGCCGCTGACCACCGTTGCTTGCCGCTGCCGCCGCTTGCCGCCGACCACCGCTGCCGCCGCCGCGCCGCCGCCGCTGGGCTGCCGGCCGCCGCTCGCCGCCGACCACCGCTGCCGCTTCGCCGCCGCCGTCGCCGCCGCTTCGCCGCCGACCACCGCTGCCGCTCGCTGCCGGCCGCCGCTGCCGCTCGTTGCCGCTGTTGCCGGCCGCCGCCGCCGCGGGCCGACCACCGCCGCCGCTTCGCCGCCGGCCGCCGCCGCCGCTGCCGCCGCCGCCGCTTGCCGCCGCTGCCGCTTGCCGCCGGCCACCGCGCCACCGCCTGCCGCTCGCCGCGCCACCGGGCCACCGCCACTGCCACGGGCCGACCGCCGCTTGCCGCTGATCGAGGCCGACGGCAGCTGCCGCCGCGGCCAATACCGCCGCCCGCTGCCGCCACTAATCGGCTTCCTATCGCGTCGCCGCCACGACCGATTGTCGTTGTCGCCGCCGATCGGTCGACCACCATCGTCGCCACCGGTCGGTCGATCGTCGTTGTTTGGCCCGATCACCATCACGCCGACGGCCGGGTCGACCGGCATCACGGCCGACGATCATTGTCGCCGCTATTAATATTTCGCTGCGCCATCGAATTGATTGAGGAAAGACAAAGGATAATTTAATAAACTGTTAAACTAAGTTATATATTAAATCTCTCACCAAACAAGGCTTTTATCTAAAGTTATATTTTATTCCAAGGTTATGTTTTATTCCCTGGTAATCACAATACCAAGGTTATGTATGATTACTTGAACCAAACGCACCCTAAGAGTAAGAGTTTAGGGTACGTTTGCACAGAGGATTACTTCAAAAACCTATAAGATTTGGGTTGAGTCAATAAGAATTAGCTAAAACTATCAATATGTTTTGATCAAAACTTATTAATGGATCTAGTGGAGTTGAAATTATAAATCTTTAATATAGAATGAAAGAGATATGTATAGAAAAGGTTTATATGATGAGTAAATTTAATTCTGAGTCTTTTACCTAAAGTTATAATACGCGTTAATTGGCACGAAGGTTAAATTTAGAAACCTAGAAGACTTGGATTTGATTCAATAAGAACTAGTTAAACGCATCAATGAATTTTGATTGAAATTAATTGATAGATCTAGAGGAGTTGAAATTATGAATTCTTGATCTAAAATGGAAGAAAAAAGTATATAAAATATTATATGGTGAGCAAACTTGATTTTGAGTCTCCTATTTAAAGTCATGAGTGTGTATCAATTGACATAGAGATTGAACTTTAAAATCAAATTGTACAAAGCTACAAAAATCTTGAAGATAAAACTTTAAAACAAGATTCAACTTAGGATCGTTGCAAAAATCTATCAGACTTGAATTGAACTCAATCAAAGATGATTAAGATTATCAATAAATTTTGATCGAAACTCATTTACAGATTTATAAAATTTAAAATTATAAAATCATGATATGAAAGGATGAGTCTTGCACATGTAAAAAAGATACATAAAATTGTAATAACCCTGACTATGACATTAATTTTAAACCAGTAATACTATAATACTTATTTTTTTAAATTCTGTATAATAAAATTTTAAATTTTAATGAAGATATAATATATAAAATAAATATATCCTTTAATAATTTTCAAATTACGATACACTTTAAAAAATATATCAAATTTTGAGTGGATCAACTTTAATTAGTTTTTAACAAATATTTTATTTCCTAATTTATATTTTGTGCCGATATCAAATATCTTGCACCCCAAGATAGATGCCCTGCCTTCTCTTCCACTTCAATCATCGCAGGTCTGCCACAGATACGCCGGATACACTCACTATCAGTCACTTCAAACACAGAGCTTATCCTACCCTGCACACTTCCTGCCAGTACCCTAATGAATAGGATAGAACATTGTGCATCGAGATTCAAGTTTTGCAAAAGGTTCCAAACTATTGCATCATAATTCATAAACAAAAAAAGTATCGACGTGCTTGCACAATCCAGAATTTGCATACGCTTCGAGAACATGATCAAACGAACCATAACAGAGCCCCAGAAGCTGATAGAATTGTCATCCAAATTTCACTCCTCGCACTCGCAGCGTAGCTAAAGAGCTCTTGATGATGATCTCGCTCGCACTGTGCCACACCGTATGGAACAGTCGCCGCGGTTTCATCGATATCGTAGCACAGATTGGGATTGCCCCACGGTGCGAATCGCTTCCCCAGCCTCTGATAGAACTCTCGAGGAAACTCCAACCTTCCTGTCAAGTCATTGCCGTTGAGGTAGAGAGCACCGAGGCATGGCAATGCTGCGAACTCCGGCGAGACGCTCCCAGTGAGGCCGTTGCCATCCAGCGCAATGTATCTTAGTTTCTTCAACCCCGCTATGGCATCTGGAATTGCACCTGTTAAGCTTGCGTGGGAGAAGTCCAAGGTGGTGAGCTCCCTCAGAGTGCCCCACTCGGTTTCCTCGAGGCTTCCTCCCAAGTTTGGATTGTGAGCCAGAAGAAGGTCCTGAATGGAGGCCATGCCATTGAGCGAGCGCGCCAAACCACCTGAAAAGTTGTTGTTCATGAGATCGAGCAGCGTTAGATTCTTGAGTCGTCCGAGCTCTGGCGGAAGGCTTCCGTTCAACCGGTTCTCGCTGAGATCGAGCTTCAAGAGCGAAGAGAGATTGCTCAGACAAGAAGGTAGGGGACCCGTGAGATGGTTCCTGCTTAGATCCATGATCAGGAGCTCAGTCGAACTGACGCAGATCGAATTGGGAATTCGACCCACAAAGTGATTCCCAGACAGCATGAACCTCTTGAGGTGCTCCAACTTGCCGAGATCCGTCGGCAACTCTCCATCCATGGAGTTCTCCACTATGACAAGTGACTGTAGTTTACTAAGCCGAACAATGTCATCCGGGATTCCTCCGACGAGGCCTCGGTTCGAGCGGAATTCGAGGGTCTCAAGGCTTCCAGATAGCTTCTCCCAGCCGCTCGACGGAATGCTTATTTGCTGACGATGAGAGAAGCAGTCGAAGAAGGAGAGGCTTCTGAGGTGCTCGAGCTGGAACAGCGAGGGATTGAACCGTGCTTGCTCTGAGCACCGAAGAGAGTTGTCGAGAACGGGGCCAATGTTCAGGGATGTCACATACCACAATCCGTCGAACAGATCACAAGATACTCCCTGCAATATCATATCGCTTTGCAGTTGGATCAATTTCATTAACGAATATCGTCGACAAATATCATCAGCCTTTAGACAAGTCTCAATCTATCGATCAATCTTGATGAACAAAATCCAAGTTTTGCAGTATCACTCTGTTGTGAGAACAGAATATATTTTTAAAATTCTTTTAAATAGGAAAAAAGAACCACGATGACATGTTTTCTTATCTAAGTTTGTGAAAGGAAAACAGAATTTAGCTGACATAACAACAAAATCTCCAAAATCTAAGAACCTGTATCTGAGTCCAGCCACAGGGGTCTGGATAAAGCTGTGAGCCATTCCACCATTTGCCAACCAAATCTCGGAGCACCGAGTAGAGTGCTTCCTGCTCTGCCTCCTTCATCGGAGCAATGATGGGACTTTCTGGTTCAGAGAATCCATGAGAAGCAAGGAGTATCGGAGACACCAGCAGGAGAAAAGCCCATGAGCAGCTCATCTTCCTGATCACGACTCGATTTTAGTTGATATTGCATATATAGGCTGTACTCACCACGAGGATGAGAAATCGAGAAACAGAAGAAACTTCGGAGCTTTGGCACATGCTATGGAGTCCCGTAACATTCCCAGAGAAAGCAGAACTGGTATTAATCATACATTCAAGGAGAACAATCCAGATGTGGCCTCCATGCTCAGGCTCTGGGTTCAGGAACCAAAGAGGGAAGGGAAAGCTTTCAGATAGCACCGAACCAGAAGGATCGATCACGGCACAGCAGCCAACGGAGGAGAAATGGCAGAGGAAATTTACCCCACCCAGGTGCAGGAGGAGGTCCAAGGAAGGGTTGGCACTGGCGAGAGGTTGGTGTTCATTAAAGAGTGGCTGTACTGTGGAATTCAGTTGTGGTTTACAGCCTTCTTTCTCGTTCTACTTTTGGGCTTTGGATTCAGGGTGTAAGGCAAGTGGGTTAACCGAGGCATGTGAAGTGGCAGGGAATTGGAGAGAATTAGGTGCATGCTGTGTTTCTTTCGAAGGGGACCAGCCAAATGTTAGCGTTTGCCTCTTTTTGTTGCCCGTGTCTTGTGTCTTGTGTCTTGTGTCTTATGAAGGAAGAGGTGCAGTCAGTCAGTGAGACTCTGCTAGCAGGGCTAGGAATCAAGAGCCACCTCCAATTAAGAAGGTACGTTTGTGGCAACCATCTGTTTAGTTTTGTACGTATCTGTTGTAAAAATTTATTGCATCGATCGATTTCATAATAATAAAATAAATCATAAAAAATATATATTATCCAATTCAAAATTATCATGGTAAAAAAAAAAAATATCTTAAAAAAAATTATAGTCTCGAAAAATTAATTCTTACTGTAAAATTCTTTCGCGGAGACCATGGATATAACTGTTCGTGTATTTATGTCTTTGCGTAAATTTTTTTTTTTAAAAAAAAAAGAGTTTGAATTGTAAAAAAATAAAAATGAAAAATACACTTTAATATATTTCTTATTCTAAAACTATCTTTATTTTAGTTTGGATAAACCAATTCAATTGAAACTCTTTATACACAGTATTTTTATATATAAACAATTCTTTAAATTGATTATATTTAATTATAAAAGTCAAAAATTATATTTACATCGATCTGTTCCACGGTTATTATAAGAAAGGTAAATCATAGAGAATCCTATATACCTTAATATGATGCTTCAGATATATAAAGATTATCTAAATTCAAAAAAAAAAAATTAAATTTTTTTCGAAATCTTATTCGTAAGTTTTATTATGTTCATCATGTCATCCCGTGGAGAAAAAAAAATCAAAAACTATCGTATCATAATGCTATTGTTGCATTTTCGACCATGCTTTAATGTTGCTACGAAACTATTAAAATGTTTTCAGCCTCTTAAAATAATTTTAATTGAATTTAAATAATTTTGACTAAATTTGTAAAAAATAACATATATATATATATATATATATATATATATATATATATATATATATATATATATATATATTTATATAAATAATAATTCTAATACAACATATATTTTTTTTAAAAATGAATAGCGTTGAAATATAAAAAATAGCGTATGGATCAATTTACGTGTAAAATGTCTATCCTCCGTTAACATTGGAACCGTCAATTTAATGATTTTCATTAATTTATTCTACGATCATTATGTGCGAAGTAAATCATAGAAGAGTTTATGAGTCTTAACGTGATAATCAAGATACATGGAAGTTATCTGAATCTAAAAAAAAACTTTAAATCTTCTCCGAAATCGATCTATGTTATTTCTGTAAGTATCATCGTGTCTTAATCACCACGTCCTCCCCTTGGAAATATAAAATGTCTATTCTTTATAAAAAGTTAGAATCTGCTAATCTAGCAGTCTCAATTGATTTGTCTCACGATTATTGTGAGGAAAATAAATCACATAAGATTTTATAAATCTTGATATGATGATCAAAATATACATGAGTCATCTGAATCCATTAAAAAAACTCTAGAGCTCCTTCAAAATTGATATTTATCTTATCCTTAATTATCACCGTGTCATCCAATCGAGATAATAAAATACCTATCCTATGTGATATCAACGTGAATATAATTATAAATCGATCATAATTTATCTTCGTATATAGACTGCGTCAAACCCGACCGGACTTAACCCGACCCTGGTCAACGGTCGCTAAGCCAACGAGTTTGACCGGACATGTGGACCGACCGCTTATTAGGTCGATCGGTTTTTTAAAAAACCGAACCGGAAAATAAAAAAACCGGCATTTAAAAAAAAAAAAAAATTTGGCCGAGCACGGGCGTGTCGCACAGCCGACACGCCCGTGTCGCTGTTTTCCCGTTACACGATACGGGCGTGTCCGTGTCGCGGTTGTGTTGCTCTCTGCGTCACGACACGGGCGTGTCGCACGTGTTGCTCTCGTACACAGCCGAGCACAGGCGTGTCGATCCGGACTTGACCCGGACCCGGACCCGGAACCAGCGGTTCCATGATTCGACCGGATCGATTTTGTCAACCCGAATTGGGAGGAGCATTTGATGAGCTATATCACCTCAAATGACTGATTTGCCCTTCCGAGCTCTTTGTATTTTCGGTCGGTCGGCTCTCGAACAATGTTATATCGTCACGTCTTCGTCACCAAGACCTAGTTCGCAAGCAAGGGGATACGCGATGAGCACAGAGGCGGCTAAAGAAGAAGAAGAAGAAGAGGAGGAGGAGGAGGTCGAAGAAGAAGAAAAGGTGGAATTGCTGCGGTGCCAAATCAACGAGTGGTATCCCAAGTTCAAGACCCACACCATCCACACCCTCTTCCACCCCCTCCCTCAACCCTTCCTCCGTTACCTCCTTGGCCTCCATCCCCACCACGCCGACGCGGACGTCGATGACCACGATGAAGGCGGAGAAGACGCCTCCTCCTCCGATCCTCCTCCATTTCTCCTTCCCCGACCCACCTCCGGCCGCGATCCCCTCCCCCGCCCCACCCTGGGCGTCGACCCCACCTCCCTCCTCGATTGCTCCCAGCTCTCCGACGACGACGACGAAAACGAGGAGGCCGACCCCGCCCCCTCGTTTCCCGAACTGGAAGCGGCGGTCGAACGCTCCATCGCTTCCCTCGGCGGCGCCGCTTTCCCTAAGCTTAACTGGAGCGCACCCAAGGACGCCACCTGGATCTCCGCCGACGGAACCCTCCGCTGCTCCTCGTTCACCGACGTCGCCTTGCTCCTCCACTCCTCTGATTCCGTCGCTCACGACCTCTCTTTTCGGCCTGCCGCCTCCGATTCCGCTTCTTGTCCTTTCGTCTTCTACCTCGCCCTCCGCAAGTGGTACCCTTCTCTCCGGCCTGAGATGGAATTTCGTTGCTTCGTTCGCCGCCGTCGCCTGGTCGCCATCTCCCAGCGCGAAGTCACCAACTTCTACCCTTCCCTTCTCGATCGGTATCACCGTCTCCTGCCCTTCATCGAAGACTTCTTCTCTGAGGTCATTCGCCGTGGATTTGAGTCACAAAACTACACCTTTGATGTGTATGTCACCAGCGATAGCAGGGTGAAACTGATCGACTTCAACCCATGGCGCGTTTTCACTTTACCACTCCTTTTTACCTGGGAGGAGTTGGAGGAAGAGGCATGTACTTCAGATGAAGAAGAAGAAATAGGCAAAGAACATGAACGAAAGATGGACGTAGAGTTTAGAATTGTGGAGAGCCAATGTGGAGTGAGGCCAGGTTTGAAAACGGCAGTGCCTTATGACTACTTGGATACAGGGGAAGGCAGTGGGTGGGATCAATTCTTGAAGAGAGCCGATGAGGAGTTGAGGAAGCAGGCACAGAATACTTCACGTGATGGCGACAAAGCTTGAAGTAGATCCAGGCGTCTCGGCTTCATTCCTTCTTGTGATACAAAAGCAGGTTAGTATTAAAGGAAATCAAACTAGCATTTTTTTAATGTTTTATTGCTTTGAAATTCACTTGAAAGGAGATTCTATTTGGACTGAACAAGTGGAGAACAATAGTAAGTAGGAGAGAAAGGATAAGGTAGAGGAAAAAAAGAATGGGGAAGTAAAATAAGATAACAAATTCGCTTTCTTTTTTTAGGATGTGTTATAGAGAAAGGAAGATTAGTTATGTACCCATTGCTCGATTAGAACAAATGAAATATAAAAAAGAAGGTGATAGTCAATATTTTTCATATGATTCCCTTCTAAGTTTCATAATCCTTCTTAATGCTTTGGGGATATGGTGTTGGACTGATCAAAGATTAAAATTTTATCATGTGCCAGTCAGCATGGGCGGAACATTTGTTTCACTCGCTATATGGAACAACTCAAGATGAATGAAATCTATGGGTGATGTAGCCTAATGCTTCTCATGCTTCCCCTAGGCTTCTATGACTCCACCAATGAACTTCTATGCCTCTTCCGGAGATGGTGGTGCGAGGCAGCAATCAGGCCTTCATGCTTCCCTTCAGGATTCTGTGACGCTGCCAATGAACTTATGTGACTCTTTCAAAGACGGCGTCGCAGGCCTTCATGATTTTTCCAAATATGACAATGTAGTATAACACGGTAGTGAGAAGCATTTGAGCTTCTGCAATGCCATTGGAGGCTTTCCCTAATGCAATGAGGGTTTCTGTGACTCTTCTAAAGACACGATGCAATAGGAGATGCAGCTGAGGCTTCACGGTGGCTTCTGTGACTCTTCCAATGACACAATGCAACATAGGTGCATCTGAGGCTTTGAGACCCTTTTAAAGAAGCAACTTCTCCACAACTCTTTCTAGTTTCCATCCGTCGAGATGGTTGTGGACAGAAACCTTGGCTCAGCTTGAGATTTGAAATCTTGGACCAAGTATACAGTGAACTAGAATAATATATTTAGAAGCATCAACTTTTTGGTTTATAAGGTTGTTTTTATAATGATTCTTTTCTTCCATAGAAATGATAAGGAGTTTCACATATTTCTTTCCAGAATCAACCTATCCTTTTCTCTTCTACCTACGTTTTTCCCTAGAAATAGTTTCCCCCTTTCTATCTTTCCTATGAAAGATAAGACATGCTTGATGTTGAAAATTCACCATGTCAAATGTCAGATGCACAACAAGTTGCTACTTTTAAATTATTAATGGAAGGAAATCCTTTGGGATGCAGGATTTGTGTCGCCTTCATCATGAGGCATAAACCAGCTAAATAGAGAAAAATTCAGCATCAGAATAGAACAAGGCTAACCTACTGTTTAGATATCTTGTTTTGTTGTTCTTGACAATTTTTTTTCTTTAGTAAATAGGTTTGACTGTATCTATATCAAATTTGTAGCTATCTTTTCCTTTTCTTAAGCATTTTCAATTTGCTTGAATAACCAAACTTTCAAGATATACTTCATTGTTAACTTTGAAATTACTATTAGATATTCTATGTTGTGATTTCACTTCCAAGACATCCTGAGTCGCTTCCAACTTTATAACCTTGAATTAATTGCATGGTAGATTTGCATAAATAAATTTCCGGTTAAGTTTGATTGGAATAAATTATTCACATTTGGTTCAAAGAACAGGCCTATTATTCAACTTGGGCGCAATGGTCATTTCTTTGATTCCTACTTAATTATTTCTCCTATCCTATAAAATTATTTTGAGGTTACTTTTCTGTGCATTACTTATGCAATTTATGATGTTTCTCTCGAACCGAACTTTGAATGACATGTTTTCTATTTTAATTTTACTCTATTTCATCCTCATTCCCAAGCATTATCCAAATGCAGATTTGTTGCTGTATTGGTACCGATTGTGCATCCCACATTCAAAGACCAAGTGAATCGGGCCGAGATTTTAGCTTTGGTTGGCTGTTGACTTATTTTAGAACATTTTTTTGCTCTCAACCTGTTCGCCTCTTGACAATTATATTTATTCTCTGTTTTGGTTAATCTTATATTAATCATTGTTACTTCCGAAGTCAAACTAATTAGAGTTTCTCAGATGACAAGAGCAATTATGTGCCCAGAAAGATTTTCCACGTAGTCTCTAGTTTCTCAAATTGTGTTAAAGTCTGCAAGACTCATTAGAATTTTTTCCTTATATAAAAAAAAATCGAAATGAAAAGCTAAAACCCTGGCTTGAGTATACTTTCGAAAACATGGTATTTCAATGTATCTTCTGATTGTTTACTGTTATCATTTATATTGTTTAGATTGTTTGCAGATGAGATGTTGCCGAACAGATTGTTTCCTGATGAGCTGTCGCTGAGTAGATTGTTGTCGATTTCACTGATACATTGTTCAGTTTACTGAGATTTATTCCTTTTTTCTAATCCAAATTGCCCTATCCGCTAGGCCTGCCGCACCCCCTTCCATTGGGCTGCTAAATCTGTTCAGTATGTTTAGCTTGACTGAACTATTCGCTTAGCTCACGAGTCATTTCGCCCATCTAGTTTACTCCATGTTCAATCTATTCACTATTATCAATCTGCTGGCCTCTGCAGGTACGACGTGTTAGTAAATCAGTGAAGAAATTTATATAATAAATAATGATGGAGATCATGAATTTATATGGTCATCTGCTGTCTTATTACTCTCTTATAATTTATTACCTTTCAATTTCTGAGGGCAGGGGGTGAGGGGCTGCTCTCTTGTAATTTACTTCCATTTCAATTTCTGAGGAGAGAGGAAGAATAGGCTAGCGGTTCCATCTTTTGCACAACTATTATCGATCCGCTAAATAAATATATACTTTTTCTCTTAATTATATGTCCTATATATATATATATAAAAGAAATATATTATCTTTTCTGAGTGGGAGCTTTCTTGGAATTGAAAGAATAGAAATTACGGTGAGTCGGCCACACATAACAATCATCAAAACTGCCCATTCGGGTCATCGTTCAATCCCCTTCGCTGAAACAGAGAGCATAACCAATGTTTCGAAGCATTTTTGGTGTAAATGGCAACTCCGATAGCTCTGTATCAACCTACAATTTTATGTTCTCTTAATTTAGTTTCTTGTCTGAGCTTTTATTCAACTAAATTGAAATTTTTTGAATGCTTCGATGAACTGATATAGGATATTGCACCATCAAAATTTTCATCCATCCATGAGCTCTCTATCCGTCACGCTCCTTTCTTTGTTTTTATCTTTGAGCAACGTACCATACTGCTCGACTCACATCAGTATGCACTTGAAGTTAATGGGAGGCCAACCGAAGTCGCTCTAAAGCGGCTCGAAGATGATCAATCGATGTTATGTTTGAACATCGATAGAAGTCAAGGCATTTCGAATGAGCGGCTTGATTATGTAATATTCAAATTCCGCTTAGCAAAGCTAAGCTAGCAGCTAATCGAGCATTAAGCAGTCCTCGACTCCTACAAATAAACAGAGAGATTAACGTGGCGATCGTTTTCAGAAACAAAAAGAAGGATTAATTATTATTATTTTTTTAAAACAAAAATAAAAAGAAAGGAAGATAGCAGAGATTCGATACCAGCCATCTCTTATCTTCATCGTGATCCTTATAAAATAGTAGCCATGGCGTCCGGCCCTTGGCTTCCAAGCTGAAACAGAGAAGAGAGGGAGGAAGAAGAGTCGAATTGCAATCCAAGCGATCGAGTTCGAGTTCATGTCGATGGCGCATCGACGAGCACGGTCCCTGAAATCGACGCTGCTCTGCCTCCTCGCTTTCGCGGCGTTGATCCACAGCTGGGTCGTCGTCGTCGGCCAAGACGTGCAGTGCCTGCCGTTTTGCAAAGCGCCGCCGCCGCCGCTGCCTCCCTCCCCGCCACCGCCGATTCCGCTTCAGCCGCCGCTGCCTCCCTCCCCGCCACCGCCGCTGCCTCCCTCCCCGCTTCCCCCGATCTACCTGCCGCCGCCGCCGCCGTTGCCTCCCTCCCCGCTTCCGCCGGTCTGCCCGCCGCCGCCGTTGCCTCCCTCCCCGCCGCAGCCATTCTGTCCGCCGCCCCCGGCGCCGCTGCAGTCGTGCGACTACTGCCACAAGTCGCCGCGACCTCTCCCGCCCTCTTGCGACTACTGCTCCACGCCGGAGTACTTGTACCCGGCCGACCAGAGTTACCTGGAGTCGGCCGCTGGCCGGAGCCACGGCAACCAGGGGTGGGCGGCTACCGCGGCGGCCGGTGGATTGCTGATGCTGATGGTGACGTTTTAGAGGATTCGACAGTTCGTTATGTGTCGGCTTCCTTTTACTTTCATTGTAACTCCCTCGCTCAAGTGTTAAAATCTCACTTCGTCGTCGTCGTCGTCGTCGTCTTCATGGAAATAAATTCAAGAACAAAAATTTATCAAAATTTTTTACCTTTTTTTTCTCCCAAAATGTGTGTTTTTTTTGTCGCCATAAAAAATATTATTATTTGGGGATTTCCAAACTCAAACACTACTAAATTTAGTCATATATCAAAAACAAAATCTAAGGATACAAAACTTGACTATGTATAAATTAAACAACCTAAAAAATAAATAAATTGTTTCAAAAGAATATTGTTCTCTCTTTTATTTATTGAAAAATCAAACAATTTGTATAAAAATTAATTTTATTATAAAATAATTTCATGAACTTCTTGCTCACCTTTTTTTTTTTTTTTTTTTTTTTCATTTCTCCAATTGTTATTTCTATAAAAAAAATCCAAAAATAAAAAAATCGAGATGTTTCCACTTTCCATAAGCCAAAAAACTAAAAAAAAAAACATGCATTGGGATATATGGATGACATTTTTTCCCTCAGAGAAAAGTAAAAAAAAAAAACCCTACAAAATAGAGATGCCCCTTCTCTTATTTTTTATCACGTCTTTAACATGTTTTTCCTTGAGCGCGAGTGAATGTGACGTGAGGACGAGAACGCGACCACTTGTTTCATCGTTTTGACTCGTCTTTTATTGCCACATTATCTTCTTATTTATGCCCAATTACGACTTTTTAAAGTAGAATTTGCAAGTACACCGTAAGTCAACTTGAGTTGACCTAATCAAATTGACTGTAACTTTTGGATTCAATTGAAGAATGATGATTATGATGTCATGATCATGCAGTCATCGATGATGAATAATTGAATAGCATGAATGACGAATCAAGATTTAAATTGGACAATTTGTTCTCCGTAATTTATTTTTTTTGTATTGATTGTGAAATTGATTGACGGAGATATTAAGGATGAACGAATTATCTTTTACACTAAGAAATGACGAATCAAGAGCAAAATAACTTGCACAATTATTTCATCGAATGAAGAGTTTTTTGGATTTCTTAAAGTATACCTTATACTTTGGTTTTTATCCAAGCATTGTTCTAATTAATTTTCCGTCTATTTCAGCTCTAATTTTAAGTAAAAAATAATAATTTTTCTTATTTAAATCGAACCAAATCGAATCAGATCAAGAAAAAAAAATAAAAAAAAAATTACTTTGTTAAGAAGTTTCATATAAAAGTTATCGATGATCCTAAAAACTCTTAACTTTATTTATAGTTTTAATTTTAGAGTTTTAATCATTTTGATTTAAGGTTTAGGATTTGATTTGGTACGGTTCAGTTTAAATAAGAAAAAAATATATTTAAAATTAAGATTGAAACAGACAGAAAAAATATTTTAAAAATTAAATATGTCTTTTTAATAAAAATTAAAATATAATGCATCCCTTAAAAAATCCAAAATGCTGAGTGTGTACTCTAGAAAAATTCCCAAGTTAAATTGATAGTTCAAGAGAATTAATTTGAAAGACTTCTCATTAAATATCTAAAATTTAAATATGCATTTTTAATATTGCTGAAAGGGAGTTTATTTTTTTTTATTAGCATCAAATATTTAAATTTTCGATTTAATTAATTTTAATAATGATCGATTCAAGATCATAGAAATTTTTTATTGACATCAAAATAAATTAAAAAAATATTCACAATGGATAATTTAATATTCTAAAATTTATCATTCTATTTTTTAAAAAAACTATAAATACATTGTAATTAAAAATCGAATCGAAAATATTTAAAATATCACATGAATGCCTCGTATGCTTATGATTAAGACTACAAAAGTGTAAATTATATTTTAAAAAGTATAAATTACATGGTAGTCAAGTGAGATTTAATAGCAAATATATTTTTGAATTCGAAGGGGAGTATACATGGGCTAAATTGTCATTAACTTTATAATTACGAGCTATTAATTATCCGAGTCGGTTGGCCCATCCAAGGTAAAATATTTTTTTTTATCTATAAAAGGTTCCATTTTTATTATTTCGTCCGGGTTTATAAAATATTGAAGACCGACTCGACTAATTATAAGGTCAAGGAATACATTTAATTTAATTTAGTTGTAGTCTTTCTGATTAATCTCTAATAAGAATGATTGATCCTATTTCACGGATCTTTGAAACGCCTCGTCAACAGCTGAGTTGAATAAGATCGGATCCCAAGTGATTTTTATCGGTCACCAAAGATAAATTAAAAAAGTGTTTGTAGTTTTTTCACAATTTAATTTAAATGACTATCAACAGATTATTCTCGATCCACGATCCAACGTTAAAGTCGTTTAGATAAGTCCTTTGTTGTTTATAGTCAATAGGTCAAGGGACATAATCTCTATAATTTACCTTTCTTCTGAGTGAAGGATACTAGAGACGAATATAATCGTTTTTACCTATTAAATTTTATATTTATCCAAACATGTGTATTTGATTTTTTTTTTCCTCGTAACTTTTTTCCCCTTGGAAAAGAAAAAAAACTAAATTATAAAAACATGAGGTTTAAAATGATAAATCGTTGTAATGCATATAAGTTTCTCTCGTGAATTTTACCACAATAGATTCAGATAGAAAGGGAAAATATCATCAATTTTTTTTAGTGATTGTAAAAATAAAAAATACACTCTTTTGACATTTGGCCCCTCTAGAATTATACTCGAATCCAAGTCTCGATCAATTCAATGCATTGAATGGTTGTCTATTTTAGCCAAGAATTACCTAAATATGCAACTTGAATCCTTATCTTTCAAAATGTCCAAATTGAACCCTTCCTTTTTTTTTATTCTGAGACCAAAATATTACAATAACAACGCACTAGCACTTTTGAGTTCGCTAAACTAATTGTCCATGTAGAAATGACGCATTGACTAGAACAGTATGATAGTTATAAAATGGATATGGATTAATTCTGAAAGAAAATTTAAAATTTTTTCCTGGACTTAAATGATCCTCCATTATCTTTGACTAATATATCAAAATTCAAAGGACTCCATAATTTATTTCTCTCACAATGACCATGGAATAGGTCGATGGGGCCACTAAATTGACGATTTCAATATTTTTGTAGAGTTCGCCAAGCTAGTTCCCTCGAAATGGTCATTGATTAGAACAACGTAGATACTATTTCAATTGGACAAAAATTAAATTTCAATATAGAATTTAAAATTCTCATCTCGACTAAAAAGTCCTCCATTTATTTTTTATCAACGGATTAAAAGATATAATTCCTTGTAATTTACCTCTCTTTATTATCATCAAAGGATCGAGGATAACAAATGCTGAGAACGAATATAATCATTTTTTTTATAAGAATTCCCGAGCTATGATAGCATATTTAGATTCGTCTTATCGATTGTGATCGTCAAAGATTTTTTTCCTCCCCTCTTTAGTAAATAGAATTTCAATGTCATAATGAATAAAATACAATGGTCAAGAAATAAAAAAAAATAAAAAATAAAAATTTGAAAATTTAAACTTTGGCGAACTAAAAGAAGGCTGTGTAATTCTAGATTAATTGGGAGCATTAGTGCATTTTTACTTTAATTTTTTTTTTTTAAAAAAAGGATCTTTAATATGAAAATAAGGTTCCATATTTGAGGATCAGAAAAGGGCATGCGATTATCTACGTTCCGATTCCAATCCCTACCAATACAAAAATCTGATCGATCTGCCTGCCTTATCTCCTTTCCTCGTCGAGTAGTCGTCGTCGCATCTCCGGTTGTACTCCCACACGTCCATACAACGCAGAGGAGGAGAGGGCGGGAGATCGGACATGGACCGGCCCGACCAAACCTCCGCGCCGCCCATGGCGCCGCAGTCACCATCTCCCCCCGAGAATCCCCCTACTCCAGGTGATGCTTCTCCCGTCGATACTTCGATTCCCGATTGTCGGTCGGTCTCCGATCGTCTCGGATGATTTCTGTTCAGGTTACTTTTCGAGTTTGGGTTTTCTTAATTTTTGTTTGACCGATTGGTTTGGTGGTCAACTCGCGACTGTATTTTATGATTAGGGTTTTGTGCTTGTCTGTGTGGATTGATTTCCGAATCTGTGATTAAAAATGGGAACTTGGAACCTGGGAGTTGATCTATCGTCCCAGCATGTTTCCATGGAGTAGTAGCTGATTTAAAGTTCGCCGGAGTTAGGAGAGGTAGTTCTGTAACACCGAGTTGATTGGAAGGGTATATTTAGTTCAGTTCACTTCGATAGAGAGCTCAGCTAAACTTCAACTCGGTACAGCTTCTTGTCTATACACTGGTGAAAGAAGAAATTTAGTTCCATTGGCTTTTGTAAGCACTGGTTGTTACTGGGCTTCACATTCATCCATTTTTATCGTTAGAGTTGTCACTCTTTTGTATTTTTCGAAGATTCATCCATTTATTTCACCGAAATTATATAAAGTAATTAAAAGTTTTAATCAGAATTAAATTGATTAAACAGCGTATTTATATCATATATAAACACATGTCTCTTAGATTATTTTAATATTTATTTTGTTGATTTATTCAACAATTGTTGTTATTTCTTTTCACACACACACACACACATATATATATATATATTTATAATTTTTTAAAATTCTTTTTTATCAATTCCAATCCCACCTATTTCACCAATTCAATACAGCCAATAAGTGTTTTGAACTTTCAATACTGATACTGATACTAGTACCTATGCTCCAACTCTTTCTACATGACTTTGGAAAACTTGGTGCACATGAGAATACATGACTTTAATCTTATATTCTTTCGGCAGGATCTGAAACAAAAATACCAATCAGTGGGGGTGTGAATGCCAAGATTGATGCTGCCAATGAAACTTCTGAAGCACCAGCATTGAGAGAAGACCAAGTTCAGAATGCTGTTAAGTTTCTGTCACACCCAAAAGTAAGAAGTTCCCCAGTTGTTCATAGGCGTTCTTTTCTGGAAAAGAAAGGCTTAACCAAGGAGGAAATAGATGAAGCATTCCAGCGTGTGCCTGTAAGTTTGATAACCTGTTTATGTATTGTGAATTTGATAACCGACAAATTTCTTATCTTTTTATGTACACCTCTTCTTTAATGACTTTGATAATAAATTATATTGTTGTCGATGTAAAATTTGATGTTTCATTTCTTACAGGATCCATCATCCAATTCTACAAATGGACAAACTTACACTACGAACCCTGGTAATATATTTAAGTGGTGGCTAGTGCTTCAGATGAAGGATTGTTCATGCTTTAGCAATGAAAAATAACAATGCTTCCCTAATATTTTTAGCATTGTTGTTAATTATAGACACCCAAATGGGCAGAGCTTTGTACACCGAACTGCCCTTGTGCAATTGAGATTCAAAGTCGAAGGATGCAAATCATATTAAAGTGCTGGATGAGATGCACTATAACATAATCAGCAGTTATATTTGTGTTTATTAATTTTCTTATGGAAATTGAACTTTTACACACATGACTGCATTGTTGCTTGAATTTATATGCTTGTGATACAAACTTTTTTATTGCAGATTTCTCTAAATTCATTTCACTACTAATGTTTACAAATATAATTCTCTCTTTTTCTTACTCTTTAGCAAACATTTCAATAATACCAAAGTAGTGCATGATCCTGAAGATTATATTGTTTAATATGATTTTTCTTTCTGCTGTAAAGCCTATCGGTAATTTGTAATTAGTCGTTACAAATGTGTAATTACTAATTACATTGTATGCCAAAGAGCTTTCAAGTATTAAATATACATTAATTGCTACAGCTTCGCAGCCAAAATCGCTTAACACCTTGCAACCCCAAGATCCAGTACAAACTCCTAAACCAGCAGGACCTCCCATCACTGTGGTTTCAGCATCTCCAACCCAACAGCCAAGAAGGTTTCACTTGTCTCATGCACTTATTGCAGCTGGGGTGGTTGCTGCTTCAGGTTTTGGGAGTGCTGTCCTTGTTAAGGTACTCTTGTTGGCTCATATCTTTATCTCTTTTGAATATAAAATAGAATGCAGAGCTTCTCTGTTTGATTTCTTTGATCATTATTTGTTAGAAATTTGGTTGTATACTTTTGATCTTCTATTGCATAAACTCTTTTGTAGAATGTGTTCATTCCTCGGTTGAAAGCATGGATCAAGAAAGTTGTGGCTGAAGAAAAAGAATCTGAGGAGGGTAGTTTGAGCACCAAACTAGCTGAAGATGCAGCAGAAGCTGCAAAAGCAGCTGCTGCATCTGCTGCTGTTGTTGCTAAAGCGAGTCAAGAATTGCTAAGCTCCAAAAACGAAGGTGCACTAGTTTATTCTGTTTTTTTTAATAAATATTTTACATTTGTTTTTTCTCATTGCCCATTTTAAGTCTTTTTTGCAATTAGAGAGAGAGTACTTTGAGGCTTTTATGGGAGCACTAGATGTTCAAGTTAAGGAAATGAAATCTATGGGCGATGCTATTCGTAGATTGGAAAGCACAAGGGACAACAGATTCTCTGAAGATAAGCTTATACAAGAGAATATCATGCATACAGCTGGGAATGGTGAGTTGAAAAAAAAAAAAAAACGTCGCTGCAGTCCTGTTTCTGTCTGATTTCTCTCAAATGATTTATGTCCAGTAGTCGTCAATTATAGAGGATCTTGAATTTCTTATATGGCACCGTTAAGTGAATTATCAATTCTTAGTGATTTGTCTCACACATAATATGCAAGTCGTACATCATATCTAGCTCACCAAGGGTCTATTTATTTGCTTAACTAAGTCTGTAAAATATTTTGAGAAATATTTCAAAGGAAAATAGATTGTATTCTGCTATATGGTTGTGATAATGTTTCAGTGCCTCCTAAACACCCTCTCAATGACCTTTAACTGCCAAAGGGAACTTCACATTGGAGGTGGGGAGGCCTTCGTGGGAGGGATGGGCTCACATGGGAAAATGATTTTCCCTCATTTCATGTGGAAGTCATTTCCCCCAAAGGAGTTAACATTTTCAATTGACCAATTGAATATTCTCCATTGACCACAATTACATTGTATCAAATACTAGAAACAACAACCAAACTTCATCTCACTAGGTGGTATTGACTATATGAATTTTTCTATGTCATTAGGCTCTATCCTCTATTAGATTATCATCTATATTTAAAAAAATTTATTTTATTTTATCGTTGCTAATCAAATCTTATTTGATATTTCTTTTCCTCGTTTAATGTGTATATTTGTTATATTTTCACATTGTCTTACTGAAGCATTTATTGGTTATTTAAGTACATGTTCGTACATCTTAAATGTGTCTTCCGGAGTTTTCTCTCAATATATGCAATTTTGATTTTTTTTTTCTAATATTTTCATTTGTATTTTGTCCATCCTTATATATCCATACATTTACCTTAACATCCTCATTTCTATGACTTTTATCTTCTACTCATATGCTCGAATTATATCTCAACATTCAGCTTCATATAACATAGCTGGTTTAATCGTTGTTTTGTAGAATTTTTCTTTTAGTTTTATAGATACTTTACGATCACAAAGAACACTTGACACTCTTCTCTATTTCAATTATCTTACTTGCATTTTATATAAGACATCTTTCTCAATCCTTTTATCCTTTTGCAAAAATGTCCCTAAATACTTAAAACTCTCAGTTGTGGATAACTCGTCATCTTCTATCTTAATAATTGTCTTATTACATTTAATATTGCTAAACTTAAATTTCATATATTTTGGATCAAACACTGAAAAATAAGGAAGATATTTTCTAAGAAAATATTCTATGTGAAATGAACCCTACTTCTATGCATTTTCCATACCCTCAATTATGTATGTAAATGCATATAGACATTAGATGTCTGCACACGTATCTGTGGGGGTGGTTGCTAAGCATTGCCTGTACCATCAATTCTCTATACAAAAGTATATACACATTGTATGTCAAAATATAAGGGTTGGCGCTGAGTATATATTTCTCATTATCTTGAATTCTGTATATAAATGTACATACACATGTCTGCGCACATATCTGCTTGCGCTAGAATCTCAAGACCCCCCAATATAGAAGGCAATGATGTATCACTAATCTTGTCATCTACTATTCGCATTTCATCTTCACTAACAACTATAACAAGTAAATGATTGATTATACTGTTTCCTTTTAAATGCATTAAATGCAATCTTAATGACACTCATTTTGGGATGACCTTCAGGTACAGCTAACAACGCATGGAGAACTTCTCAGGTCAAACATTCATATGCAAGTTATTATTATTTTTGAACAGAAAGTTATCTTTGTCACTCCACTTTTATCATACAATTTCAAATTCTGTTCACATCAGAGTGCCTATGATCGTATTATCCACAAAATTTTCATTCATCCATCTTTTTACCTTTTCAGCGTGTTAAAGTTAACAGCCCGCCAAATATCAACTATGGAGAAGGTTATTTTCTATAAATTTCCATAAAGTTTTTATTGTATATTTCTAAATGCCATTTTCTCTTATACTGTGATCGCTGTCAGTGAGGTCTTCACCACCGCCTGTGTTAAGGGAATCTTTACCTGCAGCCAACAGGAACTCATACACGGAGGTATGCAGCTTTACTATGCATAATCATGTAGTACCAAGTGAGCTTTATTGTTTAAGAGTGTCCTTAAGTTAGTTGCTTAAACATTTGATTTTTATCTGGGTGTTTTGTTAGGCCTTGATTGCAGGTGCTCTGCATAAAATGTTGTTGATTTATTTAAAATCAAATAAATAGGTAATAGTAATATAAACCCACGGTCATATCTCTTCACATTTGTTGTGAATTTTCCCTCTTTAAGCAGCATGAAGAGAATGCAATCTTATTGAAATTTGGACTTATTTATTATGCTTACAACTTCGACATTTAAAAAATGAACCTAATAATGTTTAATAGAAACAATGCTTGTCACTTTAGAAACTTGTGCAAAATCAGTTTGGTTATTTTGATTATAGGTGTTGTGCAACCGAAAACCATCATTATATTCCCAAACCTAGGTAATCTGGACTTGCAGCTTTTAAAAATGTAAGGAAATCTGTCTTCACATTTGGCTAAGCACGAGTTGACTTAGGTTAATGAGAGAAAAGTTGGTTCAAGCTTACATTGTAATATACAATACGTTTTACAAAAGATATATCTAGATTTTAGGTTTGTTGCAGGTTAAATCACATTCAAAATGTTAGATGATGAGCTGCTAAACATATTTGATATTCCAAATTAATTGAAATTGAATGAGTTATAACTTATTCAAGTGCAAATCAATTGCCACCGATCACGGATGCAAGCATTGTGTATATTTATAAAAGTTCAGTTTCAATTAATTGAAGTGTATGCGTTGGTTGAAATGGAGGGAATTCTAGTTTTATGTGATCATCGTATGCCCTTTGGGCTAAACATATTTGATTTGTTATATTTTGTGAATCATGGAGGTTGCTTGGTTAGAAAAAGCCATTACAGATAAGTTAGTGTAGCATAGATACTTAGGATCAAGATGGATTTCTGGGATCACCAGAGAAGATAAAATAAAAATAAAAAAAGACTACTATTACAGTGCAACTGTGCAAGTAGATGTTCCAATACATCATGAAATGCGAGAATATTCTAAGATGCTATGAAAATGTTGAAAAGAATTCATAAAATCTAGAGTTAGATGAGTTGCACTGCTGGAATTGAGGGTGCAAGAGGTAGAAGAATTACAAAGAAACGCTAGTAATATAATAAAAATTGGTGTAAGAGATTTGTATGCTATTAGTGCTATGGCCTTGCATCAAGTTCTACGGAGTAAGATTCCTAACACCAATCCCCAATATTTTGAAGAACACAGATTCATCAACTAGGATTGGTTGTGAAAATTGAGCACCTTTTCTGTCTTTTATCAACGATTGCAATCATCATTCAGTGGAAGTTTCCTTTTAGAAATAATGTCGTTTCCAGATTATGTTGTATTTCAAATATTGCACGCTTTGAGCTTTGCTTTGTTTTGTTTTATCATTGAGTTGGACGTGTGTAATTTTCCTTGCTGCATTTTTGGCCTTTACATTAACGGAAATATGCTAACAGCCATGGGAGGTTGCTCGTTCAGCTCAGCAGAGACCTAGCTATTCCCTGCAGCGCGAAATGAGTGAAGAAGGCTTGTTTTCAAGAATAGACGATGGCTATGGACCTCCACCAGAGAGGAATGCGAATGGCTATGATGCCTCGGAGTCTTGGCGGTCAAAGAAGAATGTGAGAATCACTGAAATGGAAACTGAAGAGCAGCAAAAGCAGTTGCATTATGGCGTCGAATCTAACGAAAGACAGAAGCCGCGGGGATGGGTTCCACCTCAACCGCCATCCGTTGTGATGGCAGGAGCTGCAGATGCCATTCGTCGCCCAAAACCACTTTCTCAAAAGCAGCCTACTGGAGATGTGCAGTCAGTTGCAAATTCAGACGACGGGACGGAAGGAGAGACGAGAGCTCCGGACTCTGTCACTGAGGCAGAGGACTTGGATAATACTGTTCCTGTCGGTTCCTCTAGCCAAAGTGGAATACAAGAAGAGAGCGCAACTGCTCTCCAGGTTAGCTGAGAGATCGAAACTCAGAAAGGTTTGCCAGACTTTGAGGGAAATAAACTCCGGCCATTATAGCGCATTGTATCCTCGTTCCGTATGCAGCAGCTGTTACTGAAGCTGGTCTGAGTTCGTACTATGCTGGTTTATAGCTACTACAGCTCTCGAAGATACACCGGGCAATTCATATTATATGATCAAATTAAGAAACAATGTCCTATGAAAGTTATAATCTTTCCTTCTGATTCCCTAATGTGACTGGAATTGTTTATTTAATGTGATTAAAAAACATATAGTATATCTTTCATGTTTACTGCTCATGCTTGACTTGATAATTTCTGGAATGATGCAATTTTTTGTGTTGGAATGATGCACTCCGCCGGCCTCAGCCGACGAACGTTGACCGAGAAGAGGAGCGTCACTGGAGCGCCGGCGGCGGATGAAATGCCTTGACCCACGCGCGCCACACGTGCTCGGCCAGTGCCTCGAAGAAGGTGCACTTGAGCGACGGCGGGCACTGCTTCTTGAGGCGGAGGATTTGGGAGGCCGAGAAGGTGATGGAAACAGGGGCGAGCGGCTGAGAAAGAAGGAATTGGAAGATGTTATAGCCCTGCCCTGTTCCTGTTTGGCTACTGAACTCAGGGTGGCGGAACTCGATCCGCGGAGGCGCTCGAGGCGTCAGCAGGCGGCGGTAGTGGAACTGAAGGAGGCGACAAGCAGGGCGGCGAGCGGCGTCCATGCATGCAAGAATTGCGCCTTTCCGATGGCGTCGCAGAGGCAGTGGTTGACGGCCGGGCAGACTATCACGCTGCCGCAGCTCAAAAGCGTCAACTGATGCACAATTCAGATGTTAAATTGAATCTTTGCAGATATTTTATCAATGTCATCGCCACTGACAAATTCAGAGCATGAAATCCGAGTCAACCCTGCGCGGACCTGAACCAGGAGCGGTGAGACACCGATGAAGGTCCGTTCTGTCTGTTGGCTGATACGGGAACTTCCTCCAGGACCGGTTGGGTAGAGCTGAACCACGTAGGAACTCGTCGGCGGTGAGGTCGGAATGAGCCTCCGAGAAAACCCGTGCCCTGGCCATTGCAGTTCATCACCAGCAGGCTCCGGCTCCGGAACTATACAATTCATTCTTGATGATTCAAAAGACTATCCCCACCCGATCAGTACAACGAAGATGCTTTTATATATATATATAAATAAAGTTTTTTTCTCCTCCGTGATGTATTTCTCTGTGCCCGTCCGCTCCACGCGTGAGCCACGCCCGTTGCCCCCGTCACCGCTGCGCCGTCCAGTCACCGTCGGCCGTCGGATCGGAAGCGATCGATGCGCAACTCACTGACGGTTCGATGTGACTCAGATTCCGACTGATTAACGCTCGAAATTCGACACAAATTGGTCGGAAACGACCGAAACACGCGGCCGGCAGTGGCGCGGCCACTGCCGACCACAATCGGATCGGATTCCGACCGAATAGGGATTGGAATCCAGCTTCGGACGGGCCGACAGTCGATGCCGGTCCATTCGATATACTCGGCCGACCGCTATTTGACCGCCAACTGACCGAATTGCGGCCGAAATCGGCCGTCAGAATCGGACGGCCGATTTCGATCGCACCACTTTCGGCCGCATGTTTCGGCCGATTTTACATCGGATTTCGGGTGCAAACTGGCTAGAATCCGAGCCCCGTCGGACCGCCGACGAGTTACGCGTCGATTGCACCCGGTCCGACAGTTGGCGGTGGTCGGACGGCGCGGCGACGACGACGGCAACGGGCATTGGTCGACATGGAGTGGATGAGCACGGAGAAATGTGTCGCACAGGAGAAAAAAATTATATATATATATATATATGTTGCAAAATTTATAATTAATAATCTCTAAATAAATTTAGAATATTTTGGATTAAGAAGCCAAAAGTAATTGCTAAATATGCAAGACATTTATAATTTCTTTGCATCTATATTAATTTAGAAGAATTGATCCTAGACACTAATGAAGTATAATTACCTTCAAATGAAAACGTACGAAATAACAAAAAGAAAAACCAAAATAACAACCTCAACAAAATGGGATTAAAAAAAAAAACTTAAATGGATTGGTGAATAATAGTAGGCCGTGAATAAAATTATAGATATATTTTTTGTTGGACTAAGTTTCTGGCTGAAGAAAAAACAAAAAAAAAATCAACATTTGACATTTCTTAGAAAACTAAAAGATGGAAAACAAAACAAAAGGCACTTGGACTCCCATCTTCATGCTCATCATGTGCCTTCAGCTATTATTCCCACAACAAAAACCTAAAACTTATTCAATAAGGAAAAAAAAGGGAAAATGTTGAATTTGAAAATTATAAATGAGGAACATCTGTGGAATTGGGAATACAAATGCATCAGAGATGGAAGCTTGCTATTGAACTCTCTGGCCTCTGTTAACCAGCTGAAATTGGATTCTTGTGAAAGATCTCATTTCTTCTTCTTCACATGCCTCATCACCTTCCCCCAACAACCTTCTCAGTAGATTCCAAAAGAGCTTCTCCCTCTCTGTCTCTTTACCTTTCTTGTTGCACTTTTCAGACTATTTTCTCAGTCCTGTAAAATCTCAAAACATTGTTTCTATAAGTCGCTGCTTTTGTTCCACCTTCCCCTATTTCCCCTGTCTGAAACTGTCCTCTGGCCTCCAATTCTCGTTCTTATGAACCTTTGGCTTGGATTTTCGATCGCATCGCCAGTGTCAAAATCCAATTTTTCTGTGACTCGCGGTGTCAAAATCTGATCTTTCAATTTTTTCACTCTCGCATTCACGACAGGATCGCTCCTCTTGATGTTTCTCGTCCATGTCATCTGTTTTTCTAAATGAGATCCTCCTCTCGGGGTTCATGAACTTGGTTCAATCCTTCTCCGTCGTGTTCCTCTATTGGTTTTACGTTTTCTCATGAATTCTTCCATTTGACACCGAGTGCGGCATTTCGATCTTTGTTTTACATTTATGAAAAAAAATTTGATCTTTGCATTGCATTTAGAAGAAAGTTTCGAATTTTGAAGCAGCAGTTCCATGGCGACCGCGCCGCCCGAGCCGGCATCGGAGGAAGAGCTGATGGTGAGGCAGCGACGGCAGAAGAGAATGCAGTCGAACCGGGAATCGGCGCGGCGGTCGCGGATGCGGAAGCAGATGCTGCTGGAGAAGCTGACGACGGAGGTGAGCTGGCTGCGGCTAGAAAAGAGGCAGCTTGTGGCCGTCCTCTGCGTCGCCGTGCAGGACTGCACGGCGATGGAGACCGACAACGCTGTCCTCCGGGCCCGAGTCGCGGAGCTGACCGTGGCGCTCGAGGCCTTGGAGCAGATCCTGCTCAACGTGTCGGGAACGGCTTGCACCGGTATCAGCGTCATCGACTGCTCCATTCCTCTTCCCGGTTGCTTCGGAAACTACGACGACGGTGGGTTCGTCACGACGGCGAACCACCAGCTAGCAGCAAAGGAGGAAGAGGCGGCGGCGGCGGCGCGTGTAGTTATGCCCTCTGCAGAGATGTAATTGACAATGAAGACGACTAATCGACATTTCTAAGAAGCTTGTAATTTGTGGTGCAATCTTGTTTTGCTTGAAATGTGCTGTGGATTTCTGATTAGTTTCAAAAGTGCAATCTCGTAGTGTTTTTAACAAGATTTAAAAAAAAAACAACAACAAAATTTAGGGTTCTTAGAAAAAAAATTATTTTTTATTTTTTATTTTTCGTTTTTATTTTTTCTTTTTTAAAAAATAGAAAATATTTTTTTAGTTTTTTTTTTTAAAAAAATACTTTTTTATTTTTTAAAAAACGAAGATTAAAAACGTTAATCAAATATTTTTTTTTTATTTTTTTTATTTTCTCAGAAAATAAAAAAAAAAAATAAAAAACTTTTTACGATGTTGTGATCTCTCTATTTCTTCTCGCAAAAATGCAACTGCCATCTGTTTCGTGACTTTTCAGATGAGTGAAAGGCATGCGGAACAGTTGTTCAAAAGTTAGAACATTATTTAAAAAAAAAAAGAAAAAAGAAAAAACGACTAATGCAAATTTAACAAATGTTTCGAAGGATGTCCAATGAAAAATAATCCTTTTTTTTTTCCTCTAAGAATGATCTATTATAATTTTTAACAATCAATCGATCTATAATATTAAGAGTTTTACAATATGATAAAAAAAAAAAAAATACAAGTTTGACATATTTCCAGAAGCCCGAAACCCAAAACCAACAGCACATCCTTGCTAATAGTAATATGCATTCGACATAAATTTTTTCATTGATTTTTTTCTCTCTTTTATTTTTCAAATTATTGAAAAGAAACATATTTGTTGGATCGTTACAAAAAGGATTTATAATTTTTAGACCAAAAAAAAACATAATTGATATAAAAAATGAAATTAACTTTTTGTAATGTACTTTACAATTTGAGACGAGCAATGATAAAATTATTACTTTATCATTGTATTATTATAAATTCTATTACTGTGTGATTTTATGATGAAAATAATTCTAGTGTGCATAATAAATATAATTCAACTTTATGAAAATCCTTTTCATATATCACGAGGACAAATTCTAATAGAATAAATGAAAACAACTATTAGTAGCGGTGCAAATAGAAACTACCGGATTAGAAAATCAAAGTACATCCCTGTGAAAGTACAATAGGATGACTGGAAGTCTGGAACTCAGGTAAACTAAAGATGCCTCGCAACTTGTTTCATCTCATGGACATAAGTAATTGACCAAAATCAAAGAGTTTGTACTTGTTCTTTGGATTTGGATGTCCATAACCATCTGAGATGGCCTTGAATATATTAGCTGCCCAAAGTTGTTAATCCTTTGAAAATCCAATGCTATTCAGCTCAACAAACTTGATCATTCTCTTAGTAACATCCTTGTCTTTCACTAGAGCCCAACTGACAATCATTGCTTAAACCTTTATTAATCAACTTATAGTGTATAAGAGACAACTGGAGACTTATTGCAGCTGAAGGAAAGAAGTTTACCCAAGTCGACTTCCAGCATGACCTGTTGTCTTTGAGACAGTAAATAGCAAAATATCATGGTCTTCTGCATGAGTTATGGGGGTGTACTGTGGCCAATAGTATGCCAAGTCATGAATTGTTGTTCCATTCTTAGAGTTCAGAACTGCTTCTCTAATGGAGCCATCGGGATTGTTAGGGGAGCATACTTACTCTGTAAATATTGCCTTTGAATGCTGATGCATCACCAGCCCAATTGATAAAGCCCTGACCTAAGGTAGTCTGTGATGACTAGATATGACTGTAATTATGATTGTCGCTTACAACACATCCAGAATAAAAAGGGGTCTTTTCCAATCTATGGTCCTTAAAATTAGTAGAATCACTGAAACAACTGATGATAATTCATAATGTATATATATGCATTGAAACAGTGGTAAATCTACAGAGGTCTTACTAGGTTGATTCAGTGGCTATATGTCAATTTGATTATAATACTAAAACATACTGGTTTGTTCAATTGTAGTAAAAGGCAAATAGAAAATTTAATTTCATTGGCTTGCAAGGAGAGTCTTATCTAACATTATTTTTCTTGAACTGGAAGTGGTAGTTAAATTGATGAAGGGCAAAAATTGCGTCAGTTGATTCAAAGTTTAAAAAACATTGGGATATTTTTGACACAACTCTTAGCACTTGTCCCCCACAACTAAGAAACACGTACTTGCTTACACTAATTATTTTAAGAATAAATGTCTAATATGCACGATAAAAGTTGGACACTTTCAAGATAAAATCCGACAATACATAATTGAAGAGATGGGAGATAGAACATGGGGCACCAATTGAAAACAAAGTTGCAACAATGTATGACTAGTCTACATCACTAAACATCACATGCAATCGACAAGGAAACTAAGATCCTAAAGAAGTAGGCTCAACAAGATAGTCCACAAAGCTACAATAATTAAAGATGTCTGCTTCTTAGGGACCACTATCGGACCATTATCTTTATGCTTATATAATAAGCTTATCTAAATTAGTTAATACCAAGAAATTAATTAATGGAGACATTGGCCCATTAAGAAAAGGAACTATCACAATCCTCCTGATGACCGAAATTATAATAAGCACAACAACAACAAATCTAAAAAGCCTAAGAATTGGCTCTATGCGTTGCATCTAATGAAACTTACCGAGTAGTATGGAGCAGCGAAAACAACACAAAGTGGATGGAGATTATCGGGAGGAGATAAAGCATACATGGCAGTTCGAAAGAGCTGCATTGAACCTGTCCCAATGACTATGAAGTGCTATGGCATTTCCTACAAGGCGATGGAGGCGACGAATCTCATGATCAAACTCTGGTTCAAGGAACCAGTACAAATTGATAACATCTGAGAAATAGCTGATGCCCTGCTACCCAACGATGGTGATGTCCCCTGGTGGCTCATCCTCTATGCACTGCATCTAATAGAACTTACTGAGTAGTATCGAGCAGCGGAAACAACACTAAGTGGATGAGGAGTATCCCGAGGAGAGAAAGCATACAGGACAGCTTGAAAGAGCTGCATTGAACCTGTCCCAATGATTACGAAGTAGCCATCATTCATCAACTACAACATTTCTTGGTTCAAGGAACCAGCACAAGTTGGTAACATTTGAGAAATAGCTGCCCGTACTGCCACCCACTTCGTAGTCATTGGGACATGTTCAACGTAGCTCTTTCAAGCTGTCCTATATACTTTATCTTCTCCTGATACTCCCCATTCACTCAATGTTGTTTCTATTACTTTATACTACTCAATAAGTTTCGTTAGATGTAATACATAGCGCCAATTCTCATGCTTTCTAGATTTTTTGTTGTTGTGTTTATTATAATTTCGACCATCATGAGGACTGTGATAGTTCCTTTTCTCAATGGGCCAATGTCTCCATCAATTAATTCCTTGGTATTAACTAATTAGATAAGCTTATTATATAAGCATAAAGATAGTTGTCCCTAAAAAGCAGACGTCTTTAATTATTATAGTTTCATGGACCATCTTTCTAAGCCTACTTCCTTAGTCACATATCCCTCACCGATCGATTGCATGTGATCTAGTGTTGTAGACTAGTCATACATTGTTGCAACTTTGTTTTCAGTTGGTACCGTATGTTCTATTTCACATCTCTTCAATTATGTATTGTTAGATTTTATTTTGAAAGTATCCAATTTTTATCGTGCATGTTGGACATTTATGTTTCAAATAGCTAGCGTAAGCAAATATCCACAAAAGACGGAATCACTAATCTAACGCCCCATCGACCTATCCTACAACACCGAGGTGTGATAAATCGTGGAGGTTCTATGATTTTACGCGTGATCAAAATACGCGAGATCATCCAATAAAAAAAACTTTAGACCTTCTCCAAAATTGACCCACGACATATCCACAAATACCGTCATACCGTGGAAATTAGCCACCATGCCATCTCACTAGCGTAAGCAAATTGGTCTGGGTCTTCACTGGGAATCATTCCTCGTTAAAACAGCAAAGTTAATATGGAGTATACATAAACAAACCCAAACCCCGAAATGAAAATCTGGACGGAATTAAATTTATCGACAGAAAAAAAAATATCAGGGTAATTCACTCAATAAGTTTGGGCGTACTTTTTGGCAAGAATTTGCATTAAAAAAAAAAGGAAAAAAAATACGTAATGAAGCAAGGGAAATAAAGAGTTAGTTAATCTATTTAATCATAGCATCAGAAGGGTGGTAAAAGCGATCGATTGGAATACAAGTTGCTTCACGGTGATAATCAAATTAATATTTCTGTTTCGAACAAACAAGGAGGAAGAAAGGATGATAGAAAATTTGAAACCAAACCGGAGTTTCATGCAGCAATTGATTCCGATCAAACTTGATTGAAAAGGAAGGAACAAGAGGGAAAGATCGGCGACTTCTCTTATCTTTCATCGGGCGATTTGATTAGACTAATTGAATTAAAAAGTAGGAGCGGCGATGAGATCACTCACTGATAAAGATTAATCACAGCATCCTTGGAGGTGGGGCGGGAGCCGGACGTGGAAGAGACGCTGATCTCCTTCCCCCGTCTCTCGGAATGCGGCGACCCCACGAGGGCCGCCTCCGCCCCAGAGGCTTCGGCGTCGAAACCCGGAGGAGGAGTGCCGCCCTTGTCCAGCGAGGGCGAGGCGAACAAAGCGATGGCTACCAGATTCAATGCGAGGGATCCAAAAATGAGGAGCTACCAAGTGAGGCACCCAAAGCCGATCAGACTCCCTTGGGACGACGACTTGCTTCGCGCCAGCATCATTTCGGAAGCCTTGGCCACGGGAGCCTGTAGGTGGTGACCGGAGGGAGGAGTTGCGGCGGCGGAAAGGGGTTCATCGGCCCTTAACCGATGAGAAGAAAGTTTTAAGAACCCACGCCGAATTTAATAAAGAAATGGCATTTTGATTTATAATAAAAATTTAGATGGACATCTTAATTATTTATAAAAAAAAATTATTTATTGGAATGTAAAATTGTATGTCGATATTCAAAAATATTTTTTTTATTAATCAAATTGAGTGTCTTGGTTATATTTGTTAGTGCTAAGAGAATAATAATTGATGAAGAGAAGATATATTTGTTAAAAATTTCGGTACTCTAGCTATATATTTGATTGAAATTGTTAAAAAGAATATTAGATTTTACTAGAATAGTGAGCAAGATTTAACTTTCAATTTATTTAAGGAGAATTTAAGTTTTGCACCGTTACTTGCATTATTTAACTTCGCTAAAACTTTTGAAATTGAGTGTGATGTTTCAGGAATAGCTATTGAAGTTGTGCTAATATAAGAATGTCGACTACTCACTTATTTTAGTGAGAAATTCAATGGAGCAGTTCTGAACTATTCAACTTATAACAAAGAGATGTAGATTTTCGTGAGGATTTTAGAGGTGAATCATTGAAGAATTTAAAAGGTCAAAGTAAGTTGAATAGACATTATACAAAATGGGTGAAGTTCATTGAATCATTTCCTTACGTGATCAAGTATAAACGAGGTATGAAAAATAGTGTTGCATATGTTTTGTCCCGAAGGTATACCTTGACTTATACTTTGAGTGCTAGATTGTTAGGATTTGAATATATTAAAGATTTATATTCTCATGATCCTGACTTTGAAAATTCATTTGAATTATGTGAACATGTTATTTGGGAAATTTTATAAGTATAAATGATTTCTTTTATAGAAAAATAGATTGTGTGTACTTAATTATTCATTGATATAATTATTAATTCAAGAGACTTATGTGGGAAACTAATGGGACATTTTGTTGTAAGAAAAACTCTAGGAGTGCGTTTGGTTGAAGGTCATCTGTGATAATCTTGGTTATCCATTCAAGATTATCAAAGAAAACTTTATTTGATTTAGGATTTGAACGATTACCAAGTCATAATGGATGTCCGACACGTCATGTCATGTCAGCAAAAGAACTATGGATGGGGGAATTGGAAAACCTCTAAGAAGCTTGGTTTTACTTAATTCCCCTGATTATGGATTTTTTTTAAAAAAATACCCACTAATTTTTATCATTTAGGACAAAACTAACTTTATCAATTTATCAAATTACAATCTAGCTGATTGTCAGTTGGCCGTCATCACCGGTCATCGGTCGTCGATCGCTATCACGGCCGCTACGGCGCTGGGTTGCCGATCGTACGCACGGCCACGCGCGCTAATCGTTGGTCGTTTGGCCGTCGGCCGTCGTGCCGGGCGTCGCCGACCTACCATCACCGATCGCCGGCCGCCGATCGATTGCCGTTGCCGGCCGCCGGCTTGGTTGCCGCTTGGCCGTCGTCCGACGGCCGATCGTCGCTTGATCGGCTTGGCCGGCCAGCTGCTGGTTGCTCCCGGCTGACGATGCGTTTCGGCTGTTTGCTGGTTTCATTGCCGCTTCTGAGCCGATCGCCGCCCTCCGCCGATCGTTTCGGCCGGCCGCCGCCGTCGGAGGTTGGCTGGTCGCCGCTATCGGCTGCCGATCGCCATGCCGCTGTCGCCGGCCGGCCACGCCGCCGTTGTCGATATTGCCGTCATCGATCGCCGACCGACCGCCGCCGCCGGTCGCTTACCGATCACCGCCGTCGGGCCACCGATCGATCACCGCTGTCGCCGCCGCTGATCGCCGCTGGCCGTCGGCCGCCGCTGCGGCCGCCGATCGTCGCCCGACCACCATATGCTTAGTTAGGGATAATATTGTAAATATCACAGTAAGTAATACATTAAAACTTTCAAACAAAAAAGATTTTGTCTCATTACCTACGATTAAATCTAACAGTATTAAGTTATATTTTATTCTCCATAACCTTGATTATGTGATTACTTAATAATCACATGACTAAAATAATCATAGATGACCCTCAATCAAATACACCCTAGATGTTTTGACTAAGTATTTTTTTTTTTTGCCTCATTTGAAACGAGATATAGTTGAGTTTTATAAAAAATATATCACACGTACAAAAGCAAAATCTAGATCTTTACCTCATGGATTGTATGCATCTTTATCAATTCCTAGTGAATCTTAGGTTGATATTTTCATGCACTTTGTTGTAAGATTACCAATATTAAAACAAGATATGTATTCTATTTTTGTTGTTGTAGATAAATTTTCTAAAATGATTCATTTTATTTTCTGCAGAAAAAATAGATGATGCTAATTGTGGATCTATTTTTTAAAGAAATTGTGCGACTCCACGAAGTGTCAAAAAATATAGTATTAGATCGTGATGCTAAATTTCTAAATTACTTTTGGAAGATATTATGGAGTAAATTAAACATAAAACTTTTGTTTTCTACAACTTATCGTGGACAAATTGAGATAGTAAATTGAACTTTGTCTATTTAATTGTGAGTTATCATTCAAAAGAATTTAAAAAGTTAAAAAAATTATTTACCATATATTGAATTTGCTTATAATAGATTTGTACATTCTACTGTTAATTTTTCATCTTTTGAAGTGGTATATGAGTTTAATCATTTAACCTCTTTAGATTTGTTATCTTTGACTATCTCTAAATATGCTAGTTTAGATGGTATAAGAAAAGCAGAATTTGTCAAGTAAATGATAGAAATAGGTAAAACTCTAATCCAGAATCTTAATCACTAATCCACTCTTAAGAAATAACAAACACGATAATAACCTAAGTTGCGGAAGCGTACCGAAATTCATAGTTTTAATTTTGGGAGATGATCTTCAATTTGCAGATTTCTTTAGGGTTCCAGAGAGTTTTGTCGATGGGGAAACAAAACGAAGAAAAGTTACGTTCTGCAAACTGGGACCATAACCTATTATATAATCCAAAGATTGCATATTTCTAATTTGGCTCCTCAATAAATCAGAATTAATACATGGTATCCACAATATTTTATTCATAACAATTAAGCCCTTAAGTCAAATTCCTTAATTACAAAATTAAGATCACATTAATTATTTTTGACTTATTTAATTGATGACATTTAACATTTATAATTACAATTAATAACTCTAAAATTCTAACAATCTCCCACTGAGTCATATGTGTAAACTTATAAATGTCTTAACCTTAGTGAGCTCAAAACTTTTATCATCATAACCATAGGGCTTTCTCAACAATCTCGTCCATTGATTATATAGACATAGGATCAATGCAGTCTTTGTTGTACCTTTCACAACTAAACTATCAATGGTCACGTATATCAATACAATCAAATGACATAGATCAATTATGAATTTGTGGCATGAAAATTACATGCAAGGTGATCTATTCATGTCAATTTTCAACTGGTCCTCCTTAACCAAAGTGAGATCAAACTTTAACTTAAGTTATACAAAGTGTAATGAAGTAAACATTAAACTTTATATCTGATCAGAAAATCTCTAAATACATAAGTTTCAGAGACATAACCAAACATATATAGAAAACAAATATAGTACAAACTCCCACTAGTAAATTTCACCAAACTGAATAACACCCATATGAGTGGTATGCTCATAAAATACATTGGGCGGTAGACCTTTCGTCAAAGGATCTGCTATCATGGAATTTGTACCTATGTGTTCTATCAAAATCTGTCCACTTTGTACTCTTTCTTTCACAACAAGGAACTTAATATCGATGTGTTTCGATTTTGTCGAGCTCCTATTGTTGTTGGAATATAATACAGCTGATCTATTATCACAAAATAACTTCAGTGGTTTCTCAACCCTTCCCAAAATACGCAGCCCAGAGATAAAATTTTTCAGCCATATTCCATGATTAGATGCCTCATAACATGCTATAAACTCTGCTGCCATGGTGGAAGAAGCTGTCAGTGTCTGTTTGGCACTTCTCCAAGAGATAGCTCCGCCAGCCAACAGAAAAATATAGCCTGAAGTGGATCTCATGCTATCTTGGCATCCAGCAAAATCAGAGTCAGAATATCCCATGATCTCAAGAGTATCTGACCTCTTATATGTGAGCATGTAATCACTAGTTCTCTTTAAATATCTCATTACCCTCTTTGCTGCTTTCCAATGATTCATTCCTGGGTTGCTTAAATATCTGCCCAACACTCCAACAATGTACGCAATATCCGGACGCGTACAAACTTGAGCATACATAAGACTTCCTACTGCTGAAGCATAGGGAATCTTTTGCATTTCTTGAGTCTCGAGGCTTCCTTTAGGGCACTGTTTAAGACTAAACTTATCTCCTTTAGCGACTGGGGTGTTTCCTGGTTTGCAATCTTGCATGCCAAATCTTTTAAGCACCTTATCGATATAGTTCTTTTGTGATAATCCAAGAATACCCTGAGAACGATCTCGGTGTATTTGGATTCCTAATACAAAAGATGCATTACCAAGATCTTTCATTTCAAAATATCTAGATAGAAATCTCTTGGTATCATTTAACATACCTATATCATTTGTGGCAAAATGTCATCAACATATAAAACCAGAAAAATGTGCTTACTCCCACTGAACTTATGATACACACAATCATCTACCACATTCGCCTCAAAACCAAATGAGATGATTATTTGATGAAATTTATGGTACCATTGACGAGAAGCTTGCTTTAACCCATAGATAGACTTCTTAAGTTTGCAAACCATGCTCTTTGGATCTCCCGATACAAAATATTCTGGTTGCACCATATAGATTGTTTCCTCAATGTCTCCATTAAGAAAAGCTGTCTTGACATCCATCTGATGGAGTTCCATATCGAAGTGTGCGACAAGTGTCATGATTGTCCTAAAAGAATCCTTCGTTGAAACTGGAGAAAAGGTTTCTTTATAGTCAATCCCATATTTTTGAGTATAACCTTTAGCTACAAGACGTGCTTTATATCTTTCCACATTACCATTTGAATCCCTTTTGGTTTTAAAAATCCATTTACAACCAATAGGTTTCACACCTTCTGGTAATAGGATAAGTTCCCAAACATTATTGTCTTGCATTGATTTATACTCTTCATTCATTGCTTCAATCCACTTTTGAGAATGTGAATCTTGCATGGCTTGACGAAAGTTGATTGGATCATCCTCCACCATGTCATCATTCTCCTCATGTTCTTGGAGTAGTACTATGTAATCATCCGAAATAGCACTCCTCCTTTCTCTAGTGGATCTACGTAAAGGCACTTGTTCTTCATGCATTGGTTCTTGAGGTTGTTGAGTTTGTTCTTCTGGGAGTTGATTAATAATGTCTTGTTGTACTTGTATTGCATCCTGATCACTAATAGGAATAAAATCCTGATCATTATTAGAAGCAATCATAGGAATATAAACTATTTCCTTTTCAAGAGTAGTAGGAATACATTCCTCCTCAAAGACAATGTCTATTACTTTATTCTTCCCCCCAAACTCAATATCCTCAAAGAACGCTCATAGGCCTCAAAGATATTCTTTACTTTGGGATCATAAAACTTATAGCCCCTTGATCGCTCTGAATATCCAATAAAGTAGCTACTTACTGTTCTAGAGTCTAATTTCTTTTCATGTGGTCTGTATGGTCTAGCCTCAGCTGGACATCCCCAAACATGAAAATGTTTTAGACTTGGCTTTCGCTTTTTCCAAAGCTCAAAAGGTGTTTTCGTAGTTGCTTTAGTGGGTACTCGATTTAGAATGTAAGCTGCTGTCTTTAATGCTTCTCCCCAGAGTGATGTTGGCAAAGTTGAATGGCTAACCATACTCCTTACCATATCTTTAAGAGTCCGATTTCGTCGTTCAGCTACACCATTCATGCTTGGCGAGCCTGGCATGGTGTACTGTGGGACGATTCCACACTCCTCTAGGTATTGAGCAAAAGGTCCTGGACGTTGCTCACCTGAACCGTCATATCTACCGTAGTATTCACCACCACGATCAGATCTGACTTTCTTAATTCTTTTGTCGAGTTGGTTTTCGACCTCAAACTTAAATGATTTGAAAACATCCAATGTTTGAGCCTTTTCATGAATAAGAAATACGTATGCATATCTAGAATAATCATCAATGAATGATACAAAATATTGTTGACCATTCCAAGAAGGTGTTGGAAATGGTCCACAAACATCCGTATGTATCAATTCCAATACTTCTGTAGCTCTATATGCACCTTCTCTCTTTCTTTTGGTTTGTTTGCCCTTAATGCATTCAACACAAATATCTAGATCCGTAAAATCAATGGAATGTAAAATTCCATCTGATACAAGTCGTTCAACTCTATTTCTAGAGATGTGCCCTAAACGTTTATGCCATAATGCACCTGAGTTTTCATTATTAAATTTTCGCTTAGTACCATGTGATTCCACATTTAGGGTTTCAATATAAGAAGCATTTATATCAAGCATATAGAGATTGTCATAAATGATAAGTGAACCGGTTCCAACAATAGTAGAATTAATAGATAAACTAAACTGACTGTTTTCAAACGAACAACAATAACCTAATTTGTCCAAATGAGAAACAGAAACCAAATTCCGTCTAAAGGACGGTACAACAAAAGTATCTATTAAATCCAAATAATAACCAGTACTTAACAACAATCTAAAATGCCCTATGGCTTCTACTTCAACCGACTTGCCATCACCCACATAGATGCATCTTTCAGCATCACTTGGCTTTCGGTAGCTCAGGCAACCCTGCATTTAAACACTGATGTTAGTAGTAGCACCTGAGTCTAACCACCAAGTGTTTCTAGGTACTAAAGCTAAATTTACTTCAGAACAAACCAAATTTAAAAATGTACCCTTTTTCGCACGCCAGGCATGATACTTAGGACATTCTTTCTTGACATGATCAGGCTTGTTACAGAAAAAACAACCTTTCTTGTCATTATCCTGCTGTTGTTTCTTCGCATAAGGACCTTTCATAGCCTCATTCTTTCTTTTCTTGCCCTTATCTTTAGGGGTGCTTGCCAAATATGCACTTTCAACCTTGTTTTGCTTTAACCTCTCTTCCTCTTGAACACAGTATGAAATGAGCTCATTAAGAGTTCATTTCTCCTTTTGACAGTTGTAATTGATTTGAAACTGACTGAACTGGATTGGAAGAGAAATAAGCACTAAATGCACAAGCATGTCATCCGACAATTCAAGGTTAAGTGCTTTTAACTTTGATGCAATGTGGGAAAACTCCATGATATATTCTCGAATATTTCCCTTGCCTTTATACTTCATGGAAATCAAGTTTTTAAGAAGTGTACTTGTTTCCGCCTTATCGCTTTTGACAAAGCGTTGTTCAATCTCATCGAGATATTCCTTAGCTTTGGTGATACTATTAGACACGGCGCCCCTAAAAGCCTCTGGTATGCCGCGCTTGATGATCATAAGACTCATGCGGTTAGAGCGATCCCACTTCTCATATTTAGTTCTTTGTTCAGAAGAACTAGAATCCGTAGGAGTAGTAGGTTGCTCTGTCCTAAGCGCAAGATCTAGATCCATGCAGCCAAGAACAATGAGAATGTTCTCCTTCCAATCCTTAAAGTTTGTACCATTAAGGACCGACACCGAATTTAAGTTAGCAGAAATAGTAGCAACACTTGCTGAAAAAAAAACACAAGAACAATAATATAATTAACATGCTCCTTATGATGAAATTTAAAATAAATGGTAAATCCTATCTAAAGATACCTAGTGCAACAATAATATCAAGTCTTTGGACAGTAATATTATTTGTAAGTGGTACTCTTGTTGTAATAATCAATAGAGCTGTCAAGTTGGGTTAGGCCCGTCGGGTTGGCCCGCCCCGCCAAACAATTTAAGCGGGTTGGGTTGAACTTTTATCAACCCGCCATTTTGGCGGGCCTAAACGGAGCGACCCGCGCGGGTTGCGGGTCTAGACGGGTTGACCCGCCGTGGGACGGGTTGGCCCGCGGGTTGAGAAATGTCAAAAGACAAATTTTTCACCATTACAATCTTCTTCTGTCACACATACACCTCAACAAAGTATAAAAGAAGTTAAGAGTAAAGAACAAAAGAATATTTTTTATACTCTAATTGCTTTTTATTATCTTGTCACTACTATTCTAATCAATATAGAAAATAATAACATATCAAAATCAAATAATTACCCAAGTTAAAAAATCTCAATTGAATCTCTATTTGAAAGAGTAAAAATTTACATTTACATATTATCAAGATTTAAATATTTTAGAACATTGGAAAGGAATCAAAAATATCGGTACTTAATTTTGTAAGTCGATAATTGAATCACAATTATAAGATTTTAGTTACTTCAAATATTTATTTTTTTAATCATGGTACTCTATCTGTCTTACAAATCATTACCTCAAGCCCTCAACACCTTAGTAATTTTAAATATATTTTAAAAATTTGTGTGGCCCGCGGGTTGACCCGCCTAACCCGCAACCCGCCTTGGGTTGGGTTGGGTTGGAAATTTCTCAACCCGCCGAGATGGCGGGTCGGCCCGTCCCTCTCCGCTAAATATTGAGTTTACGACGGGTTGGCCCGCCCCGCCATGGGTCGGCGCGTTTGACAGCTCTAATAATCAAATACTAACAATAATGTATGACAAATAATAAATCTATCTTTGGATCGATTTATTAAATTCATAAAAATAACAATTGTAACCTTATAATTGTTACGTGTTTATTATCACAAGTAAATGTATAATTTTGTTAAGCATAAATCTTCCTTTGGGCCGATTAATACTCACATAAATATATACATTTACACCTCACCTAATACTTGAATAATATCTCAATATTTCAAATAAAATTAAATTTAAATAATAGAGGTCACTTTGGTGACATATAATTTAAATTTAACTTAATTTGAAATAATAGATATTAATGAAATTCATATAATCCAGTTAATATTTAAATCTGTATTATAAAATAAATAAATTAAATTATTTTATTCAAATAATTTAATTAATTTAATGGATTATTATGAAAAAGGGATAAAATAAGGATAATTCTATCAAATTCATAACTGTTACGACATGTTTTTTTTTTTTTAATTAACCAAAAAAAAAAATTGCATCTCGTTTCAAAAAAAAAACTGATTGCAAGTTCCTGCAACACGTTTCATGCATTTTGTTGTGTTTTTTTTTTTTATTAGCCATTTTTTATTAATAGCCCATAACTGTAAATCAAAAGGAAAAATAAAAAAAATGAACAGAACGTGTGAATGCTCTTCTCGATCTAATCGGCCGAGACTTCATCACTGTAGCGCATGAATTCTTCCTCGCTTTCATTTTTTTTTTTTCTCTCGATTCTGGGCGATTGAAAAAAAAAAAAAACAGAATTTCTCATGTATCAATGAAAATCGAACAGGATGTTTTTAATCCCAATTTTGACAAAACAGATTTTGTTAGGCAATGGATAAACGCGCAGAATCAGAATTCATGGGGAAAAAAAAACCGATAATTATCTCTTAAGAATTGGAAATAGATTGCTCTGATATCAATTGATAGAAATAGATAAAACTCTAATCCAGAATCTCAATCACTAATCCACTCTTAAGAAATAACAAACACGATAATAACCTAAGTTGCGGAAGCGTACCGGAATCCATAGTTTTAATTTTGAGAGATGATCTTCAATTTGCAGACTTCTTTAGGGTTCCAGAGAGTTTTGTCGATGGGGAAACAAAACGAAGAAAAGTTACGTTCTGCAAACTGGGACCATAACCTATTATATAATCCAAAGATTGCATATTTCTAATTTGGCCCCTCAACAAATCAGAATTAGCACATGGTATCCACAATATTTTATTCATAACAATTAAGCCCTTAAGTCAAATTCCTTAATTACAAAATTAAGATCACATTAATTATTTTTGACTTATTTAATTGATGACATTTAACATTTATAATTACAATTAATGACTCTAAAATTCTAACAGTAAATGCATAAGAAAGTTGGATTATAAATTGAAAAGAAGACTGAACAATTTGCTAAGCAAGTCAATAAGGGACGAAAGAAAATGATCTTTGAATCTAGAGATTAGATTTGGGTTCATATGAGAAATAAGAGATTTTCAGTTAAATATTATACTAAGTTGTATCCATTAGGGGATGAACCATTTTAAGTCATTGTTCGAATCAACGCTTGCTAAGTGAGTATTTTGATATAATGTCTAGACTTGCGTCAAAGAGGGAGGGAAAGGACTAAGGAGGAAGGTGAAGTAATGCCGACGGGCGACGATATCCGGTGAGGACGTGTCCATCCATCTCCGACTGGTAAAGCCACGAAAGAGATGGAAGCTATGCCTCTCACTCCTTGCCTAGCATTTTATAACCCGACCACGATTTACAACGTCGATTCAAAGCCGAAGGACAATTCCCAGAAAGGTGAACCTTTCATGTACTTCGATTCTCATTCATTGTTCCATTCCGAATTCGGTTAAAAATTATTATTAATTTTTAAGAAATATATATTTTTTAAATAAAAATATATAAAAATCCCATATCAACTTCTTCCATGTAAATCATCTGGAAGATATATTCTTTACTTTCTCTTTTTTTTTTAATTCGGATTAAATCATCAAATAATATTTATGTTTCAAATAATCAAAAACTAAAAATTAAACGTCTATTCTAGACATTGAACAAATTATTTTTCTTTACTATGATAAAAAAATGAAAACTTTAATTAAGCTTTCATAGAATATCGATTCTCTTTTCACTATCTATTTTCATTAAAATAAAAAAATCATTAAAAAATTCTTAAATTTTTATTTGAAACTTAAAGAATTATTTTAAACTACTACTACTAATATTTTAAATTTCAAACTCATTAATTTCTAATGCATATTTTAGACTATAATTTTTATAAACATCATATAAATTATTTTTAATATTTTATACTATATTAACAAAATTAAAAGAAAAATAATCTTTTAGTGAAATTAAAAAATCATAATACATAGCTAATATTTTAGGTAAACATCTAATTTTACTGTAGGATCTAAAAGCAACTAATAAATATAAAAAATATAATAAAAATATTTTTTTTTTAATTTTTGTTGTTATCACATGGAGATACAAATTAATTTATAATATATTTATTTAAAATTAAAAGTATATTACAAAAATTCATTATAAAAATAATATAATAAACATTAGAGTTTTAATTGTATTATTAATCCTTTTAAAATTTTATAAATACTGTTGTATATAATATATTAGTATAAAAATAAATAAATAAATATTAATATTTTGTATAAAAAATAAACATAATATTTTTTTAACTTAAAATAAATTTTATATTAATTAATATATTGAATTTCAATTAGAACAGCCGCCTGTAAATTATAAATTGATTGTATGAACTGCCTCCCGATGTTTATGAATGCAAGGCAAATTTATACGATTGAATCCCAATCGTTGAAAATCGCACATGATATCTATCGACCATCAGCTGACTGTTGGAAAAAAAAAAATCTCTTTGGAATACGAACCTTTTACAATATCCTCGACTTTGAGGTGGAGGTCAATGTCAAAATTTTTATGATGGCTTAATGCACAGTTTCTGATGTAGATTAATTAGCTACAGAATAATTAAATACGAGATATATCAGGGCGGTAAATCAGTGGCAGGTGATGAGCATTTGTTCTTGCCGTTTCCAACTCTAGTCGATCCATTCCATACAATTGCTTCATTCATGAACATGTTCCTCTGATGGTTATCGTATCTAATCACAGAATTCCAGGGAGCAGAGCATTACCAACCCAACTACAACTCATCTTTTTGATGATTGCCCTGTGACGTATCAGGCGATGACGTTGGCGGTGTAACGGTTTCACTTGATTCGACTTCACCTACAATTCTTGCAGTCACAAGTCTGGCCTCCGCATCCAAGTCAACCCACTCGGGAACAATCCTCTTAGCTCCCTATACGCAATGAAGGTTTTTATGAATGAATAAAGAGTTGGACCTGGAAAGTTTGAAGTCGGAACATTTCTAACCTGTAGCTTTGGCTCTTTGGTCATTGGATTATTACAGAGGTCGATGGTCCTCGCCCTTCCCTTCGTTGCATTTCCGCACCAAGATTCACACCAAAGCCATTCTTGGGGAAGAGAAAAAATAGGCACAGTGTGCTGGGCATAGTTTGGAAGATCCTGAATTGCCGGAAGAGAAGTTTAGTTGGCAGCAAAATTATTATGACAGCAAACATACAAACAAGGAAAACAAAAACTTGTGGCACGGATAGAGACAGTGCGAGATTTACACGTCGTTAATCTCAATATTCAGATTTTCCCGATCTAAAATCATGAAATACAAATTTCTAACTAGAATATGCACAATTGAACAAGAAGATATAAAAGTAAAATGCAGGGCTATGATTTACGACCCAATCACAAGAGAAAGTGACGTGAAAGGCTAATATCTATTGTAGGGCAATTACCCAAATCAAGCCACTAATGTTGAGAATTGCATACATCAAGCCTTTCTGAAATACCCAAATCCAATTCCTTCCATTTTTTAAAATTAAAATATCCTCCACTGTTTCGCTAAAAATCTCGAAGTTCAAATAGCATATGTAAAAAGGCAAATGGTCATAATTTTATAGGTTTTTTTTTTAACTTTAAAAAGGCAAGTTAATTATATCCATTCCATCTAGCAATTTGGTCAAATAGCTTCATGGACTGAACTCGACAACATCATATTATTTTTCTTTGAAAAAGGCATACCCAATAAGTTAAACAGCTGTTTTCATCTTTCTATTTCTTTAAAAAAAAAATTGAATTATTTCATCCCAATAAGTTGTTTTATCATACAACATGGCAAATACAGTTTGACACTCTCAAGTTTGATGAAACAATTAATGAACTGAAATAATACGACAAAATAATAAAAAAGCAAAAATTTACCATTTAATTTTATCGGTAATTTTCTTTTAAATTTAAAACATATAAATTAGTTAATTTTCTCTTATCAAGATGTTTGGTAAAACAAATACATCAAGTGAAATTGTCAATATTTAGCTATCATTTTTAAAAAAAAAGGAAAATATCAAATAAATTAATAAATATTTATCTTTTTTTTTAAATGAATTATTGTAGTAGTCAAGTTGTTCAGTAAAACAATTTGATAAACGGTGATGAGTATTTTGGTCCAATAAAAAATGAAGGGTCTAACTTGGGATTTGGGAATACTGGGGAAAAGGGTTCTGATTTGGAAATTTAACAAGGGTCTTATTTGGATAATTTCTTTATATCACAAGTGTGGTGGGAAACAAAGTCCAATTGGTGGTAAGGAAATGCTAAATTTAAGGGGGAGGGAAGTGAAATTTAAATATGGTGCTAGGCAGGTATAGGTCATTCTAGTAAAGATGCACAAGCAGAAATAGAATCATGCAACAAATTCAAATCAGGAAAATAAAGTGGGGTTTGAAAGGTACACTTTGCTAGTTTGTTTATTAGTATCATCCCCAGTAGGCCCAATGATGGAATCAGATAAATTCAAATAGTCAGAATAAATGATTTGACTTGTTGATTTATCATGAAAGTTTGGTTTTACAATAAAAATTTTAAATTTCACCAACCAATCGGTAACCATATTTCCAAACAACTTAGGATGGTTGAGTTAAATCTACCATGATTTTACACTTCTACCATGTCTTTTGTTCTTTCTACTTGAATGTAATGACGGCCAGTCTCTAACATTGTTCTCAAAAGATGCATAGGGGAACTGGAGGTGGCTAAATCTAATGTTGTAGTTGTTTAAATTTGTGTCTAACCAAGCACCAAGTGGCACAAAAAACATAAATAGGTACTGTCAAATTTAGCTGCCTCAATGCGTTACTGAAAAGACAAAGATGCTTAATAAAAGAATTGGAGAATGGACAAAGTGACAGGTAAAAACAAATTTGATGCTAATATGACAACTTCTATTTTACATAAAACCTCAAATCTAATAAATAAAATGGTAACAAAAATGATTACCTGGTCCAGATTAGAAAGACTGTTTGGATCCTTGCTAAGAGTTTCGTAGTATACCCTTAGGGTATCTCCAGCAGCAGTTTGTCGAAATTTCATCAAATCAACAACATATAAAGCACTGTTGGAACATCATTAATGAAAGAAAACTAAAATAAGTAGGATTCTCACAGCAGGATTCAATGACAATGGCAAAAAAAAAAAAAAAAAAACTTTACCTAATATGATAAGGTTTTCCCCGTAAATGGTCCCTCCAAAAACCCTTAACAACAAAAATTTAAAAATTAAAGAAGTTAGATGTTGTGCATCTCTAAGAAAATAATTTAGCAAAAACACCATTTGAGATATAAAAAGCTAGATAAATAAAATAAAAGGACAAACTTGTCTCCAGAAGCGATAGCCATCCATCTCTTTGTTATTGTCACAAAATGGTGTATATGCAAGAGGTCTTCCTTTTAGATCCATGTCGTATAGATCTCCCATATCTGCTCTTACTACTTGATCTGCATCCACAAAAATTACCTGGATGGAAATACCACAGGATGATACAGTTTACTTAGAATGGGATTATTCCCTACCAATATAGGCCACATTACTTGAGTCAATATTGCAGATACCAAAGACTTGTACAAGTACCTTTTTAAGTGAAAGTGGAAAAATAACATCAAGAAATAAGATTTTGTAAGCCCAGATAATCCGTTGCTTCTCTTTCTGTTTATGCAGCCATGTTGGCCACTTGTACGTGATGAGTTCATATTGGAATCCATACTCTTGAGCCATGTGAGGTATGACATCCTGTATAAGAAATAATATTAATTATCAGTATAGAAGATTCGATTATGCAAGGCTCTACAAGGTGCAGAAGGGTAAAAGTTAGGGAAAAAGGAACCAAAAAAAAGAAAAAGAAAAACAGGAAAACAATGCAAACATACCTTAAATTGTGGAGAAAGATAGTTTTTAATAAACCAAAATTTTACTGGCCTTCGAGTGTTCTTGAGAACACTCAATATCATAATCTTCAAGAAGCGCTCATACCTACAAAAAGGTGATATTTTTAGGCTAGCATAATAGATTCTTTTATGTCAAGTAACTAGCAAAACTTCTTCCAAATAGAAGGGAATTGCCAAAGTGCAAGAAATGTAACATTGCTAATCTTTATCAACCTTTTGCAGCTTAGCATGGGCTACTGCCAAACAAGTTGTTAGATTTTACTTAGATGCTAAATGAAAGTAACAAAAAAGGAGAGCCCATATACATTCAGAAAGAACTTTCTAATGACAAAAAAGACAAAGTATACTTCAGAAAGAAATATTTGCTTAAAACTCCTGGATAGCACTCAATAACCACACAATTTAGTTGTTACAAAAGAAAGTAGAACAAGCACTAGGAAAAGATAGAAATTGCAAGTCAAATAGGAAGTATACTAGTAACCTAGGTTTAAAAATCTCATTCTGAGACAAGGCTTCAGTCCCCAGCTGGACAAAACAAATGTGTGCCATTTCGGCGTGATGTTTCAGTCCTTATCTAGACAGCACAGTTGCATGCCGAAGAAGGGTTTAAGATATTGTGTGGAGGAAGGATCACAAGAATGGCAAGGAACTCATCATGTTGATGTAGTTGCAAGAAAGAAGGGTTTCAAGTAGCGTGTTAAGGACGAATTGCAAGGAAAAACAATAAGGAAATAATCATTTTGCGCATGCCAACAATCCTCTAATGCTTAGCTATTGATTTCAGAAAAAGGTATAATTATCTTGTGTGGCACAACCACATGCACGTGAGTCAAACATGCAGGAAGCTAATTAAACATAAACTCCATTTTGAATAGATCCTTTAATACTGATACTTGATGGACAACCGGTGGATTCTGAGTCCAGTTAAATATAATTAGAATTAAATTTGTGATGAGTCAGCAACAATAAATGAGATAATACCTCAACATAGTTATTAATGAGATGTCAATAACGTCGAAAAAAAATAAAGAATCTAACAGAATACTAGCATGCAAGGATTTGCAGTTTTTGAATATTTCAGTTTAGTTCATTAAAACAATCAAACTTAATACTAAATTTGGCAATTAAACTTGAACAAAGATAATGATTAAGACATACTTTTAGAGTTTCTTCCATGATCAACATCTATTATTTGAATAATAAACTCAAACAACATGGAAGCATGGAAGCAATATCTCATAAACAGAGTAGAGAGCTGATATCGAAACATGTGTTTTAGAAAAGAAATAAACTAGCAGGAAAATTAAGGAGTAACTAAAATCTGCAAGAACAACTGACAGACCATAATAGTAAGGTAAAATTTGACAAAATAATTTTTTTTCCAACCATGATGGAACAACAGAGGCATTACTCACAGATGTCCTGAAGCAACTGAGAATATATTGATTGTCTCTCCTTGTCTTCCACCATTCTTGTGATCCTGAGAAAAATCAAGGGTTATGAACTTATTGCTCATTGCTATAGATGGTGGAAATATAACTTATACTAAAACCAGTGAACCTCAACGAAGCCACGGGCTTATAAGAAAGTATCAGACGAAGGAGATACATAAAACATTAGAGAAACAATGATCATGAAGCATCATCTCTGCAGATTTAAGCTGTTGGCCATTGCCTATTGGTGGTCGAACAAAGATATTAGTCAGTACTCATTCAAAAAGTTAAATTTATCCAGTACATCATTCGAGAAAACTCTTAAGATTAGCAGTAGGAGACTAGGTTTTCATTTTATCTTACAACTATAATTCTTTATATATGAGTGTGCAGCTCAAATAGGTTCACTGACTTATGTGGCTTAGTAAAGCTCAGAAAGAAAAAAGAGACCAGCGCATATTGATAAAATTGAGCTTCACAAATACTGTTTGACCTCAGCTGACATGGATATAGGGTTAGTATTCTCAATACGTTGAACTTTTCTCATAGACAAGCATGAAACCAAGCTCGTAAATGGTTGTTGAAACCATTCAAAAACACAAAAGCATAAATGCCACTATCTTCAATGAGCCCTTTCGAATGCCAAGGAATCCTCTCCCTCACAGAAGCATTAATGCCTCCTATGTGGGAGATGAAGGTTTGCCTTCTCTGCCTGCACAATGATACAAGCAGCAACATTATTTCATGATTACAAAAATTTGCAAGTGTCTCTTCTTTCTTACTCCCTGGTGAAGAATCTTAAGAACATCTAGTGTTTCCGTATTTTGACCTTTCCTGCAAACTACATTCATACAAAGAATGTATGAACTCTGGCGAACTCTCTACTGCAACCTTGGGATGCGCTACATCTGATTGCCAATGACCTCTGGCAAACTCTCTCCTGCAACATTGGTGGTTTCTCCTCAAGTTCTTTGCTTCAACAATCCCTCTCCCTCTGCTATAACCAATATATCTTCTCGTGTCCTTGCTTGTCCCTGCTCCTTCCTCAGTTCAAGCGCGATCTCTTCTTTAGCTATTAATTCATCCCTATTCATCTGCTCCTAAGCCTGCATATGAGCAGTATATGGTACTTCACTACTTTTAACTTGGTCTTGGCCATCCACATCTTCTTTCTAAGCAGCCACACTAAGATGACTTTTCTTGCATCACCACAGCCTCTTCTTGTTATTGATCTTCTTCTAGCATCATGTCAATCATCTTTAGCTACTATCCAAATCTATAAGTGCATTATACCCAACTTCTTCTTGTTCTACTGATTTTATTGTAACACTTTGAAAATAAACTCCATTCTAGTTATACATCAGATATGCACTGTCAAATAATCCAGTGAAGAGCTGAATAATAAGTTACCTTCTTGCACTCTTTTTGTTTCGAAGGAAACATTTTTGTTCTCAGTTTGCTATTCTTGAAAAGATTTGAGTTGTGTTATCCATTTTTTCTCCAAAACTCTCAGGTCCTTTACTTTTTTCTCTTTCTTCAATCTATTAGATGTTACTGCATGTGCTGCTTCAGAATGAAGCCCATCCAGATATTTGTTCATGATATCTTTGTCCTGATTTTACTTCATCCTTTTTCTCTTGGTATTTTCTGTTAATCAATGTGCTAACCTGAGATTGAAGGCATGACATCAGTGTGCTCTGCTAAAGTTTAATTTCATCGACGCAAGAACATTATGTTTTTTAAATTTCATTATGGATGCATTAATCTACATTATCTAGTTTATGAAACAAACTGGAGAAACATAGACTCTATGTTCCAACTTAAGAAGAATTAAAGGTATTCAGATTATAAGGTTATTGATGCAATGGGTTTAGTTCCAGATTTAACGCTTTAGATTTAGAGTTTTATCATGCATTCTATAAATACAATATAAGTCAATAAGTTTTTCTTATCAAGATATGGTATTTTCTCTAAAATTAACACAATAACAACCACCACCAAATTTTATCTCACTAGGTGGGATCGACTATACGGATCCTCCTACGACATTGGACTCTACCCTCCTATATCATCATATATATTTAAATAAATTTTATTTTGCTTTATTATTGCTAATCAAGTCTTCTTTGGTAAATCTCTTTCTCGTTTGATTTGCATATTTATAATAGTTTCACATCTCTAAAATTAACACATTCTAGTAAAATTAATTTGGTGACCACTTATCCATAAAATTTAAGCAATTAGCAAAAGTTAATTCAATACTTCCATGCTCTTATCACTATCACACTATATAGACGCTTGGTCTGGGATATGACCAGAAAATTTTGCCATGAACAAGCAAAAAAAATGAGAAAAGGCATCAATAAGTCAAGGTTTTGCAAGTGAGAGTGAATAGGAATTTAGTTAAACCTAAAGTTATATATATCTATGGTTCACAAGGCTTGAACCTCTATAACTCCCACTAATACAGAGTTTCGAAGAAGATTCTATTGTATGCAATCTTATCCTGCATTGCAAGAAATTATTTCCGCACTACTTCATTTTATATAGGAAATTTGAAAATATAGTTCTTTCTTCCAAACTCTTCTTTCTCATTTTCACCGCTTCTCTTATTTCCTCTCTTCCATTGGTTCCCACTACTCTACATCAATAACTGGTACAATGGTATGGTACTTGCATAAATTGCAAAAATACTTTCAATCAACTAAAATAGCATATAAAATGACAGGTGTAGATGCTTTTTTGCACAACCATTAAATATTACTCGGTACATCATGCTTCATTCTTATGATTAGAGCCTTAAGAGGTGAGTTAATGGCGACCAGTGGTGTGAGAGAAAGTGAAGGAAGACCTTGAATAAACAAAATTTTATAATCATTTCAATTTACCTAAGATATTTAGAAGGGAAAGAACACGTGTATGATGGAAAAATACAGCTTACAACTTCCTATTGTGATTGTTTGCAAGGGAGTTATGTGCCAAAAAAAAAAAAAAGGAAGAGAGAGAGAGAGAGAATTGCTTTGTGATAGTAGTATTTGGCCACATCCCAATTATTTTCCTTGCCCAACCAAATACTAAGAAATGCAATCAATTTATTACTGCAGTGATGGACACTATACCAAAGAGAAAACATGCAGATAAAAATTTATAAAAAATGTTGAGCTACACGATAGTGTTGATGCTCAAGTGCATCAAGCTTGGGTAAGAAAATATCCACCAGAATTTACTCAGAAACTAGTATAAGATATAGCAAATAGTTAACGGTATAAATGGCATGAAAAGTGATACTCTAGTATGCTGCATTGAACACTCCTCCAGCGATATAATACAACATCAGGAAAACCGAGAAAATTTGTCAAGCAAACAGTTGTAACCTGTAACTAAGAGAAACTTTGCAAAAAAGATAACTTACAGGTCTAATCTCTTCCTTCCTCCTTGGCAATCCACCACTGCCAATAAATCCAGTTGCCCATTTTAATATATTTGCATTCCATTTATTTTCATCATCCTGCAGATATGACAAAAAGAAATGAATACTAATAATGTTCATTGTTCAAGAAGAAACTTGAGGTTGCTTAAAAAACCAAATACTTTTCTCTTTTGTTCCATGCGATCATCAGAAGCACTCAAAAGCTCCTCGTGCTCCTTCCCTCTTTTCTTAGCTACTCCCAAGTGTACAACTTTACCCCTCAAATCATTTATTGTAATAAGTAGTGCAGATGAGCTTTCATCTCCATTTTCTTTCAGTACATATAGGTCTGCACTTCGACCAGGAGCAAGCTGTAGATACCATACCCCAGGAGAAACTTTCATTTGCCAATACCCTAAGTTGGCCATAACAAGTGTATCTACCAAATGGGGCACTCTCTTTGTACCAAGTATCAACTGAAGCCCTCGAGGTGGATCATGGTCCTTTTCAGAACAATGGCCTACAACCAAATAAATTCTATTTTATCTTGATACCCATAAATAGCTAGTGATAGGCAGAAAAAAATTATACCCGTCAGAATGAGAACTTCAAGTTCAAACACAGCCTGCAATGTCCTCAAATCACCCAAGTTTTCCAGCAGAATATTGTCCAAGTCATGACTAAGGAAAATGAACAAATGATATATCAGATAAAATATGAAGTGGCAGTATATGATCATGTGGATTAGTAAAGAATAAAAAGGTATAGAAAAGTTCCTAAAGATATTTGCAAGCAAGCAACGTACATGGCAACAACTGGCTCAACAAGCCATGGCTCAGGAACATCAAGGTTCATTGTGAGAGTTTTCGACGTCGGCATATTAGAAAAGAATGCTTTGGGACCATTTACTGAATAATCAACGGAACTAAAATCATCCAATGAAGGGACTACAAACCGGTAAAAGTTCTTCAAGGGGATGTCTGCAAGAGAACTCTGCAAAATCATAAATGACGCATTTAATATTCAGTATAATTTATATACATTTCGTAAAAGTCCAACTAATTAGTATTTACACCAAATTCATTCATATAATATAGTCTATATCACGGTTTAAAATATTGTCCCATGTTCCAGTTTCCAATGGGTGAAACAGACAACAGTACAATGTTGGCATGGTGAAGTTTCAAGGTTTAACACACTTTCAAGTGTAATAACTTAAATGAGTTTTAACCTTACAATTTCTTCTACTCAAATTGTTTGCCTCCAAATATAACAAACTTCTCAACTAATAGTTATGCCTCACAAATATCAAATGCTTGGTATCAGAACATATATTCTTTTAGCATCCTAGTGAGACCACAACCTTATAATTTTTCAAGACCAAAAGCAAATAATACTCCGAAGACATCTGGTATCGGAACAATTTTCTCGACATGTCCATAGATATACCTCGGTTAACTACTGAAAGTTGATTTTACTCAAAGAAAATTGATATATCTTGGTTTTTACAACTCTAATGTAATTTCCTTTGGTGATGTTAGTGCTTCGTTTGCTGCTTGGTTTCTTCCTTTACACTCTCTGCCTATAGTATTTCATTTCCTCAATCAGCAGGCAAATTCAAAGGATAGTCATGTGGATCTGTTTATTTCACATAAAATAATTTCAGAATTTTTTAATGTTTGGTGCAATTGAAAATCATGGTCAATGGAAAATATAGACTTATTTTTGAGGAAAATGACTTCCTCTAGCAAGAACAGGAGTCATTTTACTAAAAAATATAACAATTAGAAAATCAAAAAAGTATTTCCTTGGAAATTTTTTTCTAAGAAACATAGTTGCCTATCTTGGTATGTTCAAGATTGCATGAACTGAGATAGGCCCTTTTTTGGTCAGTTATCAACACACAACATACTAACATTTACCTGTAGCACTGTATCAATATTGATCGGCAACAGAAAGACACATTTGGATTGTGCGCATCGATACAATTGACTCTTAAAACCGTTAGTTATCAACATAAAGCAACCCCTTGGCTAGATAAACATAGATATTTTAGATCAAATTAGTAATAGAACCTAATATAAGACCTTTAATAGTTCTATAAAAAGTCCAACTAGCAAGTTGATCAAGAAAAATAAAACGAGGGCAACATTTGATCGTTTCTTCTTTTCAATTTATGTGTTCAGTACTGACAAGGTCGGATCCTACTAAACACTGGGGCCTTCAATCTCAACGTCAAAGTAGGCCTACTAGACATTGCATTCATATCACTATACAAGTTGTTTACCTGAAATTATGGTAACATATCTGGCTAGTACTTCTGAATAAAGGCAAATAAAAAATGTATTAATCAGCAATTAATAAGCTTGTGTGCTGAAGTAAATGAAAATAATTCCTCCAGTTAAACAGTTTATTCTGAAATTCAGAAACTTGAATATCATAAAACACAACATAAAGGCCACACACTTACAATTGGATTTAGGACTATTCTCATGCTTGGTCGAACACATTTCCACAGTACCCGTAAAAGTGGAGTAAGTTTCTGTCCTGAGGGACTTAGAGGATCAATAACTGCATCTATATGTATGCTGGAATTTCCATTGTTCAGATTGACAGCACTGGAAAATAAACTAAAATCAGGAAAATCAATACCTAAGCAAAAGATAAATAATTTAATCACCCCACCCATTAAACTTCATATAAGATTATATTAACACTGAGTTATGACCTTTAGGTTTTCAATCTAACTTCTTCATCAAAATGGATTAAAAAAACCAAAGTAATCTCTCTTCCTAAATTGATTGTTAAATTCCATTGCAAGTATGTAATTAAGGTTTGCATTTACATTCACAATACTTAAAGACATCACATATATTAATTCTTGCATTTTATAATTACAGTTGACAATGTAGCCACCAATCTGCTGCCAGAAAATGGACTATTCATATTACATCATCAAATTAACTCCAGCTTACCTGTATTATTACTCAGCCTTGTAATTTCACTCTAAAGCATATCTTGTGTCGCTTGCCATAACAATGGTAAATTGCCATACTAAGTGACTCCATAAACATATAGATCCAAGTGTTAGTGATCTTTTTGTACATTTGAAAATTCCAAGTGACATGATAGAGAACTTTAATGTATTTAGTTAGTTCTTGAAAGCTTGGATCCTTCCACTATATGAATAGTTGATTGATTATCACAGTATACGTTCATTGAGTAATCCTGATCCACATCATCTCACAAGCAGTATGTTACCACTTTATATTTGGTCTAATCACTAGAGCAGGAGATTACTAGAGTTTGATGATAATATGACATATCTAGCTTCCAAATATATATAGCAGGTGATGCCTTCTATGTGATTGTACATCAGAACAATATCATCAACATAAACCTATCTTATTCGGACTCAACTATGAGTCTCTAGCATTAGTGTGGATCTAAGTGTTCAATAGGAATATTTCTAAAGATTTTTGCACTCAATCAATAAAGATGTTAAGTGTCCGGTCAAAGAATCATTGTGGGATTGTAGGTGTCCAATGTAGGTATTCAAGGGGTACAGGAAGAGTTCAAATGGTACGTAACACAGGAAGAGACAAATGGGAAAAATAGTGTTTTAACACCAAGGTGTATTATTAATTGATTATGCATGAACATAATTCTCATAAGGTAACTAATTGTCCATAGAGACTAATGACAACACATATCTAATTTAACAATGAAAAAGGGCATGTAGGACACTTGTTCCATATGGGTAATATGTTCTACGTATTGCCGGTTGGTTAAATTTATTGTTCTATTGTCATCAAAAGGAAAGTATATACAGTTCATGAGAGTTGAATTAAAAGTAACCCTAGTGACCATCCCCTCGTTTTACATCCCTGCAGTTTATTTGTTTCACCTGTCCAAAACTGCCATGATATTGATCTCTTTGAGTAGTGCGTTTTTTCTTCTATTTCTCCTTTTTATATCTTTTGACAGATCATGTTGACTTCCACCCATCTCAACAACTGTGGTGGACCATACCTACTGATCCTAGTTCAGACAGATTAAACCAAGAAAATGGTCCTGCTTATTGACGTGCTTCTAGAGCATTCAAATTTAAGCAAATACATTGTCAATCTATGTGAATAAAGATCATAGGGTCAATAACTGTAGATTTATGTTAAAGATCATAGGGTCAAGAATTGTAGATTTATGTTTACTTTGTATTTCTCTTTAAAAGAATAGTTAATCTGCTTGTTATTTATTTCTATCACATTATTTGTTTTTAATAGGTATTTATATCCCATTATTGTTTGCCTGATGAGTCAATCCAGTAATGTTTGGATCAGCTTTGCCGATTCAAAGATATCTTTTATGAATATTGGAACCTAGTTTTGCATTTTGTAGAGAAAATGATCTATGTTTTCCTTAATTATCCTACTCGAATACTTTTCACAAAACTTAGTAGATTTATATTCAAAAATATATAGATAGTCACGTTTTTTATCACAGGATTTTGTCAGATTTGGACATTTTTTTGGTATTCTGGTTTTTGTATTGGTAGAAGCAGATCATCCAACAATACCCAGTTCAACTGGTTGAATCATCCAATCATTCTAGTTTTTAAAATATACATACTGGTCAAGAAATAAATCCGAATCTGAAGCATACTGGCAAATGAAACCTTAATTAACTGTAACAAATCAAGAAAAAGAGCTAAAATTATCAACTGTGGCTGACCTACGTTCAAAAGAATTGCATGGAAGATAAAATAATGAAAACACATACCTATATTTTGCATTCAAAATTTCAAAGCGTGCTCTCTCAGAACTCTGCTCACGTGTAGACAGTGAGGAGGAAACTAACATGATAAGATCACTATAAAATTTACTGTGAGGGAAAAAAAAGAATTAATCAAGATAAAGAAGAGTAAATGAATTCAAAGAATTATCTTTGGATGACAATAAAGAAAATAAATGAGCCAATAATAGGATCCCATGAGACACAGTCGTTTATGTTCAGCCAACTATAGGAACACAGAAAATAAATATAGAAATAAATGTAAACACTAATTTGAAACCCAAAGTAAAGAAAAGAAAAAATATAAATCTAGGAGCAAAGAAAATTTGAAAAAAATATAAATTTGGGAGCATACACACATGGTATAAGCCTCAATTTTGTTGGCAAAAAAATTTTCCTCTGATTAACATACTCATATCGTACACGTGATTAAAACCTACTATGCCCACATAATGAGTTTAAGATCCTACATAATAACTATAAACTATAGCAAATTTACCTTGTTAGGTAATCAGGGTCAATGCCCACCCATTCCACTTTCTCAATAATTTCATAGATGTATTTAATTCTTCTCTCAAATTCTACCGACTCTAGAAGGCTCAAATCATCACTCAGAAAGAGGCTCCCTTCTTTAAGAATAAATATCTGAAACATAAGATTTAGTAAGAATGATTTAGAAGAATTAATGCAGAAAAATTAAGAATCAATATAGCTCACCCTTCCATTTGTAATCACAGCATTAGAACCATACTGAAGACCTAATTGCCCACACAGAAGACCTGAGACCTGGATATTTTAAGGTATATCACGATATGCTTTTTAAAATTCAGAAAAACACAAAAGAATAAAAAGCAACAATTTCATTTAATAGCCACTAGAGTCCTGTGAGTCCGACTTTATCCAATAAGAAAACATGAAAATATTTAGCTTAAACTTTAATTTATCTTTCAAGCCTTGATGTCGACAGAAAGTGCATCAGATGCACTGAATGCAAGTCCCGTGCTCTAATACATATTCATTGCTTCAATATAAGATCATGATTGCAAATATAGGTTCATATCCGCCACACCACTGAAATAAACAGCCCAAGATAATACAGGGTATGGCAAATCAAGCAAGTCTCAGAATGGATACAAAACTATAGATGTAAACAAGCTTTGTGTTAAAATTAATGAAGGCTTCTAGTAATGTCAGTACTACAGAAAAAAGAAATATTATCTAGTTCCTCTAAACATTCTTTCACTGACAAATGATAGAAGAACAATCATAAAAAATATGTTCATTAGTCTGAATATTCAGGTCAGAACTAACCCAACACTAGTTGGGTTTGATACTTGTTGATATCAACCCATTCCAAACGTTGGACAATAGGCGAAGCAATATTTTTTGCTAGTGTTGACCTGCATGGATCAGTTTTTCTAAACCAACATCAAATTTTCAAGTCAACAACAAATATGAAGCATATAGCATATGCCTTTTAGTCTTATATTACAAAAATGCGGAACTATATTAGGTCAAACATAAGATTCAACAAATCAATAAAGATCGACAATGCTCAGCTGATGCTCCTTACTGTACCTTTTCTTGTTGCTTGTGTTGTGATGTATTCCCTTGTTGGACACTCAAATTAGGAGACAGCGCTTTGTTAGTTTAAAAATATAATGGAGCTTAATTTGGAAAAAAAAAAACTGTGGCAGTTTAGATTGTTGGATTTGCTTTTCAGAATGCAGAAGAAGAGACTTGCATATTTCTTTCCAAATTCATCTTTGGGGCTATTCGTTAATTCAGTTCTCACTAATCTAAATACTAAATTTATCATCGTATCTTAAATGCAACATCTGGTGATCATAAAAATAGAGAAAAACCCCACCTTCTTTAAACATCTAGTTCAAAAGATATATTATATTCAGGATACAAATTTTGCATTAATAAGTGTTGTCCGTATACTAAACATAAATTATCCAGGAATTATGGAACAAAAAATATGTTTTTCCATGCATGTTTCTGAAATTGCAGTACGAAGTTATCTCATCACTTGATTAAAATTCAAGCCATGTTTGGAATAGGGGAGCCCAAAATATTTTTCCATCTAATAAACCAATAGGCCATGTGAGACTATTTTATTCTAGCGTTACCTATTCAAGATGGAGCATACATACTGATCATGCAAAGATTGTCACATAAAAATAGAAGAACGAGTCCCACTGACTTGAAGATATCAACAATTTCTTCTTGAGAAGAGTAGAATAATCCCTCACAACACCACTTGAATTGAAGATGGCACAGAATTTGAAGTCTATAAATAGAGAAGGAAAAGATTTGGAATGGATTACAGAAGAAAGAGAAACTAGAGTTTCAGCTATGACTCTAAAAGATACAAGAGAACTGTATAATGGGAAACAGAGTAAATTCACTAACAAAAAAAAACAAGAAAAGAAGATTTGAGAAGAAAAAGCAAAGAGTAAATTCTGATTAAATCTACTCGGAAGAAAAAAAATGTTGAAATACAGGAAGAAACAAAACAAACTGGTCAATGAATGAAGTAGCAAAAAGGAATAAATAGTGCTGAGAGGTGGAGGAGAGGAGGAAGAAAAAGAGAATGAAACTATAAAACGTGGATGGGGAGTTCAAGATCCATTGGACCAAGCCCATGAGCTCTCTCTCAAAGGAGGAACAAAGAAGAATGCCATGAGAAGAACAAAAAGTAAAACATAGAACTATAAATGCTATTCATATATAAGCCACCAACATATTAAGTAATAGGGAACTATAAATGTGCTTGTTGAAAGACAGAAATAACTAAAAAAATTATTAATGATGAACTACAAACATCATAATGGCAAGTAGTTATGAACAACTTTTCTATTAAAGAAAACTAAGATTGATTTGTTAACTAGTCAAAGCTAATGTAACTATACCTTCTCGTTCTGAATCTTTGTTTCAGCCACCAAAAAGTTTGAAAATGTTGCATTGTAGTGATCGAAAGGAAAACCAAATTTTTCAGCTAATTCACGAACCATATCAGAAAATATGCCAAAATTTTCAGAATCCAGCAAAGGCACTGTCAAATATCTGCCCTCGTAGAATGAGCAAAGTTCTTCTAAAAAGTCTAAGACTTCCACCTTGTAGCTAAAACAACAAAAGTGTCTGTCAGAATTAGAAAAACATGCCACTATGCAATTGCACATCTCAATGTATTCAAGGGAAACGACATGAAATTGAGGATATGGGATGCACCTATACAAGGATATAGTTGTGTCAAAAATTTTCATAAAAAGAGAAGCAGGCGAAGAAGTAGCATCAACACCATAGAGCAATATGCCAACCCGTGCCCTTTTAGAACCTTCCATCTGTAAGAATGAAGTGTTGAATAAACAAGTTTATAATTACATATTTACATCTGGGGCTGCAAATCATAGTAAATAAGAGGAGTCATGACCAAGTATTTTATCCCTTCATGCAGCAATTCCATCCCAGTTCTCGATGTAATGCTAACAGCAAGAAGATGTGTCACTGGCTTCAAATCATCCATAGCTGCAAATTAAATCAGATAATACTTGTTAACTAGTGGATAGAAGCTAAAAAAACACAATATCCAATGAAAGCATACATCCACGGGAGTGCAAGTAGTTCATGTCTTCAAGCATTCCTTTCGTCCCAGCATATGATGAGAATAGTGAAGTAAACCTTTTCTGACCCTTAGCTTCATCTAGTATCTAGATTTCACAGTTACAACTTGAAACCAAGTATTTGGGGAAGGTAAAAAAAAACAAAACATATTTTTTAAAAAAATACAATACCTGTAGATTATAGCGTTGATAAGCATTCTCAGAGAGAAATTTCTCTAGGACATCTGTTTTTGAGTTAATATGCCCATAATAAACTTGTTCTTGAATTCTGGGGAGTTCTTCATTCATAGCATTAATAGAAGCTTCCTACAACATGAACATAAAGATGAAGAAAATTTCAGAAAAAACATGAGAATCAATTTCATATAGCAAAAAATTCCCAATAAGCACCTCCCACCATCGTCCTTCATTCTTCATGCTATTGTTAGTATGTGTTTCCTTTCCAATTACATCTCATCTTATAGCCCTTCTTCCTCTCCTCTTCCCCTTCCCATAGCCTAAACAATTATGATTGGCTCTCATTGCCCCCTTCAGTGACAACCAAAACTGCGATTGGTACTATCAAGCCCTACACATCCTGTTCTGGCACGAGCAACAAAGGAGATTTTGTTTGTGTTGCCTTGTCCTGTGTGCCAATCACATTGTGCAACATAACTTAATATTCCAATCCATGGATAGCCATTTTGATCCAAGATTATGGAAACAAGGTAAACACAACCAGCAGAATCCCTCCCCCTTTCTTCACCTCCTCACTCCTCTCTATCTCCACACCCTCCTCTCCTCTCCTTTACCCACTCAGCAAATAAAAATATTCTAAGTCTTGCTCAAAAGAACAAGGTATTGATTTTCTGACATGCATGTTGTAGTTTGTTAATGTTGAAAATTCAGCATGGCCAATTGCATAGAAATAGCTCAAGTTGTATGCTAAGTAGCTTTTGTTACAAACATCAGCACCAAGCTAATTTAGCCAGAAACTCTTGACAAATAGTGAAATCTTCCGAGCATATTGTCTTACCTCTACAGCATATTAGAATAATTAAACAGTCTAACCAACCAATGTTTATAAACAACATCAACACCAAGCCAATTTAGCCAGAAACTCTTAACAAATAGTGAAATCTTCTGAGCATATTGTCTTACCTCTACAGCATATTAGAATAATTAAACTTAGTCTAACCAACCAATGTTTATAAACAAAAGCCAGTGCAAAGAACTATCCAAATAGAAAATTTTAGCTTAAGCTTTTATTTTTTATAATGATAGAAGCATAAGCCATCCAGAAGATTTTTCACTGAACCAACAAGTGCAATATCATGATCATCGTACCAAGAACTATACACACACTAAGTAAATAGCATCCTAAACATTTAAGTTGTATAACAGTCATAAAGTTCCACCTCAAACTAATGCATATTGAAATAATTGTCATATCATTCAATTCGCTAGAAGATTGTCTGGGTGATATGATGACTAACCTCACTGACTTCGTCATATACAAGGCCATTCATCAATAAGCAACATTCAAGATTAGACAACCCCAATTTGAGAACATAATTAGAGCTCCCTTCAGCCTCATCCTTATAAGTTGACTCTTTTTCAAGCTTTAATAATATATCCTGAGGAGACTTTGTCTTTGATCTGCAGAGACAAGGTGCTATCAAATGCAGCTAACAACCATAAAAGTTAGAGATGATTTCTGTGAGAAAAAACAAAGTGACTGTACATGAGAGTTTCAACAAATGCCCCTTCAACATCATGCACTTCAACAGTTTTTTCACCCAGAACATCCTCATCCTGCCAGAACCTGCCAACCTATTTAAAAGGAAAAGGGGGGAAAATGTCAAATTACTATACAATCATAAAGCACAACTACTCCTGTTGATGAACAAATCAATCTTCCACGTTTATAAATTGGAAATTCCTATTTACAAACATACATCATTAATAGCAGAACAACTTACCACAAAATCAACAGAAGCAAATAAGGCATACAGAATTCAAGATATTAGATGTCTGATTCAAATTATGTATCTACTACTGCAAAATTTTATGTTGATGATTTTATCAATTAAAAAACCAAGAGCTTCAAAATGCATATAAGCAATGCTTCACATATGAGAGGATAGTTCATCATGAAGCGTCGTGCCAAGATGGTCCAATTTGAAACATCAGAACATTTTCTTCCCGTGATACAAGATTATCACAATTATCAGAAGCTGATTCCTTGTTTTGGAATACTCATCGTAAGTGTTGAAACTAAGAGATTATTAACCCATTGGTTTCACATGGAAAAGTGAAAAGGTCCATATAAATATGTAAATGATCTATTTTTTGAGATAAGTAACTAGCCAATCGATTTCAAAATGGTAATAGAACCATAGCATGGTTTGGACCCCCTCCCATTGTCTTTTGCAAAGGTACTTTTGCAGCCTTTTATCACCAAAATAGTGTACCTTTATCTCTTTTTCACGCAGTCCATTTCTTAAGAGCTTTCAGAGACACAAAGTGCTGAAAAGTTATGATTAATTGACAAGGAAGTATTACAATCTAATGGTAATTGGGTGTTGGTTCCCCTCCAGAAAAGGCTACTGTTGATTGCAGATTGATGCTCTCTTTTGAGTGTTCCACAGATGGTATCGTTGATTAGCTTAAGGTTTGCCTAGTAGCAAATGAGGAGACTCAGTTTTATGGTATTGGTTACCTTAAAGCTTTTTCTCTAATGCCCAATGTTATCATCAATAATGATGAGTCCATAGAAATTGTAGAATTAAAGACTTATCTCCATCAATACTTCCAAAATATAAAAATTGGTTATCTTAAGTCCTTCCTTGGCATAGAGGTTGCTCGCTTAGAAGAAAGTTTATATATATATCATGTTGGCAAAACAATGCTTCCACGGAGTTGGGGTTAACTTGTTTTGATGCAATGATAATATAATTTAAGTGTTTCTTGTGTTTATGATACACACATCAAGTGTTCATGGATTCTAATAGTGCACATGAAGCTCGTGGAGTTTGTTGGCTCAATGGGATTGAGTTGTGGACTAAGCAATCATGGAGATTGCATGACTAAGAGCTTAGAGTTCTATGTCGAATAGAGATTTGGAAGAGCTCAGATAACTTAATGACATGGAACATGATTAAGTGGTAGTGCAAGCTCAGGCAGCTCAATGTGCTTAATGGCTCGATTGCTTGAATTGAATGGTGATGAAGCTCTGGAGAAACTAGAACTCAAGGGCATGGAGTGTGGATTGAGGTGCAATCATGGAGATCATTGCCTCGAAGTTGCCTTTCATCAAGTTGATGCACTAGATTTTGAGGAGGAGCTAGGTGGACTAAAGAGTTGAGGCTCGGATTGAGCGTTGCTCTAATTAAGGTTGTCGCACTAGACTGGGAGGAGATTAGTGACTCGAGGAGTTAAAGAACTCATGGCATGAGCATGGTATTAAATTTCGACCCGTTTCGGGGGAAACACCCGATTTGTTTCGTTCCGACGAGGAACCGGCACGGGCGAGATTCCGGTAAGCAGTAGCAAGGCAGCGGCGGAAAGCAAATGCTGGAATGATTGCGATCGCGTTCCCGCTATGCGATCGCGCTCGCATTCCCGGAACGCGATCGAGCGCCGGGAAAGCGCACTCGATCGCGAGCGTTCGCGATCGAGCGCCGGGAAAGCGCGCTAGCACTCTAGGAGCACGATTGCTCACAGAAACAAGCGATCACGTTCCGATCACTGCGAAAATGCACGAATAATAAAAATTTGGAATTAAACTAATAATAAACATTTTAAATAATTAAATATTAATATTTAAAAGATAAAAAAATATTAAAATAATATCGAAACGGACGATACGGTACCGAAACCGTATCATTCCGGTCGCAGACCGAAACTTCGATACGAGTCGAAATTTTAAACCTTGGGCATGAGTCATAAGAGATTGCAAAGTAAATCTAATCTTATAGTTTTTGTTTTTGGGCATGTATCATATTATATAACGTTGTGATTGCCTATATAGTGGTTGAGCTACCAAGAGCTAAATGGCTATGAAGCTTTTAACTATGAGCTAACCTAGGAACTAATACTATGGATCTTCCTATTGACTATATTATAATAGTGTAAGTTTAGTAAACGGCAAGAGGAGCCATAGCTAATCAAGGAATACTAGTCTAACTCACAGCCATTCAATGTGATTCCTAGAAAGTCCATGTTATAACCATTGGATGGTAGTTTTGAGAACTCTATGTTAGTTACATGGTGCTCCAAGAAAGCTAGCTGATTTTGCTATTGAGGTCATCTTCAGGTCGAGGGGAACTCTAATATAGATTGAGTAGGTTCTCTTACAAATGTAAGATCAACGTCTAGCTCTCACATTCTTATGAATGTAACCTTATTCCTGAAAGAGTAAGAAGCAAAGTGGCAGCGAGAAGCCAGAATACAAATACATGGCCTTAGTAGCATGTGATCTCATTTAGGTTAAGAGTCTATAACTGAACTAGAATATGCCCCTTCATCATTGTGACGATCAAGTTGTAATGTGTATACCTCAAATCCCATGTTGCAAGAGAGGATAAAGCATATAAAGATTGGTTTTCACTTTATGGACAATAAAGTTCAAACCAAAGAGATCACCACTTTGATAGTTCTATCGATCAGTTAGGAGACTTGCTGTCCAAATTATTAAGAGAGTCTAGAATATATTTACAACAAGGTAGTGTTGACAATATATTCAGACTAATTTGAGGGAGTGTTATAGGCAAAAAAAAAAAAAGTGTAAATATGTGAAGTATAAAAGACCCATTTGTAATATTCACCTTTCATCATAATACATATACAAAGATAGAAGAAGCTACCTAGGGCAACTATGAGGAACATTCACTCCCCCCAACCCAACCCCACTCCCCTCCTATCCTCCCCTTGAACCCCAGCTGTAAGTTAACAATCTGCAAAAATGTCAAAGAAGAACAAAGCTCCAAATATATAAGATTTTATCATCCTAATTCAAGCAACTTAAGATATGGCATTATAAATATAAAATTTGATTTCAATGGTTAATCATTTCAACCATGATATGAATAATATTTGGGATATGAACAAGGGCTCCACCTAATGAAAAACTCCTACAAATAAGTATGTTTACCATGCTCTTAATTTTGCTAAGTTTCAAACCAATTCGTTTTGATTTAGACTTCAAAACTCATGGATCGTTACTGTTGGTGAACCAAGCCTAATGAAAAAAAAACAGAGAAATTGTGCCAACTGCTGATTTCTAAATTTGTCGCTGGACAATCAGTCAATTGAGGCTCAGACTAATACTGTGAACAGTGATTCAGATGGTTCCTATCATATTTGGCTAAGAACCTAGTCTGGTTAATAACAATACATGAAGAGACTGAGACCATGTGTCGATATTCCTGAAGGATGGTGTTTATTGTAAAATCTGTAAACAGATTTAAAGCTAAATTATAACTTTAAGCCTAGCAAAAAAGCAACAAGTCATTTATAATTTTAAAAGATTATTTTTCTAGCATAAACTCATGGCAGATCAATGAACCAGAATGCCATCGTAATGGTTAACAATAAAGGACAAATGGCATACGCTGCTCAAAAACTGAAAAGCCAACTGAGTGTCATAGTTCTCCTTAATGTGCAGGAAGAGGCGTACAATCTGTAAAAAATTGAAGAGTCAGAAATAAAGGTAAGTGCAAAAAAAGGAAAAGTGGAATGTCATACAAGTATAAGAAAGAAAAAAAAAATTAAAAGAAAGAGAGATATTTGAACACAACCTTGTGTGCATACAGGCCTTTCACCTTTATACTGAAAATTTCTGCATTTTGTCTAGATTTCTCTACACTATTTGTATCTTTATTAGCTAATTTCATTTTTTTACTCCCTTTAATCTAACTTTTAATTGGACTATAGTTTGGCGATAAGTACTAATCTGAACTTTCTTGTATCTTCTACAAATTATTATAAAACATGCTATTTGACAAAAATATTCAAATCGTGGTGTTAAACATATAAAATATTAATTACTTTCAATAATCAAAATTATAAAAAAAAACTAAATATTTGAAAAAAAAAAAGAAAATTATAAATATTTTTTTAACAAAATTGTTGAATCAATATGAATTTTGAATTCAAAAGTTTATGAGTGATTAGTTCAAAAAGGTAGACCTTTAGTTTTGAAAATACAAAAAGTTAGGACTTACTAAATAAAAGTGGAAAAAATAACATGATCCCTCTTTCTATCATTTGATAAGAGTGGGAGATTTTAAATGGCACATTGAAAAAATGGGCTTTCAAGAAACTGACAGTCAATTTAATACATAAAAGGTGTCTATTTAAAATATACTTAATATACTTGTTACCTGAATTTTCTACAATTGTAAAAATGGTGCTCATCTTTACATGGTCAATATAAGGAGCTTCAAATGCATATAAAACTCTAGAATAGCTTACAAGAATATACATTCCAAAATGGTCTATTCCAAAAACTGTATGATAGCTTCAAATATTTTATAAGAGCTTCAAATGCATATTCTCAAGAATAGAGCATAAACCACCCATACAATTCCAAACCATATAGAATTCTGTCATCATCTAAAGGCATTTGCAGAATAACTTTTTTTGATAAATTGCTTACAAGAAGAAAATTGAACTCCAATTTCATCACCTTTTGGTCAAACAAGGGATGCTAATTACTTGTTAAGGCCAAAATATTCACAGGGTAAAAAAAAAGCAATCATAATTCCCATGTTCAATAAATCCTCTGGCGAAAACTCAATTCACAAATATATGGGCCAAATTGAGCACAGAAGTGAGTATGAAACACATGCTTGTTAGATCTAATAGTGCAATAATCATTCATCATCATTATGTCAGTTATGACATTTGTCAGCAGTTGATAAATGGATTTTTGATGTCTGCCGCAAGTACCAAATGCAATCCAAAAGATATTGCACAATGTACATGAAAGTAGGCCTTACCAAACTGGAAACATCTTCTGCCCTCTTGTCATTGTGCAGAGATGTAAGAAGATGGTCATCATTTTTGTTTATAGCCTTGACAAGTTTCGAGGAAAACAGGATAATGCCAAATCTCATTGGAATGCTGCTTTGATACAAAGATAGAACCATGTCGATGATCTGAAAGTTTTCAAAAAAAATAAAACATCAAATTAGGAATCTTAGGACTTCAAATATTTAAATTGTATAAAATGCAAACAGAAGAAGATACAAGTTTCGATGTGTTTAATTAAGTGGAATGTATTTACATGCCTCAGCACCACAGCTAGTAGCAGGATCCAATACATATACAGCATGGAACAAATTTTTTCGAATGTAACGAAGCTGACCAGGGAAGACTGGCATCAATATCTACAGAATCAGAAACAAACAATTTCAAGAACATAATCATCAAGAAATAACGAAGGGATAAAAAAATATTATATTTTAGCTTTGTTCATATGGAATAAAAAAAGAGAAGCACCTCATTAATGTTGCTTCGCCAACGTTTGTACATGGCATCCTCTTCTAGATTATTCAGGTAGTGCACATATCCAGATCGGAAGTCAACACGAAATAGATTCGATTCAGAAGGTGGTGTTGCTGACAATAATTTCTGAATTGCACTTGAAGGAAGCTGAAGAAAATTTAAAAGAAAAATGTTCTGATCAGTTCTGATGGGAAGAAATGAAAAACACATTGCATCATAAGCAAAAGTTAAAATTCATGTGAACATTTTGAACGTCTTCTCTGTATCAGAGGATGCCTTTAACTGAGTTCTTTAGGGCACTTAAAGCGGTTACAGTGATGATAAGCTCACATAATGGATAGACTTTAGAGATCCTCGTGCTTTATTGATGGTTTTCCAAACACATTATGGATAGTGAACTACTTGAAACCTCCGATACTAGAATGCATCTCTCTCCTCTGTACCCATATTGGATACCAGATCGCATGCATCGACACATTCAGCATTGTCATCCAAAATTCCCATTGATCGTCTTTAAAAATTTTAGGCATGTTGGACACTTGACTCCATAATCAAGAAGTTTTAACATTAGCTCATTAATGAATCCTTTTGCAGGCCTCAATGCACTTGTGGACCTGGGCTATGCCTATTCCTTGATAAGATCAGTGAGGAGATTAGTTCAGGAAGTTGCACCCTATGTAGACCATAATGGAGTGCAAAACTTCTGATCTCATGGGCAGTGATCGACCACTCTATAACCTGTACACTTTAGTTTGCTTCATCAGAATTATATCCCTGCCAACACAATGCCCCAACATCTCACACTTCTCTAGTTCTCTTGCTGCACATATAGGTTCTTCCAAAGAATTGAAGATGGTTCTCAAGTACCAGATGTGCTCCTTCAAAGTTTGGTAGTAGTTTACTATGTTATGAAGGTTCACCACGAGATACTTTCAGAAGTTCATGGGAGTTGGAACCATAGTTTCAAATTTCGTTCCGTGATGGTCAACACATGCGAAATTTGTCATCCTGCCAACCAGCTGGCACGCAAGAAGAATTGATATTCTTGTACATAAGTGGACGAGCAGAACAGATGTGAGAGGTGATCCATGTGCTATACAAGAGTCTTCTGCAAGCAGCAAGCCTTCTTTTCAATGCTTTGCGGCTCCTTCCCCTTCCTCATCAGTGCCACCGGCACCACCATGTCAGCACACAAGCATAGTACTGATACAATTTCCTTCTGATCGGGGACCAAAACTCACAAAATGAAATTTCAAACCTTAATTGAAATAACTAAGTAGACTAGGCACAGAATATGAATACTGCATTTGTGAGTCTAGACAACCACCAAAAACAGAAGGCATACAGCAAGTCACATAATTGATCTTCCTTCCACACTCTCACTTGTCATAGCCAGAAGTTAGATATAGTTTGGTAAGTACTTTGCCTTATTCAACTAAACTACAGGGTGCAAGCTCTGCCATTTTTTGTTGGAGCAACAAGGCCAGAAGGGAACTTATGAGAACTTAATCATCCCTCTGCTGAGGAACTCATATATCTAGTTCAGAAGATCTAGAAACTCAAGCAGGAACATTACATAAGGAGGTTTGGCACCAGTCATTGGCTCAATTTTTATCGTGCAACAGTTCGCACTGTATATTATAGGTAAGGCACAACACATGACTTAACCATGCCAAAAGGATTGTTCCAACTTGCATAAGACTAAGAATGGATTCGAGCCCCACCCTCCAAGAGAATTGGGTTTTGTGCACTCTCAACACTAATAAATGATAACTTGATTTAGCCAAAGAGAGTAGAACATATAATGATTAGGACGAGCTCAATGATAAATAAACCTTCACAAAAAAATTAACTTTCTTGTTTGCAAAAAAAATATATATATAGGAACACTAGAACTATTTTTTATAGACATATATTCATGGATAAATTAATTTAAATAATTTCTTAATAAAAACTGTGTATACATTGCATAGTTGTCTATATATAGCATATGCAATATGCAGGGATCTGACTGCATATTTTAAGCTTGTGGTTTGTTAAAACCTTATAGATGACAGAGAGACATTGAATAAAAGAAATTGATGGAATGGTAGATATCCCCTTTTCCTTCAAAGATAAATTGTTACTACAGTTAAGAGATAATAATAATAAGGCAGTCAAATAAAATATGAAAATGAAACAGGATAAGAGATATAAAGAATATTAACAAGGCAAAAACCAATATTGAGTATAATACACAATAATATAAGACTATTATCTATGAGAAGTGTTGCATGATTCTGTTTATCATAAATCACCTTTAGTTTAGAGAACTGATCGGCAAATGATAATTCTTGTTGAACAAGATCAATTAACCTGAAACCAAGTGGTGAGCATCCATTAGATTCAGATTTAATATTATGGAAAGATCCAAAACAAGAAATGGTAATATTAGAAAAACAAATTCACGAAAATCTTAGAAAGTGTTTGGTTTGTGGAAAATGTCGCATTTTCCATTTTCATTTTTCGAGAAAATGAAAAAATGCATTTGGTTGACGTTTTCCACCATTATTTTCTAGAAAATGAGAGGGCATTTTCTGGAAAACTAGAAAATGCAGAAAAGTCATTTTCTGGAAAAAGGGAAAAAACGGAAAATGGGAAAAGGAAAACTAAACCAAACACAACCTTATGTTCTCCTTGGCACAACACTTGAAATGCCAGTCCATTAACGAACTTGGGCTTTGTCAGATTCCTATAGATCATGTTCCATACCATACCAAGAATAAATATGAAAAACACTTTAAATTACTTCTATTGATGTATCAAATGCATCTTTGCAACTAAAATAGCTTGTTGATGTTGATGTTGTGTCAAGCATACCATCCCAAACTACCTATAATGTGTGGAGTATCAATACAGTATAGTATGAGAAAATTTAGTTAAACTAACAATCTAATTGCTATAGTCTTATTTTTGTAACTAAATAAACTAAGTGAAAGGAATTAACAAATAGAACATGAAAATCCCTCAAGGTGTGTTGAAGCACATCATGTGTCAGCACAACAGGGTGCCAAGATTATACAATTCCAACCAAGGACTAAAACATTGGCCTAATATTTCAAACTGTGACCCTAAGTATGTAATAGTTGTCTTGTGACCCTAAGGGTACGTTTGGTTCAAGTTATAATATATAACTTTGGTAATGTGATTACCTAGGTAATCACATTACCAAAGTTATGAGGAATAAAACATTACCAAATATTGTTTGGTTCAATATGAAGTAATGCAACCAAAACTTTTTTGTTTGGAGGTTTTAAAGTATCACATAATTTAACATTTTATTATATTATCCATTCGATGGTTTGGCGACCAACCGACCATCGAACCGCACCGCCCGATGCTAGTCGTCGATCGTCGGCCACCGGTCGATCGGACCATCGATCGTCGGTCGGCCGGCCCAGTCGGCCATTGATCGATCGTCGTCGACGGCCACCGCCGACCTTGCGGCCGTGATGATAGGCGATCGCGGCGATGGTCAACCCGGCCGACGGCCGCAATCGGCGGCGGTAGCGGCGGCGAAGGCGGTCGGCGATGATGGCAGTGCCGGCGATGGTCGGCGGTGGTGGTCGACCAATGGCCGACCGTGATCAACCACCTCAGATTGTTATTTGATAAATTGATAAGGATAGTTTTTTCCTAAATGGTAAAAATCAGAGGGTATTTTTGGAAAAAAAATCATAACCAAGGGAATCAAGAAAAATTAAGCTTCTTGGAGGTTTTTCAATTCCCCTATACATAACCCTTTTGTTGATGTAATATGATGTATCGGGCATCCATCATGACTTAGTAATCGTTCAAATCCTAAACCAAATTGATAACCTTGGATGGATAACCAAAATTATGGAGAATAACCCCGAACCAAACGCACCCTAAGTATGTAGTAGTTGTCTTCCCTTCTGCTTATGTTCATCCTTCCTCCACCTCCAATTTGTTAGGGCAATCTCTTGCCATGATAAGGTTTTGATGTGTGTGGCAAAGGGTTTAAGTTAGGGTGTTAGTGTGATTTGATATGTGCGTTGGAGTCTTGCAGGGCTTAGTAATTCGCACATGGAGTCGTGGCGAGTTTCACAACTCATGACTCGGTCCTTGAGTCGGTGAAGGATGACTTTGCGGAAGCCGTGCACTTGGAGCATCCGAGGGACCGTCGGACGAGGAGCTTGGAGTGAAGCCGGAGGAAGTAGACTTCGAGGCAAGAGACGCGAAGGAGCATTGCAGAGTCGTGCGCCTGATGCTGCCCGAAGGGCGTGGCGAAGCGAAGATAACCGAGCGAGGACTCAGGAGATGAGTGGCGAATGTAACCCGGGAAGGGGTAGTAGCTCTTAGGTGAAACTTGGTCATTTGGCTAAGTGTCGGATGGGATTTCCAAACACCGGTCGGTTAGCTACCGTAATTTAGGCGATCAAGCCCCGCTCTAGTCGAACTTAGTTATTGATGTATTAGCCCGAGTGTTTTGAGGCCCGGCGGTCATTTGCCGTATGTAAAGCGATCGCTGCCGAGACCGGTGATCGGCTAGCGGCGAAATAGCGATCGGTAGTCGAAAGGGTTTACCCGCGGAACCGCTCGTAGCCGGTATTTAGGCGGTCGACTACGGAGGCATCAGTCAACTGATGGGTTCCATCAGTCGACTACCAAGTATTCCGTTGGACTACAACGGTCGGGATCCGACGTGTTCGGAGGCCGTTGTAGTGGCGGCAGTCGACTGCCAAGGGCAGCAGTCGACTGGTGGCGGCCAACGGGAAGAAAAGCTTCCTCTCTATAAAAAGAGAGGGTGTGGAGCTTTGGGAGGCTAATGTTCATGCTCTAAGTGATCTTCCAAGTGTCCCACAAGCTTTAAACTCTTCTTACTTGCTTTTACTCCATTCTTATTGTAAGAAGAGTGATCTTGATTGTAAAGGTTACCTCCACCTAGCTTGGTGCAAAAGAGAGACCATTAGTGAATTGGTTTTGGCGGAGTGATTCACCGAGGACGAATCGGGGACCGTGGATTAGCGGCGTAGCCGTAAACCACGTTAAATCTTGTGTTAGCGTTTATATTTGTCATTTCTATTTGCTTGTCTTAGTTTATTGTTTCCGCTTGCGCTAATCTCTTGTGTAGACGAGCAAAATCCACCATCCAAGTAAAGAGGGCTATTCACCCCCCTCTAGCCGGCCACCGCACTTCAATCGATCCCCAACACAATTTACCATCAGCACTAAGTTTCTGCACTTCAAGAAGTATCAAAACTGTAACACTCCAGTCAAATGCCTACTAGAAATTCAATCCTTGGTGTTTGATCTAGCCATAGGAGGAACCATGCAACTTACATGGTGGGAGGCCAAACTCCGCAGTTGGATTTAGAAGGATCCAAAAGGCTACTGATTTTTATAGTGTCACAGGTGTCAAAGTCCAAAGAGCAGGAGAAGAGATGGGTCACAACTCACAAGGAAACCCTCAAAGCATTTTCATGAAAAAGAGAAGTCTAACTGTATCGGCAAAGTGAGGAGATTGGCTCAGGCAGGTCTCTTCTAGCTGGAAGAGTTGTAGAGAAGAGACAAATGGCATGGATCACCTGCATGATAGGCGTGAAGGGTTTCTCCAAACCTGTTTACAGATAAAGAAATCGGTGAGTAAGGTGTTTTGTTGTAACTTTTGTTTCTTGTTGCTGCGAGGCCACTGTGAGGGGCAGGCAAGTTGAGGGCTCACATGGGGTAGTGGGGAAGAAAACCAAGAGACAAACAAAAGTGATAATAGACTGTTTAAGGCCAAATGAAAAGTGACTTTGTTCGACTTACAGTGTATTCGACGAACATTTAAGAACAGGTGGTTACAGAACATTAAGACCATCTAGCAAAAGAGTGAAATCTAATACATAAAATTCTACCTACTTATTTCCATGATTATACCTAATAACATTTGATGTGAATAATTATTTGACAGCTAAGTAGAAGCAAATTGGATGATTACAATATTTGAAGTGCATAACTGGATTTTCTCAATAAAACTTGAATTTCGTTGTGCTTAAGAAAAGAATCTATATAACTTAACAACCCTTGATTTATCGTACTATACCAATTATTATACTACTCAAATACAATTATTGATAAATACAAATAAAAAACCTGTTCATTGATTCATGAATAAAAAATATATATAACTATTCAATATCAAAAAATGCATGGTTGTCAAAATTGATATGGGTGGAATAAATGATCAAAAAATAAATTGGTCATATTGGAATGGCAGGATCGACGAAATCAGAATTGTTAAGAAAAATCAAGATCTGGTGACATAACACAAGGTCTTCCAAAAGTGGAACAAATCTTAGAAGTACGTTCGATTGATTCAATATCAATGAATCTTGAAAGGAGAGTTGAAGGTTGGAACAAAGGTATACCCAAAATTTTTGGAATCCCTTGGGGATTCTTGATTTTAAAAACAAGTTTTATATAAGATAACAAGTTTGTGTTGAATTGTACTACCATATATATTTTGTTTCATCAAAATATCATACGGTTAACAATAGACATTATAAATAATAATTAATAGAAGCAATAAAGATTAGTGATAAAAATTATTAAATAACATTATATATATTATTAAATACTATTTGATGATGTTAAATTATTATTTCATATTTCATATTATAGATAGTTGTTGGGACCTAAATCAATCCGAATGAAGATTTATAAAATTTATCCAAACCAATAATATTTCCTTCAATCAACTTTGAGAGATAGATGACATGTTTGGTCTATCTAGCTTTTATTTGCAAGTATTAATAAGATTAAATGATATCGTGACAATCTGAACAGTGTCAAGGTTGAGAAAATTAAGTTAGAAATCAAGAGAGCAAAGAAGAATATCTCCCTCTCGTGTGCATTTGCTAGGATTGAAGCTTGGATGAGCAAAGTGTTTGCTAAGTTGAATTGTCCAATTGAACCTAAGTCAACCGAATTTCAGCTATCTCATCAATTTTTGCTCTGTCATTTCCAATCAATTTCTAGTAGAATCTAACTCATTTCATTTCCAAGAATTTCCTAAAATCTTGAGTCCTCATAAACTGTTGAGATGATCTTTGTGAGACAACATACTTCTTGGGTCAGATAGTCATTTGTTGATACCGATATAACTTTGGCAATCACTATGAATATTAGTCAATCTTGACAACAATGAAATGCTGTTTGGCAATGTGTTTCCTTGATAATAAAAAAATCAAAAGTAATAACAATTAAAAAACATAGTAGAAAACTATTACCGATATAGATCAATATCGTCAATATTAATCAAGGCACCATTCAATGCCATTAAAGACTTTCCAGGGGGGACCATTCTCTGGTTTGCTAGTACTTCATCCTTGATTGACTCATTAAGCTACAAATAAAATGCATATTAGCAAGATATAACTCATTTATGTAGAATGCCATGAGCCTATCAAATATATATATAGCAAATGCTTAAAACCTCACCTTCATACGAGATAATGAAGAGACTATACTTGGGAAATTTTGATTGATTTCTTGCATTGATTGCAAGGGGTCAGAAGCATGAATAATCCTTTGTACTGTCTGGTGACCTAAATCTGCAGCAGAGATTGACAGAGGCCAGTTAGAAGTAGGGGCTAAATATCATAGTAGCATACTCCTACAAATAATCACATATTAGTTACAATCCAAATTGCTTGAATGGACTAAAAATAAACCAAATATGTCCATACCCTTAAGTTCCCAAACTTCCAAGGCTTCAGACACAGTTGACGACAATAAATATTCCCTGAAAGCCATAACCTCAGTTGCCAATTCTGGTTTGCGTTCCTTTAAAATGAAGAGGAAAATTTATGGAAACAGGTGTCTCAGCATCTCACCAGATTAAGTATAATTGAAAATTTTAAATATCATTCAAGGCTGCTAAATCTAAAGGACAAACCAGGATTTTATGAAATATAAATCCTCGAATTTCTTGGCTGAGATCCTCAGTCCTAGGATCCTCGAGTATCACACCTGCATAAAGCAAGAAAGTCATTATAGTCAAGGTTCCGCATGATTGCTTTGTAAAGCACAATGAGATTCCTATTACCAAATACTAAACTTCTTTCTCAATATGCACCTTAGTTTGAATTACATTTTTCCTAAATGCACTTTTGACATGTGAATGCAATGCCAAACACATCCCACTGTTACATTGACTCGCTAGGGTTCCTCAAACTATGCTTTTTTATATTCCAAAGGAAATTTATTAGCTAAGTTATCTTTATTGAAAAACTCAAGGGTGACAGAGTGATAAATAATAATGCCAAAAACATCAAGAAAGTAACAAATTATGCTTAGGGGTTCACAGACAAGCCAATTCCTGAATCTTACTACAATTAGGGTATAGCTGAATGGGAAACACACACAATTGGTCTTCCCTTTATGTAGTATTCCCATGACACCGGTCAATAACATCTATTCCTTTTGTTGGCTATAGTTGCAGGTTGTGTTCTATCTGTAACCAGACATTGAGTGTATTTAACCATAGATATACTATCTAGCAAATATCAACTACTCAACAACTTCGGTAGTTTTGCAAGATTGTCCACAATCTTATTAAATAAGCCAGCAGACCATAGGAAAACAGAATCGCTGATCATTAAATCAGCTATTTAAAGCATAGATTCAGATCTCATTGTCTAACAAGTGCACCACACAAAAACAATGGCTGAAATTTGAACTGATTTTTCAGCATATGGCAATATGACTGAAGCAGCATCAACACCTCCATAGCAACCAGACTTAGGATACCCAAACTAGGTATTGAACAATATTACCACCTTATTTCAGGAAAAACAATGACAAGTTTCATCCCCTAAGGCCTGATTACTACGAAGGATAAAAGAAAGAAGAGAAGAAATTGAAGAAATACCATAATCAGGGGAAATAATTTTTCAATAAAAAAAAAAATCTAATTTTCACTCTGGCTAATAAGGATTGGGAAGAAAAAGACGTCAAATAACCTTTTATCCATTGATTTGAAGTTCAGATGGGGAATGTAACTTTGATAGGTCAGCTAATCAGTTGGGGAAAACCCAACCAATCAAGTATCCTATCAAGTATTCCTTTTTGGGAAGTTTTGGAATGATAGAAAAGAGAGAAAAATTGTACAAACATTTCTTTTCTTTCCTCCAATTTTATCTCAAGCAAACAAGAGAAATAAGCAACTCTTCCATTTTAATCCATTTTATATTATCCTTGTTCTCTTTCTGAGTAAAAGAAACCTAAAGTCAAGTAGCTACTGAATGGAACAAGAGCTCTGACAAGTTGGTGAGACGTAAAATAAAAAATAAGTATATCAATCTTCCACAGGAAGCACAATCTATAACCTTTTCTTACAGTACTGTCATCCATTGCTTTGTACTCCATGTTCTTCAAAGCAAGTTCGACTCCATAACCAGCCAAATTTACTGCATCAGATGAACCGACAGCACCACAATAGCTACTGGCTGTTTGGCATCCAGGGAGCAGCACAGGTCTAACAACGAAATTAACTTTTCCCTAAGAGAAAAGGGAACAAGAATAAATAACTAGATAAATAAAAGAGACAAATAACCATGATAGAAAACAGAATTCCATGAATATCTCATGTTCCTAAAAGGAATAACAAAGATGTTACCATAAAGAAGAAAGAAGGAAAAGGGGGTTTATGCAATTCTTACAACCACCACACAAAAAAGGAGCTGTATATACCATGAAATGCTTGACAAGGTGAAAAAGAAAGGAATAACTATGATCTAGCCGAAACAGCAATATTATGTAGGATTAAGCATATTGTTAACCACCATCAACAACAAAACCATGTTATCCCAACTGTTTGTACCAGCTACATAGATCTCATCCTCTATTGAATGGTTTGCAGCCAATTGATCTGGGAAGCACCATGCCAAAATTTCGGTACTGATTGGAACGGTTGGTTACAATGCCACATTGTACTCACATTCAGCACCCTTTGACATGCATCAAAGCGTTTGGTTTCATTGATCTACAAGAACAGTATATTATATACCTTGCTGCACAGCACGTCACTATATTTCAAACTAACATGTCTGTCAAGAATTGACACAGTATGACACTGATTGGCATGGCTAGTACAGGAGAGATTTTCCATATCAAGCAATATTGGGGCTCATTAATTTCTAAGATTATATTTTGCCCGTGCAGCCAAGCACAGACTAGATTGGATAGGTCCAATAAACAACGACTTTTGGTAGTGTCATCTAGAAGGATGATACGTGTAAATATATTTGCTGAGCTTAAAACTGCTTACCTATTGAGACATTATTGTTAAAAAAAAATGCAATAAAAAAATTATTTAGACCTGTCTTGATGCTTCTGCCAGCAAAACATGAAATTCTCTGAAGCATTCTGTTCCAATTGTTCCATATAAAATGGCAACTGCACTGGCACTATTTGAACCCGGATATACATGGTCAAATTCAAAAATTTCAATCTGCTCCATGTACTCCTTGAGTCTGCAAAAGTTTAACCAGAGAGTGAACTGACAAAAAGTGACCAAGTATACACGACAAAGTTGGAGAATAAAAAAGAGAACTATTCCCTACGGATGCATCTTACCCATCGGATGAGTTTTCAAACCAAACAAGAAGTTCAGTGGTGTTAAACAGTAATGCATTCCCAGTGTCCACCCAGCAACAGTGTCCTCCATGGTTTCTTGCGATTGGAGTGCTCAAAAAATAGTTTGCATCAGGAATTTGTTTTTCTCCAGTTATAGAAGCTGAGTTAATTTCATCATATATAGGATAAGAAGATAAGGAATCCTCTGCTAACTGCCGGTAAAGCACTATCCTAGGAGATGCTGATCGAAGAGTGAAAGAGAATTCAAAAATTGATCCCAAAGCTTCACTCAGAAGTGTCCGACTATCATCAAGAATTTTTTGTATGCAGCATCTCGCTGTCAAACAATCTGAACCTTTATCTGGCTCTAACCAAAGATCAGTGAATTCCCAAAATAGGTCCTTGTTTTGTTTAGAGAGCAACTCCCTGTTGAAAAGATATTTAGTTATCAGAAAAAATTCCATAGTATGATTTTGCAGGAGACAAAAATGCAAAGGCAAACAGAAGATCGCAGAAATTTTTTCTTCGTCTATCATTAATTAAATCAACATGCCGAGCCATCATTTCTGAATTGCCTTGTTTCCATGCCTAACTAGCTTCTGATGCCCAAATTTCATCACCTTGGTGAACTCTGCAGAGTACTAAGACCTGTTCACGCATACCTACTGCAACAAGTTTGCTAATTGATCAATCCTAGCTACGGATCACGACAAGTGTCAACAAGGTAATTGGACTGCTAACAATGCGCAGTTCTCGTTACACTATCGAAAAATCTCAAAAGGTTAACAATTATGGTGCTTCGGTTTACCGATAAAATCACACTCATTAAAAAAAAAACATGACGAAGCGGATCGCAATAGTTTTCAACAAATTATTAAATTTCCAAATTTACAAGAGGTTGATTTTGGAGGGGAGACACAAGGAAAATAAGAACATAAACTCAATAGCTCACCCTGCTTCCAATAATAATGGAGTCCCGCTCCACTTCGCTCGGAGTGAGACCTGGACGTTCTTCGGTCGGCGGTTCTCAGCGACAACCAGACTTCCTCCGAGGCTGTGCAATAGCAGCGAGATCATCAACGTTATCAAAACACTCGATCGCAGGCGACGCTCCATCCCCGAACTTTTGGAGGAGTAGCGCTCGAGATTAAAGCCAAAGGACTCAGATCCACGAATCAAACGGCGATGGACGCCATGGAGAATGGCAGGCGATAGAAGCGCGAAAGTGAAGCCAGGATCGTCAGTCTACCTTCTCGTTCCAAGGGGGGGAAGAGAGCGAGATCTGATTGCGGTCGACTTGGAAAAGCAGACTCGGCGGTCGCCGCACTCTGCGAATGCGATTAAGCGAGAGGTTAACTTATGGCCGTGTGTTACACGGAGAAACCAACGGTTGGAGACAAACTAGCGGTTGGATGAAACCCTATGCAATTTTAGCAGGCAGGGACCGATCCACGATAAAACGAATCAATTCGTCATGGGAGACGGACTGACCTACTATTTCAATTAGGACGATAAACGAACTTAAATATTTATGAATAAATTTAATATTCGATAAATCAAATTAATTAATAAATAAATTTGAATAATTTAATAAAATAAATAAATTTAAATACGTATTCGATTTATTAATGTTTATAAATAATATTCGTGAACAATATTTTTTTATCAGACTCATTTAAAAATTAATTATAAATTTATTTATATATATTTATAAATCATGATTAAAATATTAAATAAATCAAATTTAAAAGTATTTTAAATAAATAAACAATTTAAATAAATCAAATTTAAAGGCTTGAGTTGAACTGATTAAAAGCTCAATATCTATTAAACAATTCAAATTTAATTTTAAAAAAAAGTCAAACTTAAATAGATTTTTAATAGGTTGGTTAATTTTAAATTTGACTTAACTTTATTTGGTTATCTTATCAAATAAAATTGAATATTATAATATTTGATTTGTCTTGACTCGTTTACCGTCCTAGTTTCAATGAATTGATAAATCTTCAATTCAATCTAATCCAGGACAGATTGCACATTAAATGAGTCAGGTCACAGAGAAAAAAAAACTTTAAAATTATACTATCATTTTCTTAAAAAAAAATACTATCACTTGTACATCGTCAGAATAATTCCATTTGATTTAAAATTTAAAAAAAAAATAAGAATTCAATTAGACATTGCTTTTTCCTATTAATTGAGTATGATAAATTAAATTAAATTTATTTAATATAATAAATATAAATACAAATTAGAAATGTTTCAGAGAGAATTTTTTCAATTCGTAAATCAATCTAGGTCCATTGTGGATTGATCATCATAATCTGTGTAAATTAATCCATTTAAAATTATTAAATAATAAATTGATAAAATTTCAGTTTGAATTATTGGACAGGACGAATTAATCCAATTGATCTTATATGGCTCTATTGAGAGGCTAATTGATTCTTCCCTGGATTGCGATGGACGAGCTCAACCGCATGATTCTTTTTCTTATTCAAAATATAGAAGTATTATTTAAAATTATTTTTGCCTCCTCAAAAAAATAATTCCCAATGCAAAAAATAATATAAAAAAATAGTATTGAATAGAACAGCAACTAAATGACTTAATCCAACGGATGCAAATAAATGATTGCATCAGAAGTTAGAAACAAAAGATAGAGAAGATTGACCTCAGAGTTAATGCAATGTGCAATAGTGTTCAATTCAATTCTTAAATATCATAATTCGATTTTCAATTATATATATTTATAAAAAAATTAAATAAAATGATAAATTAAAAATACTGTAATGTTGAAATTATTTATAAAAATACTTTCTGATTTATTCTAATAATCGATGGAGCATACTCGATTACTTAATATCCCATTAGATATTTATAAGATAGGAAAAATTAATCTGATGGAAGTCTTAGATAACTAGTATTGATCAAAATATATATATATATATATATATATATATATATATATATAAAAAGATCGGTTGCTATTCCAAATTCTATAGCTTCCACTTTGTATACCCTCTCCAGTTCTCGTCCGATGGTCAATCTGTTCTCTCCCTTTCTCTAACATTTACTCTTTGTTTAAAAATTTTTTGCAAAATCTGGTCTTTGAGATTGTCTAACATGACAATAAAAAGGCTAAAAAAATTTACAATGAGAGCTTTTTTATTTTTTTATTTCCCTACTAATACAAACGATAATTTATTATTTTTACAGACAAAATTGTATATGCCATAATATATCAAGCTCAGTTGCATCCTGATTGTTCTGGAGTGTCATAAAATTATATTGCTGGAGAAACCTTCAGAACTAACGAGCACAATCTTGAAATCTTTTCAAATGACTACCGCAGTTTACCTAAATTTTTTTTTCAACTCCATGAATCATAAACTATAGCATTTAAAATTATGACCACTCGTCGTCAGTCACTGCTCAAATTAAATTTAATTGAAGTCGCGTATACAAAATTAGGGTATTTAGAATTATCCAGATGAAATTTCAACTGTACAATGATTAGAAAAAAAGTATAAATTTATGTCATAAGAGTCCATGATTGCTTTAGGATACGGATTAAACAGTCACCAATAAAAGAAAAGTAAAACAAAACGAACCATACAATTGATTGAGAAATTACAACAAAATTTTTTACAAGAAAATACAAGTAGAATTTGCACTGTAACTGTATTTGGTAATTTAAGAATTTGCATAGGCTCTTGCCTCATGCTGCTTGCAAACAGTTTTAGATGCTCAATTTTGACAAATCTATTTGCATACCAATGTGATTGTCAAAATGATATAATTCTCAAACTGTTGGCATCAGATTAAGACGATACGGTGAAAATGAACCTTGGCGGCCAGACTTTGAAAAAGACCGTAGAAACATTATTAGGGTAGCTTCATTAAACAGGTTCTCCAGACTGACCTTCTGTTTCTGAGGATTCTGAAAACACATTGCACAAAAATGTAAGATTGCCAATATTTATTTAATTATTTCTGAACTACAATCACTTTGCCTAGGGGTTAAAAAGAAGAAACTACATATCACATTGGTTGACAAAGCAGAAATTGTATATTTTTTCGAGAACACAAACATTTGGAAGAGAAATCAAGGGCACTAACACTAGCTATTACCACATGTTTAGTTGAGAAAGGTCTGAGGCTCAATTATTGCACCAACGTATGATATACTGTGTAAGATTTGGAAATTGACTATGCTTGTTAGTTGTTACTAGCATTTAATCCTTTGGATCACTAAATGTTTTATGTACCAGCAGCATGTCAAATTATTGTGAAAAAAAATGTACTAAATTTTCTGCAATTGAAGGAGGAGTTGCATGTTTGTTGAGATGTTTAAACAGTTGACAACGATTGATCAGTGCCTATGATTTTTTGGGTCTAATTTTATCGCAATACTAGTTACACTTGAAATACCTACTAGTCTACTACCTCTAGGTCATACAATACAAAGAAAATATTATGCCAGGAGCATTATAAGACTATTCTTTCTGAGAAAATATAAGTAACATTTCTTTTTAAAAAATTCATTTCCAGAAAGAAGAGAAATACCAAAAAGTGACTTGATACTTGGCTTCTTAGATTTGCTCTTCTTCTTTAACTCAGCTGAAAAAGACACAAGCTGATCAGTAAGTACAATACCGTCTCTTCTGAGAATTCAAAGGAGATACTCTATATATTTCGAAAAGGAATATATCTGAAAGAAGTAAATAGAATATGAATAATTTCATAAATATCATAATTAATAAATGAAAACAACAATGTGTTGAATAGAAAACCACAAAGTGGAATACAAATATTATAAAAATTCTATCAGAGGAGGGTAGAGCATATTGAAGTAGTGTTGCAATACAGAACTTCGGTCTTCCAAAGTGACTCACTCCTGAAATCAAGATATTAATAATGCTCATTGGCTCTTTTGACAACCCGTTTGCCAATCACTATTGACAACTTGTTTTCCAATCAATACCAAACATTGAAATAAAAAACATCTAATGCTCCACTCAAGTCATTGATCGTGTGAACTGCATTAATATACTCATGGGTACTCAAAAAAATTGTTGTTATCCCAGTAAGTGAGGAAGCAACATAAATGCCCCCGCGGGAAGGGCCTAGTGACTAGCGCATGCGATGTTGTATCATAGGACAACGGGTCAAATCCGTCGTAAATGTCAGGGTGCCGTCCCTCCATGCGCTAGTTACTAGTCTCAAGGACCAAAGGTCTACCGTGATTTACCTCCCTTACGATGGTCCGGGAGCGGACTGGTAGGGGCCGCTAGGTTGACAGATTCCAACCTTTTGTATCACAGGAAGCAACATGAAAGACACCTTTTTTTGCATTTATAAAAAAGTATTGCTTTTGAAATTTCACTAGGGTCCATTGTATCTCATCAGGTCCCCTGATATTTTGTAAAATAATTATGGAAGCACTGTGTCTAGATCTAGGTTTGATAGCCAATCAAAGTAATGCCTGAATTTATTCATATTTAGTAGAACTCATAGGTATTGTGGATCTTGATATAGAGCCAAGAGATGATTAAGTGGCTCTAGCTTATTTTTTCGCTTATGTAGAAGGTGGTCTTCCAAACTTTTCCCAAGAGATCCAAATGATAATAGGTGCAAATGTAGTGAACAAATGGTGGATATGAATTCCGTGATCCACTAACAACATCCTCCACCTCTAAATTCTCATCTCGAGCTACCACTTCAGATGGATACTGACAGACAACAATTGCAAGTGCCAGGGTAGCCAAGTACTAGTTGGAGCACTGGTTCTTGATATTGGTTCCAATATCGCTATTAAGTTCAGGGTTGTTGTTAGAGAAGGATGCTATGATAGATGAAAAGGTGACAAGAAGAGTGAACAATAGTAGATTTTGGATCACCATAACCCTAGTCCATAATCAATTTGCAGATTAAGACTTACAATCATTTCACATGAGAGAGGGCAAGTAGGATGAGTAAGTGTTGCTGTGGTATAGAAAGGAGAGAAAAGACATTGTAGAAAAAGGGAGGGGGAGAAGGATTATAGCAAGGTGCAAGGAAGGGAAAAGAAGAGTTACTATTATTGAAGAATAAATTGAATATCCAATTAATGTGCATATCAAATAGTCATACCACTTACCTGATTATAGGCTTTAGAGTAACTGTTTTATTTAAAACTAACGCATCAAATAGATGATGCCTAAACTTGGTTATCCTTTCAACTTCTTCTAACATTTGTCTATAAGGACAAAATACAACATCGAAAACAGCTGTTTACTCCTTCTATCTTATTCTTATCTCTAGACTTCCAAAGTTATTCAAAAAAAAGCAGGTCCAGTTTAAACTTGGAAGTTGGAACATTGTGATCACAGGATTTTGTAAGGTGACTTCATGTAAAAAAGGTGACTCATTCAAAAAACTAACTTGATCCAATGGTGAATGAATAAACCATGAGTCCCAACTATTTGTGTTGGGTACACTAATATTATTCCTTGATTGGACTCTAGGTATATATCTATCAACTGAACCTATGTAAGACTGTCACTACATTTTCTGACTTTTGAATTACATGGTACAGTTATAACAAATCTCTATTGTCTGCAATGTCCCATGGACCAAGGTTTTAAATGCCGAGCCGTACCGAGGTTTCGGTCAGTGACCGGAACGATACGGTTTCGGTATCGTATCGTGCGTGCCGATACTGTTTCGATAATATAAATTAATTAATAATTTATTTAATTAAATTTATGGTTTAATTAATTTATATTATATATAAAATTTTAATTAATAATATTATAATATAGAAATTATAATTTAGTTAATTATATAAATTTAATTTTTAATTAAATTGGGATAGTAGTGCGATCGCGATCTCGCGGGATCGCGATCGCAATCCCGCGATCGCGCAGGGATCGCGATCGCGATCGCGCAGGGATCGCGATCGCGATCGCACGGGGATCGCGATCCCGCGATCGCGCAGGGAACGCGATCGCAATCCTGCGATCGCGCGGGGAATGCGATCGCGATCCCGTGATCGAGCGCCAGTCACTGCCGTTGCTCGCAAAATTTCGTCCGGTGTTTCGTTTCGATCGCGCGTCGGAACGAAATATTTCGTCCGTTTCGAGCGAAACGAAACGAAATTTTAAACCTTGCCATGGACAACCATAAATAGATCTACTGTCTTTAATCTGTTGTTAAAAAAAAACACTTTTATGTAAAAAAAAATGTAAATCTAGAAATAAAACATTACCTATTCCAGGCACTTCGTGATCATGAACTATTTCAAAGTTCTTATACGTGTATCCCATGAAATTCAGATCCTTGGACGAAAGCATCTGCAGAGGTTCAAACATGAAACCATTAAAAGAATACTGATATTATAAAAAAGAAACATACATCAGAGTACTGTAATAAAAATAATTTAAGTTTTAATGCACTGCATAAGATATTCATATTTTGATCATGCTATAAATTGTTGTTCATAATCTGACAACAAACTTTGTCGATTAAAGGGGCATTATGCTGTTACTTAGACTTAAAGCTACAATAAGAACATGCTAAGGTTTGTATAATGTAGAGCAACAATTACATTCTGATGCTAGTGCAATTCTGAAACTGGCATATATCTTCATATGATTCATAGTTACACTCTTAGCCTATCTTGGCTAACAATTTAGCATAAAATCACAAAATATGTAACAGTTAAACATTCTTCCAGAATAATTTTGCCATGACCATGGAATTGTGAAAAACACAAACTATATTAAATTAATACTTGATAATTTGTGATATGAACAATTGCAGACTTTGTATTAGAATGCTTCACGTTCATCCAAATTTTTTGCCTCGAGTTTCATTCACGTATTGCTCTTGCTATAACATTCAAGGCTCTATGGCTGCTTCATTTGGTGTATCTTCCAATCTCCAATATGAAAGGTAACCTTGATTTGTTTCTAACTCTTTCAGCTTTCCACTTTTACAACCTATGTCTATTGCATTCACCTATCCATGTCACAGATTAAAGTCTTATCCATCAAAATATTGTTTGACTAGTGTCTTCCACATCTCTCCATCTTTCTCCATCTCATTCCCAATGGAATGTGGTATTGCCTCTTCCTTTGTTTTCACTTCTAGATCTAATCTTCCTCCTCTGGGATGTGAACATCTTCTCCATGTGCAAAACCACCAACTTCAGCAAGAAAAGAAGCATTAAGGATCCTGGCAGTGAAACCCATCGACTGAGATTGATAGCAAAGCCTCATTCCTCTAGAATGTTTTCCCTCCTTTTCTTCTCTTAAAACCACCTAGGCCCCTTTCGTATACTTCCAAAGAACCTAGAATATGCTAAACTATAAAGTACAACTTGCCTAAAAGCATAAGTGTTTCAGCACAGAAGTTCCTGACACATCATATCTAAGCAGCACAGAAGATGCACATAAACACATATGCAGAAACACACAAATTACATACACTTGAAGAGATGCAGACACAAGTCATGTGAATTGACTATATATCAATAAACAGGTAAATAAAGACTCCATGAATCTTTGATAACAAATCACAATGAAAGCATTTTAGAAAGACTTAAATCAGGAACAAAGCTGTGAAAGTAGACATATGGAACTAAACTTACTTTTCTCCAAGGGCCCGACTTAGATGAAGTGTGAACATGGACATCACACTGCAAAGCATTGTTGTAAAGAAAGATTAGCAATATATCTATGAGTAGTGTTACCCTGCGCGCCCGTGCACAACTGCCCGATCCGTCGTCCGATCCATCGGGTTCATCTCCCTCCCGCAGCGTCCCTCGCCACATGACTTCCCAGTCGTCGCACGACGTCCCTAGATCCGCGCTAAAGCCTAATCCCTAAACCCAATCGGGTCGTCTGCGCTATCTCTCTTGCCACGATCGACCATGAACACGATGCCGCAGCGATCCGGCCGCGACGCGGCTAGGATGTCGCGGCCACAATCTAGCCGAATCACCGCGATCAACCGCGAACGTGACACGGCGGCAATCCGGCCGCAATGTCACAACCACGATCCGGCCGAAATCCGACCGCGATATGTACGATGCCGAGCGACAAGCGGGCGATAACGAGGGCAATGTGCTTTCCTAGTTACTGTGCATTCTCCCATGGGCGCACAAGATACCATCACTCAAGATATCAAAACCAAGATAACTATATATAAACCAAAAATAGTAAAACTATGTCAAATATTTCAACCTCTTCAAACTTCTCAAAGTTTTGGGTGTCCAACTCATCCTTAACCTCTGGTATAAATGCTGCATCCATTTGGTAAAGTTTGTCCCATTCAACACCAGTGAACCAACTGTGAGTCTGATGTAGATATAAATACATAATGAATTCATCATTCTTGGTGTGGAGTCTCTAACATTTGTTGGGAGATAGAGATATAGACTGAACCTTTATTTCACTAGCACCTTTTGTGCCAAGCCGGTCTTCAACATTACACAATAGTTTACTTATCAAATTTTTTGCTTCCAAAGATAGTTTTGCTTCGTCAGGAAACTTTAAGTGTGTTCGCCAATTGACTATCTGTGTGAATATCAAAAAGGAGAAATTGTGAAATATTATGAATAACTAGCGAAGAGTTGTGGGTAAAAGCATTTATCAAATTAGTTTTTGCAAGTTCTAAATTCTTATGGAAAAATATAAACTTCCAACTTTAGAAAATAAGTGCAAAACAAGTATAACTTTGTTGACGCTATTTATCCATCATACAACACTTAATATCCTGGAATGTGAGAGGACTACAGGGAGGAAATAAAAAAGAATTATGCTGTTAATCTGCTGAAGTAACACAAATGGGATCTGGTGGGACCTAAAGTAAAGCAAACTGGATTATTTGCAGGTGTATCTCTCGTCTGGCACTTCCTATATTAGGCCGAATTGAATCTAATGGATTGGATGGTGGTATGCTCTATGGGCTTGCAACGGATTCTTCTATGTTATTGGATAGTGAATTGGGAGAACATACGTTCACTTCTCTTCTCAAACACCTTAGCACAAATGTTGATACTATTAAGATACAAGATGCATAATCCACCCAAATTTACTTGCTCAGGGGACACTTCCCTGCAATAAGAACCTCAAAGACCCTTAGGAAGGAACTGAAAGACATCCCCACATAACAATTTTAGTTGACTTCATACTTCAACTTTGATCTAATGCTAATTTAACAATTCAGAAGATGCTTAGATCATTCGCCTGTTGTGTGGACTTTCACAAACTAAGTTTCAAGCATGCAGCAGGGTGGACCAAGGAGTGATGCAAATACATTTTTTCAACTTCCATGTTAATGGAAGGAAAGTACAAATTAGAAATTATCTTCCACATACACTGCCATCAACAAGGATGCCCTGATAATCTTCTTTCCCATGTTAATATTTTGTGTTTAATTCTGCCTTGTATTTTGAGTTTAGAGTTTTATCTGAACATTCAACTTGGCATGTAACAAACTTTGAGTTAGAAACTAACATGTCTTTAATATATTATTGTAGGGAACACTTATTGATTCCCTACTTGCTTGTCGAAAAAAAAAATCTGATGAATATATCCCTAAACCAAGAAAACACTAACATGACAAAGGATCAACAATCTGTAACTTCATCAACGTAATTCTTCCATGCCAAAATGGAACTGAGGTTTGAGAATAATATGACATGGAAATAAAGCATAGGCAATTAACTAGTCAATTTGCAAGCTGAAATAAAATATAAAACAAGATCAAACTTTTCATGGTTGGCATGGAATACTGGAGCACTATCATAGTTGTCATTTAAAATATGAAACAAGTTACCTTCCTGCATGTTGCCATAAGTTCATCAGAGTAAAATGGAGGATAGCCAACAAGCATTTCATACATGATGGCCCCTAGTGACCACCTTTACAACAATACGAATACAATTAGAGCACAAGGATCGTTGCAATTATTGTAATTTGTAACAGGTTTATTAAGTACCAATCACACTCCATTCCATAGCCCTTCTTAAGTAGAACCTCTGGAGCAATATAGTCTGGCGTGCCAACAGTAGAATATGCCTGATGTATCCAGCAATATAGTAAGAGAAAGTTTGAACCAGTTATTCAACATAGCAAATCTGTAATTAACTTAGCAGCATTTACTAATAATTATCCAAATATGCAAAATGTAAGTCTAATCCAAATCAGAAGTGTCCATTTGCCTCCAAAGAGGGTAAAAACTCAGCACTATTATTATTGAACTGAGCAGAGCAAAGACAATGCAGATTTAGAACTGCACTGCATCTTCCTCTCACCTTAGTCTCAAATTCATGTATTTCTAAGTCCTTTAGTCTTCATTTTTATTCATTTTCTTTCCTATTGGATTCAGGGACTTCTCTAAGATTGTTTTCTTTCTTTTCCAACATCTTCTCTCTTCTTTATTGATGTCAGAATATTACAAACTCCTTTTTATGTCTCCCTTTTAATACTGTAGAATAACAGATGCTTACTCTTTTCCAGCCATTTATCCTTTAATCTCTCAGAAAGTAGATGTTGGAAATCTTTCCCTTCTTATCTGCTACATTTTTCTTTGATTCTCTTTGTTGATTGTGCCTTTAATAGATAGATAAGCTACTTTCTACTTTTCAATGTCTTCTATCTTTAGTCTTATGCTATAGGCTTAGAGTGGATGTAAGAACTTTAGACATTCTCTTTTTTTTTATTATTACCTTCTCTTCCTTGCTCTCAAAGTAATGTTGAAATTTACCAATTTTCTTTCTAAGATTTTTCTCTTCATTAATATTGTAAGAGAGAAGAAAATGGAATCCTAGTTTAACTCTTATCAGTAGTCAATTAAAATTTTCTTTGTAAACCTAATATTCTAGTAGTCACTATATTTAGTTTGAGAGAGCAAGTAAAGAAAGAAGATTATACTTCTTTTGTAAATGGATCGAGCCAACTTCAACAAAACACTTCCAAATCTCTCAATTGTTGCACCATTTTTTATCCTTCCTTGTGGGAGTTTTTTTTTTTTTGGTGATCAATTGGCCATAGATTGCAATCTTTGCTTCAGCAGGGGGTGTATAGAAGATGTCTAATGTAGTCCCAAATAGGTATTGTTTTAGTAGTTATGTTAGAAAATTAAGTGCAAGGATCAAAGTTTCGTTCTCTAGTATATATGTGTGCTTCTTTCCTATCAACTGGCTTCTCCTCTCACAAAGATTAATAAGAAGCTAAGAAGAGTTCCCAGAATCCATTTTGTTTGTTCTAGGCAAGTTGTTGAAATCCATTCATCATTATTTGAAAAATGGAATAGCTACTCATGTTGGAAATGAGTTGCCTACATGATCAGATTTGAGGAAAGTTTTACTTTGCCAGTAGATTAGTTCCTAAAATTTGAAGTGTGGGCCAATGTGGCTACAATTTTTCTTTGGGTCACACTCTGGAACCAGTGAAACAAACAGGTTTTGAAAAATACAATTTTCAGCAGATACACTAGTTAAAATCCCATATAACCAATAACTACATCTACCTTCCGCTGCAGTATTTCAGTTCTGGTAACTTTTTAAAGGTTTAGATTCATCTTCTTTTCTTTTGGTCCTTTTTAAAGAAATAATAATAATGATGAAACTACAGGCATGTAATTCTTCACATTGTGCATAATTAAAAAGAAAACTGATAATGAAAACAAAAAACTGGGACAAGAAGCTCATAAGAGCAAGTCACATATAAAACACAGAAAGTCATCCAACTTAAACTAGTAAACCAACCCCACTAACTTAAACTCAACACAGCCCACCAAAAAAAAACAATCAACATTTCACTAACTAATATGAACATGTACTTAGACTAAATGAGAAAGAGAAACTAAAGAAAACTTGGTTAGTAATAATAAAATAAAATAAAATTGATTTAAATATAAATGATTATATAGTCAGCAATAGAGTCCAATGATGTAAGAGGATCCATTTAGCCAATATCAATTTAGTGAGATAAAATTTGATTGTTGTTGTAGTAGTAGTAGTATAGTAATGTACATCCAACTATTACTTACAAATAGTTGGGTGGATGTGATAAGTTATAAAAGGTGCTTTAAGCCAAGGTTTTAAATGCCGAGCCGTACTGAAGTTTCGGTCAATAACCGGAACGATACGGTTTCGGTATCGTATCGTGCGTGCCGATATTGTTTCGATAATATAAATTAATTAATAATTTATTTAATTAAATTTACGATTTAATTAATTTATATTATATATAAAATTTTAATTAATAATATTATAATATAGAAATTATAATTTAGTTAATTATATAAATTTAATTTTTAATTAAGATGGGATCGTAGATCGGGATCGCGATCGCGCGGGGAATGCGATCGCGAGCGCTGCGTCGCCGCCGTTGCTCTGTCATGCGAAATTTCGCGCGGCGTTTCGTTTCGATCGCGCGTCGGAACGAGATGTTTCGTCCGTTTCGAGCGAAACGAAACGGTTTTTAAAACCTTGCTTTAAGCAACCTACTTGATTCCATTTTATTGATAATGTTTTAGGTAGAAAATCTGTCCATCAAGATGCTATACAAGAAGCATCTTGTAATATAGTTATCAGTTTAAAGTAAATTATATCATCAGTCTAGAGCTAGATATGATGATAATATAGATGCACGAGAGACTGTACAAGTGCCTTAATGCAACTAATCTAGAAAAAGATTACACTTCAATGTAAATGTTACTAAAATGGCAAGAAGATAGTTGCTAAATCTCTGGAGTTCGACCATCTAGCCATGCATTCAGGAAGATTTCCTTTTCGTTAGCATAAAATGAAGTTTAACATATGATTCTCATGGAGCATAATGACTCTATAATTATGTCATCTGACTTCTATAACAAATATGATCAAGGTGAATTTGCGGGCATGTTCTAATGGATTTGAAAGGAGTATATACCTGTAAATTATTAGCTTTAGCCTGTCAGTAAAGGCATTATCAAATTCTTTCATCACAGTAACCAAAATCAAGTGTTAGACAAAGTATTATGGATCTCCATAAACAAGCAGACCATAATTACTACAATTACAATACAGATACTGAAGAATAACTAGTCAATGAAGATTACCAAATTTCTCCTATTTCTTTGCCAGTGCTCTAACTGTTCCTGCTGTGTAAGTTTTGGTATCGATGGCCACTCATCATTCTGTGAAGATCTGCTGCAGTCTCTTTCACTAGCAATATCCTTTTCTTGTAAATCTGGAAAATTACTGCAATGCAACGGTTTGCATAATCCAAAATCCGACAGCTTTAGGTGTCCATGTCTATCCAGTAATAGATTATCAGGCTTGATATCCCTGATAAGAAAGGGTGTTACAGCTTTTAGATGTGAAAAAATGTTTGCAAAGAATATTTTGAGTTATTCCACAAACCTGTGAATGTAACTATGTTTATGGATAGATTCAATTGCTAAAACTAATTCACCAATATAAAATCTAGCCTCATCTTCAGTCAGTGTATCCTTCCGCATAAGCAATGTCATTACATCCCCACCAGGTAGGTATTCCATGATGAGATACAAGTACTCATCATCTTGAAAGGAACAATATAACTTCACTATACAATTGCTATCAACCTCAGCAAGTAGGTTCCTTTCAGCCTTAACATGCTCAACCTGGCCTCGACGAAGCATCTCTGATTTCTTAAGCTTCTTCATTGCATATATATTACCAGTCACTTTCTCCCGACAAACTCTAACCTGCACATGAAGTACATGCTAAAATGAAGATACATAATTAAAAGATCGAATGAAATTATAATTTCATTTGTGAAGCCACATTACTCAAGTCATATAGCATCCAAGGTGAATGATGAGGTTAGAGCAAATCAAATGAGTTCAGTTGACTTAATCCATTACGGATTAGGTATTAGAATCCCTCCCCATCCTTCATTTTCTCACAATTTATTCCTCCAGTGCTCTGAACCTAGGACTATGGATTTGGGTTTTTGGTGACAGAATCCCTCTCCATCACTTGTTTTCTCACAATTTCTTCCTTCTCCAATGCTCTGAACCTGGGAACTCTCCCTTCTCCTCCTCTTGATCTCACCTAAATCCCTTCCCCTCTTCTCCCACAACCTCTCTCTTGCTTACTCGTCCTCCCTAGAGCTGCCATTGGTGTAGGGGCCAAAAATTATCTTAAGTGAGTCCAATATTATATTAACAAAAAAATAATACAGAAACTATTATCATTAATTAGATCACAGAGCATAATTAATTTTCAATAACAATGATCAAAGAAGTTCACAATTAAAATGGACTATTTAAAATATTAGCTATGTCCTATGTAATAAAAGTAAGCAATCATTTAGTAGCTGTGATATTCAAGAGATGTTGGTAGACAAGAAAACCTCGAGTGAACTCGTGGCGGGTGAAGTCGAAGAGGCCTGGGCAGATGAGAAGTTCTAGAAGAGCAAACTTGTGGCAGGTGAACTAAGGCGTTGGTAAATGAAAGTCCTGGAGGAGTGAAGCCCTGGCAGATGAAATCCAAGAGGTCCTGGAAGATGAAAATCCTAGAGGAGTGAAATTCCTAGCATATGAAAAATCTCAGAGGAGTAAGTCCGAGTAAGAAAAGAAGTCCGGAGGTGGAACTCCTAGCAAGTTCGACAACTGTGGTGTTGGCTCAGGTGACTCATGTCAAGCAGGACCCAAAGGCAAGGTTCTATGGATGGAAGTTTATCAAGGAGGTCTTGATGGGAGGATGATGGCATGAAGACACGTGAGATGTCAGATGAGTAAAACAAGTGAAATGTATTTTACACATTTAGGTAGAAATTTTCTATTTAGGTGCATACTAGAAAAGAGAACAGGTGTTCTAGTCAATGAATTAGCTTGAGGTCAAACAAGTTTAGTCAACTACTATCTAGATCTAGTTGATTGTTGCTTGAGTTGACACTGCAGTCAAATGTCAGCTTATTGTTGAGAATATAAGAACATCTATTCTAGCTTGAGTTGATAGAATCTATCAGTCAACTGAAGTTACCTAAGTTTATTGTTGAATCGATTGATTAGTAAGTTTGAATTGAAATAACTCATGAACGGTTATATGACTTTATCTGTGTAGGATAACATTAGTGGCAGAAGATATGTGTCAATTGAGGCACTTAGAATCACCTAGAACCTTATCAATGGTCAAAAGGTAAAAGAATTATGCAAGTGAGTTAGCTAATGGTATAGACAGTCTCAAGGTATTAAATACCGAGCCGTTCCGCGCGAAACGGATGAAATTTTTCATTCCGACATGGAACCGGCACCGACACTTGCATCGACACACATGCGAGACGGCGACAGCGCGATCGACGGCAGTAGCGATCGCGTTCCCGATCGCGCTACGGGAAGTTCGCGATCACACTGCGCAATCGCGCAGCGCGAACGCGATCGCAATCGTGAAAGCGTTCGCGCGAATGGGAAATTTTCTAAAATTAAAAAATATATAAATTATAATTAAAAAATATATTAATTAAAATTATATATATATAATATAAATTAATTAAACTGTAAAATTTAATTAAATAAATTATTAATTAATTTATATAATTATATAAATTTATATTTTTATTTAAAAATTTAAAAAAATATATATTTTAATTAAAATTCTAAATTCGAATTTATAATTTATTTAAAATTAAATCTTAAATTCTTTTTTAAAAATTAACTAAAATTAAAAAAAATCAAATAATTAAATATTAATGTTTAAAAAAAGTAAAAATAAATAGTATCAAGATTTAACGATACGATCGATCAAATGATCGTTCGGTTGTTGATCAAATCTCGATACAGGTCGAGATTTTAAACCATGGGCAGTCTACTAATGACACACTTAGTCAAGAAGATATCTAAAGGAGGCGATTGGCAGTTGATTGATGACATAATCATAAGAACAACCAGTCACAAATCTAAAGAACTGGTCACAAATAAGAGGATTGAGTCAAAGGTTTAAGAGTCAAATGGAAGGTAATTGAGTTGACTAATGGGACAAACAATTGAATTAACTAATTGCAAGTTTGAGTCAACTAGCTCAGAAATGATCATTGCGATTATAATTCCGAGATCCATGGATTAGCAACCAAAGCTACTTTAAACATAGCATTATTAATCACATCTCGTTGCAATCAATCCCAATGAAGTTTCCTCATGTACTCCATTCATTATTCTATAAAAATAAAATATATTTGCATAAGGTTTCTCCACCTTTGAAAAGCAGAGATCTAATAATTAATGGATTAAGGAGTAACTCATCTAATGAGTCAAAGGTTGTGGAGCATGAGCCTAGGGTTTCCAAACCATGTAAAGGCTTGCATCTATAAGAGCAAAGAAAAAGAAAATTGGATTTAGAGGTTGTGTCTATTCACCGCTCCTAGACGCATGAAAAGGCTTGCATCTCAACAAAAAGAACATTTTGCTTGTGGCCAATCTTGTTTTTTTTTTTAGCTAAATGATTGATGTCTTTAATTTAAAATTTTTTCAAAAATACGAAAAGAACCATATTGCAAATTTGTCTCAAATGTGATAAATCACCTTGAATTTACACATGCAGCATTTAAAATTTTGCTTTATATGTCTGTAAAGGATAGCTACTTGATAAGGAATTGCAACAAACTTGATACAGTTAAAAAATTAACTTAAAGACCAATAAAGAGAGATCATTTTTTGAACACACTACAAATAAACAAAAATTCAAATTTGATTCATGGTAAGGAACCTGTATTTATTTAACTGTTCAAAATACTAATTATTTTTAGCATGGCAGCATTGAGCAAACTTCTGTACGTGATAATTTTAAAGCTACGCAACATGACAATTTTAAAGCTGAGCATACCTCCCCAAAAGCACCTTTTCCTATTATTGTAAGTAATTCAAAATCATCAGCTCCCATTCTATGCCTTTGAAGGCGCATGTATAAGGTCTCCTTCTGCTCCAAATATTTTAAAATATTGTACTGATCTTCTTCTGAAACATCAGCTTCAGCTAGTTTCTTCTCCAAGCTAACACGTCTGCAAAGCAGTAGCATATAAATATTTAACTGATTACATGTGACTAAGTAAACATTCTCAAACCACAAATCTATAATTTGGGCCGCTTGTCATTTAAGCTTTTGATATAGTGGTCACTCAATCAATTTTTTAGAAATGCCAAACCAGATTCTCAACTCTCATGTACACCACAAGCTATTTTCAACAAAAATGAATTGGCTCTAGGTTTGTATTTTCAATGAATAATTAAAATGAAAATTGCTTAAGTGGATGGTTTCACACAATAAGCTATGCTTGGTATCATTACCAATGAGTGTAACTAGTTATTGCCAATTTTAAAGTTGGCCTGGAGGTAGCAACAACAAGTCTTAAGGTAAAGATAGAGAAGGCTTGTCTGCAATTCATGTTGGAATACATAATAGAGAGGTGTGTAACCCAACGCCACTGGAAAGCACATGCCAACTAAACTAAATGAACAAACATATCTGACATAAGGGGAAAATTTGTATTTTTTATTCTTGAAATGCTTTCCACTATAATATCCCTAAATCATGAAATTACCTCAAATAAACAGGGCCTTAACTGATATGAAAATTAAGTGGTAAAAAGGTTTAGAACAGGGATTAATTTTCAATACCAGGAAGTATGTACCAATTAGAGCAAATGTCAACACAAAGAGTACCCAATTTCTTTGAGATTGACCTGCCCGTACCATACACCATTTGCACACTAAATAATAGGACTAGGAAAAATGTAAAGCATAACCGCCAGAAATGGCTAGCAACTGATTTTAATTGGTTTCATCCTCATTCAATTATCCATCAAGCTTGCAAATCTCCCAAAAATCAAGCTCACAAATCTCCCTGGTGAATTACCCCAAGCCATCGAATGTGAGATGTGTACTACCTGCACTGCTCTGTGCAGAGTGGTACTGAGTAGCATATGCTGTTCATGAAAGGAAATAAAAAAGTAGTTAGCAGTTGCTCAATGGTTGTTTCAGCCTATAGACACAATGATCCCCATTTCATCCCCCGCTCAATTCTTTTGTAAGTTCTTTTCAAATCTTCATAAACTCCTTCAAATCTCTCAAACTGTCAAATTCTATTTCTATAGTACCTAACAACATCCCAGATGGCAACACACAGAATGATTGGATAAACACTACTAACAGAAGTGCAACACTATGAATAGAAGTATCGTGGTGCCGGCAACTATACAAGAAAAAATTTATCCTTTATGTTAAAAGCATCATGAAATCTAGTAAAATGTTAAAGCACACACATATTGTTAATCTCCAAAGAGCATAAAATAGAATAGTAGTTCAATAAATCTTGAATTTGGTTCTTGAAAATTTTAACATAGTCAAATTTTTCTCTCCTAGCCAGGTTTCTCAAAAATTAGCCACAAGCAAAAGGACAAAAAAATGTCATCCAATTCCAAGATCTTCATACAAGAGGAAAGGAAGTAGTAACTGGGGGGAAAGTCCATAGAAGTTATACCTTTCCTTGCGCTCTTGCAAGTTTTTCATTTGCTCTCTGTAATGATTTTCTATATACTGCTTGGCAGCAGCTGCCTTTTGCCTTGTAGCCTTCGAAAGGTTTTCTTCATTTTCATCCTGCTCATCTGATCCGAGTTCATTCTTCTTAGACGTAGGCTTTTCCCTAGGCTGGAATTTGTGTAACCAACTCCTCGCAGAATCCATCAGCAATCACAAGATAATTAACTTAAATCCACCTCAACGTCCAAAACTAGTATCTATACACGCAACTGTAAACTCTTTCTCGAGAAGCAACGATAAGGAGTGCGGAATGATGGCCTCTTTGCTACAAATTATTGGGCAAGAAACGCATAAATTTCTCTAATCGCAACGTGGTTGTTTTCTACTTGCTACAAGAAGTTTCGGTTAGAATTAGAAACAATCCTTACTCAGTTGCGAGATCCCAAACTTGGACAAATACAAATCCAGTTAGAATTTTCGAACCGAGTGGGAGAGTGGAGATCTCAAACGCTTTAATCGAGATAACCCAAGCCCCAAGAAATAACGCATAATCCAATAGGAACCAAGTGAGCAACCAATCCCATTGCCGGAAATCTACCCACCGACCTTACTAAAAGCATCAAAATCAAATATTGCAAAGAACCGCCTCGAGATAGAAGCGCAACATCCGAGGGAGACGAGCGGAGGAAGAAGAGGGAGGAGGGAATCCCTCGAAGGTCGGAAGCAGAGAACTCGGATTGCGGCAAGAGATATCACCTGATTACATGGGAATGCTATAATTGGAACCCTGAAATTAATCTGTAAGAGGGAGGGAAGAAGGGAGGAGCGAAGGCGCGGCGAAGAACGCTGCTCTCGCTCCATCGCAGGCCACAGGCGAAGGCCTCCCCCGAAGAGAGAGGATATATATATATATATGATAAATTTTCACAGCTCAAAATTGCCTTCGTTAAATTCATTCTAATTAATAAATTAGATTCGGTGTGCTGAGATTAATTAAATAAATTGAACGACTTTGTAGATCAATCATTTACTTTGAAAGGGTGGCAAAAAACAAAAATGATAACGTTCAAATTAAAAACTTCTCCTATCCGACTTAATGAAAAATGAAAAATTATAAAGAATTGTATTCTAAAAACTCAATGAGATATTTCGTGTCCCGTTGAGAATTAATTCTGAAATTTCATATGTTAAACATTCATATAATTATCGACTACATCAATAGAGAAAAAAATAATAAATGCCACATATTTATTTTGAAACGGTAGTTTTCACTTAATATATAGTTTATCAAAAAATCTTAGTCAAAAAAATATTTATAGTCACACCTGTATAATGATATTTAAGTTTAAAATAAAAAATGATTATGCATTAAATAATATTCTCATTGATTTACACACTAAAAATTACTTATCAGTTTTAGCTAAACTAATGATGACTGAAAAAAAAAATATTTTTAATCCAAATTTTATCATTTAAAAAAAAATTAATGGAAAATTATAATAAAAAAAATAACTAAGCCACGATCGTAATAAAGGATCACAAGAGATTGTTTTCATAATTTAAATTGATGATCACCAAATCATCTTTTTTGTTTTATTCGAAAAAATTCTCTGTTATCTAAAAATAGTTCATTTTATCTGAAACAGATTTGTTTTCCCCCTACGTAGAGCTTGTTCCAAAATGATAACATTTTAACTCCACCAATTTATTAATTTAAGGATGATTTAATGCATTAAAAAAAGCATATGAGAAAAACCAGACACCTTTTGTAAATTCCTAAACCAGGACGTAGATTTCAGGAATTCCTGAAACACAGGTATTGGATTTAATGATTCTATATTCTTTGTATACAAAAGAAAAAAATAAATAAATTTAAAGTTACGAGCTAGACAGAGAAAAACCACACACCATAAAATTTAAATAACAGGAATTAACTCAAACATATCTTTATTCTCATTGCCAGGAGTTCAGAACACAATCCACCGCCCAATAATCTAGAAATTTTTACATCAAAATATTACTGACAGCGTTACTCCAAATTCTCGGCATAAAATAGCATAAATACAAGGAATAGCTCACAACCTGCATGCCGCACCTAATCCTTCGATATGCACAACTTTCGAAATAGATTTCAGTTGACCACTTAGAAGCAAGAGAATCTTACAACTTGGAAGAATCTTCTATGGCCAAGATTCAATCGACCGCTTAGCATAGCACTAGAAGAATCTTGCAACTCAGGTTATGATCCTTCAAACAGCGTAGAGCCTTATAACTTGGTCTATTTTGGCACGGCAGACGGGGCATCCCCATTGTTTGCTTTCAATCTCCTTCAAACATGACATGCAACCGGCCATATGCCCACACGGAATGCATGCCCCTTCCACTGGAGCATCCAAACAGATAACGCAGCAGCCAGAACTGCCACTGCTGCCTGCTTTTTCTCCACTCGACTCGGTTTTGGAGGATGCACCGACGTCTTCAGATTCAGCATTATCAAGAACAATCTCCGTGGTTGTCATGCTCATATCTATGGGGCTGCTGTCGATGGTAGGATAGTGGATAGGGCCATCAAACAATGTGTCCTCAGATATAGGAGGGGCAGAAGGAGCTTCGTGAGATGGTTGAATAACTGGTGGTTCAAATTTCTGGATAGGAGATGGTAAAGCACTCAATTGAACCACAGGCACAGCCCATTCAGTTGCATTTGGTACGTCTATGGGCATTCTATTATTCATCTTTGTAGTAGTATCAACAATCTGGGGTGCCCAGCCATTATACGCTGTATTTTCTGAAGAGGTTCCCCAACCATTTGCGTCGCTAGTTTGTGGATTAGATGGAACAGGAGGCGCTCCCTCTGCCATAGCCATCTGTAGGGAGGCATTTATAGCCATCTCCATTTCCATATCTTCCTGTGTACGTGTGGCTGCAGCTTCTGTTTGTGTCGAAACATTAGAGATTGTTTGTTGTGGATTGGGCATCGAAGCACCTATCTGCATTTCTGAAAGACTAGTGGGGACCTATCCAATGAAAATGATTTGGAATACATTAAAGATGATGCAATTAACAGGAAGCAGAAGAAAGTACATTAATAACTCGAATTCCAGTACTTCAAAAAGCCGAGTAAAAAGCTAATGCAGTTACTGGCATACTACAAACAGCGTTCCAAATACTAATGGTATGTAAAGATAGACAAATTTTGTTGGTGAAGAAAACAGTTTTAACTTAGGTTTGCCTATTATATTTTTTGATCGGTCATTGTATGTTCAGTTGCTTCAAAAAATCAATGCATAATTGGGAGGGATCTTTGCAAGTGCCGAATACCTGGGGAATTCCTCTGCATGCTCTCAAGAACCACAGTAATTGTTGTTTGTCACCTTCATTTGCAGCGAAAAGCTTATATCGTGTCCCTGGTAAAAAGAATAGCTAAGAACAGATTGCCATTCTAACTAAGCTGGAAGATACAGATTGTCATATTGCAACTAAATTGTATTCTGACAAAAGAAGCCAGATTAGTGTCGTCCATTGTCAATAATCAGTTCCCATTGAAATGTCCCGGTGTAGCAATATCAACATAAACATTTAAACAAGATTGTCTCAACAAATAACATCACCATCACAAAAATAATCTTTAAATATTTTCGTTTAAATAACAAGCCTTACCTCTAAAAAAAGATACTGCATGCAAGTTTGACAATATATTCAAAGAACACTTACTGGATTAAGTGCTGCTTATTCAAGAGGCAGATAATTAAAATGCTGATGAGAAAAGCATCTTTTGTGGGATACATTTATGTAACCAGAGGGTGCCCTTCTTTATGAATACTCAAAAAGGTCAAGAACTGGTCAGATGCAGTGATAATCAGTAAATACTAGCCAGCATAAATCGGTTGAACTGATTTTTTTAAGAAAAATCAAGTCTATTATGTGTATTTATTTTAACCAAAATAGTTGAAGCGATTAATTATGAACCATAGAATTGGTGCCATTTATTTTCTCCTAGATCAGAATGGTTCCAAGTACTGTACCAATTCCAATGAGCTGGCATAATGTACAGGTTGACACAGGTCAACTGGTCTGAGCTGGATGAAAGGGGAGAGAAAGTAGGAGCAAGAAGAGGATACGAAAAAAGAAGAGAAGCAACCCACCTAACCTAAGGAAGAAGAAACTACAATCTAAACTAGGATTACCTTTTCTAACAAATGCTACAAGTAATACAAATCATGTTTACTTCATATATATATATATATATATATATTTTTTTTTTTTTTTTTTTTTTTTTTAAAGCAAAAATTTATTCACAACATAATAATTCTGAAGAAGATCAGAGAAACATACTTGTAGGTTTATCAACAATGACAATAGCAGGATCTACTTGGTTGGACTTGGTTTCTTCAATTTGGGCTTTCCATAGTGAAACAACAGAACGTGGCCTAGTGGTCTATTTTTCAACAGTGAATAAAAATCAATGATTGAGCAAGTGAAATAACTACTTGCATACTAATAGTTGAGCTTTGACATAATGAAAAGAAAAAAAGAAACAAATGTGGCATAAATAATAAACATAATATTCCACTCTCCTATCGATCTGATTTTTAATCATATTCCAATTTTTAAACAATTTGGATGATAGGGATTCACAACTATATACAGGAAAAAGCCTATGTTATCCACCGTGGAACTTACAAAACTGATAGTCTGCTTAAGGCCAAATGGAAAATGACTTAGTTTTAACAAAGTCATCTAACAACTCTTTTAAGAACAAGATGATTATGTTTTGGAATAAGTGCTCAGACCTTAATTATTAACAGCCTATGTATTGCATTAGGTTGCACAACAAAGTCATTCTGCAGCAAAGAGCATGCTATGGTAGAAACTGCAGGATCATTTTCTTCAACATTTCGTCAAAAGACATTATCTAATCCATTTGTAAGTAAGCTCATTCGTAAGTTATCTAGTTACTCCAGTCATATGCAGTTCAGTTTTGGAAGAGATATCTCCATGTTCAAAAGTATCCATTCCTTCCATAGTGGCTCTGAATGTCAACGAATCTTAGACCCCCACTAACTTACCAAACTCATTGTGCAAAAAAAGTATAAAATTAGTCAATATGCAACAAAGATGCACCCTAACATAGTAAAGATTCTAAAGAGAAAACAACTTAATCCATTGAAGTATAGAAAGGCCATTCATTTTATAGATCCAGTCTTCATGGATATAAAAGGAAGCAAGACAATTAATGACAAAAATAGGATACTATAAGGTACATTGGCAATAATAAATTCAATATATATGCATATTGAAATTTATTCTTATGCCAATTAGAATTTTTATTAATAAATACAGGTACAAAACTCTGTAAACTTTCAAGTTCTAAGTGCATGTATCAGATAATTTAAAGTCTTCAACTTCAGATGTTTAAGATGTTGAAACGTGAAAAATGCAACCTCCACATTATCTATCTAAAAGTCATTCCATCAATAAAAAAACTGGTAAATCTATTCAAGCCAAAGAAGTATTGAATGCAGCTTGCTCACAAGTCATCATTACGAGTGTTGATTAGATGTTGAAAGCAAATCTTTAGATCATATGAACTAGTGTAAGAGCAAGAACAAGAATATAAATTCTGTGTGTCAATAATAGAAATAGTAGGCAAATGTGCTAAACCAGTATCAACAATAGCCATGGGTTCTTTTATCAGTCATAATAATGACTTACACTTCATCAAATATCTTTATTAATTCCACAAATAAAGAATCTTATAAAGAACCAACAAAAATTGCATGTGTATGAATATTTGGCTTCAATATTTGGTTGATCATGTTGTTTATAGGAGTGATTTTGTGAAATATTTTGAATAGATATTTCATATATCACTAAATCGAAGTTAGCTACCCAGATTATTGAAAAACATGAAAAACAAACAAGAACACAATTCTAAATTATACCTGCAAATCAGAATAGATGACTAACTTAAACTTGACTGGATTTGTTGGATTGCGAGGGACACATGGCAAAACCACAGCCCAACTGTTGAATAAATGAAATGATTAGCATTTCTAGAAATCCTGTGAATATCAATGTTAATTGATATACCCTCATTTATACTGATGTCTTGTATTGATCAGGAAAAAAAACATATGGGCGACAGAAAATGACTAAAATAATATACAAACATTTTGCGGATCAATAGCTGTGGAGCGAATGCTTCCAAAAATCCCGGACCATAAGCCTCCCTAAGCCATCCAGAAAAAAGAGAAATTCGGCTCTGAAAATAAAAAATCAGTTGCAAATTACACAGCACAGAACCAAGCACCAAATGAAGCGGAGTTATTAGTATTGACAGCTGCAAGCAAACCTCAATGGCCCTGACAACATTTAAATGCCCTCTTTCTCTTGCCAAATCAAGAGCAGTACGACAATCATCATTCAAGACCAAAGGATTTGCTGTGATATTTAAGAAGGGAATTCTCATCACCATGCTAGCATTGACCAAAAAGAAAAAAAAGGATTTAACATAAAATTTCAGTGATTTAGCTAACCTCCATTGGAAAGGAGGAGGTGAACTGTTTGTTCACAGCCCTTTTTCGCAGCATGATGTAAGACAGTTCCTGCATGGCATCCTATTTTGAAAAAGCAAACGCATTAATATATTCACATGCAGTTTCAGATGTTCAATAATGTAATGAAAATAATATAATAGAAAATATATCAGCTAGTCATAAAAAATAACAGTAAAATATATTAAAAATACATAAAAGGCCACAGACATTATTCTTACCTTTTGGAACATAATTCCAAAAAGCGGTGTAGATAATCACATAGGCGGAAATAAAAGGGGACTACTTCGCCTAGCGATTACGTGGTTCTTTCTAGCCAACTGTTTCAATAAAGGCCCACTTAGGCGGTCTAAGTGTCCCAGGCAATCTTGGCAGCCTACTTAAGTGGCCAAGGTAATCCAAATGGCTAGTTTAGAAGGTGCACTTGAAGAAGTTTATTTTAACTAACAAGTTGATATATTTTGTTGTTGTTACATGATTACCTATTAATGAATACTTGTTTTCTTATAGTTAACTTGTTTACTTATAGTTGAGAAGTTATTTTAATTAATTAATACACTTTATTTGTGATAATGTACACAATATATCTGATGTTGCCTCAATCTACTACTTAAGATTATTTCAGTCATGTCATAGATTGTCATATGCATCATAGCCCTTATTGTCATCATGCTCGTTGAGCTCATGTTCTCGATTTATTTACAACTGTGAACTAAATGTGTGAGAGCATCGAGATTCATGTATTGAGACGAAGTGGAACATCACTTGACCATACCTTGCCAGATCTTGTAATTTATACGAATCGAATCTTGTATTGCATTCTCAATATATACTTATAAGAGTGTTGCAATATTATTGAAATAGTTGCATTTCTTTCCTGTGTAAAAAAAAAGATAGACTGTATAGCCTCAGTGCACGATTAAATTAACTCTGTGTTTCATAATCTATGCATTATTTCACATTCTTTGCGGATATTGTGTTGGAGGTTTATTTGTGAGTTTTCTCTACTTTAAACTAGTCAACAATGCCATTTGTAAACATTATATAAGATCAAATTCATGATATCTGAAATATTTTCCTGACATCGATCTCTCATTATAATTCTAGGTAAAGTTCCTTTTTTATCGTAATTGAAGGACCCTTTTTCACCAAAGTCTAAGCTGTAGAAAAGGCTCAAGCTGTACTTCTTATAAAGCAACTGCGCCATTGAGTGTGATAGTGGTCTAGCCTCATCCATGTTAATGTATCTAAAATCATACGAATAAAAAGGTTAATATATGTGTCATTTTTTCCCTTGATCCTTTATATTTTATTGTCGACCACTTAGGCCTCCACCTAGATGCCAACCTACTGTCTGAGATTTAAGTGGTGGGTCCACCGCCTACTGCTTAAAAAAAAAATTCAAAACCTTGCTCTGAAAGACAAACAAATGGTCAGTAATAAATATACTAAACATACTTTAGTAGCACATTAACTTGTACAGAGTAAAACAACACAAAAATATTACATTACAATAACATTCACAGTCAAGTCTAGGAAAATATTTAATCATCTTCCAACTCCCAACTTATTACACTAGTATATTTGCCATCTTTCATTATTGGCAAATCCCATTCAAGCTCCCATGACTAAAATCCGTATATGAAGAGTATGAGAGACTAAAATCCGTATATGAAGAGTATGAGAGAGAACAACTTGTGGGAGATTTAAGTTGGTCCTCTTGTTTGGACATTTTTAAGTGATAAATTGAGATAAGACAATCACACACGCATGCATCAATGCCTATCCACAACAACAACATTTTTCATCACACTCACCGACAAATTCTGAAAAAAGAAAAGGAGAGAAAAAAAAAAGGGGGATCCAATTAATCCTTTATTTCAATTCGAGTGGCCCAAAATCAATTGTGGTTGTAGGTTAAATTCCATGTCAAAGAATAAGTTTAAAAAAACCAAAAAAAGTACTAGGTTGACACATCCGATTCTTTCTGTTTTTGGTTTTCTTATGAGGAGTCCCGAAACCACATTGGATACACCACACAGGATGTGAGATTATTGCAGAGGTAATAAAACTGGTATAGCAACAGCCATGATAAATATTATTTTTTTAATGACTTTCTCTGCTAATAAGTGCATCCTCACATTCAACCACAATAGTACATTTATCATAAAAATTTTAGGTTATTGTCTCTAATTTTCAACAGCACATTATCCATTAGCATGAACTTGACGTTGAGCATGTAGAAATGGGATTCTCGAAGCATTTCTCAAGTCGATACAAGAAGCGACATAGAATTTAGAACCTGAAGAAGGTCTCACCAGGCCTATAAGCATTGACATTGGCGCCCAACTCAATCAGAGCATTGACAACTGCGACGAGATCGTGCCTCAAGGATGCGACGATCAAGGGGGTCTTCCCTTCTTTATCTACCCACTGCACAAGTTCATCCCGAGGTCAGCAATACTTGAAATACTGTACCAATTCAACCGACTCAACGCTTCGCAGCGCTTACCTCGAGTCCAGCACCTTGACCGCGAAGCGCCCTGATCCCCTCGATATTGCCATAGTTGACCTGCTGGTAGAGCAACTCATCCTTGGATTGTGAGGCTCCCATGGACTCGCAGGTAAAATCAATTAAATCCGAGAACAAAAAACTCCCAACGGAGAGCTTGAAGCCTTCGATCGAACGCCTCCAAGCCAGGCTTCGCTTCGAGGGCCGAAACCTCCCGGCTCCCCTTCCTCTTCCGCCCAACATGATCGATTAGGGTCTCGATTTATGGGAGGACAAGATTTTGCGAGGACAAGAATTGACGGGATTAATTGCAAGCACTTGTTTTTTTTTTTTCTTCTCTTTTCCTTTGTCACGAAGGAAACCAGCATATTCTGATTTCGTAATAATTCGTTTCCATGTCGCCGTAGACTGCGGCCCAGCTGGCCTATCATGAGTCGGCCCGGCTGAACCCGGCATACAACCGAAACAGGCTCAGCCCGGCCAGCCCGGCCAGCCCCGGGCTCAGCTCTGCTCTGTTTGAGTGTCCATAAAAATTAAGAATTTGTTCAACTAACTGTCCTTTGTTAAGACAGGGAAGAAAGATAAATCATAAGGGGATAAAGTCTCTTGATACGGTGATAAGACAGGGAGGAGTTCATCTGAAACCAAAAGGAATTTTAAATTTCTCATCTGATATCGAATCATGTTCAATCTACAAGTAACATTCTATGTTATCATGTGATCTCTAGAGACTCCGCTTAGGCGTCAATCACCGCTTGCCTGGGTTTGGACTGTAACTAAATTAAACTTAACTAAAATTTAGATTATTCAAATTTGTTAAATAAAAAATAAATAAATCGAATTTAAAATAACTAATCTTACGCCAATGTTTTAAATGGAATTAGTTATGTTTACGAGTTTTTATGATAAGTACAAATGTAACTTGGCTTCTAATAAATTTACTTCCATCCTTCTACCTTACTTTCCATTCCCAAGTAAAAGTAAATGGCTGTCGGATTTTTTTTTTCTAAGGCGTGTCAAATTAAACAAGTTTCCTCCCATTAATTTTTGTAACGGGAGCGAATCTTTATTAATTTTTTAAAAAATAAAATAATTTTAAAATTAATAAAATAGAAAAAAAAAACATTGTTCCATTAAAAACTAACCAATTTAATCGAGCATATATTTGAATGACATAGCATTGATAAGATTTTGTGGGGACTACAGAGCCATTTCTCAAATTTTACGGTGCAATAGTAAATGTGAAAAAATATTATATATGAAAAGACTGTTCGATTTTCTATTGAGATAATGTTCGACGATAAATTTTGAAAAAATTCATAGAAATGACCTTCTATGTAGAAGTTTACCCAATCAATAGAATAATACTTCAACGTTTGGATAGTCTTTCAGGGATGATGTAATTGCAAAATTTGAATTGTACTGTTAAATTGTGAGTGTTTCTCTAATGTATTCAGGTGATTGATAGAGATCCACATGAATTCTGATCTCTTATATCTCAATTATCAAAAAGACATCTCTATAAGATTACAAAATTGAATTGATCATTCTAAAAATCAATCGAATCAACAATTCAAACATTCCGATTAAAAAAAGTCACTGTGTATAAAAAAGGGCACATGCACTTTATATAAATATTCTCATTGTTTTTATTTCTCAAGTTAGTATAAAGAAAAAATGTTTATTGGATCAGAAAATAATATACAATTGTTTGACTATAAAAAATCAAAAACTACACAAATGTATTTAATTTTCGATTTCATACACCAGTTGCTTTACATATCCACAAGACGCTGCCTATAAAGACACCAGTCTTTCTTTACATTTTTTTTTTTCCCATACACAAAAGCTCGGTTGAATTCCAGTTATGCTTCCAATTGATAAGTTTAAAAAAATAATAATAATAAATAAATAAACAAAATTAATTTTCGAAGATTATCATCTTAAATTATCGATCAATTTTCTCTTTGTATTTATCATTTAGAATCTCAATTTATCTCCTTCGATAGGAGCACACAGATGACGATTCTATTTTTATTTTTTTTTCCGGTTGAATTACAGTGATCAGGAGTTCTTTCGAGAGGACTCTGAAACACCTAGCTGACAAGCAGCAACTCATCTAATTCTCCTTTTGAGGGGTCTAACCAGACAGCTAAATGGTCCTACTTGCACCCCAACACACAACAATCTCAATCTGTCTTGGCCAGTCGAGCCATATTTCTCAAGAAGAGACCAAATCTTTTTGCACGGCATGCATGCAACCTCCACTAACACGCACCTAACAGCCTTCAGCGCAGTGGAGGAGTACCTTCAGTTGCAGGCAAGAGCCTTTATTAGCATGTGGAGAAGGATCTTGTTAAGGCATACAAAAGCGATCTTTTTAGATGTATAAAAGCAAAATAACAAACACCACGTTTATCAACTTTGACAATTTTACTTTTGTCACTTGTGTAGATTGCGGAATGGAGGAGCATAACGAGGCAATTAGCAGAGTTGTATGTACAAGCAAATAGGGCAAAATTAATGTTTTCAGCTTGCAATTTATCCTTCCTTTTTCCACTGAAAAGAGCACAAATCTGATGCTGCTGATCTTTGCACTCACTGCATTGGCTCCACCGTGAGGATGCATTGATGAATTAAGCATTAGCGATTTGGTATTAAAAAAAAAAAGAAAAAAAAGAGGGAAAACTAGTTTTGTCCAACAAAAGATCCTTGCTGATTCAGATTGAGCATCATATCAGTTTTAATTAGCATAATTTAATTTCCTCTCCAAATTAGTTTTTTGAACAGTCTCCTTCATAACTTTGATACTCCCCCCGGAGGCAGCAAAGCGCTTAGCACAGAAAGAGATCTTTGCACAGCACTCGTGCTTTGTACTGTTTATAAAATTCTGCTCCTGAAATGACTCTAGTTTAACTATTTATAAAAGTTATTTAGGAGTATCGATTTCTCAGTCAATTAACTATAAACTATAATCCGATGTACGAAACTTCTGCTATACAGGATATCATAAAAGGAATTCATTGTATGCAATTTTATTTTATTTTTGCAAAAGACTATTTTCAAAATTCGAACATGTGCCTCTTGATCACAAGATAACAATTTTATCATTGTACCAAAGCTTTCTTCCAATTAACTAGGAAGCACAATATGCCATTTAATGCAAAATTAAAAAAACTCTAATCAACAAATTGTAAGACACACTTGGCAGGATATCCTTGCTAATTACTTGTGAATTGTTAGAGTAAAAAAGAAATGTTTAAATTATATAGCAGCAGAAGCCTCGACATATGGAAATTAGGTATTCTGAAAATAACAAGAATTCACTGAGCAAGTCGCTAGCTGATTGCATTAGGAAAGATAAACATATATATATGAATTCACAATACTAATACTTGCAGAAACGTCACTATACTGGAATTAGATAACTGAAAGTGGGGAAACTACATCAAAATTCCATGGATGTGAACCAAGGAGATGATGTTAAATCCAAACCTATAATTTAATAAATTTTTAGTATTTTGGAGGGAGAATTAGAAATACAATTAATTAATTTCCTACATTTAAATTAAATTTCAATTAGCGGTCTTATTGCCGCTGATTACGCAGATCAGTAGTCAAAATGACATTTCCATTAGAATAGATTAATATTCTTTTAGAATGTAAACAGATTTTCAGATATTTTCTCTTTTCCGTTAGAATAATTTAAAATTCTGTTACGCGCCTATATTAACACGATTTGCTAATCAAATCAAATTTATCAAAGTCTCAACCCCGTTTCTTTCGTTCTCTTCTCCGATTCCTAAGGGCGTTCCTCTCAGTTTCTCACCTCCTTCGATCGTAGGCTTAGTTTCAGTCCCTCGCCTCCTCCGTACGAAGGACTGCAGAGAAATGGCATCGTCGTTGCAGTTGGAACCCAGTCTGGGGTTCCTAACGAGACGAAATACGGAGGTGAAGCTGCAGCGGTCTACCCGCGTGAAGAACAAGACGCCAGCGGCCATCCAGATCACCGCCGAGCAGATCCTGCGCGAGGCCCGCGAGAGGCAGGAGCCTGAGATCAGGCCGACGAAGCAGAAGATCACCGACTCTCAAGAGCTTGCGGACTACCGCCTTCGCAAGCGCAAGGAATACGAAGATTTCATCCGGCGCGCTCGCTGGAACACTGGCAACTGGGTGAAGTATGCCGCCTGGGAGGAGTCCCAGGGAGACCTCGCTCGCTCTCGATCCATCTGGGAGCGGGTTCTAGAAGTCGACTATCGCAACCCTACCCTGTGGCTCAAGTACGCAGAGCTCGAGATGCGCCATCGCTTAATCAACCACGCTCGTAACGTCTGGGACCGCGCCGTCGCCCTGCTTCCCCGCGTCGACCAACTTTGGTACAAGTACATCCACATGGAAGAGATGCTCGGCGACGTTGCAGGCGCTCGACAGATATTTGAGCGCTGGATGGATTGGCAGCCCGACACTCAGGGCTGGCTTTCGTACATCAAATTCGAGCTTCGCTACGATGAGATCGATCGTGCATGTGCTATCTACGAACGGTTTGTCGTTTTCCACCCTCGTCCTTCCTCTTTCGTCAGGTATGCCAAGTTGGAGGCCAAGCGCGGTGAAATTGCTCGTGCCCGTGCGGTGTATGAGCGCGCCATCGATCTTCTCTCTGAAGACGAGGATGCAGAGCAGCTCTTCGTTGCCTTCGCAGGCTTCGAGAACTTGCTCAAGGAGACGGAACGAGCTCGTTGCGTATACCGTTACGCCCTGGACCACGTCCCCAAGGGGAGGGCTAAAGATTTGTTCAATGAGTATATTGCTTTTGAGAAGCAGCACGGAAACACGGCTGGCATCGACGATGCTACTGTCAGAAAAATGAGATTAAAGTATGATGACGAGGTGGGGAAGAACCCTTTCAATTATGACTCCTGGTTCGATTACACAAGACTGGAGGAGAACGATGGAAACGAGGATAGGGTGAGGGAGGTGTATGAAAGAGCAATAGCCAATGTGCCTCCAGCAGAGCAAAAGAAGTATTGGCAAAGATATATCTACTTGTGGTGAGCCATCTTAGCTTCTTAGCGAGCAGAATGCTATTCTTCAATACTAATAAATACCTACAACCTTTGTTTTTGTTTGCAATTGTTTGGTTGTTTGATCCATGACTTATATTGCATCATAGGATAAATTATGCATTATATGAAGAACTGGATGCGCAAGACATGGATAGGACCAGGGAGGTTTACAGGTAAGCATCAACCTCTACAAAGAACACTTCCTTTTGAATTCTTCATACGTGCAAACAAAAATTAAAGGGTGTTTTTTAAATACAGTTAATTTGTAACCAGATATAAGAGGTTTAGTGAAATTCATGGAGTTCGTTAGGATGAAATGTGTTGTTCGATAGAAATAAGTGTTTCTCAAGATTTTTAGTTTATTTTTTTTTCCATTTCCTCATTGAGATTATTCAACAGATCATTAATCTTTTATTCACTTCCATTATTTCTCAAGAGGTTTAGTGAAATTCATGGAGTTCGTTAGGATGAAATGTGTAGTTCGATAGAAATAAGTGTTTCTCAAGATTTTTAGTTTATTTTTTCTTTCCATTTTCTCATTGAGATTATTCAACAGATTATTAATCTTCTATTCACTTCCATTATTTGATTGGACAGGGGAAAAAAGAACATAAGCCATTTTTACAATTTTTATGGGAATGCCTTCTAATAGATTTCCTTCCATTATTTTTCCTTACCCTCCATTGAGTCCAGTCCATTCCCAAGTAAATGGTGGCAGTTTATTTTTTCGTTTTTAATTCTTTTACTTTTTCTAAGTAAACAAGAAATTGATATGTAATTGAACTTAACTCCATTCATTATTATCTTTCTTTTTACCAAATTTATTTTCTTTGTCTGCTTATTTGTTCTCCCCGGGTAACAAGAAAACAGAGCATCAGTATCTTCTTAGCTAAATTCTGCTCTTGAACTTCTAATTTCATCCTTATCAGGTTTTGCATGTGGTATTTTTATCCTTGATGATATGAAAAATTACTTAGTTGCTAGTTCATTACTTTCCCTTGCTTCTATTGTAATATTTATGATAGGTGGCATTACTACTGTGTTTTGACAGCATTCTATGTCATATGTTATACAGTTTCTTACATGTACTCTGTGCTGACCCAGGGAATGTTTGAAGTTAATACCTTACGAGAAGTTTTCTTTTGCAAAAATATGGCTCATGGCTGCCCAATTTGAGATAAGACAAAGGAACCTAAAGGCTGCACGACAAATCTTGGGAAATGCCATTGGAATGGCGCCAAAGGATAAGGTATGATGCTACTTCTAAATGTATAGTAGATTTAGAAATGCTTGTGGTGGTCATTTATCTAAGTATGTTTATATATTTAACAGATTTTTAAGAAGTACATCGAAATTGAACTCCAACTAGGCAATGTAAATCGCTGCAGAACCCTGTACGAGAAGTACCTGGAGTGGGCCCCTGCAAACTGCTACGCATGGTGTAAATATGCTGAGTTTGAGAGGGCATTGAATGAAACAGAGCGTGCTCGAGCATTGTTTGAGCTTGCAATTGCTCAACCTGCATTGGACTTGCCAGAGTTGCTCTGGAAGGTATGCTATGTGAAAATTTTCTTGTTTAATGAGTGATTATCTCTTGCTCGAGTCGATTGTATTGCGTAGTTGCATCAGGACTAAAATACATTATGAATATTGAAAGTCAAGGTTCCATCAGATATAGGAAGGGTATTTTTGTTTGCTTGATTTTTATAGTAGCAGATGGTCATGTTCCTAGGAATAAACAACAAGTTCTCTGTTCTTCTACTTAAAAGTGCCCTATTCTACACTGGAAAACCATAATATCCTGATCGGTAGTTCTTTGTTATCTAGATATTCCTTGTATTTTGTAGTCTATATTTTCTGCTTTTGTTTGTTGTTCATCCCAGTTGATGTGTTTATTGTCCGTTCCAATGTATGGCGCAAGGGTATTAGGAAATTAAAGAAGAGCAAAGAGATCAACGAGTGATAGAAAGTTGAAAAGATGAGAGATAACTTCCCTTTTTTGGTCCTTACATTACGTACAACTTTCATTTTTGGTTCAAATTTTGTAATTTTGTCAAATTAATTTGACTAAGGCAGATGGAAAAATTATAATTTTATCAGTGATCATCTTGAATTACACCTTGTTTTCTCTCACTCTTCTTCTTCTTCTTCGTGTCCTTGAAAGGTGTTGACATGTGTATCTAACCTCCTTGTCCCTCGTTCGCAGGCATATATCGACTTTGAGATAGCAGCAGGAGAGTTCGAGAGAACAAGACATCTCTATGATAGACTACTCGATCGGACCAAGCACGTGAAGGTCTGGATTAGTTATGCCAAATTTGTGGCTTCTGCTGGCATAGAAGACGAAACCATGGACAATGAGGTTCAGGAGAAGAATAACGACAATGAAGAGCAACAAAGGGAGAGGATCAAACAATGCAGAGGTAATTTAGCTCTTGTCTTGTTTGTGATTTGTTATCTTTACGAATTGGACAAACTCAAAACCATTGCTCAATCCCCTCTTTGATTAAAACCTCTTTGCAAGTGCATAGTTTTCTATTATGAATAATCTTTATATTTGTACACTCACAGCCATGCTTTAATAGGAAAGAACATCTACTTTTTTGTTCTACTCAAATAACCAATCATTTTGCCATCCCAACAGGGGTTTTCGAGAGGGCATTTGATTACTTCAGAACGAGTGTGCCAGAGTTGAAGGAGGAAAGAGCCATGCTTTTGGAGGAGTGGTTGAACTTGGAGAGCAGTTTTGGCAGTCTCGGGGACATTAGCGTAGTACAGACTAAACTGCCAAAGAAAGTGAAAAGGAAGAGACCTATTTTATCAGAAGATGAAACTCATGCTGGGTACGCACATCCTCTCTCATCTTTTGCATTTGTTTTTTAATCGCGGTGTGTGAAATTGAGCTAACAAAAGATGATGATTCTGGTACAGGTTTGAGGAGTACATCGATTACATCTTCCCTGATGAAGTAACTTTAGCACCTAAAATGAAGCTACTCGAAGCAGCGTACAAATGGAAAAAACAGAAAATCGCTGCAGATGAAAATTGAGCAAGAACTTAAATTGATTAGTATCATCCTAATGGAATGACCTGGATATGATGTCATTCTTCTATGTTTCATCCTATCCTATAGGAAGAACTTAAATTGAGTTTTAGAATATTTTTCCTTTTAGCGATGTATGTATAACTGGGACGAAGGATTCCCTATATATACCATGCATGTGCTCTAGCCTCACGGTCCCAAGGTAAATGTTCGTGATTATACAATAGCAAATCACTCAGTGCTCCTAGTCCTAATTAAGGTCCTTTTAAAGTTCTCCGAAGCCTCATTGTTCATTTTAATTTGCTGACTCAAGAAGCGCACAATGTCGACGACGATCGCAATAACAGAAACCCAATTCTTCATGCTATGAAGTTTTCAGAGCTCCTCTAAGCACCACCACTCTTTCAAGACCACTCATGCACTGAGCTAAATAAGATTTATTCTTGTCAAATTGAATCATCGTTCATAACTATTATTAATATTTTTAAAAAGAAAGCAAATTAAATCAAAATGAAATTTCACAATGCAAGGATCCACAATGAGAGAGCTCTCTATTATGATAACGTGTCAAATTAACACCGAGATAAGCTTTACTTCTTTCTTTCTTTTTTAATTAAAATATTTTTATAATTTTATTTTTTTTTAAATAAAAAAAAAAGTCGTTGCTATCGTGATCATCGGTGAAAAAAAAAAAACTCTCTCTCACAATGACGTGCTAAATTAAAGGAGCTTTTTTTTTATTAACTCCTGAAGTAACACTTAGAGTCATTTATCTCTCTTTTTTTTTTTTAATTCAAATGATTTTATAATTTTTATTTTTATTTTTTTGAAAAGAATTAAAATCATTAAATAAAATAAAATAAATTAATTACGATGAGTGAAAAAATAATTATTAATTATGATACATTTAATTATTTTATATTATATTTTATGAATAATTTATAAGAAAGAGTGAAATCATAAAAAAAATATTAAGAATTTTTTTAAATATGAATGACATTTTTTATTTTTTATAGCATAGAAACTATAAAAAAATTCGTCAACGCTCCTGTCACTATCGTTTGGATGCTCTAAAAAATATTTTCCGAAATTTTCTGTTATATAACTATTATATATATATATATATATATATATTCCGATAATTTCTCTTTTCCGTTAGAATAAATTAATATTCTATTCCATGCCTATATTAACGCGATTTGCTTATTCAAATCATTTTTATCATCTGAACCCCTTCTTTCGTCCTCTTCTCCGATTCCTAGGGTTCCTCTCCGTTTCTCACCTGCGGACCCAGAGACATGGCGAGACGAGATACGGAGGTGAAGCTGCTGCGGTCTACCCGCGTAAAGAACAAGACGCCAGCCCCCATCCAGATCACCGCCGAGCAGATCCTGCGCGAGGCCCGCGAGAGGCAGGAGCCTGAGATCCGACCGCCGAAGCAGCAGATCGCAGACTCTCACGAGCTTGCGGACTACCGGCTCCGCAAGCGCAAGGAATACGAAGATCTCATCCGGCGCGCTGGCTGGAACACTGGCGACTGGGTGAAGTATGCCGCCTGGGAGGAGTCCCAGGGAGACTTCGCTCGCGCTCGATCCATCTGGGAGCGGGTTCTAGAAGTCGACCATCGCAACCCTACCCTGTGGCTCAAGTACGCCGAGCTCGAGATGCGCCATCGCTTTATCAAGCACGCTCGTAACGTCTGGGACCGCGCCGTCGCCCTGCTTCCCCGCGTGGATCAACTTTGGTACAAGTACACTGTACATCCACATGGAAGAGATGCTCGGCGATGTTGCAGGCGCTCGACAGATATTTGAGCGCTGGATGGATTGGCAGCCCGACACTCAGGGCTGGCTTTCGTACATCAAATTCGAGCTTCGCTACGATGAGATCGATCGTTCATGTGCTATCTACGAACGGTTTGTCGTTTCCCACCCTCGTCCTTGTTCTTTCGTCTGGTATGCCAAGTTCGAGGCCAAGCGAGGTGAAATTGCTCGTGCCCGTGCGGTGTATGAACGCGCCATCGATCTTCTCTCTGAAGACGAGGAAGCAGAGCAGCTCTTCGTTGCCTTTGCAGGCTTGGAAATCTGGCTCAAGGAGACGGAACAAGCTCGTTGCATATACCGTTACGCCCTGGACCACGTCCCCGAGGGGTGCGTCAAAGATCTGTACAATGAGTATGTCGCTTTCGAGAAACAGTACGGAGACACGGCCGCCATCGAAGATGCTATTGCCAGAAAAATGAAATTGAAGTACGATGACGACGAAGAGGCGAGGAAGAAGCCTTTCAATTCTGACTCGCCTAATATGAAGCTACTCGAAGCAGCATACAGATGGAAAAAACAGAAACTCGCCGCAGACGAAGAAGATTGAGCGAGAATTTTAATCGAGAAGCATCATCCTATAGTTTGTTATGTTTGTGCTAGGGAACATGACATTGAATTTCATGCTATATTTTCATTTGGCTGCACCAGTGTCATTTCATTCCCCCCCCCCCCCCTTAATTTTGGTATTTTAATTTTACTAAAAGGATGAAAGTTGACGATGATCTTTTTCTTAGATAACCGAAGTTCCTTTTGTTTTCATAGAAAAAAAAATGCTAATTTATCTCATGCCACATTGTTACGATACGTTGTGTCTTAATTAAAATAATAGAGAAAGGTTAATAAAAGAGTAGATTTATAATTTAAAAAATATATATGAAAAGAAGTTGTGATTTTAAGATTGCGAGTTTAAGTTACACAAGTGATGCGAGAGACTCCTCTTCTGCTCGATGCCAGAAGCCGATCTGGTTGCAATTAAAGCTAATAAGTAGCCATCGCCTATCTCACCGAATCTTGCTCGATCCTAACAACATCCAATCCCCCCAACTTTTGACCTGTAACAAACAAATACAGGAGTTGGATTTCCTACCTACCATGGAAGCGGCACCACTGTCAGCAGTGGAAGAGAGCCTTTCAATTTAGATATGAAAATAAGTTTCTGTCCGATTAATTTTGATTTTTTTTATCAATTTTAATATTCTTAATTTATCATTTTATTTTTAAAAAATTATATAAATTTATTTAGAGATCGAATCTTTATTCGAAATCAAATTGAATGTCTTATTGTTATTGATATCACACGGATTTTCTGTCTCCTTTAGAATGAAGATGTCCGAGAGACTTAGGATCCTTTCTGACCACAACAGTAAATAAATAAGAGTAATGACAAGAGATTTAACATGATTCAGAATTCAAATTTCTACTCCATGGATGAACTCTAAAATGAGCTTCTACGCTAGATACATTTACTATAATTTCTCATTCTCGAAAGTACTTCCGGAAGTGAAGAAACCCCTTTCAGATAAGAGGTTATACAAGGCAAAGGAAAGTAAAATTTGTATGGTTCTGCCTCTTCTCGCCCCGTCAAGGATGATCCTTCCCCTTCCGTCCTTCCTCCTTTAGAAGGCTATTCAGAGAGAAAATCAGAGAGTGAGCCTTAGAGAGCCAACCAGAGAGCCTCTTCTTCTTAAGTCTTCCTTTTCTTTTATCCTTGTTGCTCTTGAGGTCAATTATTATGTAACAAATCATTTGGATCATCGTCCACCTGAAAGGTCATGAAAGTCCGAAGAACAATTCTGTTATGATATTTTCAAAGAATAATTTCGTTATGATATTAACGAATAAGAGCTACTAAGAATCTTTTTATGGGGTATATCAGGTGCCTTGATCTGTCAGGTTGCGTAACAAACTCTCTCCAAAAAATATAAAACGAAACATCCTCTTCACCTTACTCCCCTGGACCTTCTTTCCCTTAAATTCTTCGTACCTCTACCCAAACTCCGTTCTATGTCCCGAGCTACCATTTTACTAACTTGACTTATGTCCCCTAGTTGCTATTCAATTTCAATCTAACCATCGAACCTCCTCTTCCTCTCTCGAGTCACTATCCGATTTCATTCTGACCATCGGACCTCCTCTTCTCTTTCCGAGTCGTTACCTCATCAACTCGGTTTATTTCTCTGAGTCACTATCCGATTTCATTCTGACTATCATACCTTCTCTTCCTTTCCCGAGTCGCCTTATCACCGCCTCGACTAGCTCTTTAAATTGAGTCCCACTTGATTAAGTCATATATTTTATATTATGATTCTTCTCTCCAATTTCATCCGTAAATTATGATTCTTTTTTATCTCCTAAATCATATTATAATTGTTTCAGTTACAAGGGAGGAATATTAATATTGAATTTATTTTGTTTTTCTCTTCTTCTATAAATGAACGACCGACGCACTGAATTCACGTGACCCCATCCTATATTTTTTTTTATATAAATTAGGTCCGATCTGACACACCGAAACATCGATTACGAACCGGCTGAGGTCGTGTCTGCCCTTCCTAACAAAAAGCCACTCCGCAAAGGAGAGAAGAGGCAGGGGCAAGAACAAGAGCAGCTGCCTGCAGCTCGTCTTGCTCCCGCCGCAGATCTGCTGCTGCTGCTGCTCCTCGTCATGGGCTCCCTGCTGGAGAACCTCCAGAAGAAGCGGCTTTTCCCTACGATGCCCTACAAGGACGACCTCCCTACCTTCCGCCCCAACCAGCAGCGCGCGCAGCAACTGGACGCTCACCTCATCGGCCTGCGCAAGCGGATCTCCTCCTTCTCCGTCAAGATCCAGCCCCTCCCCGCCGACTGGGCCGCCTTCCGCCGCTCCAAGTCCGCGCCATCCTTCGGCGACCTCGCCGGCGTCCGCCGCTGGTGGGGCCAGTGCTGGGGCTGGATCCTGTCGCGCAAGCCGGCGTTCGTCCAGGACATCGAGATGAACGAGGAGGAGACCGCGATGCTGGGCTTCCAGTTCAGGGGCAGCTGGCGCCACATCCTCTACCGGGTCCGATCCGAGATCCGGAAGCTGATCCGCTCCGACAGCCTCCCCACCACCACCCGCCCCCACGGCTTCAGGTACGATTCCTTCGCCTACGCTCCCAATTTCGACGACGGCGTCACCGACCCCGGCGCCGCCCCGAAATCGACCTAATCGGCCGATCCCAAGCTCACGAAGCTATACGTGTCGTTATTATCGTTTGCCTGTCTTCCAAATATTCGTCCTTATATTCACGCCCCCCTAAGCTTTTATTCTTTGCTGTTCATCGAGTTCTTTACCTATGAATCTCTCTCTCAGATCAGAAAAATGAGAGGGCAAGTCGATTAAATCTCTTCCTTCTGCCTGCAATTGTGTCTCTTTATCTGTGGACGCTATACTATGTTCTTTTTATTCTTTTCTTTTCTTTTTTTTTTTTCTGAATCTATTAAGCAAATAAGCGATGTAAATTACATTGTGGAATACATACAACTTTTGTGGATCTATGTATCTCATACCCTTGTTTTTCAAAAGCGATCAGCAATCATATCTTTTATTTCCCATCTAAAGAACATGAACCCCGCCAGGTGTTCGATTTCAGTATGATAATGTCAGAAGAAAAAAGAGAGAGAGAAAAAAAAACAAGCATGGCAACATGTGATCCAACGTGCCACCGACAGCGTTATGAAAAAATCCAAGTTACCACTTGACTTGGCATCGCAATGAAATTGCATGCTCTAAAGTTCTCAAAATCGAATAGATTAATGTATATTAATTTGTCATGTTGTGGGCGTGGTTCATAATTGTAATGTGCATATGAGAGAAAGAATGTTAGAGCATCGATGTTGTGGTGGCTGCGCAGTCCTTGTTTCATTTATAAATGTCTTGAGATTCCTGTGGCTTTAGCGTTGTCGGTGAGACGTCCAAATAATGACTGGTTTGGTATGGAGATGTGAAGAGCAGTAGAGCACCCTCCGTTTCAACAGCACCCTCGCCGAAACAGGTTCATACTTTCTATAAAATAATCGTAAGCTAATTGATTAAAAAAAAAACAACTTTTTTTTTCCATTTAAAATATTTAAATTTATATATTACGAGTTCTTTTTTTAAATTTTTTGTCCACGGTACTTCAATATTTTTAGTTACGACGTAAACGAGTCAAATTAAATTTTATAATGTTTAGATAAATTATCCAAATTATTGAAAAATCTGTTCAAATTTAATTTGATTTTTTTTTAGAGATTGAGTTTGACTTGAATTTGAATTGAATCTGACTTGTTTAATGGGTATCAAACTTTTAATCAAGTTCGATTTAAGTTGGATTCAAATTTATTTAAGTTGGATTTATTTAAACGTTATCAAGTTAACTCAAGTTTGTTTATTTATTTAATTTTTTAATATTTTAATCTTATTTATAAATGAATATAAATAAATTCATAAATAATTTATAAAAAAATTTAATTATAAAATATTATTCACGAATATTGTTCATGAACATTAACAAGCCGAATACATATGTGTTTAAGTTTATTTATTTAATTTATCAAACTATTTAAGTTTGTTTATTAATTGACTTTGATGCATGTTGAATGAACGTAAATAAATTTTTACTGAGTCGAATATCAAATTTATTCATGAATATTTAGTTCGTTTATGGTCCTAATTACGATAGATTTATAAAATTCAAAGAACAATAATACTATAACAGAAAAAGGTCAAATTTGAATTAGATAGAAATGACCACATAAAGTTGGATATGGAGATGGAATAGGCTAGTAGGTAATTATAAAAAGGTAATTTTTAAGTGGATAGAGATCGATTCTACTCTTTTATATTTATCATTTAAATTTTCGATTTATTTTCTCCGTAGAACAATCGGCCGTTAATGTAATGGTTCTCAATTTTTTTTAGATTGAACCGACGATGACGTAAGAGAAAAGTCATGAGAGTACCTATGTTTGACCATTTTCAATGATTAGTTGACTGCGACTTGGAATTCTACGTGGAATTAATTCGACCATTTCAATTTTTTTTAAAAAAAAAATTCCAAGGGTCGGTGTGATTAGAACTTACATCTGATATTTTTTGGTTAATAAAAATATGAATAATTTCGAAAATAAGAATATAAAAAAAATTGAATTGTGTATCGTATTTTAAATTTGCTAATTATTAATTCGATATTTCTGGGAAGTTCGTTCGAGTTTCTAATGCTGCTGCTCATCTCCTCGTCTCCTTCTCCGCCGATACGATGCGATTCGCCGTCGCCGGCAATGGGGCTGGTGACCGCTCTCTTGGGCGTCCTGGGCTTTGGAATCGGCATTGCAATCGGCCTCGTGGTCGGCTATTTCTTCTACATTTACTTCCAGCCCAACGACGTGAAGGCGAGAGCAATTCCTTGTTTTCGCCATTCTTCCTTTTTGTTGGCTGCAACGATTGTTCGATCGGGATGGGATTGTTTTGTCGATTTCAAATCTTCCTTAGTCGGTCGAATATCTTAGATTGTTAAGTGCAATTTAGAAAACGTTTCCTTAAGGGGGAAATACGACCTTTGGATCTGAAACAAGCTGTGGGCTTGATCAAATCGCCGGGCGTCTTTTGGTATCAATGGAACGCATCCAGTTTGTTCATTAACCTGATGTTCAAGCGGTTTCTTTTCCCTAGCGTCTACTTTTTGGGATGCCAGTTATCTAATTTACCTAGTTTTTCATGCATAACCTCTTAGTTCTGTTTTCTGGAAAGTTTCGTGACAAATTTATGGTGGAATTGCTCACTTCTTTCTCAGATTTTCCTATCAGTTTAGCTCTTTTCTACTTGACTCATTTGGTCAAGCATTGACATTTGCGTGGATTCTGTGCTCCTGCATGTAGCAATTCAACATATTAATTTTTTTTCTTCTCTCTATTCTTGTTTCCTGGGCTTGCTTGATTCTTGTGGCTTTGTCATATGGCACGAGCAGGATGTTCAATTAAAGTCAACGTAGTTTTCAGCAAAGGAAAATAGCTTCGTGTAATATATGCGCGTCTGAAACATAAATCATAGTTATTGATGTTTCTCACAGGATCCAATTGTCAGACCCTTGCATGAGCTAGACTCAAAGACCTTGCATTCACTTTTACCTGAGATTCCGTATTGGATGAAAAATCCAGACTGTGAACGAGTGAGTTTCCTAGCTTACTTTCCATTGCAAATTGTTGACATGCATATATAGTCTGTCATCAGCTGTTTATCCTTTTTGTATTAGTTCTTCTAGGCTGTAGCAACTGTTAGACCCTTGCATGTGGAGAATCTTTGTCGACTATAAAGCTATAAGATAGATAAATTTTATTCTGTCAGATGATTATCCTATTGGTTTTAGTTCTTCTAGATATTGTATTTATGTAGAATGTCGTCAAATATATTGCCAACAGGCCAATTTTCTCCCATCAGATGATTGTCATACTGGTCCTAGTTCTTTTAGCAATTCTAAGCAAAGAATCATCAGGGACTATAAAGCTGCAAATTGATTTTCAGTTATAAATGAAAGCATACCCGATGCTGCTTAATAAATTTGCTGTTTTAGGCATATGTAATATTGCTCTTCTGAAAATTCTGAAACTTGACATTTGTTAATCTAATTCTGTGGAGAATTGAACACATTCATTAGAATGTATATTGTTTATTTGTAATTGAACTTGTAATCCTTGCAAATAAAAAAATAAGAATAATATTACGGTTGAATGATAATGCATATCAGTGCCTTATGAGGAAATCAATGGACTTTGAATTGCCCATACTAATTAAGATTGATATTATCGCAAAAAATATATTCAATTTGTCTTTATTTTTGGTGAGAACAATCTTTGATCTTTAATTCTATAAGATATTTTCTTCTGTTATAATTTTTAAATAGATTTGGGTTCTTGATATTTAGCCTGTTTGCAGGTTGACTGGCTCAACAAATTCATTCTCGACATGTGGCCTTGCTTGGACAAGGTTCTAACTTTTTGAATGTTGAATATAATATTTCAAACACAATAGCAATTTTGAAATTGCAGTATATTACTACGAATCTGTTCTGTACCTCTGTCATTAATTTTCCTATTGACGCAGGCAATATGCAATACAATTCAGAGTGCAGTGAGGCCAATATTTGATCAGTACATTGGAAAGTACTGGATCAAATCAATTGAATTTGATCATCTAACTCTCGGTTCACTTCCACCTACAATTCACGGTTCGTATTGCAAGTTCTCCATGTAGAGCTAAATGCTAACTATAACCTTTGAACATGTAGGTAAAGGACAGAAACTCTTATGTAGGTACCAATGACTTGCACATAAATGATACGTGTCAAGCTGGTCAAAGTAATTTTTTTCCTAGTTCTCACTTACTAGTATTTGGGCCTAAATTCATCAGGCATTTGATTATCTTACTGACAATAAACAATCATGTACAGACTATATGCTTTGTTAGGAATACTTTACAACTTTTGTGTACTTTACATACATGAATGTGGGTCAATGAGGCCATAAGGGAACTTCTGCAAAAACTGAAATGTAGTAGTTGTCTGTGTCAACTTTTCCAATTAGTTGTGAAAGCAAAAAAATTGTCTATACTATGCACCCCTTAACACATTCCTGGTTTACCTACACCGAGCTAGTACTCGATATTTGGATTGTGGATATCTTTAGGGAGAATGATATAGCATTTTGTATGTTAGTAGCATCTGTATTTTCTATAGTACCATATAGAGAGAATCTATCGAACATTAACTTTATATATTCATTTTACAAGGATTTAACTGAAGCTAAATTGTATTTTGTTCTCATCTGTATAGGTGTTAAAGTTTATGAAACACAAGAGAAAGAATTAGTTGTTCAACTAGCAATACGATGGGCTGGTAATACAAACACTGCTTTAGTGATTAAGTTGTCTTTCATCAAAATAACAATACAGGTCAGAAGTTTTTTACAAATACTATGTAAAAGTAGCCTCCACTTCATGGTACCAATTCAACAGATTTTTATTTCAGCTGTTGGATTTACAAATATCTCTGATGCCACGTGTTATTCTAAAACCACTAGTTCCAAGTTTTCCCTGCTTTGCCAACTTGTCTATATCTTTGATGGAAAAGGTAACAATATTCATCTCTTTGGACATATTAAGTGTTCTTGGGAAACGTCTACTGATATTTCTCTTTTTGTTATATAAAATTGCAGCCAAATGTTGACTTTGGATTCAAAATTTTTGGTGGAGATATAATGGTGATACCAGTGTTATATAGGTTTATTCAGGTCTTAAGTTTGTATCTGGATAGTTAATTGAACTTTGGTTTTACCGAAAGCTACTAGATTATCTGCCTTAATGCCATTTGGCATATGTAATCATGTTAATTTGATTGTTAGAAATTTACAATTAATTACATATCAAGTCAACTACTTATTGTAACACTCTTTCACTACAGGATACAATTGCAACACAAATCTCAAACATTTATCATTGGCCAAATCTTTTAGAGATACCTATTCTAGATGGTTCAAGGTAATCTTGATGTTAGTGTGGCTAATAAGGGTGTTGATACTTCCATTGTATAATTGTGTTTCAGCTTTCCTGCCTCCTAGAATTGTATTCTAGTGGGTTCAAATTAATCTTTTCGTTCTGCATGTATAGTTATGGCTATTCTATTTCTTTTAATGTTGTTCATGTTATTCATACAATGCTGTATGCCTATTCACCATCCAACAATAAGAAACAGAGTGAAACATATGCTAGATCTCCTAATTCCACGATGGAAATGAGTTTATTGTTCATTTAGCATGCCCAACAGTAGACCTTCGTGACTAAATAGTGCATAATTCTTATTCTGATTTTCTTGACAATGTCACGTTGAAAGTACTTTTAATCAGCTTAGCCTATTGTGCAATCACGTAATTTGTTAATCATTTTTGTCATCAATTTGCTGTTGTTAAGATTTAGCTGGAAGGATTTGCTAAGTAGATTCTGTCTTGTCATTGCAGTGCTGCCGTAAAGAAACCTGTGGGAATATTGAATGTAAATGTTGTTTGTGCGTATGATCTTCTCAAGATGGATATTCTTGGTAAATCAGATCCCTATGTTAAACTCAGTTTAAGTGGAGAGGGACTGCCTTCCAAGAAAACCTCAATCAAGATGCGTAACCTAAATCCTGAATGGAATGAGCAGTTCAAACTTATAGTAAAAGATCCAGAGACTCAAGTTCTTCAACTTCATGTTTATGACTGGGAAAAGGTTGAATTCCTGTATGCTTTTATCTTCTTTATTCTTTCTCCTTAACTGGATTATTTATTCATCTTTTAGAGTTCTCTCAAGTCAGTGAAGAATGTCCATAACGATTTATATATAGCGATGGCTAAGTTTTAAAATTCATGCATAATATCTTACTATCCTTTTTAGTCAATGAGATGATCAACTCATATATATATATATTGTAATTATTCAGGTGAAAAATGTATGCAGGTGAAAATGCATGATAAGTTGGGCATGCAAGTCATTCCTCTAAATGTGCTTGTTCCTCATGAGACAAAAGAGTTCACTCTTGATCTTCTCAAGAACATGAACCCTAATGACCCACAAAATAAGCGAAACAGAGGGAAAATTGTAGTGCAATTGACGTTTGATCCTTTTAAAGAAGATACTGGCACTTTCAGTGAGGTTTTAGAAGAGAGGCTTAGTAGCATTGACAGAGGGATTCATGCTGCATCTGGTAATGGTGGGCTTTTGTTGGTTACTGTTGAAGCTGCAGAAGATGTTGAAGGAAAGCATCATACTAACCCATACGCAGTGGTTCTTTTAAGAGGTGAAAAGAAGCAAACTAAAGTAAGTCCAAGTTACTGTCTGATGATTTTCTCTTCAATAAAAAAAAGTATATGGTGATATATAATTTTTTATGTTTTCTTTTTCCTAGCATATTCAGTTTCTATTATTCTGTTGTCCAAGTGATTTGATCATTACAATTTGATACCCATGGCCTACCACTCTTTTTTCACTTATCTCGCTTAGTCCAATTTCCTGTATCTTTTTTTTTATACAAGTAAACATCAACTCCTTCCTCGTTCTTTAAATTGTACAATGGGAATGTGACACCATTTTCCCTTTCATTTTCAGATATCCAAAATTTGAGTATCCCGTTGTCAACGTTAGAAGAAGCTGAATCAATCATGTTCTGTTTACTTTGGCTGAAGTAGGGTGGAAAAAAAATAATCGAATTTCTTGTTTATGTGGAAGAATTAGAAACAATAACAACAAACAACCAAGCTTTATCTCACTAAGTGGAGTCGACTATATGGATTCTTCTACGTTATTAGACTTTATCCCCTACTATATCATCATCTATACTTAAATAAATTTTATCTTTTTTTATTATTACTAATCAAGTCTTTTTTTGTCTTCTTCTTTGTTTGATGTATATATTTGTTATCGTTTCACATCGTTTAACTGGAGTATTTATTGATCGTCTAAATACATATCCGTACCATCTTAAACGTGTCTCTCAGAGCTTTCCTTAATGTGGAAGAATTAGAAAGGTGGAAGAAATTTAATTCACTTTGTTTCCTCTATATATTATTTTCACCTGAATAATCAAATTTTCCCCCTTTGTTCCATCCAAATAGCAAGATGAGTGGAATAGAATTGAAGTAAGATAATAAAAAAAAAATCGTTTTAAAGTCCAAAGAACCCCTCAATTTATTTCTCTCATAATAGTTATAAGATAGACCAATTGAGACTACTAAATTGACGATTCTGATATTCCATAAAAAAAAATAATTTTCCCCTTCTAATTCCTGTAAAAAATTTTTCTCCATTTTATTTTATTATTTTATTTTTATCTTAGGCCAAATCCTAAAAGTATATTTTCAAGACATGAAAAATTTAAATTCTCTTGAAATTATTTCATGTAAATTTAAAACTTTTTAACTTTTGACCAAACACTTCGCAGGTCTTAACTCATATTAATAATTTTGACTTAATTAATATCTATATATTTATTATTACGGCATTTATTTTAAAAAAACTAACATAATGGAAGTCAAATATCTAAAAATAAATAATTGTGAAATATGAAACCTTATTGTGAAATTTTGGCGAAAAAAATTAAATTTTTAATCATAATGGATTCTAACCGTACGATCATTTTATAACGTTCATCAACAGATTTTTGATCATATTTTTCATCATATCAATAACCTGATTTACTTTGGAGCCGCTAGATTGACGTTCGAATCTTTTACGGTCGCTTCACGAGGCCAGTAGTCGGCGGCCGACCCAGTTAGTTTTGAATTCTGGCATGCTAACAGCGGCAGGGGGAAGCGAAGATGGCAATCAGAAGGGAAGGCGAAGATGATCGAGGTAGTTCTCAACGATCGGCTAGGGAAGAAGGTCCGTGTAAAATGCAACGAAGATGACACCATGGGCGACCTCAAGCAGCTGGTGGGGGCGCTGACCGGCACCCGCGCTGACAAGAGCCGCATCCAGAAGTGGTACACCATCTAGAAGGATCGCATCGCCCTCAAGGACTACGAGATCGACGACGGCATGGGCCTCGAGCTCTACTACAACTAAGCTACGATAAAGGTGCCCTCTTCGTTTTATTTTTTGTCGTTTTAAGATTGCTAGTAATTCTAACCTGTTCGGTTCACTGTTGTATCGAAAGCCATGTGATTCTTGCGCAGGTTGATTGATGGTTTGTACTATTAGGACTTTGTTTTGTATAGCCGATGATTCCAGATTTAGGGTTGCTTAGGGACTGGAGATAGACATTATTAAAAATTTAATAGATTGAAAATTCTAAGTTTTAATTTGGTATTCTATTTGGTATTACTATTATCTAATGTCTTTGTTATCTTTATCTTAAACTTCCTGTTTGCCATGGATGTTATGCACTTCGTGTTCATCTCCATGAGTTTAGCAACTAGTTAGGTTTCATATTTCCCCCTTAGAAATACGCCATGAAATTATGATAGGAAGGGGAAAACTGTGAAGTGATGAATTTTTCTACTTGAATAAAGAAACTAGTCAGACAAGCCCTTGTTGATTCACATTCTTAGACTAGCTTGACATTCGAGGTTTAGTTTTTGTGATCTTCTCCAAGCTTTCATCTTTTTTATGGAGTGAAAGTGCCCCATGTTTTTCTAACTAAGTTGATAAACAGGCACCTTATTTTCGAACTTTGAAACAAGCTAACGCCTATTGTTTACCTTTCTTAGTTTTGCCATCAACATCCAAGATCTTCTGACCCATGTCTACCTAGGCTTGCAAGAACTTGGCAGCATCTCTCTATGTATATGTGAGATTGAGTTTTTCTATTTTGGTAAACCTAATTGCACAAGGAGTAGGCTAATTATTTTTTACTTATTGCTGGATCTTAATTTCCTTGCTATGACTCTTCTTTGATTGGAAGAAGATGGTACAGACATGTACTTAGACAATCAATAAATGTTCCAATTAGACGATGTGAAACTATGACAAATATGCACATCAAACAAGGAAGATGAAGACAAAAAAAGATTTGATTAGCAATAATGAAATTAGATAAAATTTATTTAGATATAGATGATGATATAGTATAGGATAGAGCCTAATTACGTAGAAAGATCCATAGAGCCGACCCCAGTTAGTGGGATAGGACTTGGTAGTAGTTGTTGTTGACTCTTCTTTGAATAGAAAAGTCTTCAATATGCAACCCATGCTATTGTATGCCGTCTAGTACTCAAAGACTCCAAGTAGAGCTTAACGTCTGCATTTCATGCTTTGCGATGGGCCTAGATTTCTTGTGCTGGTGAGCCATCACTGAGATGGGCCATACTTAAATTTTTTCACTCCATTGAACTGCATTTCTGACTTTATCACATCATTATCCACATTTTTTTTAGCCTACAACAATGCGAAAATCTTTTGCACTGTTGCATCACATCCAGCCATTCATGTGATGGGTCACGTAGAGGTTATCTCCAAGCTCATCCTCTACATAACAAGGCATCTGAGGTTGAGGGCACCTTTCAATTCTCATCCCATCAGATGATAGCTTATCATTAAGTTATGGTAAAAATAAAGATGCATTAATAATTTATGGTTAATTACTAGAATATCATACACTATTTATCTTCTAACAAATGGAACTATCATGTCATATCAAATATTCAAATCCATCACATTGTTTTGTTTTCTCTCCATTGAGCGTCAAACGATGACATAGAAATATTATTAATTCAATCAAAATAATATCCATCTCATCAAAATTAAATAAACAATATTCAACGATTTGTGAGTTGTGACTCAACTTCTTGCTTTGTTTCTGTGTATCGTAGAGCGTAGCAGCTAAATAATAGGAAATCTGAATCATTTCTATATCTGGCCCTCCCCAAATAGTTTACATAAATATGACTTCATGAGGATGATGATGCATCATGGTCCAGTACTGGTTGATGTGATTGAAAAGGGTGATAGCTTTTGGCTGCTAAGCTAGGTCGGCAGCAGCTGTCTGGCCTGTGCTCACTGCTCACTCTCTCTATTTGTTGGCAGCTAGCAAATCAATTGCCATGGCTGTTTCTCATCTGAGTGGATCTGTCTATAAAATGAGACTCCTAACAAAATTACATATGGAGCTCTATCATGTTGTTCATCTTTTGTGTCACTGTTCTGTTTTTCCCTCCATATTTTCCATCCAAGTAAACGGACTTTTAGTGATTTAGTGAAGTAATGATGCTTCGGAATGTTTTCTAGTTTTTGAATTATTGGCTTACTCTTTATGAAAGTCAGCAGCTAATTCTCACTTCATTTAAAGCCGATTTATGTAATTTCTACCTTTCACATGAAATATTTTGTTTGGTTCTTCTCCATTTCCCCCTTTTGTATCTATCTCGATCCTATTGCCTAACAAGTGCTTTCAACGCAGGTTACTATATGAATATGGATCCGAACCATTGGCTGGATGAATGATATGATCTTTGGCACAAATATATGATGCCAATACTTTCATGTCCATAGCTAACTGCCATGACAAATGGCTATAGTTAATTATATTTCTTTTTTTTCATACCAGCTAGCTTGGACGTGGAGTTTTAATCACCCAAACGGCAACAGGGGCCAGGGAAGTGAAGAGAGCAGCTGAAATTAATGGAGGTGAAGATGATCAAGGCAGTTCTCAATGATCGGCTGGGCTGGGTAAAAAAGTCGGTGACCTCAAGATGCTGGTGGCGGAGCAAACTGGCAAGATCCGCATCCAGAAATGGTACACCATCTACAAGGATCACATCGATCCTCAAGGACTACGAGATCCACGACGGCATGGGTCTTGAGCTCTACTCCAACTAATTAAACTACCACCCTTTGTCCGTTTGTTTAATATTTGCTAGTATTGAAAGCCATGTAATTTTTTTTTTAATCCAGTAGCCATGTTTGTGCCTGACTAGGTCACAAGCAATAATCTTATCGTTGCATTGAGGTTTCTCTTCTATTGGTGCAAATAAGATTTATATATCTTCATAATAATACGATACTTTGAGTATAAGTCCTAGTGATTTTAATTTTGAATTATACTCGATAGGTTTTATACTAATAAATACATCTTTTCATTTGATCTTTTTCATATTTTATAAATGTAGGAATTTGATTATATTTTCAATAATTCTCTCTCAACTAAAGGATTACATTAGGTCTCTTTCAAATCTATCCATCTTCAACAGACTCCTTCGGTTTGATGTTCAATTTTCAATCTATTATGTTTTCTTATCAACTGTTTGATCCTTCTGATGCAGTTGGATTTTTTATTTGGTGTATGGTTCTCTTGATTTAGATATGGAAGTTTCATTTCCTTCGTTCGAGATTTATGATTTGACATGAATCATGACTTTAATATCAATTGTTTAGTACTTATAGAATTCATATGTTTTTCAAAGATATCAATTGTTGGTGCAGATAATATTCACATATCTTCATAATAATATGATATTATTCATTTTGGGGATAAATTTTCATAGTTTTGATTTTGGGTCCTACTCCAAAGGGCTCATATCAATGGAGATAATTTTTTTTATTTTATAAACATACGATTTTTTTTATGTTTTATCAATGTAAAATTTTAATTATATTTTCAATACTCACAATACTGTTATATAATGTCCATTATCTAATAATTTTTATTTGCTCTTCGATATGATGTAAAGACCAGCAACACTGAAGCCCTATGCTATCAAGTCAAGTTTTGCAAAAGGTTGGATTCGCTAACATAGCGGCCTCCATCGATCTGTCCCATGATCATTGTGAGGGAGGTAAATCACGGAAGGTTCTATGAATTTTGACGTGGTAGTCAAGATACGTAAAGGTCATCTGAACTTAAAAAAGAATTTTAGATCTCCTCCAAAATTGACCCATGTTACTTCTGTAACTACCATCATATTTTAATTATTACGTCATCTCCATGGAAATTATAGAGTCAAGTTCAATAACAAAGGATATCGTTTTTGATTCATGAATCATATTCGATCGCCGCTTGCTTATCAGACGACGCTCGCTGGATGGAAAATTTAACAAACAGCAGTGCGATGGATTCGATCGAACAATGCTATGGACGATGAATATTCTCGCCACTATGCTCAAGAAGGCCCAAAGAATGTCACCGAAAACACATATTTGTCTGATGTCCTTCCACTTGGAGATCTTCAAATCAAACACTGCAAGTCAAGCCGAATGAATGTCCAATGGTGCAGCTGTCGGTTCGGTCAACTCGTCCCGACGCCACCCGAAAACCGCGGCAAATTTTTTTTTTTTAAAAAAAACAAAAAGTCAAACGCGCACCTCGAGACGATGACCCGACTAATCCGACCCGGCGAACCGGGCCGGCTCGCTCCGGCCCCGCCACGTCCGAGGCATTGACTGGCGGTGCATTATGAAACCCCAGTTCCCGAAGCGACGGCAAGGCGAGAGATGTGGCAGATTCCGCGGACCGAACCGGAACCCCGGTCGGCCGGGAGCGAAACCCGACCCGGACACAGCTGGCGTCACCCTTCCCCCGCCTTCCTCGGGAGCCATCGCCTCGTGTCCCTCCTGCCTGTTTATCGGATCCTTAAACGCACCCAGTTGCGTTGCCTGTCTTCCCCTAATGTCCGTGTTTGTTTAATTAATTAAGGCCCTGAAAACAACGCGGCCTTAGCCATCGGCATCGGTTTAAGGGCGAGTAACAGTGATTAACGGGAATCTAAAAGATTTAATTAATGGTTTTTTTCGCTGCATGTGCCATGATATAAATGGCAACGTCGAGCGATCACGAGGGGGACGTCGAGCGGAGGCCCGGACCGGCGGGCCACACAAGACGGCGCCAACGTTGCCCCAAGCTGACCTGTCTCTCACGTGCGCCTCCATTATTTTATCCACCCGACCCGACCGGCCCGGACGGTCAAAACCCCACTTGGCCGACACATAATCCTAATATTTAATACTGATATTAATATTAAATTAAACTCGTACTTAATATGATTATTTTTGCAATCCCGAGAGATGCATCAGTCCACTTCCTACCCCCACGCATGCGCCGCAGGGGATGGCAATTTCTTTAAACTTTTACCCCAATACTTTAATCATCTCCTGAAATGCACCTTGCAATTTGACTATATATTATTATTGCTCTTCCGTAATAATTAACAAAGTCAGTAAACCCATCAGGGGTCATTTTGAAAATGCAATTCAAGTAACGTTGTGAAATATTGTTTTTTTTTTCTCACTCTGAAAAATTCATCCCTCAACGAGGGGTTGCTTGTTTCTAGAGACTTGTTTTGAGAGCACAGAGGAGATTTTTTTTTATTGCATTGACATATGAATTTTCGATCAATGTTTAAAATGGTCTATATTGATCATCAAAAGTAAATCAGAGAAGTGTTCGTAACTTTTTCATAGTTCAAATTGGACTTCATAGTCGTATCATTCCTGAACGATAATTTAATATCGAAATCGTACTATATTCATCAAACACTCCTAAGACTCAAAATCACTCAAATATATTTTTTAAATTCACCATCGAACGATATCTCCATTTTTATAGGTGCCCTTTGTCCCATTAAATCATTGGATTATTGTAAGTTTGACACGTAATTATATTTATTTTAGAAGAGAAAAAAAAAAAAAAAAAGGAGTATCACGCACGCTACAGAAGTGTGGATTCCTGCAAAACTAGGTTGCCTTGCGTGTGGCCTACAATGTCCTCTGCAGTCTGCAACAACAGTGACTTGGTGGTGACTGGCAATTAGATTATTCATATGGTTAGAAGGCAATTATACTCTGGAGTACACCAAACGCAACCACCGAGTTAAATTGTACTGTATGATGAAGAAGCAATTCAATAGTCAGCATCTTAACTGGATAGATATTACATTGTCAAGAATCCCTGCACTAGTGTGCCATTGAAGCACCTTGAGGTGTACATTTTTTTTTTCCCCTAAAGAAAACAAGCCATAGAATTGCTACATGAGCAACGAGAATCCTGGAAACAGTCGTGGTTTAGAAAATACAGTAAAGACTAGAAGAGCAATGTTGAAGGAGGTTCCGAGAAGAATCTGTTCGACTTGTGTTTTTTTTTTCCCACCCATGACGAACGGCAGCTCTGGAGAGTTTTTGTGAATCAACTGCAGCACTGCAAGTTTGCATTGAGTGGTCCAGGTACTACTAATCTGAAGAAAAAAAAAGAAAAAAAAAAGAAAAAACAAGCAAAATGGCAAATTTAATCAATCAGATACACAAACATGTTCTTCAGAGTGTTGCTTCCGGTTGAGTGAGTATTTCTGTAACAACTCTAATGCGATCCACATTCGAGATAAAAAAAAAAAATGATCGTACCAAAAAGGTAAAAGATTCAGAGTGGCTGTTGTTTCAATGACACGAGTGCATACATTACGATAGCTTTAGGGAAGAATGAAAGTTACTATTAAAGATCATGTTAATAAGCTAATGTGGCGTACAATCATCTCTCATTATGGAATTGAAGTGATGGAAAAGACTTCACAAAGTAGCAGTAACCCATGGTTTATTATTTACATATAGCGTTACAGAAACTTTCCAACCTTCCAATGTTGTCACTGCCTGAATCTGTCAATATTGTGAGCCTTCTTGCTGCTTTCATGAAGTCACTGCAATAATATGATAAGAAGATCAACACAGACTAGCTTAGGCCAGAAACACATAACATAACCCTTGAGGAAACAGACACAGTTGCCACATAAAAGCAGACTAAATGTAGCCTCTATAGGAATCTCCAACAAATTGGCAAAAGCGTAATGTGCAGTCTCATAAAACTATATTTACTTTCTGTAATATGTGGTAACCAATTAGATCATCAGATCTATGATAATAGGGAAAACAAATGCCACTTCACGCACAAAGTGGAGAATTTGACAAGGCAAACTAATCTAGTAAGGGTATTAAAAATCAATTATAAGCTTCTTTACTAGATGTAGGGAAGAACAATGAGCAAAAGCCTGAAATTTGTAATCGAGTTAGAAAACCTTCAAGTTGAAATCAACAGATAGGTAAAAAGATAAAGAATAGAATATAAGTGAGATGGTAAAGCTATTGAAAAGTATTACCACGATAAATAAAAGATATTCTAAAATGTCAATTCATCTGGGACTGAGCCCAGGATTCTAACCTGAAGGGTTCATCTCCTGTGTGTTTAACTACACCAGCAGCATCCTTGTAAATCACATGGCTGATCATCTCAGATTTTTCAATCCCAAACATATCAGCCAGCCTTCCATAAAGTTCTTCATACGAACCAAACATGGATAGATCAAGGGTGCGACCGACATCATCTGACTCAATGAAAACCTTGCAATGTCCATTTTCCAGGCCAAGCTCTGACACATGATGGCCTCTGTACCATTGGAATCCATCCCAGGATGAATTGACAGGAGCCATATTCTTATTCGTATCAAAGTCATTGCTATCTGATGCATTTGACGTTTTCTCTATATTCCGATCAGAACTGTTTACAGTGGCCCCAGGTGACACATTTTCTCCTGAGTTGCTCAGAGATATCTGCTCCTCAGTCAGTATTGGCTTCCCAAAAAGCACTAGTTGTGGAGGTTTACTGTTCAAGGAGCTTCTTGTGCTCTTGGAATTATTTCCAATTGTTAGCAAACAAGAGATATTGTTGTCGCTGACAGGAGTATCAACAATGAGTCCAGTCGAAATTCTAGGAAGCAAGGTGGTGCGATCAAGGTGGTGAAAGCCAGCATGGAATAAACCTGTCTGCAGTTTGTTAATGTGGAGATCTGATAAAGATATACCAAATTGGGCATGCCTGGCTCCCTGTATGCCTGCAGGAGTACTGTCTGGGAAACAGCATAAAGGACTTGTGCTGTGACCAAAAGAGTTCCTGGGGTACATGGGTGTTGAAAGTTGGCCCTCCAGAGGAAAATCGGGATGTTGGGGAATGCGGAGCTTTTTCCTTGGAGAGAAAGGTGCCAGATGAATGGAAGGCATGTTTGAGACCAGTTCAACCAACCATGGGTTTACACGGTTTACATTTTGTAACAAATCTGGTTCATCCCATGTCACCTGCAAGCCAGTGTGAATGGCGGTAAGCATCTAAGAAAAATGGTAGAGACATTTACAGACCAGAACATAATAGTAAACATGGAGAAGTTGCAAGCTATCTGACAAGTCAATTCATTCAAATGCACACTTGGACCAAAGATGATGATGGATCAATTCTCCATGCAGAAGCAACAAGTTGTAGTGAAGAAAAACTATATGCATACTGTATGAAACAAAAATGAAAACTTCGGAAAGCATAATATGCTTTGCTGAAACTTGGGCATCTCAATTTTCAGAAGTTTAAACATAGATTGCATGAGAAAGTGGATTGTTATTTTACTTTCAGTCTTTCATTTTGATGAGATCATCTGACAAAGGACTAAACTACCTGTTAGGAAACATAAGACAAACTCAAATAGCAATTATGCATTTTGAATGGAGAGAATGAAAACAATAGCATACAACTATCAATCAGCTTCGGGTACAGTGTACAAGTAAAACCATTGCCTAGCCCTTAATGTATCACATGGAAAAGAATTTCCAGAACATATTGAAACTACAAATAATATTTGTCACAAAGGGTAAAGGCCCGAAACAAAAAACTGTCAAGCATGAAAGCTACGAAAATGCGACAACAAAAGATGAAAGCTCATGAATCATATTAAAGCACTAAAAAACAAACTTGTCAATACGTATGCCTACAAAGGGTTCATACTCGTTGCGTAAGAAGGTCACCTGTAGAAGTCTCCAAAGCGAATTAGGCCATCGTATGGGATCTACAATCTGAACAGAAGATATAGTTCCCATGAACCAACTAATCCTAGAAGAATCCTCAGTTTCGAAGGCCATCTTAAATCTCATACCAGGACACCACTGGATCCTCATTGCTGCTTTTACTGATGCAGCTTTCACACAAAACTCTGGTGTACTTGCTCTGGGATAGTACACAACCTCAAAAGGTTGTCCACTGGCTGCAAGAGTTGCTGCTTCAGTTACAGAATCAGTTCTCATCCTTCCACTCACCCTCACACCCCCGCCATTCACATTTCCCCTCATTAATTTACCTTCTGCCTCCCTCAGAAAGATAGAGAAACCCCCATAGTTAGATGCTGAACTCCCACTTGGCGGATTCCATCCCGAGTGGATCTCAGAACCTCCGCCAATCCCACCCCTTTTAGCTCGGCGTATACCCACACAAAGATCCCCTTTCTCTGTTCTCAAGAACACAATTGAATCCCCTGCAACTAATTTCTTTTGGTTGACAAAAGTACTCCACCCGGTAGTGAGCAGATGCCGGCGAGGTGTGCCCCTGTATATGTGCCTAAATTTCCAAACCATGCCATGCACATCCTTTGCAAGCACAGTCTGCACAGGGGGCTCAGCTGAATAGTCCAAACGTGGGAAGATTGTCTCAGCACAATAGCGAGGAACAGAGAAGCCGCCACCATTGTTGGCATCTGATTGAGTAAGTGTTTTCGCAAAAGACGCTGGTTTGTCTTGTGAGTCAACACCATTGATACCAAGACCTAAATCATCATCTTCAGCATAATTTGATTCGTTTGGCCTCAGAGGAACCATGCAGATCTTAGCAAATACCTCATCAGTGTCCGAATCAGCCATGAATTTAACAGCGCTCACACGGCAAGGTATAAGGGGTGGGATCCGCTGGGAGGCGCCAAAGTCAGCAAGTTCCTGGGCGTGCTCAGCGTGACCCTGAGGAAAATAGTAGACCTTGGAGTTCACCACTGGCATCTGAACCATTCCTCCAGCACAGGCATGCCATAGTTGGGAGTCCAGGCTCTTCTCAGTTTGCTTCATGGACGATTCTTTCATCAAATTGTCAAATGTGAGCATGAGCAAGATAATTCCAGATAGTCTGCAACTCTGATAAAAAGGAGAAAATAATAATAATAAACTACTGCCATCAGGAAAATCCTCTACGTTAAGTAGTGCATTAGTAAAAGAAAAGGATAAGTGAAAAGGGGAGACAACAATCCAGCAGGATTCTGAAGATCCTAACCTCTCAACCAACAAATTTAAAGATCCAAACGAGCTTCTGCCCTGTGCACTGTTGAAGATAAGGAATCAGAGAAAAAAGACAAACGAATGAGCTCAAAGAACCAAGCAAAAAAGGGGAGAGAAAAAAAGTATGTTTTGATACTTTTTAAGAAAAAAAAAATCAGTAATCAACAAAAAGACCGAAGAATAGCATGGCAAAAGCATTTCAAACGCTGATTTTGATGCCTAGAAGACAGAACAAATCTCGGAAAACATAGAATCAACAGAATCAATGAAAAGATTAACTTTCTAACCTTCTTTGTGCACAGAACTGCGGCAATCAAAGAATGAAGATAACACGACAGAGAGGCTCAACCAGGAGATAGAAGCTCAATTCGACACCCAGATACTACGCTCCCGAACCCTACAAAACCCGCACCTTTAGCATCAAAGCCCTCATCTTCGCAGAAAAAAGCAAAAGGCAAAAAAAAAAAAAGGGGTAGAAAATCTCAGATTTCGAGAGAGAAGCAACACCAGTTGGTTCCCTGCTGATCCAATTGTCGAAACAGGAGACAGAAATCTATCACTAAAAACCACCAAATGCATTTCTTCTCGCTCCAGGATCGGCCGAGAACGATGCAATAGGTTTTAGCCTCGCCCTTCTACTCTCCGTCCCAGACTAAGATCCACCCTTTTCCCGCGTGAGCGCAGTCGGCATCGCCCGCACTCGCTGGTGATCACACGGATAGCGCAGCGCTCGCCAAAGGGGCTTCTCTCGCCACTGGCAATACCTCTCAGATCGTGAAATAAAGATCTCTCTCCAGTTAAAAAGAGCTTTACGACGAGACTTTCCGATATAGTCCTCTTTGCATTATTAATCCCATTTTCAACCCTTCAAAAGGCCAGACAAAAATCGAGCAACAAGGGTGCCTGTGAGATTACGATAAACCGTACGGGGGTACAAGAAAGAATAGATTAGCCAAAAGAGGATTAAAAAAGTAGGCTTCTGCAAGCCATGGAAGGGAAGATAATTATTATTGACGTCATGTCGCTGTCACTGGCTTCTGTGGGAGTTGCATGGATCCGCTGTTTCCTACGCTGCATCCATCATTTTAGGCGGTCAAAAGTTTACGGGCCAAAAATAAATAAATAAATAACCTTTTTTTTTACCCTAATTCATATTTACTAGCAGCTATCCACGTCCATCAAATACTATATTCATGATACATCTCAATTTTTATAAAAATCTTAAAATATCATTTTCTCTCTTCCATTTCCCGCTTTCTCCGCACCCGAGCACCGCAATCTCGAACGTCCACGCTCGAGCACTCATTGTCGTTCGGCATCACCATCGAGTTGTTAGATTTCGATGGCGATCTAGTCGAAATTCGATCGTGATCTGATCGACCTCGGAGTATGGTCGGACTACGAATGGATTTCGATCAAATTGCGATCGAAATCCGGTGTCATTGTAGTCGATTTCAATTGAAATTCGATCGGGTTCGGCCAACGTTGGAGTCCGACCAAACCACGATTTGATTCTGACTGAATTGCGATAGGAATCCACCGCAATTTCGGCGACCAACATTGTGGCTGCCGACGACTGCAATCGCGGTGGATTCTGGTTGCAATTCGATCGAAATCTGACCAAATTTCAACATCGATCGAATTGCGATCAGATTCCAGTCAAATTTGCTATCGTAGCAATGACGCCTACAATGGAAATGAATTTCGATTGAAATCCGATCACAGTCCGATCAGATTCTGATGCTGGTCAGATCAATTCTGACTAAATCGTAGTCGAAATTCGATCGTTTGATGGCGATGTTGAACGACAACGAGTGTGGATGGTACGGATGCTCGAGTTCGCGGTGCTCAGTGTCAAAGAAAGCGAGAAGCGAAAGAGAGAAAGAGAGTTTTAAAATTTTTATAAAAATTAAAATATATATAATATTTGATGGAATATGAATAATCATTTCTTTAACTTGTATAATCTCATCTTTACACTTTATTATAATAATTAATATAAAAATGTAAAAAAAAAACACACTTGTAATTATCATTTTTATTTTTATTTTTTAAAAAAGAGTTTTTAAATTTAAAATAAATGCCCCTTTATATTATATTATATTTTTTCTTCATTTGAATCTATTTCACACGCTCCATCCAGCTCGACTCAGTGAGACAGTGACAGACCCACAATTCCGCTGCCTTCGCACGGCGATTGTCGATTTGTCGTGGCCTCGAATTAATTAAGAGAAGAAAATGAAAAGATCAATTGGATTTTATTAAATATCAGATTATTAATGACAACTCATACAAAATTGGAAAACACATGAATCGGGCCAAATTATTTTAACTTTTGGGTCGTTTATCGCAACTTCTCTTCAATTATTCAGATCATTGACAGAACGAGAAGAACAAAAGTCCAAAACGCATGAGACAATATGTCTTGTTATTCTGAAGCTTTCGGTTTTTTTTCCCCTCCCTTTTTCTGTTTTGCATATATATATATTACATGGATTTCATATATATAATGCAGGGTCAACTCGATTCAATAAACAAATTAAAAGATCTTCCTAAGGACGTTAATTATACCGATTAATTTATGCAGCAAAAGCGTGAAAATGGGGTTGAAAGGTTTATTTTATCATGCAAATATTTCTCAAAATATTGCTAAATCTAAGAAAAACAAACTTTATTGCCTTCGATTAAAGATGCAAAACATACAATTGTTTTTTTACTTGCACCGTTTTTTTTGAAATTTAGTCACTGCGGCGCGAGCTGCCGCTGGCTTTTGCGCATCATCAAGAGCATGCAACTTCAACCGCAAGGCTCTTGACGACAGATACACAAGGATCGCCGAACAAGTCGATCGATACTTCCACATCGCAGCTCCTGGCTCCAACGCATGCCTGTACATGCATGAATTCACCTCGATCGCTCATCAGTCAGTAACGAGCGCAGTCATATTCCGTGAGAGAACAATAATCAGTACCTGCTTGACGATGGGAAGAGCCCTAGGGGCGCTGCATTCGCCATGGCTGAAGCTCCCACAAGTGCCATAAGGAGTGCCAAAGCTGGCAAATGCCACCGAAGATATGACCTGATCAGGACGGGTGCATTCTAGATGGAGCACCGGTGTTTTATTTGCAGTGTTCCAAGCTTGCACCGGCGGGGGATGATCCTCAGACAGATGCCCGCATAGCCGGGTTATCTGTCGGGTGGCGAAAGATATCATCGTCGGATCGCCGCCCATTTCCTCGAAAAGGACCAGCTTGTTTTGGCCACGCCGGATGAACGAGCGGGGAACATGGTACCTGTTTGAAAGAACAAGTAGTCGATCTCACAATTATGCGATGCAGAAGCAAGAAGTACTTTTTTATGCAATTGTACAGTGTCTGAGTTGGTTGTCCACAGTTCTTCCGGCACTTGTTCGAATTGTAGCTGCCTCTGTAGTCGCATGGCTCACAGCCAGATCCTGGAGCAATATAACTCGGCCAATACCGCCCGATGCTTTCCCCGTTCACCCACGCCGTTCCCTTTCCCATTCCGGTGAAATCTATCGCAACAGGATCATCCCCGGCAGGGGCCTCGAACTCTGTCTGCGAGACGATCGAGTTTGAGATGGAGAAGACGACGATCATGCGACAGATTAGGAGGAGGAGGAGGAATCAGAACTCACCATGTACCACACCAAAGGCACATACTTTGGCAAGTCTGACTGCACTGAATCCCATACTGATAAATCTCCTGAATGATACCAGCCCGCGTCTTCACCTTGAAGTCCAATCTGATTTAACAGCACGACAGTCTTTAATTACTAACTTGCTTTTCATGTTAGAACACTTGAAAAGGCAGTATTGTAGATTTAATTACTTGGCTAATTATCTGTGCGTAATCAACAGTAGAAGAGATACCTGTTATGTCCACGCGCTCGAAGATAGATTTGCAGAGGCATTTTTACCTGTTAGCAACACAGGGCCAATTATTCCTGCACCCTGTTTATCGTAAAACGCACCATAGTTCTGGAGAGAAGTAGAAGAGATGTAGTTACAGAAACAGGAAAAAACCCACTAAATATCAATAAAAGTAAGTAGAAATGCATAGCTTCCTGTCAGAAGCTACATTATCTTATCTGAATCCATTTTCTGATAGCCAGGTTCATGGACCACACACAGGAGTGTGCTAGAAAACAAGAAAGGGAGGGAGAAACAGTGCGAACTGTTATATATATATAACCTGAAGACCCACAGTCACGCTCAGAAGATCAATTTTGTTGATTCCTTCGACAAGGGTTATTGTTGTATTCAGTGAGACTTTCGAATTGTCTCCGCTTCCGATCCCGCTGCCTGTGCAAGAACTCAGAATTCACAGTCAGATGTAGGTGAAATCGACCGTGTTCGAGTTTTTTGATAGACAAAAATGAAAATGACCTGTTGGCTGTCCATTGACAAAAGAATGGAGGACGTGACCAAGAGACTCCACCTGCAGTATGCAATGACTCCCATCCCAAAGAAATGCTTCATTTCCGGTGATATCGAGACTGAAAAATTGTTCACGAGAGCCTTTTGAACAACATGGATCACCAACCCAAAGTTGGACATGTATATATACATACATATAAATTACTAGTACAATACCTTATAGAATACCAAAGATAGTCACTGGCATCGCCAGTAGTATTTATCTGTTCGAGTAACTCAGCTTTCACAAAAGCACTGGACTTTGAGATACCCACAGGTTCTTTGACGTATTTCCATGCTAAGTCGAAGGCCATTAACGATCCATCTGAGCTCGGCTTATTAGTATTTACATATTTGGTCTCTGGAATAGCAGTTTGAGAATTTATCTGTCATCGAAATTAATAGCAGTTAGCGCAACAAATGGGGTGTATTTATCATGTTGGCAGCATTTTGGATTGCTGAAATCTGCAACATAAAAAAATTATACCTGTGCAGTATTGAAGACGACATTCACGCAGTCAGGAAGAATGCTCACAGACCATGCAGGTAAAAAGTATTTTTTATCATTAAAAGTAACAGTCGCATCAGTTTTGGTATCGATATTGGCAAGAAATGCTGCACATTTCCCTGATTCTTCTCGATAAACAAGTCCCTAGATCATGGCGAAAACAAATTAAATCGCTAGTATGTAAATTAAACACACGAGACAAATAATGTGGATATCTGAACATGTATTGCAAGTATTCTATCATAACGCATAGGTTCTTACGCTTAAGTTTGGCCCGAGATCAACGGACGCTGGATCCGTCGATATCATTGCTTCTTCACAAAGCTTTATGGCGAAGTGTAGATCTCTCAAGTGTCCCCACTTTGGTTGCCTGACAATACCTGAAATGTACATTAGACATACCAATTTAGCAGAGGAAAATAAGCTGCTATATCATCAGGTGTTTAGGATTGGACCATCAACTTACCATACTCATCGATGGGAGCATCATAATCGTAGCTTGTAGAGATAAAAGGTCCTCCTGAAGAGCGTCCAAAGTTGGTGCCTCCATGGTACTAGAAAAGAAACCATTCGTCATCTCATCTTGTTCGAGATTATTTAGCAAAATGGGTAATTAATAGGATTAGTTTCGTGCATCGGTTAATTATATACCATGTAGTAGTTTTGTAAAGTACCACTCTGTTGGTAGAATCGAGCTACAGCAAATGCAAGATCTTCGACGGGTCTGTATGGCACACTGCCGCCGAAGCCGATAAACCTGCATACAGCACTCGGTGAAGCTTTAAAGAAAGATAACATAATGCAGGATAGAATTGCAGTGTGAGATCGAGTGCCTTACCAACCGCTCCAATTCTCAGTCCAGAATTTTGGCTTATGAAACGAGTTTGGAGTGTACTGATCGCAGTAAAAGCCATTGCAAGTGTCGATCTATAGAACAGCAGATAGACAATGCAAGTCGATAATTAAGATCGCCAACTAAAAATTTAAACTGGTTGAGTTCGAGCATGGAAGTGTGGAACTCACAATGGGGTCCGGGGCATCAGCTTGCTGACACATCACCCACGGTACGCCTGTGTTAAGAGAGGTCGCCATTGATGCAGCCCAGTGGATGTAAGTTTTGGCTGCATCGCCATAAGCAGCATCTATGTTTCCATACTCATTTTCAATCTACCATCAGCCATAACGACGAGTCAAGTCGTGTTTCTGTTGCTGAAATTCAATCAAAACTTCCTTGGCTTTCTAACCATCTACCTGAGACAGGATGATAGGTCCACCTTGCGACGCATATAGCCTTTCATACTTCATCATATCCACAATCTTTGTCGTGAAACGTTGCATCTCCTTCTGCACTTGAGATTTTGGAAATTATGAATCCGGAGATTTCCAGAGCATGAAAATGTTGGAATTGAAAAGTTAAAACACAACTAAACCTTGAAGGGCTCGTTGTCAGTCCTCAACTCGATCCCAGGGATGAAGTGCAACCAAAGAGGGAACCCACTGCAATTACAGATGAACGACCAAATGAAGAAGAAGGCCAAAGCATAATCAATTACGAAACGAATGGTCTCAGACTTTTAGTTATACCCATAATTCCACTCGGCGCAGACGTAAGGACCGATCCGAAGGTGAACGTAGAGGCCGGCCGCCGCCACCGTCTTCACGAACCGCACCAAATCCTTCCTTCCCTCGAAATCATACTGTACGAAGACGAATGCCAAAGCGATAAGCTCAAGGACAAAGCGCACGGCGTTTGGTAAGAGAAGAACGGTCACCTGGCCCTGAACGGGCTCATGGAGGTCCCAGAAGACGTAGGTGTCGATGACGTCGAGGCCGCCCTTCTTGGACTTCTCGATGAGGTCGGGCCACATCTGCCACATCTCGAACCGGCGTCAGCACAACCAGACGTTGATCAAAGGGAGAAACTGCAGAGAAAGAGAGAGAGGGAGGAGGAAGGGACCTCAGGGGTGCTGCGAGGATAGTGGATGGAGCCGGAGACGAGGACTCTTCGTCTTCCATCGATCACCAACGCCCGGTGGTCGTACGTCACGTTGGCCGCGGCGCAGAGCTCAAGGCCGTGACAGAGGAAGATCAAGACGAGCACAAGCAGCGAAGTGGGAGCCATGGCTGCTGCCATTGATAGGGCGGGCGGAGCTCCAAGTGAAGAGGAGAACCATACACGACGTCGAAGGAAGAAAACAGAGTTATATACACTACGGCTCTCTAGATTTCTTTTTCCTTTTTTAGAAAACAGAATCCATATCCGCAAACATCAGTAACGAGTTAATGCATTTTCTTCGAACAAAGGAAATGCCGCAATTTAAAAAGTTATCAGATGAAATCTTTTAATTGTTTTTATATTAAAAAAAACTCTTACCTAAATCGGTAGATATATATTAGCATGACTAAATTTAATTAAATATTATCAATTCATGTTAATATGCCAATATCTCTATAATTCGAGATAAAGACTAATTGATTCACCTTCTTCTTAATTCATGGAGTCCTATTAACCTTCCTTTTTTTTCATTTAGTAAGTCATTCAATGATATTCATTTACCATTTCAATCGAGTACGTCTTTATCTTTTGATGATGAATTAATGATCCTTTAGATATCATAATTTTCAATTATGAAATTTATGTTATTATTATTATCATCAGACTTTTATTCGCGTGTGTGTATATATATATATATATATATATATATATATATATATATCCGGCCGCCTCGGCCGCCGGACTGCGATCGACGCTAAGTCGTCGGCGGTCCGGGCGACTGGGACCGCCGGATTCCGGCCGCGATTCGGCGGTCCGGCGACCATGGCCGGCGATGCACGCCGCTGCCGGCGCAGCGATCGGGCCGGATTCGTGGACCGGAGGGGAAGGACCGCGGCGTCGGGCGATCCTTCCCGGCCGGAATCCGGAGGGGAAGGACCGCCCGGCGTTAAGCGATCCTTCCCGATTGGATTCCGGCCGCGATTCGGCCGAATCCGGTGAATCGCGGCGGCCGACGTGCGCGCGACCATCGCCGGCCGCCGGTCCGACGGAATCCGACGGTCCCGTCGCTCGGACACGCCGCGACTGGCGTCGATCGCACCAGGTCCGGCGGCCGGAGGCTGTCGGACGGCGCGGCGACAACGGAGCTGCCTCGGTGCGTCGTGGACGTGTCACGGAGAAATCGTCGCGCAGGAGAAAGTTTTTCTATATATATATACTTAAAATTTCAATTTTTATTATTACTTTTAATCAAACTTTTAAACCTATTTGTTATATTAAGGAATTAAAAGCAATTTATAAACTGCAAGTTACCCAACAGCGCAGTTGAAATTTGAAATTGTCCAAAAAGTATCTCACACTTTCATATTTACTAAATAGCGCATTTAATTTCTATTTTATCCGAATATGGAAATTGAAATTACGTGGTCTTTGAAATTATAAATTCGATCTGGTGATAATGCTCGAATTGCATCATCAAGTGATCTTTGAAATTCAAATCTGACCTGATTGTATTGCAATCCGGCGCGGTGGTCTTTGTGGTCTCAAATTGTAAATTTGATCTGCGATGATGGTGCTTTCGAATTGCATCATCCTGTAGTGTTAGGAATTTAAATCAAAGTTGTTGTGTAGTCTTTGAGATTTGTAATTTCTGCATGTGCAGATTTTTTTGATGGGAGGGATAAAAAGGAAATTAAATGCGCTATTTAATAAATATGAAAGTATGAGACGATGTTTGACCATTTCTAAATTTCACTTACGTTGTTTTGTAAATCGCCCATTTATAAATGAGATTGATAACTAGCGTATTATTATGGCATTAAATTAACATAAATGTAAGGCGTCGAATTAAATCTAAAATATTCGAAGAAAAATATATAATTATAGCGATGTATAGTTCACGCGGTTTAGATTTTGAGATTAATTTGAAGGTTGTGGTGGGAAAAAAAACTGATTTTACATTTGAATAATTATTTGGTATATGGTGTATAAAATTAATGTGATGTAAATTTGTATCAATGCTATTTATTTTTGGAAATAGAAAATGATTTTGAAAAACAAAAGTGCGATCGACGAAATAAAAAATTAAAATTTTAAAAGTCAAATAATTTTGACTTACGATATGATATTTAATATAAAATTTAGGGTAAACATTTTATTAAAAAAATCTCTAATTATCTTAATCATTAAAAGCCACCTTTTTTTTTTTAAAAAAAATGTACTCCATTATATTTTTTTATTAAAGATTTTCTTAGTTCGCCTTGTTATATAATGGCCATAAAAGAAGTGCTACAATTTATAAAAATAAACTCATTTAATTCAGTTTTAAAAAATTATACATGGATCACTTTTATATAAAAAGAATTTTTTTATAAATCTTATTAAAATTATTTAAACAATCAAAATTATTTTAAAATAGTTAAAATCTATGTAAAAATGTTTGGTATGCATTAATTTATTGGTATAATTTTTATAGAAACTATTTAAAATGATTTTGATTTTTTTATTATAATTTACTTTTTTTTTTAAAAGTGATTTTATTAAAATTAAATAATATCGATTAAGGCGGCAACACTCTATCAAATTAAAAAAAAATAGTCAAGATATTTTAGAGATTATTAAATTATTTTACATATACATAAACAAAAATTATGCTCCGGATTTGACTCAACAGAGAACGCCACGGGATCATTATAAATAAATAAATGCTTGAAAAATAACCGTTTAATATAGTGATTTTTACGCGATGCGATCATACGTGCTAATGTGCGCCTAATTCTAGAGCCAGTCCAGTCTTGTTGCCGTATATAAAATTTACACGCACAGTATGTTCAGTTTCGTAGCTTGAAATTCTTCAACTGAGACGACGAGCTGCCGGTTTGAGAATTGGGGGAGCTGCAGAGAAGTGGACATCTTCTCTTTCCGCAGCTCTTGAGCCACGCTTTTCATGGAGGGTCTGGACTTTGGATCGATGCGCAAGCACGCTAACGCGATCGCCACCACTCTCACAATCTTCTCCGCCAGGCCACGGTCTTCGTCGGGAAACGGAAGGCGCGGATCCAACACATCTCGTAGCAGTAGTTCAGACTGCTGATGATCGCTCGACGTCGAAGACAGAGACAAGATGAGCTCCCCTGGGTGCCTTCCCAGGAGCAGCTCGAGCGCCACTGCGCCGAAGCTGTACACATCGCATTTCTCTGTCACCTTCATCGTGTAAGCAAGCTCTGCGAATAGATGACAGGAACAGAACAGTTGGTTTTCTCCGGCACAGTTGACGTACGTGTTTAGAGCCAAGTTAGTTTGTTTGTACCTGGCGCTACGTATCCGAGGGTTCCGACCAGCGTGGACCAGTTCGAGGAGTCGAGCTCGATGAGCTTGGCGGCGGCGAAATCGGAGAGGCAGGCCCTGAAGTCCGCGTCGAACAGCACGTTCTTGCTGGACACGTCGCGGTGCACCACCGCGGGGCTGCAGTCGTGGTGCAGGTAGCTGAGCGCGTCGGCGACGTCCCTGGCCGCCGCCACACGCCTCTCCCAGCCCAGCTCAGCCGCCCGGCCGTCGTGCTCCAGCATCTCCGCCAGGCTCCCCCTCGCCATGTGCTCGCACACGAGGAACATCCACCGCGAGTGCGCGCAGAAGCCGTAGAGCTTCACCACGTTGCGGTGCCGCAGCCGCGTCAGCGCCCTTATCTCGTTCCTGAAACCCTTTTCGTCCAGCAGTAGCCCCCCGCCGAGGTCGCCGTCTGCGAAGTGGAACCGCTTCACGGCCACCACCTGCCCCGTCGGGAGCTCTGCTTCGTACACGCTGCCGCTGGCTCCGACGCCGAGGCAGTAGGCGTCGTCGAACTCCTCCGTCGCGTCGACGATGTCGCCGAACACCGTCCTCCCGTCGTAGTTCCAGATTGAGAACAAATCCGAGTTGTTATTCCTGATTTCGCCATTTTCTTCCTGCTTGAGCGCGTGTATTCTTTTGCGACGACGACGAACGCAGACGTATATGACAGCAACTGCCATCGCCAAACAGCCTGAAACAGAGATGAAGGCAATAATTTGGAATTCATTATATGCTTTTTGGTCGGGATCAGAAGGCATTCTCTCCGTATTCCCTTGCACTCTCAAAGATCCTGCTGCTACAAATGAAGCAACGGAGATGAGAGAGAATTTAGAGTTTGCATCAAAATGGATTGAAGAAAACCTTGGTGGTATGGTATCTAGCTGCTTAATTCAGAGGATACAAGACTTGTGAAGTCAACCGAATCTCATGGAAGATTGCATACGGCCAAACCGTATATTCTGTTTGGAAATTTCGAACCTTTGAAGACTTGTGGGAAACTTTTCTTTCGAATTTGTTTGCAGGTCGTCTTAATGGCAAGTTCAATTGAAGAAGAAACTTGGCTTAATATTACTGGCCAAACGCGTGTATGTATGAACCATCAGCAGAGTCGAAGATCTATGAAAAAATCAAAGTCTTAGAGTCTACCAGGAGAACGACTGAAGGTTTGACAATTGACCAGCGATGCTCCGCGTAAATGGTCAACGTTCCCATGGGCAGCGTGTCATTGGGATCATGGAGGGTTAATCTGATATCGTGAAAGAAGAGGAAGAGAAGAAAATAAAAAATTGACAGTAACACTTGCAGATAACTTTTTTTTTTTAAACAAATATTAGTTTCGATCCATTGTATTTTAGCGATTCAGTTTGCATATGAGTTAGTGATCGAGTAATGTTTATCAGAGAGCTGTTGTTGTGCAAGGCGGTGTGAATTGAATACATGATTTCCAAATAAGTTCAGATACATTGTACTTGTATACTGCAATCTGCCATTATCTTGAGTTTGTGATTTTCCTTTTTTTCTTAATCCTTTCTGCTGCAATAACCAACGAATATTTAGAAATAATAACAAACATCTATGTTGGGGCTGGATCATTGAGACGAGAGACTTGATTGGTACGAACACGAGAATGACTCGGAGGAAAAGTTCTATTGATTCGGTTGAGGATAATTCGGCGAGGTCGATGACTCGATGAGTGGATAAAGTCACCTCTTGTATTCCGTAGATTGGATTGGAGGAGAAATGAGTACACTTTATAGAGGTCAGGAATCTGAACGACGATTGGAACGGAGGGACGGACTCTGAAAGTGTTGGTGGATGGTGCTTTAGAAGCAGCTGAGACAGCAATATGCAAGAGTGATAGAGGGCATTGGGAAGTATCTCAACAATGTTCCTCCGACGTGCAAGCCAGGATCTATGGGGGGGAAGAAAACAATAGAGAAAAATGAAGAGATGTCAGAGAAAAGAAAGAGAAGGAAGAAAGGAGCCCCTGGTTCTCTCCTTTGGTTACCTTTATATAAGCGGGGATAGCGATGTGAACCTCCACAGGTTTGTACGGAGGATATGGATTTTCCAGTATGAGGATATGATATGACAAGGAATAATAAGAGACACTACCTCATTAAATATGGCAGACGCATGAAGACTAATTAATGTCGCTCGCATGGTTGATGGGGACAAGCCTCCATTAATGTTAGTAAAGACACCTCTAATCGTTGGAGATGTATTGATATGTCTGTGGATCCCACAATATATTGGTTATATAATACTCTTATCCATTTGATCCTGTAGCGAGCAGTTCTAGAAGAAAAATATGTCGAGACACGCGTGTCTATCTGTCGGGATAAGTATGTCTGTCGAGAGACTCCTGCCGAGATATAAATAAAGACTTCCGTCGAGACATGTTTGCCGAGACAGTTCTACTGAACTCGATACCAATTGATTGATGTCGTTTTGGTCGAGTCTAATCTGATTTCTCCTAATCCAGATGTTAACTTGATCCCGCTAAGCGGGGAAGAGTACTCTGCCCACATCAATCTAAATCCAATGTGCCAAAACTGAAAGACAACATGCCAACAAAAAAGTTAGCTTATTATCTGAAGTATTCACTCCACAAGCTGGAGCAGTCCAGCAAAACTGCACATCTTCCTTCTGGTTTCATTAACCAAATACTCCTATCACAATAACAATTTCAGGAAGCTATCATAATCAGAACACCAATTTAGAGAAGTAGAGAAATTCTAGCTTCTTTTTGAAACCAAATTTCAATTTGTGACACAACAGCCAAGCCTCTGAATAGTTCATGCAGTGCCACACTGTTGGTAAGTCATCTTCAATTTAACAAACCAAAAAAAAAAAAAGAAAAAAAAAAGACAACACAAGATTATGAAAACAGATCGATCCAATTCAGATTAAAGAAACAGCAACAGGCATCGACAATTCACAGTGAACGACGTCGAGTTTGTGCAACTACTCAAACTCATTTCAGAGTACTGAACACCAATTCAGAAATTTTGGCCACGTTCCTACGATCTGCCTTGAGCAAACTTCCTCCAACAACTTCAATTTTGGTGCCCCAACATTCAGAAAAGAACATTGAAACTAGCTTGTGCATTATCTCATACCAAATTGGTACTGGAGATAACAATTTCAGAAACGAAACTATTAACAAAGCTAGCAGATTAGAGTTGGTGTATCAAGTTCCCCAAGCTGCAGATTGGTGTATGATGTAGCAGGAACAATAGGAATACACATGGCAAGACACGGAGACACGTGGATTGACACGGGCCAGGCCTATAGACTATAGGGTGAGGTCACATCTGGGCTCTCTCTTAACTCATTCTATTGTTTGTAGCTGACCCGTCATGTGGTGCAAAGTCTTCTCCTTCACCTTTCGGCTCGAAGGACAGCCGACCTGGTTAGCTGTCGACTCATCGTCGTGAACTAACCTGATAAGAAAGCCCTCATCTAACAGTGGTCCGACTCAAATCCAACCTATCTATGGAAGTCTGCTCAGAGCTCTCGAGAATTCAGCTCATCCATAACTCTCAAATCGAATCACTTTGACACTGTTTGTAGGAAATCTGAATTGAAACGTTGAGATGAGAGACGCCAAAAGAAGTCACGGAGAATGAGGATCAACATCTGAAGATAGGAGTTGCAATGTGTTTTTGGACTAGGGGCTCCTGCGTGGATGTTAGAAAGCTTGAGCCGAATAATGACAACTATAGTGGAAGAGTTCCTTCGACCATAGTTATTGGCTTATTGCCAAACCTTCCACCCATAAAAGTGCTTGGAGTTGGAGGGGCATCAACTGAGCGAGAAGAACAATCTCCAGAGTCAATTGTCAAGTGTGTGAGTGTATAAGTGCTGACAGCATAGATTGGTAACAGATGAAGTTGATCGAGAGAAAGAAATCAGATAAAAAAATTTAAAATGTATCTTTTCTCCAGAAGGGTCCAAGTTGAGGTACCAAAAGAGAAAAAAAAAAAAGTAATATTGACTCAACAAGACATCCGTATCTCTGAAGGTATTTTGACAGAAGAGTTGCCAAGTTATTTCCTCGTTATTTCCTCTGATCTCTACAAATCAGGGAATACACGGAAGCCTCAAATCTCAAGAACCATCTATATCATTTTGAGAATGTCTCTCTCGTACACAAGTATAACGATGAGTTGAAATATCGAATCTTTTTGACAACTTTATTAGGGTCGGCACAACGTTGATTCAACCAATTGAAGTCGGAATATATCCGCTCTTTTAAATAATTGAACATCATATTCGTGCATCATTTTGCTAGTAGCAAGCGGTATCATAAGAGCTCCCTCAGACTTTTTCCGATGAAGCACTAGGAGAATATACTGCCTATGAGTTACTGAAGAGAGATTTTTTACGGTCACTTGTGAAAATTCTTCGGGTGACTAGGATGACCGCTTAGTAAAGGCAGAGTAGTATATAAATGTAGAGAGAAAAAAATTCCAAGGAGCAAGACAGAATGATCCAAATGTGGCAAGACCCTTGACCAATCAGTCGGAGAGAAAGGTTCTCCATCCATAAATGGAATTCTAAGGTCATTCTTTAACTGCACGACGAGAAAAATTATGCAGGTGTCGGAGAGAAATTGCACGCGAGGAGGCCTGGGGCAGGGGCTATATAAGGAGATCCATTGCTCATGTGCCAAAAGTATTTTATGCTTTCAATAATAGATATATGTTCACTTTACCCAAGCATACAACAGGCATACCGACGAGATTAATCGGGTGGTGCGACATCACCAACAAGCTAGATCTCTTTGGGAACTGAAAGATCGGTCTCCGTTTAAAAAAAAAATAGAATCGTCATATTAACGATTTCTTTCGATTATCTTTATCGATAAAGAAAATAAATTAAAATTCCAAATGACAAATATAAAAAAAAGAAATTGATTGATAGTTCAAAATGATTAAACTTGAACAATGTAAGAGTTTGGCCAAGGTTCTTCTTGATTCCTTTTGTCGTTTGCAGCTGGCTCGATCGCTTACCCACAATGTGGAGTAAAGTCTTCTCCTTCACCTTGGCTCGAAGGATTACCGATCTAGTTAGCTGTTGATACGCCATGAACTGATATAAAAGCACTCATCCAATAGTGATCCAACCCATATTCGACCTGTTTGCAGAGTCTGAAACAACGCCCCATACTTTCCAGACTTAATTTCTTTTTTATCCCTCCCACCAAATATACCTGCAGCATAGTAAAATTTCCGAACATGGTGCTGGGAATTCAAATTTCAGCACCACAGTTGTATTGCAATCCCAGCACCATCACCGTAGTATTGAAAATTCAAATTTCAATACTTGTATTGTATCCTAGACCACCACCGCCACTGAATCAGAATTTAGCACCACAACACGATGATGTCTTTGGGATTGCACCACCATGTGTGTGGAATTTTAATCCCAAAGATCGCGGTGGTCTTTGAACAGAACTTCGACCATGTAGTGTTGAAATTGCATCACCATCTTTGTAGTCTTTGGGATTTACAATTTGAAAGATCACAATGATATGCATGATTTTTTGCGGAAAAAGTAAAAGGGAATTAAATGTGCTATTTAGTAAATATGAAAGTATATGACACTGTTTGAGCATTTCTAAACTTCACGTACGCTGTTTGATAAATCGCCGAACACTCGAGGATTTAAGCTATCCACAACTTTCAAATTTGAATACCTAAATTAATAAAATAAATAAATAAACATTTTGAACAAATGATCAAAAGGTTTAGTCAAAGCTTGCAGATGCTTGCAGAATAATTAGAAATCCATCCAAAAGCTTAAAAAATGTTTTTGAAAAAAAGATTTAACAGTCGACTCTTGAGACGTCTCTCGACCCTTTAGTCCACCTCTGGTCTTGCTCAGATTTTCCAATTTACTCGAGATTGAGTTTTGCTATCGACTACAACCCATAACTTGTTCTTTGGCTAAACGCCCCCCTTGCAAACCATCACGTCTTCTTCTAATAATGTTTACCTTAACATTTAGGTGGTGTTTGATTTGAGTGTGGAAATAAAAATAGAATGAATTTGATAGTAGGATGAAATGAGAATAAATTTAGTCATTCTAATAACATTGTTTGGTTTATAAGTTGGAAATGAAATTAAAAACGACGTCAATATCGTTGTCGGGTCGCCGGTCGATGGTCGTCGACTTCCGACGGTCGCGGATCGCCAACCGTCGACGGTCGATCACCGACGGTCACCGGCCACCGATCGCTCGTCAACCATTGGTCGTCGATCATTGATCGTCGATCACTCGTTGACCATCATCGCTCGTCGGCCGCTCGTCGATCGCTCGTTGACGTCAGTTGTCGATCGTCGCCCACCACCCATCGTCCACCGCTCGCCGACACCAATTGTCAACCGTCGACCAATAACGATCATTTATTTGGGAATCGTTCTCAAACCTACCGTTTAGATCGGATTTCGTTGATTTTCAAATATTTAAAAATCATTCCAAAATCTCAATTCCAAACCCATCAACCAAACACCATATATCATCTCATTCTCATTCCAAATCCTTGGATCAAAGGCCACCTTACTTGTAATCTTTTAGCCTTCCAAGTGTCGTACCTCTCTTTTTTTGAGATATATGATAGCCTTCGAGATACATGATAGATGAAAACGGATTTTGCCGACAAACTCAGTTGGCTCTTTGAGAAAATAAAAATGAATTTAAGATCATATTTCATTGTGCTCCAGTAGACATGTACTAACTTCAGATGGTATCAAATAGTCAAGAAGGCTGAAAAAAAGTTAAGGAAAACCACACACGACTGACTGCCATTGAGTTTAACTGAGATCATCTAAGCTTTTAACTCTTCCAGACAAATGACCTCCTTATTCTTCTTTTTTTTCCTTTTCTTTCACCATGGCTCAGAAGTTTGGCCCTGCAGCAAGGATCTCCTCAGTCAGCTTGCCATCCTGACCAATCTTGTAGTTGGCAAAAACCTCAAAGTTCTTCCTGAAAAGACCAGCCAGCTTCAGCAATGTCTCCTTGTAGTCTTCCTTCTCAGCCCACTATAACCAAAGGAAACAACTTAACAATGTAATGGCAAAAACATATGGTTGTTCAGCAGTAGATATCTTGAGCTACAAGATTAGGGCTTACAGTGTTAATTGGATCCAAAATCTCTGGAGGTACACCTTCAATCTCTGTAGGTATCTCCAAACCAAACACTTCAGTTTTTTTGTAGTTCGCATTCAGAAGGTTGCCCGAGTGAATGGCATCGATAATTTTCCTTGTGTATCCCAGCTTAATGCGCTTTCCGACGCCATACCTGAAACGAATCAATCATAATAAATCACTAAGATCATGCTCTTTTCTCCTCCTATTCATGTTTTCATCTGTAAAATGTTCGATAGAGAATTTTCACCTTCCACCAGACCAACCAGTGTTCACAAGCCATCCTGTGGCACCATGCCTCTGCATTTTTTCAGCCAGCATAGCTGCATACTTGGTAGGATGAAGCATGATGAACGCCGCCCCAAAGCAAGCTGAGAACGTTGCCTGAGGCTCCTTGACGCCTTCCTCCGTGCCAGCCACCTGATTTTTATTTTTAATAACAGTGACCATTCTTGAACAGATTGATTAAACAGAAACCAATGAGTGACAAAGCAATGGACGATATACCAGAGCGGTGTAACCACTGATGAAGTGGTACATTGTTTGTGGCAATGTAAGTTTGCTAACCGGTGGAAGCACACCGAAAGCATCGCATGCCAACAGGATGACATTCTTTGGGTGCGGACCAACACATGGTATCTTTGCATTAGGAATATACTCGATAGGATACGAAGCTCGAGTGTTCTCTGGAACATCCACAATTCAATCGAGTCATATTCCCTTTTACATTACACAGCATCAATTGTGTAATAACATTACATTGGCTAATTAATTACCTGTGACGGATTTATCAGAATAATCTACTTCCCTAGTGTGTTCATCAAACACGATGTTTTCCAACACTGCAAGATGTTAGCAAACATTAGGTAAACGAATGATTTCAGTTCAAAAAGGCAGGTCAAGTTTAATAGGGTGGGCACTTGCCAGTTCCAAATTTGATGGCATTCCAAATGTCAGGTTCCTTTTCCTTTGATAGGTCGATGCATTTTGCATAGCAACCTCCTTCTATGTTCGAAATACCATTTTCACTCCAGCAGTGCTCATCATCACCGATAAGAAGCCTGTTATGGTCTGTCGATAGAGTAGTTTTCCCTGTGCCTAAAATAAGAAAGGAAAAGTCATTAGAACTAGGGAGGAGTCACATATCACAAGATCAAAATGAAATAAAATTCTACACATTTTAGACATGGAATGCTTCTAGTTAAGTTGCAAAAGGTAGGATAATATGGATACAATGGGCTGGTGGCGTGCCAGAATCGAGCCTAACCAACACTTACCTGATAGTCCAAAGAAGAGGGCAACATCACCATCTTTGCCCATATTGCTGCCAGAGTGCAGGGAGAGAATGTTTCTTTTAGGCATTAGATAGTGCATCACACTGAACAAACCCTTCTTCATCTCCCCGGCATACTGTGTGCCAAGGATGACCATTTCTTTCCTATCGAGATTAAGATCAATGCTGGTGGAGGAAGTCATGTAGTGTGTGTATCGATTACATGGAAACTGTCCAGCATTGTAAATTGTGAAGTCCGGAGTACCAAAATCCTCCAGTTCTTCAGGCGTAGGACGGATGCACCTGCGATCCATCCAGTTATTTCATGCACAAGAGATTTTTTTTTAGTTTACATGTTTTCCCATGGTGTCAGGGAGAGAAAGAGGAGCTAGCTGCTGCACCGATACATGTATATTTACGATCGTTCCTAATACTAACACAACTATCATTCACTACTAGAGATCAACAGAGGCGACATAATTTACAAATGACTTATCTGGATACCCGTCGAAGCCCACAAGAAATATAGCACTGTTGAAATGAAGAGCATCTTTAACATTCTTATAAGTATTTTTCACTTACATGTTGTGCATGAACAGGGAATGGTATGCCCTTGCAGAAACAATTCGAACTTTGATCCGATGCTCAGGATCCCAGTTGAGGAATTGGTCATTCACAAATACCTATTTTTAAAAGAAGAAAAAAAAGTTTACATGTCATTCAAATGTATATCTTAGGTTCTATGATAAACTACATCAAACATTTGACATGCACACTGAGTATACATCCCGGAGTATGTCCTTTGAGATGTAGAAGGAAACACTATGGACATTCAAGAACATATTGTGTAAAATAACTTGCCAATCTAACAAATTAGTACCTTGTCCAAAGAGTTAAGGTAATCGACAGCCCTCTCTCTGTTCACTAGGAAGGTCTGTTCATCCATCTCAATATTGGGCGAGCCTCTGTGGATAATGAACTTATATTTTAAACAGGAACCTTCAAAGTAAAAGCATGAAAGAGTTATGTGGACTTACTTTCCCCACCAAAGCTCATTGGTAGCAGTTTCATCCTTGACGACTCGCTTATCCCTCGGAGATCGGCCAGTCTTCGCGCCGGACAAGGTGGCCAAGGCCCCCGTCGAAGTTATAAAGGATCCTTTTTCATACTTTATGGCTTGCTCATACAATTCTACAAGAATTCGGTGATTCTTGTTAGTATCGTTTAGAAAAGGAGCAACAAGTTGCAGAACATTGCTAAGACCTGATCCGATTGAATCTTTTCTAGTACTCCAGGAAGAAGAAAATTTTACCATGAAATTGGACTGCAACTTGACAACTCAAGGACGACCAAGATTTGAACGATTGAATGACGAAAGGGGAGCAATGAAGGCATACCAGCAGGGGAGAGGTTGTAGAGGACATGGGTGAACTTGAGGGCGCTGTCGCTGACGCTGATGGTCGGCGTCAGGTAGTGGTGGTGCTCGGCGCTGACCTTGGCCGCCTCCGCCTTCCTCGCCGGATCACCCCTGACCACCTTCGGCCCTGTCTCCCTCGTCAGCGAGGCCAACGACGCACTGCAAGTGACCAAATTATGTTACAAGAAACGGGGGAGGAAGGTAGGTGAAGCCTCCCTCTCTCTCTCCGTGGAGCGGAAGATCGGATGCCATGGTCTTGCTTTTCAAAATTGTTTCTTTTAGGTTTAGAAAAATCGATCCACCAGTGGCCCACCAGAATCCGGCAACGAATCTCCATATTTTGGTAAATTAATTAATATTAACCTGATGGATTGGAGCTGGAGCTTCTGGCGCTCCTCCTCGGAGATGGTGGCGAAGGCCGCGTTGCCCTGCTGCGCGCCGTCCTTGATGGGGGTGGTCGGCGCCGACCTCTTCCTCTGCAGCGAGTGCAGCTCGTCGATGGTCTTCGCCTTCACCGGCGGCCCGCTGTCGTCGTGGCAGATGCCGTTCTCAGGCTTCTTCTCCCCGCGCGTCTGGATCTTCGGCAGCCCGTTGGCGACCGTTACCGACGACGACGATATCACGCCGCCGTGGACGAAGCTGAACTCGCCGTTCTCCGCCATCGCCTTCCTTCCACTCAGTTCCTAATCCACTGAAAAAACACAACGATCAAAAATTAAAAACCAAAGCAAAACCCAATTTTTTCCTTCCTCAATTCGTTCTACAGATCAAATCAACTTCCACCGACGCCGTCCGCGTACGCCCAGCTAAACAGAACGCGCAAGAACCACTCTCCTCCCCCGTCCATCATCGACCTCCAACAACTCACGTCACACGAAGCCAAAAACAAAAACCAAAAAAAAAACAGGAACAAAAAAAACGCAAGTACCTTAACCAAAGAGCATATCACAACCCGAGGCAAGGAGCCACAAAGACGCGGCAAACGTTGGATGGGAAGGAGAAGGGCGCCCATGGCGGCGTTTTAAAGGCAAGCCACCAACCGCAGTTAAAGTGACCGGCGACTGGGTCAGGTTTGTCCAACTCTAGGTGACCTTGAATGCCATTGATTGAGAGCTCCATCACAAAATCGCAAAGCAAAGCAAAAAAACAAAAAACAAACACAAAAAAAAAAAACACAATTTTTAGATCATTCATCAGCAAACAAAATTCCTGCCCGTTTCCCTGGCACGAGCTCGCTTGGGAAATAATTTAATGGCAGCTTCGCGACTGCAACCGTCGCGCGCCGCGTACGTGGAGCAAGCTCCGATTTTTTTATTTTTAATTCTTAATCATTAAGACTGTTTTTACGTTTCCATCCGAATTCAATGCGTTTTATAAATGTAAAATATAACAAAAAGGAGATTTAAAAAAATATATATAAAACTATAGTACGTATATTTTTTTACTGCTTTCTTTATTATATATATAAATAAATAAATAATTGGAGCTAAAGGATAATCCTTCCACGTACTTTTTCATATTTTTTTTCAAATAATTCCGTAATTTTTATAGATCGTAATAATAATCAAGTAGTGACATTGCTGATTCATCTAGAATGAGAACAGTCATCTATAAAAATTGAGAATCTATCCAATTAATAGTTTTTTGTCATCCGTCTTAGAACACTGACGAAAAAGAGATAAATCACGGAAGGATAAAATCCCTTGACACGGTGGTAAGACAAGGAGAGATCCATCTGAAATCAGAGAAATTTTAGACCTTTCATCCAGCATCAAACTCAACTCATTCTATAAGTAACATCCCGTTTTATCATCGCATCGCCCCGTGGAGACAAGCAACCATCAAAACGCTAACAAAAGGAGGATTTCGTATTTGCTTCGACGTTATCTCTCGACAGCTAAGTTCCACCTCGACGCAATTTAATTAATTAATTGTATTTTAATTGTTCACCCCTCGAGTCAAATCCCTTCATTAGTCGATAGTCATTATATTAAGCAAAGTTAACCTGGAATTGAGCCAGAAAATCCAAATCTTGTTTAGTGGGATTTGCCGTGAAAGGGCGATAGCAAAGGCAGGCCGAAGCACACGAGATGACCATGACTTTAATTGGATACGATTTAACGGCGATCATGTTGACTTTTATTATTTTATTTCATTTTTCCTTCGTTAATATGCATATTTATTATGTAATGTATTTATTGGTCTATTAAATATATATTTAAATTTCTTATTTTGTTGTTCTTCTTGCATCCATTTTAAACGTTTTTAAAATCACAAAAGCTAGAAATTGGAAAGAAAAAGCTTACGATGTTTTATTAAAGATCGTGAGCAAAATTAGTAACGCAATCCCGAGCCATAAAGTGCGACTGTTGGAACGTTTAGAAAAGGTAGCAAACAATAAAAGGACTAAAATGAAAATTTTATCTTATTGTAATTAGGTTGTGTTTGGTATGCCGATTCATTTATTTGTTACTGTCTTTAAATTGTAATGTAATATAATCTGAATTATAAAAAGTACTAAAGTTTTGTAATCTGAATTACAAAGTAAAATCCATATAATCCAGATTACATTACAAGTCGTAATATGAAAAGTGTTGGATGCTCCACAATCGAAGTTGATTGTTGTCATCCGTTGTCGCCACCGATCAGTCGGCCACCGCCCCGACGACCGGCGATCGACGATCAATCGACGGTCAGCGATTGGCCGACGATTGATCGTCGGCATGACATCGGCCATCACCAACCACCGACGGCCGATCGCGATCGCCACCGATCGTTAGTCCGTCTCGCCGTCGCATCGCTAATCGCCGACGGCCACCGATCGATCGCCGTCATCGCTATCTGCCGTTGTCTCGCCATCTCTCCGATCCATTTCTATCGTCTTTGTAATGGACACCAAACAAAAGAATATAATTACCTTTGTAATCCAATATTACATATAATTTTTATCCAAACATATTAATGTAATCAAGATTACATTGTATTCTATTACAACTTAGATTACATTACGTCCTGCCAAATGCAACCTTAGTATCGGAGCTAGGGCCGTAAACGAATCAAATGTTCATGAATAAGTTTGGTATTCGACTCGATAAGAGCTCGTTTACATTCATTCAATATATATCAAATTCAATTAATAAACAAGCTTTGACAATTTAATAAATTAAATAAACAAACTTGAATACATATGTGTTCGGTTTGTTAATGTTCGTGAACGAATAAATTCATTTAAAAATTATTTATGAACTAATTTATACTCATTTATAAATAAATATTAAAATATTAAAAATTTAAAATAGACAGACAAACTAACTTAAGAGCTTAATAATGTTTAAATAAATAGAACTTAAATAAGTTTGATTTAAGTTTGAATCGAACTTAATTAGAAGCTTGATACCCAATAAATAAGGTAAACTCAATTTAAGTTCAAGTCAAGTTCGATCTCTAAAAAAATAAATCAAATCAAGCTCGAATAAATTTTTCAATAATTTATTAATTTTAAATTTGATTTAGCTTCACACTTGACTTGATTATCTTATTAAATAAGTCTGAAGATTTTAAAATTTAATTTGATTTAACTCGTTTACAGACAGTCCTATCCTTAATTATTGAATCAATAGGTCGACGATTAAATTAGTTTTCAAAAACAATTACGTATCGCGTCGCAATTGTTCTACCAATATTTTATGCCATTGTTTTGTTTTCAGAGGACCGGGGTAAAAAATTGACGATTTTTTTTTTTTAAAATTCCCCCTTGCTTTTAGTTATTTTACACGAGCAAATCTTTATTCATGCTCTACAATAAAATAAAACCATGATCAGTTAAAAAAGGTGGTTTTTTTTGCGGGTCAAAGGCACGCGATTGACTTGCTTTGGCCAAATCCTTTTCCCAATTATTATTATTATTTTTAATGATTATCGAATAAATCAAACTCAAAAGAAAGAAAAGGTTAGGAGGGTTTCTTAATCGTCACAATTTGTTTTACTGTGTCATTCAATAATCTAATTTAATAATAAAAAAAAGAAGGTAAAATGTTCAGATCACGACTTAAATTATGAAATGATAGTTTACTATATATATGTGTCATTTTAGAATCACGGCGATGAGATGAACAATTGAATTATTATGCACCAGATATATATAAGATCATGGCTTTCTAATGATTTCTATCATTAATGTCATTAACCATGTGAAAAGGTCTGACACTGTGTTTTCCTTTTAGACTTTGCTAGTCCTTTTTTATTCGTGCACATTAAATGATCACCAATCTACGTGATATGGTTAATAATTATCCATTAAATTAGGAAATATATGATTAGGATTAGGATAACAACAGGGCGCTTCTAGTTGGCAATTGGTAATGATCCAAGGATGGATCCTCGTGAGCCCATCGTCAAGTGGATCGCTTAAGATTTATGATATCTAATTTCATTAATATATTATGCAAAGGTTGGAATTCGCAATCTAGCGACCTCTATCAGTCTGTTTTTGGACCATCGTAAGGGAGATAAATCACGGTAGATCTTTGACCCTTGAGACTAGTAACTAATGTATGGAGGGACGACATCCTTACATTTGCAAGGGATTGAACCGTTGTCATATTATACAATATTTGCATGTGCTAGCCACTAGATCCTTCCCACGGGGGTATAATTTCATTAATATATTTGTACAAAAGGTTGAAATCTAAGAACCTACCGCCCTCGCCATCGTAAGAGATAAATCACGCGACTTTCACTTTCGGACTAATAACCAACGTGGAGAAACGAAACCTCGCTTACGGCGATGATCATTCCATTCAGATAACATTCTACACGCTACAAAATTTCATTAATATATAAACTTATATTATGGAGCCAATTATATTAAGATTGTTCGTGGCACAATCTCATCATCGAGTTATAACTCTAATAGCACTAGTGTTTAATTATCACAGGCAATATAATATTATGCCGAAAAGTAAATATATTTTGAGATCGGCTGTCTTCGTCTCATCAAATATTATACCCATTCTAATTTTTATAAAAATCTTAAAATATATTTTCTCCCATCCGCTTCCCGCTTTCTCCACACCTGAGCACTCGCACTCGCGCCCAAGCAACCATTATCGTTCGATATTGCTGTCGAACGGTCGAATTTTGATCGATGTCAGAGTTCGACCGCACTATGACTGAATTTCGACCGGAATTTACTGCCATTGCGACAGCCAATATCGTTGGCACTGGCGGCTGTAATTCGCCGCCATTGTGGCCACCAATGCTACGACCACTGGCGACTGTAATCACGTCTAATTTCAACCATAATTTGGTTGGAATCTGATCATAATTCGATCAGAATCCGACTGCAATTTGATCGCAATTCAAACGGAATCCGATCGTGGTTTGATCAACGTCGAAGTCTAGTCGAACAACGACTAGATTTCAATCGGATTGCGGCCAGAATCTGCCACTATTGTGACCGTCGATTGCAACGTGGACAGCCGCAATTGCGGTGGATTCCGACTGCAATCCAGTTGAAATCCAATCGTGGTCCGACGTCGATCGAACTGTGATTGTATTCCGATTGAATTGCGATCGAAATTGATCGCGATTGTCGTCACCAAGGTTGTAGCACCGAGGACCACAATGGCAGTGGATTCCGATCTCATTTCAATCGGAATCCATCCATAGCCTGATCGGACTCCGATACCGATTGAATCGTAGTCGGATTTCAATCGGACCGCGATTAAAATTTGATCGCTCGACGGTGATATCGAGTGATAGTGGGTACTCGGGTGCAGGTGCAAGCGCTTGAGATTGCGGTGCATTTTAAGATTTTTAAATAAAATTAAAATGCGTATAATATTTGACGAGGTTATATATTTTTACATGCCACACATTAACAAGAAAACAAACCAAAAGATGAAGGTGATGGATGTAAAAAAAAAAAAAAACTATACAGTAATTTTTAATTTTTCTTCTTCCTTTTGTTCAAGTACGAATAAATAATCTGAGAAATAATAAAAAGATCGAGGTTTAAATTATGTATAAATTATATTCTAATTAGTCATTAGGCGAATTTAGGAAAAAAAAGAAGACAAATCACTAGGCATACACTGCACAGGGGATAAGAAAGGAAATGAGGCAGCCATTATCTTCCTAAAAAAAAATAACGATTTATCAAACGACGTTTCTGAAATTTAGAATTGTCCAAAAATAAATTTTATATTTTTATATTTATCAAACATCGTACTTGATTTCTTTTTATCCGAAAATAAATTTCAGAATGTAGTCGAGAATATAATTCTCAAGATTTAATTTAAATTCTGATCTGATCTGCGTCAAAATTAAATGCATTATTTCTGAAGGGTAAAAAGGGAATTAAATACGCTATTTGATAAATATGAAAGTATGAGATTTTTTTAAGTAATTTCAAATTTCAAAAATACTGTTTGATAAATTGCCAAAAAATAAAAATGAAAAAGGGAAAATTTGGGCACGGAGGTGAAATAAATCGACGAGAGACTGACTCGGGGGAGGTGGTATTTAGAGAAGAAGCTGTGGGTAGTCGCCATATGCCTTGCGTACGACAGACAATGGCGTGGGGAACAAATTTCATGCAATGCAATGAAGATGAAGATGGAGACAAAGAATAAGAGAATCGAAAGCTGGTGGGTTGCGAGGTTCATATGGGGAAGGAGATATCCGCTATAGCAAGATCACATCCTGTCGCTGATTATTAAAATATATGCATGTAATTATTCTTCGGTGTTTTTTTTTAATAAATAATTTCGCCTAATTAATTAGGCGGAGAGAACAACTCGTGCATATAATTAATCTTTAATTTCATATATTTGTGTAGGCGAAAGGAGTCACGAGGTTACGAGAGAATTACGCTGTTTGGGGAAGAGAAGATGAGATATATACGTGAAGAATGAATTACGGGAGGAATTTATTTATTCTCTCCTATGTATGTTTCGATCGCTTTTTAGGCAGATGAGATCTAGAGTATAAACAAATCTCTCTCCGTGAATCGTGATCGAGACAAAGTAAATTGTCATCGTCCCTAAAGAAAAAGTTAGCACAAAGCCTGACCAAACAAAAATACCTTCCGATCCAACAAAATCAGAACCGATACCTCGAATATTTTTGGACTTTTCATAAAACAGAAGACATCGCAATTTTATGGGCATCATCCTGTAACTACTGAACATTTTTTTATAATTAAAAACGCAAAATTGCTGCTGAAAACAGCTTACAAGAAAGAGGGCGAACGAAGGGAAAACAAACAAAATTGATAGCTTTTGTAATCTGTGCATCGGTCGGTTATTTGTGACTCGTCCAGATACAAAGCTAAGCAGCATTATGATTATTGGGTTGTTATTCAAAGAATCTGTAAAATGGAGGAACTTTATTTCAATCTCAGTGGGGCTGATCCATCCTCGAGCAGCTGCCGCACTAAGAAAGTTGCTTCCCGTATAAAAGGACGAATTCGAAGAGTGCTAGGTCAAGTGCTTTCCTGAACATACAAGAGGAACAGTCAGAATGCTAATGCCAAATTCGAACAGGTTAAAAGCCACGAAGATGACTATTCTAAACTCTATAGCACAGGCGATTACGTTCTTCCCTCCCCAGTGTTTTTCACCGTTGATTCCTCAATAATGATAAAGAAAGATAAATTGCGAAGAACTATGTCTTTTGATCCGTTGGTCAGAACAACGGAGAACTTCTAAATCCGGATGAGAATTTTAGATCTCACACTGAGAATCAACTCTTGTCCATCTGTAGCAACATCTACGCTGCTCTAACCAATGAATCATCCCGAGGGGATATGACTATTCTAAACAAACATAGGAAGTATATTGCCTTTATTTTGATAGCCCCCTAAAATAATGTGCAGTCAGGTCATTTTAACACGTAAATTCTTAAAATATCAACTAGGTATCAAGAAAAATAAACTAGGCGTATTTAGCTTAGCGTACCCTGGAGGATAATAAAGAAAAAAAAATAATATGCATCTAAAACTAGAGAGCAAAAGATTTAGGAAGTTCTGAAGTTAATACATGAAATTCTCATTCTTACCGATGATAAGAAATTCATAAAGACTATAAGCAGCATGGTCAAATAGCCAAAGCATTCGCCTGCCACCTTGACTACGCAACTTAAACCATTTCATGAAGTCTGAATTAATTTAATTAGCATGACACAAAGCTAGAGCAAGGCTATAACTTATTAGACAATACATACAAAAATTTAATAAGCTTGAGACAAAATATTAAGATGATATTTGACATCTATATATATATATATATATATATATGACAAAGGAGAATATAGAAACTTGAAATTTTTGTTGTCGCATCAGCAAAAGGAAATGTTAAAGTTTTACACTTCTACTTCCTTGATTGTTATTTCTTTATCTTATTGTTATTGATATTTTTATTTGTTTTTATAATTTCACGGTGGCAATTATTACATGGTAGCATCATCAATTCCAATATATATATATATATATATATGATCTCCTACGCACTTCATCCGTGCGCAGCGCGTTCTCAACCGTCGGATCGAACGCGATTGGAAAATGCACAATACATCGTTCTTCCTCGCCCCACCAAGTTGGAAGTTCGAAATCGACAACAACGACCCTATTCCAGCTGCGACCCAGTCGGATTCCGATCGTCGTCAGGCCGACACCGGATTCCGATCAAAACGACCGCGATTGCAGTCACCAGTGGCCGCGACACTTGCGACCGCAATGCAACCAGAGCGCGGTTGGAATCTGATCGTTCGCCGGCGATTCCGTGCTATAGTGCTCGGTCGAGAAGAACTTCGTTGCGCGATGTTACTGTGCATTTCTCGTTTTCGCGCACGAACACGCAGCAACCCATCGCATAGGATATCAATATCGTGTATATATATATACACTATCAGTTCTGACCTCCTGTGCGCTTCATCTGTGCGTGATGCGCTCTCAGTTGTCGGATCGAACACGATTGAGAAATGCACAATACATCGTTCTTCCCTGCCCCGCCGAATTGGAAGTTCGAAATTGATGGCAACGATCGTATTTCGGTCGCAACCTAGTCGGATTGCGGCCGCTGTTAGGCCAACACCGGATTTCGGCCGAATTCTGGTCGAATCACGGTCGGAAACGGCCGTGATTGCAGTCGCTAGTGGTCGTGGCATTGGCGGCCGCAATGCAACTGGATTCCGGCCGGAATCCGATCGCCGTCAAGCCAGAATCCGGTGCCGGCCTGCGGCCGGAATCCAACCGTCCGTCGACGATTCCGTGCTACAATGCTTGACCGAGAAGAGCCGTTTTGCGGTGTTCTATTTCTCGTTTTCATGAGTCTTGATAACTAAGATATATATATATATATATTATTGAAGGTATGTTTGAATATTTTTTTCACAACGTTGTTCTGACCGTTGAAAGACAAAAATATTCATTTATAAAAAATTCTTACATATTTTAATAATTCATTACATGAAATGCATATTATGCATTCGAATATTGTTGGAGCTCTGGTGCAACATAGAATAAGTCATTTACTTGGACAATTTATTATTCCTGCTTATACCAAAGATTGAGAAATATAAAAAAATCTCTAACTTTACTTTAATAATTATATATGCCAGTAGTAATCTCTTCTATGGTGGACTTTAATTTTAGAAATTTCTTCTCTGCTAGAAGAACTTTGTAATATGATTCTAAGCTCTCGGGCTATGGTACAATAGTAGGACATCTATGTAAATAACTAGGAATTCTTTGAGTTGATTCCTAGCTACGATATATTTGTGAACTTTTCTTCACATGAGGGTCGGTCCCTTAGGACGCTCAAGTCTGTTGAGGCCGTCCACGTTCGCACCCGTTCGATTTATCTCCCTCTTCAATTAATGACAGCTGAGGAGAGCCGCTAATGTAACGGTTCCATATTTTTTTTTATATATTCTCATTCTAGCATGCAGGTTATCTAATGAGAAATATTTGAATTAATAATTATGCAATTACGAGAAATAGTTAAACTTATTTTGTTGTAATCATATAATTCATTATTAGGATTGACATGCTTTCATAAATATAACTTTAAAGCACCAAATTACAATTTGTTATTTGTTACGAAAAGATCAATTATACTTGAGTGTTTTCCTTGACCTGATTTTATACTTTAAACATTTTAGTACTATTTCAAACTTATTTTATTAATTAAGATTTTCCTTTCCATAATTTACCATTCGGATTATATTTTCTTCAATTGTGGTTACTATGATTTAAATATTCCATACCATTCATTTATATAATAGCACTAATTTATATTTAAAACATATACTAATGCATGAATCAATCAAAATTTAGTTAGAATTAATTCAGTTATTTATATATAAAATTTATTTATCAAAATGCATTTATTCTCTTTTCAAAAAATTTGTCAATCAAATTTCTATATTCACAGATATATTTGTTATAATTTTATTTAATTAATCGTAAGTAATGCATATTTAAGAATAAAAGAACTGTTTTAAAAATTTATTTTTGCCATTAAATTTTTACTAATTTTGATTAATTTTATTTATTAATATGTAAATTCGTTAGTTCTTACTTTTTTTTAATATTTAAATTTTATATTATTTTACAAATCATACTAATTCTGCATTGGGCAGAGCAATGGCTCTTAAAAGAGTGATAGCAGTAAGGTATAATAGATGATACAAAAGAAGAAAATAGCAAATGATATCAATAAGTTCAAAGAGAACAAATATATATATTTACATGATTTAAGATTTCATTTGATTAGAGTTGAAGGCATGGAGGAACCAAGACCAAAGAATAAAGTAATAATTAAAGGCGATGTAGAAGATCAAGATGTTAACAACATTATCATTTTAAATATTGAAGTAATAAGATCCACGTAGTTGATTCCAAGTAATAGGACTCACTGTTGTCAGTTATTATATTCATGCTTATCCACAAATTCCCATCTTAGTGGACTGAAAGAACACAGTTCATCTAAACTAAACCAAAATGCAACAACATTATGCCCGAACATCAATAATTATATGATAATAATTAGAAGTGAACCAGATCTCCATAATTGAATTATGTCAGTAATGATGATTGTAGATTGGCTGATGTATTCTCATATACATCCATTACCAAAAAGATTAAACCTTACCCTTTTTTGTGCAGAGGAAAAAATTTATATATGAAGACGAGTTCAAAACTAAAAAAAAAAAAAAAAAAAGAAGCTCACTGACCTTGTGAAAGCCGCACATTTAAATGAACAATAGCATCAAGGTTATTTGACACTTGCCATCCTTCAGGATAAACAAGATTTCTAGATTCTAGATGAAGGTGCCAATTCATGATCATCGAGCAACCCTTTGGTAGCCCTTCCATTTGACTTTCATCCTCTACAATCTGCTCTATGAATGTAGTCTCCTGAAAACAAATGACATTTTGATAGTAGACAATGACCATACAGTCCATAAGATTTACTGGTTCACATACCAAAAAAAAAGAAAAGGAGGATTCATAGCAGAAGCAGAAAGTCAAAAGAATGGAGCTGGGGCCTTTCTTAATTTGCTATTGGCAATAATAAATAGCTTTAATTTTATCTAAAAACTAAGGGAATAAAAAAAGAATATTGAGAATTTGAGATGTTTTGCAATACATGAAATATATATATATATGTGTGCGCGCGCGCGCACGCAAGGACAAAGAATCTGACTGCACAACAACCAAGCCAAAAACACTTTTGCTAGGAGCCTAATATAGGGTAAGCTCCTACTGTATCCTTACAAAGTTTTAGTTGCTCAAAATTTATGCTTGAAATAAAGGCAACAAAACAATCCTAATCTTTGAAAATTACAGAAGTCAGGATGGGACATGGGTTATAATCTACCATGATTTAAGTTTCAAGCGTATGACAATAAAGGCGTGCAAAATATAACTCATGTATGGCAATAGATGCGGGCACATTCAAACTATTAAAATAGAGCAATCCTTGAAAATTGATATAACGGCTCTTCCTGGGTATAAATAGGTGCAAAGGAATCTCCAAAGGAATGGAAATTCTAGTTATACATTTTCTAGGAATAGACTATTTATATACAACTGCAACAACAAGAATAACAAGTAGTGAATCTCAACTATTTATGGTCAACTACATAGATCTTATCCTCCATTAGACTTTTTGTGCCTTCTATCCTAATGCTTCTTTCATCTATATATATATATATATATATAGAGAGAGAGAGAGAGAGAGAGAGAGAGAGAGATCTGCAGTTTTGTCAAGAGAAATAATATTTTAAAGGAAAGAATACCTGAAATCCCTCTTTCACAGAGTCTAGTTGCCTAATGGCATCTGAGTTTGGATGGTGCCATTTCCTGGGGTCCCAAATTATTGTGCTATTGAACGCAAATCCAGACATATCAACATGAAATCTCCTAAGCCTCTTGCTTTTCTCGTTAGTATACCATCCAATTACTTGACTTCCATTGCAAACTGGACCTTCTAGTATGGCCTTGTTTTTGCTTTGAGAGAGCATCGCAACAGGCCAAACACCAAATCTCCTGAAAATGCAAATAAAACAGATTGAGACTTACCTGGTACAAGAAAGTAAGATTTTTTACTTTCATATTTACAATAATAGCCAATACTAGAAGAGGGGAATAGAGAATGATCGGCCAGCACGAAGCACATCAAAAGTGCTGATTAAGGAGCAGTCAGGTGGAGAACTTCAGCAATTGCCGGTTTGAATAAACAATTGTCATGTAGAAATTTTGTAAATAATGAGCTTAACTTCTAACTGGACATGGTTGATTTATCTCAGTTTCATATCAGTGAATGTGAATATTGGTCTCTTCTTATTACAATCAGGTTAGTTTTTATTGTAAATATGGGTTTTTTTTATGACAAATCTGGTCTCACTTGGTGACACTGCAAAAATGATGCAATTTACTGTATAAATAATATGGTGACAACAGTGAAATGGGCTAGAATTATTTGATTTCAGTTGTATTTATCTCTTTCACATTGCATTGCTTGTCCCAAGCCTATTGATGACATATTTTCCAATGTTCTCTCTCCTCAAATTTAAGTGCTTATGTCAAACAAGACTGGGGATCAATTCCAACCTGTTTGACGAATGAGAGAACAAAATCATTGGTTGTTTGAGGCTCTAATTCTAATTTTATAAAATTCACCAATCTTCACTCTATAACTGCTACACTCTCATGTTTATCTGGATTTTTCATAATAATGCAGAGGAAAGGGCAGGCCCTATCATGATAATAAATAGGGTTACTAGATGACACAAGCTTGCTTGTTGGAATCATGTTATCTGAACTCTGAAGGAACTATGAGACCTAAGAAGCATCTCGGATTCATGGACTCCTCCAGACCAGGCTGGCTAAAGATTTAATACAGATGCTCTTAACATCCACAAAATGTTGATAGAGAGATGCCGCTTTTGTCTTTGGTAAGAAGGGTTGGACATTAGGACTTTTAGTTTCAAAGCCCAGTCATTTAAAAGTCCATAATGATATTAATTCCAAGAGACTCATAATCTATATGACATGTTGGATTGCAGATATTGTTATTAATGGCAAGTGCTTCTCAAAAGTCAATCTTTCCAGACTATGGCTTTTCCTTTTGATAACCAAAGTCTATGAGAACCATTTATTTGGGAATGCAAAAATTTTGCACATGATGATGCTGTATCTCAAGTTCTAGTATTCAAGCTATAGTCATTGCTTCTTAGAGATTTAAGTATATCTGTTCTTTACGAATGACAATTGGGTGGCACAGGTATAATTAGAATAATACATTTTGTTCAAAGAAAAAAAAAAAGAAAAAAGGATGAATAGGCATGAGGCTCCAATTAATATTTTCGGGAGGAACACAATAGGCCATGCATGTTTGAAATGGACTCTCTTAGAGCCTGAATTGAATAGTGTTGAATAAAGCACAGATTTGTTTTCTTTCATATATATTGAACTTTAAAACTGTCCAATTTTGAAAGAATATACTAAATTGAAGACCCACTAATCTCAATGAACCAGCATGTAATGAAAACATTCTTTGCCTTTCATTAATCTGAATGTCTCCTACAGGCTTCGGCGATCCTAGTGTAAACAATATATGAACATTAAGAATAGACCAGTTGCTTCTTTGTCACATCAGCAATCAACATCGACTCCATGATTCCACATCATTAATGAAGAAGAGTAATGCATTTTACTTAATTTAAATTATGTTTTACATTTTATTTGAAGAAGTCATTGGTCACAATTATAATTGCTTTAATAAGGAGTCAATCTATTATAAAGTATGAACCAAGGTATTATATATATACACAACACATGCCGAATATTGTGACATGTTGGCATAATAAAATCATTATCAACATGGCTGACACAGTGGCAGCATAGGCGAGATTATCTTGCTGTCAAATGTTAAATTTTGCCGTTTTGGTAGTTTACTAGATGGATAAGTTTTGGTCCCTGACGCAACATGAGATTTAGTATATTATGTATGTTTAATACTTTACAACAATGACGGGGAGCAAAAGTCTAATGCCAATTACATTTTTATCCACTCTTCTACTTTGCCTGATTCTAAGATACAAGTTCTTTAGAGGATTCGACTGATCAACGCACTCTATCCTACAGAGAGTCATACACAACTGATCATAACACTCTCTATCTTGTAGAGAGTCATACTCGACTGATCAACGCACTCTATCCTGCAGAGAGAGACACACAACTGATCATAACACTCTATCCTGCAGAGAGTCATACTCGACTGATCAACACACTCTCTATCCTGCAGATAGTTATACACAACTGATCAACACACTCTCTATCTTGCAGAGAGTCATACTCAATTGATCCCAACCAAACTAGGACCACCAGTCCGTAGCGACGCTGTATCGACAATCACACGTCCATACACGACTACCTGATTCATAGTGAGTATGTATACATCATCAGGATATAACATGGAAACTCAACTTTACTTCTAGAATCCTACTCATCCCCGGATGAAATAAAACCTTGCATTATCTTCTCCTCTCAAAGAATACACAGTGATCTTGTGTTATCTCAATCCATGACGCAATATATCTGCTCTTGTTGTGTGGTCCATAACAAACATCTAGTTCTGACCTCTCGCATAAGCATCCAAAAAACTGCTTAATGGATAAAAAACTATTCATGCACTGACCCATGTCTGTTTAGCTGGAAAATGTTAATCTTGCTTGAGGAGTGCCTAACTCTAATGTGCACTAGTAACTCAACAAATCATTGGCGATGAACTAATCATCATCAAAGTGGATATTAATCCCAACTAATCATCATCTATGTCAATGAAAGACTCTATAAGGATAATCATGTCACTGATAGCTCACTGCAATTTGAGCTACATCAAATGAACATTAAGACTATATTCTTTAATGATAACATTAAGGAATCAATGTATATAGTGTAACCATAGAACTTTGAATCTTATAATTCAAAACGCCTAGTATACAATCTAAATAAGTCCATTTATGGTTTAAAATTTGCCATTTCATGATTAGTACCGTAAATTTTGATAAGGAGGTTACTTCATTCAGGTGTGGAGGGAAACCTATCGATCAGTTAAAATATGTCAAGTTCAGTGGGAGTTATTCTTAAACTCTAAATATAACGAGTCTCATGTATGCACAGGAATGTACAAATTTAATTTATTGTACATTGTAGGAATGTTAGGCAAACAATTGAATAAAACATTATAAAGAGAGTTATGTAGTATTTTTTTTAATAAATTATTTAAATGCTCACATAATGAAAATCTGATTATTTGGAAGTGATTAGATATTAAGACTTCGCATTTTGATGGGGGTCTAGACGGTGAGAGGTTTACATTAAAAAATATCTTCATGTTATTAGAAAGAGCTATCATTTGGAAAAACATCAAACAAACACTGATAGCCACCTCAATAATGAAGAATGAATTAGTAAACTATTACAGAACATCCAATATTGTTGCAGTCTTGCAGATTTTATCACAGAATAAAGATCATTTGGGGCCTTAATGGCTATTTGAGATCAACTGTGCTAATAAAGCTACGGAACTTTAGGCTAAGGCATGTCGACTTCATTGTGCATCGACATAAAGTGTCAAATGGTTAAAAGAAAGAGTTCAGAGTGGTCAAAGTTTTGATAGAGCATATTAGGACAGACTTTATATCAATTATCAGCGTGGATTGAAATGGGGGTTCTTCATATGGATGAAGTATCCATTAAGTGGGAGTTTGTATTGCTTTGTTATCTAGGATGCTCTATAATCAAGACACATGTATATTTATTTCTAATGTGCACACTAAGATAGAAAAATACATGTGTAATTTATCTTTGACACTCAGTATAAAGACATTACGATTTACTAATGCAGTTAGCATAAGGTAATTGTAAATGCGATGTAAGACTCTATTTTGAGTCATGAGGTTTAGATCATGGTTTGCTAATGCGGTTTAGCATATGATGCTTGCAAACGTGATCATGATCCTATTCTGGGTCATAAGGAGGATCATTTGGGAATTGGCATGTGTAAATCACATTTCATGTAATTCTCATGCTACACATCCACATCTGATCTATGTCATTGATGACATTGGTGTTGTGATTACTGATGAGTCATGCTACCAATTATATATATGGAGTAGCAACGATCACTTTAGTCCTATACCAATGAAGTTGATGGATCAGATTGATTTAGTTCAATACGATATAGTGAGCTCAACTAAAGAATTTCAGACATATATTACATTCAGAATCTCATGTAGCCTAAATGGGAGATTGTTGATGGTGGGCTTACATGTGATTATTGTAACTGTCCGATTGTATCGTATTGATTCGAGCCCGATTAAGTGATCTACTTATTGTCTTTGACACCATAAGTTGTGATTCATTATCTTCATAGAATTGTCTTTGACACCCTAATTTGTTCTATTCATTATTTTTCAACATTAGTCAATTTACATTAGCCACTTATATTTCTCTCAGAAAATTACCCACTTATTTTCATTGATCAGGAAACCTTATACTTTGACGAAACAAACTAAAATTTGAAAAGGTCAAATTATCAACAAGTTCAAAGAATGCCATTTGTTGGGAAAGGAGATGCTTGATTGCTTTCCCAAAATGGGCACTGTTTTTCATTTCCAGTCATTATTTCTACATCTTTATTGATTTAATTTTCACTGATTCTTCCAATAGATACATTGACACAAAATGAAGGCATAGGGAAAGCAATAATTATGATGACAAGTAGGAAGAACTTCAATTTGAAAATTTGTTTTTTTAGTAAGGAATTTGTTGGTAATAGTTCAGTAAGGTATAAGAACACTATAAATACGTGATTTGGCACCTGATTTTCCTCAATTGCTCAAACAGCTCAAGTGAGTAGATGTTATCGTCATCGGCGAAGTACACAATCCCATCCAGGCGGTGCTTCTGGATATGCTCGAGAGCTGTGTTTCGCTGATGAACGCCTCTGTCCTTGATGTTGGTTATGTTCTTCTTGCAGACGAGATGTCTGCACAGAACTCCGGCGTCCATGAGGATCTGCGAGGTCTCCGCAGAAGCCACGTGCATCTCCACCACGATCCAAAGAAGCGGAGGAGGCACCAAGCGCAGCGTTTGCCCCAGCCGGTTCAGGTAGTAACCCTGGGAGGCGCGGTTGTACGTGGGCGTGACGACGATCAGAAGCTTCCCACTGCGCGATGGATCTGTTAGCTCATCCGTGGCGTGCCTCCTGCCGCCTGACCGCTGGAACTCGATCCCATCGCGACCAGAGGGAAGAAGGGCAACGAAATCGCGGCGCGGAAGGTTACTCGTACTCATGGAGGAAATGGTGGGAGAAAAGAAGGGGAAGTCGTCAAGCTCCGGCAAGGGGTAGAGGCCGAAGAAAAAACCGAGGAGGAAGAAGAGGAACAGGCGGAAGAGGTGGCGCTTCCATGGATTGCTGTGATGCTGCGGCGAAGCACGGGAGGCGAAGAGAGAGTAAGGAGGAGGAGGGGTGGAGCCACTGGAGTGCTGGCGACCGGCGTTGAGGTAAGGAAGCCCTTGATGGCGGTGAAGAGGCTGATCATTGACGGTGTTAGCTGCCGATTGAGCTCGACGGATCGATGGCATGTGATCAAGAAAGTGAGCCACTCTTTATCATTTGAATCGGAGGGAGAGCGGGAGGAGACAACATGCTCGGCGTTTGAGATGAAGACGGAGATGGAGCGCCATGGCTGCAACAAATGCTCGTTCAAAATCGCCAGAGCGAGGACGAAGATTGAGATCTCAATTCTCAATCGATTAACGATTTTGGGGAAAAAAAATACTCAAAACGGTTCTAGCTCTTCTCACACCCACCCATACATATATATATATATACTGGGACAAGCCGCCCAAGTAAACACGACCGGTGGTAATTTACCCGGCCAAACCCACTACTATACTCGTTGGACTTGCACTAACGCACCCAGTAGACAAATCGGGGGACCTAGCATTTCCTCTCTCCTTCCTCTTCTCCCCAACTAAACGGAATCTTATTTGGGATCCATAAAAGGTGTCCCCGACTCCCTGCCTCTCTCCTGCCTCTCCGTGCAACTGGCCGACCTCCTTCGAGCGCCGCCACCCGACCTCCCTCCCGTTGCTTGTGTTCCGGGCCTTTTCCGACTTTTATCCCTCGTGCGGCGTCCGACGAGCGACGATAAGTGTCCTTTCTGAGCGGCCTTTGTCAGTCTTGCCCTCCGCGGCTGCTTGTCCTTTCTGAGAATTGTAGTTGCGGCCGAGACCCTTCCTTCGGTGGCGATTGGTGGACGATCAGACATTTCGAGTCGAACGCCGCGAGTTTAAGCATCAGGTGCACCGAATTCTCCGCCTTATTCTGCAGCGAGTTTTTTTTTCCCCTTTTCCCCCTCGGATTGCCCAACGACTTGGCTGGTTGATGGGGAACCTAGAGTTGTAGTATTCCCGTTCGTTTCCATTGTAAATGTTCCCCAAATTTCTCGTTTTCTTGAATTTAGGGCAGCAGTTGTAGGGAGTCAATTGGCTTGGGTGGAGTTCCAACCAAAGAGGGTGACATTGTCGATGACCATTTGACAGGAAAGATGATGGCGTAATGTGTCGACAAATTATGTCGCCAGATTATCTCTAAAATCGAGTTATGCTTGTGAATCTTTATTCACTGAGTTGTTCAGTCTGTATGAGAACATCGAAGGTGAGGTTGTGTTTTTGTCCTGTATGTGGGGATAAAACAATCAATAGAGTGGTTCTGCATTGAAACCTAACGAGCGGAAGTTTGTGAACAAGTCACGAGACTTGTGATCATCATCTTTTGGCGTAAAAAATCCTAAATACCATAAGTTAGCTTTTAACCTAGATTTTGGCGAGTTGTAGAGGTTTTGGTTGAAATTCTAACTCCACAGAGGCCCTTTATATCTTTTTGATTCCTTTGCTTAAGCAACTTCTTGTATACTTAATTCTTTGTGTGTTCATGGCATGCTTGCTTAATATCTTATGCCCGTTGCTTATATGGATACATGTTTATAGTGCCTCTCTTGTATTGATGGATGCATGCTTAAGAATATGCTTATATTGATCATTCATCTTTTGAGATTATTCTTATTATTTGTTTGATATGCCATGTGTGATATTTTTGCCCTCAACTTACAGAAATTATTGCGTAGTGGTTATACATGATCCATTAGATAAGTTAGGGCATGATCAGTGGGTTTACTTGCATGAAATAAATGCATACTTCTGATACATAATCCATAGATATGTTAGGGCAAGATGAGTCAGTTTACTTGCATCTATGTCTTCTTTGGAAGGGCTTTTAGCCCAGTTACTGTATATATAGTGCTTTTAATCAGTCAACATGGTAATCTTGCCAAACAATTTGTATCATTTTTTTTTTCAGTTCTTGACATTTTTATTGCTTTGTAGGGATTTGACCACAAAATCAATAGAGGTCATGACTCTCTTCCAAATTGACATACTACAACTTTCTGATTGACAACTAAATCTTGCAAATGCCATGTTGAAATAGATACTACCCATGAATCTGTTGAAATTGATGCCTTCAAGGGCTAACCTCGTCAATCCTGCAACTGCCATCTTGAAATAGATACTACCCATGAATCTGTTGAAATTGACGCCTTCAAGGGCTAACCTCGTCAATCCTGCAACTACAATTGGCCAACTAAGAGACTTGCATCTCCTTCTGTGGACTTGTCTTGCTATTTCGTCTTTTGAATCTTAACTATGAACCAGTTTCGACTTACACGTCTACTAGTTGTGGCTATCCAGTCACAATCTAATTCTTCAAATCATGGTGGTGGTGATATTTTCTCCTCTTTTTTTCATGTCTTATATGTGGTCATCATTGCCTATAGTTTGGCTGGACCTCTTTGCTTATTTCACCGGCTTCACCTTTGTCGATAGATTTGAATTCAATCCTGGCATCATTGGTGGGTAGTGGATGACCCTTTGTTTCTTCTCCTTGGTATTCTAAATTGCCCCTTAATATTATCAAGATTCACTTTTATGCTTATCATTCTTTCCTCCTAACCTTCTGGACTGACCAACCCTCTAATGCTAAGGATCATTTCATGGTTATCTCTTGGTATATGCTTCATGCATTGTCCAGTCAGCCTATAATATCATCTAAAGGGATGGTCTTTTGGCTTATTGGTTCAGGCTATCTAGGGACTGTCATGACTCCAATGACAGTCAAATTCTTGGATGGCTTACCTTTCACAAATGGCTTACCGTTCATAGCCCTCTCTGCACTAAAGATTTGCCTGCAGCTCTCCAACGTCAACATCCTGGTTTGCTCATCCACATTTCAACCAGCTGATTGACACCCCTGCAAATGGAGAACTGCTTAGTTATCTTGCTCTGATGCTCTTGCTGTTTTTGGTCATATAGAGTCTGAACATCCTCATCTCTCCATTTGACATAATTCTATTGTTTGAAAAAAAAAAATATTGCAATTTCATCGACTTCAAATTTTCAAATCTGATTTAATAGTTTAGCTCATGTTTGGCCCAATCTCATTGAGCTCCATGAAGACTAATATAGCAAATTTTGCTCATCTAATAAGATCTTGTAGAAAATTTTGGAGCTTATAAATTCTTTAAATTCAACTCACCAGCTATTAGCATTCTAGCATGCCTCTCTAAAACAAACATTTATAATGTTTGCAACATGATTGTTTTTTCTTTCGCACTGGTTTCTCTGGCATCTTTCATCAGAGTAATTTGTGGCTCCATTTTATATTAGACTTCCACATAAAGCAATACCATGCTAGTCATTTAATTTATTGAAGATGTTCTTCTAAGGCTATGCACATGATGCCTAGCACGCTTATTTTGTTTGTCAGTTGTCCACCTGAAACTAAAAGGTTGGCCTTACCTACACAACAGGCACATTGTAGACTTTCTCTAATATCTATCATCTGCCATCATCAGAGCATTTAACACGGGAAATGGAAGAAGCAGAATCATTCTCCAGTCCTTCATTCTTGCAAGATGTCTCTAGCAGAGTGTCAGAGAGCCCAGGTGGCGACGAATCACCAGCAGTGGCACAGTTAAGAAAGCTCCTCTTCCGTCGGATGCTTATAGGAGTGAGCGACGGACGATTCTTTCTGGGGACATTCCATTGCATCGACAAACAAGGCAATATCATCCTTCAGGATGCAGTGGAGTATCGTAACACCCGACGTTCTCCATCTCCAATGGACCAAAGGTGCCTTGGACTGATTCTGATCCCTGCCAGCTGCCGCACTTCATGCCATGCCGAATGCTCCGTGGACGAGCAAATATCCCTACTATCAATTGATAAATGATAGCAAACTGAAATAGGTAGATGATAATTGTCTGCATTTTTAATCTCCACAAACTGAAATTGCCATTCCATTGGTGAGAAATCACAGATGATGTTGTAGACTTGAATTGATACACCATCCTTTTGATATCTTGTTTGTTCTCTGATAGGAAAGGAGGACGAACGAGAGAGAACAGATGGATTATGGATTTATTGATTCCCCCCATCTATTTACTTGAGCAGGCAGATGTCATGGTGGATTGATTCCTTAATAATCAGTTCTGTCATTTGTTTTACTTGGAAAGAATATTGAGGGAAAAAGACAAGCTCTTGTCATTTTAATTCGTTCCAAAACGATACGTTTTTGCTTCATTTGCTAGCCTGAGAAAACTAAATGCGCCAGTATATATAGCTGATTTCATCAAGTACAATGAAATTTTACACCAGAAACTATGAAACGCAAAGAGCACTTATCTGCAGTTAATGTCTATTATATTATTATTTATATTAAATAAATTTTATTTTATTGTTGCTGAGTAATTTTTTTAATTTTTATTTGATTTATATATTTGTAATAGTTTCGTGTATATATATATATATATATATATATATATACTATCTTAAATATATATTTAAAAAAAAAATCAATAGATGTAATTTTAATTCTCTCTAATAATTTTATTTTTGTCCAATTTTCATATATTTATACATTTATCTTAATATTTTTATTTTTATAATTCTCAAGTTTGCCTTAAATAAATAAAAATGGAATTTTGATAATTTTATGCAATACATTATTAATGACATTTTGAATAATTATATATAATTTTTAAAATAAAAATTGTGTAAAATCGTGCTAAAAGGAGTCTGTTCATTTAAAAAAAAAATAGAAAAATATCTATAGCATTACAGTGTCAAAATTATGCGCCATGTGTTGGAAATTAGAATTGTGTTTGCTAAAAATACGATTTTATACTAAAATGATATTTTTTTAGCTTTTATTTGATATGCAAGCATCATAACACCTGGCTAACAATATTTATAATTTTTAAACATGTTTTATTTTTGCCTTTCATTGCTATTATGATTTTAAAAATTGTTTTTAACAATATAATTTGAATTATCTAATTTTTAATTTTATCAATTTTCCTAAATCTTATTAATCCAGTTATTCTTTTTGTTAACAAATTTCACAATATTATATTATATTTACTTCATTTTAACAATATTATTCAAAAAAAAGACTTATTTATTTATTTTAATTGACACCAGATATTCAAATCTCTGGACCGACTGATTTTGAAGATGGACAGTTCGATCCCACAGAAAATCTCTATTGACCACTTGAATAAATCATAAAGTACTTACAGCGAACAATTCAACGATCAAACACCCATAGATTGTCATTTCATTTAAGTGAAAATTCTCGCAAATATATCGGAAATCGAATATGGTATCTTAGTTTTACACTGTTAATATCCTACCGTTGCACTATAGCCTCGGAACGACTTATTTATTTTACAATCTAGGTGACTTTCTTTCTAATTCACAATATAAATTATTTTAGCTGTGTTAATTGTAAGGTGCCTAATTAGCAGAAATAAGACTCCTAATTAAAAATTAAATGTAGTAAATTAATTAATTACATTTCTAATCCTCCCTCCAAAATTGTAAATGAACAAGCGCTCGCTTCTCCCCCGTTTCCCTCTCGCGCAACCCAATTGACGATCCGGCGACACAGTTTCCTCAGCCCCGACGACGCAGATTCCTCCGTCGCTTCTTCCTCTGTGTCCCCATCGCCTTCGAGAAGTGCGTAACCCGTATGCTTGCGAGTCGAGCGCTCTGCGCGGACATGGTTCTGCAAAAGCGGCCTAGAGTGCACAGTAGGGATTTCAAGGAGGCTGTATTCCGGCCTAACGCTGTGCTCCCATGGTATCCACCGCCCAAGTATCGTGCTGTTCATCGAGTTTTGTTTTTATAGGATCATTTTCTCAACTGCCGGGATGAAGGGAAAAACTACCGCTCTGCTGCTTTTCAGATCGAATCTCCTATGGTGGAGGCCAGTTGCAAGTGTGTCATCCTTCAAGCACCAGCTACTCAAGTATCGAAAATCAAGAGACAAACCAGAATACATATCAGAGGTCTTGAGCCGCATGTTGGCCCGGTAAGTCAACAATTAGCTGGCGCATGGTTCACATCCAAGGAATTTTGATGTGATTGTAGGTTTCCTACTTCTAATTATCTACTCCCACAAGTGACATTAATCTGCAAGTATTAGGATCCTTGTTGATGCAATCAGCTAGCGACTTGCTTAGCAAATTCATCTTATTTTCATAATACCTAATTTCCATGCCAAGGCTTCTACTATAATCTAAAATTTTCTCTTTTACTCTAATAATTCACAATTTTGCAAAGATTTTCTGCCAATTATATCCTACAATTTGTTGGTCAGAGTTTTTTCATTTGCAAAAAATGACATTGTGCTTCACAGTTTGTGAAATTGGTACATCTAATTGGTATAAGTAGTTACTTTAGAGTCTTTTCATGAGCGGAAATTTGATTGAAGTTACATGTATCACATTTGTTTTCTTAGATTCAAATTTCTTCATCTAATTCTGCAAATGTTCTTTCTTACTTAAGAGGAAGCAAACAAGCATTTCCCTCAGGATATGAAACAGTTGGCAGATCAGAGCACATGCAGTTTGTGTGGGATGGGGAAAGTTTTTTTTTTTTGCCTTTTGATGTTCTGCCTAGATGTTGCTCCTCATGTGATGAGGAAATTGATCCTAAAGGAGTTTACTATGCTATGAGCAGTTCGAGCGGTACAAAGCATGAGTGCAGTGCAAAGATCTCTTTATGTGCCAAGGGCTTTGCTGCCTCTGGTGGGAGTATCAAAGTTGGGAAGGAGACTATTCGAAAAGCTAATTTAGAGAGGAAGTTAAATTATGCTCAAACAGATGCTCAATCTGAATAAGGACCTCTCCTTTTTAATAGTTTACTACTTTTATTATTATTTTTCATTAATGCATTCTCACAGTGGATCCAATGCAGTAAGTGCAAAGATCAGCAACATCAGATTTGTGCTATTTTCAGTGGAAAAAGGAAGGATACATTGCACGCTTAAAACATTTGCCCAAGGTGCAACCTACGGGAATTGGAAAGTGGGCAACATGAACCACTACCTCAGAGTGCTGTTCTTGGAGCAAATGACTTACCAACAACTATTCTAAGTGATCATATAGAGCAATGGTTATTTCGGTGTCTTAAACAAGAGAAAAAAGAAAGGGCAACAATACTGAAAAAAGACAGTTGATGAGGTAATTTAGGAGCGATTTTTCTACTAATTATTCTAAACTCCGCAAAAGAAATTGGTTGATCTCTGCATGGTTCAATGTGCACAAAAATTTTAAAATATATTTATGTATCATTTTATTTCCATAAATTCAAATAGACAATTTTGCGTGGATTTGTATGTATTTTCTGCATTCATTTGAAGATATGCATTCTTACTCGTAATCATTCTACTAAAATAAGTAATAGTGAGCAAGTTAAGATAAATTCACATTAGAACCTATCGCTTCTCTACGGAGTCAGGAGAATAGCCTCTATGTAATGATATGTAGATTGCTCCTCTTTGCTGGTAAAGATACATTCTCCTTTGACCCTTGAAAGTCACAAGGATGAAAAATTGATAAGTACATAAAGGCAAATTAAACTAGCCTTAGGTATTGCTATTGGTCACAACTACTAGCCACTACTTTCTTTCTACTAAGAATAAGAATCCAATTTCTCATATGTTTCAACATTGTATGATAATAAAGCTGTTCCAGACTTAATTAGGTAGCATCAGGTGCTTTCGTTCTGATTTTATTTTGTATTAGATCCCTGGTGCTGATGGTCTTAGTGTTCAGAGTAGTCTGGTCCATTGACAAGAATTTGTAAGTAAATCCAAGTTTTCATGAGGTCCTCTAAGATGGAAAATAACCCACCAATTATCCTTACAAATCAAAGGTTGGCATCTAAGTTTATACATTTCTTGCTTATGCTTCAAGTAAGGACTCTCTTTTATTAGTTAATTGTACTTGTATCCTAAATTGTCGTTGTTCATTATGAATAGCAAAAACTTTCCTGCTCAAACAATTCCTTTGAGTAGCTTTGGCCTTCCATTTCTAGAACTGAACTCTCTATCTACATGGACCATCAGTGTCTCTTTTAGATTAGGCGAGGCAACGTAGTGGGCTTATTCTATAGATAGTTGACACTAGTGCCATAATATGATTGCTAAGATTAGATGCTTGATCATACATGTGTAAAATTTGTTTCGGTCAGAAGATATAGAAACTTTGCGGAATATGCAAAATCTTTCAGCTTTATAAGCAGCAAGTTAATTTCTCATCTTTATTCCTAAGTTTTTTTTTTTTGTTTCACTTGTTTTTTTGTCTTGTTTAGGACATTTTTCTGCCATTCATCGTGATCTCCATCCTATTAATTCCAAAGCAAAACATTCATTCCAACTAGTGTGCATTTGTACTCTTTTTCATAAAGTGAAACCTCTCTACACTCTTGTTAATTCATCAATCTAATTAAAGGTCGAGTCATAGATTGCTGCAGATACCGAAGATAAAGATGGAATCATGCAGAGTGATCTCTTTGACACAAGAACTGGGTTTCTAGATTTCTGTGAAAATGAGCTTTTCCAGTTTGCATTCAGCTATGATATCAAAAAGAAGTACAATTCAGGTAATCCCTTAGATTTTTCTGATACCAGACAGAGTTTCACTTGTTTACTTATACTTCCAAACTCCAGGGAAAAAGTAAATTGTCAAAGTTGATAATTGTGATGCTTGTTATTTTGCTTTAATTTATTTATCTGAAATGATCTTCTTTATCGTTTTTTTCTAACATATGTCATTGCTTAAACAGGAGGTTTTAAATGCTCTTGTCTGCAACTTAAAATGCTCTTCCGCCATGCTGAAGGCTGCTTGGTGCTTTTTAGGTCAAACAATTGTTTGTTCTTTTCCTTTTCTTAATTGATAATCCAATAAACATGTTTCTTTTCTCTATTTCTCGATATAAACAGCTTCAATCTTATCTATTTTTTTTTTTCAAAGGATACTGTTGATCAATCAACTACTTCCATCAATTAGATTCCACGGTCAATTGACTCATTTAATGTAGCATTTAGGTCATCAACTTTTGTCATTCCACCATTGACGACTATTTTTGACTTTTTTATCATGTCATTTTTACCTTAGTTGACTAACACCACATTAGCCTGTTATCCAGTCAACTCAACCATAATCTGATGAGTTTAAGTCGACTTCCTGGTCAACAACTTATTCTTGTAATATAATTTATTTTACTTAATTAACCAACCATAGTTTACATTATATTTCATCACATAGTATTTTTTTAAAAAATATTTTTACTAATTTAACAAAAGCAGATACATGCAATCAAACAAAAAATCTAGATCTATGGCACTATTTTCCAGTTCAATCAGTCAAAACCATTGAATTTTAGTAGGCAAATTAGAATTCAATTCTTCGAAATAGATATGCAATTTCTTAGCATGATAAGAATCATACACATGGAAGAAAAAAAGATTGACCTCTCTTACTTAGTGGAGAAGAAGCAACTAGCAAAGAACTAAAAAAATGGAGTCATTTCTATGCATTTTCATTAACATGGCACACTGTATCATCAATTGCAACAGATACAAAATAAAGAGATGAATTCAACAAGAACCAGCGGAGCAAAATGAAATAGAAAAAAAATAGAACAGAAACCCTACAAAACACTGACTCCCCTTCCTCCCTCTTCCATCCACCTTCATTCCCTGCAAGGCTGCCTCAGGGAAGAAGAAAGAAGTGCCACTGTGCTAAATAAAGAGCCCTAAGAAAATACCCAAAAGATGAGACCATCCTTTCATTTTAATGAGCTACAAAACACTAAAACTGGTCCCTTCATGGAACCACTCACAGTCACACACTAAAACAATGCAACAGATTGTGTGCCTTGCAGGATGCTTATATCTATATATATATTTCTTTCTCTTTTCTTTTTCAGTGTTTATTTAGTTCAAAGTAAAGAAGATAAGGGACCATCGCCATGACTCCGACCTTTCCCAATCCACAAAAGTCCCTTGGATTTTAATAATCAGAAACAAGCAGGAAAGATCTGCTCTGATGTGGCAACTATGATTGCAGTAAACTATGATGAAGCCTGAAGAACACATTTCCTTGGTGAGTTTAAAATTAGCACTTATGATAAACTACAATATCCTCACCGGAAAAGGAGTTAAATATTCATTTTCTAGTGCAAAGTTGCCCTGCCAACTGCCATCTCTGCTTAAAATACTGAAGGATTGACTTGGTTCCTTTCTGCAGTATCTGAATGTCCAGTTATTTAAATACTCCTTGTAGTTCTACTTTTTTTGTTTTGTTTTGAGCGTGTTTACTTGTAACAATAGAGATGATTGAAGAATCCTTTATGACAGTAAGAAATAATTTTAGGAAGAAATAAGTCAAAAGTTCTGAGGCAATATAAAATTGTCTTTGAATTATTTGTGTTGAGAAAATCCACAGTGGACTAGTTTGATGAGGATGGTTAAGGAGGGAATAGAATTGCTTTCTTGTGAAGAAAAGAGAAGGGAGGGGGTCATAAATTAGAGTTTGATGAGCAAACAATAAAAAAGAGCATAAATTTGTAGATGGCCAATTTTATATTGAGGAGCTAAGAAATTGAGAAGTACCCTCTCCGACCAAAAGTAAACCTAAAGAACAAACTAAAAATGGAGCATACGATTGGAATTGCATAGACTACATCCCTTCTTTCTAAGGGTCTTATGGCTATATTAAAATGATTATTAGTGGTCCATGAGTCAAATATACTAGAAGTCGATAGCCAAAATATGGAGGAGGAAGAGCAAGAGCAAGAGCAAGAGCACTCGAGGGTGAAGACGGCTATGTTTGAATAGTCGTTTTATTTGTTATTGATAGAGTAGTATTAAGAGGAGGGGAAGGATGACAATGAACATAGCAACTTACATTCAACAATCAAGTTAATATTTTAATAGTCCCCATGAGAGGATTAAGTGACTAACACGGACGGTAGAATTGTTGTAAGGATTAATTCTCGGGGCTGCAAAGCTTTTCGGGATGTCTACCCTTCAGCCATGTTAGTTCTTGGTTGGACAAAAATGTCCCTTGTAATTTATCCCTCTTCGTCTAGCGGTGGGACTGACGATGAGGGACACCTAAGGTGAGTGCATCACTTTATGTCCCAAAGTTAATATTTTAATAAAAATTAGATAGTGAAGGTTAATTATTAACATATTTACTGATACTGACAGAATGTGTCAATGATCAGATATGGAAGAGATGAGGCTTGTGGGATCCAGAAGGAGTTCAAGAGTTCGAGAGCTCCTAATGATGTAGATAAGAGCTTAGTACTCGGAAGCTCAAGTAGTCGAGAGTTCAAGAGCTCAGGTACTCGGGGGGTTGAGAGCTCAAGGCATTAGGGTCAGAAAGTGAAGGAACGAGTGGACTTGGGCGGATATTGCCATGACACATGCAGTTGCGATGGCAAGTCCTGCCGAAGTATGGGTAGAAAACGCTGTAAAGGATGCACATTTATGATAGTAGAGAGAAGCATCTCCAAATGACAATGACATGGACGGTATGACATTGGGGAGTACAGACAACCGTGGGGGGTGTACCATGAATAGGCATGCAATGGGGAGTTGCCAGTAAGACGCTCATTAATGGACCTTATAAAAAAGAGAGAAGCGGATAATGATGAAGGTAATGCAAAGATATGTAATAAAACTCTCTATCGTACTTCACTCATTTTATTTTTCTCTCGTCTGATTTAGACATTAGAAGGGTATTATTGGAGCATCGATGTCTTTTAACTTATGTTATACTTGACAGAATCTCAGTGCGATCAGAAGGACGGACTCTCCTTGGAGTACTCGACACGAGAGGTTTGATCTCCCGCCGCATCAGTTATTATGTTATATTAAACAAAAATAACCATATAAAATCAAAGAATATTTTTTAAAATTATACTAAATTGTGTATTCCATGTTCCTCATAAAACCACAAGCATTAGCAAAAAAATTTTATAGCTAAGTTTTTTAACAGATTGAATATTAATTTTTACAACTAACTTAATGTAATTTAAATTAATTAAGAAAATTATTTTTTAATGTTCACTCGACAAAATAGTTGATGTAGTATTTTGAAAAAATAAGTTTCAAAATGCTATATTAGGAATTTGCATTTTTTAAACTAAAAAAAAGTCAAATAAAGACACCATTGTTAAAATAATTATACATCATCATAATAATATAGTAATGATATATTAATTCGTTTTATATATATATATATATATATATAAGAAAATTAGGTTCTAATGAATTTTAAAATAACAAATATATTTTAATTGGGTACTATGAGGTCAGAAAATTATATCAAATACAAAGCGAAAAAATAATTTAATATTTAGACTTATCATTGTTTAAAAATGTCTATTAAAATGGAAACAATATTAAAACTTTATTAATACGATCAATCCTTTTTCAAAGCATGTGCTAGACTTGACACAAATATATTAAAAAAATTTAGTAATTTCTTATTTAGTCCAACTGGGATTATTTAAAGATAATTGTTTTCTAAATTTGATTTAATCGGTCGCTTTAGCCTATTCTCTGTTAATACAAGATTAAGTTGGTTCATTAATATCATTAAATATTTCGATATGTATAAAATATTTAATTAATTTAGTCTATCCAATCGAGGGCGGAGATTCAATTTAAAGACTTGGAGGGCTATAACAGAAATTATTGACTCTGATTATAAAGTGATTTGTTCGTGCTCAATATTTTCGTCCGTTGATTTTACCATCAATATAAAAAAGGTAAATTATAGAAAATATATTATCCAATTCAAAACTAATACGATAGGAGGATAGATATTTCGACTTTCATTTAAAAAAAAATACTCGCCGAGTGATGTTTTTTTTAAAATGCAAATTTATTAATCAAATAAAATATATATGACATGGTACAAATCAAATATCATTCATTTTATGGTGATTTACCAAACAACGCACGTGAAGTTTAGAATTGCTCAAACAGCGCCCCATACTTTTATATTTACCAAATAGCGCACTTAATTCCCTTTTTACTCTTCCCGTCAAAAAGATCTGCATGCACCACTATGGTGCTGGAATTACAAATCCCAACACCACTGTGGTGTTGGGATTTGAATTTTCAAAGACACGATGATGATCGCATCTCAAAGACTATCATCGCGGTGGTCTTTGGAATTTGCAATTCCAAAGATCGCGGTGATAATCTGATCAAGACCACGCGATGGTGTTGGAATTTACAATTTCAGCACTACAGTAGTGTTGGAAGTTGCAATTTCAACACTACAATGGTGCTGAGATTTGAATTTTCAAAGACACACGTGTCTTTGAAAGTTACAACTGTTGTGTTCTTTGGATTTTAATTACACGCGTTCGGAAATTTCACATCTTGTAGATGCATTTAGCGAGAGATAAAAGGGAATTAAGTCTTATTTGGTAAATATGAAAGTATGAAGTCTTTGTTTGAATGATATCGTTCATTTTATGTAAATATCATCTATATTTGCACTTTAATTATATATATACATTGCACAAGGATATTGTTTTCGCTCGAGTTCTATATGAAATTACAAATTGTATCTAATATTTAATTAAATAAAATTGATTATTTATGAATTTTTAGAGCATTTGTCATAAAAGATGAATATCTTAAACTTTGGCCTCAAATCGGATTTTAAGGATAACTTATCAAAATATGCTAAAAGTTTTTCAATTTATTAAAATCACCTATCTTTTCATAAAATCCACCCTTGGGGTTTTTAGGGGATTCTAAAATGGACTTGTAATTAGAGATGAGAAATTGAATCAATAGATTTTTTTTAATTAATCAAAATGATTGAATTTTTAAATAAAAATTGAATCGATAAAATATAAATTAATTTAGTAAAAAAAATGATTTTTTAAAAAAACGGTCGATTGATAATACAATACTCATTTATTAATATTATAATACAAATGGACTGTATTATAGTATCACAATTTCATAAGATTGATATTGCAATACATCCGATTGTTACGGTATTAATCAAATACTACATCAATCAATCGATTGAGAAATTTTAGTTCGATTTTATCGATTAAATTAATTTTTTAAATTTGAAATTGAATTACAATAATCAATATTTTTAAAAATAAAAAATGAATTTTCTAATAAACTAAATCAAATTTTCTATTTCGATCGTCCAATTTTTAACTGAACTTTTGGACACACTGCTTGTAATAATATTTTGAATTCACGAGTTGAGTGGATTTATTTTCGAATAAAATATTTAAATGAAACAAACTTAATTTTGAAATACAAAGGGAAAAAGAAAACCAAGCGCGCTTTTTGGTGAAATGAAAAACGCGAGGACATTTTTGTATAATTTTCAATACTAGGAACGCCTTTTCGCTAAAAGCTGCGAGCGCATTTCTATTAAAAATGAAAAAAAGCAAAAGCAAGGGCGTGATCTGAATAGAGAATATTGGGCGAAAAGAAAATTAGAATGTGATATATATTTTTAATATAAAATACCCTTTTATCTTATTAAAAAAATAAATTCCTATTTTTTTTTTAGTTATCGTTCAAATAATATTTTATCACCCATTAAAATATTTGCGTAATAATAAAAAAAGGCCGGGGGCTGTGGGGCCTGTGGGTGTGGACCCAGCTGACGCCACTAGGAGACGCGTATGGACGTCGACGGCGACAAAAGGAGGGCAGAAATAGATGGGAGGGAAACCAAACCGGTATCTCCCGTTCCCGAAGCATATCTGGATCATGCTCCACCGTCCGATCTATCCGTGCCAACGGACTTGCCTGCTTCGAAACTCACGAGCACGAGACTCGAGGACGCCAACTCGGCCCGACCTCAATCTCCACGTCAGCATGGGAATCCAACGGCAGAAACCTACTCGATGCGGATCAATCTACATATATCGACCGTCCGATGCGCCCCTGCTCGCTTTCCACGTGGGCCTCGTGTGCGACGGGGATGGGGCGGGGCGGAGAGGGCCGGAAAAAGACGGTGCGAAGCTGCGCAAGAAGAAAATTATGCGACACATCCTGCGACTGGCTGTTGCCAGTCGCGGCGAAGATATTCGGGGCGGTGCATTTGGAGGAGACGCACACGTGCCGGTGGGTTGCTCGCTCGGATGCGGAATTTACTGATCTGACCGCGCGGATAACGCCACGGTGGCACCTCGGAGGATGGGCCGTCAGATGGAATCGGGAGATCGGGCGGCTGAGGGCGGAGGGGCGAGGTGACGAGAGGCAATCTTGGCCGTTGGAAGGCGTCTCGGTCGGATTCCGCAAGTGACAAAATTGAGGCAAAGCGAGTGGGGCAGCCAAGGGGCCGACGGTAGCAAACCATAAGATAGAGGGAGTGGCGAGAAAGGGAAAAGAGAGAAAAAGAGAGCAGGCGAAGAGATAGGGAGGAGGAGCCAGGACGAAGAGGAGATCTGGCCGGAAAAATTCCCTTTTTTCTGTGCTCTTGAAAGGATCCCTCTAGATTGACGCATCTCTCCGGTCGAGAGGGCGCTGGATCTGGAGTTTTTGGGTGGAGGAGGTCAGCGGCGGGCTGGGAAGAGAAGATCTGGTCGGGTGGAGGAAGACAGGATGACTGATGAGGAGAGCCTGGTGATCTGATTGGATGACAAGGAGAGATGGAAAGGAATCGGGAAGCGAGGAGAGGCACCATGGCGGCGGCGGCGACGACAAACGGAGGTGGCGGAGGGTTGCCGAGGAGGAGGCAGCGGAACAGCAGCAGCTTTAGAGACTCTCCTGGTTTGATTCCACGATTGGACCTTCTGTCTTTGTTTATGTTTTTGTTTCCAGTCGAATTCTAACTTTTTCTTTACTGGGTGACTTTCTTCCGCAGAAGAGGACGGAAGGATGGAGATGCCGGACACATCTAGGTTGCGGGATCGAGGGGCCAAGAAAGATCGAGATCGGGACAGATCTAGCCGGAGCAGGAGGAGAAGAGGGGAGAGGATGCTTCATGGAAGCAACAGAGACAGAGATGAAGGCGATGAGAGCTCTGAGGAGAGCATGGACCAGGACGAGGAGGATGAAGATGAGGGCATGTCTGTTCCTGTGCGACTGCCGCCGTCTTCTCCTCCTCTGCCAAATCCTGTCGCTGCTTCTTCACCGCAACAAAATCAGCAGCATAATAACCACCACCACCAGCAGCCGCCGCCCCGGAAGAGCTTTCCGCCGAAAGCAGTTAAGTGGAAGGCAGACGAGATGATCGGCGTCCCTGTACCAAGAAAAGCTCGTTCAGGTAGGAAACAAAGAGTTGCATGCGGCGATAAATTTAGAATGCCTCAAAAGACAAAAAAGATCCTTTCTTTTTGCCCCCCTTCTTATTTTGCTCGTCGTTGTTCTCTCTTGGTTTTCCAGCGTCTACGAAAAGGGCACATGAACCTCCAGTTACAGGAGGAGGCGGCGGCGGCGGCGGTGGCGGAGGCGGTGACCATATCAGTCATCAGGCTTCCATATCGCCCTCAAGGCTAAGCCCTATTTCCACCACCCAGCTTTCCCCATCTTCGTCCAACGGTTCCCTTCGTAAAAAGATGGTCTGGCGAATTCATCTAACTTTTCTTCTTTTCTTCTGTTAGCTTTAAATGTTTGTCATGTTTATTTTATTTTATTTTTTGTTCTTATATGGCATCAGAAGCCGGTGACTGGAGCGAAACACCGGCCCCCAAAGTTCTCCAAATCGGCATCTTGCCAGGACGAGATCGAGATTGAGGTCGCGGAGGTTTTATTTGGCATGACAAGGCAATTCGACTCTCTTCCAAAGCATGATAGTCACAAAATTGATTCAAGGGATATAGAGGGTGGATCGGGCAATGAAGCTAAATCTAGAGTTTCATCACCTAGCTCAGTGTCTCCGTCTCCGGCAGCATATTCAGCTGCGCTTCCTTCTTCCATTTCATGTTCTTATCCTGCCTCGCTGCCCACAGTTGGTGCGTTTTATGCTCTCTATGTACCTCCTTTCGTGGTAAAAAGAAAAAGGGAAAAAGGAAAAAAAAATATTTTCTTCTCTAACTTTTGTTATTGTTGGCTCTGCAGCTCCAAAGCGAAAGAGGCCAAGGCCCGTGAAATTTGACGAAGAAATCCCCACGAGCCTAGTGGTATTGCATAATCACTCGAATTTATCTGCGCCTGTAGCAAAAGTGGAATCCGAGAACCAGATTAAGCCGGAAGTTTCATCGCCAAAATCAGAAAAGAACATGGCAACGCCTGTCAAAAATGGAGGTGCGCCACTTGTTACTTCGGTCTCTCAGTCTGGGCTCTCGGATGTGCAACGGCTGGAGTCAGTGAAGGCTGAGAAGTGCAAGATTCATGATCTGCTTCCGGCAGGCAGGTCGAATTCGGGAGATAGGGTGGAAACTACAGAAGAGCCTGTATCTCGTGCAAACGGAGACTCGGATGGCAACTTCCTTGAAACTACCGCTAAGAAGAAGTAAGCTCTGGTTGTTGATGATGTCATTAACTTCTACTGGTAAATCAAGTTTAATTCTCGACTCTATTGACAATGTTACAGTGCGCCCGAGATCCCTAATGAGGAAAAGTTTAAGTTCGACCTTATGGTGAGTGGCTGCGCTTCCTTGAACGTCGTTAGAAGATCTCGACATTCGGTAATTAATTTGAAGAAACATGCGTGTTTATTGCAGGCTCCTCCCCCAGGAAAGCTATCGCCAGAGAGGGATGACTTTAATGTTTTTGACCGAGATCACAAGCTACAAGCCCGGGATGTTGAAATGGTAGGAGGTTTTACTAAAGATGACCATAATTCTGAAAAAGTCATTTTTTTTCCGGTTCTAACTCGCCACTACCAATACTAGGCACCGAAAATGACCAAGGATAAAGCAGAGGAAAAGCCCGCACAGATTGCAGTGATGAGAGATGAACATCAGACCGCGAAGTTTGGTGAGAAAGATGCTGATTTGAAGAAGCAAAAAGTCATCAAGCAAACCTTGGATCTTCCACTTGATTTGGAGAAGCCTAAGAAGGAGGATGTTGGCTTCGACAAAAGGGAAACTGCTAAGCAGCAAGCTAAAGATCCTAGGCAAGAGCCCAAACAGGAGAAATCTGGTGAGGGATTTGTTTTTTTTTTCCAAAAAAAGTTGAAATAATTCTTGTTTGATGTTTTGCCACCCGGATATCTGATATGAGATCTTTCTCTTCCCCCTTTTTTTGCTAGGATCAGCCTCTTCTCTACATGTCCCTCTGACAGTTGGAAGTTGGCCAGGGGTTTTCCCTCCTTACGGGTAAGCAATTTACTTGTATTCTGGGATTAATTTGAATTTGGTTTCTGAAGTTTTGAGTATTTATCTTCTTCACCTCAGATACATGGGCCAAGTTCCACCTTTGCGAGCCACTGCTCCAATAAATGGAACGGCAGGTTCTTCCAGTTCCTTCCAGGTTTCTCCTCTAGCTCTTCCTTAGCGTGTTCATTCTCATGCCAAAGCATTCTTAGTAGTAGAGTCTCACTTGTTTCGGATAACCTCTGTTGCAGCCACCTGCTTTTCTCCAAGCACATCCTCGTCCAAAGCGTTGTTCTACACATTACTTCATAGCGCAGATGATATCCAACTATGAGAAGTTTGCGAGGATGAATAGTTTCTGGACTGCTGCAGCTGGAGCTGCACCATTCTATGGAGCTAAGCCTTGTAATCAAAGTGTGATTCCACCTTCTGATAGTGCTCTTTCTGGACATCAAATGCAAGGAGCTTTCCTAGGTGCTAATGCAGGCGCATTGCAAGACACTAAAGGGACACCAGTAGCAGCTTTGTCGTTGCCTGGTAATGGTACATCGCAGGAGAAGATGCAACAAGCTAATAATACGAATATGGAAACTGCCCAGAGAAAGCAAGTCATGCTCCAGCAAATGCCCCAGTCTGGATCAACAAGTAATATGCCGGTAAGGACTCTCTTTGCCCATCTTTGTTTGAAATCTTGTTAAAAGAAATAATTAATTTTTTTCATGATTTAATTTTTGCTATCTCTTTAGCATGGTCCTGCATTTATATTCCCCATAAACCAGGCACAGTTGCTACAGCCAGCAGCTGCGGCATCTGGTCCTGGTAGAGCTGGGGCAGCTAAATCAAGTACTAGCTCTAACGGTGAGATACGGACGTCTGCGGCTATTAGTTCTGCAGTGGGTAGCAGTGTAGCTGGTGGATCAGCAACTCCGGTGAACTTGAGTTTCACGAACATGCTTCCAAATGATGCTCAGTACGTGGCTTTTCTGCAGAACTATGGGTATCCTTTTCCTATTCCTGCCCAATTCACAGGGGCTCCATTTAGAGGAACAAGCAATGCTCAAGCAATGCCCTTTTTCTACCCTTCTCATATGCTTCATCCGCAACAACTACGACCACAGCAGCAGCAACAAGCAGGTTCACTGTCTCATGTTCAACAAACCCACCAAAATCCAAGCACTCTGAATGGGTCCTCACATAAACATTCCCAGCAAAGCACTAATGAGTTTCCAGCCACTAGTCAACGGCAAGATCTCATGTCCCAGCAAGGTCATTCCAAGGAGTGCAGCAAGGGCGGGGATGAAAGTCTTCCCTCCGCTGATGGTCCAATATCTCAATCTCAGAAGGGAATCTTATGTCAAACAATTTTTGAGCCAATTCATCCTCAGAACTTTGCATGTGTGCCTAATGCAGCTGCTATTCATGCCGGGGGTCATGGCGATAAGCAGCCAATCTATCAGCAAGTACAGCATAAGCAGAACATGAAGGCAGAATTGACACCTCAAGCTTTTACAATACCCTTTGCATCCTATGGTGGGGCTGTAAGTCCACCAACAGGTCTTGACTTCTCCTCCATTGCACAGAACCATGCCATTTTGCAAAGCCTTCCTGAAAGTTCTAGACATGGTTACTACCAGATGGCATCAGCTCCAGTTGCTGCCCCATCTCAAGCTACAGAGCAGAAGAAGAATAACCATGTAGCAGAAGATGGGAAAACTATAGCTAGGCAGTCAATGAACACAAATATTAATGATGAAGAGGACAGAAAGACAGTAGGCGCTAGCAAGGTTACGCAGCACTCCTCCCTTTCCTTTGTTAAAGCAGATGTAGATCCCGCCATCACATCTGTTCTTGGTAACGGTATAAATGATCTGTCATCCCGACAAGTTAACCTCATTCAACCTCTCACAAGTAGATCATCTGATCGTTCTGCATGCACTACTCCAGCTAGTACTTCTATCACAGCTACCACCATTTCTACTAATTCTCATCAACAGCAACAGCATCCAATTCATCTTCCAAAGCACCAGCAGCAACAGCTGCAGATGCAACACCATCTTGCACCCTCTCGTTCAAAGCCCTCAGGCTCGGGCAGCAGTGTTGTGGTCCACCCTGAGAATCTTTCTGGAGGAGCTACAATTACTATGTTCCCACATGCCCTAACTGGGTTTCCTCAAGCACTTATTCAAGGTGGGAGTTCCATCCAGTGGCCTCAGGGCAAGTCATCTACTGGAAGAGGTGTGGATCCTACTGGAGCATCACCTGCTCCAGCAGTTAAGAACAACTTCCTCCAACTGCAAGGCAGAGCATCCCAACAACCGCTTCCTTCTCAAGGCCACCAAACTCAGATATCATTTGGCATTAATGGAAATAAGCAGGGAGGGCAACACCTTCCTGGGGCATGTGGCAGTCCATCTCCATCTTCTGCTACAGTGGCTGTTTTATCACCCTCACATTCGGTCTCAAGGAGTGCTGGTGGAAGTCCCAGAGCATCTTCAAGTGTAAAACCCAGTTCTCAAACCTCTGCCATTTTGCTTCCTCAGCAAACTTCTGTAAAGCAATCCACTTCAAGCTCTAGTTCAAAGTCAAACATGAGCAACTCTACCATGCCATCCATTCTAGGGCACCATCCTCAGAAAATTCCTGCTCTCAGTTCAGTCACTAAACAGCAGCAACTGCCTCAGCAACCAAAACAGCAATCCTCTGAGGCTCAGCTCTTTTTCTCTAATCCACATATGCAGCAGGTTCAATGTGCTCAGTCCAATGCTTCTGTTCAATATTATCATAAAAGACCTTCCGAACAAACAAGACAAACTCAACAACAGCAACAACACAACTCAATTCAATCTACTTCCAGTATGCTTTCCCTTTGTGCTCCTTCAGCACTAGCACAGGCTGGTGTTCCTGCAACAGCAGATCCAACTAAGGCCATGGCAGTGAACCCTCTGGCTGCAGCTAATAATTTGAAGGGTTTGCCACCAACTAGCTTCCTCAATGCTGCTCATATAGCTGTGGCAGCTCACTCTGCCTCAGTTTCTCCTCGACCTCCAATGTCTGCTACGTTCTCATATATCTCTCTGCCGCCATTTTCTGTGAAGTCTTCAGCTGAGCAGAAACCTACAGCCAGTAAATGTAATGTCTCATTGGATTATTTTAAAAATTGGAAACAAAATATATATTTGTGTCTCATGTTAACATTATTTCTTATACAGGAACTGACAATTTGCAAGCCTGCTGGCAGCCTGAGAGCAACTTAGGCTGGAAGGGCGAATGAAGCTTGGGCATATTGGCTGCATCAAGGGCTCCTTGCATCTGTTCTGAAATCAAACAAGAGGACTCGGCTTTCCCATCCTAATCCCCTCTGCTTTATCTATGGACTCATGTTGGGATATTAGAAATTGAAGGGTACTGAAATCTATGGGAAAACTGGACGGGAAAATGTCTCTGATTCATAACCTTTCAGCATTTTGACAGTGTATTAAAGAGAGCACAGAACAGTTTAGGGAAGACAATGGCTGTACAAAAGATGTCCTCTTACGTTTGATGCGGTCAAATGCTAACCACCATTGTCAACTGTTTCTTTTGTTTTATTTTAGCTCATCAACAGGACTGAGATAATTAAATTACTATCACATTACTTGTAGTTCCTCATCTTTTACATATGAATATCTGTTCTTTTTGCTGGAACACTTTTCGATCCATTATGAAAATTTTTGATATACTTCATTTATGTATTGTGTAAGCTCTATCTTTTGTGTTTGGTTGGTTAAACATCCTTGAAGCATAGAGTTTTTTTTTACTTGAGAGAATGTGAATCCTTGTCATCCTTTTTGCTTCTCATTTCTAATTGGAGAGCTACCTAATTGTGGATTGCGTTTTGATATGATCTGGTGTATACATTTTACTTCTATTCGTTCAAGTATACTTTGAAAATCTTGATGTACTCAATGAAGGTTATTTAGTTTTTGAAGTTTGGCAGGAAGCTCCTGGAGTTTGGCTTTCACATGAATATGCCATCCAAACATTTGTTCTATAACGTCCTTGCTGGCTTAGCTACTGTTTGTTCATCGAATATTAAATCTGTTTTAATGCTGCGTTAAATCTTGTGGGTAACAATGTCCTTGTATACATGAAGTGGTCAAGAAATAGCTAGAGAGACTCTTTATTATGAAATAATGCTGTGTATCTTCAATTCTCAGAGGCATTGTTCAAAGTGGGGGGTCACATGAAACTTGATGGCTAGTTCCGACTCCATTATTGCTTCATTTCACAATTTCTTTAGTGCTCTGGTGGCCCACTGTTTCATTATAGCTAAGCATGTCTTTGACAATTTTCTCTGGATTTTATACTTTTTTTTTTTTTTCCTCTGATGGCTATAAAGTAATATTTGCAGGAAGACTGTTTTTGGATGGTGCTATGGAGTGGTGGGTACCAGATGACTTGTCTCGGTTGGTGCCACCAAAAAAGATTAAGCAGATCGCAAAGGTGAGCTCTAAAGCTGGTTGTCCTAGACAAGGCTAATGCCATTCTTTTCCCTTTTCTCTCCCAAAGAAACGTCAACCAAACATCTTTGATCACATCAGGGCACTCATTTATTGTGCTGCTCTGCTCCAAAGACAGCACATATGCACTTCGGGAGAGGACAACCATTGTGTGTTATGTGCTAACAAAAGGTTTAATCAGCATTGAGTACTGCAGGTGGGGCTACAAGTGGCTCAAAGCTGCTCATCACTACTAGCGCAATTCAAAGTTTGGATAACGAGAAACTGGTGAGAGATCTGTTAAGAAACAGTGTTATTATACACGTATTAATTCAACAAGTATTATTAATTCTTCTTCTTCTTTTTTTAATGTATTCCCTTACAGATTATTTGGTTGGTTGGCATTTTCTAGTGAGACTGATTCAAAGGTCTGGTAAGAATTTCTTTTCCCAGTTCATTTTAATATATTTTGAGAAGAAAATCTTTGATCTGCTGCGCTGACTGAATAAATTAATGACTTGTATGTTGACTTTTGGACCACTGTTTTTTATTCCATAATCCATCTGTTTAATCCAGTTGAATGGTGTTTAATCCCATCCTTTTCTGATCTATGTCAAAAAAAGCACATCTTGACAGAAAAGTCATTTAAAAGAACGAATAAAGTAGCAGTTATATATATATATATATATATATATATATATATATATATCTTGGGGGAAAAGAAAACAACTATTCGATGAATCTAGATTTTAAGAACTAGTATTTATGTCGAAGTTGTAGCATGTCGCAGTCGGCTTGACCACCATGCTTGCTTAATGAGAAAGGCAGCGCAAGCGGTAGGCCCAGCCTCGGCTATCATGCCTTGAATCCGAGGCCATGGGGCCATTTTCAACCTTCTCATTCATCATCTCGGGCATTTCTACAAACATCTCCATCCTTATCATTGACTAACCAACCTAGCACACTTCTGCAGAGTAAATGGGAAGATCGTCGCCACGAGACCCAATATTTCATCCCTCCCTCGATCGACGACAAGATCCAGAAAGGAAAGTTGAGGAGGTTGTCTACTCTACACTGATCCAGCAAGCCACCACTCTGCAGCAATGCACTTACAGCTGAACTCAACTCTTCCACTACCGGCTTCATCTTCTCAGATGTGTGTCGGCGTCGGATGATGCTTTTTCCATCGAGAAACAAGGTGAGCGAATTGCTTCTGCCATTCAATGCCCCTGTTCTTGCCTGTTCTGCTCTTCACTATATATATAGTGCTCATACTGTGACAATGACATTCAATGCTGATTACAACCTGCACCATGCCGCCTCAGCTACGTCCACTCCGGTCCACTCAGAGAGGAGATAATGGAGGAAAAATATATCAGAAGTGGACCATAAGCAATGAATGGCTTCCAGCATAATCCACTTTCAAAAAGGTTGAATTTTTATTTTATTTTATTGCATTATAAATATCATGATGCTGGCAGGGACCAAAGTTGAGATTTTTTCTTGAAAGAAAAGATTGATGTTCCACCCATGGATGTGTCTGTGTGCCGAAAGCTATGTGGACTCAGCTTTGCCACCCCACCCACTCTATCAGATATCAGAGAGAGATAGAGAGAGAGAGAGAGAGAGAGAGAGCGCGAAAAGAGGATAAAGATTGGTGTTGTGCGGCTACTTTCCAATTCAATCTTCAATTATTAGAATTTATTGTCCGGTTTCCGTGTCAAAATCATTCACTGACATCGACGTCACCAGCCATATGCGAACGTGAGATTCCAACCAGATCTTTATCCGTGCAATTATGATGGTAAATTATGCAAGTCTTTGGAGGTGGGACCGTTCGCCTCGTGGTGGGCGATGGCCGACCTCAGGCGTCGCTGCGTCCTTGGTTTTGGCTCCTCGTGGCTTTGGCTATTTCTTTTCCATGCAGCAAACAGCTCAGCTGATTGTTCGGGGCCGCCGTGGGGGCCTCGCGTCTTAATCTCGGCGTTGCGGGATCGAAGTTGTTAATTTCATTATCAATTAACTGTGTGAAGGGGATTAGAATTTATTCTGCTGGTTTGTCGCCAGATAAAAAGGGAGATTCTGACGTGCTGCAGGATGATCTATAAGTAGTACGGTTAAGTTTTCGCTGCAGGTATATACTACATACTGATGCTCTTCTTGTTTGCTCTAATTTTATTCTCGAATTGCCTTTTTCTGTCACTGATGATGCCTCATCGCCAGCAGTAGTGTTCTGCTGCTATGATTCTTCATCACGTTATTCTTGGCTGCATTTAGAGTTCCTTCAACTCTCTCTCTCTCTCTCTCTCTCTACCCTTTTCAGGTGTATCTGCCTGCTTGTTTTCTCAAATTCAAAGGTGGTTCTGAAATCCAGCACAAGACTTGGATCAGTGAAGCAAGCCTGCTGAGGGAACAGGGGTGTGTGCAAAGGAAGATGAACAAGTAAGATCTGAACTTTTGACCATCATTTTCTTTAGTACCAATCTTGTTGACTAATGAGTATCATAACTCTGTTTGAGTTCTATGATTTCAGTGATTTAAATTCTTGTTTAGGGTCAAACTCGTCACTAATCGACCATGTCCCTAACCTTTTATATATTATCCCTTCTTCAATCTCCCTCCCTTGCATGATATGCATGGAAATTGCTATAATTAATCCTTTTTTTGTTGATTCCTTTATTATTGTTGCTCGATGCCTTGTGATCTTGTAAAGAAGGAAATAAAGCATATATATATATATATATTAGTCGATCTCTTCTTGTGTTGCCTCTGATTCTGTTTGACTCTTCAGGATAATAATATTCAACAAAAAGATGGCAACAGTCCCCATTGCATTCCATTTATCTGGAAGTACATCTCCCAGAACTTGTACTGCAGCCTCAGCTACTCAGTGTTCCTCCATTCACTCCTTTGCGCCACGACCTGCTCAACCACATTGTAGGTTGTCTGCAGATTCTGCCAATTAAGCTCATCGCTTGCACAGTGAGCTCGATCGAAGTCGGTTTGTCTATGCAGTCCCACAGTCTGCGACAGTGCTCTTCGCCTTTCACATGCTGACCAGACCATAGTCAACTGCATACTTTTGTCGATCCTTAGGGGTGAAGATTAGGCAAGGTAGGACACATTCGCTATCATGGTTTTAGAAATTGCAAGGGCATTCTTGTAGTTCAAAATGCTGACCTCTATTACATTTTTAAGAAAGAGAGACTTTGGTGTGCAATGGCATGTTAACTAGTCTCTGATTACTCCTCAACCCTCTGTTCATCTGCTAGGAAATATATTTTTTTTTGGGGCCCCACTAAACATAGGCCATAGTGGCCTATGCCTTAGCCGCCGGCCATTATTTTTGTATCCGGTTTAGGCTTAAACGTAAGCTATTGTTTTTTTTTTTCTTCCAAGATTAACAAAGTGTTGAGTTCCTGCGACCAAGACTGATCATCTAATTTATCATCGTTGTGCATAGATATTTTTGGAATCTTCCATAATGGTCTTTTTAGTTACTTTTTGTGCTTTAAGAGAATCATTATTCATTTCGAGGTGTGATTATATTACTCTGTGCAATAGATCCTTCTTTTAGACCCCAGAAGCTTTATTTGACCTTATTTATTTTGAGCTTTAACCTGCTTCCTTATGTTTCACAGAATGCTCAACCTAAAGTCACTTGGTCGATTGGCCAATCTCAATAGGTGTGATCAAATAATAACAGCCATCGAAAATAATTCTCTTCATAAATTTTACATGTTTTCTTGTAAAGTTCTAATGACTTAACCAACAATTTGTTGTTCTTTCTTTGGACTTGTGACCGTGCCAATTTTATGAAGATGCACAGTTTGTTCATTTGTATGGAATATAGAAACACGTTTTAAAACAATATTGCACTAGTTCATGTTCCATTTCCTTAGATCCCGATCTCGTATATCAAGGACACCCATAAACAAGCTTATATATGTTCATCAGGCATGAATGGTTGGAAAGGAACGCCAGAGTGTTTTAGAAGATTTAAAACCATCTGAAACTATCAGTGTTTCTATCTCAATGGTTGTAGACGTTGATTGTTGAGATTTTTTCACAAGTGGAAAGAAAAACTAGCACAAAGTCTAGATGATGACACACACCTGTTTATGCTGTTGCTGCAGTGTGGTTTCTTCTTTCGAGTGATTCATGGACATTTCTGCTGCTTCTTCGTAGTTTCTCGAGTACGATTGCAGGCTGATTCGGATGTGGATCGATCAAAGAGGATGTCCATCATCTTCGTGTTCAACTAGCAGGTATGAGGTTTTTCTTAAATGATACACACACACAGACTGCTCGTTATATGTATCTCCTTACACTTGCAGTCTGTACAAAACAAAGAGATGCTTTTTTACTCTCGTCTTCTGTACCAAGATACTGCAGAATTTATTATTTTTCTAAAAAGTTGGAATAAAATTCCTCGTAATAAACATATTTCGGGAGCTGAAGTTGCAGCTTTCCTTTCATGAAACAGTATCTGATCTATCTACCTCAGGAAACGTGTATATATTCTAATGCAAAAGCTAAACTAGAACACAAAAGAAGAATCACTAGTTTTAATCACTCCATCGGCCAATAAACATGTTTTCTAATGCAATTTAAAATTGCCATGCCAACTGCCATATCTGCATAGACCTGGCCACGGTCCGGATTCGGTCCGGGTCCGGGTCGAAACCGCCGGGTCCGGGTTGACAAAATACCGACCCTTAACCGGCCCGCTCGTGGCCGGTTACGGTCCGGGTCATGGAACCGCCGGTTCCGGTCCGGGTCCGGGTCCGGGTCAAGTCCGGGTCGACACGCCTGTGCTCGGTCCAAAGCCCGTACCCGTGTCGTGACGACACGCCTCGGCTGTGCCCCGTGCGACACGCCCGTGTCGTGTAACGGGAAAACAACGACACGGGCGTGTCGGCTGTGCGACACGCCCGTGCTCGGTTAAATTTTTTTTTTTTTTTTTTTAAATGCCGGTTTTTTTGTTTTCCGGTTCGGTTTTTTAAAAAACCGGAACCGGACCGCCTAATAGGCGGTCCGGTCACGGGTCCGGGTCAAACCCGTTGACCCGGTTAACCGGACCGTTGACCACGGTCCGGGCATAAAATATATTACAGAATTGACTTCATTTGTCAGAACAGTATGTGCTCTTCGAATTTAATATTATATCTCATCAAAGTGTTGCTAGCAATGTGGTGCTTATATTCAATTCGATGTCTCCCCCAGGGAACTCGACGAGTGGAAGGAAAGGTACTAATTAATTATATATATAATATAGTTTAATTATGTGCAAGGAATGGGATTGATTTTTTTTTTCTTGTTAGAGATGTGAGAAAATAAATTAAAGTCGAAGAACAAGTGATAAAGAAGAGCATTAATTAATGCTTTGCTCGCTTATTTTTTTATTCAGGGAATTGAATGAATCACACAATAATGCAATTGCTTGAGTGTTGTCAATTACATGAAGTAATTCAATTAATATCCGGATTTTTTTTTTTAAAAAATGCTGAGGCCAGTAGTTGGAGATATTATTGTCATCGAATAAATGCAATTTTTGTTATTAATTATCTAATTTTGTTCCCAAATTTAAAATTAGAATAATATATACGTAATATAAAATATATATATATATATATATATATATATATATACATATGTATGGTAGTTTTATGTATTTAAATAACAAATAAAAGAAATGAGATTATATTAGAACTTTAGTTAAAATTGTAAATTTCTTAAAAGGTTGGAACTGTCAATCTAGTAGCCTCTATTTCGATCCGTTTCATGGTCATTATGAGGAAGGTAAATCACAGGGAGTTTTTGGTTTTAACACGATTGATCAGGACACAGGAGGATCATTTGAGCCTAGAAAGAGATTTTAGATTCTCTTTCGGAATTTATCCGTATTTATTTTGCAAGTGTCATCATTTATACAAAAGGTTGGAACTGCTAACTTAGCGGCCCCTATCAGTCTGCTCCCTGGCTATCGTAAGGGAGGTAAATCACGGTGGATCTTTGACCCTTTGAGACTAGTAACTAGCGTATGGAGGGATGGAACCTCGCTTTTGCAAGGGATTGATCCGTTGTTCATTTATACAATTTTCTGCATGCGTTAGTCACTAATTCCTTCCCGCGGGGGGCTCGCAAGTGTCATTATGTTTCAACTAATACGTCATCTCCGTGAGACTTAAAATTGCAAATTGATTGTTATTATGTTGGTTTAATTAAAAATATTAATGATTTTTTATTCATCTTATTTACTATACTAGTTAAACGAATAGGGCTTGCAAATTGTTGGGTGGACCAATCGAGTTAGGAAAACATATTGGGTCGAGAAACATGTGGCATTAAGTAGGTTGTGGGAATAGGTTGGTCGATATAAATATGTCTCGAGAAAAATAAATTTTAAATTTTATTTTTATAACGTACGATTTTTACAATTTTTTTTAGAATTAATCGACATAAAAAATTATAAGTGTCCCGCACGCTCTAGTGGTTGTAAATGTTTAATTTATTTACCTATACACAAACCTTATCAAAGCTATGCTATAGTACTATCAAATAGTACACTTCGATATAATTAAATGTCACACTTTATTTAATCAAATGTAATATCTTAATTCCATTTAAAAAAAAAAAAATCCCTACCGAACAACTCTTGTACCACGAAGACAATGGTCGAATTTCACTTAGACTATGTTTGGTTGGACGTAATGTAATTAAAATTGTAATGTAATCAAAATCGTAATAGAATACAATGTAATCTTGATTATATTATTATATTTAAATAAAAATTATATATAATTTTGGATTACAAATATAATTATATTCTTTTATTTGGTATTCATTCTGAGGGCGGTAGAGAATCGGCCGACCGGCGGCGACAACGGTACGATTGATTGGTGGCGACAAGGACGACAACGATTTGGCCAATCCGACAACGACGATAATGAGATTACGATTCGATTGACGATAATCGAATTATAATTTTAAAATGATAATAAACAAAGTAATTAATCTTGTAATATAATCTGAATTACATTACAAGATAGATTACAGCGTACTAAATACAGCTTTAACAAAATGTATAGATCCTTTATCTTTCTTCCATTAGTCTCGAGAGAATCATGATTAATCTCTTTCGTATTATATTCTTGAGATGAAAGTATCATCCAGTTAATAGGGATTTCCTTTCAATCCTTTTGAAGTTGATTGCAATAACTCACTTCTACATTGAAAATGTTTAAAGATAATGTAATAGTAACATACCAAAGAGAAATAAGAGAATCATAATTTTAAATTCTAAGCGAAACGAACGATTTATTTTTGAATATGTATAAATTATACTTCGAATTTATTCGATAGACGAATTAGAATTCAACCGATTAACTCATATTTAATCACACTGATTAGAAAGATAAATTGCTCAAGTACAAGCTTTCATCCAATACCAATTAATCTTAATCCCACCGTAATCATTGATACACCAAATTAGTTTCTCATTATTCATCCAAAATTGAATAGATGAGTAAAATACTGTATTAATTAATCATAAAAAAAAATAAGAAAATGTTATAATAATTACAAAATAAAAACAAAATGCTAAAAAAAAGAGAGGAGGTTTACTTCGCTCAATAACAGATGGATAAAAAAAATTAAACCCAACTTTATGTATTCACGTGGGTCCCGCTTTGAAATGGAATTTTGCCTTTTTAAAGTACCAACGTGTGGGTATTTATATATGGAGTTACGGATCTTGCTTAATTTATTTTAATATATGGGTATTTATTTTTAAGTAATATTTATTTTAAATTAAGTAAGATTATTAAATATCAAATGGGGTTTTATTAGCGCATTAATCGTACGAGTAATAGTTTAAATGTTGGCCTCATTTCGAAGGTTTAAATATTAATTGAAATAATAAACTATTCAATTTTTTTAAAATTTTTTGTTCCGTAAAATATTCGTTTTTTTTTTCCTTTGCTATCTAAAAAAAATATTTTATTAATAAAATATTGACGTAATAATAAATGGGAGTGCTCTGTGGTGTGGCCTGGAGGGATGCGGGACCAGGCGATCCGACTAATGAACACGTAGACACGTTGACGACGACAGGAGGTGGGGCCGAGCAGGTAGTTGTTCGTTCGCAAGCATCTCCAGAGCAATATCGACCGTCCGATGCGTCCGTCGCCAGAGACTCGTCCGCCTCGAAAGTACCGGACCACACGCTCCCGATCGCCACGTCGGAACCGGATCCAACTGCAGAAACTGTGCGACACGTGGGCCTCGCGGGCGACGGGGACGGGGCGAGGAGCGTAGCGTCGCAAGGAAGGAACTATGCGACAGGCCGTGCGGCTGGACACGTGGCGGTCGGTGGCTCTTCGGGGTGGCGAATTTTGTCGATCTGACTGCTAGCGAAAACGCCATGGTGGCACCGCCGAGTCGGGACCGTTGGATGGGATGGTGGGGCCGGAGGGATGAGCGCGGAGGGATGAGGGAGCGTGAGGCGATCGTGGCCGTCGGAAGGCGCCTCGGTCGGGCTCAGCAAGTGACAAAGGAGAGGCGAAGCGGATGGGGGGCAGCTGGAGGAGGCGACGGTAGCGGACCATAAGATGGAGGGAGTGGCGAGAAGAGGGAAGAGGAAGGAGAAGAGATAGGGGGGAGAGAAAGAGATCCGACCGGAGTATTTCCTTTAGTTTTCTGAGTTCGTGTGAAGATTCCGGCCAACTCGGAGACCTGGATCTGGAGCCTTTTGGGTGGGAAAGGACAGCGGCCGGAGTGTGGAGAGAACTGGCCGGGTGGAGTATAGGAGGATGGGGATGGCCTGGTGATCTGATTGGATGACAACGACAGATGGAGAGGCATCGTGAAGCGAGGAAAGGGACCATGGCAGCGCCGGCGACAAACGGAAGTGGCGGGGGGTCGTCAAGGAGGAGGCAGAGGAACGGCAACAGCAGCTTCAGAGATTCGCCTGGTTTGGTTTCCAATATATATATATATATATATATATATATTCTCTCCGGTTTACTCGGATTCTAACTTTTCCTTTGATGGGCAGAAGAGGATGGGAGGATGGAGATTCCTGAGACATCTACGAGGCTGCGGGATCGAGGGGCCAAGAAAGATCGAGATCGGGACAGATCCAGCCGGAGCAAGAGGAGAAGAGGGGAGAGGCTGCTTCATGGAAGTAATAGAGACGAAGGCGATGAGAGCTCTGAGGAGAGTATGGACCAGGATGATGAGGATGAAGATGAAGAAGACATGTCGGTTCCCGCGCGGTTGCCGCCGTCTTCTCCTCCTATGCCGAATCCTGCGGCGGCGGCGGCTTCCTCGCCGCAACAAAACCACCAGCACCAACAGCTGCCCTGGAAGAGCTTTATGCCAAAGGCGGTGAAGTGGAAGGCAGACGAGATGATCGGGGTTCCGGTACCAAGAAAAGCTCGTTCAGGTAGGGAACGGAGAGTTGCATGTGGCCATAAATTTAGACACACTCAAGGAAAAAAGAAGAAGATATTTTCCGCTTTTTCCCCTTCTAATCGTTGTTTTCTCCCGGCTGTCCAGCATCTACGAAAAGGCCGCATGAACCTCCAGTTACAGGAAGAGGTGGAGCTGGCGCTGGCGGCAGTGAGCATATCACTCGCCAGGCTTCCGCATCGCCTTCGAGGCTAAGTCCTGCTTCCACCACCCAACTTTCTCCATCTTCTTCCAACGGTTCCCTTCGAAAAAAGATGGTTGGTCGAATTCTGATAAATTTTCTTTCGTCTATTCTTAGGTAGCTTTAAATGATTTACATTTATTTTTTCTTATGTTTTGTTGTTGTAAACATGGCATCAGAAGCCGATGAACGGAGCGAAACACTGGCCAAAGTTCTCCAAATCGGCATCTTTGTGCCAAGATGAAATCGAGATTGAGGTCGCGGAGGTTTTGTTTGGGATGACAAGGCAATTCGACACACTAGCAAAGCAAGATGGCCACAAAATGGATTCAAGGGATGTAGATGGTGGATCGAGCACTGAAGCTAAATCGAGAGTTTCATCACCTAGCTCCCTGTCTCCGTCTCCGGCAGCATATGCATCTGCACTTCCTTCGTCCATTTCATGTTCTAATTCAGCCTCCTTGCCCACGATTGGTGGGTTTTGTCATCCAAATTTACTTCCACTCTTGATTTTCCAAAAAATAGGAAAACAAAGAAACCGAAACTTTTTTCTCTAATTGTTGTTCCCTCTCAGCTCCAAAGCAAAAAAGACCAAGACCCGTGAAGTTTGGCGAAGAAAGCCCCACGAGCCCAGTGGTTTTACCTAATATCTCGAGTTTATCTGCACCTGCTCCCAAAGTGGAATCTGAGAATCAGATTAAGCCGGAAGGTTTATCGCCAAGATCAGGAAGCAATAGTGCAACTCCTACTGTGAAAACTGGAGGTGTGCCTGCTGATATTTCAGTCTTTCACGACGAGCTCTCCGACGGGCAACAGCAGGAATCGGCAAAGGCTGAGAAGAGCAATATTCAAGATCTGCTTCCCTCGACAGGAGGGTCGAATAAGGGAGATAGGGTGGAAAATAAGGAAGAACTCGTCCTACCAGCAAGAGTAGACTTGGATGTCAGCCTGTGGGAAGCTACCGCTAAAATGATGTAAGTTCTGGGGGTTGTTAAAGTTTACTAGTAAATCATGCTTAATTCTCAAACAATTGACAATGTTGCAGCCCGCCCCAGAGAATCAAAGAGGAAAAGTTTATGTTCGATCTTATGGTGAGTCAGCGTTGCTTCCTTGAAGTCCTTTACAAGATTTCGTCATGGACAATTTATTTGAAGATGTGTTTCATTGCAGGTTCTTCCTGGAAAGCTCTCTCCAGAGAGAAATGACTTTAATGCCATTGACTCGGATCAGAAGCTACAGGGCCCGGATATTGAGATGGTAGGAGGTTTTGCTGAAAAATGACCACAAGCTGGTAAAAATGATTTTGACTTGTTCCGACTAACCGCTGCCATTATCAGGCACCTGATTCGAGCAAGGATAAGGCAGAGGAAAAGCCTGCAGAGGTTACAGTGATGAAAGATGAGCATCGGATCGAGAAGTCAGGCGAGAAAGATACTGGTTTGAAGAAGCAAGCGGTCATCAGGCAAACCCCGGAGCTTCAACTTGATCTGGAGAAGCCTAAGAAGGAGGATGTTGGATTCGATCAAACTTCTAAGCAGAAAGCTAAAGATCACAAAGCAGAGCCTAAACAGGAGAAATCTGGTGAGGATTTTTTTTGTCCAACAGTGAAAAATAATTCTTCCTTGATCTTTTGCCACTTGGTTATCTCACTTGAGAATTTTTTTTTTTCACTTGTTGTTTTTGTTTCTGACCTTTTAGGATCAGCATCCTTGCTGCATATGCCATTGACAGTTGGACCTTGGCCAGGGGCGTTTCCTCCTTATGGGTAAGCAATTAATCCTGTATTTGGGACTATTTGAATTGGGTTTGAATTTTGATTATTCATCGTTTTCGCCCTCAGATACATGGGTCAAGCTCCACCTTTGCAGATCGTCGCTCCAATAAATGGAACTGCAGATTCATCCAGTTCCTTGCAGGTTCCATCTCTCTGTCTCTCTCTCTCCAAAAAAAAATTCATCGCAGTAGTCTCACACTCTGCTTCCCATAATTTGTATTGCAGCCACCTGCATTTCTACAATCACATCCCCGTCCTAACCGCTGTGCTACACATTGCTTTATAGCAAAGATGATATCCAGCTACCAGAAGTTTTCAAGGATGAATTGTTTCTGGACTGCTGCAGCTGGAGCTGCACCATTCTATGCGGCTAAGCCTTATAATCCGAATGTGGTTCTACCTCTGGACAGTTCTCTTTCTGGAAATCAAATGCAGGGCGGTTTCCTTGGCACGAATGCAGGCACATTGCAAGACATTAAAGGGGCACCAGTAGCAGCTCCATCATACACAGGTAAAAGTGCATCACAGGAGAAGATCTTACAAGCCAATAATACAATCTCAGAAACTGCCCAGAGAAAGCAACTTATTCTCCAGCAAATGCCTCAGTCTGGATCCGCGAGTAATATTCCAGTAAGGATTCTCTTTGCCTGTCTTTGTTTGAATTGATTAAAGGAATAATTAATCTGTTGCTGATTGATTTTACCATCTATTTAGCATGGTCCTGCATTCATATTCCCCATAAACCAACCACAGCTACTACAGCCTGCGGCTGCTGCAGCTGGCGCTGGTAGGGCTGGGGCGGCAAAATCAACTACTAGCTCTGGTGCTGAGGTGCGGACTTCTGTTGCTATCAGTTCATCTGTAGGTAGCAGCGGAGCTGGTGGATCAGCAACTCCGATGAACTTGAGTTTTGCAAATATGTCTACAAATGATGCTCAATACGTGGCTTTTCTGCAGAACAATGGATATCCATTTCCCATTCCTTCCCAATTTACAGGGGCTCCATATAGAGGAACGAATAATGTTCAACCAATGCCCTTTTTTTACCCTTCTCACTTGCTTCACCCACAACTACGACCACATCAACAGCAACAAGCAGAAACATCGCCTCATGTTCAACAAAGCAACCAGAATCCAAGCACTATGAGCGTGTCCACGCAGAAGCATTCACAGCAAAGCAATAATGGGTTCCCAGCCACTATTCAGAGGCAAGATCATATGCCCCAGCAAGCTCGTCCTAAAGAGTGCATTAAGGGCGTGGATGCAAATCTCCACCCTGCAGATGGTACAATTTCCCAATCTCAGAAGAGACTTTTGTCAAAAAATTTCCATATCAATTCATTTTAAGTACTTTGCCTGTGTTTCTACTGCAGCTTCTGTTCGAATGGGCAATGCTGGGAATCATGGTGATAAGCATCCAATCTATCAGCAGGCACAACAGAAGCAGAACATGAAGGTAGAATTGCTACCTCAAGCTTTTACAATACCTTTTGCATCGTTTGGTGGCGCTGTAAATGTGCCACACGGTCTTGACTTCTCCATGGCACAAAATCATGCCATTTTGCAAAGCCTTCCTGAAACTTTTAGGCATGGTTACTACCAGATGGCAGCAGCTGTTGCAGCTCAAGCTACTGAGCAGAAGAAGATCAACCATGTATCAGAAGATGGGAAGCTTCTAGCTACGGAGTTAAAGAACACAAATATAAATGAAGTGGATGGAAAAACTTTAGTGGCTAGCAAGGGTATTCAGCAATCCTCTCTTTCAGTTGCTAGAGCTGATGCTGAACCTGCAATTACATCTGTTTTGAGCAACAATATCATTGATGTGTCTTCCCGACCAATTAACCCCATTCAACCTCCAGCAAGTAGATTGTCTGACCATTCTGCAGCCATTGCGCCAGCTAGTACTTATCTCACAGCTACAACCATTGCTGGTAATTCTCATCAACAGCAACAACATCTAATTCATCTTCCAAAGCACCAGCAGAAACAGCTGCAGATGCAGCACCATCTTGCATCCTCTCGTTCGAAGCCCTCAAACTCAAGCAACAGTGTTGGGGTCCACCATGATAGTCTGCCTGCAGGTTCTGCAATTACTAAGTTCCCACATGCTTTAACTGGGTTTCCTCAAGCTCTTATGCAAGGTGGAAATCCTATCCATTGGCCTCAGGGCAAGTCGTCTGCTGGAAGAGGTGTAGATCCTGGTGGAGCAGCAGCTTCTCCAGTGGTTAAGAACAACTTCCTCCAACTGCAAGACAGAGCATCCCAACAGTCTCTTCCCTCCCAAGGCCACCAAACTCAGATATCCTTTGGCATTAATGGAAATAAGCAGGGAGGTCAACACCTTTCTGGGTCTTGTGGCAGTCCATCTCCATCTTCTGCCCCAGTGGCTGTTGGATCACCCTCGAATTCAATATCAAAGAGTGCTGGTGGCAGCCCTAGAGCATCTGCACACTTAAAACCTAGTACTCAAGCTTCTGCAATTTTACTTTCTCAGCAAACAAATGTAAAGCAATCAAAATCAAGCCCTAGCTCAAAGTCAAACATGAGTAACCCAAACATGGCATCTATTCTAGGGCATCATCCTCAGAAACTTCCTGCCCCCAGCCCGACCACTAAACAGCCACAGCCTCAGAAACCAAAACAACAATCTTCTGAGGCTCAGCTCTTCTTTTCTAATCCTAATTTGCAGCAAGTTCAATGTGCACAATCCAATGCTTCTGCAGCTCAATATTATCAGAAGAGGCCATATGAACAAACAAGACAAACTCAACAACAGCAGCAACACAACTCAGGTCTATCTTCTTCCGGTATGCTTTCCCTTTGTGCCACATCAGCACTTACATTGGCTGGTGTTCCGACTGCATCGGATCCAACCAAAGCCATGGCAGTGAACTCTCTTGCTGCAGCTAATAATTTGAAGGGTTTGCCACCAAATAGCTTTCTTAATGCTGCTCAGCTATCTGTAGCAGCTCAGTCTGCCTCAGCTTCTCCTCGATCTCCAATTTCTGCTGCGTTCTCATATATGTCTCTGCCACCATTTTCTGCGAAGCCCCCAGCTGAGCAGAAGCCTACAGCTGGTAAATGTAAATGTCTCATTGCATTCTATTATAAGTTGGGAACAAGGAATATGTGTCTTATTTATTATGATTTCTTCTACAGCAACTGACAATTTGCATAGCTGCTGGCAACCTGAGAAGAGGTAGTACTGTAGTAAAACAAAGTATATTGGAAGGATGAATGATGATGCTTGGGCACATCGACTGCATCTGAGCTTCTTGATGCTTCTGGAACGAAACAAGAAGAATCAACTTTCCCATAGCGTCGCCCTCTATTCAAATCTATGCACTGGAGAGAGAAAATTTCAAGGGGAAAAAGTTGGGGCAGAAGCAGACGGGAATGGGAATTGATTCATAACCTTCAGCATTTTGACAAATGGGTTAGGGCAACAACCCAACAGTTTAGGGAAGACATGACTGTACAAAAGATTTTATGATTTGTATGATGTGGTTAAATGCTAACATTAGAATCAACTGTTTCTTTTCTTTTATCATAACTCATTAACAGAACTGAGATAATTAAATTAATATCATCCTTTGCTGAGATAGCATTCTTGAAGCTCAAATGCTATTTTACCAGTGAAAATGCGGGTCCTTATGGCTCTTCTTGCTTTCTCATTCTATTGTATCTTTTTTGGTAATGGATTTAGAATCTATATGGGCTTGCGTTTTGCGATATCATGCAAAGCCAATTTATATATGTTCACTTTACTGATACCGAGATATATACTAGCTTGTTCCCGTTGGAGTTTCTTCACTGTAATATGATGATTTTGATGTTGCATTCTTGCCAATAGTTCACTTTTTCTCAGTTGGAATATGATTGTGGATGTATGTGTCTGCTATGTTAAGATGATTTTAGATAATTTGCAATGAAAATCTCGTTCATGTGCCTTTTTTAACCTCATTTGGTTTTTGTAGTGTGGCAAGAAACCAGCTCTCAGAGTTTGCTGTCACAAGAACATGCATGAAATGGACCGACGAGTCACGAACATGCCATCAAATGGAGGGACCCTTGACGTAAGCTTTCCTGTCCCTGTTGGCTTTATCTAGTAGGGTGTTGTTGACAGTAGTTTTTTCTTGTCAGATATTAAATTTATTTTCTACATTTAATCTGTTATAATTAACACACACCATGCATAAAAGTCAACTGCAAATTCCATTTTGTCCACCCCTTCGTCCTTACCCATAGTTTGCTGTCTTTTTAAAAATACTCTTAAACTTTTTAAATTGTCATTATCCTTCTGTTATCTCCACCTATAATTGATCTATTGATGAAATAGCTTTCACCCATTATCCTTCTGTTATCTCCAAGGCAAAAGTTGATTTCTATAAATTCATGATTTAAAAACCCTTTTTTTGAGTTACAAATTCATTATATGGCTCGTTTGAAAGTTAAGAACCTAGAAAAGTTTATTGTGATTTAAATTTTGATCACAAGTTGATTTGCAAAGCTTGCCACTTTTCTTGTTCCAACAACACCAAATTTTAGGGCGTAAGCTGAGATTTCTAATACTACTTGGAGTCACAAACTCAGCTCGTGTTACAACTTGTACTAAAGTCGTAAACCTAAAAAGACTCGTTCAATCATAATATGATGGTAAGCAAATTTGCTTGCGACTATTCTGTTGCAACACAATGCCAAGTTTTATGGCACAACCTATCTATAGAACTCGAGCCCTTTAGGGTTGTTATTTCAATGCAAGTCATACATGAGTTTGCGATTTAAAAAATACTAGAGATCATGAATTGAGTGTGCAAGTTACTTTATAAATGTGCTTGTTCTCTATAACTCGGCATTGCACTGTCATTTTAGTTAATCTGCAAATTAGTTTGCATCCAAAATTTTGTTGAGAGACGAGTTTTCTTTGTTATGGCTACTAGACAAGTAGTATGTAGGTTTGTGCCTCAGAGTACGTACCTATATAATGATGTTGTATCATGTGGTTAATCTATCTAGTCTCTCTCAACAATGATTAATTTTTGATTCTCTTCTGTAGAATAAGTGATTAGACATGTGCATGACCACTTGGATTGAACTCGAGTATATGGATCAAAACCTGTTCATATGCCTGATGAGAATAGTGTGGGCATTGCAATGGCTCATTCCAAGGTGCGCTGCTGCAGCTGGATGAACTTTTCAGCACTGCAAGGACCTAATTCAACTCCATGATTACCTTATCCGGAATGCTTCAGTGCTATTGCTGACATGATTTCCTTGCTGGCTCATTATATTCTTCCTTCGTGCGTGCTTTTTTGTTGCTGCAAAGTTCATGCCCTTTTCATCCGTTGGGGCATTTTCACAAGCAGCTCCTTCGCCATGTATTCAAGCAAGGCTAGAGCCTCAGTCCACAACTCAGCAGCGACGATGCTCGATGGATTTCCACCAGCCCACTGCAATCAAATAGAGGAAGAATGGCTCAAGCAACTGCTTAACGAATCCCGTGCGTGCCTTCGCCACTCAATTCCCTCTCCTTCTGCTCTGAACAACACGGCGCTAGCGATCCGTGCCTCAGCTTGGTGCCTTACCTGTCTTATATGCCAATACAAAGTATGTGACGGAACACTGGCACGTAAACAAATCCCGCAAGGAACCATTTTTTTCTCAAAATATCAACTGGATTCGAGTGTGCCACCACAGATTGACACTGACCCGCTAAAATGCTCGTCAAAGCATGCAGCAGAGACAATGAATTCTGGGTTTAGCTCTTGAAAGAACAGATTGATGGCCACCAATGGATATGTTTGCGGCAACAGCTGTGGCCTCTCTTTTGCCATTTGATACAGACAAAAAGTTATTTAAAAGGTTTGCGTGTCCAAAGAAACCATTGACCACCGTTACCTTGAGGAGACCCGATAATAAAACATGGAATCCAATGGACTGTGTTCTCTGTCTTCGCTGCTCGACGACTCGTGGCCTTCGGCTCGTCCTCTTATTGTTTTGTTCTATTCTTCTTCTCGCGAGAGGAGAGGATTCTTCAGCTCTGGAGGGCGAAGGATATATTTTGTTTATAAAAAAAAATATGAAAGCTTTTTAGAATTTTCTAAGTGTTTTAATATAATCTCAAGGATACTTGATCCATCTTAAATTTTATTTTTTTTGATGTCGAGCACAATGTGCCCATATCGATAAGTGAGTCATGTTAGACATGGCGCACTAGTTGTATCTAACACAAGCTTATGCATGCTTTAGGTAATTTGCCCATTATCGACTCGAGCATGATCCCAATTGACATCCATATCAATCGGGTCAATTCGATGGAATTTGATATTTAGCAAAGACATAATTTTATTTTAACCGAGACAAAAGCGATCAAAGACCAACTCGAATTGAAGTTTATCATCTTTAAGTCAACTTATGCCATGTAACAATCGACCAAGTCAATTTCCTCCGACATTATTTGGTAGACAGATAACCTCCTTTTGTCATGTTGTAACACATGTTTTTGTGTCTTCACGGGATAACGTGGTAGTTAAGATATGATAATGCTTACAGATAAGACGCAAATCAATTCCGAAGAAGATCTAAAATCTTTTTCTAAATTCAAATGATTTTTACATATCTTAATCACTACGTCAAGATTTATAAGATTCTTCATAATTTATCTTTCTCATAATGATGATCGTGAGATCATTAGATTGACGAATTTCAATTTTATATGAATAACATATGTTTTCATGGTTTATTATAAAACACAAATGACAAACGTGTCAAAAGAACTCCAGAAGGTTTTTGTCGTCTTTAAAAATATTCCACAATTATATTAGTTCCAAGTACAAATATCCAGCATACGTGTGACATTTGAAATGAGTCGGCCAATAAATACCAACCATTACGTTTCCTCAAGATTCACGTTCAAATATCCGCCGTTGGATGCACATCTCGATCCTAATCATTTGAGGCGATGGATGGAAACTCGCCGTGCCATCACCTGAATCGATACCCTCATGGGCCCCAACTGTTTTCTGCTTCATCTTCTTCTTCGTCGTCGTCTTTCTTCTTCTTCGTTCCCCGTTTAAAAATCTCCACGCTTGCCTTCTTCTCCACGGCACTCTCCTTCCGTTCGGGTGATTAGGGCGATGGTGTTCCACGCGGGGTGGGTGGGGGCGGTGGCGCGGCTGTCGGCGGAGGCCTGCCAGTACGTTGCCTGCAACCCCGAGCGGCTGAGCAGCGACGAGGCTCTCGACCTCATCTGCTGCCTCCCGCTGCGCCACCTCCGCCGCCTCGCCATCTGCATCTTCTCCTTCTTATGCTTTCCCCCATTCTTCCCCGACGACCCCCAGCACCGCCGCCGCCGCTTCGCCTACCGCTATACCCTCTCCTCCTCCTCTTCCTCTTCCTCATCCTCCTCCCTGCCCTCCTCTTCCGAAGAATACGATTCAGCTGGCGGTGGCTACGAATCCCATTCCGAGTGAGGGATTCTCTCCTTGTGTACAGTAATTAATTCCCTCTCGATTTGCTTCCGGTCGATCGATTGACAGAATTGCTAGAGGGTAGATGTGACCAAATGTTTGGCATCATTGTTTATGTCTATTAATCGTAATGATGGGGTCGCCTTGTTGTGTTGGTGAGTTAATTTCCCTGTTAGATGCTGGACATTGTAGTAGTTCAATTGAATTTTTGCTTAGCTCATCATTCTGGCAAGCTATTCTCGTTGTTATATTATTTAGTTTGCATACTGCACTCATTTCATTTCTAAAGATAATATTGAAATGCACATCTTATTGGGAATCAAAAAGTTATGTACTGGGTGGATAGAATTCTTAATATGAGTTGGGTAGATTGCTGAACTTGATCTTGAAGATAGTGTCTCAAATACTTATGTGGCACCCAAGTAATCTGTATTTGATCTTGTAGATCAAAACATCTTTACACCTGGACCTAACTATTTAATAGTTGTCGCGATGTAAGTGGAAGAAATTGATCAATCTACACTAGAAGTTACTTTAACCCTTGCTAATATACTCCATGGGCACTTAGGAAGCAAACTTAATGCCATGGTAGATACATTGTGCTTTTTTAACCTCCTAATTTTAGCAAAACCTACTATTTGGTTTGTTTTGAAGATGTTTCAGATAATGGTTTACTTTTCAGTTACCAACATTGTTGAAAAGTTCAGTGTTTTGTTAATAAAATTTTTTTATTCTCTAACTTGTCTATTTATACCTTGCAATGAACTGATCAATAAGCATTCCATACATATTAATGCCTAAGTTTTATAAAGTTGTTTACTTGAAAATAGGAAAAAAAAAAGGTCCCTTCTTGTTACCCACTCTACAACCACCTTGGAAAGTTCATCTTGCCCCAAAATAAAACATTTGTCTCTTTATCTTTGTTTATAATTTCCCTTTTTTGCTTAACCATTCACAAGTTGATAGATAATTTGTATAAGGTGTAAATGCATCTTAAGAATATGTCAAAGATATTGTATACTTTTTTAGTGGTTAACCAAAAATTTGGAGTATTTTGTTAATAGACCTTTGGTGTTACATTGTCATGTAGAGTTACAATTTTTTTAATCCCCCCAATACTAGAATGTGGTAATAATAGATGGCTAGATTTTTCAGTAATGGTCAAAGTTTGACGTTTTAACAGTTTCTATCTCACTTGACTATCTCATAATTTTTGAATTAAGGGTATATTTTTCTCTAAAACTGGTGTTAAACCAGATACTCATTGCTTTATATCTTGATGCCTATGTATAGTGCCCCATTAACGACACCCTTGTGCTCCTATTTAAGATTATAGTTGGTTTTTAGTAGCTGTTGAAGTGCTGGCCTTCTGCTGTTCTTTAGTGAGTTGTTTATTTCAGTCATTTGCAAAAATGTGTTGGTCTTCTTTTCTTTTCTGTCGAGTTATTTATTTTAGTTAATAAGAGCAAAATGCTATATGAGTTGATTCAAAAAGTGAACAGCATATACATTATCAAATGAAATAATGCCAGGTATTTAAAATGATAAACTGTTTTGTGATCTTGACATTTTTCTCAAATTAAAGATACTGGGGGAATATAAATTTGGCAGAAGAGTATTTAAGGTTTTTCATTTGAGATTTGGGTGAGAGAAAAGAGTAAAAAAGAGTTTCAGCATCTGGTCTATTGAAAGAGAAAAAGAACCAAATGTTGTTAGAAAAAAAAAAGACAAAAACTTTGGATTCTATTCCATTAAAAGTATTGCTGATCAATGTAGATGTTAGACCAAAAGACTTCTTAGCAACTTATTTTTCTGTATTGCTTGCTTGATTCATTTCACCAGTATGGATAGATGAATTGCTGACTGGTATTTCTGTTTTAAATGCATGATTCCCGTTTCCATTTCTCATAGTATTTATTGAATATATTCATTTTGTTATCCTTTCTATTCCTGAACAAAATTTCATTAGCCTACTTGTCTGATCACTAGCTGGCATTTGTTTTATTCATTAAAGATTCTGCTGTACAATAACTGAATTTGTTACATTGTCATATTCAAAAACTCTGTTAAGGTCCAGAGAAAAGAGTAAATCCAATTTTACCTGCAATAGCATGTCTTCCCCATTTTAGTTGAAATATTGGACAACAATATTCAGGTAGGACATTGCTCATGTGCAAGCATGTTGGACTGCAACATCATTTTGAGGATCAAATCAGAACCATCCTATTCATGAAAATAGTTTGTTAAAATAGAGGGGTAAAGAGGACCTTGTTTGGAGCTCTTAAATACTAGCATGTTTTGTTGTACCATACAACTCGAAACAGAAACTAAAATTTTCAAATTAAAGTCTGTTCTTTCATAATATGTTAGAAAGGGAGCTTTGACGCAACAGTAAAATTGTTGCCGTGTGATCTAGAGATCACATGTTCGAGTTACGGAAACAATCTCTTATAAAGCATGGTAATGCTACATACAATAGATCTTTTTCTGGAATCCCATATTGGCGTGCATTTTGTGCACCAAGCAGCCCTTTTCTTTCGAAATCTGCAGCATAATTTGAAATTTAAAACTTGTTATAATTTGTTGTTAGCATCATTCTCCCCAATTGGGGAGAACTTGACTCTAGGCAAAATTTCAACATATTTCCTTCGATCATTGTTTCCGAGCATAGAGAATAATTTTATGAGCTACTTTTCTCAATATGTAAGATATTGTTCTTATTCTTATGAATTTTACCTCCACATTCTTTTGCTCCTTGCAATGAATAAGAAAACGATTTAGCTTATTGTGGGGCAAAACTGTCCATGTCTTCATAGCAATCACAGGGCATGAAAATAACAATATTGAGAATGAAGTAGAAGCATAACTTATAACAAAATCGACATACAAAGATACAAGCTCAAATCCCTCCCAACAAATTAGTATATCAATCTTTAAATAAGTTGGTAAGTCAAATGAACAAAACATTATAGTTAATTATCTCATAATATAACCAAATAAATTGGATGTGGATGCTTATAAAGTAGATGTCGTGAAAAAAAAATTGAATTCACGAATGCAACATAAGGATTTACCATATCTTTATATACTTTATAATAATTATTACTCTGCACAACTTTGCTGAGTATCAACATGTGTTTTTCTTATCTTAGAATATCATTATAGTGACAAAGAAATCAACTTTGTAGGAGGATGAGCTTTTAAATTGTCAATAACTAGAAAAGTATACAACTCAATGGGAGTTTGTTTCTAAATTATCATCAAAGAGTTTTAATGTTCAACTTGTTTATTTTAATCAAAAGTTCTTTGATTACGAGTGAACTAGTGGCCTTAGATGTTATCTTTAAATTTGATTTTCTTGCAAAAGATTGTTTTGGGATTACAAATTTTTAAAACGTCATCTTTTAAAATATGGTGGAATATACTTTTCTATCAATTTATGTTTCATCTTAGGTCAATGTGAGATGTGGTAATATTCTTATCATGCATTTTGCAAGCAAAGTTGGGAATCTGTCCAACTGTCCAACTAGTAGTCCTTTGTCATCCGTCTCAGGGCACTGACGAGAGAAAGATAAATCACCGGGGGGGGGGACAAAGTCTCTTGACATGGTGGCAAGATAGGGAGGGATCCATATGAAGCCAGGGGGAATTTTAGACCTCTCATCCGGAATCGAATCCTGTCCATTCTGCAAGCAACACCCTGTCTTACCATCGCACCATCCCCGTGGGACTCTTATCATGCATCTTAAGTCAACGTGTGGTGGTGTTCTATTCCTATCATATAATTGCGGCCTAAAATATTTGGTCAAAATTTCATAGCGACTCTGATGAGTTTATTCTTGACAAACCATGTTCATTAATTGTAGTCGCCTTATATTGATGAAAATAGTCTTCATTGTTAGCTACCCAATCTTGAAATGCGTGGATCTGAATCGCCATCAAAACTAAGTAATCATCATTAACATATCTAGGTCTCTATGGATTGTTGTTTTTTTTTTTATTAACCTGAGGTGTCGGGCTTACGCCCACTAATTCTCAGGGCCGATCGGCCCTGCCCACAACCTTCAATTAGAATCTCCACCAGTCGATGAGGATAAATCAGGGTGACGGGTGGCCCATCGCGAGAGGGCCCATGGGCACCTGATGGGTCGACCACGTTGGGATGAGGGGGCATCGTGCACCGCCACTCGCTCAGCGCGTGCTGTCAGGACGAAATCGACCCCAGGTCATTTCAGATGAGCGCTCCGCTTGTAATCACCACGCTGTTGCTCTGGGAGCTCTATGGATTGTTTTCTTGATAACAGGTTTGAGTGTTTTTAGACATGATAATTTGTCTGTGTTCAAGTAGCACGTTATTCATGGAGTTTTAATTTTCTTGATGTGGGTGCCTAGAGGGAGTTGTGCGTCGAGCCAGCCATGGCTAGCATGCTAGTTAGATGTCAGTGGCACACAGGAAGCATTGCTGCAGATTCTAGTCGTGCGAGATGAAGGCGGTGTGATTCTACTTACAATTGGCAGAAAGAGCAGGGCCGCTTCAGGCTGCAAGCAGGGGGCCTCTATTATGGGGTGAGAGAGGATCACTGGACTAGTCTAAGCAGCAAGTGTAGGCGTCAATGATAATGGGTGCTCAAGGGGATTGGGGAGCAAGTGGGTGCATGAACATCAGATGGAGTAGGAGTAGTGGTAAACAAGTCCTTTGGGAATGACTCGGTTAGAATAATATAGATATCGTTATAAGTAAATAGAGATTGAATTTCAACATAAAATTTAAAATTTTTATCCGGACTCAAAAATTCTATGTTATTTTTATCAATGGGTCAAATGATATAGTCTTTTATGATTTATTTTCTTTCGTTATCATCAAGGGATCCATAGTGAAAGGTGAACGAACATAATTATTTTTTTGCTAACATAATTACTTTTTTGCTACCAGAAGTAGTGATGAACAAAGAGAGGAGGTATAGAATTGAATCAAATTTGGGCTCTGATAACAGTTGATGCAGCAGCAAAACTAAATCATTAAACCACATAGGAACTTTTGACCCCCCAAAAAAAAAAAAATGTAACATCAAAACTAAATCATTAAACCACATATTATGGATTAAAGAGAAAGAACCTTAAAGAAGATTGAAAAAGGCAAAGCTTAATTGTTACATAGACATGACATCACTTTTACATACTTAGACCTTAAGCAAACTAAGAAATAAACAAATTGAATTCATTAATTAACTGATTATCAATTATAAGTTAGCAGCCAAAATAGAATGATTATTTTGAACAACTCAAAACCGTAACTTTAATTCAAAATTTATTACAATACAGCGGAAGCAATTAAAAATAATAAATCTATATTTATTACAACACACACAACACACGCATGCATATTACAACAAGTGTAAACATAATCGTAAATTAAAATTTGCAATAAAAGAAATTATCTACGTTATACCTCTCCGGAGAAGCGAGTTTTGAGAACTCGTTTTAGGATCCGAATTTGGATTCGGATCGTGATCATCTCTCGATCACGTCGTCTTCAACACGAGGCTAGTAACCCGTACGAAGACGAAGCTCGTGACTTAGAAATTTGCATATATAGATATGTCAATGAAGTTCTTACCGTGGCTTAAGTGCGATGTTCCTTTGACTTGCGGTATTCAAGTCATCTTGATCATGGAGACTTATGCTTTGACATCTTAAGCAAACATCTCTAAGGAGATGTGGACCCGGGATGATTGGGTATAAGTCGAAGTGATCGAAGGTGTTTGAATAGCCTATAAAGGATTCACCACTCCTTACGAGGAGATGTATACCCATGGCCTCTCGTCGGATTGTTACTAAAGTCTTTGGCCAAAGCATTACATGTTTAGAGTAAGGTACTCTTCGATACATGTGGAGTAACTAGAATCCGTAGGACGAGGAAATGATACTTGGGCTAGGTGTGACGTAGTCAGGCTAGTGGGGACTGACACAATAGACCATGTCCTGAACCAAGTGGGTATAAGATGAGTGAAGGGAATGAGGCACGATTCATTCGAGCTACTGAAGGGTTTCAGAAATAGTTCTGGATCAACCGTTGATCTTTTCGGTTAATTGGGGATCATGATGTACTACTAGGTGCCACTCATGATCGTTCTATAATTAATGGTTTCATAAACATGAGCACAGCGGAAGCAATTAAAAATAATAAATCTATATTTATTACAACACACACAACACACGCATGCATATTACAACAAGTGTAGACATAACCGTAAATTAAAATTTGCAATAAAAGAAATTATCTACGTTATACCTTTCGTATGACGTATAGCGGGAACGACATCAACCGGAACGATCCTCGTAAGAATCGTCTCTATCCGTATCCACGCCGAGCTCCTCGGGATGACTTCGCTAAGTCACGAGCTTCGTCTTCGTACGGGTTACTAGCCTCGTGTTGAAGACGACGTGATCGAGAGATGATCACGATCCGAATCCAAATTCGGATCCTAAAACGAGTTCTCAAAACTCGCTTCTCCGGAGAGGTATTCGTCAACCAATTGACGAATCCTTCATCCTCCACCTCAGAGGATTACCGGAGATCAAATCCCCGGTAAGTTAGGCGCTATCGAGCACCAACCGTCCGCCCAAACGACGCTCCGACAACAAAGAAACAAGCTGTCCAGAAAAACTGGACAACTTTTGGTGGAGGAATAGAGGCCGGCCAAGGAGAGATGAAGCTCACCTTATCACCGAACCTAGAGGAGATCACCGGAGGGTCGCCGGAGGTTCACCGGCTGAAGCTTGGTCGCCGGCAACAAGTTGGACGACTGCACAAAAGCTGGACGGCGGCAGCTTAGGGTTGGGCGCCAAAACTCCAAGGAGGTCAAGGAATTAGGTTGGGCACCAAAACTAGATTAGGGTTAGGTTAGGTTTAAGCCCACTTTTATAGAGAACTAATTCTCTTAATGGTTAATGGATCATATCCATAAAGCCCGTTAACCCGCTCCATTAGGATAAGTCAAAATAAACCAAACCATGATGGTTTATTTTAAGTTAAAACGAACCGAACCAACTTTTGGTTCATTCGTTTAAAATAAACCAAACCCTTTGGTTTATTCTCATCCATTGGATTAGAACCAAACCATTTTGGTCCATCCATTCTGTCTTCATAAGACACGGCCCATCCACGCTTCCATTGCGACTGAAACAATTTCATGCTCGCTTTATGTTTGGTCCAACCAAACATAGTTTCTCTCGGTCTGAGAATCCCATTCTCAAGCTCGTTTTAAATCCTTTGGATTATACTCATTGTGCGTGTGACCAAATAGGTTCTCGGTTTATGTTGGCCGTCTATAATTAACCATTAATTATAGAACGATCATGAGTGGCACCTAGTAGTACATCATGATCCCCAATTAACCGAAAAGATCAACGGTTGATCCAAAATTATTTCTGAAACCCTTCAGCAGCTCGAATGAATCGTGCCCCATTCCCTTCACTCATCTTATACCCACTTGGTTCAGGACATGGTCTATTGTGTCAGTCCCCACTAGGCTGACTACGTCACACCTAGCCCAAGTATCATTTCCTTGTCCTACGGATTCTAGTTACTCCACATGTATCGAAGAGTACCTTACTCTAAACATGTAATGCTTTGGCCAAAGACTTTAGTAACAATCCGACGAGAGGCCATGGGTATACATCTCCTCGCAAGGAGTGGTGAACTTTATAGGCTATTCAACACCTTCGATCACTCGACTTATACCCAATCATCCCGGGTCCACATCTCCTTAGAGATGTTTGCTTAAGATGTCAAAGCATAAGTCTCCATGATCAAGATGACTCAATACCGCAAGTCAAAGGAACATCGTGACTTAAGCCACGAAGAACTTCATCGACATATCTATATATGCAGAGAACCATATGAAGTCTTACGGTTGGTCACTCCAATGAACTAGTTACCATAACTAGCATCCACGATTAACTCCGGACATCACAATGTCTCCACCAATGAGAATCAACCGCTGATACACTAAGGAGTATACCTCGTGCTAGTCTCGACAGAATTGATGGTGTCCAAATCCATCAATTCATCGACTAGGGATAATTCCGATACATCACAATTACACATGTAGAGATACTCACTAGTTGTGATCCAATCACAAATTCTCTCATGCTGTAAATCGTATCGAGGACATTCAGTAAATGAGTTTAAGATCCAATCAAATACATAAAACATGTATACTCAAATAGGAATCTTCATTTATCGTATAAATGGTTTATACATAAGCGATTGCCTTAGGACATCTCTCATATATTACTAACAGACTCCCACTGCCTAATGTCAATCGCTACAGATCCAAGACCATAAGCTCTAACATGACCCTCAAACTTACTTTGAGGTAATGCCTTAGTCAAAGGATCCGCTAAGTTCCTTTCAGTGGGAATTTTCTCGATTTGTATTTCGTTCCTACTGATGATCTCTCTGATAAGATGATAGCGGGCGGCACATGTTTGGATCATCGATGAGACCACATCAAGTTCAGAGATGAACTTCGATCCAAACCACTTCCTTTCACGCCTAAAGTCGCAATGTATTCTCGCCTTAGTGGCGTAATCCGCTATAGTGTCAAGCTTGGAACCTTTCCAACTTATCGCGCCCATTCTAGGTGAATACATACTGTGATCGAGACATGGAATCATCCTTGTCTCGTCGAGTCGCATCCATATACCCACGTATCACCATGTACCCTTCTCCATATATTAGAACACATCCTTAGTTCTTCTCAAGTACTTAAGGATCGCCTTAATACTAATGATCCATTCCTCGGATCGATCGTATCCGCCGCGACACTCGTGAGCGCATACATCGGGCCTCGTGACATAACATAGCATACATGATAGATCCTATATGGATGCATAGGGAATCTTACTCATGCAAATCCTCTCGTCTTCGGACACATAGACTTCGAAAGGTGTACCCCATGCCTGATGGGCAGATAACCTTTCTTGGATTCCGACATGCTAAACCTCTTTAGCACTCGGTCTATATATGTAGACTGCGAAAGACCAAGCAACCGTTTCGATCTATCTCTATAGATCTTAATCCCAAGGATGTAGGTTGCTTCTCCCAGGTCTTTCATGGAGAATGTCTTGGATAACCAAACCTTCACTGACTGTAAGATTGAAACATCGTTTCCTATAAGTAGTATGTCATCGACATACAATACTAGGAATACGACTGCACTCCCACTAACCTTCTTGTACACACAAGGTTCGTCTGGATTTTGTGAGAAATCAAACCTTTTGATCGTCTCATCAAAACGGATATTCCAGCTCCTGGATGCTTGCTTCAATCCATAAATGGACCGTCGCAATTTGCATACCTTGGTTTTATCAACCGATGTGAAACCCTCAGGCTGTATCATATACACGTCCCTCGGCGTGTTTCCATTAAGGAAAGCTTTTCACATCCATCCGTATATCTCATAATCATAATGAGCCGCTATGGCGGGAGCATCCGAATGGATCGGCGAATAGGTTTCGATAATCAACACCTTGTTTTTGACGATATCCTTTCGCCACCAATCTAGCCTTATAGGTAATCACATTACCATCCATGTCGGTTTTCTTCTTGAAAACCCACTTGCACCCTATAGGCTTTATCCCTTCAGGTGGGTCAACCAAGTTCCAAACTTGGTTTTCATACATGAAATCCATTTCCGACTTCATGACACCAAGCCACTTATCCCTTTCTGAACTTGTCAGCACTTCTTCATAACTGGTAGGCTCCTCATCATCAATGAGTAACACGTCGTTCGATTCACTTACGATAAATCCATATCTCTCAGGAATATTGCGTGTTCTACCAGATCTACGAAGATGTGGTGTTACAATAGGTCCAGCCGATTGCTCATCACTATGAGTTGTCGGCTGTTGTGCTTCACCAGGTATCTCATCAATGTCTATTTGAGTCTCTCGAGCCTCCTCAAGCTCGACGACACTCCCATGCTTTTCTTGTAAGAGAAACTCTTTCTCTAGAACACATGCCTCAAACAAACACCTTTTGTTCCACAGGATGATAGAATTGGTAACCCCTTGTTTCCTTAGGGTATCCAATAAATAGACATTTATCAGACTTAGCATCCAATTTGTCTGATATACTCCGCTTCACATAAGCAGGACAACCCCATATCTTCAAGTAAGATACATGAGGTTTCTTACCATTCCATATCTCATATGGAGTAGTTGAGACTACCTTGGTAGGCATTCTGTTTAACAAGTAAACAGCTGTCTAAAGTGCATAGCCCCAAAAGGACTTGGGAAGAGTTGCATGATTCATCATTGATCTGACCATGTCCAACAAGGTCCGGTTACGCCTCTCAGATACACCATTATCCTGTGGTGTATATGGCGGAGTCCATTGAGACAATATACCATTGTCTCTTAGATAATCAAGAAACTCTTGACTCAAGTATTCACCACCTCGATCCGATCGAAGTATTTTAATACTCTTGTCATGTTGTTCCTCTACTTCATTTCTGAATTCTTTGAACTTTCAAAGGCTTCAGACTTTGTGTTTCATCAAGAATACATACCCAAACCGTGAATGATCATCGGTGAAGGTAATGAAGTAGCTATAGCCTCCTAAAGCTTGAGTTGACATAGGTCCACATACATCAGTATGTATTAGACCTAGTAACTCTCCCACTCGTTCACCTTTTCCAGTAAAAGGTAACTTAGTCATCTTGCCTTTTAAGCATGATTCGCATGTATCGTATGAATCCAATTCAAACGATTCCAGAATTCTACATCGGTGTAATTCGGACATGCATTTCTTGCTTATATGGCCAAGACGACAATGTCACATATAGGAGTCTATTTGATTATCCTTTCGAGCACGCGTGTTGCTCGCTTCGATATTGAAATTGTCACTGGATACGTCCAACGTATAAACACCATTGCTTAAAGTTCCAATCTCATAAAGAACTCCATTCAAAATTATGTAACAACAATTGTTACTAAAAGTCAAATGGAAGTCATTTCTATTTAGACAAGAAATAGAAATGATGTTCTTTATCAACGAAGGAACATAAAAGCAATTGTCCAGTTCTAAGACAAGTCCTACAGGGAGTTCCAACAAATACGCTCACGGCGAGTGAACTGCCGCTCCATTCCCAACACGTAAATTTGACTCTCCTTGATGAGTCTTCTTATTCCTTAGCCCATGTATGATTACATATATGAGCCACACCCGATCAAATACCCAAGTGTCTGAGGAAATAGAATGACAATCAATAAAGAAGATTTCTGAAGAAGATGGGGCATCCGATGCCTTATCCTTCTTCATGGACTCAAGATAAATCTTGCACTTTCTTCACAAATGGCTCTCCTTGCCATAATGATGGCAAGTTTCCTTTTGTGCTAGTTCTACATTCTTAGCCTTTCTCTTCTTTCCCTTCTGCTGCTCCTTTGACTTCCTCTTAGAACCTTTCTTCGAGGAATCAACTAATAGCTCCGTCCCCTGCTCATGCTTCTCAGAAGACTCCACAGTCTTCAGCATATTGAGCAGTACCACAGATGAACCTTCTAGCATCTCAGAGGTGAAGAGGAGCTTTGAGACTTCGAACCTTTCGAATCTCACTTGCTCATCAACCAACTCACAAAGATGAAGGACTACGATATGAGCATCCATATGCTCATGCTACTTTCGTAGCTTGGGTTCCATCGCGGCTAGCATGATGCAACTCATTTGTTCAGAATCACTCACATGTTTCTAATAGGCCAACAATTGGTCCAGAGTTGCATCGTCACTAGGACGGGCGGGAAGAGGCTCTTCAAGGACATATGCAAGCTTTTCCGCCTTGAGAACAATTCTCAGGTTTCTAAGCCAGTCCAGGAAGTTAGGCCCAGTCAGTTTGTTCGAATCCAAAATAGTGTGCAAATTCAAAGACGTCATGATCAATTTATTGACCTAGAAATACAAAACGAGCATATATGAGAAAATGATTTTAAAAATGCATCAATATACATTTATAAATCTCATTCATTTTTCGAATTTCAAAAACCCCAAAATCACTTCGGGAGATCGTAGGTCCATCTCCGAATGGGCTGATATCCATCATAGTTATGAACAACCTTGGAGAGAGTCCAACAAGTCATTAGGTATCATCTATACCGGTGCATATCCCGTGATATCTATCATCAACGCTTATCAACTAATTGAATGTTCACACATACATCGGGTTGTTAACACATTAACAAGTATGCATCATATGCATAACACTCAACTTCACCTCCCTTTACATCGACCTTGGAGAGAGTCCAACAAGCCGATGCTCCAGGTTAAAGCCAACCCATTAATCAGGACATAGTTTTAATATGGTTAGAGCGCATTCAACCAATTAGCCCAGCTTGGAGAGAGTCCAACAACCAAAGCTAACGATTGACCTCTGACTCTTACCATATTAGTATTAAACTATTCCATGGTTTGAACATATTCAGGTTCGAGCCGGGCTTGGAGAGAGTCCAACAACCCAAACAAGAAACAGAACTCTGGTTCTAACCATATTAATGGAAGGTGTAGGCTTTAATATTGATTAAGGGTTTTGTGTCTCATCCTCTTTGCATGCAAATAACTATTATCTACATGGCATGACATACATGACATACATCTAAATGTCACGACACGCATGACATAATGTTATGCATCTAATGCAATTACATGACATACAATTATGTCATGTATATAATTTCCTTATATGTCATAACTATTTATGGAAATAAAATATGTTTAAGATTTGATTCTCCAAATCAAATCATAATTAAATTAGGAAACAAATTTCCAAATCTAATCACATATTTTATTCATGGAATTATTTGATTAAGGAAAATCTATTTAGGAAACCAATTTCCTAAATCATTGAAACTACTTATGGAAATTAAATATTTTTAAGATTTGATTTCCCAAATCAAATCAGGATTAAATTAGGAAACAAATTTCCAGAATCTAATCAAATATTTTATTTATGGAAAATATCAATTTCCATAAATACTTCCAATTTTTCAAAAGTGGAAGATTTCCATAAATACTTCTAGACTTTCCAAAATTGAAAAATTTCTATAAATACTTCTAAATTTTCAAAATTTAGAAAATTTCCAGAAATACATTATGACTATCGCAAAATCAATTTTACGATTATGTCGAAACACAACCTGGGGCAGCCGAAGGGGGCCGCTAATGTGGCGGTTCTATATTTTTTTTTAATTCAAAATTTATTAGTTAATCTGCATCATAATTTGAAATTCAGAAGTTGCCTTCGTTCCTTATTTGCTCGACTATGTGTTCGATGAATATGCATTAATTGAAGTGTGTCGATGAATATGCATTGTGCATTAGTAAAAGGCTGAATAAACAATCACTGCCCTTCTCATTTTCATTTTCATTTTCTATCGTAATGAAATAATTGCAGAAATGTTTTCCTAACCCCTGTATAACCTAAACAGACTACCTTAAAATAAATAGATCATTTCATCTGCTCAACAGCATCAGAGCGAAATCATCATCTTTTGCTTCACTGAAATACTTATTTAATTAATGATTACAGAATTAAAACATGGGCCGATCTTCGAAAATCTCCTTTGGAAATATAATCCGTTTGTCTAAGAAACCACTCGATCATTGTGATTTTCCTCGTGACAGTGTTTGAGATGATCCAATTCACTGTTTACCGGACTGAAATGCTTATTTAAATAGTTGCTGATACAACAATCTCACCATCTACACACCAGAATCTAAAGCCAAAAACTCATTCTGAATCACTCTCCAAACTCAAAGCCTTCAATCCTCTTTTTCTCTGCAGAGGTAAAGAGCTGGCTCAATGGTGGCATTTCGAGATCAAAAGCCAATTTGGAAGGAGATGAACAGATAAATAAGCATATGATATCTGCATTTGGAAGAAGAGAATGTGTACCTTTCGTGAGCCTTTCTTCTCCCTCGCCTCGTATCTCTCCTGAGAAAGATCTGGCAGCCATGTTCCTGGACTCACTAACTGCAGCCGATTCGACAAGAAGGAAGCTTCAATTTAATTTCGTCTAATATGTAAGTGAAAACAGAAATGCAGGAGGAGATAGCGAAGAGGGAGGAGGAATACGAGTATGCATTTTTGGATGTATTTGGATCGTTTCTTGGGTCTCTGTGGCAGCTTACACCCTTTCATGGCCATGAAGTCTTCTTCCTTCTCCTTGTTGGAAAGGGATATGAAGAACCGGGGCAGTGCCACGGCGCCGCCTCTCTCATCCATAACGCCGCCGCCCGCCCCGTTTTCTCCTTCGCGTCCGTGCGCCACCAGCGACCCCCTCGTCGCGTAGCAGTGATCCTCCTTCTCCGGCGACGATGTCACCGACCGCGATCTCTGGTTCTCGCTGCCCTCGCAGAATCCAGGCATCAAAAGCTCTTCTTTTTATTCGCCAAAGCCATAGAAAAATTGTTCCTTTTCATATCGTACAACCTTTTTTTTTGGGTTTGTTTGTTTGTTTTACCTGTAGAGGAGTCGCGCCGGGTGCCGAAACCGAGGGGTGGGGAAGTCCTTGTCGCCTCCGGCGACGATGCGTCTGTTGGTCCGAGACGTAGCCCTCCTCCGCCCATCGGATTTAGCCGGCGAGCGTTCCTCTCTGACCTTGACGCAGCGGAGGCGCTTACAGCTTCCCCACTGCAAGGGGAAATCGCGCTCCGGAGGAGCTACCCTCAGCGGCGGAGCTCTCTCCTCCTCCGATTCCTTCTCCATCCGAACAAGCCAACCAATCTATCAGCCTCGAGCCCAAGGTACCCTTTTCTCACACAAAGACCCGATCTTTCTCGATAAACAGGGCGAAGCAAGATAAAGCTGGTCGCTTCTGACCAGATTCGCCCTCACAGAGAGGGAGGAAGCAGGAATCCGCCAAGGGAAAAGGGAATCGAAGGGGAAGAAGGCTTCCAAAGAAGGGTAGATAGGGAGGGTGGGAAGGCCGCGGCTGTTGTTGGTCTTTGCTTTGCTTCCCTTCCCTTGTGCGCTGTGCGCCCGCAAGCAGAAATCTCAAGTATATTATAATGGGTGTTGTGGAGGTGCAATTTGGACCGTAGAATTTCCTATGGACGAGCGGATGCTCGACTGGATTTATATAAAAAAAAAATACTCTCTTTTGAGTCGTACTGTTTGCGAGTTAGGCCGCTTTAGGTTTTCACCGTTTCGAATTTTTGATCTGCCTATGGACCATCGATTTCGAGTCTTTCTTTTTCCATCTCTAGATCGAATCGATTCTAACTCGAGCCAAACATAAATCAAGTCTAGCTTTAGCCAAACCCAAATCGGACCTCCGCAAAAGGTTGAAACTGCGTATCTAACCGTCTTGACTGGTCCATCCTAGAATCATTGTGAGAGAGGTAAATCACGGAGTCCTTTGAACCTTGACGCGATTGACAAAGTCGTGAAGATCGTTCTAAATCCGAAAGAGAGTTTTAGATTTCCCTTCAAAATTCGATCCGTGTCTCATCTACAAACTGTCACATGACTTTATCAATGTGTCATCCCTTGAGAATAACTCAAATTGGACCTCCCGTAAAAGGTTGGAACCGTCAACCTAGCAACCTCCATCGACCTGTCCCACGATCATTGTGAGGGAGGTAAATCACGAAGAGCTCTATGAGTCTTGACGTAGTTGGCAAGACACGTGAGAGTCATTTGAATCCAGAAAAGAGTTTTATACCTCCTTCGGAATCGACTCTTATCTTATCCGCAAACTCTCCTATGCCTTAGCCACCACGTTATCTCCGTGGGGACAACCCAAATTGGACCTCGCCCAAGGGGTTGAGAAACTATCGAGCTCAAATAATTTTGAGGGGAGATGATCTTCTTTCGTGATAAATCTAAAAGTATAGATAATTACTTACCCTCAAGATCTGACGGTCTAATTCTAAATTGAACTTTGATGCTTACTCGACGAGATGAAACTAAATGTGGAACCACCATATTAGTGGTCCCCTCCGACTGCCCTTATCGATGAAAGAGGTAAATCAAAAATCCGAATAGCAAGTGCAAAGGAAGAGGTCAATCGATAGTCTAGAACGATTAACTCTTTAGAAATTGATCATTCTCCACTTAAGAGTTATCTCTTTGTACTTACCAATTAGGCTAGCCTTGGTAAAGAAAAGTTCGATCTTCTTTCAATCAACTAGGCTAGCCTTGGTAAGAAAAGTTCGATCTTCTTACTTTTATATATTCGTCGTCGGATCGAATGCGCAATTAGGAAATGCACAGTGCATCTTCTTTCTCGCTCGCAGAATAGAAGCTCAGAATTGACCGTCGACGTCCTATTTCGGTCGTGACTCGGTCAGATTCCGACAGTGACCGGGTCGGATTCCGATTATAGTCCGACCGACACCGGATTCCCACCAGACGAAGGTCAGATTTTGATCGATTCGCGATCGGAATCGGGCGCGATTGCGGCCGCCAGTGGCTGCGGCACTGGCGGCCAGATTTCGACCCTAATCCGCCCGAAATCCGATCGCGGGCCGGCTGGAATCAGATTCCAATCGGATGGTGATCGGATTTTGGACGGATTGGGACCAAAATTCGACCGCAACTTGACTGCCAGCGCCGCGACCACTGGAGGCCACAATTGCGATCGTTTTCGACTGTGAATCCGATCTCCGTCTGACTGGAATCCGATGTCGATCGGAATCTGACCAGATCGTGATCGGAATCCGACCGAGTCGCGACCAGAATAGGGGCGTCGACGGTTGATTCCGAACTTCCGTTTATATATATATATATATATATATATATATATATATATATATATGATCTTTTGCGCGCTTCATCTGTCCGCGCTCGTATGCGACGTGATTTCGGCTGTCGATCGTGCGATTGAGAAATGCACAGTTGCTCGCTGCTTGTGAGCTGGGAGTTCGCCATTGCCATCGGACGATCGAATTCCGGCAGTGATCTGATCGGAATCTGGCCGCCGTCAAATCGACACCGGATTCTGAGCGGACGACGATCGAAATCTGACCGATTCACGGTCGAAATCACGTGCGATCACTGTTGTTAGTGCCCGATTCGCCCTGACGACGGCCAGATTCCGACCAGATTGCGCTCGGAATCCGCCCGCATCGTGACCGCCAGTGCCACAACCACTTGGCGACAGCGATCGCAAGCGATTCCGATCGTGAATCGGCTAGATTCTGATCGTTGTCCCGTCTGAATCTGCTCGCATCGCGGCCACCGTTGCCGCGACCACTGGCGGCAACGATTGCATGCGATTCCGCCCGTGAATCGGTCGAATTTTGATCGTCGTCCTACCAGATTTCGATCGTCGTTCGGGCGAAATCTGGTGCCGACCTGAAGGCGACTAGATTCCGATCGAATCAATGTCGGAATCTGACCGTCCAGTAGCGATGGCGAACTCCCAGCTCGCGAACGACAGGCAACTGTGCATTTCTCAATCGCTCGATCGACGGTCGAGATCGCGTCGCGCACGGACAGATGAAGCACACAGGAGATCAAATCTCTCTCTATATTTTATCCATCTAATATTTAAATAAAAATTTAGAGTTATCAATTACTCTTATATGTTATTATCAATTAAGATGAATTTTTATTTTTTATTATCTTGTTTAATCAACATATATATACATATCAATAATTTAATTATAAATTAAGAAGTGAATACTAAAGCTAGTACCCTTTCATTTATCACAAACGATTCATACTATCACATGAACATGTGGATAGTAAATATTCTTATATAAGACTAGATTTAAAATTTTCACTTTTAATATTTCTCGTATATTTTTTTAATATTCAATTTTAACTCCTTGTTTAATTATAAATATATATTTTATGATAAATCTAAATTACCAATCTAAATCAAATCATTTAAATATCATCGTATAATTTACGAATAAATGTGATATAATCAAATAGGTACAAAATATCAATAATAAAAAATGTCAACAATATAAAAAATAAATATCAATTGAAAAATAATTTAGAATATCTAATTTAAAATTTAAAGCAACACATCTTAACTCTCATATGTAATTCATGGATGAACATGAAATACTACTAGTTATTTATCCTCAAATGATTTAATTATTTAATTATCCATTTTATTATTTTTAAATATTATATAATTATAAATAAATCATTTATCTATTTATTCACATATAGGAAAATATAAAATGAATCAGTGGATAAAATTTACCTATTTTTATTTATGACAAATCTCTCGATCAATCATCTAATTTCATGCAAATTCGTATCTATAAATAAAATATAAAAATATTTAACAGGATTATCTCAACAGAATAATAACATAATATCTCTATAATATCCGAAGGGAGGACAATTTCAATGCCCTCGGTCAACTCCGGTCAGCTCCAGCAACGGCCTCGGTTGGGTTCCGGCGTTGACCTCGGTGAGCTCCGGTGAATGCTGTAGCAATTCAAAAATTGCTATTGTTTGATAGAGGAGAGGAAGGAGAACAAGAGAAGAGAAGAGGAAATCTTTACCTTCTTCTTCGTTGGCGGTCTCGATTCGTGTCAGCGAACTCCGGCGGCTCCGACAACGACGGAAAAGAGTAAGGAAAGAAACAACACCGAACTCTTCTTGCTGTGCAACCAAAAACCCTAGAAAACGAAGGAGAAAATAGAGGGGGAAGAAGAAAAGGGGCTGCCTTGTTGCGGAAGCTGTGGCTGTGCTCGCGAGGGGAAGAAAGGAGGGGAGAGAAACAGAGGATTTTGTTTTGTTTGATATTTAACAAAATCTGTCAAATTGCCGTTTACTTTGCTACAGAAGAAGAGTTGGGATCGACAACTGTTGCAAAGAGAACTCTGTTGTGATGAGGAGGAGTATATGTGATCGTAGGGCATTTTGAAGACGACGAACAATTTTTCTGCTTTAGATTTGTCAAGCAACTCAATCAATTTCATACGATTGATCGAAGACTTGGAGATCGAGTCACAGTGAGAACCACTGATACGCACGAACTGCAAGCTTACGATGAATGGGGAGAGTACGGCACAGAATTACTCAAAGGAGGGTTATGAGAATGAAAAAGGAGGAGAGCGGCGAGGAGGACGGCGACTGAGATGAAGGAGAGTTGTGAACCGACCTGTACGCTAGTCCAAGCGAGGAGGTCGGTCAAGGCGACGGCCAAACGCGTTGTCGGGGTCCGGCGACAAGAGATCTCGCTAGCGAAGGTTGAAGCCGGCCGGCCGGCCGCTGGCGTTCCCTCTTCAGAGATCCACTCCGCTCCTCCCACTATTGCTTCTGTTATCGGCTTCATTGTCGTCATCTTCGAGCTTCTTCCCATTGCCGCCGTCAGCGACAGCGCGGACAAAGGGGGAGGCCCTCGGAGCCTTGGCTTCCCGATTTGGCCGTCGCTTGGTGAGGAAATGGAGAGACGTCGGTTTGAAAGAGAGCGCGGCGCGCCCATGGAAGGATATGGGAGAGAGGGAGACGAAAGAGGAGGATGCGGCCATCTCGCCGGGAAGAAACGGATCAGAAGGCGGCGGCGCGATGAGGAGGCGTAGGGCTCACTAAGTTCGACCGCAGTACTCCGGCCTGTTTGGATCCGAGATGAGTGCGGCGGCCTGTTCAGCCTTTTTTACGTAATTGCTTAGTATTATTATTATTATTATTATTATTATTTATTTATCGTAAAGATCTGTTAAAAAAATATAATCGAAGTGTTTTTTAAAATTTCGAAAGTTCCAGCCCACGATTAATCTCCAATTAACTGTTAATCCGGTTGTTTCCAACCCACTAATTCTACTGCTCCTTCAAAACCCTAAAGTCTAGAATAAAAGGGTCGACGTCCTCGCTATTTCTCCGAGAAGAAGAGCGAGCGCCGTTCGCCACCGTCTTCTTCTCTTTCCGGCGCTTCAGCACCATCACCTTCGGAAGAAGGCAGCAGAGGAAGAATGGACCAGCAGCAGCAGATCGCGGTGATTCTTGGCTCGGCGGAATCAGGCCCCTTCGAGTCCCTGATCGGCCAGTTGATGTCCGCCTCCAACGAGCCGCGCTCCCACGCCGAGTCCCTCTTCAACCTCTGCCGCGACCGGCACCCGGACGCCCTAGCCCTTAAGCTCGCCTCCGTTCTCCACTCCTCCCCCGCGCTTGACTTCCGCGCCATGTCCGCCGTCCTCCTCCGCAAGCTCCTCACTCGCCGTGACTCCGACGCTCCCTTCTGGCCCCGCCTCTCTCCATCCTCGCAGACGTCGCTCAAGTCCCTCCTACTCGCCGTCCTCCACCAGGAGCCCGACCGTTCCACTGCCAAGAAGGTCGCCGACACCATCTCCGCTCTCGCCATCTCCCTCCTCCCCGAGAAGGCATGGCCCGATCTTCTTCCCTTCCTCTTCCACGCGGTCTCCGCCGCCGACGCCACCCCTCGCCTCCAGGAGCCTGCCCTCCTCATCTTTTCCCAGATTGCCTATGTCCTCGCTGACGACGCCTCCTTCATCGGTCCCCACCTCAGCACCCTCCACTCCCTCCTCCTTGCCGCACTCTCCCATTCTTCCGCTCCAGATGTCCGCGTTGCTGCACTCTCTGCTGCCGTCAACCTCGTCACTTCCCTGGAGTCTGCTGCGGAACGCAACCGCCTAGCTGACCTTCTCCCTGCCATGATGCGAACCCTTACTGAGTCTCTAAACTTTGGCCACGAAGCTGCCGCTCAGGAGGCTCTCGAACTCCTTGTTGAACTTGCAGGCGCAGAGCCAAGGTTCCTTCGCCGTCAGATTGGTGATGTTGTTGGAGCCATGATGCAGATTGCTGAGGCAGATGGGCTCGGGGAGGGTACTCGCCACCTGGCTATTGAGTTTGTTATCACCCTTGCTGAAGCGAGGGAGCGAGCCCCTGGGATGATGCGGAAACTCCCCCAGTTTCTTAGCAGACTATTTGCTGTGCTCATGAAAATGCTGCTTGATTTAGAGGACGATCCTGCTTGGCACACTGCTGAGGTTCAGGATGAGGATGCTGGAGAAACTAGCAACTATGGCGTTGCGCAGGAATGCCTTGACCGCCTTGCAATTGCAGTTGGTGGAAACACAATCGTTCCAGTAGCCTCGGAGCTCTTACCAGCTTACCTGGCTGCTCCTGAGTGGCAGAAACACCATGCAGCTCTTATTGCTCTTGCACAGATAGCTGAAGGTTGTTCAAAGGTTGTATTGTGACCTTTAATCGATTCATCTGCATTTTGTTAAAACATTAAATGCTGGTTTTGTTGAAGCATTATATTTTATCAAAACACAGTTATCACAATAGTTTAAGTGTTTTTATTCTTTATTCTGCAGGTGATGTTAAAAAATCTGGAGCAGGTGGTGACCATGGTCCTAAGTTCCTTCCAAGATCCTCATCCTCGTGTTCGCTGGGCAGCAATTAATGCTATTGGACAGTTGTCCACAGATTTGGGGCCAAATTTGCAAATCCAATATCATCAGGGGGTGCTCCCGGCATTGGCGTCAGCGATGGATGATTTCCAGAATCCTCGTGTGCAGGCAAGTATCTTGGGTAGTGTTAAACGTTTTATTTTTTAAATTTGTCTTTTCTTTATTCAGGCATAGTTAAACTAGATACAGAAATTGTTTGTATATGGGTGTCTTTGTGCTATGCAATGATAGATTCCTAATTACATTGGTGGAAAATCTTTTCCCCCTGTTATCCTCCCTATGTTGATCTCTGCAAATAGTTTAGCTATTCATTAATCTAGGACATGTCTACCCATGGTTACCCTTATCTCACTGAATTAGTCACCTGCTAAGAAAATATTGACTAGAATGTGTTTGAATGTCTACATAAGGAGTTCTACTAAAGCTTAATGACCTTGATTCCTGGGTTGCCATTTTGCTGTGTCTGGCCTGTTCTCTAAGCATCTTTGGAAGGCAGGGAGTGTGACAACGTACATGCTTCCCTTTACTCATTGGGGCCTTCTCACCAGTTTGCAAGGTTTGTTGGCCCGAAACTAACTTGACTTCACCAAAAGGTCTCATCTTATGAAGCCTGCCTCACATGGCTCCCCTTATCGTTACAGCTGTATTGCAATGATACAGAGTACACCTGAATATTAGTGTCATAAGCATAAATAATTATTTGCTTAAATTGGAAGCTTTGTCATGTGTTTCCAATCATGGAAAAGAACTCGGGTTCCATGAACCTGATTAGAATTGTCAATATGCCCGGGTATGCATGAGGCTGTATTTTGTGTTTCTGGATACTTTTGTTTGCCTTTTTCTGCAAGATAAATCTGTTTCTCACCTAAGAGGTCATTTATTACAACAATAGTTGAGAAGATCAATAATTGTGATGCAGGTTGGGTAATGTAGAATATGGTGAATTTAGCTATCTGAACAATAATCAAAATTGTTTCAGAAAATAATTTGAGGCTAAAATTTATTGAAATTAAGCACAAATATTTTTTTAAAAAAATGCTATCTGAGAAACACAGAATTGCTTATTGAAATACTTGTTTGCTTTCATATCTAGCTATCTAAACAATAATCAAAATTGTTTCAGAAAATAATTTTAAGCTAAAGTTTATAGAAATTAAGCACAAATATTAAAAAAAACAAATGCTAGCTGAGAAACACAGAATTACTTATTGAAATACTTGTTTGCTTTCATATCTAAATTTTGAAAAAACCTTAAGGTAAACCAACACACTTCAGTAGGGTTAATGATGTTGTTCGACTTTTGGCAATAACCATACCAGTCATACAGCTTTGATCCAATTTGACTAGGCTATATCAGGGTCAACCTTGTTTTTCTTCAAAAGATTAGTATCATCAATATCAGGGGATTGGATTGTTATGATTGGAACTGAACACTATATTTTCTACAACTGAAAATTGTAAACATAAGAAGGAAAAAAAGGACAGTAATTCCAGATACAATTACAAGTTGAAAATAAATTATTATTATTATTATTATTTAAGTACTGATATTTAATATTTTTCTAATTTTTATTTGGTATCATATTTAGCTGTGTTATGCTGATATCTTGGTATTTTATTATGTACTATTAACTTGCATGTTGTACAAGTTATGATTGATGGCAGAATTAGTAATTTATATTTTATTCTTAGTTGGAACTCGCCAGCTGTTTCTCACTAATTATTAAGTTGTTTGGCATTTTTGTCTTTCATTTCATAGGTTGATGGGTCTCTAAAGTTCTAGACTTCTCTGCTGAATATTGTCGAATCATTATCAATTTGTTTTTGAATTATATGCTTATTAGATTTTTCTGAAAACAAAATATTTCAATCCTTTCTCAATTTCTATTGATTGATTTGCAGGCTCATGCAGCTTCAGCTGTTCTGAATTTCTGTGAAAATTGCACTCCTGATATTTTGATTCCTTACCTAGATGGAATTGTAGGGAAGTTACTTGTTCTGCTACAGGTATATTGACAATTTGTGAATTGATCTCATTAACTTTGCGTGCCTGCTTAGCTTTTGGCTGGTAATTTGTGTATATATGTGAATGCAATTGTTTTTTTTATCAGAATGGGAAGCAGATGGTTCAAGAAGGAGCTTTAACAGCTTTAGCTTCAGTGGCAGACTCATCACAAGTATTTGTCATTGTCACCTGTGTGCAGTTTTCTAACATATTGCTTTGACCATACTAATTCAAATGTTAAATCACAATGCAGGAACAATTTCAGAAGTACTATGATGCCGTTATGCCTTACCTCAAAGTGATATTGATGAATGCAACTAATAAATCAAACAGGATGCTTCGTGCAAAATCAATGGAGTGCATAAGTTTGGTGGGAATGGCAGTTGGCAAGGAGAAGTTCAGGGATGACGCGAAACAGGTATGATCACATTATTTATCCATTTTGGACATTCTTCTTATTTTTGCTAACATTAAATTTAAATCGTTCAATGAAAAAGAGTATTATGTATTCTATCCTTAACATCAAGTTGTTTATAATCCTACTATTACTTTTAATATGAGAAATGAGTTAATTCCTTGAGTGAACGAAAGTGTTAAGGCCATTCGTTTTAAATTGTGGAAGCATGTGATTGCCACTTTAATTTCAGCATGAAACTTTCATCAAGAGTATGCTTGTTTAAATTATTTATCAATTCATATATCACTATTTAAATTTTAGTGCCAGAATAAAGATCAAAATCTGAATCTCTCAGTAATTAAAGGTTAATAATTCTTGATGAAAGGTTTTTATTAACTCTTCAGCTGCATTTAATTCTCAAAATTGAAACTATTTATATATATATATATATATATATATATATAATTGATAACATAGTTCAGCTGCAATTAGTTTCAATTTTATGAATATATGTATACATTGTTTACATATGCTTGTAGATATATAACATATAAGGTTCTAAAAGACAGTTTCAGACAGCAAGCAGTCAGCTCACATCATATCACATATGCTGTTTGTGCAGGCATGTGTTTGGCATCCAAAAATATTAATTGTTAAATTGATATAAACATTAAGTACTAATGACATATCTATGCAACAAAGTCTATTGGGTAAACAAAGTATAAACATGTTCATAATCACAAGTAACAACTGATAAAGCAAACATAACACAGAATTCATCATTTTACATTGCTAGAAAACGCATTACATAACAAAACATTCCAATACATAACAATCAAACTAGTTATAAATAGTTAAAGGATTTAAAGAGCTAAGTTAAAAGGATGATATCAAAGAAGATAGAGAATTCCTCTTTGTGAGGAAGTGCAATTTGTACTTTGCAGCTAGAAGAGGAGAAATCTGTGAAGAATTTTGCACATATTAGAAGGCAATACACTGTGATTAAAGGAAGAGAAATGGGGGGAGAGGCCATGATGGAGAAGGTATTTCCTTGCATGGAGAAAGAAATCTGTACTCTGTAACCATCAAAGAGGAGTTGATGGAGAAGAAGATAGACTACCTCCTTGCAAGGAGGAAGAAATCTGCACTTTGTAAACATGAAAAGAGGAAAAACTCCAAAAGAAAATTTGCAGAAGAGAGGTGAGATTAAAACAGCATTAAGTTGTCATTATATGAGATGCATAGAAAAGAAGATACATGGAGATATCCTTTAAAGGAGAAGAAAAGGTAGGAAAAAATGATCGGAGCAACAGTTCAAGTTTGAGGGGGTCGATGGTTGGTGCTGTTCTGCAAATTTCTTGTGCTGTTGTTCTGTGAGGTTGAGTTGTGGGAAGTGGGTGTTCTGATTTTTTTTAATCCTAATGTTTCCATCTTAGTCACTTGAGTTGATTAAGTGATTTGTCTGGATTACTTTTAAAATACTCACCTGAAGGGGAACATGTTAGTATGGATCACTTATGTGGCCACCCTAGGCCTTTTTTTTAGAACAATGGTTACACACATAGAAGTCCTTATTGGTTTTAATTCAATTTTGTTGGTTTGCCTTTTCCCATGAAACCCAACAGAATCATTCTTTTCTAATTTTCAAATTAGAACTGAACCAATATGAGCTGTTTTTTTATGTTGAGAGTTTACTAATTCTCTTTGTTATGTTATATTTTATATGCCATTTCGTTGTTCTTTGAAGAGTTAAAGTCTAATCGCATGTTTCCAGCAAGGGAGGGGAGGAGGAAGAAAATGAAATATGGGTAGGGAAAGTAAGCATGGGATCCTTGAAAGAGACCAGGATTTCTATCCCTCCAAGAAAACAACAAAAATGAGAGATTAATTTCCATACTCTCTTCTTATTAACTTTCCCCTTCTCAGAACTTGGCCCTGCACACTCCCTGGTAGGAAATATACTTATGGAGCTCCCATCAATTACCAATTCTCTACTTTGCTAAAATTCTATTTGCCATCGTTTTAAATTATATCATCCATAAATCTATTTTCTACTTAATGTTTGACGAGAGAGGGTAAGCTTTCCCTTTATTTATGTTTGATTGGAAGGAGAATGAGATCCTCCTTGCTAGCAGTACATCTAAATTCTCTTTTAAGATTGCATCAGCTGGCTCACATTTTTTTTAATGTTACATGGTGTGTCTAATATTTGCTGCTCAAATTCATATGTAAAATATTTTTTATTGAATCATTAGTTGCTTTGGATGACGAACATAATTATTTACTGGCATATGTATATTATTTTATATTTTATTTATATTGATCGTTTAGTTTGATTAACATGATTTTTTAAATATAATAATGTATACTCTTTTTTTTTCTAACACATGGTGGTACATATTCTTGTCAAATTATGGAGCATATATGGCTCCATTCCAGGTTATATTTCCTTCTCAATCATATACCACTGTCATATGCTTTTTATTATCTTGTATCTGCTAATCTGCAGTTTTTCTGAAGAAATTTTCTTTTAATTTCTTACTGTATATATGTATACACACACGTATATATACAATAACAACACCAACAACAACCAAACGTTATCCCATTAGGTGGGCTAGACTATTTCTTACTATATATATATATATTATATTTGCTTATTACTGTTATGCTAGGTAATGGAAGTTTTGATGGCACTGCAAGGATCACAAATGGAGACGGATGATCCTACTACAAGCTATATGCTTCAGGTGTACTTGACTTCCCATAGATAAATGTCAGGATATGATATGGCCATAGCTAACTTTTATTTTAATTTTTTTTTTGTATATATTTTTTAAATAGGCATGGGCCAGGTTATGCAAATGCCTAGGACAAGATTTTCTGCCATACATGAACGTTGTTATGCCCCCATTGCTTCAATCTGCCCAGCTGAAACCGGATGTAACTATCACATCTGCTGGTTCAGATGATGACATAGAAGATTCAGATGATGAAAGGTTTGTTTCACTCAAGCCATATTATCATTTGCTTTCATGCTTGCTTATTGATCACTCAATCCACTAAACTTATGTGGATTTGGGTATGCCAAGGATGAAATGCACACGGTCTTCACTAATTTTACAGAGCTTAATTCCTTCGTACAGAGAGGATAACTTTACGAGCCAAACCTTCATTTCAGTGACTAATTTTACAGTGCTTAACTCTTTGAAGCAGATAGGAGAATTTTATGAGTCAAACCTTCATTAGAATGGTCCGCTATCTTCATATGCTTTGATTATTCTCACTTCTGTATTGGCTTGCAGTGTTGAAACCATTACTCTTGGAGATAAAAGGATAGGAATTCGGACAAGTGTGTTGGAGGAGAAAGCCACTGCTTGCAACATGCTATGCTGCTATGCTGATGAGCTAAAGGAGGGCTTCTATCCATGGATTGATGAGGTCAATTTTGATCCCCATTAATCATTTCCTATTAAAAGTCGATTATGGAATTGCACTGCTCGAGAGCTAATTCTATAAAATGCAAACTGAATGTAGGTTGCTCCTACACTGGTACCTCTACTTAAATTCTATTTCCATGAAGAAGTAAGGAAGGCTGCTGTTGCAGGTAACTGTTTGTGTCTCTTTTTTGTAATTTTCGGCAAGGTTAAAATTATTAAGGGTTATACACATACATTCTACTTGTCTCTAGCTATGCCCGAATTACTACGGTCTGCAAAACTAGCTGTTGAAAAGGGGCAAGCTCAAGGCCGTGATGAACCATACGTTAAGAAATTATCAGACTACATAATTCCAGCTCTTGTTGAAGCATTGCAGAAGGTTATTCTAAGGAAATGGTCTGTCTTTTAATGTGTCTAGTTATTGATATTTATTGCTATGATGCTCTTATTGCAGGAACCAGAAACAGAAATCTGTGCAAGCATGCTGGATTCACTGAATGAATGCATGCAGGTACGTTCTAGCAATGAAGATTATTATCATTTATTCAATGAGGAGAAACAGTAGGCCCCTTGGAATATCACTTCAGGCTTTACGTTATAACTTTACAAAGGCATTCAGGAACATTGAAGACAAAGCTGTCTAAAGGAAATTACAAGCAAATGGGGACAATCATAAAATTCAATGTAGCAAAATAATATTTCACAATGAATTTCAGTAGAAGAGGCATTCTAAAATTGCTTTAACCAACCCTATCTTGCTTTTAGCAGATAACTGCATATGTTTCATCTCTTCAATAGGACAAATGTGTACACAAGAAGAAGTTACTATTTTCTCCACATTTTCAGTTGAATAGAATTTGTGTTTCCTTGCCATTTATAAGGATTGTCATTTGAAACCATGAACATTCAACATAATGCAAATTGTAGCCTTTTTTTACTAACTCATACCATACCTATATTTTTGGCTCTCAAAATTTGTGTAATAGACCGTATGTTAGTAGAATTACATAGTATTATAACTAGCAGCATCGACATTTGATCAACTTGGTAATGTCTATAGTGATAAACATAGCTGAAAGAACATGTCTTTTTGTTTACTCATCAGTTTTCTATTGTATATATTTCCTTTATAATTCCTGATTTATTAGAGAGATGTGTTGATTCTAGTTACTTGGATTTGGGTTGATTGTCAAGATGCTATTTAGCATAGTAAAAGATGTAGGATTGTCTTGTCTCTACTCGTCACTTTTGTAGTCCTGATGCCATCCTTTGTGAAGAGTTGGTAAGATAAAAATACAACCACCTCATTTTGGAACATACCTTTAGAAATTTTCACAGCTTTAAAAAAATGGAGATGGACTAGAGGAGAGTGAAAAATCCAATCTAACAATATTAAGCTCTGAAAATTATCACTTCGTTCTCTTTCTTCTCTCTCTCTCTCTCTCTATCTCATCCTAGGTCTGTATGTCTTATGCCAACTTGTTTTATTGGTATTCCAGCAATATCAAGCCAGTTTCCTTTTTTTTTTCTCAGCCCATGTTAATTATCTAAGATAAACCAGATAAAGAACTAGAATAGATGACCAGAAGATCATGAATCTAGTTTTATTTGATTAAAGGTATTTGTATTTTGGCAAGTATTATGTGTGGTAAGAGTAATTGATTATTATGGACCTTTTATTTTAATTAACTTGAATGCAATTATTGTTAAATTTCTTTCTAAGTAATTTGCTGCATATGTGCCTTTATAATGGCCTGCCCAACTACTGCTTAGGATTGCTGGTTAAAACGTTGCCAGATTTCCATGTGTTTATACATGTAATAGTCAATGCTAAATCAGAGTTCCTTTTCTATTTTTTGTTCTTTTGCAGTTAAGTGGGTCACTTCTTAGTGAAGACCAGGTTAAAAGCATAGTTGCTCAAATAAAGCATGTGATAACTGCCAGTGCAGCTAGGAAAAAAGAAAGAGCTGAAAGGACGAAAGCTGAGGATTTTGATGCCGAGGAAGAGGAAATCCTCAAGGAAGAAAATGAGCAGGAGGAAGAAGTCTTTGATCAGGTTATTAATGTAGTTAAAAAAAATGCCACTTTGTGGATTTGTTGCAAGATTATTTTGATTCAAATCGACACATTATTAAGTAATTTTATGAAATTAGTGTATTATCATCTTCTCTGGTTATTCCAATTCAGATTGGGGATTGCCTTGGAACTCTTATTAAGACCTTCAAGGCGTCTTTCCTTCCATTCTTTGACGAGCTCTCTGTTTATATTACTCCAATGCTGGTATGTTTTGTTAACTTGTTCAAGATATAGTCTAATTTTGGCACTCTTATCTACTACTCCAATACCTGTGCTGACGACAATAATTTCCATCTATATCTATAATGTTCTTGATTTTGAAGGCAGTTGATTTGAAAATATTTATTATTGTAACTTTTCCTTTCAGACCATATGCATTTTTTTTTCTGCAGTAGTTTGATTTTCATGTTAAACTTCATGACCTGGTTGAAGTAGAATGAAGCATATATATTTTGGGAATCACCAAAACATGAACAGTATGGCTAAGAGCAAGAAGTTTTTTTTTTTACTAATATGTATTTCTAATACATTATTGGAATAATTTAGCTTATTCTGACTTTTGATTCATGAACTAATAACATGCTATCGTATGAATGGTGAAGATTTTGCAAACTGATGGTTGTAAAATCCTTTGAAATCTGTGGCACTTTTATGCTGTCTGATAATGTACTTTCCCTTGTTTAGCTAAATCTCTGTTAAGTTTTAACATATTTATTTCAACACATTGCTTAAAATTTATGTATCCTTAGACAAACCTTTATGCACATCATTTGCTCATTTGAATGTTTATATTGCTATGACTTCATTGTCATAGATAATTTAATATTTTTCTTTTTTTTTATGATGTTTTTGGATTGCCAACAAGAAGTTTTCGTATGCTAATTCATCTACTTGCATATTGTCATTGCTCAATGGAAGGTTTAGTTTCTTTTATTTTTGCCATGATTTCATAGCATAATTACCTGATTTTTCTTGCTTTGTCTTATGATGCTTTTGGATTACTGTCAACTGGTTCCTCTTCTCAGCATACTATCATTTACTCTATAATTCTAGTTTAGCATGTTCATCCTTTGTCTTGTGTGCAGGGAAAGGATAAAACACCTGAGGAGAGAAGGATTGCTATTTGCATTTTTGATGATATTGCAGAACAATGCCAGGAAGCAGCTCTTAGGCATGATTTTCACTAAATCGTTCGTCTTCATGCTTGTTTCTGAACAGCACAAATATTGAATATCAGTTTTCCAATTTGACAGATACTATGATACCTACCTTCCTTTCCTATTAGAAGCATGCAATGATGATAATGCAGATGTTAGGCAGGTTAGGATAGATCCTTCCTCTTTCCTATCATATAAACTTGTGCTCTTGCTATGCTCTCAGCAAATATGAGCTTAACTTTATGGGAATATAGATGTTACCTATATAAGTAATTATTTTCAGGCTGCTGTTTATGGTGTTGGTGTTTGTGCTGAATTTGGCAGATCAGTGTTTCGGCCTTTGGTTGGAGGTAGCTTTGCATATAAGATGCTATTATGTATAAGTTAAATCTTCTGGGTTGCGTCTGATAACAATTTGTTCAATGCTTTCTTGTACACAGAGGCTCTCTCTAGTTTGAATAATGTGATTGGATATCCTGATGCATTGCAACCAGACAATGTAATGGCATATGACAATGCTGTTTCAGCACTTGGCAAAATATGCCAATTCCATCGTGAGGCTATTGATGCAGTTAAGGTGAATTGTTTGTCTTGGTTATCTTTGCAATTTTGTTTGTGTTTTTTGTGCTTTGGTGATTGTAAATTTGCTGTTTCAAGACTTCGTAAAATATTTCTCATTCCTTTTGTTTGTAACTGTGTTCCCCTTTTTTGTTTTGGCATTACATAAATTAATCAGCTAAAGTATCCACCTTATGATTTTATTTGGTAGCTAATGTATGATATTATTTAGGTCAACCAATGACATATTAGACATTTGTTTTATTCAGTTTATCTGAGTATTGCTAAATCTTTAACATTTCCTAATATCAAACAAGCACAATCTTAGATAGAGTTCACAACGTAATTCTGGTTTGAACTTCTGAGCATATTTTTCTGAAAGATTATTTATTATAATTTGCTCTGTTTCTCGACTTGCCATTTTTTAACAACAAGAAGATGATGTTTTTTCTATTAATGTTCTGTTGCCTTGTATTATTCTTGTACTGCAGAATGTTAACAGATTTTGTTTGACCAAAGTGGGATTTCTGGACTATTACTTTCGTAACAGTTGAAAGTCACTTGGTCATTTGTCTACCCCACAAATAATGCTGATTATGTACTTGGATGTGTGATCGTATCACTTTCAGATTCAAATTGATATATCCGATTGCATTTTGTAGTTTGCATGAACATTATATTGTCCAGCATATGCATAGATTTTTGTTCAAGGGCTTTATCAGTCAATTTTCCATTCCTTTTTATGCCCGTCCTGTCTGTAGATTTTACAACCTTTTCCATCATCGCCATTTTCTGAGTTGGCGGCTATCTTTATAATCATTGCAACTTGTGCCCTTCTCTTTCTTTGAAAAGGGCATTCTGAAATTATAAAATTGTCTACATGGTATATTTGCTGCTTATTTGTCAGGTTGTTCCTGCTTGGTTGGGCTGCTTGCCAATAAAGAATGATTTGATCGAGGCCAAAATTGTTCACGAACAACTCTGTTCGATGGTTGAAAGGTACATCATATATATATATATATATATATCCATTTTTTTTTATTCTTTTGTTTGTTCGTGTATGAGATTGAATATTGATCCATGGATTCTGTTAACAGGTCAGACAGGGATCTTTTGGGTCCTAACAATCAGCAAATTCCTAAACTAGTTGCGGTGTTTGCAGAGGTGTGTCAATTGCTCGTCGATACTACAAAAATTATATTAAACCTTAGAGTCTCGTCTACTTGAGATTGTACACTACAAGTAGTATCCATGCATTCCATTCTCATTCTATCAGTTCCACTGCCAAATTGTCAAATGCAGCTGCAGTGTGTATAGTTGAGCTAAAACATGCGAACGCAATATCTCTAGCTGAACTCTAAGATCACCAAAGTCTCTGTGTACTGCTTCCATTGACAATTCGATGATCCTGGTTCAATTCATGACTTGCAGATGTTTTCTTTGTTTCTCTAGGTTCTTTGCGGAGGGAAGGATCTGGCTTCAGAACAGACTGTTAGTAGAATCATCAATCTCTTGAGACAGATTCAACAAACACTCCCACCTGCTGTCCTCGCCTCTACCTGGTCTACTCTGCAGCCTCAGCAACAGCGTGCTTTGCAATCTGTATTATCATCGTAAGCCATTGCTTGTATCCGTTCTTTTCTTCTTCTCAGCATGTGTTTCCTAGTTTGCAGCGTCGTCGCTATTGCATAGCATTCTTTATGTCCGCTCGTCGAGTTTATTAAATTGTGGGGGCATTGTTCGATCGGGTTGCTTTTGATCTGCTAGAGAAATTTGTAATTTTGGTGGCTTTGGTGTACAAAATGACAGTTATATATTTATTTGTTGCGTGAGGTGTAGATTGTGAAGGGTTGAGAAAACATTGTATTTCGCTGGATTCTTTTTTGGGTCATAATGGAAGGGGCTTGGCCAAGCTGCATGCTGCATTTCCACTATTCGAATGTTTTATTTTCTCAATATATATATATATATTTATTTATTTATTTACACACACACACTGCAATTTTCATCACCCAATCAATATTTAAAATACCTTAACTACAATAAACATAAAGCGATCTCAATGTGGGTTTTCATTGAATGCTTAGTTGAGAGGCCACTAGACATGTCTCGTGGATCAATGCAATGTGCGATCATTGTGGTAGAAGTCACGACTCGTAATGAATCAACTAATTTACAAAGAAAGACGAGCCTTCACCACAGTTGTAGCGCTCGTCGAGGTGTTAACCATTTCAACTTCAGGAAAGAGAGAGAGAGAGAGAGGATTTTACAAGTCAAATAGACCTTAAAAATTCATTCCATAAAATTCTAAAATTTTTCTCCATCCGAGTGACATAACAACCTTTGAAATTCCAGACCTTCAACTACTGTCCGATTGAGACTGTCCTACTCCTCTCTGCAGGGCAAAGCTTTGAAAATGTATTAAATCCTGCTATCCCTCTCGTATCAGCGTTTAACCACTTTCACCTTTCTGAAGAGTTTGACGTGTCTCTTCTTTCCTTGTGATATATATATATATATATATATTATAAAAATGTAAGAAACTAGAAATTGTTAAACCAAAAAAAAAAACAAGTGTGTTCCATTGCGGCCAATGAGCGAAGCGAAATTCTATTCAATATCTTGTATTATCCTTTATAAGCATCAATACCTTTTACATAAAATAGAGGAATTATGAAACGCAAACCGATCCGAATAATTGAATACCAGCACAAATAACATTTCTAGCTTTCATTCGCCTAATTGGCGAAAACAATAATTATCGTCATTAATCATTAATCATATAATGTTAAAATTGACACGCACACGATGACACACGCACACCACCACCAGTCGCAAGATCGATATAGGAAATACGCGCGATCGCCGACCTCGACGTCGTATCATCCCTGTCGCCGCCCGCCGGCGTGTTGCTCCTCCCGCCGGCGAACCCCCCGTAGTACTAGTGCCTCGTCCTTCGTCTTCACCGAAGACTTGCACCTCAGGATATTGCGCAGCACTCGCGGCGTCGACCTCTTATCAGGCTTGTTGCCGGAGTCGGTATGGCTCTGGCCTCGGTTCGCGTGATCTCTGTACTTCTCGTCGCCGTGCTTAACGGTGGCTGATACTTCCGATCTCTTATCCTCCTCCTCAATCTTCGGCTCGCCATTTTCAATCTGAAAATTTGATACCTCCTCCTCCAGCGACGTGTCCCCGTCCACCTCCGCCGCCGGTGCCTTAGGAGACACCTGCTCCTCCCGCAGCACCATCTGCGGATCAGTGACATCAGTCTCAGCGCCGACGGCCTCCTCGGTGGATATCTTCGCCTTCGCCACCGGCGGCGGCGGCGCCGCCTTCTCATCGCTCGGGTGATTTGCGATCTCGGAGCCTTTGAGGACGTACTCGTTGTCGGAGAAGGGCGTGAGCAGGTCGCCGTCCATCACGTCCTGCCACACGCATCCCCCTCTGTACCGCCTGAGATGATACACAAGTCAAACAAAAATAAGTCCTCCGCCACTGCCTTTTGCGACGGCGCTACGGCGCCGATCACGATCGAGCTAGTACCTCTTGTAGGACCAAGCGAAGGTCTCCGGCAAGTCCTTCCCTCTGAATTCCGAGAGCCATCTCTTCACATCTGTCCCAATCCAACCTCTGCTATCACAACATAACACCAGGGAAGAAAAACAACGACGACGACAGAGAATCATACATCCAAATTAAAACAAAGAAATATACCAACAAGGTAAACGCGATCTCGCCGGAGACGATGAATTCGGAGAAGGTGCGGGTGCTCGATCCGGCCGCTGCGGCGGCTGAGGAAGTACACCACGTTGACGCTCCTCACCTCGCCTCCTCCCCCATTAAACTTGGATGTTGCCTCCATGACACAAGTCTCAGACCGCATCAGGACAACAACATGCGCGCATATATCGAATTGACCGATCGCAACCTTCCTCGATCGTGAACCCGGTCGACACTGAACCGGGAGACCTGCCCGTTAAACTGTTCGTAAATTAGAGTCAAATAGTATAAAGATATTAACATTTAAGTTCATTCTACAAAAAAAAAAAAAAACGTCAATCTAACCATTAATAATTTATTTCATAGTCATTGTAAGGAAAATAAATGACGGAGGGTCTTTAACCTTGATGTGATTGGCCAAGACAGACAAAGACTATTTGATACAAGAGAGCATTTGAGTCCATTTGCAGTGGTCGAAGAGGAATTGCTCGTGCACATTGATGCATTTAATGATTATATGAATATTTATCACGTAATAAAATTTTAAAATCAATTTTCAATATATGCAAAATATTTCACTGAGTTCTTGACTTTCTACATACAAAGAAACCATTATGATGAGACAAAGCTCCTGTCCCTCCGTGATTTATCACTGTCGACTCCGACGAGCACTTGCCATAAGCATTATTATGTCTTATCACATTTAAATGTCTCTGGGGGATAGTAAGTAATCAAGTTCAAGACTCATGCAAGTTCAAGGTTGAATCGTTCATCTCTAAATTTTAATCGAATAAGATGACTTACATATCTAAATTATAAACAAAAAAAAAAAAAAACAGTTCAAACTCTAATAAAAATATATATGTGATATGATCTGAATTTTAAAAAAGATTTTAAAAAAACAGGTCAAACTCAATTCTAAATAAAATTCAAATTCCATTGTTCAAACTTTGATTCGATGTTAAAATTTACAATAATTTAAATTCGAGTCGAGTTGAAATTATTCAAATTTATATTTAAATTAAAACTATATATAGTAATAAATAGAATTTGATTCCAATTAAACTCAATCGAATTTAACTAAAAAAAATCGAATTCGATAATTTAAAATGCAATAAAATAATATTCAAGCGGACTCGAAAAACTCAAAACACTCGGCATCAAATTGTGAAAATTAAAACCTTTAAGGTGCACCTTATAAAAAAACCATTAAACGTTTAAAAGTGACGGCTTGCCATGTATATTTCTGCCGGCTGACGCGTGCAAATTAACGCCAATAATTAAACACGCTTAAAATTAATTATTATTATTATTATATATAAAAAGATCGAGCAGGCCTCACAATAGAGGAATTGTTTAATATTCTACGACTGTATATAATTTAATAAATTCTTGTTTTGGGGGAAGAATAAGTGGAATGCCAATAAATAATTGAGGGGGGAGTGATAAGGATTAGCAGTTTTAATTTAATAAATTCTTGTTTTGGGGGAATAATAAGGATTAGACTCCTTTTTGATTTTGTCGGCCTTAAATATTAATTATATTTTCGCATGAAATTTATGCCTCTTAATTAATTTAATCATAAATGGGATTCATGTGATGCTTATTTTTGGAAGTGGTCGTCTATGGATTGATTGGTTAAGTGCGGTTGATGGTCAATTTCCTCTTGGCTATATATTAATACTAATTAATATGATAAATATAGTTGACAAGCAATCATACGAAGGTTGAGCATTTTAGAAGGGATTGAATTGATATATTTTAATTAGGGTAGCTTTGAAGGTTATGAAAGGTTACAATGGATGAAAAGGCAAATAGAATTATATATATATATATATATATATATATGATATTCTAAGTGCCTGTTATTCCACTTCTGTATGTAACGAATGAGAAATGCACAGTAATCACGCTGCAACACTCACTCGAACTCGTAGATGGGAGGTCGAATTCCGACCATCATCCGTCCGGAATTCGAGAGTGATCTGATCAGAATTCAATCGTGGTCCAATCGATACCGGAGCCCAGCCGAATCGAGGTCGGATTCCGACCGAATCAAGGCCATATTCCGACCGAATCACATCGGAATTGACCACGATTGCGAGCGTTTCCGACAGTAATCCGATCACGATCCTGGTGATGACGGGTCGCGGTCAGATTCTGATCGAATTATAATCAGAATCGACCGTGATTGTGACCGCTAGTGATCGCGTCATCGGCGACTGCAATCACAACTGCTTTCGATCGTAATCTGATCAAAATCTGACCACGATCCGACGGACTGCCGACTAATCCGAGTTGCAGATGCATGAAATTACGGTGAGGAAGCACTGTACATTTCTCATTCACTGTGCAATCGTGATCGATCGGACGATGAAGAAATCGTCACGCGAGTTGCACAGTGGACAACTCAGAATATCAAAATCGTATGTATATGAAAAACATTTTATTTTTGTGTCCATTAATAAAAGCAAATATTTTACTTTTACCTTAGATTTTGTTTAGATAAAACTATCAAAGAAGAAATTCTAAAATTAATGTTAAGGGCCGATAATTGAGGAAATATAGAATGTATTCCACAAATAAATAAATATAAGGGATGAAAGATGCTATACAATTTTAATTCGAGTTATTTTTCTTTTTTTTTAAAAAAAAAAAAATCTTCATTCTCAAAATTGTACAAGTGTGGCATGCTAATTAACTTAGTCTTCTATTCTTATGTTGGTAGAGAAAGTCATCCTTCATTTGTTGCGAGAAGTACGAACCACCGATTATAAGATGGAAAGTTCATCAATATTTAAGGGGATCGAATTTTTCACAATTTCATCGACCCCTTTCGTCTCTCATCGTCTTCGACAATTTGATTCGAGATGGCAAAACGTTTCCATGCCTTTGTAACCTTTTGCTTCTTCTTGACCTTCCTTAGCTTCGTCGATAATGTTGTTTCTTCTCCCGACATCGTCATCCAAGGGCGTGTGTATTGCGATACTTGCCGTGCCGGTTTCGAGACCACTGCGACCACATATATCGAAGGTGAAATTGCAATCGATACGAAGACTTTCTATAATATATGGCATGGCATGGCATTGAATACCTTATATATATTTCATTTTACTTTTCACTAAATTAATTGATTAGCTCTTTTTTTTTCCATCCGGATGAACTTCTATAATTTCGATATTAATTGTTTATTAATTATTTTTCTACTAGGAGCAAAAGTGAAGTTACACTGTAAAAATTTTACCACCGGCGAAACTACTTACACAAGTGAAGCGGTGACCGACACGATCGGAACTTACCATATATCGGTAGCTAACGATCATCAAGAAGAAACTTGCGCAATGCAGCTCGTGGAGAGTTCTCAAAGTGATTGCTCGGAGATCAACGATGGAAGGAACAATGCTCCCGTCGTAGTAACTCATAATGTCGGAATTGCTACGAATGTTCGATATGCAAATTCTTTGGGATTTTTGAAGGACAAGCCACTTCCTAATTGCGGTCAAATTCTTATGCAATATGCGCTAGGAACCGAAGAATGAAAGGAAGTTGATTTACCTATGGCCACAAAGGACCTATGTTATGAAATTGAATAATTCTTTTATAGTCGAATTTGTTTTTGATCGTGTAATTCTTCACGAGTTTGTAATAATACTGTCTCGATACAATTTATTTCATTTAATGTGCTAACTTATTTATCTTGTCACTTTACCGATTAATAATCTCGAGTTAATAAACTAAGTAGAGAAATTTGTCCAAATCATGATAAGTAAACATTCCAGATCAATTTTATATGCAAAACACTTGAGTATTTTTAATTCATAAACAAATGTTGCCTTCGACACAAATTAACATCTTAATACTTTGTTTTTTAAATTATTATATGTTAAACGTTTGCCTTTTTTTTTTAAAGAGAAAAAAAGGAATTGGCACAAAATGCTCACATTTTTAATTTCTAAGGAAAGGGTTCCTAAACTTATGTGTGATGTTTCTTTTTTTTAGGATCATTTTGTGGAGAATTAAATGCTTTAATTTTCATTTTGTTTGATGACACTACTTAAAGTTGGATTTAACAAAGAACATCTAATAAAGCATTTATAATGGCTACTAAAATCAGAAGATGATACATCAAGTGTTATGTCGACAAATTCATAATAGTGCAATATTCTTTTATGAAGGTGAGACGAAAAAAAAAATGAATCGTAGAGTCCGAACAACAAATACCATTTTATGGGAACAATATAGAAAATGTAAATCTGTGTGGGTCACAAATACGAGACCAATGACAAATTATATAAACTTAGGGGTATAAATCAAAAGGATATTATTTGTTATTATTTTTGTCAAAATGACACCGCTTGCTATCATTATTTTTAATCAAAATAGCACTCTTTTTTTTTCAAGAATATATAATTAATATCTTAAGATAATTTTCATTCAAAAATATGTATGTATGCTCCAACACTACTAAAATAATTATCATGTGCTCAATTAAAATTATTACAATGCTAGACTATGGATAATTTTTGGATGCAAAGTATACTTAGATATATTTTAATGTACGTATGCACTACCACATTTGAGAGGAAAACACATCAATATTTAAGAGAGTAGAATTACCTTCTTTTTTTTCTCTCGTTATTTTCAACAAGTTTAACAAAATGAAATCCTTCCTCTCGAAATTGAAGATGCATGACTAGCAAAAGCAATTCATCAGTGTTGCATAATATCGAGCAAAGAATCAAGAAGATGGGCGCTTACCTCTGAGATCGGAGATTCAGCATAGAGAACTGAAGAAGAATAGCAGCAGTCTGATGAGGCGAAGAAGGAAGAAGAGGCACGCCCGCCGCCGCGGTTCTGTTTGCAGACTACAAACCTCAAAACAGCCTACCTTCTTATCTCACGGGATAAGGATGGATTTGGAGACTATGAATTAAGATTTAGAATCCCAAATTGAACATATCGTGATAGATCTTCTTAAGAAATAATTACACTTAAAAGTTACGAAAGATTAATCAAGTGATATACATTTAAATAATTGCGCAACGAGTGGGATGGAACAAATTAAAGGACCAACGACACATTTAGTTATTACCTATTTACAGGGCTGCAAACGCGAGAACCGGCACCTCTGGTTGCCAATAATATTCACGGCTAGAACAATCTGAAACCTGCAAACGAAACAAGTTCTATCTTTCTTATAGATCCATGCCATCCAGATAGATAGATAAGAATAATATCGGAGCCAGCAAAATCAATTAGTTGAAGGAGAAGAAGAGACATGTTATGAATGTCTAAGCTGCAGCGATCGACAGTATCATTCCGGCGACAGGGATCGTCGGGCAACATATGGAATAATCCAGGTCCCTTGGGTGGAATGGGGCAGAATATACACGACGACGACGACGGCACGCCCAGGGCCGTAGCTGCAGCGCCGGCATCCACATCAGTTTCGGACTCTGATCTCGGCTCCTCCGATGCCATGGCAGTGCCAGCCGAGCAAAAGCTGGCAAGGCATGGTTTCTCAGCCATTTTCTGCACCTGCGTTAAGCCTCCGACAATCCAATAGGAATTTTTTCTAAAGAATTTATTTAGAATTTTAAATATTTTGATCCTCATATATAATTTTGAGCGACAGCCAACCTATTCATGTATAGAAAAGTAGAGAGAAAACAAAAAGAACTAATAGATGCATGTTTGCATTCTATACCATGGAGATTTGTCATTGAAATACACCATAAATTGTGAATTCCGATTTTTTTTTTTTCTTGTTCTTTTAGTCTGTTTGTCATGGAGAGATAATAAACTCGCAATAATCAGTAACGGGATAGTAATAATAATTCAAAATAAAATTAACTAGCATCACAAAATTCATACATACTGAGTTGTTCTTCTGGTTCCCGAAAACTAAACATATATTATGAAATATCGAGTAATTGAACTGGAGGTACAGAGAATAAATCAACGCAAGTACAGGTACGGATAGAGTAAATCAACATCCACATACCATTATTTCATGAACTAATACAATTCCTTGACAGACGTGCTACGTACCAGATGAGTTCTAGGAGCTGCATATTTCAAAAGTTCACAAAATAAATCCACATGTCAATTAAACAAGAACACACAAAAAGGTTTCTAGCACATCTGTGATATAGTTATGGTAAACTTCTACTTGTTTACTCCGTAGGTGCACAAGTGAGAAAGGGTGATAAAATTACAACCCGGTGCACGAAGCTCCCGCCACACGGGGTACCGGAGAAGGAATCCATTGTACGCAGCCTTACCTTGTTTTTTTTGCAAGAGGCTGTTTCCAGGATTTGAACCTGTGACCCCTTGGTCACAAGGCAACAACCTTACCATTGTGCCAAGACTCCCTTCAAGAAAGGGTGATATGCAAAAAAAAAAAAAAACTTCACAACTTCCTGTTCAAAGCTGAGGCACGTGTGCCATCATTGGCTTTGAAACATTCTGAGTTCAAATGACAGATTTCACTTGTGATGACTTCTTCACAAATGTTTTTCGATATAGTTATTTGACTTGGATTTACCTAGGAAACATTTGATATGCATGAGAATTGTGGGTGGATGCTGAAAACGTATTTAACAAATTGGGAAAACCAAAAGTTTATGAAGTGATTAGGAATTAACTAAGCAGTTCCAGATTTGAACGACTAGATCTTTGCCACTTGAGGGAGAAAAACTCAATTTTCTCCATATTAAGGATATAAATTTAAATAACTGATCCCTTTCCTAAGGGTTCCAGTTTATAGGATAAGCGATTAGTCAATCAATTTTAGAGATCTAGTGTTCACAGCTCCCCTATATAAAACATAATAATGATGATATAAAATTGACATCTATTCATAAGTTTTGCATCCATCAAGTGAAAATATTGATCCACACATATAAAGGAAGTATTAAGGATATGGTAGAACATAAGGTTCGTGCATATTTTAGGGAGGGCACAAATATAAGATTTCGACAACAAAAAAAAAAAATATGGAAGTCACAACTATCTATAGCTGGCAATATGAATCTTCTCTAGTAATTGGCACCGTGTATAGCAACATCATGAACAAAACCACAGTCACTTAATAGTTAACCCCAGTGATTTTGGACAATGTTATAAATATTTTAAAAGACCATATAAACAGCTAAAAGCATAGGTGGATCTAAGAAGAGATTAGTGGGGTCAATTGCATCCACTTGGCTCTGAAATATTATCAAAGATAGTGTATATTTTATGCCTGATTATCTTGACAACATAGTTATTATCCCCACAATAATGATATGATACTCTTTAATGTATCTCATTGCACCCATTCAACTTCAATACTTAAAGGCCTGATCTCATATTATTTAAGGATTGATATTGCTATCCATCTCATATCTTTTTGACAGATAAATTCTTTACTTTTTTGGTTTCTTTATAATTTATTCTTCATAATCATTTTCTATTCATTGTGCAAATACAATGTATTTCAAAGTATCTAATTAATGGCATCATATTTGGAACCATTGAAGTTTGTATCATATGAGTGATTGTCAATTAATTTTATGTCCATTGCCCTTCAAGTCTTGGATCTGCCACTGAAGGCAATAGTCTTATACAATATTACTGGTTAGAATGTTCATATACCATTTTAGTAGTTAAAAACTATTAAAATGGTACATATCACAAGGAATTGAATGTCATCACTTTTGAACTCTTGCCATGAAGAAATTCCGTAGAATCAAGAATCCAAGATATGAAAGAAAAAGTACAAATAATATTACAAAATTACCTTCAGGAATCATTTATTTGCCATGATGGTTATTTCTTTCACATGACTTGCTCAAAGTTGGGGAACAAAAATATTCTGAAATGCAAAAAAAATCGTTCATTATTTAATCAATAACAAAATTCCACATCATAGACAAACTAGCATAAAATAAAGGGTTGATTAATAAATCTATTATAACTGATAGTATTCCATATCTATGAAAACATTAAAAAGAGTTAATTAATATATGATTTGTAAAGTTAGCAAGGAAGGCGAAGTCACCGTTGAAGTAATACACCAGCAGGGAGGAGTGAAGCTAGATGTTGTTGAGGTTGGCACCAGCAAGGTCAAAGTAGGGTTTCTGTAGCTGTGGGGTTAGGGATTCAGGAGTAAGTTAGGTTTTTCCATTTTCCACTAATTTGACGCGACAAGTTTATCCTCAGTCGGCAAGCGATGTAGTTAAAGAGGCTGATCTACATTTTCTACATCATCGACTTAAACAGTTATGGGATATGTTGTGATAAATTTGAAATTTTTTTAATCACTATGAAAATTAAGAAAAATCCCTATACAAGTTTTGGTAGATCTATTAACACTAATGAAAAGCCAAACATTTCGTAAGAAACAATATCTTAATAAGAGATTCTCTTTGATCAAGTTCAGGACTACAATATTTCCCTGAATTATCCTCGAGAGTTGAATGACAAAAGGAAAATTGAAACAACAATTAGGCTTAACTATTTCTCTTTCTTAGCAAGATTTAGATCAAAATTAGACCGACGGAGTCAGTAATTTTCATACTACTAAGACATCATTCCACTTGTTCGCAAGAACATTAAATTAATGAAGTCTAGGTGGATTCTTTTTAGTTTCTGTACCAAGCAAGGACAAAGTAAGCTCTATTAAACTCTCCCAGCAATCTTTGCTACTTGGAAAGTCTCTCTGACTCATAGACTAAAGCACAACAAAAAATAAAATAAAAATAATAAAATAAACCGGTTGCAAGCGCAGAAACTACACAGTGGCATTACCTCGAACGCTGAACGAACAGCCTTCTTGGCACGCTGAAACAGAGAGAGATTCCCTCTGCAGGAGTGTATGTACTGGAACTGGTCGATGCCGAGCTTGCGAGTGACCCAGCCGAACTGGATGTAGACGAAATCGGAGTAGGGGAGGTCGACCTTGATGTAGCTGACGACGTACCAGATGAGGTAGCTCCGGATCTGGACACCCTCGAGGTTGGAGATGGAGCCGTAGCCAAGGAAGCCAGACACGCGCGGGGCGTAGTAGACGACGTACTCGAAGTCGACGTAGCACTCGCCGTAGAGATCGATGACGAAGTATCCGTTGGAATCGATGGAGAACGACTTGACGGTGTCGGGAAGGATGCCGGGAGGGAGTTTGAACTCCTGGAGGATGTCGTAGACGGTGGAGCTGTTGGACGGCGAGGCCGGCGATTGGGCGACCACCGCCGCGGAGAGGGAGAAAGAGAAGAGAAGAGGAAGGTGGAGAAGGAGGAGGAGGAGGAGGGAGGAGGACATGGCGATGGAGGAGCAGAAGGAACACGACGGATTTGGGAAGGACGGAAGGAAAGCTGTTGCTTTGACTGCGGGAAGGAAAAAAAACACACACACACACAAATAGAGAAAAATGAAGTAGAGGGGAGTCGGATCCAATTGGGCGAGTGGAGGACGTCCAAAAAAAATTTTAGATCATTTTCGAAATTAATCCATATTAATTTTATATGGACTATTATTATATCTTAACCATCATATTATTTCCGTACAACAAGTGAAGGATTTATTTAGCTTCACCAAATCGCTTTGAGTTTAACCCAAGTGAGTCGAGTTCAATCGAGCAGTAGACAGAGAGACTTCGGTCGAGTGGAATTTCAGATCTTATTTAGCTTCGCCAAGTCATTAAGTAAGAGCTCCATCGAAGTGAATTGAGTTCAAGGTGTTGACTCAAATTGACTTAAGAGTCTACAATGGCGATAGAATGAAGCGATTTGCATTAGTTGCACTAAGTTTTCGGTTTTTAAATATTCACAGTTCAATCTTTAACTATGGAGAATTTATAGATTTTTTTTTTTTCAAATGGAATGACATCAAGAAAAAAACCTTTCCAATTTCGTAAAAAGACCATTAATGTAAATTGTTCATTGTGTTGATGAATTTAGATCAGTAACCATGCAATATACAAGATTAAATTTCAACTATTAAATGATCATAATTAAACGAAATGAATGATACTAATTTAAAATTACTTCCATGAGTAGAAGCGACCTCGGGTTAATTAATATTGCGTGAATTAGTTCTCAAATATTTTTGAAGGTCAGATCAAAACTGAAGCGCCATCACGGAGCACCAGAAATGCGATACTTTGTTTGCGTATTATTCGGTTGATTTGTGTGGAGAACAAGTAAATAAAGTTACGTTTACATTCTCTACGGTATTTAAGAAAATAAATAAATAAATAAATAAAGGGTCGAAATTCGAATTTCGATATAAAAAAATAAAACTGTCTTCCTCAGACATACCACGTGAAGACAGGCTGAGATTTAAAAGGTCCCTGTACAGAATTTTGGCAGGAGTTTATCAGGTATCGTTTGTTTGATTTAAGAGTTTGGAAATAATAAGAAATATAATAATTTTTAATTATAATATTTGATTAATGAATTTGAAAATGGAGGAAATATAATATTTAATTATTTAAAAATGGATAAAATTTAAAGGAAGGATAGATTTAAGATTCATTTTCATATATTATTATCGTCTTTGTCGTCGTCGTCCGTCATTGATCGTCAATCGTTGACATCGTCTACTATCGATCGTCGATCATTGGTATCATCCATTGTCCATCGTTGCTCATCGTCCATCGGTGCAACCCATTGCCCGTCAAAGTCGTCCGTAGTCGCCCACCTATGCCGTCGGTTATCGTCGTTGCCTCGTCGTCGTCGCCTAACGATAATCGGTCATCGCTCGTCGACCATTGACCATCGCTCGTCGATCGTTGTCCGTCGTTCATCGTCGCCCGTGGATCGCTTGTTGTCCGTCGCCATCGCCCATCACCCGTCATCGCCCATCGCCCTTTGACAATCGTTGTCGTCGCTCGTCGATTGCTCGTTGTCCATCATCATCGCCCGTCAATGTAGTCCGTCGATCGTCGCCCACCTCCCACTGTCGGCTATCGTCGTGGTCGTCTACCGTTATCCTTATCTGTCGTCGATCGAAAATCATATCTAATCCTAATTTATAAATTAAATAATAATATTAAAATAATTAAATTCATTTACATCCTATTTTATTATGAACCCATTCTCATTTTTATTTCACCCTCAAATCAAATGCATCTAAGTGACAAATGACATAAAGTGGGATCAATAAATGCTACGGACTGCCCCGGGCAGCATTTGTTTGCCCCGCTGGCCGCTGGGTAGTCCGCTAAACATCTGGGTAAAGAACAAAAAAGCTAAGGACTGACTGAAGCAATGTTCCAATAGTACACGGTGCCTTTAGTTTTTAACTATTATTCTCAGACTTGTGCTGCAGACAAATCTAGTCACCTACAGAAGAAACAGCCAGGCAAACAGCAACTTCAGATGCAGATTGAAATGGTTCTTTTGGTTCCATCCATAAGCGTCTGTTTATTTGTCAGGAGAGAACAACGGTAAAAGATGCCTAATAAATTTACTTTTCTTGTTTGATTATAGGATCCAATAATGACTAAAATGAACTAATATCTTTTGCCCTAAGAGTTATATTTGAATGATAAAATTATCCCAAAAAAAAAAAAAATCAATTTCTGAGAATTATAAATTATTTTAAAATATCTATCTTTTCACTGTACTAATTTTTAATTAGACAAAAATATCTTTCATAATTTATTTTTTTTTCATCTAATTATCAAAAACATCTCAAATGAATAAATCATTTTTTTTTCTAAAAAAAAGAGTTTTATTTGAAGCGCTCATATAGATGCAGGTCGTCTCTTTCACTTGTAAACGTAGGCCTAAACCAAGTAGCATTCTACAAAACAGACATTTTTTGAAATTAACAGTTGAATTGAACAGAGTAGAAATACAACAAAAATAGTTCTCTGGTGACCAATGAAAAATTAATTTTCAGTGCCAAGTGAAAAGAATGGAACAAGCTGGAGATTGGACTGTAACAACAAAGTACATACAGATTAGACACTCCAAAAGTTGATGATTTGCTAAGCATGAACCACTACTGCCTGATAAAATCACAGATACAGATACAGATACAGGGCAAAATAAGAGACACAACTAAATCGCTGCTTATTATACAAGGGCATACAAGAAAGCTGCACACTAAGAGCTACCAAGAGATCTGACCGATGAGATGGATTGTGCGGAGACAGATGCAGTTGGACTGTTAAGTTCTTTCTCACCATTTCCATACCTTGCTTTTCCACTGATACTAAATATGGTTTCTTGAGCAATATCAAAGAACCAATCATTACTTGGAAGTACACTGCACGCAAAACATAGTTTTGGTTATCCGGTCCAGTTGGAAGAATAGAACCGACGTCAAGTTTTTAAATTACATGTGGGGGTATAAAGAATTCCTAGATGGTGTTCCATTCAGATCATGTGCCGCAAGGAATATGAATTCCTAGATGATCTTTCTCCAACAGCTCACGTGAATATCCCTATCGAGGATTTTGTAAAGGTTCATGGTAGATTATGGCTAGGTAGAGAAGGGATACCTGTAATTCAAACTCCATCTGTATCTTACTGATATCATGCAACCATTCTTTTAATTATGAATTCCATTGTTTTGAAATGTTAAATGCAGTTCCAGTTTTGTCAGTATGCCTATTTCCATCTGATTTTAAAATAGTGCGCATCAGTTTGTTCTTCCAATCTTATAGTAAACAGCCAAAGTTGCAATTTAAATCCCACCTTAGACTTCAGGAATAAAATGTCAGACTAACTTCCTAATCCTATGTTTGCAATGCTTTCACTTTGCCTTCAATCAGATTTTCCATCAGGTTGGATCAAAATTGCACCGGCACCAACAAACAACAAAAATGTTTCTAGTAAGTAGCATTTTCAGCCTAAAAAATTGACAAGAAACTTGATGTGATTAAAGCAAGAATAAATTACAAATTGAGGGGCAACAGATCAAAGTCTGGGAGTCTCAAAATGCAAATGTGGCAAACTTCAGAATCTGAAATACTTAAGTATTTACATTTCTCTTTATATATTTGTAACTTTTTATAACTCCAAGAGTCGTAGTTTGCAGGATCCTTCAAATCTGATCCAAATTGGTACAGTTGGATGCCATCATGAAATTGGAAAGGAAAAGTTTTTGTAGTGTCAGGTGAAAAAACTACCAAGAGTGACAAACATTGTGTCAAACTTTTTGGCATGATGCAAGAATCAGATGGAATGAGCAATGCTTTTAAAAATTATGTGCTTCATCAAATCTGGATTCGACTCCTCAATATGCCATCTGTAAACATGATGTATGACAGTCATCAAATAGAGGAGCAAAGGGGTTCCAAACTCCAAAGTCATGTTACAGAGAGATTAAGGCACATCAAACATACACTAGGAGAGTTCACTGTGCTATCAATGTGCTGAGGATTTTAAAGGCATAGCAAAGGAGTCGATAATGTAGCAGCATAGTGGCTAAATAGAAGAAAATGCTCAGTGATGTTGAACCTGCAGCAGAGGTGATTTGCTGCAACTTGGGTTTCGGTAGAGGCAGACACTTGATGCAAGTGTGTTAGGAAGAGGCATACATGAGGAGAAGCTCGACAATGAGACTCTTGGTGGAGTTGAACATGGAGGAGAACTTGGCAGAGCTAGATGGAGACGGAAGTGTGGAATCAACAGTGATGTCGGAGAAAACTAAGCAATACAGAACAAAATTAAATCGGAATTTTATATCTATTGAATTAAATAGAGCTAAAAACCTATTATATTTGTATTAGATATGTTATAGATCATATTTTATTTCTGATTAAATTTTCATTGCTATTTAATATTTGAATTTGAAGGAGAGTCTTGGCGCAATAGTAAAGTTGATGCCTTGTCACGGATTCGAGTTATGGAAACAGTCTCTTGCAAAGCAGAGTAATACTGCATATAATAGATCCTTTCCTAAGACCCCGCACGATGAGAGCTTCGTGCACCGGACTGTCCTTTATTTAATATTTGAATTTATCAGTTATTTATGCTAAACCAATCTGATTGTTAGGCTTTAGGAACCCTAGCTGAAGTTTATTTAGGGTGGGTGTGGTTGAGCATTTTAGGCAAAATTTGTCATTTGAGTTGAGTGGGTGCATATCGGATTCAATTTGGCATCAATTCAACCATTTTAAGCTCAAACCAAACTTGTTTTAGTTCGGAATGGTTTAGTCATTGCTTTCCAATTAGTTGGAGAAGTTTTGGGATCAGATCCCAATTTATTCATTTTCCCCATAACCCACCCAATTTCTCTACCTCCCACTTTTGATCTCATGTCTCTTGCTCCGGTCACTAATCCCAATGCTGCTAGAATGATCTGCCACAATGAGAGGCAGTGGCCTCTCCACATTCCCTTCCAGCCACGTGACCTCCCTCTCCCTCTCCCTCTCCCTCGTCTCTCATTCCAGCAACTCTCCTGTGCCACAACTGGATTCTACCGTGAGCTGCAATCGTATGGGACAACATTTCTCAATAGAAATAGAGTTTAGCAAAATGCAATATTTGAAACCGTGTTAATCTCGTCAATTTCTGCTTCATATGTTAGACCACACATTATGCAAAAGTCAACTCAAAGAATAAGTCAAATAAGGGACAAAAAGATGGAATGCATTCTAAAAACCATATTAGATTTATTTTCAACAAAAAAATGGGATGAGGACACCTAGAGGTAGATAAATAATATGTTATGCTCCAAAAAAAGGTCATAGAAAAATCAAGGTAGGGTAGATAAATTAAGTTAAACATATAGCATTTGTGCAATAGTCAGCAAAAATTACCTGTCCGGGTTCATTCCAGTAGCAGAAAATGCAGCCATAACTCTTTCAATGACGTCGATAATAACTTGATGCACATGCCGAGACAAGAATCGACCTTGTCCAAAAAGAATAACAAACTGCATATCCAGATAAAACTACAAAAGCGAAAAAGAAAAGAAACAATAAAGACCGAAGAAAAAAAAAGTGATTTCCAATTGGCCAATGACTACAAAGAGATTAAAGTACCTGCTGAAGGCCAAGGGGGCCCAAAGGTCTTTGTCCCTCTTCAATTTCCTCCCAAAAGCTCTGATCTTCTGAAAGCCATAATATGACTGTCTCTGTTAGTCTCATCATTAGCAAGGTTGCAAATCTTTCCCTACCAACAAATATATCTGAGGCTATGGTTGCTATCCTGTTCAATTTTGCATACAGCTCCTAAAAACAAAAAATAGTCAGCATGTTTCCAATTATTCAAAATCAATTACAAGGACAATACTTCACAATTGAACTGTAGGCTATATAGTTATTAATAACCATGGCCTAGTTTTGCAACAAATACAGTAAAGATCGCTGGGAGGACCTAATCAATCCACCTTTTTCATACAGGTTTAGGGTCTACATTCTCAATTTATCATAAAAACGTACAAAAATTATTTAATACCGATAACATTCAAAGGAGTACTAATTAATGCTCAATTAAGTATCCAAGGATAGCTGATGTGCTTCAATCTTTTGTTGCAACTAAATACCAAACTGTTGGACAGATTTTACAACCTGAAAGATAATGTATTATGTATGTGCATAAACATGATTGCTTTTATAATTTCATGAATCATACAAAGTTCAGAATATTTCCATTTGACCAAGTCAATTTTGTAAACAGTAATCAAATCAAATTATTCAATACTTTATCCAAATGAGAAGCTTTAGACAAAAAATAATCACTACCAAAAAGAAATGTGGACAAGGAAAATTAGGGTCCCTTCCAAAGAATACGCTGTATGAGTCAGTGCTAATACTATATCATTCTGACCCAAGAACAAAGCCAGGACTCTACTGAGAATTTTTAATCTTGCTCTAAATTCCCTAAAGGTAATGCAAGTGGCTTGACACAAAATACATTTAGGAAATTGCAAAGTCACCCTTAAGAAGATCGTTATTACATTTATTCAGTCGCATGATTGCATATTCATGCTCTACAAAGCTTTTGCATGATACATAAAAGCCCCTCGGGTAACTCAAGGTTCTTCACTGCACATCATCTAACTTATAGGTCCACTTTCAAGAAATTATCTAGTTTGTCTCCAACAATTATTGGAAAATAAATGCGAAAATAACCAGATTAAAGAATCATAGTCTAAAAAGATGATGAGTTTCATGTCTTGCTGCAACTTCTTGAAGGGGAGCCTATATTAGTCAAGAATATCAAACTCTTCCTCACTGTGGAATTTGTTAACAAACCGCATTGCTATGAAACATTATAGATGAAACATTGTGAAATTAAATTCCAAACTATATATATACATATGTGTGTGCATATCGCGCACACAACACACAAAAGAAAAATGATGTAAAATATAGGAAGAACTTGTAATTGTTTTTTAATGGTGAAGACCCATCTGTAATTGGGTTCATAAATGGAATATGATGAGACTTTTTTTTCCCTTAGGACTTTCCAGTTCAAATAAGGGCCAAAAAAATTACTTAAAAGTATGAATAACAAAGAAGTGAATTGTGAAAGAACTAGCAGTATCTTTTTGTCCTGCAGCAAGGACTGAAAGGTAGTTTCTGCAGCACATACTGATGTAGGATAAAAGTTTTTCACGAATTAAACAATAAAAGGAGTCTCCAGGAATAACCAAATTGTATTGTAAAATCACCAACAAGTCAAACAAATGGGACTGTAGTTATAAAAAAATCTGTACTGGACTGGCTGGTTGGACTGGAACATACCGGTCTCAGGTCCAGATCCAGTCTAGTCATCTAAATGGATCAAATGTTAGCAGGATAAAAATTGGTTGGACCGACTGGTTTTCAATAAACTAGGAGAACCAACCAGCCAGAACAGTTTTGTTTCCCAATAAATTTACAAAATATACTAATTTACTCAAATATTAGATGACAAAATGTCTTTTACGATTTCATCCTAACATAACCCTATAACACCAAAAAAAATTTTGCAGCCATGAACCACCTCCTGCCTTAAGTTATGTATGATTAGTTAGAAAGTTGTTTTGTTAAACTAGGCATAATTAGTCATCCTAGTTTTTCCATTAGTACTTACTATTATCCCAGTAAACTAGTTATATTTCTACTAATAAATAAATAAATATGATTCTTATGATTAAAATATAGAATTATTGTAAAATATAAGCAATTGTGATGGTAATCAGGGCTGGTCCAACTACTTATCTTGTTGGATCAATTCCATGTGCAATTCGATTAATTGAACCCCTAGTTACACCAGTGAACTAGAAACCTAGAGCTTTTCTAGTTGAATTTCAGTCTGAAAGAAGAATGCCTCCTAGAGCACATTTACATTGCAGAAATTGCATAGTGTGAGATAGCAAACTGTAGAAACTACCAGATTCATGATTTTAACATGTTGACAAAAATACCTGAAATATTGGAGAAGGAGCCCAATCTGGCTCCTCGGAATTAGAATCCATGTTTATGTACATTTCTGCACTCAAGTTAGTATCGCCATCTTCTGTGAATATAAGATCAAGGGCATGTTGCCTACAAAAGCTATCACGTAATCTATCCACAGAGCGCTGTAGCTTTCTTTTCCATTCTCTTTGTTCAGGCATGCGAATGTTTTTGTCTAACCCCCGTCGGCGAGTATCTTCTACACGACCAGCCTGATAATGTGGAGAAAGCTTCATAGCTGCTCGTGGCAGCAAATCTTCTGCCAATAGAGATGCATTTGCCAATAAAGACAACTGTTGAGTTTCAGTTTCTGCTATTCGAACAAGTTTATTCACAGGACCATCCAAATACATCTCATCCTCCATTGAACTTGGTAATGCGTTTATCAGCAGACTAATATATGAGTTGAAGACTTTGAGTAGACCATCCATGGTGGAACCGCCTAATTGCATACTTAAGAGTGGCCCTACATCCTCAAAAAAATCCTGCCAAACCATTTGAAATTCCATTACATGTGAAAATGAATTTATGAATTTGCTCCATATAATTAACAGAATATAGGTATGACTATATATGCATGTATTTGGACTACTGATCTTCTAGCATGATGACAATTCAACTAGAGTTTCAATCTCCATTTGAATTATCCCATCTATCATCTTTCAACTTCATGATAACTAAAAAAAAAAAAAGCAATCCGTTGCACGAAGCTCCTACCATATGGGGTCCCGGAGAAGGATCCATTGTACGCAGCCTTACCTTGCTTTTTGCAAGAGACTGTTTCCAGGATTTGAACCCGTGACCTCTTGGTCACAAGATAACAACCTTACTGTTACGCCAACTTCAAGATAACTATGCAAAACAAATAGTCCATCATTGACATGTTTGCAAATGTTACAATATAAAGTGATTGAGTGGAACCTGTACACTTATCATATCATCACACCCATGGCAAAAAAAAATCCTCCATGTACCAACATTTTAACATCAAAACTTGTAAAGTCGTGCATATGACATATTAGGCCAGTAGACAAGCATATTCAATTGATGAGCATGATCCCATTGTTCAAGAAACAGATCAACTAAGAAGATGGTATAAATTCAAGCACCAAAGATATCAATGTACAGCTGCAGGAATATACATCAGCATTTAAAATATAAAAATGAGTACATCCTTCACTCTATGCAGTTCTTCAAAATTTTAAGAAGCACCAGATTCGACACTTATTTTCTAGATAGCACTGGTACAACAATTGTCACTGCAGAAATGAATAAATGGTGACAGACGCTCTATACACTAATACATTCCCCTTTATCCCATGAAATCACGTTGGAAAGTTTATGAAATTAGCAATCTTGCCATCATTTTCTTATTTTGATATTTGAAATCTAAAAATAATAAGATTGAAATGTTATCCCTCAATGAGAATACCTGGTATCACAATTTCTTTAGGCAGATAGGAAGCACTATTTTTGCAATAATAATCAAGTTATATTTGTCCTATGGCTACATTTAAAAGAAGTTTGATTTTGATATCTAGTGTATCTTTACTGGTCTGAGCAATAACACTTTTAGTAATGAATTGCATTCTTTATTTATTTCATTCTAATAATCAAGTTATATGGTTTAGATACAAGAACATCTTGTTATGTTTTCTCACAGACTGCAAACAGCAAGGAAAAAAAGACGATGTGCACTTCATTCTTAAAAATTAGAAACAGCTTGAAAGAATTATGCTATAAAGTATAGAAATTTCAAAGTTCTCAATGGGTGCAGCATGTAGAAACAATATCAAATGAACTTAAAGAACATATGGCAGAAATTGATATTGTTGGAATAAAACCAGAAAGACGAAGCTTAGGTTGATTTCAATGGAAAAAGCAGTTACCTGAACCATGGAATAAAATCGATGTGCACTGCTAGTAAGCTTGGGTTGGATACCCATAACTGAAGTAGATGATCTACTGGACGTGCGTGAACCTGTAGGTGGATATATAAGTACCCAATCATCTGCAGCTGCTAAGGCAGAGGTACTCTCCTCAATCCTTCTTAAATTAGCATCAAGTGCTTGCTCAACACAAGGCCTAAATAATCTCAGAAGAACAGAAGAAAGTGACAACTTCCAATGAGCTTCAAGCAAGGAACAATGCTCAATAGCTATCTGTACACATTCCACAGCAGCTCTTAAGCCTCCAGCTGCAGCTGATGAAGCTAATGCATGCCTCTTCACAAGATGTGCGAAAGATTCTGCCTGCTTTGTGGACCACATAACCAACTCTGATGCATATTCGTCACCAAAGACAGCTTGAGAATCATTTAAAGCTTGAGCAATGGCAGAAAATACTTGCTGTGATACCGCAGCTGTGTATGCTCCTCCATAAGAAGTACTAGTAGGATGAATAACTTGCATATTGTACTGAAGCCTCTGATCATGAGCAGTCAACAGCAAAGTATGTGCACGAGGACCATCACCAAGCCTTTTGAGAGCTGAAGCAGCTGCACGAAGTTCAACACCACGAGTAGAAGATTGGCAAGCGGCCTCAGCAAGTTGATCAGCTAATTTCTGACGATGTTCTGACACAGCGTTCTGCAACAATGCAAGTGCCAAAGTTCCTAGAGACTGTTTTTGTTTTGCATCTGTAACTACTCGTTCTGCTTCATCCAGGGCATCCAAAGCTTCATCAACTCTCCTTTCAGCTAGCAAAACATCCAGCAAATCAGGAAACTCCACTGCCCATTTCTCAATTTCTGAAGGTTCTTGGTCCTCAATACTTGATCTGTCATCTTCTTTGCCTCCATCAGAAGCAGCAGATAAGGAATCAATATTAACTCCCTCAGCTAAACCACGAATTAGTCCCGTTTGTGCACCTAGAAGATTTTTTATGGACAAAAGCTCTCCTTCAAGATCTGATATTTCCTTTGATGTTCTGTATTTTACATTGTAAAATGCATGAAGTTCTCAAAAATACATGTACGACACTTAGTATATTGCTATCAGGTAAAGCATATAATATAGTGAAAGAAAAAACAACAAAAAATATGTAACAGACTAGCCACCTCATTAAAGCATCTTATTTTTCACTTAGAATAATGTTTCAAGGGGCTCAAGAAACTCTATGCCTAATTTAAACTTCCTTTGAAAATATTTAATGTCCTACATGCAAAATAAATGCTTGTGCCCGTGCGCGACGTGATCTCGGTCGTTCATCGCACGGAGATGCATAATAAATAGGAAATGCACAGTGTTTCTCTCCCGACTATCTCCGACCAAATTCTTCGCCATCGATCGTCATCCACACTATAACCCAACCTCTAAACCCATCGGAGTCGTCGTCGTTGTTCGATCGACCAAACCGCGATCGGATTCTGACCATATTGGGTAGGAATTCGACCGAATTGCGTCCGCCAACGCCGCGGCCACAATCACGACCAATTCCGGCCATGATTCGATTGGAATCCATCCGTGATCCGATCAAACTCGGGTACCAACCGGATCGCGGTCGGATTTCAACTAGATTGAGGCCGGAATCCAACCGTTCAACGGCGATGCTGAACGACAATTTCCTTCGAGGGGTGAAACACTATGCATTCTCCAGTACTCTGCATGCTCGAGCGCTCACAGTCACGCACCGCGTGTCGCAACATAACAATCTCGTATATGAGTTTTCTTATGTTGTGCGACGGATCAGTGTGAGCTCGTGCACGATGCGATTTTGGTCGTTCATCGCACAAAGATACACAGTAAATAGAAAATGCACAGTGTTTCTCTCTCGATGATCTTCGACCAAATTCTTCGTCGTTGATTCTCATTCGCACTATAGTCGAACCCCTGAATCCATCGGGGTCGTCCAGTGGATCAAATTGCAACCAGATTCCGACCAGATTGGGTCGGAATCCGACTGAATTGCGGCGACCAACGTCGTGGCCAGTATCGAAGTCCGACTAGATCACAGTCGAATCGCGGCTGAAATCAGCCGTGGCATTGCCGGTAGTAATCGTGGTCAATTCCAGCTAAAATCTGATTGTCGTTTGATCAAACTCCAACTCTGTCGCTGGTGAGCGCAATCGTAGCCAATTTCGGCCACGATTCGGCCGGAATCCAATGCTAGCCGAACCACAGTCAAATTCCGACCCCTTGGAGGCGATGTCGAGCAGCAATTTTCTCCGACGGATGAAGCACTGTGCATTTCCCATTACTCTGCGTGCTCGGACGCTCATAGTCGCACACCACGCGTCGCACAGCATAACAATCTCATATATATATATATAAAAGAGTATATAGTAGCAAAAGTCTAAGTTGAGTCAACTAAATGTTTTGTTTATAATTGACAATGGTCCTTGACTATTGTATTCCATTAGCTCATAAGGCTCAGATTGAACTGAAATTTCAACAACCCATTTACACATTTTTAAAACAAGCCCATCAGAAGTACCATAGGCATTTGGTTTGTCATTTATCTTTACTGGTAGATCCATCAGTAACGTATAAAACAGTCAAAACTGTCTTTCACAATTCTGTCAGTATGTACCATGCCATTTATGAAATTATTTTTTGAACTTTCACATCTTTGAATTTTAAGTGTAAGAAATCTCCTTACTCTGTTAGTGTGACTAACATATAATCCTTTCAGATTATACCAACTAGACTTAAACTTCTGTTTAGTGTTACTTAAATCTTTTCTAGTGTACGTCTATTTGCATATCTGATTTCATGATTTTATACTATCCTACCATTTTCTATGGTGTATGTTTTCAAGTAACATTAACGATCATTAGAATGGATAAGTTTTTATTCACTTATTTAAGAACAAATGCAGTAGCAATAATGAATTACAACTTTTTGTTTACAGTATAAAAATGAGCTCATAAGATGGACACAAGAATGACTCCTTTCTCCCATGATTTCTTGAACTCATTCATATGTGAATTATCCCATATTAAGCAGTCAAATGAAGGTTAGCTTGATTTGCATATGCCTCAGAGAAGATTCAAGAAGTTAGGGTTGATAAGATAAAGCTGACATAATAACCACCACAAGCCATGGCTGGCCTTTTGAAACCAGAAACCGAAGCTAACCAAACTGTTGTTGTTTTTTTGTTTACTTTTTTCATTTGGTTTCAATTCAAAATTCTCAAAATAAAATTGGTTTTAATTTAGTTATCGTTTACTAATTCCAGTAAACAGAAAAATAAAATGAACCATATATGCTCTTGTTTATTCTTATTTGTACATGTTATATGAAAATTAAAAGTTAGAGATTGTATGAATACGTTATCTAGGATAAAAGGTTTTGGCATATATCATTAGAATATTTTAGTGGATGACATATGTAGATTATGTATGATATGTTTGGAGATTATTGAGGATCTACTTGTAAATAGATTAGGGTTTCCTTGTGAATATACCAAACATCGGGTAAATGCAAAATGACAATGAGGAAATACACATGAAGCTAAAAAAAACTACCATTGGGGATTTAACCTTAATAATTTTCCCAAATTAACATGATACTAAATCATGGAAGATCCCTTCACTGCTGATGCAGAGAATAATCTTCTCCAGATCTTCTGTATGCTCTGCCCACATGTGCCTTCTCCTGCTTTCGTTTAGCTGACTATAAATGAGCCTCAAAGATACACTAGGCCTCTCTTAATAATCTTCTCCCTCAATTACCTCTGCTTGCTTGCAAAACCTCACCCTGACCAATTTGCTGGTGATAAATCTACCCACCACCATCACAAATATTTCATCTCCAATCTCCATGCTGAGTGTCTTCAGCATTAGCCATTAGCTTTCTTCTACACAATTTTTTCAGCATAAATCTGCTGTTTCCTTTCTGCTAAATAGATAATTGCTTGCGACACATTCTTTACTGGCAAACTATGCACTATCAGTCCATGAACAAGTAATTTTAAAAGAACAACAATCAGTTAGTTTATAAAGAAAACTTGTTTGATAACTTCCACCAGGTCTCATTTGCCTTTCCCATAAACAAGAAGCTTTGCAGGAGAATATTAATATTTAAGTTGAATCTACTTTCCTCCTGCCATGATACTCAGACTCTTCGTATATTCCGTCATGGATGCATTTATACTCGAAATGGACAAACTAACACTACCTGTATTGATCACTTGTCAAAAACTCTAGAAATAATGGTGTCAAACCCTTAGATCAATGTCTATGAAAAGATAATTGTATTTGAGTTTGAATAACATAGTCCTCTTGTTCAATATCCTAAATTTTCAAAACAAGCATAAATTAACACTGCTTTAACAACCAATCTTAAAAGTGCATATCACCCACATATACATATGCATATGTAGTGTCTCACAGTGCTGTACATGCCCAGATGTGCATATGCAACCATATATTATGTTATTCTTCAATCATTCTCCTGGCAAGTTAATTTTCATAGTTCAGGTAAAATTTAAGATATGTAGGATAAACTAGTAAACAGATAATTAATAATGTTTTTCAATTTCATGTAAATGGATCGACAAAAATAATTAGGCCTAGCATTGTACACAACCCGAAAACATAACGCAATCCAACTCAACCTGAACAAAAATTAACAGCAACAATATGATAGTGACACAATACAATCCCAATATGTAAATGAGAATACAAATTTATTTGTTTACATAAATGAGAGCACAAATTGACCTATTTATCAAGTTAAAATAATTTTAAAAACTTTAATGATATTTATGTAACATAACATTCTTAGATTATGTAATTATTTTGAAAATTATATTGATTTTATATTATTCTATAAAGTTTTATATTGACACAAATGAGACAAATCTTAGATTATTTATTTATTTTTTTTAAATTTTATAATGAAGCTAATCATTTCATAAACTCTTTTACTAACACAAATAAGACAAGCCATTTATGATAGAATTACCATGGCATAACCTGAATTGCCCCCTAAAAATGATTTAAAGGAAGAGGTCTTGCGATTATAAATAATTTGATGTTAAAACAAAGGTTATTCAATTGTTTAGAATGAAAATAGGTTACAGGATTGAGGATTTCAAATTATGCAAATAAAATTTTTGAAGCTGTTTCATAAGCATAACATGCTCTTCCCATCAGTAGGTGTCATAAACTTGGACTTTATTTTCATTTTTTTTATTTATTAGAAAGAAGATATACACTATTTTATGAATTGTTTATAATTGCTCGAATTATACTGCTATGCATATAGTTAATGTTAAAAAAAAATCTCAATAAAAAAAAATCTTAGGCCACATTTGCATTCGTATGATCACCCACATATTGCAAGCACTATATGGTGAACTAACCATATGCCATATTCATATACTTTTTAAATTCTTGGTCAGCATTAGAAAATAGTATTTCAGATATGAATGCAATACTATAAGGGAATGCAACATGAATTTGAAAACTAGGAATCCCTGAAGGCCTGAACTACAAAAGTTGTTGACTTGTAAAACGGGTAAAAGGCATAAAGAAGCATGCCTTGCAAAACTAGAAACAAACAGTTGATAGATTCAGTGGAAGTATACTAGGGATAAAATCTCTTAACTCACCTGATGAATGATGCATAGTTTGCATATACACTTTTGCGCATTTCTTCTGCCGATGCTTTCTTTAGATCTTGCAAATAATTGCACAACTGTTTGATTTCCTGTAAACGTAGTAGGATGAGCAATTCGAATTCTAGGTTCTAATTTACAAAGGCTTGCTTTATAATTAAAACAAAAAAAGACGGTCTGGTGCATAAAGCTCCCACCAAAGTAGGTCCCCGGCTTGCTTTATAATTACCACATGAAATTTCCTTAACAATTTCAAACAAAAATATAGTCAAACTGTTACAACAAATATGTAAAATGTTGGATAAAATAAGTATAATCCAGTCTTGTGCCTAACTTCTATACCAAATTAGTTGTGCCTATATCTAATAGATACAATGAGTTGTAATCCTATTTGGTAATTCTATATAATTTCAGCAGCAATTTTTAATCAAGTAGCCCTCTCAACTTCTTCCTATTGATACACTGTCTCTTGGTCTAATCATCTTAAACCAAGTTCTTAACTGACCCCTCCCTCCCTTGCACAGGCACGCAGCGACCCCTACCTGCACAAAACACCCACCAATCCCCTCCCATTCCTCACATTGGCACCTGTAAGACACAAGATCACAAGTTACCTCTTACCCCATGTGAGCTCCTCCAACCCGTGTCTTCTCCTCCAGGCAAAAGCATATGGCTCATTCCCATCATCTTTGCTCTGTTCTCCCAAGATAAATTCAACTGCCACAACATGCACCCCCACACACACATGCAAACCTCTTCCCCAACCTGGTGCACGAAGCTCCCGCCATCATGCGAGGTCCCGATAAAGGATCTATAGTATACAGTTTTACTCTACTTTGTAAGAGACTATTTTCAGGACTCGAATTCATAACCTCTAGATCACAAAACAACAACTTTATCAGCTCCCCTTCTTTTTAATAGGTGATCCACGGGGATTTCCTATGGAGTCACCCATCCTAATACTGCTCTCACCCAGACATGCTTAACTTTGGAGTTCTGGAATCCGGTGCATTAGTACTGATATGATCGCACCTTTTATGTCAGATTAATGTTATAGCCCAAGACATATATCAGTGTCAAAAATATGTCCGCTTAATGTTATAGCATAAGTTGTAAGGTCAAAATTTTCCAACCGTGAGTAAAAAACAGTAATCAGAGAACTCTTTCTTAAGTTCCCTAAAAACTTGCTACAAGAGATTTTCGGCAAAGTAACACTTTAAAAAACAATATATGCGTTGGTTGACGGAGAAGTATCAAGGTAGTAAAGAAATGAAGCAAAATGAAATCCAACAGAACAGTAATCAACCATCAGTCGAGAAGAGCATACTGCCTAAAGCTACCCAAAGTCGATAACCCTAAAAGAAAGCGTAGGCTGATATCGTCAATCAAAGAAGACTAACGGAACCAGAAGGAAGTTCATAAGCCCCAAAATAGGCGCATCGTGAGCATGAACCTATTTCCACATCAAAATTAGTAAAGATCCAACCCTTTCGTTCATGGTCTGGCATTTCGACTGCACGTAGGCATCAGGGTCGAAATTATCGGTCCTGAAAATCTTCAGCTTGTCGGCGAGCTGGACTCCCGCCTCCTGCGCGCCGCCGCCGCCATTTGCCTGGAGCGCACCGGGAGGAGCGGCAAGCCCGGACGGCACCGAATTCCTAGATCGAGACGATTTGGCGGAGGCCATCCTCGGACCGGCGATTTTCCGACACCAACTCTAACCGAATCCAACCAAAAACCAAGTCCGATCTCGCTCGATCCCCCCTAGTAGCGACGCGATCTGGAGGGGGATCGATGTAGACGATAAGCCCTCAATTGGTGTCGCTTCTTCAAATTGTCTGCTTCGTCTGGGAGAACAGCGACGATATCGTAAAAATTTTCTACTACTTTGGATTTTTCCGCCGTGATCTTTTATTTGCTGGCTTCCCACGTTAGTGAAAAAGGGTAAACCAAAAAAGAAAAAAAAAAGAAAAAAAAGGCGCTTCGAAATTTAAAACCAATTTTTTATTTTTTATTTTTAAAAACATTTTTTAAAATCTAAACAAAAAAAAATAGAATGCCTTATAAATTATTATAAACTAATGTATTCTGTGGTATAAAAAAAAGTACAATTTGATGTGTAAATGTTGTTGCAAGTGGTGGAGAAACAGCAAAAAAAGGCTGTTGTGACTTGTGACTGAGTTGGCGATGCGCAACTCATGCACGATGATGATAGGTATGAGAGGCCATCTAACCCTCACCCACTTCCGCACCGGCAATCCCAATACCTACACCTCCATCTCATTAAAAATGGAATAAAATTGAAATTTTTTATAAATTTTAATATGGTAATCAAAATATATAAAAATTATTTAAATCTAAAAAATATATAAATCTTCTTCGAAATCAATCTATATTATTTTTATAAATATAATCATATTTTAATCTTCAATCCATCCTCGCTCACGGTGCAGTCGTTTAATTCGATTTGGAGAATTTTATTTTGGTGTAGAAATTTGAGAAATCATGAGCATTTTTTAACTCTTTTTTTAATATAAATCTTAATAAGAATTTGTCTCTGATAATAATAAATTATATAGATATTTTTTTGAATAAAATCAAAGGACAATTAATACATACTCAAAAGTGACCCTTTGAAATATCCATCCCTCGCCTTTTTTAATTGTTTCTCTCGATGGAAAGATTTTTTTACTAGGCTAATCATGAAATATATTTTAATTTGACTTCAAATCTTACTCATGGTTTCTATTTTAACTTAGTTTGACTGAGATTAACAATATTGTGATCTACCTTCCGCTGTATATTCTTACTGATATTTTTTTTATTTGAAATAGTTTAAAACTTTTGCTTCTCACTAATACTTGTGTTAGCTCAACTTAATCAAAAAAATACTATCTAGTTAATTTTTTTTTCAACTCGATGAAAAACACTTTAATTTATCAAAACCACCTCAAGATGTATCTTTTTAATTTGTATCCTGACTAATTTAGTTGATAAAGTATAAATAATAATAATAATAATAATAAATTTTAAATGGACAAGGATCATTTTTTCGAAGAGATCATGACTTTGAACTATCGATCGATTCTCTCTTTTGTACTTATCACTTAAGGTCATGATTTACCTCTTTCATCGATAGGGGCAACCGAAGAGGGTCGCTAATGTGACGGTTCTATTTTTTAAAAAAAATTATCTTAGTCTCAGGGCTAGCATAGTTGATAAATACATAGGAGTAATTCTTAAGTGCAAAAAGATTGTAATCACCAATCTAACGACCTCCATCGGTTTATCTCATGCTCATTTGTGAGTGAGATAAATCACGGAGGGCCCTATGCCCTTGATGTGGTGACTAAAACACGTGAAGGTCATCTGAATCCAAAAAAAGGACTTTAGATCTCTTCCGAAATCGACTCATGCTACTTCTACAAGCACCTCCGTGCCTTAGTCACCACGTTATCCCCATGAGAACACACTTTAATTTAGCTCCCAAATTATGATACAGTGGTAGAGTATCTATACAGATGACTAATAACTTTTGTATCGATCTTTAATTACGATATATTTATGAGTTTTTTTTTTTTCAAATAAGAGTTGATCCTTTGGGATACTTAGGGAGCATTTGGTCCGTGGAGAATTTTTTATTTTTTATTTTTCTTTTTTAGAAAATAGAAAATATTTTTTTTTATGTTTTATAGTTTAAAAAAAAACACTCTTTTATTTTTTAGAAAATAAAAAAACAATAGAAAATGTTTTTTTTATATTTTTAAATTTTTTAAAAAAATACTCCTTTATTTTTTGAAAAACGAAGATAAAATATATCAACCAAACATGTTTTTTTATTTTCTCAAAAAAATAAAAATGAAAAATATTTTTTTTTTCGCCTGTCAAACACCCTTTAAATTTATTGAAGTAGTCTATGTTCCACTCATTCAATTTATCTTTTATTTTTTTAATTAGAAATAATCGGGAGATATTAATGCGACGGTTTCACAGAAAAAAAAAATTGAAAAAGAAAAAAATCACCGGCATGCCTCGGCTTTTATAGTTGCAACGGTAACATGGAAAGGACAAGGATCCATTGATTCGCTGGCATGGTGGGCCACCCTACTCCTGGCGGCCGGCACCGAACACCGCTTTTCTTACCTGGCCTTCCCTCCTCGTTCCGTCCGCACACGTCAACAAAACACGCTTTGAAATCTCCATGCCGATCTAGTGGGACCCATTCGACAATTGGAAAAGGGAGTAGAATAAATAAGACGCCGAGCCACGCCCTCCGCCTCGAACGGCTATTTCTTTTGCCTCCCTTCTCCTCGTCGGCGTCGCCCCGATTTATATCTAGGGTTCGAGTTCGAGTTGCCGGCGATTTCCTCGTGTCTTTCCCTCTACCTGGTGGTCTTCGCATTCTCTCTGTAAGTGGATCGGCGGAGGATAGGTAAGGTGCGATTATGAGGAGATCGAAGCTGGAGCCGTCCTATAATCCTTTTACCCGCCAGAGGTTCCTGCACTTCCTCCTCCTTCTCGGGATGCTATACCTCTCTTTCCTCCTCCTATGCGAGTTCCTTTTCCTCTCTCGACGCTTCGCGCCACTCGTCACTACGGGCAGCCTCCGCGGGGGCGACGCGGTGGCCCGTCGAATCTCCCTACACAGCAAGGAGGAGACCCAAGAGATGCGTGCCCCAGTTCGTCCCTTTTTATTCCCTTATCGGCAGGTGGCTTACGCCTCCGCTCCTCTCCCGCACCGCTCGCGGCCGCGCCGGCGATCGCTGATTGTCTCCGGTTTGGCGCACTTGGAGCTTAACTCAAGAAGTAACGGATCTTTTTCGGAGTTCTATAAATCGGCGTGGGACGCGTGGGAGGTCGGAAGGAGGGTTTTTGAAGACCTGAAGGCTTCTCCGGCGCCGCCTGCTGAGGCTCCAGCGCACAAGATTCAGGCCGAAGAGAACTGCCCGAACTCGATCATGTTATCCGGGGCGAAGCTCCAGGAGCGAGGGAGATTGATGGTGCTTCCTTGCGGGCTGACGTTGGGGTCCCATATCACCCTGGTGGCGAGGCCGCGAAGGGCACACCCCGACTATGACCCAATGATAACGGTTTTGAAAGACTGGGAGCGGGACACGATGGTTTCTCAATTCATGATGGAGCTAAAGGGGCTTAAATATGCGGATGGCGAAGATCCTCCAAGGATCCTCCACTTTAACCCCAGGTTGAAAGGTGATTGGAGCGGTAAGCCAGTGATTGAGCTGAATTCCTGCTATCGCATGCAGTGGGGTTCGGCTCAGCGGTGCGAGGGCTGGAAGTCCAAGTCTAGCGAGGAGACAGGTACGAGCATTTAGGATACTCGTTGACCTAAATATTCAAATCCCATTTGCGAATTATATTAGGAGTATTATATTAGTTTCTGAATTTCTTTTATGCTAAAAAATTTTCTATTTTTTTTAGATTGAATAAAAAATTTATCTATGTTCGATATGAATATAGTATTTCATTCTTTTTATCTGATTTAGAGTGCCAAACGTTACAGTTGATGGTCTGGTTAAGTGTGAAGGGTGGACTCGAGATGAAGATAGCCAGGTGGAAGAACCAAAGAAGTCATGGTGGTTCAAGAGATTAATTGGCCGGGTGAAAGTCTCACTTGATTGGCCATATCCATTTGTGGAAGACAAATTGTTTGTTTTAACATTAACTGCTGGTTTAGAGGGTTATCATATTAATGTTGGTGGAAGGCATGTAACATCCTTTCCATACCGCACTGTGAGTTTAGCTTAAAACTTTCTCTTGAACTTTTAACTGACTTATTATAAGTTCTGTTTTCTAAGTTCTGAGTTTTCCTACAGAGTTTTGCTCTTGAAGATGCCACCGGCCTGTCAATGAATGGAGATCTTGTCATTGAGTCCATATATGCTGCTTCATTGCCTGATAAACATCCTAGCTTTGCCCTGAAAAGGGAACTGGATATGTCTGCCCAGTGGCAAGCTCCTCCACTTGCTGATGAACCTGTAGAACTCTTCATTGGCATACTCTCTGCAGGAAACCACTTTGCAGAACGTATGGCGGTCAGAAAATCATGGATGTCTGCATTAACTAGATCAGCAAATGTGGTGGCAAGGTTCTTTGTTGCGCTGGTATTTTTTTTCATCCATTTTTTTTGTGAAATTCAGTTATTTTAGGTTTTGCCGAATCTGATGCTTTTTCTGGACAGAGTGGAAGAAAGGAAGTGAACATGCAATTAAAAGAGGAGGCAGAATTCTTTGGGGATATTGTTATAGTGCCTTACATGGATAGTTATGATCTAGTTGTTTTGAAGACTGTTGCTATCTGCGAATATGGGGTAAGGAAAACCTGCCCATTCGATGCTAAAATTTACTGCTGGAATTGAAAGCACAATTGTACATCGGTCAGTGATAATTATACTTCATTTTTGCTCTTCAAAATAGGTTCGAACGGTGTCTGCTAAACATATAATGAAGTGTGATGATGACACATTTGTGAGAGTTGAGTCAGTACTCAAGGAAGTGAAGAAAATCCCATCTGATAGAAGTCTTTACATAGGGAACATTAATTATTACCACAAACCCCTGCGCTATGGGAAATGGGCTGTGACATATGAGGTATGTACTTTCTGCTGCTCCCGCTTCATTTCTATGTAGATTAGAATTTGCAAGCTTCTAAACAGGCTCCCATATGGCAGTTATGCCTTTGGGAAGAGGACAAATACGCTATTTTTATATTTTTCAGGTTTGAAAAAGCATATGCAACATATGTTAATATATGAGTTTGCATATACCATACAATTCATTAGATTAATCAACCAATCAATTATGGTAAACGAAATTTACGTTTATGACTCAATAATTGAATTAATCATCCTAACTAATCGAATTTTATATCAGCATTTTGTGTATGAATCAAAGTAACAGATATGACTCGATACACAAAGTAAATAATGAATGCTAATCAACCATGACATTTTGTATAATTTATATGTTTAGCTAAGCATATATATGACAAATCCTTTTCAAAATTTTAAAATAATCAAATAGGACTCCTAGTTTTCTTTTCTCCAAAACATTTTCTTTTACTAAGTTTTCAAACATGGTCCTCCTTTCTTAACTTAGCTTTTCAAAAATTGGATTAAGAGGAAATGCTAGGGGCAATAAGATGTTGGTTAAAAAGGATAGTGCTTTTATGTTGTTGAGTTAATGGTGTGTTATAGATGTTCATAGTTGTTTGGGTTTTCTAATTGATGGAAAGGACTTGGAAATTTCATTGTTTGGAATTTGGAATTTTATTATGTTAACATTTTTTAAATTAAAAAACACATCTATAGGTTCACCTAGGGAAAACACACAGAGGGCATGCTTACATTTTGAAGAAGATACTTAGGATAACTATAAAATTTGTGGTCAGTTTGATCCTTTCTTGGTCGTATCTTCCTCTGTCTCCTATTCCTCCCTTATTTTTCTTTCCTCATAAGCCTTTCTTTCTTTCTTTATCCCATTTTTTCCACTTTTTCCTTTGATCCAGTTTGAAGGCATATGGTTAGGATTCAAAAGGTGGGATGAGGGATGGGTTAGTCCAGCTGAACCATCTAGTCATACCATTTGTTTCTTTTTGTTTTCTCCATGTAACAAGTATATTATTTGTAACGGTGTTCTTTTTTAGTTTAGTAACGTCAAACTTCTTGCTTTCAGGAATGGCCAGAGGAGAACTACCCACATTATGCTAATGGTCCAGGCTATGTTATATCTTCTGATATTGCAAATTATGTTGTTTCTGAGATTGAGAAGCACACACTGAGAGTAAGATCCTTTCTTGATTTTAACAGATCAGTCCAATACTTCAGTTTGTAGCAAATTATATACTAATTACTTCTTTTTCTTTTTTTTTTGCAAGCATCTTTCTTCCAGACTCTGTTAAATGGATTCTTCAATGAGTGATTTGCTTATAAAGCTGACCTATAAATATGCCTCACAGACTACCAAGTGTCTAGTTCTCTAAATATCTCATCCTCATGCTTAAATTGAAAACTGGGAGACTGAACTGAGGAAAAAGCTGAAACAATATGAGAACTTTTGTAGTAGCCATCTGTAGTCCACATGGCACATTGACCATACAAGTCAGCCTAGCTACATGAACAAGTTAGTTGTCCGAGTAAGAGAATACATAACTGATTAACACAATTCTTAATAGACACACGCCATGTACAATACAGAGACGAGCTCTATTGTTTCAGATTGGCTTCATGATTTTGTTCAAATTCCTCTGGAGGATATTAGCTGCAGTCACTCGTAATTCCCATTAATATCTAAACTATAGTTTGTATCAAACATTCTATTTTATTTACAGTATCACACAACATCCACAATGTGTGAATATGCAATTCACACTTAAGTTCTCTCAGCACACGATATATAAATCACTGTTTCTAGGAAATAGACGCTTATACCTAATAAGGGCTTTCAACAGAAAAAAAAAACATATATACAGTTTCAATTTAAAAGCGCTAGTTAGCTTAGTTTCTAACTTCTTTGAAATGTGAAGTGCCTCTCGATATATTTTTTTTAATTTTATAGCTTACACTATATAAAAATGTCTGCAAAATGATGCGATTAGGCGTTCTAAAGATTACATCTGTGACTTTGTCCAACTTGTTTGTTCTCGGGCAGTTATTCAAGATGGAAGACGTGAGCATGGGCATGTGGGTGGAGAAGTTCAACAATTCTAAGCCCGTGGAGTACGTCCACAACCTCAAATTCTGCCAGTTCGGTTGCATTGAAGATTACTACACTGCTCATTACCAGTCTCCCAGGCAAATGCTGTGCATGTGGGAGAAATTGCAGGCAGGGAACGCTCAATGTTGCGACATGAGATGATGATATCTCTGCAAGTATTCCTCGCCAGATCAGAAGCCAATTTTGCAAGTTGTAGCAGGGCAGGCTCCATTCTCGAGCTCCATGTACGTCAAGGGATGATCTAGTGTAAGCATCCCTTTCCATATTCATTTATTTTTTCGTTCTTTTGGAAGGTTTGAGAGGAGTGGTGGGGGCCTGTGAATGAGCGTTTGAATTATTCATTCTCTGTGCATTCAGAGGAATACGAGGAGAAAACAACTCGAGATAAACTGGGGTGTTACTTAGAATGAAATTTAATATCTTACACATTAGAAACATAAATCTCATCTTTAGTACATAGGACCAAGCAGTCCGACTGACCTGCTAATATGGGTGATAAAAGTCGACACTATGTTTGCATGGGATCTAGTTGACACAATCTCATTTAAGTTTGAATTTAATCAATCTGGAAACGGGGTTGACTTATCTATGACTCATACAATTTATAAATACAGGTAAATTTGGCTTCAAAGGTTCAGTTTGCAGACCCTTTAATTGAACATCATCTTTTTCCACTGAAGTTAACCAAATTAACACTTTCAAACTTCCAACACGCTCCTGCAGATTATTGTCGATACAAGGAAAATGACAAGAACAAAAAAAAATCTTACTAGAAAACAAGTCAAAATCTTCTGCGAAGTAAAATTTAATTAGTTATTCATGGCGGTGTAGTCGACCATGACTACTCAATCGCAAACCTCCCAACTCGAAGAATTACTTTCAGAAAATCCTATTCAGATTCAGCACTGAACTTCGCTTCTAGGTGGCGTCGAATGTATATGCTGTCGAAGTGGTATCGTTATACGGCCATCGCAGACCCAAGCTTGGCTCACCGTCATCTTCCTCGGCATAGTTAGCTGGCTGCCATTGGTTGACTAGGGGAGCTAGTCGACTGACGACATGGCTCATGTCGGGCCTCTGGTGTGGCTCTCGAGCCGTCGAGTGCCACGCTAGATCGGCGACTTCCGCCGAACCTTTTTTAGCTTCCTCGTCGAGCTCGAGAGTTTGATCCATCATCTCAGTTAGGAACTTGTCTCTTTCATGGGCAAATCTCCGGCGGAATAACGCCACCAAATGGATGTCCTCAGGAGGTTGCGATTCGTCTAAAACTTTCCTTCCAGTTATTAGCTCCATCAGTATCGCGCCGAACGCATAAACATCAACCTTAGTCGACACCCTTCCTGTGGCTGTTACAATAAGATTGTCTGGTTAATAGTGCTGTGCTTGCATTCTCTAATATCGACCTCTCTCTTCTTACGAACTACAGCCTTAGCACTTCAAGTTATATACATGTCTGATTGCTTTCTACATCGAAGTTAAAACTAACTTACTTGCATATTCAGGTGCAAGATAGCCGAATGTGCCGGCTAATCGCGTCTGCATGGACTTCTGATCGTCTGCAGCGAGCTTCACTAGTCCAAAATCTGAAACCTTGGCCCTCAAATCCTTGTCCAAGAGAATGTTAGAAGGTTTTAGGTCTCTGTGTATGTAACTTTCTTGAGCAAGGCTGTGCAAGTATTCTATTGCTCTAGCAACATCCAGAGCAATCACGAGCCGCTGATTCCAATTCAACGGGGGCTCGCCTCTACTCTGCCACTCGAATAGGTGCTCCGTCAAGGTTCCTCCGGCCATGTATTCATACACCAAAAGCTTCTCGTGGTCGTCGTCGCAGAAGCCAACGAGCGCAACTAAGTTCTTGTGCTTAACCTTTCTAAGAACTTCGATCTCTGCTTTGAATTCCTCATTTCCCTTGTTGCCCGTGCTGTCGTATCCATTTCTCTTCACTGCAATCGTCGTTCCGTTGTGATCGCCTTTGTACACGAAGCCAAACCCTCCTCTGCCCAAGATATTGGCTTCGCTGAAGTTGTCGGTGGCCCTCCGAAGGGATTGAATTGAGATGTGCATGCTTTGAGCTTCAACTGAGTGCTGATGCGAACTCGTTAAGCTGCTCGAGGAAATGCCTCCATTGTCGTTGGTCAGTCCATGCAATCCGATCTTGAATGATTTTGTGTCGGACACTATGCGCTCAAATTTCTTGCCTTGTTTCTTCTTGCGGCGACGGAAGAACAATGCCGCTGCGCAAGCAAGGAGAACCACGAGGGCCACGATCAAGCCAGCAATCAGGGCTGCAGAGGACGACGCTCTACTGAAAGGAGAGCCAGAGTCGTCTCCGAGCTTGGGGTTGTCTTCGAGCTTGAGCGTGACAGAGGTGCCGAAGGTGGGCACCTTGCCCGAGAGGCTGTTATTGGTGACGTCCAGCAGTTGGAGCTGCGGGAGCTGCGTCAGGCTCGCGGGAATCGAACCGACGAGGTCGTTGTTGCTGAGGAACACCTGCCGCAACGAGGTGAGATTGGAAAAGGCCGGCGAGATCTGCCCGCCAAGGTGCTGGTTGGCAAAGTTGAGGACGACGACGTTGCCTTGCGCGTCGCAGGTAACGCCGAGCCAGTTGGCGCCGCAGGGCTGGTTGCCCTTCCAGGACTTGGCGAGGAGGAGGGGGTAACCGAACCCGGCGGCGATGTCGAGCAGCCCGGTGACACGGGGATCGCAGGGTCCAGGTGCCGGGCTGCAGAATTGATTGCCCTTGTCGATGTCGAGGACAACGGATTTGCTGGCGAACTGCGGGAAAGCGCCCTGAAACATGTTTTTGGAGAGGGAGACGTTCTTGAGGGTGAGGGAGGCGGTGAGAGAGGCAGGGACGACGCCAGTGAGGGCGTTATCGCGGGCGTTTAAGGACTCGAGGGCGGTGAGGTTGGAGAGGTCGGGAATGGGGCCGGTGAAGGCGTTGGACTGGATCCAGAAGACGGTGAGCTGAGGCATGGCACCGATGACGTCAATGCGACCAGAAAGCATGCCGGAAGACTGCTGGCTGTTGAGGAGGAGCTGCTGGACGCCAGAACCAGCAAAAGAAGGAGGTAGGGTGCCGGAGAGGTGATTGTAAGCGAGACGGAGGAGGCGAAGGCTGGGGAGGGAACCGAGGAAGTCAGGGATGGAACCAGAGAGAGAGCAATTCGCGGCGGATAGCTCAACGAGGCCGGTGGCGGAGGCAAGGTCGCGGGTGAGGCTCCACGGTGCGAGGGGGAGGTCGTCGAGGGTGATGGATTGAAGGCCAATGAGGCCGGCGAAGAAGGAGTCGGGGAGCGACTCGAAAGCGTTGTCCTCGAAGGAGACGGATTGGAGGGAGGAGAGGTTGGGAAGGAGCGGGAGAGGGCCGGAGAGGCGGTTGCGCTGCAGGTTGAGAGTGGTAAGCGCGGAGAGGGAGCCGATAGAGGAAGGGAGGGAGCCTGAGACGCCTCGGGAAGCGAGGTTGATGCCGGTGACGCGGCCGGCGGAACAGACGACGCCATCCCAGGAGCAGGGGTCAAAGCCGGGCTTCCAGGAGGAGGGGAGCCCGGAAAGGGCTCGTGCAAGATCAAACATGGCGTCGGAGTCATCTGAGGAAGTTTCCGATCGGCATTGGATCCGGCGGAGGCCGAGAAAGAAGAAGAGGAGGGCGACGAGGAGGCGGTGCTCCTTCCTCCCCACCATTTTTTTCTTCGTTCGAGATGATTAGCGTCGCATGCGATGGGCGACGAAAAGCTCGGCTGCAGGCGGTTTTCGGAGGAAATGTGGAGTTTTTCGAGCGGTGGAGAATGGAATAGGAGGAGCGAGGGGCGGGGAAGGAGACGAAGGAGGAGGAAGGGAAAGGCCATGGCCGATGAACGGGGAACAGAGAAAAAAAGGCGCGAGGAGAGGGGAGAGAGAGATTATCGCGTTGGAAAGCTACACGTGTTTCTATTAAATTAGAAACTGTCACGTGGTATAATGTATTTATATTAATCGTGCCAACAAATTTAGCTCACCGTTGATTTTCATATTTAGAGAAAGAAAAAAGAAAATCCCATTTGCTAATAATAATAATAATAATATTATTATTATTATTATTATTATTATTATTTTACAGCTCAAAGCCACTGACCGAGTGTCCACGAAGCGCCCACTTTCTCTTCTGTAGTCAAACGGTCACTGGCCATCGAGCAGAAGAGAAAGGGCGAAGAAAGATCGCAATCGCTGCGATGGAGGGCGAGGGCGACGAAGGCGAGCAGTACCTTTTCAAGATCGTCATCATAGGCGACTCCGCTGTGGGGAAGTCCAATCTCCTCTCCCGCTACGCCCGCAACGAGTTCAATCTCCACTCCAAGGCCACCATCGGCGTGGAGTTCCAGACCCAGAGCATGGAGATCGACGGCAAGGAAGTTAAAGCCCAGATCTGGGACACCGCTGGCCAGGAACGCTTCCGCGCTGTCACCTCCGCCTACTACCGCGGTGCCGTCGGGGCGCTCATCGTCTACGACATCTCACGCCGCACCACCTTCGACAGTATCCCTCGCTGGCTGCAGGAGCTCAACAGTATGTGCTCAAATCCCGCTACTTTTCTTTATCTTCGCGATGGTTACTCTGGATCTGATATTAATTCGCTCGATTTCGACTATAAAAGTAGAAACGTTTGCTGATCTAAAATAGTGTGCAAGTTCTCTCCCATCTGGATCTGCTCCCGTCACCAACCCTTCATCCCATGTGTTATTAAGACAGTTGGCGTGCGCAAATGGAGTTTGTAATGTAATTGAACACTCCTGATCCACCCATTTCCAGACTTGTTGCTACGCTTGAATATTTCAATGATCTATTGAAAGTGAAACTTCTTTCTCCATCAACAACTTAATTTGAAGTCAGTCTTTTTGATCTATTGAAAGTGAAACTCAACGTCTTAACTTGAAGTCAGTCTTTTCGATTTTAATCATATTCAGTTATAAGATAATCTAAGTCAACAAATTAGTATAATTAGTTTGAATACGATCTAAATTCCAGTAATTCTTTTAAGGATCATCTTAGTCATGTGTAAATCTCTTCATCTAGAGAATGACTATCACTCTCTCTGTCTTCAATGGGTTCTCAGATTTATCTGTCAACTTTACACCAAAGCATATACCAAGAAATGTTGATAGATTTCTATCTAAAAGACTGGTCCTGAAAGTGAATTTGATTAGATTTTTCCTACTTCAGATATTTTCTCGTTTCTGTATCCTTGTGGTTGGACTGCATGCTCACAAGTTTAGTTTTAGGATCAAAGTGCTAAAAGACAGGCAAGTGGTCTTGATTGGTAGTTAAAATATGCTTGTCAAGCCAGTGGCATGGCAAGCAATAATTATTAGTGAAAGTTATGCAGGTATTAAGAAAGAATAGATCTTGTTATTACCTATTGACTTGGATTTTTAATCATTAGAGGCACGCAAAATGGCTGTCAGATCTTTCCTTTTAAGTAGGCTAAACCTTATTTGATTATTCAAATTAATGTAAACTCAATTAAATTTAATTAAAACCATAAGTTACCCTATTGAAGTAGTTTTTTTTTTTTTTTTGTAATTTTTTAGGTGAAAAGGACCCACTATGAATAATTCATTATGAAAACATCAAACCAGGCAATTCATTATTAAAACATCATACCAGGCTACAAAATATAGTTGTGTGCCCCATATACAACAGCTCTCATGTCCCACTATCAAAGCTATGTGTCGTGGTGGGTTCAAGAACTCGCGTGGTGCAATCACTCTGCAGACCGCATATATCTTTTATTCTGACTTCATATGCTCTTGAATATGTCTCCACATACCGCTATGCACTGAGTTGTTGTTAGCTTGCATACCACTTGGATAGGGTCTTTGAAACTTCGAGCATGTGTGTTAAGGACAGGTGGAATTTGTTAGGAAGACTAATAGCAATGTTTCCTTCAAAATTATCTTAATATACCCTTTATGTTATTGGTCAAGGTGTTTTTTGCTTGTCCAGGGATTGCTTGTTTATTTAAATTTCTTGAACCTTCATACTCCAAGAGACTGACTTCTTGGTTATGTAAATATTCTGAACCCTCCTATTTCTGTAAACTGACCAAATTCTGTGCGTTATACATATATTTATAGTAATGTTTGTGGTAAAAAAAATTGTTTTTTCTCTTTTCCCAGTAGGTCGATATGCATTTTCCCTTAAGATACCAGATGGCTAAGATTAATACCTCTACCTGGCTGCCAATTAGTTCTTGTTCCTTCATCAAAGATAGACAAATTTACTTCCAAATATAATGCCTTTATGCATCTTAACCTTGGCGGATAATGTAATGCAGCGCATTGTGACACCACTGTGGCAAAGATTCTCGTCGGCAATAAATGTGATTTGGAGAACATCCGAAACATATCAATCGAAGAAGGAAAAAGCCTTGCCGAAGCGGAAGGGCTATTTTTTATTGAAACTTCAGCTCTGGATTCCACCAATGTGAAGGCGGCCTTCGAGATTGTCATCAAAGAGATATACAATAATGTGAGCAGGAAGGTCCTAAACTCTGATTCTTACAAAGCTGAATTGTCCGTCAACAGGGTAACCCTCACAAGCAATGGAACTGATGAGACAAAGCAAACGTCGAGTAAGCTATCCTGCTGTTAAAATGGTGTTTTTAGTGCCAACAATATGAAAGAGTTTCAGGAGTGTTTTATACTTCCCTATATCTGCATTGAAGAATCATTTTTGTTTAAGTCGTTGAGAATTTTTTGAGATCAAGAACTAAAATCCATGTACTTGTTAATGAACTGGTATAATTTCCATTGTTAACTGCGGCTGTCTTAACGAATGGTTTTTACTAAAAGTCTAAATTGCTTTGTGTTGTATTAGGATCCAAGGACAGGTGCTGATGCGATTCTATTCCATTCCTGTAAACTGAAAAACTCTATGCAGGTCATTAAATCTTGCTTTATAGAAATACTTTCCTGGCTCAAAAAACTTCCATATTTGCATAGCTTGGTCCGTTTCTTGGTATACAATTTGATTCATGATTCTCTGTATTGAAACGTAGTCAAGAACAGTGTGGCAATATTTTTGTTGCCATTGTAGCTTGTCATTTTGTTGGCGGCTTAGTACAACAAATGATTGTTAGTGCCGCGATGTGGATCATGTTTCTTCAATTTGCAAGTTCACTCCTGGCTCCAATTATTCGATATTCCTTTTTCGAATAGTTGAGTTATATTTACATGCGGTAGTTGAATTTATTCGTCATACTCTTTTGGCTACTTACCCATTTTCATCCAGAATTAACTCTTTTTTTAAAGATGATATGGTCTCTACGACTCCGTAAAAAGTTAGAATCATCAATCTAGCGATCTCTATCGGTCTATTTTAGAGATCATTATGAAAGAAGTAAATCAAATAAGATTTTATAGATTTTGATGTGATGGTCAATATATGTAGGAGTCATTTGAATTAAAAAAAAAATAGATTTTTAAAATTGATCCATGACATTTCTATAAATATTGTTATATTTAATCATCGCATTATTCCATGGGAACAAAGATGATATTGTCTCATCAATGCTTATGATTGTCAATAAATATCGCTAAGAGAAAAAAAAAGAAGAAAAAGCATATGATAAAAAGAGTTCAAGTTTGACAGGGAAGAAGAACCTTTACATTTTTTTTATTTTTTCAAAACCCTATCGAAAGGTGTGAAGGTATCCTTAGGAAAATGTCCGCCATCATTAGTGGTTCGAAGTAGACCTGGCTAAGGTCCGGGTCAAACCCGGACCCGACCCGGAACCGGACCGTGGTCAACGGTCCGGTTAACCGGGTCAACGGGTTTGACCCGGACCCGTGACCGGACCGTCTATTAGGCGGTCCGGTCCCGGTTTTTCAAAAAACCGAACCGGAAAACAGCGACACGGGCGTGTCGCTGTTTTCCCGTTACACGACACGCCCGCGCTGCGCGGGCGTGTTGCTCTCTGTCCATCACGACACGGGCGTGTCGCACAGCGCGTGCGTGTTGAGCACAGGCGTGTCGACCCGGCGGGTCGCTTTTTTTTTTTTTTTTTTTTTTAAGAAAAAGAACCGACGACCACGATTTCGTGGCCGTTGATGATCAACGGCCACGATTTCGCGGGGCGCAAACGAGTGTTTTTTTCCTATAAATACACCTCCATTTCCTTTCATTTTTTCACAAATCACAACTTCTCTTCTCTAATTCTCATTCCGCTTTCAAGTCTCAACTCTCAAGTCATATTTTTACAAATGTCTGGAGCCGGATCAAGTCGTAAGGGTGCGGTGCGAAGGAAAGAGCATAATGCTACCACCGCCCGAGGTCGAGTTCGAGCAAAGCGGCAATTCACCTCCATTCGATATCGGCGCCGACTACGATCTTGATATTTCCGATGATGAATTTCAAATACGTCATCATCATCAAAGTCAAGAAAGTAGGAGCAATACATCCAGTACGATGGTGGGTTCTACGGCTACAAGACCAACTCGAGTGCCTCGCCCCGCATCCGATATCTTCACCAAACATTTCGAAAAAGTAACGCTCCCTTCCGGTGATATGCAAGCAAAATGCAAATATTGTTCGAAATGTTACAAATTTCAACAAGGAGGAGGTTACGGAACCCTTACTCGACACGTGGAGAAATCATCCTTGGAAATTGGTATTGATCGTTCTCAAACTCAAATTCGACATTCTCTTCTCAATCGGGTTGGGGTAACGAATCTAAACTCTTTAAATTTGTGAAACTAAATTTAGAGAAGAAATCACTAAATTTTTGTAATCAACAACTTTCTTTTAGTTTTAGTGATAAATTATCTTTTGAAAATTGGCTTTCTACAAGTGCAAATCCTTCTATTAAACGTATCCCAAGAAATACTCTAAAACGTACACTTTTAAAATTAGTCCTAGAACAAAAACAAGAATTGATTAAAGAATTTTCTAGTTTAAGCGAAAGTTTCTTTGTGTTCGATATTTGGAGTGATCGTTGGCAAAGTTGTTCGTATATGGGTATTACTTGTCATTGGATTGATAATAATTGGGACATTCAAAAAAGATTGCTAGCATATAGATGTTTTAACGAAACACACACGGCACAAAATATTTCACAACTTATTTTTATTATTTTAGAAGAATATGGTCTAACTTCTAAAGTTTTTTCAATTTCTTTTGATAATGCTAGTAAATACCTCTAGTATTAGTGAACATATTGATATATGTAAACCATCAATAGGTGGAAGATTTTTCATATTAGGTGTACATGTCACATTTTAAATTTGTGTGTTCAAGATGGACTTAAAAATTTAGGATCACATATTCAACCAATTAGGAGTGCAATTCATTATTTATGGACACATCCTCAAGTAATGAAAGAATGGAGAAAATTTTGTAAAATAAATGGCATGAAAGCCTAAGCGGTTTTGCGTGGACGTTCCAACTCGTTGGAATTCTACTTATAAATTGTTATCTACTTTTGAATATAAAGATTTATTATGTATGTTTTTTCATCAACATGTTCAATCACGTGATATTTATTTGTTTTTAAATCAATGGAATATATGCACTAGTATTTGTGAAATTCTAAAAGTTTTTAGTGATACTAGTGACCAATTATCAGGTGTTTATTATCCAACTTCACATTTAGTTTTAACACATTGTTGTAATATTGCATGTATTTTTAATGAACATATTCAATCAAATGATACTTATTTATCTCAATGTATTTATGTAATGAAAGAAAAATGGGAAAAATATTTCTTAAACATTCCTGAAATATTTTTATGTGCTTTTGTTTTAGATCCTAGACTTAAATTAGATGGTTTGCAAGATATGTTAGCATTATATTATGAATCTTTAAGTCCTATTACCGAAACTGCTCCTAATATTCCTTTGATTTTGTTTAATATTAAAACACATTTACATGATATTTATAATGAATATAACATTAAATATGGTGAACAAATTATTGGACACGTGAAACACATCAATCCACTACAACTAGTATTATTACTTCTAAACTCACTAAAGCACAATTGTTATTAAGGCAACTGACTAAACGTCAGGATCCTCGAGTTCAGGTCGGGAACTTGAGAATTATTTGACCACTTCTTTTGATTTTAGTGATGCGGATGAAGAAAGCCGACATTCTAAAATGGTGGTCGAAGAACTCAATTATTTCCAATCTTATCTATAATGACAAAAGAAATTCTAGCTTGTCCAGTTTCAATGATTCTGGGAACAAGCTTTAGTATCGGAGGAAATACATTGGACGAGAGACGTTCTAGTTTAAGGTAGGAAAATTTGGAAGCGCAATGTTTACTCAATGATTGGTTAAAAGTAAGTCGAACCAACATATTAAAAGTGACGAAGAAGACCAAGACGAAAATGTAAGGAACATCCGAACTACAACGACGGGAGGAAATCGAATCTGATCAATCAGTATTTGATTTTTTTATTGTAATAGATTTTTTTATTTAAGTCTAAGATGTAATATATTTTGTATTGAGATAATGAAATATTTGATAGAGTTTTTATAAGTTTAATTGTGATTTTTTTTTTTATTATTTACATCATTTTTTATTTTTTTTATTTATTTAACTAAGACGACGATTATTAGGATCGGACCGGACCGGACACCGGACTTGGACCGAACCGGACCGGACCGGGCAAGCGGTTCCGACCCGGCCGAAATGCCGACCTGGCGGGCAGTTAAGAGTCGTACATTTAATTTATGCTGAGTTTCAAAATCTAATTGCTTGAGAAATCATTCCACTCTATCTATTCTCATAAAAGATAATTATATTTGTCCTCAATACTTTTCATCGTCGATCCATTGAAAATGATGAATTTTAAATCATAAAAAATTATGCTTCTTGATTCATTGGCTAGAACAGCAGAAGACTTCTGAATCCGAATAAAAATTTTAAATCCTATATTAAAAATCGACTCTTATCTATGTATAACAATATCTATATTGCTCTGATCAATAAATCATCCCAAGAGCTCACTTTATTTATTATTTTTAAGTTGCCCTGCGCAAACGAGTCATCCTGAGAAAATCACTTTACCTATTTTTTATGTGCGAGTCGTCCTGAGGGGACCACTTTACCTATTTTTTATGTACTACTTTAGTCAACGAGTCCTACTAGTAATGTGGGCCAGCAGCCTTCTCCAATTGGGCTTCCAAACCAAGGCCCATTATTTGGACTAGCTTTCCCTGATTAAATTGAGGAAGTTCCATTTCGAATTGAAGTCAACTTCATGTAGCTTGTTGACCATGTATCAGCTGTGCGATACGATTTTCTGATAATTAAATGGAGGCAGTTCCTAATAAGTAGAATTACACTCCGAGTCATATGAACAGTAGAAAACACCATCTTCATCCAAACTTAGCATTATATTTAGGCGGACCATTGTAAAGATAATATGACTGTTAAGATAATGCACAAGAAATACATATGAACACATGACAATCAACTCTTCCGAGTCTTTGCCGCCTTTATCCTCAGCAAAGCATCACTTAGTATCCAAGGGAAGCTAAGGAATCGAGTTTCTGGACGATAGTCGGCATGGTAGGTCACATGATACCATGCCGATGCCATCTTGAAACAGTCTTTTTCGGCGTAGCTGCGCTTGAACAAACCTTCGACCTCTTCCTGCAAGTTTCTGACCCCAATCAACATCCGGTCTTTCATTTCGCCGTATCTCTTCCTATCCTTCTGCAAGTATACCGACTTATTGCGCAAGTTGCCGGTCAGAATCTCATCTTCATGTTCTGCTCCATAGTAATTCATCAGTGAGCTCAGCTTCTCAGCATACCGGCCGTAATATTCTTCTGCAGCACCTAGGAATACCTCAAAACCTTCGACTAGTAGATCGTAGTCGTAAACCCATTGAGCGATCGTTTCAGAATTTGAATCTTCATGATAACTCGATGCGGCTCCTCGATATAGCTTCCCGATAACTCCAGGGGAGATGAACATGGGTTTCTCATATCTTTCCATGAAGTCTGGGAATATTTTGGGTCGTAGTGCTCTTGGCATTTCTGCAGGAGCACCAGTTTTGGCAAAGTCTACTGCCATGGAGTGAAGATTTGCTAGTTCGAGGCACTTGGAACTCCTTGTTTTGCTTGGTTCACTATCTGCATAAACCAGGTGAGTGGTCGATATGACGCCCAGGTTATCGTTGATCATGTAATCGACAAAATACTTCTGAATTTCCTGCATTTGGAAAAGATGTGAAAAAAAAAGCTAATCAGAGGTATAACTACTATTTACAGCTTATCGAAAGCATGGTGATATGCAAATCAGAACTCAGAAGCCAGCACATAACTATTGGGAAACACTTTAGGTGAAGGAAGAATTGCAGGTGTTTACTATAAGCGCCGAGTCGCAGCCTGAGCTTATTTTCATATTCATATTCATAAATGGATAATTGGGTATTCGAAAATTCAATAAATGAACAGTAAACTATGACAGATAGAAAACCACAAAAACTTGGTTTCTCTTGTATTCTACTAGAATACTAATTTGCCAGCTCTTTTGTAAAGATATTTAAGCATCATCCTGAAATAGGTACAAAGATCCTCTATACCACTAGTTAGCCAATTGGTAGATGAAAGGATGCATCAAATTAGGAGATCGATCAAATGCATTACATGTCCCTTTATAATCAAACTCTATGCAAGACTGCCTACACTTGAACATCGTACAAATTCAAATGACGGATAGTCTCAGAACCGAGACATGGAACATGCAAACATGTTTACAGCTTCATTACTTGCCAAAAAGTATACCAATTGATCAGCAGGAGCTAGCACTACTGAATTCAACTTATTGTTGATCTCCTCTTTTACGACAGATACTAGTCATTTTAGATAAACTTTTGTAGATAATTTTGTATGATCCATCTACATTTTCTTGTCTACGCTGCAGAAATGAATTCTATACGACTCTGAGAACATATAATCTCTCTCAGATTAGTTGCACACTTGCACATGAAGTATAAAAAAGAGTAGCCATTGTAACATAAATCACAATGTTCATACCTCTAGTTTCACATCATGGTCCATTGTACGAGGCCTCGTGGGGGTGTAATCCATGGGTGCATCAGTCTCAGGGGGTATTAGTTTTTCATCCCAACAAACAAAGTAGAGGTCACCATCCAGATCTCCACCTGAGCATTCATTTGGATGGGGCCTGCAAAAAGAGTGTAGCCAATAGCAACGTGTTATACGAAGCATTTACGAGAGAGACCAATGCATATTGATAACTCCAAGATGTGTTGAAAAAAGAATTTAGCTTGAACAAGCATACTCCAGCTGGATCTGATTATTTCAAGTATTTGCACATAATCCAGCTTGTTCTTGACGGATATTTTGGTGTGGTGTCAAATGTTGGGTGGGTATGTAGGTGAACATCAAAGGATATGTCACAAACATTTAGTTGAAATGATACACAAATGAGTATGTTAAACAGAAAATCAAGGACCACCGCATTCAGTTCATTTTGATTTTAATTTGGTTGTCCTACAATGACTGTTAGCAGTTAGAAAGTAGAAAAAGAACTATGTACTCGTATAATTTAACAAAAAAAATTGTGCATTCTTAAAAAAATCATGCATCATAAAATCACATGAAAGATCTATGTGAATACGATGTATGTTTGCTAGAGTTATCAAATGAAATGCTATTACTAGAAAGTCATAAAGTAAATACATAATGACAAATATATTCCTATAAGTTTCTTTATCTTGTTTATGACATACACTACAATAAAAACAAAAATACATTTTTTTCATGCAAACAAGCGAGCAGTGGATAAAGACAAGCTATTCCTTTTTTTCGCTTAAGTTTGAAACTTCTATACATAAGGTTCAGATTTTAAAAAAAAAAATTGCTACTATTTAAAATTCCCTTAAAACTATGATCAAATTGAGATGGATGGAACCATGCCTTACTAGTGATCATAGTTAGGACCCAAGAACCAAATTTTATGGGAAAGATATTGATCAGTACAGAGTAGACTCACCAAGTTATAAAGTATCATTCCGTATCAAGATTTCAACCCTTAACCAAGAATGATATGATACAAATTTGATATTGCACCGTGTCAAAACTCCAAATGCTTCAACATGTGCAGTGTTGACACTGAGCACATTGAAGCGTATTAAAATGGACTAAGATAGGTTTTACTCCATTATACCCCTCAATTGATTTGTCGACCCACCTAATGGGATAAAATTTAGTTGTTGTTGCTGCATACCTCTCAATTTATTTAATTCTACAAATAATACTTGCAATTATTAGTCAATTGAATAATAATTTTATTGTTCCAACAGTCAACAAGCTTTGGCATGTATTAAAGGGTGCTGACACTGGACAGGAGTATGTGTCAAAGTGTGCTAACATATACTCATTTCTGCATATATCAAAGCACACCAAAAATGAAAACAGACTACTTTTTCTCCGATAATCACATTTTACTTTTATTATTATTATTATTATTTTTAATCTAGACATAAGTTTATGGATGGTGAATTATATTAAAATCGTATTGCACCATATCATGACAACCCCCAACACACATTAAATCAATCTGCTACAAATCCATATAAGATTTACACCTTTAATCTCCTTCCACTTTTAATTTTTTGTCTAAAGCAAAGGCTATATCAATTAGATAGTCAATTGAATTAAAATTTTAGAGAAAATAAAAAATATAACAAACATCAAGTCAATAAAAGTTTGTTAGCGAAGATATCATCAGTCAACTTAATTCATCCTAGCATATTTCAGTGTATGCCAAAGCAGTGTGTTGAGCATTAACATAGTATTTGTATACCTTCCCATGGGGAGCAAGGACAACATAGGAGATCACCAAGTTTGATAATTTATTAGAATAATAAATTTCAATCGTGTTAGTCAACACAATGTGAAATTTCAAAAAGAAATAATAATTTGTACTTCTATCATCAATTTTCCTTTCAGCAATGAATTTCTAGAATGATATCTATACTTCATGGTATCACCATGATTCAACTACTATCATTCTTTTGACGAATTAAAAGAAGAATTTGTAAATTTATAAAGTGAGCAAACAATTTTCCATATCCAAGAGAAAATGTTTTTCTCCCATCAAATAAAACCCTAATTCCTCTTCTCGGGGTTCTTAAATGAAGTTCTCACTCTGACATGCACAACCAGTACACAAAACTCTCAATTCACTGATCAAAGATTGGTGAAAGACTATAACTTAATGAAGTTGTTAGATGGTTAGATGTCTTAAAGGCTATATTTGTGTGGAATAGAACCATGGACAGATGTCTTAAAGGCTATATTTGTGTGGAATAGAACCATGGACGATCTTTTATTCATACAAACTATTGCAAATCATATGCATTCTTATTACATCATAAAACACAATTTTAAATGGTGACATACTGAAACAATGTCATGCTTCTTATCATGTATTCATAGTAAACAAGGAACTTGAAATCATGTAAAGGATTCTTTCAATTCCATGAAAGCTACTGATAAATCTGACTTAGCACTGAAGCTACATTGCTGTTAAAGTTACAGAATCAAAGTGACAAATAAACAGAGGCATAATTATTTTTCAAAATGAAAGAAAAAGTAGAGTTCAGTCTTTAGTAAGCATCATATTTACTGACTCAAAGTTACATGCCCCAACTATACTTTTGTCCCAAAATCAATCTGGCATATATAAAGAATTGCAACTTCCAAATTATTTATGAACACACATCGCAAATCAAAGAGTTGTAAGTTATCGTGTATAATTATATAATATTGTGTTACTCAAGTTTAATTTATTTAAAAGTCACATCATACCTTTTGCCTTTCTGAGGGAAAATAAGGCAGTCAACCAATCCCATGTCATCTATCACAGGATCATAAACGGCCTGTAGGACTCGAATATCACCAGGATGAAGACATGGATTTTTTGTAACTAGAATCTTGCCAACTATTGTTGCAGTTATTTGGTCAGCATTTTTTATAAACTTTGTATTCTCATTTTGAAGCTCTTCCTTTGTCATAGTTACCCTGATATATACCTGGCCATAATCTAACACAGACGTTTCATCCAGACATCCAATAAGAACACGGCCCTTTGGAACAAAGATCCGACATTTACTTCTGATATCCAATAACTGATATTCTCGATGGGCTTTAAGCATCATCAACAGATAAGGTTCTGAATTCGGTTCATACCCTTGAATCAGCATCTTTACGGCAGTTCTGATTTCAGGTCCAGTCACTGTATCCAGTACCCTTAGAGCAATTTCTTTGTCAGTAAGCATTTTATCTAGCAACTGCATTTGGGAATGTTGCATGGATTCAAATATTTCATCCTTGACTCCTAGTGTAGACAGAAGGCACACAATCTCCCTATTCAGATAGCATGGTTGATATTCGCTCCACTTTGTGACACTCAGCATTGTGTTACCTGACTCAAACTTCAACATACTTCGCCTCAACGACAGCTTCCAAAAAGATTTTCTATCAATCGCTATTACCCCTTTATATCCACCATATCTAATTTGAAACGCTGAAGGTGTATTACTTAATCCACACCTTTGAGCAATTTGTCTAGCAAATGACAATGAAACTTTCCCAATACCATCTGAAAAACAATATTTCTTCCCATCTTCAGCAGTGATTTCAACATCTGGGATGATCTTCACATCCTGAGGTGGGACATTCATTGTTTGCATCGAAGAACTGAATAGCTGGCCCATTCTAGCTGCACACTTAGACACATTACGAATGCCATTGAAATGACCCATCCATTTTCTAATGGTTTCTGCAGTCAAGTTATCATTAGAGGCAAACATCCATACAGAATTTGACCGAAGCTGACTAGCAGAAAATGCCAAAAACTCAAACTTTTTTGAGCAAATGTGAAGCCCATCTCTGAGAATAGATAGTATACGAGTATAGATACCAGTTCTGAACGGTTCAGAAAACACACCGCTACCAATTTTTGCTGAGATTGCATCAGAAGGAAGCTTGCTCCAATCTTCATCAACAAAAGATACCCTAAGGAAATCAGATGCATGAGCAGAAAAATGCTTTACTACATAATTAGACTTCTCAAGTTCTGGACCCAAACAGTAAATTTTAGAGGGGGTAACAAGAACTCTATAACAACCCATCAGATTCTGTGCTATAATACTCTTGCTGGATGGTGAAGTGCTAGATCTTTTTATCCTAGACAGCTCATCTTTGATGAACTGTACAGGATCATAGCAAGTCGAAACCAACTTGTGCATCTTCATGAGGATCTTAATAGCTACCTCCGAAGGCAATCCTCTCAGAATATCATATAGGTCAATGCTAACTTGTCTGAAAGTTATTTTTTGCATGTGGACCAGAGAATTTATCTGGAAAAGAATCTCATATGGCACAGAGCAATCACCGAGGTAATTAATCAAAGGAACTAATGAGGAAGAAGGAGAAGGTGGTTTCCTTTTCGAAAGGATTAGTTCCCCGAGTGCCCTAGAGAAGGGCAGTTTTCTAAGGATCTCTGCACAGGAGAGTCCATTTGCAAGTTGCAAATGGTAATAAAATGATTTCCCAATAGCGCCATTTGGAGAAAAATCTGTTGTCCGGACCCATAAAACCTGGATGTCCTCTCTGCAAACTCGGAAACGATCATTAGATAACTTTGATTCCATCTCAAGTCCATGGATCCTTACAAAACATCTGGGTGAATATTGGAGCTGAAATTTCACAGATTGAAAGAATCCATTCAACAGCAATAGTTGGCAAGTATAAACTACAATCCAAATGAAAAGACAGGTAAAATAATAACTTCCAGATGATGCTGCACTTTCCTAACAATGATACAAACTCCATAAACGGTAAGACCTGACTAGAGGCAATCGAAAGCAAGTATCCATTTAATAACGGGGGTCTAGAACGATTAGTAGGCATATTTACTATGACCCAAAACTTTGTTGTTAGATTAACCATATTTGGAGCAGTAATGAGGAAACCATTCATATTACGCAATGGCAATTGAATTAGGGCACAAATATCAATATTATTTTATCCTAAAATCTTTAATTGGCGGTCCTTGAAAAAATCCACCTTGTTTTGAATTTCATAATCTCATCAACAAAGCATCAAATGAGAAACCAGATTCTATAAATCTAATTGACAAGGGAATTAAAACATAACCTTTCCATTAGTTTTTTCTACAGGCTTCATACTAAACATCCTCTACAGGTAAAACTTCATGTTACTCTTGTTATAACCCATATCAAACACCATTAATACAGACATTACTACAATGTAATCATGTAGAACATAGAAATATCCAATCTATAGAATTCCAAAGCAAACTAACAAATACATACATATATAGATAGATAGATAAGCATGAGCATAGAATAGAAGGAAAAAAGCTCAAACCTGTAGCAGAATTGATTCTCGTCCATCCAAGCAACAGCCTAACGATTCTAGAATGTCTACAAACATAACCTCGAGTTTATATTTATCACCGCCATATTCGACAAAAAACTCCAACTTTTTCCTCTCTGGCATGATCTCCATCCTCACCTGTTCCCAAGCCTCGAAGACTTCCATGTGGCCTTCGCTCACTAGCACACCAGCATGAAGCGCGGCTCCCTCAAGGCGGTTCTGGCCCTCAGAGGCCCTAACAACAATGTCGTTGTGGGAAGGGACGACGGTAAGGCGGGCGTGCTGGAACAAGGGCAGTCGGCCTTCGGCATCCAGGAGACAAGCCCGCTCGGCGGCGGCAAAGGTGTCGAACTGGACGCGGCCGAAGCCCTTGGATTTCCAATTCCTGCGAGCGGTGGCGATCTCGCAGGCGAAGACGGAACCCACAGAAGCATCGAAGTAGTCGAAAAGCTCTGCAGCGACTGCCGTGAGGGGAATGTTGGCGACCTGGAGGGTGGCGCGAACGTCGGCCATTCCCGGTCATCGGAGGGTGGGCAGGGTAATTTAAAAGATGAAATTAGGGGTTTAGGGTTTGTGCAATTTAAAAAAAGTTTACCATTTCAAAGCTTGACCTTTCCATAAGCAACAAAAACACAATTTTTAGGGTATTTTCGGGATCTTTTATCTACACCAATGATTTAACAATCACAAAGTCTACGCCTCTAATCTGCACCCAAATCCCCATCCTCCTCCCTTCCCAAATCCTCAACTCCACTCGATGGCGAGGCGAGCCCCACCGCTTCTACGCCACCTCCTCCGCGCCGCCATCACCGACCGCGAACTGCATGCCCCTAACGATTGCCGGCGGTCGGTGACCTACATGCCCCGCCCGGGCGACGGCTCCCCGAGGCGCGTGACCTTGATCCCCGGCGACGGCATCGGGCCTCTCGTAACCGGCGCCGTGCGGCAGGTCATGGAGGCGATGCACGCGCCGGTGAGCTTCGAGACCTACGAGGTCCACGGCGACATGGCCTCGGTGCCGGAGGAGGTGCTCGAGTCGATCCGGAGGAACAAGGTCTGCCTCAAGGGCGGGCTCCGGACGCCGATGGGCGGAGGGGTTAGCTCGCTGAACGTGCAGCTGAGGAAGGAGCTCGACCTCTACGCCTCGCTGGTCCACTGCCTCAGCCTGGAGGGCCTGCCGACCAGGCACGAGAAGGTGGATATCGTGGTGATCAGGGAGAACACCGAAGGGGAGTACTCCGGTCTCGAGCACGAGGTCGTCCCTGGTGTCGTAGAGAGTCTCAAAGTAAGTTCTTTCTTCCTCCTTCGCTTTCGTCGTAAATGAATTAAACGTGCAGCTTATATATATATATATATATATATATATCTATATATATATATATCTATATATATATATATTTATTTATTTATTTATTTATTTTATTAGCGTATGTTATTGTACGTTCGTGCACGACGAATAAAAAATACACAATAATCATGTTGCGATGTCCGCTCGAATTCATTGGCGGAGGTCAAATTCCGATCACGATTCGATCGGACTTCGATGATAGTCCAGTCGGAATCTGACTGTGATCTGATCGACATTAGAGTTCGATCGGTTTCCGATCGAATTGCGATCGGAATCGATTGGTCGTCGACGAATCCGAGCTACGAATCGATGAAATCGTGATGGATAAAATATTATGTATTTTTTATTCATTGTACAATCGCATCGATTGAACGATGAAAAACTTATCGTGCAATGGATGACAATAAATTTAAATTATTTGTTAAATTAAATGAATATTTAATATTCATGAATAATATTTATAAATAAAATTGATTTATGAATTATATTATAAATAAATAATTAATCAATGTAATTAACAAAATTTAAATTATAATTCTTTTTTTTTTATCTTTAAATTAAATAGATGTTTCCTTTTTTTAATTAAATTATTTCAGTTCATCAAACTATTTTAATAGTCAAATCTTTTTAGACAATCAAATTGTTTGACGAAACAATTAATGATTCGAAATAATTCAAAAAAAAAAGTTTAGAAAAGAAAAGAAAAAAAAGGGTCAATTTAATTGTATATGTATTTTTTTTAATGTAATAAAAAGTCAAATTTCTTTCTCTCTTTCTAATCAATACCATTCTAATGATTAACCCATATAAATGTTGTATTATAGGATAACAGATCAATATCTCATAAATGTGAGGATTTCGTTTCTCTGTGCGTTAATTATTAGTCTTAAAAGTCAAAGATTTATCATGATTTATCTCTTTTACGATGATTCAAAGATAAATTAATAAGGATCGTTAGGTTGACTGATTTTAATTTTTTTTATTATAGAATCAATACTATTTTATTTTTTTAACAGGTTAATTTCCTACTCTTTCACCAAACAATGTGATGGACTGGATTATTAAAAAAAAACTAGATTTTTATCGCTTTTAAAAAAAAAGTTAAAATAGATTTATCTTTAAACTTAATGTTATATTTTTTCATACGAGTAATATGCAGTCCTTGCTTTTAGGTAACTTCAGTGGAAACAACCTTTTTCTTGTAAGTTCTTTAATTCTTTGGTGCGTAGATGGGAGAAAAATATAATTTAAGAAAAGTCTTGCAAATTGCCCCAAATTGTTTACTCTGTGTATCATTGATTTAAGAATTTGCCATGAAATTGTCAATTAAGACTTCCTGACTCGGGTAACATGGATTTTGATATAGTGGTCAAGACAAATAAAAATAATTTAAATTTAAAAAAGAATTTCAATTTATGCTACTTGATATAGATAACTCGAAAGTGCAGAGTGCATCCAATTGAAATTAATCATCATATCAAAATAATGACAGAATAGAAAATTGACATAAGTTCAAAATCATTTTCGTTTGATGAAATTCTTACAAATGCAATAGAAAATCTTCTGTAGGAGTTTAGGCAACAATCGGTCTCTCATTCAATCATGCATTTGTATCCATAGACCTTGTCCAATGTATGTAGTTCATAGGGCAAAAGATGATACGTTCATTGTCATGCCTTGAGAGTATGTCATGTCGAAAATCGAACGGACGATATCTCCCTTGTATATGGCAACATTTCGGATTAATATAAGGCTCGTAGGCCCACAACAATAACATAATATAACATAACAACCACAGCGGAAATAGAAAGCACATACCCACAACAAATATACCAAAAACATACAGATGCATACCACCTGACAAGACTACAGTACTAAAATCGTACATAAAACATCGACACAAAATAAAGTCCACAACATAAAGACGAAGTCCATACATAAACTAGAGTCCATAACATAGAACAAAATCCATAACACAAATACAAATCCTCGGGATACTCAGAAAAGCGGAGATGGGATAGATCATCGGTGCAGCTCCAAGCTGTCACGAAGACTTCAACCTGTTACCTGGGCGACAGAAAAACCCAGGGTTCGTGGTAGTGAGTAAAACTCAGCAGGTAATAGAAAAATATGTATATATTAATATCACATGTATTTCGATAGAAAAGTCTACAGGTATCATTAGCATGATAACATATCCATGTATATATTTTCTAACCAAAAGTCAATATGAAATGCAGACATACCTGAACATCTGTTACGCTACACCTATCCAACCTGAGCACATATCTATAACATAAGGTATAAAGAATAGTACTAACTCATACTACATCCTGATATGGGTCGAGGGTATCACAGTAAATAACCAAGTATACAAGTACCGACCTACTACTATATAGAAAATGCAATAGCATGTATGAATATGTACAAACAAATGCAACAAACATAGTACATACAAATGCAACATCACAATAAGTATATATATATATATACTGCATCTATATATGTATACTAATCACAATCATCCACATATATATATATATATATATATATATATATGACAATATGCAAAAATGTCATAAGTCGGCAATACAGCATGCATGGTCATGTCGGCTCACCCTAAAGCTACCACGACCCCAGTGTGACCTCGGTAGCTCGAGCATGACAACTGTCTCAACTCAACACCAACCACTACTCTCGAGTGACCGAGTGGGCAGTATGATCAAGTAGCATATAAGCGTAAAGAGCAAGCTACACGATAGGGGTTCCTACTGTTGACCACTCCGACAGTCACTACCCATGAGTGGTCGAGTGCCACACGCGCAGGACTATGACACGCAAATCCAACTACCACCGTCTATAATGATAGAGTGTGACACCACAATGCTCTGCCCTCACACCGATTACTCCTCCTATGAGTAACCGTGGAGGCAAGATGACTGGCGACACTCTCAACCACAAGGGAGACCTCGTCGCCAACGTGCATGCAAATGACATGAATGCAATGTCTCACATACAAACATCCACCATAGACTCTATTCTACAGAGAGTCATACTAACCAGATCAACACACTCTCTATCCTGTAGAGAGTCGTACTCAAACTGATTATATCAGGCTTGGACCACCGGTCCGTAGCGACACACTAAATATCATTCAACTGACCATCTAGACAATACGTAGTCAGTAGTAAACATGCAACCTAAGGGTACTAGAATTAACCCTAGGTTCAAGACATTATCTACCTACGGATGACCTTTTTGCCCAATTTACAATCAGGTTGTCATCCGGACTTTACTACTTGCACTTAACTTAAACAAATTCTAAGTTACTTACATCACATATATGTATAACTCCTAATCATGGTAAAATAAACATGATAGCAGTAATGAAGTTAATAGCCAACGGTAAAGTATCAAACATACGATAAATAAGAACGGAGTCAAGGTAACATGACCATATAAAATGATCATGCATCTAAATCTGTATGCATTAAACTACCTGACCAGGATAGGAATTATCCACCTGCTGTAAATGCTCGTAGTAATGAAGTCCTCACGGTCGCGGACCTATCTCGTATCCACGTCCTACAAATATCATCAATTACATTTTAATACAAGCAAACTACAAAAATATGAATTAATTACTATATCGTTCTTATAGTCGCATCCTTTTTATCGAATACGATTTAGGAGAAATCCCCCCAAACTATCCAAGGTTGATTTACTATAACTAACCTTCACATTAGACCCTCAATCACATCATAAGTCACCTTATTTCCTAAATTCAATTACCCAACTATAATTCCCAGTCAACCATACATTACCCTATCCTTTTGTTAACATATCAGCTAATCACGAAACCCCAAGGCTTTGCAACGAATAAACAAAAGGATCCTTATGCCACCACTTTATCTCGCTGCCCTTACATCCATTCACAGCCAAAACACTTACACCTTCCACAGTTAACTAGATAAATCAAGGGAAACCTTGAAAGATACCCAAACATCAAAGCTGCCCTGTTCAACTGCTCGAGACCACTGCCCAAACCCAAATAACCATCATCACCGAATGAAATTTACTGAACAAAAGGGAGGGAATTTGTGCTTACCAACAATTGGAGTCTCCACCGGCAGCAACACTCCTTGATACTCTGTTCACCCGACAAACACAGCCACTGCCCACAAACGGATCGAGCTCAAATGAAAGGAAAACACAACATCTTACTCTTGTTCAAGGTAAGGAAAAATCCACGCCTTACCTTGTTGTTGCATTTTCCACCGACAGCTCAAATCCCAAAATCGACAGCCAATTCCCAGAATCCAGCAGTCCTGTTCTCCGGTACCATCGGCACTTCCGATTCTCTGCCAAATCGCTAGGTCAAGCTCAAGGAAAGAAACCCACCGTAGGAGTTCATCCACAAACGGATCCCCTTTGAGATCGAGGGAAAAGCAGGGAACAGACATCCCTTACCTCGCTCCGACGATGAACGGACAGCAGCGATCAGAGATCGCTCGGCCGCCTACCGTCGAGAAGTAGCCAAAATGAAGCTTCCAGGCCCGTTCCTGTCCTCCCGATTCCAGCCCATCCGGGGGTCGTCCAAGCCAACAATCGCCGCTTGCCGCGAGGAGGAAGACCGGCGCTCGCAGAGAGGGAACGGCCTGGCGTCGGAGAGGTCGCGAGCGGGAAGGCTTGAGAAAAAGACAGCGACGAGAGGAGAGGGAGAGATCGGTCGCGGGCCGCTTCAGAGATGAAGAGCAAACGAAAGGGGAGGTGCTCGGGAAAAGGAATCGATGGGAAGACGAGAGCGCACAGTGAGAAAATAACTCGCGGAAGGAAAGAAAGAAACGCACCAAGAAATTAAGGGCGACGACGAGAATGACTTAGCGTTACGGAAATGGAGCGGTCGGTCTATTAACGGGTCGAGTCCAATAAAGCGGGTCGGGGCCAACTTGATTCAACTTAAATCCAAATTCAATTAAATCTAGGTTAATTAAACCATTAAAACTCTTAAGCTAGGTTAGGTGTAATTAACCCCTAACTATCTACCAAAATTTTTTAATTTAACCCACTTATAATATTACCCTTTAGCTATTTATTTACGATATTTTACATTCATCTTAGACATTTTTTATTGTCGATCTTACTCTTACTCTTTAAAATAATTTTATTGTCCGTACTGAGTCAATGTACTTACTCCTTTGTTTACATATGCATGTCAAATTTTGCACGGATCATTCTTTTACTGAGCTCGTAATTCAGATATAGTCCATCAACAATGAACTGAATCAATGAATTTTACTTATTTAATTCGCATTCAATAATTTAAATTCATAATTAATAATGTATTAGATTATTTTATCAGATTTAATCTTAATAACAATCAGTGTTTTAAAAATCGACGATTTTATCCGATTAGGCGGCGCCTAAGCGGTAGACGCTCGTCCACCGCCCCGACATTCACAGAGGCGACGCCGCTAGGCATCGCCGCTTTAATCGGCGCCCAGAGCGATTAATCGACGTTAATCGGGGCGATCAATCGATTAACCAGGAGTTCCAGCGGTCAACAGCAATCGACACGCCCATGCCACAGGCGTGTCGCGCCGGTGGAAACGTGCGACACACCCGTGCCAAATGAGGGCACAGGCGTGTCGTGCGTGAGAAAGGTGCGACACGCCCGTGCCAAATGAGGGCACAGGCGTGTCGCGCCGGTGAGAAATGTGCGACACGCCCATGCCAAAGGCGTGTCGCACATTTGACTCGCACATTTCCAATGGATTTTTAATATTGTTTGCAATTATATTTTTAATTCTTATATTTTACAATTTTTATTGTTTACAATCTTAAGCGTTTTTAATATTCTTGTTATTTATTGAGTTGTTGTTAGTTGTTAATTGTTATTTGTTACAATTTACATGTATGTGGAGGCTATAAAGTGAGTTTTGACTTTTGAGTGCCCCTCATATATTAATTTTTTTATATATTATTATATTTAAAATATTAAAAAAATCGACCGCCTAGAACCGCCTAGAAACCGCCTAGGCGGCCGCCTAACCGCCTAGGCGCTAGGCGGTGAGTGACCGTCCGCCTACCGTCTAACGCTTTTTAGAACATTGATAACAATATTAATTAAGATACATTTAATTCAAGGGAGACTAAATCCTGCTATAGTACTGACCTGTTTGTTGAGTCTTGTGTCTGATCTATCTTCTATGTTATCTTGCTTACTAGTCTGCCCCTCCAACCAACGTTCAAATCAAAGAGGAGAACAGTAAATAAAGAAAGTTTAGAGAGAGGAAAAAAAATGAAGCTTCTGTGCCATGATATATATATATATCGATTTTGTCTTTTGTATTTGTCATTTAGATCTCTAATTTATCTTATCCATCGATAGAGATAGTCGGAGAGTCATTGATACGATGGTTTTATATTTATATGTCATGATATATTCTTTCTTTGTTATACATTGAAAAAATTAGTATATTTCAAGTAAATTGTCACGTGAATCATACATACGTATGTATTTGGAAAGAACAATAATCTCAAGAAGTTCAATAGTATTTGGGAAAAATAATAGTGCTCGGAAAATTCAATAATATTTGGGAAAGACCCTAGTAGTGTTTCGAAAAAATCAAGGGGATGTTTGGTTCGAGGTTACCGGAAATAACCTTGATTATTCATTCAAGATTATCAACAAAATTCTTATTTGATTTAAATTTTGAACAATGACCAAGTAATGAAGAATACCTGATACGTCAATAAATAAGGACATGCAGGGACATGTAACCCGGAATTGAAAAACTTAAGAAAAGAGAGGTTTTCATTTATTCCGGGGTTAAGGAATTTTATTTCCAATATTAACCTTCGATTTTTACTTATTGGGACTAAAATACTTTTGTCCATTTATAAAATTTCAATCGAGTACATAAATCATACAATAATTCAATATTTAGATATTTTTATAATTAAAAAAATATTTTAATATTTTTTGAAAAAAAATAATAAAAATGTACATTTAATTTTTAAAAGAATATCTAATTAAATTTGTATAAAAGGGTAATACAATAAAATATTAAATTAGATGATGTTTTAAACCTCTAAATAAATAAATTTTGATTTAAAAAATATTTGATAATATTTTATTCTCCATCGAGTTTTAAAACCTCTAAGTATTGAAAAAGTTATATATTATAACTTAATCAAAAGCACTCTAAAAATAGTATTGGAGAAGTCTAATAACGTTCATGAAAAATAATAGTGTTTAAGACAGATATTAATGCTGTGCAAAATTAATACTAATCGAAAAAAAGCCATCAAACAACCATAAATTCTTACCCTATGAGATTCTTGATACCTTTAGCTCCAATCTGTTTGCTATTTTGTTTATCTGTTTCGTAAAAATATGGAACCACTATATTAGAGATATGTCATTGTCCTTATGTGTGAAGGAAGAGGAAGAAGATAAATCAGATATCAAGTGTCTAACATAGAAATATAGAGTCATCGATAGTTAGATCGTTATCTCTAAGAATCGATCCTTTATCCTTTCAAATTTTAATACGTCTGTATTAACTATCAAAATTTACTCTGAGAACTAATCTGTTTGTCTTAGCGTAGATGTCATTATAGATGGATAAAAATCAAATTTCAATTATTTTAATTTTATCTTTAAATTCTGCAGTGTTGCTTCGCTTCTGTTAGAATAATTGAAAGGACGAATCACTTTGAATTTTTTTTTCCCCCTTTTTCATTTTTGTTTGTTGTTTTTTAAAAAAAGGAGAAAAAAATCCTGCTTTTGCTAGGTGATAACGAAGTTCTGTTCCGAACGAATCGCTAAGTATGCTTTTGAGTATGCTTACCTTAACAACAGAAAGAAGGTCACAGCCGTGCACAAGGCCAACATCATGAAGCTCGCAGATGGATTGTTCTTGGAATCATGTCGCGAGGTCGCAACCAGATATCCAGGGATCAAGTATGACGAGATCATCGTCGACAATTGTTGCATGCAGCTCGTTTCCAAGCCAGAGCAGTTCGATGTTATGGTCTGTGTTCGTTGCCTTTTTTGTTCGACGCCGCTCGACCTTCATTAACCCTAAACCGACCATCTTTTGCAGGTCACGCCGAATCTCTATGGCACTCTGATCGCAAACACGGCCGCAGGGATCGCCGGAGGCACCGGTGTCATGCCGGGAGGTCGGTTCGACGAACTTCTTGGCTGTTCTGTGGTTAATCTTTTTGAAAATCAACGTGGCTGAGAATAGAACTGCCCGATCGTCTTCGTCGCAGGTAATGTCGGACAAGATCATGCGGTGTTCGAGCAAGGCGCTTCGGCTGGCAACGTGGGGAATGAGAAAATTGTGGAGCAGAGGAAAACGAACCCGGTGGCGCTGCTCCTGTCGTCTGCGATGATGCTGAGGCATCTCCGGTTCCCGTCCTTCGCCGACCGACTGGAGACCGCCGTGAAGGTCGTGATCGCCCAGGGCAAATACAGGACCAAGGACTTAGGAGGGAGCAGCACGACCCAAGAAGTCGTGGATGCGGTCATCGCGAATCTGGACTGAGTGAGATCGATTCGGCGCAAAAACTTTAAATGTGCAATTCTCGTTTCCCTTTTTTTGATCTGCGTTCTTTGTTTGTTCTTGCTCATTCCTTTTTCCTCACTCAATTATTGGGGGATTCCAGCTCCCGAATTGGATGTCACAGTTCTTGATTTTTGTACAATAATTAAGGAAGCGGTCTTGTGGTTGCGTGAAGGCATTGATTTCGCTAAATTACCGCAAGCCTGATCCAGACTCGAACCATAAATTTGTTGTCTTCGTCTTTGTCGCAGCGCAACCACCATGGTCGCAACATCCAACACGAACTGCGTCTTCTTCTTCTTCTTCTTCTTCTTCTTCACCTTTCTCCTTCGACCGTGCACGCCAGCTTCCTCTGGCGCCGACGTCGTCTTCCCGCTCTCCACCAGCTCCAGATGGATCGTCGACGGCGCGGGGCGGCGGGTGAAGCTGGCGTGCGCGAACTGGGCGGCCCACCTGAAGCCCGCGATGGCGGAGGGGCTGAGCAAGCAGCCTCTGGACGCCATCTCCAGGAGCGTGGCCACCATGGGCTTCAACTGCGTCCGCCTCACTTGGCCCCTCTTCCTCCTCACCGACCCTTCCCTCGCTTCCCTCACCGTCCGGCGCTCGCTGGACGGCCTCGGCCTCGTCGAGTCCACAGCCGGCGTCCGCGTAAACAACCCTGCCCTGCTCGATCTCACCCTCCTCCAGGCCTTCCAGGTCCCCCAAATCTCACCCTTTCTTGCAGGATTTCAGGCAGATTTCATCCTTTTCATATACAAATTTCACATTGAATAATGCGTCTTCGAAGGATAATTTTGTTCATTTAACATCATCATCCAAATATATTCATCCGTGTTGAGTGATTGGTTATGGAACAGGCTGTTGTCTCAAATCTGGCGAGCAACAAGCTGATGGTGATACTGGACAACCAGATAAGTAAACCAGGTTGGTGCTGTAGTCGATACGATGGCAATGGATTCTTCGGGGACAAGTACTTCGACCCAGATGAATGGATGAAAGGCCTGGAGATGATGGCAACAATCTTCAATGGTTCATCCAGTGTCGTCGGCATGAGCTTGAGGAATGAGCTCCGAGGTCCAAAGCAAAACATCAGCCTCTGGTACAGGTACAAAAATCCAACAATTCTTCTCTTGTTTGCATAAAACTTTGTTACATATGCCTTTGTCGTCACAAATCAGGTATATGCAAAGAGGTGCAGAGATTGTGCATTCAGCGAATCCAAACATGCTTGTCATTTTATCTGGTCTGGATTATGACAAAGACCTCAGCTTCCTGTCTCAGAACCAGGTGAATCTAAGCTTCCAAGGAAAGCTTGTGTTTGAGTACCATTGGTATGGGTTCTCAGATGGTGGCAATTGGAGTAGCGACAACCCTAACGAAGTTTGTGCGATGGTAATTAGAAACATCACGAGAAAAGGAGGGTTTTTGTTGGAGCAAGGCTGGCCATTGTTCCTGTCTGAGTTTGGGGTGGACCAAAGTGGGGCAAATGAGAATGATAACAGATTCCTCAACTGTTTTTTGAGTTATGCAGCCGAGAAGGATATAGATTGGGCTATTTGGGCACTGCAAGGAAGTTACTATGTGAGAGAAGGGCAATTAGGGTTTGATGAGACATATGGACTTCTGAGCTGGGACTGGTGTAAGCCCAGGAATTCCAGCTTTGTTCAAAGACTTGCTGCCATCCAATCTCCATTCCTAGGTATATTCTAATTTTGCAAAACGATTGTAGTTTCTAATATGAGATCATTATGAAGCTTAACTGTGCCACAGGTCCTGGCCTTTCGAAAAAATCACCATATAATGTCATTTTTCATCCAATGACTGGCCTTTGCATTGTGATGAACTCTCAACTGAAGCAAATTCAGTTGGGACAATGTTCAGAATCCGATGCCTGGAGCTACACAAGAAAGCGAAAATTGATGCTGAAAGGAACCCGGTTTTGCTTGCAAGCTGAAAGTGTGGGCAAACCAGTGAAGCTGGGGACAAGTTGCAAGGGTAACAGATCGAGATGGGAGCCAATATCAGGCTCGAAATTGCACATTTCATCCAATCTTACAGACCATGGTAGTGCTGTGTGCTTGGACATCAGAGACAAAGGCATTATCGTGACCGATCTCTGCAAGTGTTTAAGCTTAGATGGAACTTGCAATCCTGACAGCCAGTGGTTCAGTATCATAAGAAGTAATAGGGAAGTAAATGGCTTAATCTTGTGAAAGTTTCTTCGTCAATTCATAGCAAATGAACAAGTAAATTCCCTAGCATGACTGTCAATCTGTTTGAAGCAATAAATCTATGCAAATTTCAGTACTTTTAATATTCAATAACCCTGATAATACTCACTACTATAATATAATTGCTTCTCTGTTTCATTCAATGATCTGCAGAACTTAGGTGACTCATTTTTTTTATCAAATCATTGATAGGAATATCTGTAATCCAGTTATTCCTATTTTTATCATCCAGTTCTTGTTGCTCTGGAATTGTTGTATGCTTCAGTGGTTAATAGTAGTGGTACCAAGTAGGTCATGCTGCCTCCACTTCGACCCCATGGTTTGCCCATCCTGCAACATCCTTGCTGTTTTCTCGTCTCACCGTGATCGGACCACCAGATCATTTCAATTCTTTGAGTGTCTTCTCTTTTTGAACCTGATCAAGTTGATTGTACAAGGTATAATACTGTTAGTTTGATCATTTGTTCTAGATGAGATCAATAGAATTAGATACTTGAACTTGGCACTGCTTTTACTTGGTCATCAAACTTTTCTTCTCAATACAGAGCCAAATTGGGGATGATAGCTGAAAGAAACTAATGTCTTAAACAAGCCAATGCATCAGAACCACAAAAGTGCTTTAGGATTGAGCATCTGCTAATGATGTGCTGTTTTGGCAGGGAAACGATGTGGGCACTCAGTCTTGATCAGGGACATATTACTACAATGAGGAACAAGCTAAATTGGCAAGAGAAATCTTCGGAGCAAATACGAAAGGAGGAGAATAAGATTCTGACGGAGATTCTTCCAGCAAAGAAGTTTTACATAGCAGAAGATGACCCGATCAGATGCAATGGTCGACGGTCAACTTGGAATCGTTAACTTCTTGCTTGGTTTTGACCCAAATGATCCCGATCGATTGTTCGAAAGCTTATCACTTAACGAAAGTAGTTCCTTTTGATCGGGTATAGTTCTTCTCTTTATTTTCATCATTTAAAAGAGGAGACAAATGCATGTTGTGTAGATTGAGGTTTCTAGTCTTGCATTATGTAATTTGCAGGCTGTGTCATCAGGAGTTGCATTTCTTTCGTTGCAGAAGTAGATAGTTCAATCCTCATTGGATCGCGAAGAAGATAAAAGAGGATTTCATTCATTCATTCATTATCTTATTTAAACTAAACTTATAAAATAGCAACTAAATTTCTTCTTAGACTCCATGAGGTCCTTGGCTTCATGTTAAATTGGATTGGGAGATGTTTTAATAGGATAAGAAGCTTGCATGGCAATGCCACACAGCCCCTCTTTTGCCGAGATCCCTCTTTGCATCCTTATATACCCTTGCTCGCCCCACTCCAACCCCCATGAGTTCTTCACTATCCAATACTTCATCCCATCTGGAGATGTTCCATACCCGACGATCGCAACTCCATGATCTAGCTCGGTTCCGCAGTTCCCCGTGAAGACGCCCTATCACGAAGGGAAGCAAGTTAATTGGTCAGATCGACACACTGATTACGAAAAGATTGTGAAAAACAAATAATTACTTGAGAGTAGAACTGGAAATCCTTTCCGCCCCCTGCTTCTATAGCAACCGATACTGGTTGATTCGCCACGGCTTTCATCAGAGCATCCTCATTGCCGACGGGAACATCCTCGTGCCATACACCTATTAAATCTATTATATGAATCAATCTCATAATCAAAGAAAAAGTCAATTCTTATCTTTCTCGGATGCAAAAACTCGATCAATGTTTCAAAGATCAATACCCTTTTGTTCCTCCCTTAGATCTCTCTCAAAGTTTCTTATATCTGTTTCTGTGCAACCTACATGCTCAGGCCCTCCATACTCTATTTCAAATAATCGCATTTGTTGACAAGTTGGCACATTGGCCTTTGAAAATTGTTGAGACAATGCTTTCTTTGCTGTTGAAATATTACGATGTGAACGTAGCAAATGAACCTTTGAAGGAGTCGAGAGTGGATGATTATGACCTTCCACGAGCTTACTGACAATCCAATTAGGTCCAGTTTATTCTTTGACAAGTGAAATATTTGACTTACAACCAGTTCTAATATCACTACGTGTTCTTTCCCTTGTCTGTCCGTCCCCAGTAGCATATTTATTTGACCACATTTGATCTGTATGACCTTCTTTAAAGCATACAAATTTTTTCCATACAACTTCATTTGTAATCTTATTTTTTTTGCTATTGTTTATCCTTGCACTAAATCTAGCTTCTCGTGCATATTGGTTATAGAATGAAAATGCATCCTCTAGTGATGAAAATTCCATACCAATTTTTGGCTTTTGATCATCTGCAACTTGAGGAATATATAGTTGATCATCACTGTAATTTCCTTCCATTGCTGGAGAATGTCAAATTAAAATAGAGTTAAACTAATTGGTATTGATTGGTCTCCTTTCAGTCAAAGATGCATCATCAAACTAACTAATAGCATTGGTTTATAAATTCCAGCATTTCCACAGTAAGGTTAACCCATTTGCCTAAGACAAGGAAAAAAATAAAAAGAAAATAAAAGGGAAAAATTTACAAGAGACAAGGGAAAAAATAAAAAGAAAATAAAAGGGAAAAATTTGTAAGACGCACAGAAGGTTACCAATATCGGCTTGGAAATGCTGGTGCAGACAGGCGAGGAGGAAAGAAACGGCGGCGAAGGGGTGTGCGAATCGGCGGGCCTCAGCTGCGATCGACGGTGCCGGCGTCGCTGTTGGGGGAGAAGAAGCTCTCCAGCACAGTGGGAGTTCTGTTGGAGGCAGGCGAGGAGGAAGGAAGCGCCGACGAAGAGGTGCGCGAAACGACGGCGAGAAGAAGGTCTCCTGCGCTGCTCGGTGTTGGGGGAAACAAGCGCGATCCTGCGCGCGTTTCTGCTCGGCGAAGAGGAAGGCGACGCGGGCAAACTGGTGCGGCCCTCAGCTGCGATCGACGATGCCGGCGTCGCTGTTGGGGGAGAAGAAGCTCCAAAGACAAAGGGGAGTTCTCGAGGCGAGGAGGAAGGAAACGCCGGCGAAGAGGTGCGCGAAACGGCGGCGTCAATGTTGGGGGAGAAGAAGGTCTCCTGCGCTGCTCGGTGTTGGGGGAAACACAGGTTTGGCGTCGGGGAGAAGGAGGGGAAGAAAACCCAAACGGCGGCGTCAATGTTGGGGGAGAAGAAGGTCTCCTGCGCTGCTCGGTGTTGGGGGAAACACAGGTTTGGCGTCGGGGAGAAGGAGGGGAAGAAAACCCTAAACCTAGGTCGCTCTCGCTCGGTGCCGTTCGGAGGGAAAAGGCGCAGGAGGAGGATTTGTGAGGGAAAAGAAAGCTACATTCGCGCACTCAGACGCGTCGAGTGCCACGAGATACTATGACAAAGCGGAAGATTAATCGCTCAGGAGAAGAATCCTCTCTCTCTCTCTCTATATATATATATATATATATATAACACTGTCCTACTGTGCGCATATTCTTCAATGCCTGTGCATGCTTGCTACCATGGCATCTCCATGTTTGCGTCGCTTAATTACTCAGTCGACGTAGGTTTTCTTTCGCTTCATCTTTTTTTTTTCTTTTTTCACTCATGTTTTCTTCCGCTTCATCGTTTTTCTTTTTTCCCTCGCCGAGCTAGATTTTCATTGCTTGAAACCTCGACACCCTCGACTCCGTCGCAAGCTAAGTCAGTGTTGTCGCTCTGAAGCCTTGCTTGTTGCTCAATGTCTTCGCTTGCCCTCGACGCCATCGCTCGTCGCCGAGCTAGGTTTTCGTTGCTCCGAAGCCTCAATGCCATCGCTCATCGCCGAGCTAGGTTTTTGTCGATCCGAAACCTCGACACCGTCTTTCGTTGATGCTCGATGCCTTCGCTCGCTTCGAAGTTGCCTTCCTCTTCGTCATGAGTTCCAACATTTTCTCACCATTGAATTGCAATCTGCCTCCGTAGAATCCTTTGCCTTCTTGATAACATCCTGCACCTTTTTAATCATCCTTTTTGTAGAGCCTAAATCTGATCTTGACAATTCTGTGATTAAAAATAAATTAGAACAGATCTATTTTTACTTGATTCTTTTTGTTCAATGACTTCTTATATATATTGGTTACCATGACAATTTTTTAAACAGCAGTAAGAAATTTATCTAAACCCTCTTGACAACATATGTCTATTAAAGATTAGTCAATTCCTCTTAATTTTACATTTTTTTTTTGTCAAAGTAACAAGGGTTTCGGATACTCAATTTAGCATGCCAATGGAGAGGTATGATCTTCATCATTAGTTGTACTTTACTCGATAAATCTCTATCTTGGTATGTACTCTATGACATTGATTACAATTTATTGTACAGAGACTTATCTTATGTTGGAGTTCTAAAGGGTGTAATTATATGTATAAGAGCAACCCAAATTATCTCGTCGCCAACACTATCTCTATCTTGAGGTATCAAAGAATGGTAAGACAATGTGATTTTAAGTTTTACTTGATATCTTATTTATACAATTTTTTGAATATTATTTTTAATATAGGGAAAAACATATGTTATTTTTGTTGGACGTCAATCAAATATTTATGATATTTGGATAGAAGCATTTACACAAGTTAATGACTTTAAGGGCTCTATACATTTGTCTTTCAAGAAGAGAGAGGAGACAAAAAACTTATCAAATACACTTGGATAAAAATTTCACTCTCACTTCTTTTACATTAAGTAGGAACGAAAGTTCATGTGCAGTTTTAGGTTCATTATCAAGTTCAAATTCAAGAAGATAATTCTCGTAGTCCGAAAAAATAATTAAGTTAAAAGATACATTGGAAGAAATAAAATAATAATTGGATTGTCTATAAATAAATGACGATGATTAAGCATGTTATTTCAAATTGTTATGTGAATTTAATTACAAGATATTATCTAATAAAATATATTATTTCAAACGGTTATTTATATTTTAGTTGTTATTAGTATTGTGTTGAAGTTGATATAATAATTCTATCTAAATTACAGGCCGACCATCGACGAGGCGGTGGCCGGCCGGCCGTCGGGCGGCGACCGACGGGTGATCGGCCGACGACCGGCAGCGGTCGGTCGTCGACGATCGATGGTGACCGGCAGCCAGTCGTCGGTCGGTCGTCGGCCGACCAGTCGATCGCTAGTTGGCCGCCGTCATCGTCGTCGTTGACTACGTCATCGTCGTCGATCCATTCCTATCGTCTTTGTAATGGACACCAAACAAAAGAATGTAATGACCTTTGTAATCCAAGATTACATACAATTTGTATCCAAACATAGTAATGTAATCAAGATTACATTGCATTCCATTACAACTTAGATTACATTACAACTTGAATTACATTACGCCCTATCAAACGCAGCCTAAGTGCTAACCAGCGATGAACTAGTCTTAGCTACCTTTGAAAGAGAAAGTGAAGTATGGCGAAAATCCTCCGCTTAACCCTATTTTGATTTCCAGGAATTAGACTATAACAGGTGATAGCGATTCCTATAGACCCAAAGAAGCACCACTAGATCTACGTGTCAAAACCCAGATAGCGGGGTACTAGAAATAGGCGGCAATCCTTACTGACCTCTCACTATTCTATCTCGTGAAATAACTAGTCATAGGTCACAACTCTCTTTTGGCACTCTGAAGTTCTACAGATCGTATACTGAATGTTTGGAATCTGGTGAATAAAAAATAAGTAGAATAGATAGAAAATTATCTCCGGGCCAATGATAGAAAGCAATCGAGAAACGATTCCACCACTCGGTGAAATAATGATTTGAGTTTCAGTAGTTCCTTTCAAAAAAAGTGCAATTTGGGTTGTCTCTTTTTTCGCGGTTGTTATCAGATAACTATTTGAACTCCGGAAGCTGAGAGCAAACGAAAACTCCAGACATACGCCTCCTTTTACTGGGCGAGAAACTAATTAACGGTAAAAGTTGAGAATATGTTCAACTAATAGTCTTCTATCATCCGTTTCAAAGCACTGACGAGAAGGAGAGTAAATTATGGAGGAGATAATATTCTTTGATACGGTGACAAGACAGAGAAAGGTCCATCTGAAATCAGAGGAGATTTTAGATCCCTCATCCGATATTGAACCTTGTCCATTCTGCAAATAACACTATGTTTTATCATCGCACTGTCTCCGTAGAACCGAGAAACTAATTGACAACTAGAACGGTAATAAAAGTATAATTCGTGATCAGTCGAGCGAAAATAGCAAAAGTACAGTCATACAAGTGTTATCACTTGGCACTCTCAACTCTTTCCTAGAAGTCTCAGTCGGTTGCTTCACGCTTGCGTAACCCGCACGTACCCCTGTACATGACGCGCACGGAAGTCGCTCCCGTAGGGAGCGTCTCTCCCTCCCTGAAGGTCGGTCGAGTCGTCCCTCGGGAGCTCTTGCGTCCCTCACGGAACGTGAGATGCTTGATCTCTACCTTTAAGACTATTGGTACAGTGCTTTATGTGTATCCCAACATATCCCCAACTGCTTATTAAATCCTGTGCTTTATCTCTACCTACTGCTTGGTGAATGGTTTTCATACAGTGCTTTATCTCTAACCTATTCTTCGTTAAGGAATTTGTACTGTGCTTTATGTGTATCCCTACATCTCTGTCTTACTATCTCCCATGTGTTGTTACTATCTTCCATGTGAGTGTTTTTTCAGTGTTGTTCAATCTCTTTTCTCCTTCCTTTTCCCTCCTAAACTCGAATTGCATTTTTTTCTTTTCCCTCGTTGGTCCCTCCTAAACTCGAATTGCATTTTTTTCTTTTCCCTCGTTGGTCCCTCCTAAACTCGAATTGCATTTTTTTTTTCTTTTCCCTCGTTGGTCCTTGTGTATTACAACCAATTTACCTATTGTTATTTTATTATTATTTTATTATTTATTTATAGTATTTTGTTATTTTTATTATATTTATTCTTTCTTTATAGTATTTTATTTTTTCTTTTAATTTTATGGTTATGTTCCTATTTTATGGTTATGTTACTATTTTTTTTTTATCTTTTATAGTTTTCTTTGTTTTTATTTATTTTTTATTTATTTTATTAGTTTTTATTTTCTTAGTTTTTCTGTCTTTTTTATGTTTTTTCTGTCTTTTTGATTTTTTTTTCTTTATTTTGATTTTTTTTGCTTTTTTCTTTTATGTGAGTGTATTCTTATGTAAGGGGATTTTTTCCGAGCCCCGCAGGGCGAAGAGACGGGCGAGGACTGGGGACCGCAGCCCGACTCCGATGTAGGCATGATTTGCCCTCATGGGTGAATCATGCCGGCTCCTCTATTCTTTCGTCGCCACTCGGTAAGGGACCCCCCCTTAGGGGGGTCCCGTTACCTCGTCGCGCCTACGCATGACCCGCCTCATGACGCGCCCACGTCAGGGAGTCAGGGAAACCCCCGACACCATGAACTTCAGGAAACCCAATAACTCGCATTGCATGAACAACTGCTCTTTCAGAGGAGTGTGCGTGAAGATTCCTGTATGGACCTGAGGGAGTATAGTAATATAATTAAAAAGAAAGTGTAATAGATCCCCTCATGAGTGAAACCATTCGCTGTACCAGTTTTAGGTAGGGACGTAATAAGCCTCCAGGGCTAGTCCAGTTGGTAAGTACAAAAGGATAACTCTTAAACGGGCAGGGATCAATTCCCGGGGAGGTCATGACTCTGGGTCATCGACGGCCCCTCTCCTTTGCACTTGCCACCTGGGTCCTGATTTACCTCCTCCACCGATAGGGGCAGCCGGAGGGAGCCGCTAATGTGGCGGTTCCACATTTTTTTTAGGTAGGGACGTAATAGCTCCCAGGGCTAATCCAGTTGATAAGTGCAAAGGGACAACTCTTAAGTGGACAGGGGTCAATTCCCGAGGAGGTCATGACTCTGGGCCATCGACGGACCCTCTCCTTTGCACTTGCCACCTGGATCCTGATTTACCTCCTCCACCGATAGAGGCAACCGGAGGGAGCCGCTAATGTAACGGTTCCACATTTTAAATAGAGACGTAATACTCATTATTTGTTTAAGGTCCTCTTCCTGCCTGTTAAAAGCAAGATGTCTAGGCGTACCAATTATTTGCTTTTCTTCCTACGTATAGAAAAGCAAGATTTCCATGACAAACTTCTGCATAAAAGAATGCCTTTCTGCATTCCAGAGTTCTAGCACAAGCATCACCTTATTGGAAACAATTTCAAGACCTCCCAAATTCTACCCAACAAACTTATTTGAAATATTTGCCTTCAAATGCATAATTTGTCAATGAAGTATCCATCTCTATATAAGTGCAAACATTTTTTTATCGAAATGTAACCTTTACCTTTCACTATCATTTAAACAACCATATCAATCTCACACTTTCTGACCTTCATCAATATCTCCGTTTAGATATAAATCTAATAGTTCTTACATAAGTTTAGATAGAAATCACACTAAACTAACAAAACACACTACTATATTGTATCAAATAATTATACATATGCGACATCAATAATATTTCATCTACAACTTTTTAGCAACTTATCCAGAGATTAGTAGGACATAGAATCACATCTGATGCTTCATATTAGAGACTACCTGAAACCATATATAATAGCTGTCCAACTCAATTTGTTCGCCTAAAATTTGAATGATAATGAAACATTGATAACATACAGGTCAACATTGATCTATGCAACATTAATAACATACAATGCAACATTAATAATATACAATGCAACATTTATCCAAATAACCTATGCAAGCTCCAAGAAACAAACACAAATATGAAAGTGCCCAATATTAATTTTAACAACTATAGAATTAATTACATTTGGATTTTGAAATATGTCGAATTATTGCAGAACAATATAACAGGTGAAGAAGAAGTCTTGCTTTATTAACTTGTAGAAAATAAAAAAAGTCATTCTGATTCCGTTTCTCCTAAACTTTGTTTTTCTAAACTAGGGAGTACAAGAATAAGCAAACAAGTTATTTGAAAAATAAAAGATGAAAGAGTAGTGCATTGTATTCCATCCACGAAGTCAGATGCGGCAAGAACTGGCATCATCATTGACACATACTATACAACATCATCTTCATAGCTATACAAATAACTCCAGACGTTGCAAACTAGAATGGTGATTATTGCAACGGCCAAACCTTCGTCTGTGACGGCTAGGATACTAACAGTGCATACTGACAAGCTCGTAGCTTGTGGTCGGCCTGCTACCAACTCATTTGTGACTCTCATACTAAAAAGTTGAACATGTGTAAGTTCTGACATAGTTACACGAACAAAGTGAGAAGATAAACTAAACAACAGACTTTATTGCACTGCTGAGACTAGTAAGAATCATGTAAACCATCCACATTGTACTGAGGCTGGCAAAATATTATGTGTTAGCAATGGAATTGAAAATAGGAACAACCTAAGAAAAGAATTTTAGGACAATTTGAAAAACCTAAGAAAAGCAATTTAGGACAAAATATATCGAACAGATATGTGGGCTAATTTGAAGGTTGAAAATTTTTTAACAAGTTCAAGGACAAGTATACTCCCAAGTGAAAGATCTCATCTAGTTTAAGGCATCAAATTTCATAAATATTCGCTCAAGAATTTTGGATCAAGCAAGCAATTATAGTAAAATTGTGTTCCTTACCTGATTGACAAAATAAATGTTTCTAGCTTTGGATTAATTAGGAAGAAGACCGGATAAGAGAACTACCATTTTGAAAGACCAATACTCCAAGCTTCAACATTATACAGGAAGATTATTATTAGTAAATCACTTGAAAAATGAATATGGATGTAAATAACTTGAGAAAGAATTTATTTATGGGTCAGATAGAATAAATTACTTACCGTATAATTTGTTGTTTAATAATTTTGATTGTTTGCTAAACCTTCATTCATTTTGACGCATGTTGTTAGAACCTGCAATAATAAAGTCAATTATTAATTTAAATTTTCAATAAATCAACCACTATAATTTGATACAATGAAACTTGTTTAATACCAGCTATAGATGTCAAATCTTCTTTATATGTATTGTCATCACTGTTATAATGATTATCTATAGTTGATCTGATAATCAACACATCATTATTTTTAAAATATTTAATTAATTTAATTGATTTGTAAATAAATTTAACATAAAAATGCAGAATTAATTGATATATACTTTTGCTGCAAATTCGGACAATTACGCTTGTCATGTGACACATAGCGATACCTGCATCGACGACATAGCCTAGACTTTGAAGTTGATTTCTCCTTTGACGATTGCAATCTCTTCCCACATTCTTTTGTTCTTACTAAAGAAGGATCGATAATACCAAGGGCTCCATTCATAGAATTCTTCCTTTGACTTCTATTGTTGCATGTTCTAATAATGTTCATCTCTTGAATTTTGCTATAGATACAGTCGAATTGTTCAACCAAAAAGTTTGTCCCCTCATTAGTCAAAGATGCATCATCAATTAATACTAAAGCTTTATAGGATAACCTTGCATGTCTTGACATCAAAAAATTTTCTGGATCATTGATGAAAAGCTATTCTTCCCCCAAAACATATATTGCTCCCGCTTTTGTATTTTGTGTCTATCTTTTGAGTATATACTTATCAGGTAATTAAAACACTTGATTGATACGGAAAAAAAACTAACATATGGATCCGCATGGAATGCCCTCGAACTCAAATTTCCTACAGCTATAGGATATGCAGTCCCTAAGTTTGTCATGGATTAGTACCCTTGGTTTAGTGGAAGAAAAACTTTGGAATTTCATCACCTGGTAAATCACTAACTCATATTCTATAGATGTTTGTTGCACATAATAAGCATGACTCTCACTAATTTCACTTTGAAACTCCACCCATTTTTTTTCGTGTACAACCTAACCATTTAAGTTTCCATTGGCTAGTTTGACCGGGTCCTAGGATGCTCATTAATATCAATATGGTCAACAACTAACTCACTATGTCTTTGGTGTCTCAATGTCCTATTGAAACGGATGATAAAATCCATCAATGAGTTCTTATTTGAGACATACCTCTTAAAAAATGTATGTAAGCTTTCAGTTCTTTGACTATTTGGCATTCCGACACAAAATACACTAAAATATGCTGGCATATACTTGTGTCTCAATTCATACATCAATGACAATCAATCATTTTTTTTCCAAGTTAGCACACTTTATAATCTCTTCCCATGACTTCTAAAATTCATTAGGTGTTGTAGTATTTCCAATGACATTCTTTATGCTTTGATAGTATTCATGAAAAGTCAAAGGATGTAATTTCTCTAGAAATTTATTCGGTATGTATCACAAGCAATACCGATGCACCATCCGAGGAAAAACTTGTGCAATAACTTTCGCCATAGTAGGATTAGAGCTGTCAAGTTGGGTTAGGCCCATCGGGTTGACCCGCACCGCCAAATAATTTAGACGGATTGGGTTGAAATTTTATCAACCTGTCATTTTAGCAGGTCTAAACGGATCGACCTCGCAGTTATGGTATAGGCAATTCACCGCAAGTAGGGTTGGCCATGAGTTGAGAAATGCCAAAAGATGGAATATGTGAAAATAAAATTATATAAATTTTTGTTATCAATATTCTAATATTATTTAATAAGAGAAATTTTTCACCATCACAATCCTCTTCTATCACATATACACCTCAACAAAGTGTAAGAGAAATTAAGAGGAAAGAACAAAATAATATTTGATGTACTCTAATACTTTTTTTTTCTTGTATACTTTAATTGTTTTATATTATCTTATCATTACTATTCCAATCGATGTAAGAAATGATGACATATCAAAGTCAAATAATTATAAGAGCTAAAAAATCTCAATTGGATCTCTATTTAGAGGAGTAAAAATTTAAATTTATATATTATCAAGATTTGGATATTTTGGATCATTGGAAGAATAAAAAACATCGGTACTCAACTTTGTCAGTCGATAATTAAATCTCAATTATAAGATTTTAGTTACTTCAAATGTTTATTTTTTTAATCATGGTACTCCATTTATCTTATCGATCATCGCCACAAACTCTCAACACCTTAGTAATTTTAGATATAGTTTTTAAATTTTTGTGGCCCGCGGATTGGCTCGCCTAACCCGCAACCCGTCTTGGGTTGGGTTGGGTTGGAGATTTCTCAACCCGCCAAGATGGCGGGTCGACCCGTTCCTCTCCGCTAAATGTTGAGTTAATGACGGGTTGGCTCGCCCCACCATGGATCGATCCGTTTGACAGCTCTAAGTAGGATCCCGATTAGTAATAATCACATTTGGTGCTCCTTTAGGCATGACTTTTATGAACTTATTAAACGACCAAATAAAAGAATCAGTTTTTTCATCACTTAGAAAGCCACAACCAAAAATAATTATCTGATGATGATGATTAACTCCTATAAATGGTGCAAAAATAAACTCATATTTGTTGGTGTTATATGTTGTATCAAATACAACCACATCACCAAATACAATATATGTTATCCTTGATACATGGTCTGCTAAAAAATACCTACAAAATTTGTTATTTGAATCAGTCTCGTAATCAAAGAAAAAAGTTGAATTATTTTCTTTCTCAGATGCAAAAAACTCGATCAATGTTTCGACATCCATACCCTTTTGTTCATCCGATAGATCTCTCTCAAAGTTTCTTAGATCTCTTTTTGTGCAACCTATGTGCTCTGATCCTCTATACTCTATTTCAAATAATCGCATTTGTTGACAAGTTGGCCCATTGGCCTCTGAAAACTATCGAGACAATGATTTTTTTGCTGCTGAAATATTACGATGTAAACGTAGCAAATACACCTTTGAAGGAGTCGAGAGTGAATGATTATGACATTCCATGAGATTACTGATAACCCAATTAGGTCCAGTTTGTTCTTCGATAAGTGAATGTTTGACTTACAATCAGTTTTAATATCACCACGTGCTCTTTCCCTATCTGTTGATCACCTTTTGCATATTTATTTGATTGCATTTGATCTGTATGACCTTCTTTAAAGTATATAAATTTTTTCCATACAACTTTATTTGTAATCTTATTTTTTTTGCTATTATTTGTCCTTGCACTAAATCCAACTTCTCGTGCATATTGGTTATAGAACGAAAATATCTTCTCTAGTGATGAGAATTCCATACCAATTTTTGACTTTCTATCATCTACAACTTGGGGAATGTATAGTTGATCATTACCGTCATTTCCTTCCATTGCTGGAGAATGTCAAATTCAAATAGAGTGAAGCTACTTGGTATTGATCAGCCTCCTTTTAGATTCAGACAGTGTTTCACAGCTTGCTATGGCAAAAGACCTGGTGTAGTCAAAGATGTATCATCAACCTAAGTTAACAACATTCAACACAAGTGCATATAAATTTACGAAGGCACATTGTGCTATTAAAAAATTGGTCAGTATGCTTAAGAAAAACATTAACTTAATGTAGAATCGTCGTGGGCTATTACTCTACTTCCTACTACTGTTTAAAAAATTGTCACTGCAACCAATATGTATAAGAAGTCACCGAACAAAAAGAATGGAACAAAAATAGATCCGTTCTAATTTATTTTTAATCGCAGAATTGTCAAATTCAGATTTAGGCTCTGCAAAATGGATGATTAAAAAGGCGTAGGATATTACCAAGAAGGCGAAGAATTTTGCGGAGGCAGATTGTAGTTCAATGGTGAGAAAATGTTGGAACTCGCGGTGAAGAGGAAGGCGACTCCATGGCAAGCGAAGGTGTCGAGGCTCGACGAGTGACGATATCAAGGTTTCAAATCGACGAAAACCTAGCTTGGTGATGAGCGACGACGTCGAGGATTCGGAGCGACGAAAATTTAGCTCGACGACAAGCGACGACGTCGAGGGCGAGCGAAGACACTGAGTAGCGAGTGAGGCTTCGGAGCGACGACACTGAGCTAGCTCGCAATGTAGTCGAGGACATTGAGGCTTCAAAGCGACGAAGTCGAGGGTATTGAGGCTTCAGAGCGACAACGGCGAGACTTCGCACGACAAAAACCTAGCTCAGCGAGGGAAAAAAGAAAAATGACAAAGCGAAAGAAAACGCGAGGGAAATATGAAAAAAGATGAAGCGGAAGAACAGACGTGGAGATGCCAAGGTGGCAAGCGTACATAGGCACAGGCGCAGAAGAATATATATATATACAGTAATAGAGAATGCACGGTAATTTTCCATCGCATGTAGGAGCTTGACACCACTGCCGAACGATCGAATTTCGATTCTGATTCAATCAGAATCTAGCCACGGTTCGACCGGAGAGACGCCGACAGTGATCCTGACGGATGCAATGGTTGGACTATAGTGCAGATGACGATGAAGAATTTGGCTGGAGATGGCGAAAAAGAAACACGGTGCATTTTTTCATTTACTGTGCATCTCCGTTGGATGGACACCTAAGATTGAGTCCCGCGCGAGTCGCACATATATGTTTGATACATGGCGCGCGCTTGTGTGCGACTGCAATCTGCCATTTGTTTCGTCGTACGCCCGTCATCAGATTGCGTGGAATGTGAAAATGCATTGTACTCTTCTCCTCCGCATGCTCGAGCACCCATTGTCGTCGTGCACACTATAACCTAGCGCTTGAACCTATAGGGTTTGCCTGCGCCATGTGATCACCCCAGATTCCGATCGAATAGCAGTAATTGTGATTTCTCCTACACGCGCGAGCACTACCCAAGCACCCACGAGGCAGGTGCTTGCCATCATTGGAATCCGACCAAATTCCGATCGTGATCGGGTCAGAATTCGACCGAAGTCGGAGTCCAATTGGATGCCAGTTAAAATTCGATCGGATTTCGACGGTCGCGATCTGATCGAATTTCAATTCCGTTTGGATCGCGGTTGAGTTACAACTAAATTGCAATCAGATTTCAACGATGTCGAGTACCATCGCTATGGAGAAGATTTCCCGTTATTATGCATTCCATTCCGCACGATCGGACGATGGATTGACCATCACGCGTGGCGCAGAATAGATGGTTGGATCTACATCATGCACTGGCACGCATGAACCCATCGTGCATCGTAACAAATATATATATACAACTGATCTGTAGCACCTGTAAGCACCTCTAATATTTATCGTCCGATCGGATGAGCACTATAGTCCAATCTTTGAACTCTATAAGATCGGACAATGGATAATAAAAATACTCACGGATGCTCACAAATAAATTATGTAGGATATATATATATATATATATATATATATATATATATATATATATATATATATATAAAATTTCTTTTAAGTCAACAACAACAGATAATAAATCCTTTTGGAAAAATGAACACAAATTGTGACCGAGGGCGAGCTTGCCTTTGGGTCGCCTTACGTTTGAGTCGGTTTGCGATCCGGTCAATGGACTGGTTCAAACGATCCGTAGACTTGGAGGACAGTCCCGTCGTCTATCATGCACACCAACCACAGATATGAGAGCTGTGAGTGGCAGTCGAGCCATCCGGTTCGAGGGTCCCATTGAAATCTTCCAATAGAATTTAGGGCACGGTGTTTGGATGGGAAGGAAAAGAAGGGTTATGATATAACAGCGGTTGGGGAGAGGGGGCCGAAGTGGAGATTGGCGATAGGGAAGAAAGGGGATAACAGCTAACAACAGGAGCGAAGGAAGGAAGGAAGGAGGAAGGAAAGAGGCGGCGGAGATGATGGCTTCCCAGGCCGCCTTCCAGTCCTCGGCATCGCCGCGGCCTCTCATGGTTCTCCATCGCCCTCACCTCGCGTCGCCGCCCAGAGCCCTCTCTTTCTTGCGGCTCCAGAATTCCAATCTCAGCCGCCGCCACCGCCGCCGCCTCGTCTTTTTTCCTGTAGGACTCGGCTTCGGTGGGGATCGCTCCAGAATTATGGTCGTTGCGTCCGCTTATGCCCCGTCGCCTGTGGATTCCGACGGCAGGGAGGCGCTGGAGCGGTGCTTCTCGATGTCGCCTGTGGAATCGATGGAGCGGTGCCTCTCTCTGTCGCCAGATTCCGGGACGCCATCCTGCTCCTCGTCCGCTGTGAGCTCTGGGTCCTCAACGGTGATGAAAGGGGGGAAGAAGTATGGGGCTATTGGCGCTGTGACGTTGGAGAAGTCGAAGCTTGATTTGTCGCAAAAGACGAGGAAGTCGAATCCCCAGGTATTGGGGTAATTTTAGAATTCTTTTTTTTTCTTGGTGGAATTTCCAGGATTTTTCGTCTTTGGATAGTATTAACTTCTCCCTTTGTTCTGCCCTCTCGTTCTTCACCCTCTAGTAATTTTTAATGTTCTTGATGTTGCTCAACGATGCTTTTGCTTAATACTGTCCTGCCACTGCCTGTGTTTTGCCTTCATTAAGGAATTGAACTCTAGCTTGGGAATGTCAGCTACGTTTCATCCAATTTATGTAGATATTGGTGGAGGTTAGCAGCGTTTGGCAATTATTGATGGTGTTCATTTATAAAAAGAATTCTATTTTCATTGTATTGTACATCTTGTGTATTGCGCTTTCTAATGCTTGTTTAAACATATGGGGATCTGGAGTTGAGGCCTATAGAACGTATTGTCTAAAAAATAACTTTGGTTCTACTGGGAAATATTACTGTCAACAGTGAAATCTGGATGTCCAAACTGTCACACTGACTAAAGTGCCAAAAATAAAATAATTGATGGAAGTTCATAAAACCTGGTAAATTTTGCAGCGTTGTTTCAGGGAAAGATTTTGGATTGCCTTCTATCTTTTTCAACAATTGTTTCCAATTTTATCCAATACTCCAGTCTAGCTCTCATTTGTATATAAATGTTAGGACTCAGTTTCCTTTCTCTTCAGGAGATCTTGTGTTCTCTCCTCTCCAACAGAGTTCAGTTACCCCACTGGTGGAAGACACTGTGGTTTGTATCCATATACACATGTTAGTCTTACAGACGCTTGATCTTGAATGCAACTGTCTTGCTGTGATAACCGCTAGTTGGCATGTACTATCTTTGTCTATCTGAACATTTTATAATCTTCGTTGAAGTGGTAACTGACTCGGCCACCTATTTATATTTTACTTTATTATATGTCATTTGGGTGAACTTGTAAGTTCATTGGTAAGGATTCACATGACTTTCACTGACCCTCCATCCCATGTTTTTCTTGATTCAAAGTGTATATAAAGGTGTATGGATGTCATAAGTTCATTATCATAGTTAATATTTACTCCTTGATTTATCTCATCTCTGCCTTTTGTCCACCTATTCTCCTCTCCTCGGTTCCACATTACTAACTTACAAAATGTTCCAAGTTCGCTCTATATTGATTTCGAAAAACTAAATCTTAGGATGCAAGATTGAAATGTTTGTGTGCCTTTTCTTTCATTATCTTTGTAAAGTGTGTGTCATTGTCACTGCTTTGGATCTTATAAGTCCTGTGAGATCTGATTTTCATTGCTTTTAGATGATTAAATGATTGCCTTGTCATAAGAACAATATTTCACTTTTCTTAACATCTCTGTTGTTCACTTGCCGTATTATGCAGTTAGAAATTGGTGGCGGAGGAGGAGATATAGGAAAAAAGAATTTCCATGGAGGAGGTGATGGGGGAGATGACGATGGTGATGATGATGATTACTTTGATGATTTTGATGAAGAGGATGATGGAGAGGAAGGTGGATTGTTCAGAAGACGCATAGTTATTCAAGAGGTTTGTAAATTTTTTAAAATTTCCTTTGAAATTCAAAATATTTATTTTCCCTTTGACAATCATTCATAAACAACTGTATTGAACATCTGATGTAATCTAAAATCTGTAATTTTACTTGCCACATATGTTGTAGTAGTGACCACTTATTCAAGAGCAATGCATTTTTTTTCATGTCCATATTAAAAGTTAATGGCCTTTTTGTTCTTGTAGCTTTTTGACAAGAAGTTCGTAGATGCCGTGCTTCAAGAATGGTACAAGAGCATGACAAACTTGCCAGCTGGTCTTAGACAAGCTTATGAAATGGTAATATCCTGTATATTAATCATTGAAGGGGAATGTATTAAATTTTATTAATGCTGCAGGGATTGGTGAGTTCTGCCCAGATGGTGCGCTTTTTGGCAATTAATGCAAGACCAACTGTTTCTAGAACCATTTCTCGAACGGTTCCTACATGGTTATCTAGGGCTTTCATTGGAAGGTACTTAACTTTCAAAAGTCGACAATAATTAAATACCTCTATGAACAGTAGCTGTTGATTTTAGTGCTTCATTTTAATGAGATCCCAATGGCTAATCTTATTGATTCTTATATGATGTTTGTAGTATGGAGATGCAACAGTATCTACTAAACATATAAATTTAATGAGTTAATTCAACATGCTTGATTCGATATTTTAATCTAAAAATGAGTTTGTTGATTTGTTTGTAAATGAATATGCAACTGCTATGAAGGTAAAAAGAAGGCACATCCTCTTCTTCATATGATGTTTTAAGTTTTAACTGCTGGTAAGTTGACTTATCCTAGAATACTATAATTAGGTATTGGCTCATATTCAAAGAATGAAAGTATGAAATGACCATCTTTGGAAGAATATCTTCCTGATATTTTAGTATAAATGTTACATGCTGATAAACTATAGCAAATTGTGAAATTATCTTGTGCTCTTTATTCTAAGTTGTGTTGTCTTTCCTTATGCAACAGATTAGGAAGTACTCCCCTCTTAAACCTTTTACAATTATGCCAGTTTTTATGTTAATAGACACCGGTGGTCTAATAGACTTGTAAACAAAGTAATTTTTTAACTATCCATTTTGAAATTTATTATTTTATGATGAAGCTGGAGAAGAATATGCAGAACTTTCAGTAATATTTTGTAGTTAAAAGAAGGAAACTGCATATAATTGTAACAGGTACCAGGGGTATCTGCAAGGCCAATGGGAGTGGATGCATGTAGACCTTGTTACTTCTTATGAACATTTCTTACTGAGGCGATGGAGGCTATTAATCTAATATGTTGTTTGCTCTATGTGACCAATTTTTCTTTTTAATTTTATGTGTATAACACTTTGAACGATTGTAGTTAGATATTTTTTTATCATGTTTAATCTTGATAGCCCTTCAGACAAATTAGTTTACAGTAGAACTTTTTTCTCCTTTACATAGGTAAGCATTAAAATATAACCACGGCCTTGCTCTGTGTCTGTGTTATCTCCCAATTGAGTTCGCACAGATCTTAACTAGTATATGTCATCTAAATGATTATCATTTGTGATGTTTCGATGTGCTTATGAAATCTTAACAATTCATGTGGCCCTTGTGGTATTTTGATGTGTCTTATGGCATATATTTGCACATCTGAATTCACATAAATATGATATGATTGATTCGTCACAGAATATGCTAATATTCTAGACAAATTTCATTGTGCTACTCAATTTTCTTATTTTCTGTGATTTTCTTCTGTGCAAATCATCCTTTTTCTTTGACAAAAATAAAGTACCATCATGTAGATTTCTTTTTTTTAAAGATTTTTCTTCTATGCTTGGTTACACATGAATCTCGGTCATAGTTTTAACTTGGTTGGTTCACAGGCAGTGAATTTTACATATCCTTTTTTTTTGTTGTGTATTGTCCAATGCGTGTTTGTTGACATATATACTAAAGTTACATCTACTTCCTCAAGTCTCCTGACATGTACATTCTTCATATATGTTTCCATCTAGAGACGGGACTTTCCAATTATTTTAAATTAGCATAGGGTGTAGTTATTTGAAAAATGGAAGATTGGTGCAAATGTGTTATGCAAGTCATCTATACAGAATATTATACATTAGTCGGTCTTTATATGTGTAGTTTAACTTGGATACAATTAGACTTTATCCAGCATTCCATCAGTAAAATGAGAGTAATGATACATTTGTACTATAGTGACTTGAGTAGGTGAGTAGAAAGGCTGGTTCAGAGAATGTATTGAAAGTATACATTAAACCTATAAGAATAACAAATGTTGCTAATTATTTTAGTTATTTAGAGATTTTATTTTATTTCTAAAGGATATAAGTTTAGTTTTGAATGCCAAGCATTGAGTTGATCACAATTGTAAAGTAGTAATTAGATTTGATTAATCAGCTACTGCTCTAAAGTTGTTTCACAATTTTCTAACCAAGTTGGTTGTGTTTCTCTCGCTGGCAATTTTCTGTAGTGGCTCCATTCAGTTTTGTATTTCTAGAAATTCGTGTACTTATAATCACAAAAAGTGTTGAGTAAAAGCTTGAGCAGAAATATATATTAGAATGAGCTGATAGTCGTTGCCTAAATGTCAGTTGTTTATGGTTTATTGGTTTCTCAGTCAGTTGTCTGCCTATCAACATCTGTTAACCTACTATTCTCACGTTTGTGTTTCCATTGTTGTGATTTGCAGAATGATTGCAGATCCAGCTTTCTTAGTTAAATTATTGCTAGAAGAGACAATGACCTGTGCTTGTTCTGTTTGGTGGGAGTTCAAAACTCGCAAAGAGAGGTACTACACTAGTTACCTTAATCACACAAAAGGGAGACGTATTTATATGTTCTGATTATCAATCTGTTCTACATGATGTAGAATCAAGCAAGAATGGCAATTGGCACTCGTCAATGTCCTTACTGCAATGACTTGTAATGGAATAATTGTTTGGTCCCTTGCACCTTGTCGTTCATATGGGAATACATTCCGCTTTGACTTGGAAAATACAATTCAGAAACTTCCCAACAACATTTTTGAGACTAGCTATCCTATGAGAGAATTTGACTTGCAGAAGAGAGTTTACTCTTTCTTCTACAAAGCAGCAGAATTTTCTTTACTGGGACTAGCTGCAGGAACAATTCAAGGTTCTATATCAAAAGCTTTTGCTGCCAAGAAGGAGGGAAGGTTGGTGTTTTCTATTCCCCACCCCCCTCCTTTATTGTGAATAACTCTTTGAATATAATTTAATTATATGATTTCTTAACTCAATTTTCTGGTAGGTTATCAGTGACAATTCCTTCTGTGAGTAGCAATGCTCTTGGCTATGGTGCCTTTTTAGGGTTATATGCAAACATGCGCTATCAACTTTTAAATGGGATTGATAGAACTATGCTCAACCACTTCGATGTTCTTGGAGTTGCAATCTTCTTTAGCACAGCATTGAGGTATTTTTATCTGGCTGATGCACTTAGCAGCTTTTATTTTTATTCTTTTTTGAACTTGTAAGTTTTTTCTATATAGTAGCAAGTGTCTTACGGTACTAGTATTATGTTTTATTTTAATAATACCATTACAAACTTACTAATGTATGCTTGCACATTACTTAACATTGCCATAGTTCGATATGGTAGTTATTAGTCTCAAGGGCCAAACTTACTAATGTATGCTTGCACCAGAGGACAACGGATCAATCCCTCGCAAATGCGAGGGTGCCGTCCCTCCATGCGCTAGTTACTAGTCTCAAGGGTCAAAGGCCTACCGTGATTTACCTCCCTTACGATGGTCCGGGGACGGGCTGGTAGGGGCCGCTAGGTTGGCGGATTCCAACCTTTGCACCAGATATGGTAGTTTGATGCCTCTAACTTTTCGATATTTGTTCTCTACATTTCCAATTAGCTAATCTATGGTCTTCACATTATCACTCTGGTTTTATTTGTTATACTTTTGTTTGATTTATCCAAGTTATGCAACTGCAATTTCAAATTAAAATTGCAGTCGACCAAATGCAATTTGCTGCTTGGCTGAAATTGTTAAATATAGTTAATCAATTTTCTTAATTGCAAATTAAACTGAATAAAGAAAGTTCAAAAAATTTCTCTTTAATTTCCTCTTAAAATAATGGAATTTGGTAACAAAACACTTCGTAAGTAACTAAGTTCTTAAATATTATATTAAATAAAGCATGTCTTCGGTTCGCTATTTCTGAAGTTTATATTTAAGTATAACTTCGTTGGATAACATAGTAGAGAGGTTACTGTCTACTGGTTGGTTACATTTTTTCCCTGAAATTTCTCTGCAGAATACTGAATGCTCAGCTTGGAGAAACAACGAGACACGCTTGGCTTGGCCTAGAACCAGATCCGCTCGTTGAGTCAGGGGATTTGTTGAAGGCGTACAGCAGACATTCAGATTCAGTGGAAAGCTCACCTTCAAAATGGTTCATCTCGAAGAATGCAGTAATTTCTGGTCTTGGGTTGCTCGGAATCAAGCAAAGTGGCGAACCTGAATCCACACCCGCAAAACCGCGCCGCAAGAGAATCGTTAGGAAGAAAGTGAATGCTAGTTCAGGATAGTCTTAGTTTATCCTAAGACGACTGCAACAATTTTCTTATGGGCGGTGTTAGGCCTAGCTTGCGGTTACGTTGCTCTTGCGATATTTTTAGATCAAACTGAGGATGGCAATATTCATAGTCACCGGATAATTCCCCTGAAATGTCAATTCCCTGCGGATGTGATCTGATGGCCAGATAAAACTTGCGCATTGTCTGAATTTCTTCCTTTTCTTTTTGTAGAAAAGAGGAATAGATATTCTTTCTTACAGCTGTAATCTTTAAAAGTATCAGAGCCAGTTGAATTTTTAACCGCTTTCCCTATTCATGAACTTTGTGGATCCATAAAATATTGCTGCCTAGAGCTTGTTGTCATAACTCAACTTTCCTACGCTGTATCAATTTTAAAGCATCTAAGCTTCCATTTAATTGTTCAACCTTTCATTTTAACCTGACAATCAATGTGATTTATATGGTGGTGTGCAGGGTCAATCATAAATCAAGGATGGTGCAAATCATTGAAGCAGGTAAAAGTTTATTAGAATCACATTGAACCATTTGCTTTCTGGTGCAGAAATGCTAGAGCAACTATCTGTGCTTCCGCAATAATTGTTAGTATGAGTATCACCTTGATCACTCGTATATATATATATATATATATATATCGTGGTTCTTTGCTAAATTGAAAGAAAAACAATCTACAGACTAATCCCGTTTGTCCATTTATCTTGTGATTTATGATTCAGGTCCCTTGGCGGGTAACAGATTCAGTAGGAAAATTTGATCTTCTGAAGACATTCTCACTAATTCTTTAATCTGGTTTTTTTTCCCATTAACGCATCAATGTCTCCATTGATGAAACTTAAACCCGTCGATGATAATCGAGTGTTTGGTAGGGAATAAAACGACAACGAATAATTTCTATAATGATGATGAAACAATTTAAAATGAAATACTCATTTGAAGAAAAAACTCATCTCAAAACTTGAGAGTTGGAATTAAACATTCTCATATTACCAAACACGATACTTATTAAAGCTTTCATCCCTCAGGAATAGTCTATTTATGTCGACAATTAACTGCAGATAGATGGTACACTGGTGGCTTCAACCTCGCACCAGCTCCAGCAACACCTTTGTTAGGGCTGGGAGCGGCGAACTGAGATAAGGCTGAAGTATATGCAGACGAGTGGATCTTTCTAAAATTGAGCTAGACAGAATCCTTGAAAGGGGGAAACGAGTTGCTCTTGCACAGGAAAAACTCACAAGAGTATAAGAAGGGGACATCAAGAGATGTCTCGGTGTTACCGCTCCGACATTCAAGTCAGGAAGATGTTGAAAAATCCTCCTTTACCCTCTCTTTTCCTTACCTTATATAGAAAACAATAATTATGTCCTCCTGATAACAACATAATAATTAAGAAAGGATTATGACAATCATACTTTCATTAGTACTATAACATATGGGAGATACAACTCAATAAATGTCCAGTCATAATCACGTGGTGTACGATAAGATCATTAACATGATGGGTCTGACAGGGTATGCCTCCTCAAAGACCGTATAGATATACTTAGTACATATTAGCGAGGTAAACCAAAACTCTTATATCATGCCGAGACATTTAATGGAGAGATAGTCTGCCGAGACATTCGATGGAGAGAGAGTTGGTCGAGACATCCAATAGAGAGATAATCCATCGAGATTAGACATCGGAGACATTATATGTTCTCCGAGGATTTAGATTGACCTGAGCTTCCTTTGAATCAAGACTACTCGGAAACTAGTCACTACATCATGACGTATCTATTGACTCAGACCAATTGATCCACATCTAAAAAGGCCTTTCTTCTTTTCCACATCAACCTTGAAATATTGTTTATAGTTGGGTATAAGTAACAGGCGTTTTAAAACATGTACAGAGTATATATGGAGGAGCTCGGGCTGAGACACGTATCATCGGCATCGCCGCTATTGGGCAGTAGACGTTGCTTCCGCTGTTGTGGCGACGTCTTGTGTATGGGAGCGACGCAGTATTGTTGGTACGTGAATTCATAGTTTTTTGCCGCTTCAATTTGCGTTCATTGTAGTAAAAAAAATCAACGATTTATTAAATAGCGCATGTGAAATTTAGAAATGTTTAAATAACACTTTATATTTTTATATTTATCAAATAGCGCACTTAATTTTCTTTTTATTCCTCCCATAAAAAGATTGTGATGTTAATTACAAATCTCAAGATTGTGGTCTTTGGAATTGCACCAAACATACGGTGATCAATGTTGAAATTTGAAGATCATTTGTAATCAAATTTGAATTTTCAATACCACAGTGATGGTGCAATCCCAGCACCACCACCGTGATGCTGGGATTTGCAATTCCAGCAGGCCACAATGGTGCTGAAAGTTGCAATACAATTGTGGTGCTAGAATTTGAATTCTCAGCACCACGTTTGGGAATTTCACTGTGCTGCAGGTCTATTTAGCGGGAGGGGTAAAAAGAGAATTAAGTGCATTATTTGGTAAATATGAAAGTATGAGACGCTGTTTAGACAATTTTAAATTTCACATGCGCTGTTTGATAAATTACCGAAAAAAAATTGATAAGCTCACTCTGAATATTTTTATCAATCGATTTCACAATCCTAATAAAAGAGATATATAAATCACGGAGATTTCGTCCAATTGACAAATGTCTTTGAAAAACTTTGAGATCAATTCAGGCTCATTGTAATCAATAAATTTGTCGCCGTTCGATTCGATCGTATTCATGATCCGGCGGAGGGACGGAGGGACATGACCAGCAATAAGCAGCAGTGGAACAGTCCAACCGAAACGTAGCACGTAGGAGAGATGTCGATTTTAGTTACCACGTGTTGAGCACGAGTACTGACCAGGATCATTTGTAAATCGAAATTATAGTTACCACGTGTTGAGCACGAGTGCTGACCAGGATCATTTGTAAATCGAAATTATAGTTACCACGTGTTGAGCACGAGTGCTGACCAGGATCATTTGTAAATCGAAATTATAGTTACCACGTGTTGAGCACAAGTGCTGACCAGAATCATTTGTAAATCGAAATTAGAAATGGGCAAACGAATCCAACTGACCGAACAAAACAAAGCCAAGGAGGCAAGTAAAAGATAAAACGTCGAAAATGGCATTGTTGACTGACTTCTGAATCTTTATAATTTATGCTTTGGATTTATCAATAGATGTAATAATAATAATAATAATAATAATATCAATACGGAATTATAAAAAAAAATTCATTGTACCTAATTTTATTCTACTTTTTGAGAGATTATATTCTTGATTTGAAATCATAAATTAGGCGAATTAAATTTGATTGAATGAATTGATAGATTGGACAGATGGCAGAGGTTGAATAAGCATCAACCCGCTCCAAGGGCACGGTGCAATGATAAAGTGGAGGATATCTCACATATTAATACTGTTTGATTCTCTGTCGAATAAGTTTGACATTAAATTTAAAAAAAAATTGGACGGACAATCTTGAGTCGAATGTGGATCGAGAATTTATTTTCTCAGACAGAGTATATCTTCTACAATGGAATTACAAAGACGATGCGATCGTATCGTCAGACTTAGCTGTCGAACCACAAGTATTTTTATGATTTATTCTGATGATTAGTGAAATATATTTCACTTAGGAGTTATTCAGTACTCTGTTAGAGATCCGTGAAATCGAATCTATCATTTTTAAAATTAATCAGATCGAAAATCTAAATATCTAATGCTAATAAAAAAATTTTAAAAAAAAAAATCAACTCTATCAAAGATGGCTTTTGATGGCATTCAATTGCATTTCTAGGTAAGTTATTCTTTGATATGACGTTGGCTCAACCCTATCAAGCATGCCTTTGAGATCTTTTTCTAGGTCAACTACTACCGGTTCGTTTTCAAGCAATGCCATGTTAAATGAACGGGGGGTAAAAATGAAAATAAATAGAAACAGAATGAAAATTAAGAATAAAATCCTATCTTGAGCTTTAAGACTGTGGAACGACCGGTCTTTCGATCCTTCTTTCTCTAATATTTTTTATTGATTACTACGCAATATTTGTCTGATCGAACCGTCTTCTAGTAATTTATAATTTGTGAGGCAGATAGTTCTATAAGAGAAAAAAAAAAAAAGAAGCATCCATCATAGGCATTTTATAAATAAAAAATAATATTAAAAATTGAAATAATACTTGGTCTGAAGGAGTTAATTTCCGGTGTCTATTGTATAAATTACATAAAGAAGTTTACAAGCAAAGTAGGCAACTCAAAAGGGAAGGGAAGGGAAGGGAAGGCAAAGCAACACACCACATAGCAGTTCACTAACGTTGTCCTACTGATCTTTCTTCGTAGCATCCTTGAGCTGCCCCCTCTTACGAATATTCATGCAGAAGCCCAAGCGCCATTGGTCGATCACGGACTCCGGTATTAGGGAAAGCAGACACCATATGAGTGAGTGAGGCCAGTAGGGTGTGCATCTTGGCTCATGGCCTATCCATCTTAATGCTGCCCGAGCATAAGTGTCTGCTGATGGAACAAACAAGGTAGATCTCCGGATGGATGCCATCTTCGTAGCCACATACAAGGGCACCTGAATTCATACCAGAAACTTATAAGTCATGCGCGGACCAAAATCAGTGAACGAGGATAGTGTTTCTTTTTCCCTTTTTTCAGGCTCGTTTTGGAAGAAAGGAGAAACCTTTCGCAAAGATGTTGAGAATTCAGATATCACTGAAATATACATGCATTTGTAATTGAGAAAAATTGGAAGACAGAAAGACATTCCACATAATCCAGATTTGTTAATTTGTTGAGGGCAGCCTTTACATGGACTTAACCAATCATCGATGAAAGTGGTACGAGAGGTTTGATATATTTATGACTAATCATAGTTTATCAAGGAGTAGGTCTGCTAGTTATGTTTATTCTAAGAAGCGAACAAAGGATCATTTATGTATTGTTTGACCGAAAAGAGACACTGAGAAGATTTAAACCACTTAAACATGAAAGGTGTCAGTACACTTCAATTTCATTTTGGATTTTCAGCAGCTCTATCACCATAAACTCACGAGAAGAGACACTACATTGCTCGAGTTGTATACTCCAATGTTATAGGCGATCTCATGTATGTCAGGGTATCTACTTGTCTTAATAACCCACATGCAACGAGTTAGTACATACTCAGCAAACCCTGAGAAAATCAATGGTAAATACGAAATGTGTTTTGAGATACTTGAAAGACTATGCGAATCCTTGTTTGGCAGAAGATTTGGACAAAATGAGCCACGAGTAATATATTCTGCTTTAGGCACTAGTATAGTTAATCAAAAGTGGAGAGGTTAATATTGTAAACTTGAGTAATTAAGAATTGACTGTGGGTTGCTGTGATAGTCAGTGTCATTCACTTGACCAACGATCAAATGTTCCATAGGAAGACAAAAGCAAATTCATGTACATCATCACTTTGTCAAAGATGTGATTCCCCAAAGAAACATTGCTAATTGGTCCTAATTACACCGAATTCTACTATTTGCTAGATGTACCAAGTAGAGGCACAAATCTTCGCAATATATCATCTGAGTTACTCTCTAAACAGAAAACTCCACAAAATTTATTGTTGTCGCAGAATGAACCACAACCTTAATTGAGCCAGCATTAACTAAAATGCAACTCAATCCCATAATTCTTACTTTTTAAGTTTGTAAGAACACAAGTATAATGTATGTGAGGAAAAGTAACAATGTCAAGTATCATAGAACACATTTAGAGTCATGTCATGTCATCTTTAAAAAGGCAAGGCCAGAGAAGAGTATGAAATGATTTACTCTTAAGAATATATCTAGAAGGGCATACAAAACAGATAGAATACTACCTGGCATTGCACATCTATCCCCTTGCCTTTATATTCAACGTACAAGCATCTTGAGAATTGATCGATGTACCTGAACAATATTAAAGATCACTTTCAAGCAAAAGACCATATATATAGGCTACAAGCAAGCCACACTCAGAAAATAAAAGGAGGAAAAGAAGTGAAGTGAATTTCAATGTTAGTCCTAGAAAAGCAACAGACTACACAAGATTAACCTGCTAGTCTCTTAGCTAATAATCAAAGATGAACAACACCATACACCGTTTGTTATTATCAACTATATGCCTCGAACCGATCTCCTTAGATAATGTTGAATAAACTAGTCTTCAAATCGTTTTGTTGTTCAATTAACGCAGCATGATTATTTTTTTTTTTTATGTTCATTCGTTTGACCAAAGACGCACATTTTGCCTAGAAAGCAAAGCAAACAGAGATCAGATCTGGAATTTAAAAGGGAAGAAATCTTACGCTTTTGTTGCAGCGTAAACAGCGTAGAGTGGATCGGATGGGATAACGATGGCGGCACCGGAACCGATGTTGATTATGGCGCCCTTCTTCCTTTCGAGCATCCCCGGCAGCACGGCCTTCGTGATCTGGGTCAGTCCTTCCACATTCACCTTGATCATGTTCCCGAGCAGCTCCTCATCCACCTCGTGGAAGAACCTAGCGTAGGGGTAAGAAACGCCGGCGTTGTTGACGAGGATCCCGACGTCAAGGTCCCAAATGGCCTTCCGGAGTCGGGCGAGGCCGTCGTCGAGCTCTCCGGCGAGGTCAACCACGACGGTGTCGACGCGGACCCCCGGACTCGCGGCGCGGACAGCGTCGGAGACGTCGCGGAGCTTCTCGGCGCTGCGGCCGACGAGGAGAACGTTGAGGCCCTCCCGGGCGAGCTGGAAGGCGAATGCCTTGCCGATGCCGTCGGTGGAGCCGGTGACGAGGGCCCAGGAGCCGTAGCCGCGGAGGTCCTTGCCGGGCCGGATGAAGGTGACGAAGGCCCAGCGGAGGAGGAGGAGGGAGATCCTCAGGAGCGCGAGGAGGCCAGCGCAGGCGAGGAGGAGCACCCACGGAGGTAGGGTTTGGAGGTGCAGGTGGTAGGAGCAGGCGGCCATTGCTCTTTCTTCTTCTTCTTCTTCTTCTCGTGGCGAAGGGGCAAAATAAACTCAAAATGAACTGACTGACGTGGCGAGTTGGGAACGGTTGCGTTCTGTTGGGGTGGATGAGCGACCGGAGGACTCGTCGCAGGGCAGCTCAAAGCCACACCAATTCACGACTAATCTAGAAAGTACATAATTTCTTTCTAATTTATTTATCAAATAGATTTAAAACACAATTTATACGTTTTTTAAAAAAAATCAATTTTCAAAATATTTATTCGCGATGCAATTCGAATTCTTATATTATCCATTATTCTTTTAAGTGTCTTATCGTTGTATAACTTCCATGTGAATAACAATGCTCCACATCTGCGGTGGAATAATAAGAGATTTAAATTTTAAATAAAATAAATATTTTAAAAGTTAATTTTGAATACACGATATCAAAAAAAATAGTAGTAATGATAAACTGCAAAGTAGTATATAAAATTCCTTTAAAGACAAAAACAAAATTCTAATAGCAAAATCGTGACCAAGTATTTTCAACTGTCATGTCCGAAATCATCTTCTCTGATTATTTCAAATTTATTTTGATGATCAGTAAAAATTTCTACGGAATTAATCGAGACGTGGGTGAGATTCGAAATTATTTGAAATTTACCATCGACTATTTGAAGTCGTTCACGAAGTGATTGTATATAAAGTAATTACTTATTGTATGGCGAGACAACATCCATCTCACGAGTGATTGTTGCTCGTTGTCTTATCGATTACTTCTTGAACAATCGACCCTTGCTATTTCTTTATCGGCAACAAAAATTTTCTATTGAACAAAAAATAAAAAATTTAAATGGTTTATCGCTTGGTGAGACAACACCCATCTCACGAGTGACCATTGCTCGTTGTCTCGTCGGCCACCTCTTGAGTGACTGATGCTCGTTGTATTTTTATTGGCGCTAATTTTTTTTTGTTGAATAAGAAATAAATAATTTAGGCTACTTGCGAATAATGAATTAATATTGATGCAGTCAGCTGTTAATCCTCTTATATCTAGTCCTCTGACGGTGACTTTTCCACCTAACCGCACTGAGATTCTATCCAAACTAATATTGATTAGAGGGCACAAATACTTCGATAATACTCTTTCGATGTTTAAGCCAGACATGAACAGAAAATAAAAGAAAAAGAATGTAAATTGAATTAATAAAATTATAATTATCATTTCCCATTTATTTATCTTCCTCTTTTATAATTTCTTCAACTCTCCATTATTACTGTGTGTATTTTTACTATCCCGAATTCATATACTCCACGCCCTTATTACATAATCACGTATGCACATATCTCCTCAGTTTGTAGCTACCTCTGCAAATACCACTTCGATATGTTTTAATATTCGTGGGTTGTCATGCGTCTTTATTATAGCCCTCCCCTGGACAAATATTCTTCAAGGGATATTATGGACGAAATTACGTCAACTCTAACTTCTAACTCTTCGTGACCCCACTTTTACTGTACTTCCAACTTTTCGAGCTCCCCTCTCCTTGAATTCCTGACTTTCGAGCTCACTTTTCTTCGAGAACTTAACTCTTGAATTTCTGACCTATCGAACTCCCGATCTTCCCTATGATCCAACTTCTTAACTTACTCATTCCGACTCCCGATTTTTTGAGCCCTTGACCTTTCGGACCCCTCAACCTGCGATGATCCCACCTCCTCTATGACTCAAGACTTTATCAGTATTAAATATATTTATTTTCTTATAAATATAATAAATTTTATCATTCTAATTTAATATTTTTATTTTTAAAATTAATTATTTGTAATTTAATATTTTATAATTGATGAACTTTATAATGAAATTTGAAAAAAAAAAAAATAATAAAACAATTAATTTTAAAAAAATGGGTGGAGTTGGAGCCCACCTTAGCCCATAGGTGACTCAACCCATGCCACCATGATAACTTAACGTGCTAGATAATATTTAGAGCTACAGTTGACATAACCTCGGCAGAATCCTCGCCTGTCAAAACTTTGGTTTACAGAAAATCATGATTTGGAAAGTATTCATTAGCTTCAGTTATTGCATGTAACTATTACGTACTAAGCTGGAAAGTCTAGGATCATATCTCATTATCTTGCTCAATATATAATTGTGTCACGAAGGCAGTATACTAAGTATTCTGTGGCTTTTTGTTCTTAAAGATCGCTTGGATGTCATCATACCTATGGCTTTCTGAACATTCACAACCATGCAGTTTTCAGCTCCATGTGTAGACTACAAGCACGACGTTATGTAGTATTGTTAACTCACCTCGATGCTTGTGCTAAAACAAACAAACCTGATGCCTCGTTTTGTGAGGAAATTCTAATTCACCTTCTCTCGGTTTACAAAAAAAAAAATGTAAAAGAAAGACAAAATTACATATAGCATTCCAGTCTTTGATATCTCCCGTCAGTGATTGAACCACAAAGGTACGTACAATTACTGGACATTTTTTCCTTGTCTCCTTGAGAAGCAATATTAAAAAAAAAATAAAATAAAATAAATTAAAATCTACAATTTATTGTCTCCCACGTTTTGTCCCTCTGAATTTAAGAGGGGGTAATGGATTTTTTTTTTTTTGTCTCCTTGAGAAAGTAATATTTAATTGTCTAAAAAATTAGAACCGTCAATCTAGTAACTCTCTTGTCCTGGTCTTGCAAAATTCAAGAGAGAATAAATCACAGAAGGAATATGCCCATGGACGTAATTGGTAAATCAATGAGTAATCATTTGAGCACAGAGTAGGATTTTAGACCGTCTTCGAAATCGATCTTTGTCCATTGTATAAGTGTACCTATTGACTTACCAATACGCCGCACCCGCCTGGAGGATGGTTAATTGAAGTGAACGTCAGAAAACAGAAAAATAAACCATTGTAATGATCGACTCAGAAGTAACCATCTTAAAATCTATGGACTATCTGAACGAGCAACAATGAACTGGATCAATCGACATGTAATTCTAGGAGCTCCATTTGAGGTTCAGACAACTTAAATGCATCAAATTGTGTAAGATCAAACGTAAATGCAAAATTAGAAGGAAAAGAGCACAAACATGAGAAGAAAATTGATGATTCAAGTACAATACCTATGGTACCGTAGGAAAGTTATAGGTCATACATAAGAAGAGGAAAAGATTGAAAACAAGGTTTACTGTTATGTGACACGAGTGCATGGAGACCGATCTTGGAGGTGCACTTTAATGCATATAATTAATTTGTATAAATGTCTTTCGTTCTAAGACATTGAAAGCTCACTCAGTGGGGTAGGAAAAAAGTCCATAAAAGACTTTTAGAACTCCTTGTATTTGCTTAAAGAGATGGCAAATGAAGAAGCTAAGGAATTAACATACATAGTTGTTTCTCCAGCAAGGTTTCATCATGAAGCAACTAGTGGAGTTGCCAGTGCTATGGCTGCCTTCTTCCACTAGCAACGAGCATTTTCAATGGCTCCCATTGATGATCTTCCTTTATGCTGCAGTTTCCATAATTACCACCAATTAAAGTCGTAATGATGCAACAAATAGCATAAGAGACCTTTACTCTTACTCAATTCATACTGGAAAATAAGACAGGTGGATCCACTTCATCTGAAATAACCATGGATGGTATTGCATCCTCTGTAGTAAGATAATTGCACCTAAACCTCAATTAATTGGCAATAAATATTCGAGTACCATTGCAGGTGTTAGCTTGTAGTCCAACTAATGGTTCAAACTGTAGTTATAGTTGTTGCCCTTTGTTTAGGGGCAACAATTTAATCTGGCAGTACATATAGACTGGACATGTAACAAGCATTATATTGTATATATTGATTTCTGAATAAAGTTGGTGGCGATTGGGCTATTTGTTTCTCCTATGAGCCAAGGGGACAGTGAATACGGCATCAATAACAAAGCAGGACTCTGAAAACGCAGTGTAGATCATGGCATTCAGTAGTTCAGATCTGCCCAATAAAAATATAAAGCGCGATACTAAAATATATTGCAAACCGAGTAGAAATTCTTCAGTGCTTTGATGCTCACTCATGAAGTCTAAAAAGCCACATGTCCCCAACCTTGTTCCTACACAGTTGTCAATGACAAAAACTAACCCCACCAACGCCCATGTTAAGCTGAGGTAAATGGCTGAGTTTTTTTTTAGAACAAAGTGCTACAGGCTCTACGGCCGCGCACGCTGCACTGGGCGATGATTTGAAGCGCACTGAGTGCACTTACATGAGCTTCTTGAGGAGCCTTTCTTCATACAGAATTGATTCAAAATAGACGGATCAAATTTGCTCGGATGAATGGACATGATCATGGCATTCGTTAGATTCAAAATGGACGAATCAGATTCGCCGCCCAGATGAAAGGACACGATCTACGCATTGTGAGATGGACGATCCTATCTGCTTGATCCAAGAGACTCAATTATTCATGAAGAAGCCCCTCCAACTCTTCATAAATTAGGCTCCGAGCCTGCAGAATCATCCAATTTCAGTGTCTGATCATTCAAAATTCATCCTCTATTGCATTAAGTTCTTGTGATCTGTATTACTACTATTATGAGATAAAAATTATCGCATCTAGAAAGACGAATATTATATTCCGTAAGCATTGTGTACGAGACAAATTCGTCTAGAATCCAACTCTAATACTGACTTTGCTAGCACTTTACTATACTGTCTAAATTGCACCAAAACAAATCGACAGATTGGGCGGATGAAAATGGCTCCTTACCCTTCCCTCCCTAACGTCTATTTGAGAGAAGGTGAATGAAGGGAAAATAAAAGAAAGGTAAATTTGAATCTTAATTGGAAAAGAGTAAGAGAAGGGGAAAGAAAGATAGAGAAGAATAAATTTTAACCTTTAATCCATGAAAAATAAGATTTCCTTACATTTCAATTGGGGATGTAAGAAATTTTCCTCCGTTTCTCTTCCTTCCCTTCCCTTAATGAATCTCCTCTCACTCTATTCAAACATAGCCCAAGGACAAATGAAATGACAAATCAAGAACGTTGCAGATGTCACTCATGCGAGCACTTTCTCATTTATTTTGATATTCGATAGAGCATATTTCGTCTAGGAATTATTTAGTACTCTCTTAGAGATATATGGAACAGTGCGGATCATCAAATTGAAAGTCTGAATACCTAATGCTAATAAAAAAAACAAAACCTAAGGAGCTCCCTCTGAGACATATGGAGAGGAAGATAGAACCTCCATAAAAATCATATGGAGGCCCATTCATAAGATTCCCCTTCTCTTCTTTCCTGCTACTCTCCCCACAATCACCCTCATCCTCTTCTTTTGGCCCTAGCAATAAAATCCCACTGGCGTTGAGAATTACCCCCACACCTACCACTCAACGTCCATTCCAAAATGCTTGCATTCACTCACTCTTATATACTGCTACCTCCACTGCATCACCATTATTTCCTTCCTTCACCTCCATCCCAATTAGATTTAGTTTAATACTACAGTATCAACAGTTTAAGTGCTACTGCTAGATGAAGAGGAGAAGTGTGTACCTGCTTACTATCATCTTTTGCACCATTCGCATAGCTGCATTGTCGCCGGACGGCCTCTCGCTCCTCGCTTTCAAGGCCGCCGTGTCCGAAGACCCCGAATCCTCCCTGGCTGGGTGGACGGAAGTCGATGGCGACCCCTGCCGCTGGCCTGGCATTTCCTGCGCCAACGTGACTGGATACGACTACCCACGCGTCATCAGCATTGCCATCTTCAACAAGAATTTGACCGGCTACATCCCTTCCGAGCTCGGCACGCTCCTCTTCCTCCGACACCTCAACCTCCATGGCAACCGCCTCACCGGCCCCGTCCCCGCGCATCTCTTCAACGCCACCTCCCTTCACTCGGTCTTCCTCTACGATAACCTCCTCTCCGGCGCTTTTCCGGCTGCTGCCTGCGACGTCCCCCGCCTCCAGAATCTGGACCTCTCCAGGAACGCCATCGCGGGCCCCCTCCCGCCGGCGCTACGCCGGTGTCGCCAGCTGCAGCGGCTCATTCTTATGGGGAACCGGCTGTCCGGCGTGATCCCCGCCGGGATCTGGGGCGAACTGGAGAAGCTCGTCCAGCTCGATCTCTCCTCCAACGACTTCGAGGGGTCCATCCCGCCGGATCTCGGCGAGTTGGACTCGCTCGGCGGCACGCTGAACATCTCCCACAATCGCTTCTCCGGCAAAATCCCCAGCACGCTCGGCGACTTGCCGGTCACGGTCAGCCTCGATCTGCGCTTCAACAACCTCTCCGGGGAAATCCCCGTGGGGGGATCGCTGGCGAACCAGGGCCCCACAGCATTCCTGAACAACCCGGGCCTTTGCGGCGTCCCGTTGTTGATTCCCTGCGAGGTGGATGCAGCGCCGGCGGTGGAGCCGCCCAGCGCGGTGCGGGGTTCCGCGGCAGTGACGGGCACCGATAAGGAGGCAGTGGGGAAGGGTGAGACGAGGATGAGGGCGGGCCTGATCGTGCTGATATCGGTCGCGGACGCGGCCGGGGTGGCGCTGGTGGGGCTAGTGGTGGTCTGCGCGTTCCGGAAGATGAAGGGTCAGAACGAAGGGTGCGCCAAATTAAGAAGCGACCGATCCGGCCGACGGATCCAGCGCTGCACGTGCTGCGGCGAGCCGGGAGCGGAGAAGGGGGAAGAAGAAGAAGAAGAAGATTCGGCATCATCGTCGTCGTCGTCGGAGGCGGCAGAGGGGAAGCTGGTGGCAATGGACAAGGGCTTCAAAGTAGATCTAGAGGAGCTGCTGCGGGCATCGGCGTACGTACTCGGTAAAGGCCCGAAAGGGATAGTGTACAAGGTGGTGGTAGGTGAGGGGACGGCGGTGGCCGTGCGGAGGCTAGGGCAGGGCGGCGGCGGCGGCGGGGGGCGGTCCAAGGAGTTCGCGGCGGAGGTAAGGGCGATGGGGCGAGTCCGGCACCCGAACCTCGTGCGACTCCGGGCCTACTACTGGGCGCCCGACGAGAAGCTTCTCATCGCCGACTACATCGCCAACGGCAATCTCGCCACCGCGCTGCGAGGTCAGCAATCGAACCTTCTCGGTCAAAACTCCCATTTACTTTCGCTTAATTACGCGTCGTAAAATAATTAAATGAAACCGCACGTACGAACCCAGTTTATCCGTCCAATTATTTGGGTCCCGCCTTCTTCTCGTCCTTCAGTTGCCTTGCCCTCGCCGTGAGGGCGAAGGTGGCTGTGGGTCCTTATTCAAGAAGCAGACGGACACGGGCCATTTAATTGCAAAAGCGACTAAACCAGACCGAGCATGTGCCTGTCTGTCCGGCGAGAAGACTACGAGATGAATCATTTAATCAAAACGCATATAAAGATTTGAACTCCTTGGTATCCTTTTTAGAGGGGTGAAAAAGAGGAGGTGGGTTGGTGGGCATTGAAGTAGATTGTCCAAACTGACCTATCATGCAAAACCTGTCAGAACTCAATATTTAATGAGAGGCGGATCATCTCACGGTTGAGAATTAACCCAACCCAACCCAAGGGTTATGGGTTAAAGTGGCCAACCCATGGCCACACAAATTTAAAAAATATATTTAAAATTACTTAAGGTGATTGAGAACAGGCGAATGATTTGTAAGCAACAGAAAGATCGTGATTAAAAATAAATATTCAAGAATTCAAAATCTTATAATTGAGATTCAATTATCGACTTACAAAATCGAAGATGAGTTTTTGATTCCTTTCAACGCTCTAAAATATTTAAATATCGATAATATGTAAATGTAAATTTTTCTTTCAAACAGATTCAATTGAGATTTTTAGGATAATTATTTGATTTAATTTTAATTATTCGATTTTGACATGCTATTATTTCCTATATCGATTGTAATAGTACAAGATAATAAAAACAATTAGAAGATAAAATATTCTTTTTTCTTTCTTTCTTAACTTCTTTTATATTTTGTTGCGATAATGAATAAGATCAGAATTGAAAAACTCGTTTTTCGATATTTTTAACCCGCCAACCTGCCTCATTCATACGGCTAACCTGTTTGACTCAAGAACCGAGTCGCATTTAGTTCACTAAACGACGTTGAAAAGTTCAACCCAACCCGCTTAAATTGTTTGGCGGGACGGGCCAACCCGACGGACCTAACCCAATTTGACAGCTCTACATTGAAGTGGGGGCATTGCTCGTTTTGCAGCATCTGGGACAGATCGCTCTCCCTTGTCCTATCGCGAGAATTGTTCTCTCGCTGCTCCCACAGAGTCAAAATTCAGTGACGAAGATGTGTAAAAAAAAAAAAAAAGTTTTTGAGGATTCGGTGAAGTTCTGTTTTCTTCCAAAATTTGCGTATTGAATTCGTTGAAAATTGATTTTTGGGAATATATGAGACTCAGTTTTCTGTTTATGGAATGAACAGGTCGGCCGGGACAGACGCCTCTGACGTGGCCGGTGCGGATGCGCATTGCCCGCGGTGCCGCTCGCGGCCTCGCTCACCTCCACGACTGCAGCCCCCGCAAGTTCGTCCACGGCGACCTCAAGCCCTCCAAGATTCTCCTCGACGTCAACTTCAACCCTCGCGTCTCCAACTTCGCCCTCTTCCGCCTCCTCCCGCTCACCGCCTACGCCTCCCCCTCCTCCTCCTCCTCCGCCCCCTCTTCCTCCGCCGCCGCCGCCGCCGCCGGCGGCCTCTTCGGGTTGCCCCCTTCCTCCTTCCTCGACCAACCCAATCCCTACCGCGCGCCCGAGACGCGCACCGCCGCGGCCCGCCCCACCCAGAAGTCCGACGTCTACTCCTTCGGCGTCTTGCTGCTGGAGATGCTGACCGGGAAGCCGCCGGAGACGGCTTCGCCGTCGGGGGAACTGGGGGTGGTGAAGTGGGCAAGGAAGGCACTGGGGGAGTCAAGGCCGCTGGCAGAGCTGGTGGACCCGGCGGTGGCGGTCCACGACGCACACGCCAGGAAGGAGGTGGCGGCGGCGTTCCACGTGGCGCTAGCATGCGCGGAGGCGGACCCGGAGGCGAGGCCGAGGATGAAAGCGGTGTCGGAAAAGCTGGATAGGATCCGCAAGTGATCCAGATTAAATTCGATGGAAGTATAAAACGAAAAAAAAAAAAAGCAACCTTAGTGCAAACTTTAAGATTGCAATAAGATTAACTGCAATACCTGGCACTGCCTCCATTAGTAATCGAGGGAACGAAAGGAACTTCGGTTGTCTATCAGAAAAAGATTATCGTCCACTTCATTCTTTTAGTAAAACTAAAATAAATAAATATTAAAATTAAGAATAACTGACATGACAGTACAGTGAAATGAAAACAGCAAGAAATGCAGAAGGATGTTACCTAGCACAAACATAACAAAACAAGGCAGTCACATTTACCTTGGGAAGGCGAGGCTTGAGCACATGGTAGTATGGTACATGGGGATCCTTTGCCCCAGTTATACATACACAGCTAAACCTAAAATATTCTAAAACCCGAAGTCATAAGATATATAGAAGAATAGCATTCATAACCAGGTCCTTCCTTATAGGATGATGCTTCTCAATTTAAGTTCTCACTCAATCTTCGTCTGTGACCATTTTCTGCTTTTTCCATTTGTAAGCTGCTTCAAGTAGCTTCATATTAGGCGCTAAAGCTACTTCGTCGGGGAAGATATAGTCAATGTACTCCTCGAACCTGTACAAGAATCATCACCTTTTGTTAGCTCAATTGCACAGACCACAATCAGAAAACAAATACAAGTGATGAGAGGCTGTGCATACGCAGTAGGAGTTCCATCTTCTGATAAAGTAGGTCTCTTCCTTTTCACCTTCCTTGGCAGCTTACTCTGTACTACGCTAATGTCCCCGAGACTGCCAAAACTGCTCTCCAAGTTCAACCACTCCTCCAAAAGCATGGCTCTTTCCTCCTTTAACTCTGGCACACTCGTTCTGAAGTAGTCAAATGCCCTCTCGAAAACCCCTGTTGGGATGGCAAAATGATTGGTTATTTGAGTTGAACAAAAAGGTTAAGTGTTTTAGCCTATTAAAGTATGGCCGTTAAGTGTACGAATATCAAGATTATTCATAATAGAAAACTATGCACTTGCAAAGAGGTTTTAATCGAAGAGGGGATTGAGCAATGATTTTGAGTTAGTCCAATTCCTAAAGATAAGAAATCATAAACAAGAAAAATTGAACTAAATTACCTCTGCATCTTTTGATCCTCTCCCTTTGTTGCTCTTCATTATTGTCATTCTTTTCCTGAACCTCATTGTCCATAGCTTCGTCTTCTATGCCAGCCGAAGCCTCAAATTTGGCATAACTAATCCAGACCTTCAAGTGCTTGGTCCGATCAAGTAGTCTATCATAGAGCTGTCTTGTTCTCTCAAATTCTCCTTCTGCTATCTCGAAGTCAATATATGCCTGAGAACGAGGGACAAGGAAGTTAGCAACACGTGTCAACGCCTTTAAAGGACACAAAAAAGAACAAGAGTGAGAGAAAACAAGGTGTGATACAAAGAAAATTTGCCAAAATAAAAAATTTCAAGATGATCACACTGATAATATCATAATTTTTCCATCTGCCTTCATCAAATTAATTTGACAAAATTACTAAATTTGAACCAAAAATGAAAATTTTATGTAACATGTTTGGACAAAAGAAAGTTTGTATTGCTATCTAAAATTAGGTGTATAATTTGCGTATGATTCATGAAATTCTCATTAATTTTAGAAACTATAGGCAAAAAAATCAGCCCTATTGGCTTAAATAACCAGAATTATTTTATTATTATCTACGCATTCTAACAAATTTTATGTTGAAAATTTTTAATTTGGTTTATTTAGCCTCGCATAGAATTAAAAGTAGGGGCAAGATTCATATTGTTAACCGGGACAAAAACAATTTGATGGTGATGGTGATATTGTCATTTCATTAGTTGTCCTGGTAAAAGTATATGTAAATTTTATTATAATATTTGTTGCCATTAGTTTTTTTTGCTTAATCTGGTATATCATTTACTTGAAGTTGTATAAGTTGCTGTAAAAAATTTCCTTAATATTTGTTGCAATTTTGTACCTCACCTCAATTTTGTGAATACTGTAAGGTAACATAACCGTGCATCTATTGTTCTGAGTTAAAATTATTTGCATCATTTTTTATTTTGACAATGTTCATCAAGGAATGGGAGCCTTAGTACAATGGTAAAATTGCTACCTTGTGACTTAGAGGTCATGGGTTCGAATCCTGAAAATAACCTTTTGCAAAGCAAGATAAGACTGCATACAATAGATCATTACCCGGGACCCCATATGGCGGGAGTTTCATGCACCAAGCTGCCCTTTTAGTGTTCATCAAGCAGGTTTATATGTGATTTCATATTGCCATTATTTATTGTATGCATATAGAATGTTATTTTCTTATTATAAAGGGCCTAGCAGCTCAGGAATTAACAATAAAATTAACCTCCCATATCTACTCTCTCAATAAAATTATTTGCATTAATTTTGATATTGATAGAAGGGGAGTCTTAGTGCAATGGTAAAATTATTATCTTATGACCTAGAGGTCACGGGTTCAAATCCTGAAAATAACATCTTGCAAAAGCAAGATAAGACTGCGTACAAAGGATCCTTCCCTGAGACCCCACGTGGCGGGAGCTTTGTGCACCGGACTACCCTTTAATTTTGATATTGATAGTGTTCATCATGCAGGTTTAGATGCCATTCATTGACAGCGTTAATTTTGATAACAGCATTACTTATTGTATATAGAATGTTGTTTACTATATAACATCCTATACATTGACAGTGTTCATCATGAAGCTCACAAACTAACAACAATTTTAACCTCACATCCACTATCTCAAATGGAGGGATTAAAGTACCATATTTTGACAAAAATTGAATGATCAAGCATACTGCTAATCTGATTCAATTTGATGATGACTAAATATTAGCAACCGTAACATTTTCAAATAGATTTCATAGTCCTATTGTTTGATTTCTATAGAAGACTTTAGAAGATGAAAAATCCTAAAGTCAGCCCATCCAATTCTCTTTAAAACTATAGTGATTGTCCAAATTAATATGATTGCACTATGCCATAGGCCGGAATGCAGCAAGACTGGAGATCTTGCAAACCACACGAAGTGACTTATAAACAACAGATAAATAAGCAGACAATGATGCATTAGCTATAGGGAGTGAGTCCAACCTAAAAGCATTTAGAATGGCTAAGAAGTTATTTTACTATATGCAAATGGTAAATATTTATCCAAGAAAAAATTCTTCCAACAAGAAAAAAGTGTGCGTGCTAAATTCTTTTTACATACACAAGCCTATTTTTTTCAAAATCAAATAAAAAAATTCAACAAGATGGTGCTAAAATCTAAAATCATATTTACTTAAATGGGGAATTGATTGAAAGGGAGGATAGTAGGAAAGATGGGTTCATACCACATGTTTAATTGGAAGGAAACATAAAGTGAGAATAAAAAGGGGAAGTGAAGACGAAGTAACTTTCCTCCTTTATTCTTAAAACAGGGCAAAAAGAAGGGAAACCATACAAAGGTGTATCTAAGTGATCTTCAACAGGTGGGCAAACATATATGCACTTTTACTATCGTTTCCCCATTCATCTTGTTATTCATCATGCTGAAAAACTCAAGTAAATTATCTCCCATCTTTTCAATTTTCTATCACTCATTCAATCCTTTGCTCTTCTTTTCTTTCCTATTACCCTTGGGCCAAAAATTGGAACGGAATGAACAACAAACAAAATCAGGAAATACAGACTATAGAAAACAAAGAATATATAGGTAACAAAGAACTACCAATCTGGATATTATGGTTTCCAAGTGTAGAATAGGGCTCTTTTAAGTAGAAGAACCAGCACTGGTTTAGTCCTATGAACATGGCCATCTGCTGCTCTAACAATCAGGTAAACAAAAACACCCATACTATATCCGATGAAACTATGCAATACAACCAACTCAAGCAAGAGATAATTACCCACCAAACAAGAAAAATTTCACATCGCATACCTTCCAGAGCAACTCTGGCATGTCCAATGCAGGTTGAGCAATTGCAAGCTCAAACAATGCTCGAGCTCGCTCTGTTTCATTCAATGTCCTCTCAAACTCAGCATATTTACACCATGCATAGCAGTTTGCAGGGGCCCACTCCAGATACTTCTCGTACAGGGTTCTGCAACGAGTTACATTGCCTAGTTGGAGTTCAATTTCGATGTACTTCTTAAATATCTGTTAAAAATATAAACATATTTAGATAAACGATCACCACAAACATTTCTAAATCTACTATACATTTCCAAGTAGCATCATACCTTATCCTTTGGCGCCATTCCAATGGCATTTCCCAAGATTTGTCGTGCAGCCTTTAGGTTCCTTTGCCTTATCTCAAATTGAGCTGCCATGAGCCACATTTTTGCAAAAGAAAACTTCTTGTGGGGTATTAACTTTAAACATTCCCTGGGCCAATTACAGAGTAAACATAAGAAACTGCATGGCATATGACATAGAATGCTATCAAAACACAGTAGTAATGTCATTTAGCATAAATATTACACTGCTCCCCCTCAAGCTAGAGTATTATCTATATCAGCCCCTAGGGCTAACCCAGTTGATAAGTGCAAAAGGACTTGTCTGCAGTGGGCAAGGGGTGGATTATCGATGACCCCTCTCCTTTGCACTTACCAAATGGAGTCCTGATTTACCCCCTCCATGGTAGGGGAGGCGGTGAGGGGCCACTAATGTGGCAGTTCCACATTTTATGATACTATCTATATCCAACTTGTTGCATAATCTAGAAACACTTTCACAAGAAAAAAAAATATATAAACGAGATACTATAAAAATGAAATGAGAAAAATACTATTTGTATGCAAGAGAAACATCTCATCTTCTGTTATTACATGAAGTAAAAACATAAAAGAAAAATAATAGACTCAACAAATCATATCATCTTGTCTTATTTGTACCACTTATGCCTAGATGAAGTTAATTTCTTATGTTCTTTTTTTTCTCTATCCAAGCAAATAATGGAAATAACAAAATTTGTTTTCTTTCACATTTCAGGAATTCCTCTCCCACCTACAGATACCCAGGTAAATAGAAGATTAATGATCAGTTGAATAATCACAAGAAGGAAATGGAAAAAAATAATAAACCAAAAAATCTTCAGAAACATTTATTTTTAAATCATATAGAGAAGTGTGCAAATTGACCAAAGAACAAAAGTGGTACTTGTATCACGCATAAAAATAAGAGATGAGTACTTATTTTTATAAGCAAATTCACCAAAGAATGAAAGTGGAACTAGGATCGCTAAGGACAACAAGTGGTGTGTGCCGATATTATGTTTTAAAAATTCACAAAACTAAAAATTATAGTAAATGACGCAATATGGTTCTATATGATTAGAAACTTCTCCAAGCATAAATCCTACAGAGTGCTGTCACATTTAAGAACTACACATTTCATCCTAACAAACTCCATGAGTTTAACTACTCAGTCATCGTCTGGTTCAATTGCATATACATGGTTACAAACTGTATTTTAAAAAACAACCTTTTACTTTTTGTTTGCAAGTATGAAGAATTCAAAAGGAAGTGTTCTTTGTAGAGGTTGTTGCTTACCTGTAAACCTCCCTCGTTCTATCCATGTCTTGTGCATCCAGTTCTTCATATAATGCATAATTTATCCTATGAAACAATAAGGCCATCGATCAATCAGCTAAACAATGGGAAACAAAAACAAAAGTTGTAGATATTTACCAGTACTAATGAATCATATTATGCCCACAAATAAGCTAGGAAGGCTTACCACAAGTAGATATATCTTTGCCAAAACCTTTTTTCCTCTGCTGGAGGCACATTGGCTATTGCTCTTTCATACACCTCCCTCACCATATCCTTGTTTCCGCCATTCTCCTCCAGCCTTATGTAATCAAACCAGGAGTCATAATTTAAAGGGTTCTTTCTTACCTCGTCCTCATATTGAAATCTTTTTTTGCTGATAATAGCATCTTCAATTCCATCTTTGTCTCCATATTGCTTCTCAAAAGCAACATATTTCTTATAAAGCTCCTCGGCCCTCCCCTTGGGGACGTGGTCTAAGGCGTAACGGTATATGCACCGAGCTCGTTCAGTCTCCTTAGACCATTCTTCAAACATTGCAAAGGCAACAAAAAGCTGCTCTGCTTCCTCGTCCTCAGAGAGAAGATCGATGGCGCGCTCATACACCGCACGGGCCCGAGCAATTTCACCGCGCTTGGCCTCGAACTTGGCATACTTAATGAAAGCGGAAGGACGAGGGTGGCAAACAACAAACCGTTCGTAGATAGCACGTGCACGATCGACCTCATTGTAGCGAAGCTCAAACTTAATGTACGAAAGCCAGCCCTGAGTGTCGGGCTGCCAGTCCATCCAACGTTCAAAAATCTGGCGAGCGCCTGAAACACTGCCAAGCATCTCTTCCATGTGGATGTACTTGTACCAAAGTTGATCGACGCGGGGAAGGAGGGCAACGGCGCGGTCCCAGACGTTCCGAGCGTGATTGATAAAGCGATGGCGCATCTCAAGCTCAGCGTACTTGAGCCACAGGGTAGCGTTGCGATAGTCGACGTCGAGGACGCGCTCCCAGATGGATCGAGCGCGAGCGAAGTCCCCCTGGGACTCCTCCCAGGCGGCATACTTAACCCAGGCGCCAGTGTTCCAGCGAGCGCGCCTGATGAGATCCTCGAATTCCTTGCGCTTGCGGAGCCGGTAGTCCGCTAGCTCATGCGAATCAGTGATTTTCTGCTTCGGCGGCCGGATCTCAGGCTCCTGTCGCTCGCGGGCCTCACGCAGGATCTGCTCGGCGGTGATCTGGATGGGCGCTGGTGTTTTGTTCTTCACGCGGGTAGACCTCGGCAGCTTCACCTCCGTATCTCGTTTCGTTAGAAACCCCAGACTGGGGTTCGACTCCGATGACGCCATATCTCCGACGCGGACAGTCGAAAGAGAAACGTGCTGCGGGCTCGACGGCGGCCGAGAGCCGGAGACTCAAAATAACCTGTAACCTAGGGCAAAATCAAACGCGCCTCCTTATTATTATTATTATTGTCAAAAAGATTTTTGACGTCATACTTCCAAATAATATTGAGAGAGCATCTGATTCAATACTCGATGCTTTAAGGCCTTGTTTACTTGGAGGGAAGGAAAGTAAAACTACGGAAACATTTTCAAATGTTTACTTTATTAAAAATCTTATCCATCAGCTTATCCCCACCGAAGGACGGAAACGAAGGGAAGGAACGTATAAAAAATTAAAATTACATAAATATCCTCTAGGTTTTTTTTTTTCCCCTTTCTTCCGCCGACTCATTCCTTCCTCCTCTTCGCGACTCCTTCTTCCGACCGCGATTGCTCACCGCCGACTCCTTCTTCCGCGATTTCTCCTGCGACTGCTCCTGCAACTGCTGAACGCCGCCGCGCCAGTCGTCGTCGCCATCTTCTGCTAGAACTTGCCTTCATTTCTTCGGATCTGATCTGACTGAACAGGTACGTTTTTAATTTATTGTCCGACCAGTGAGGGAGGATATGCATGCCTAACCAAAGATCTTGATATTTCTGTCTTCATTTTAACGATCTTGATATATGTTTGGTGTAATGACTGGAGCCGCTCGAATCAAAGATCTTGATGAATGGCGAATATGGATAAGATATTTGGAGATAGCCCTTTTTTTTCTTTTTTTTTTCTTTTTTTTTTTTTTTTTGCAAATTAGGATGCACGCAGAAAGTATTTGCTTAATAGTTTTATACTACCCTTGGAAAAAGCTAAAGCTTACGCAACATTTTGATGATAACAAAAATAAATATTGTAATTTTTTTTTTACCTAAAATAAAATTGGTAAATTGTTGAACAACATAATACTTCTCTCCATCTTTCTTCCCGGTCGACAAAATTAAAATGACATTGTAGCATAATACTTCTCCCCGACAAAATTAAAATTAGCAAATTTTATATGAATTATTAACTATTATATAATGCATAATTAGTTTTAGGAATTAGGATATAAAATTAAACAACATAATATTAATCAGATTATATTTATTATCATTGCAATATTTATTTAATGACCATCTATTAAAATTTAAAGTCTAAACCCTAATTTGTCAATTTACTAGAGCTGTAAACGAGCCAAGTTGAGCCAAGTTTTATAGTGTTTAAACTTGTTTGATAAGATAACCAAGTCGAGTCGAGTCGAGTCGAGCCTAAAATTAACCAAGCTATTAAAAAACCTATTCAAGCTTGGCTTAGTTTCTTTTTTTTTTTTGTGTGTGTGTGATTGAGCTTGACTTGAGCTTGACTTGTTTAATGGGTATCGAACTTTTAATCAAGCTCTATTCAAGCTTGAATCGAATTTGATTCAAACTTGCTTAAATTTAGCTTATTTAAACATTATCAAGCTCTTAAGTCGAGCCTGTTTGTTTATTTAAAATTTTAATATTTTAAGCTTGGTTTATAAATGAGTATAAATAAAAATTTATAAATAATTTTTAAATGAGTCTAATCATAAATATTGTTCACGAATATTAACAAGTCATACACATATGTATTTAAGCTTGTTTATTTAATTTATCAAGTTGTTCAAGCTTATTTATTAATTGACTTTGATGTATATTAAACGAACGTAAATGAACTCTTACCGATTCGAACACTAAGCTTGTTCATGAACGCTTGGTTCGTTTACAGTCCTACAATTTACGTGCAACACACTTCTCTTCGCGACTGCTCTTCCATTGCAGATGCCCTCTTCCCCATCATTCTTCCTCCGCCTTGCGTCACTTCTCCTCTTATTTTCTTACAGAATCTGTAAGTTTCCTATGATTTTTAACTGTTGCTTTCCTTTTTTTTTTTTTTTTTTTTTTTGTAGTCCTTCCAGTTTCTGTTGATTTTTCTGTCAATTTCAGTCATTTTTTGCTCATTTCTACCAATTTTTCTAATGTATTCCTGGTGTTTACACTAGAATTTCTTGCTCCTATGAGATCTTTACCCAGATCCGATTGGATTCGGAAGATTCCGACCTGGCAGCCGATCTATGATTCTTACATGCTTTTGAGTCAAAAACTAATGCTCCATTTGAAAAAAAATTATGCTACAATATTTATGCTAAAAATCTCATATTATCTACAAAGTATGCCATCGTTTGAAGCGCATGGGATTAACGCAAATATGTGATTCTCTCCAAAATAAACTTGATCATCCAGTGGAGAATCTTCTTTCTCGGTATGAAGCAGGACAGAAGCGGTCGTTATTCCACAATCACTATAGTGTTCGGATTAATAAACAGATTTGTTATACATTACTTTTTTTTGTGATTAGCTTTCGTATTTGTTCTGTAAATGTGCACGATTAGTTCTCTGAATTAGGCTTTCCTTTAAGCTAATTGGTTTGATAGTGGTTTGCTATCAAATTTATGTTTTACATATTTTATTAATATGGTTTGATTAATAGATGCTTGTGAGTTAATCCTCAGTATAGTTGTTAAAACGACTCCATATTTGTCTTTTCGATTAAGAAATTATGTAAGATTGTCTGCAACTCTTCAAAAATTGTGATTGATGTTGAATCAATTAGGAGTTCTTGCAAAAGAAGTTCTAGCTTTTCTAGAAGTGTCGAGCTTAGCATTGAGATAGTTTTAGGCTGTGTTTTATATGGGGGAGGGAAAGTGCTTTGGAAGGAAATGAATAAGGGGAGAGGAGATGAAAAATACTTGTTTGTGATTCTTTGGAGGGATAAAACTTATGTTTTCTTCCCCTCCCTCTATTGCCTTGGAGTTTGATTACTCGGTTGGAAGATATAAGGGACAGGAGGGAAAGTGATAAAAAAAAAAAAAGTGCTAATCTCCATGTGCAATGTTCATGACTCTCATTTGCCATGATTGGAAATTATACACACAGTAGTAGTAACTGGCCATAGATGTTTCTTGTATCGTTTTGTTTCCTTATATCTCTTTGTATCATCATTTTATTCTCTTTCCCTCTTTATTTTGTTAACCATCTTTTTCTCCCTTATTGCATTGTCTCTTTTTCTTTCTCATCCTTTTCTTGTCAGTCCTCACTCTTTAGACGGTCATGTTGTGGATACAAGGACTTGTGCATACCAGGCCGGGTTTAATGGTTTGTCTGATTTGTGAACAAACCATCTTAATGCCTCCTCTAACAAGCTTTTTGTTGCAACCATCTGCGACTTGCAAGCTGAAAGCTGGGATTTGGTTGAGTGTTAAAGCCTGCAGTTCAGGTTGGACCATGGCTCGTAGTATAAAAGATTTCATCAGCATACAATTTTGTTTTTGAATGATTAACCATTTATGACTAGTCTTTTTCCCCTCTTCTCTGCATTTCAAATCATTTGATCTTGCTAATCCTGCTTAAAATGAATGCTTGATTGTGTTTGTCATGGAGAAAAACTTCTGATAGTAAAGATTAAATTATAATGTCTTCTTTCTCTCTGTGTTTAATTTCTGGTTCAAACATATTTTAAGAAGCGTGTTCGAGACTTGTCTTTGTTGCATGGTTAACAACCATGCACTAGGAATTTTATGTCCAAGGTGCCACAGGCATCCGTCATCGAACATGCTAATAATTTAGATATTCTCATCTGTATGATGCATCCAATATTAATTTTTTTTTTTTCCATCTGGTATGATGCAGTGAGATTGACCAAATGGCAGGCTTCAGCAGTTTGTCTCCAAAGATGAAAAACTTCATCGTTGCAGGTGGGTTGTCTGGCTTCGTCATCGGCGTTTACTTCTATACCATGAGAGCAGTTGGTAGCACAGACGAACTACAAGTCGCAATAGATAAGTTTGAGCAAATGAAAGACAAAAATAACTCTGGAACGTCGACTACGACTTCCTAAATCTTGATGACCGTCCTATGCTTTCCAAGAAGCCTCCCTACTGAACAATGTAGCAAAACACTGCATATGATCTGATTATCGATGCAACCGTGCGAGGAGAATCTTCAATAAAGCAGATGTTTGTTCTCGACTTTAGTAGCTATGGAAATCGATGTTATTTCGTTTGTTTTCCCGCTTTGCTAAATATACATGATGCTTCTACTTCTTCAGGTTAACAAGATGATGAGATGCATGTTTAGTTGATCTCATTGCATATTTACCCAAGTGAGATTGCAAAAGATTTATTCAGGCAGATTTTTCTCATATTTAATGCTAAAATAGAATCGTGATCGAATAAAAATAAAAAGTTTTAAATAGAATATATAAAATTTAAGTTTAATAATATTAGACACAATAAAATAAATATTAAGATAAAAAATAATGAATTATTTGGAATTAGAAATTTTAAATATTTAAGATTATTTTTATAAGGTGATGGAGGAATTGAAAGATATGTTATATAAAATATAAGTAAAATGATTAAGTGTTTTATATTAAAATATTTTTAAAATTTAAAAGAAAATTTTATAAAATGATCATTAGATTTGTTATGTTATACTACAATTTAAGTACATTAATAAAAGATGAGAGTTTTAAAGATGAAGATATTAAAGTAGATATATGGACATAAGAGGATTGATAGAATAAGAAATGAGAATATTAGAAAGGAAAATCAAAATTGTATTTATTGAAGAAAAATTTTGAGAGATATATTTAAAGTGATACAAATATATACTTACACGATTAATAAATATTCTAATTAGACAATGTGAAATAATGATAAATAATTAACAATAATAAAATAAAATATAATTTATTTAAATATAGATGATAATATAGTAGAAGATAAAATCTAGTAACGAAAAAGATTTATGTTATTTTATTATTGACTATTGGAGTTGGAAGGACTAACACTGATGGCTTTCTTGACCATGACTGTTTCTCATTCATCCTCCAGATTAGTCAAATTCTCAGTTCTTACAAATAAGTTTCAAACACGTATCGAGTGAATTGGGTAACATATATAGTTTCCACCACTGAATGGATCTCCCACATCACTCGAAGTTGTAATGCTTGTCCACGGCAACAGAGACATCCCAAGTGCAGGACAACCCTCTGGGGAACTCCACCAAATCACCGGCCTGAATCTCTACGGACACATCGCCTTGCCCGTCAGGAAAAACCTTCACCTTCCCTTCCAACAGATAGCATGTCTCCTTCGCCGTGTACGTCCATGGAAATTTGCTGGGAGGACAACCCCACCTTCTCAGATAGCACAGCCGGAAGCATATGTCAAAGAATTAAGAATGCCACAGGATCAGAAGAAACGCGAGGTAAATCCAAATCCACTTGCAAACAAGTAACGAAATGGCAAAAATGCAAAGATCGCATCTCTAACATTTACCAATAAAGCAGATCGTCGTGTGTAAAAAAGGTTTCAAAAATTATATTCGAAGCTAGAAAGAAGAAAGGGAAAATGTCGCCGCGGTCATAATCATCTGCGAATTCCTTACGGCTACGATCCTGGAAGCCATGCCCCCAAAATATAATGATCACTTGAGGATCTCTTCGAGGGAGGGCCTCAAATCGAAGCGCAAAGGTTAAAAGGTGGAAGAAAAGTACTTGGGCCACTGGCGAACACCGAGATCGGCGAGCTTGGATTCTGGAGGGTTTCTCACGACCTTGATCCCCGACTTCTCCGTCGCCGTCGTCTCCGCCCTGATCCGGAAACGGAGCGCCCGTCGATCCTTCATCTTCCATTGAGATCGAGCTGTTCCGGTAGGGAAGACTAAGGTTGCAGTATCCGCGATGGCTGTGCACGCCATTTCGCTTCGTGGACGAGAAGAGCCTTCAGGGAGGAGGGCTTAGCCTTATATTATAGCATCGACGCGAAGTTTCAAATGCACACATAATATTTTGAAAATCCCAAAACGACCACGAATTAAAAGTTGCGCAGAGGAGGGATTTTAATAGTTTATGGTGTTTCGGAATTTTTTAAAATTTCAGTGGCGTCTTAAAAAAAAGTAAGAAACCAGGGGCTTTAATATTATTTTAATATGTTTTTTTTTATTTTAAATTATATGGTCCACTTGCTGATTATCCAACGTCGACGATTTGAGTGGCCGATTTCATCTGCTGCATTTCAAGTTACAAGTCTTTAAAATATTATTTTAATAAAAATTAACTCGACTTTAATATTTACGAATTTATTTTTTAAAATATTTTTTTATTTATTACAACCCTAACCTAAATTGGGAAGAGAGAAAATAAAGTAGTATTATGAGTTTGATTTAGATTTTAAAAAAAAAAAGTTTAATTTAAGGGCTGTAATAAGTGAATAGATATTTTAGAAAATGAATATTCTCTTTTAATAAATATCAAAATTAGAAGCGCATTTAATAAATATATAAAGGAATCTATATCGAATATCCCATATGTATAGCTCCAGCGAAGCCCAGCCAAGCCAAGCCAAGCCATCGTTGACCTGAAGCTCCCTCCATCGCCGCAAATCCAACATGAAGACGCCGTCATCGTCGTCATTTCTTCGGCTGCTCGTCCTGATCGCGTCCATCGGAGCGGCGGTCGCGGACGCGCCGTCGGCGTACGAGCTGCTGGAGCGGTACGACTTCCCGCGGGGCCTGCTGCCGGAGGGGGTGCAGAGCTACCTGCTGCGGAGCGACGGCACCTTCGACGTCTACCTGGCCGGCAGCGGCGACTGCGAGTTCACGGTGACGGGTGGATACTCGCTGCGCTACGGGGTGCGGGTGAGCGGGCGGGTGCAGCCGGGGAAGCTGACGGAGCTGGAGGGGATCAGCGTCCGGGTGCTGTTCCTCTGGTTCGGGATCAACCAGGTGGTGCGAGACGGCGACCACCTCGACTTCCACGTCGGCCTCCTCTCCGCCGCCTTCCCGGTGGAAAATTTCGACCAGTGCCCGCGGTGCCGATGCGGGTTCGATTGCCACGACGGCGACGCCCGCGAGCGGCGGCTGCCGCCGCCCCTCTCTGAGACCCAACTATATAGTTCGTCTCCATCTCTGCTTTTGTGAATTATCCAGTGGATCAGAAACTTTTACGGAAATGTAAAATAAAAATTTCTCTATAAAGGAAACAATCAATTTGCTAAGCCCAACGGAATTAATTTGAACGCCGTCTCTTTTCCTCTACAAATTGGTCAAAGTGATGCACTCCAAAATCGTAGCGAGGAGCAAAAGCTCAACGCGAACCAGTTTTCACAGATGAAGAAGCTTCTTCTGAGAACATGTCGATCAGCCTCTTCCAATCGCCGTTTTACGAACTAAAGCGAGCTGTTCGATTCATCTTTTCCATAAACGAGAGGGAATTCATCAAGCAGCTGCTCGGAGCAACCGTAGGGCTCCCCCACGGCCTTCAAGCTCTCGAAAACTCTGTGCATGGAAGGCCTCTCCTTCGGTTGAGCAACCACGCAAGCTGAAGCGATCTTCAGCACCTGCATTATCTCGTCGTCTTTGCCCTTGCCGAGAAGGGAAGGATCGATTGCCTCTTTGATCTTGCCGTCGGCTGAACTCAGATTCACCCAGTCCAGTAAACTCCCCTTGAACCCTTCCCCTGCGGCGTCAACCTCGGTGGCCTTCTTTCCGGTGGCAAGCTCCAGGAGAATGACGCCGAATGCGAACACGTCGCCCTGGGTGGTCGGGTGAGGGTTGGTTGCGTACTCCTGCGCGGTGTAGCCGAACTCCCCGAATTCTCCGTCCAAGAAATGGCTTGTGTTCGGGACATCGGAGGTCGCCGTTCTTAGTAGCCTCGCAATGCCGAAGTCCGTGATCCTTGCCTCGTAGTCCTCGTCGAGGAGGATGCTCTTCGAGCTCAGGTTTTGGAGGAGGAGGGGGATTCGGAAGCCGTGGTGGAGCCAGGCGAGGCCGCGCGCAGTGCCGACTGCTATCCGGACCCTCGCAGGCCAGTCAAGCGCAGCGTCGGCCGATTCGAGAGCTGAAGCGAGCGCGCCGTTTGACATGTGCTTGTAAATGAGAAGCCTTTCGTCCTCCACGAGGCAGAAGCCGAGGAGGGGAACAAGGTTGGGGTGGCGGAGCTGCCCAAGGCACTCCATTTCCTCACGGAACTGATTCTCCGGCACCACGCAGGAATGGAGCCGCTTCACGGTGAGCGCGGAGCCATCTGGGAGCACGGCCTTGTAGGAGGTCCCCGCCCGCGAGCTTCCGGCGGTGATGATGTTGCTCCGGTGGAACCCCGCGGTGGCGGCCATCAGGTCGGCGAGCTTTACCTTCTTGATCGGTTTCTGGAACAGAAAGACCGGCGTTAGCCGGTTGTGCTGCGTCTGGAGCCGATCGGCCCACCACCTGCTGTCCTCATCGCCGCCCCTGGGAGCCGCCCGCTTTCCAGTCGGTGACCAGCACCGCCAGATCAGATAAGCAAGGACGAGGGAGGCGGCGGCGCCGAACACGCCGGCAGCTACGATGACGATGATTCTGGTCCTCGAAAGCGAACGGCCACATCGGGAGGAGACAGGACGGCCGCAAAGGCCGTCGTTGCCGTCGAAAGAGGAGGAAGCGAATCTTTCGCCGAGAGAGGCAGGGATCGGACCGGAGAGGCGGTTCCCGGAGAGATCGAACTGGGTGAGTCGGGAAAGCTGGGAGAGGGACGGAGGGATCTCGCCCCGTAGCTGGTTTCCGGCGAGGCTGAGGGTGTTGAGAAAGCGACAACCGGAAAGATCCGGCGGTATGGTGCCGTTGAACTGGTTGTGCGACAGGTCGAGGATGACGAGGTAAGGCAACCAGGAGCATATCTGGGAAGGGATGGGGCCGGAAAGGGCGTTCGAAGAGAGATCGAGGTTGGTGGCGGCAGCGCAGAAGCGTAGATCGGAGGGGATGGATCCGGCGAGGGACATACCCATAAGATTGAGCCCTAAGACGCGGTTCTCTTGGTCGTTCCAGCAAGAGACTCCAACGAAATTGCAGACGTAGCCCGAGGTGGCGTTGGTGAAGTTCCATCTGAGGGAGCCGCCGGCATCGAGCGCCGCCTTGACGGCGCGAAGGCACCGCGCGTCGTCCTCCTGCGCCGTCGCCGTCGGCGGAAGCAGCAGCATCAGAGGCAGCATCAGCCATAGCAAGAAGGCGGCCATGGAGATCGGAATTAGGAGGAGGAAGAGGAAAGCGAAGAAGTTTGGGGAAGACAATATTGCACAAGCTGAAGAAGGGGGCGCCGGAATGGACTTTGACTTCGTCAAAACTTAGCAGTTGCAAGACGGCGAGTTTGACCAGAAGCAGTAAATTATTGCCATAGATTTAGCGAATCTATGTATATAGTTGTTTGGTATAAATGATAGATCTCCCGTCAGCGTTTGGTTTAAGTTATCAAACTTTAATTACGTGATTATTAGATAACTATATAATTAAGGGTAAGAATGAGATATAATTTATATTATTTGATTCAATCTAAAATAATACGATAAAAATTTATTTATTTGAATATTTTAATATATAATCTAATTTAATATTTTATATATTATCTTTGATTCAATTTTAATGTCCAACGAATGATGGACGACGATCGATGATCGACGATCGATGACGGCCACGGACAACGATGGTCAGTGATCGACGGCCGACGATGGATGTCGATGACCGACGACGATAATTGACGACCGATGATCAGCAGTGGCGATCGACGACCAACGACGGTCGACGACGATCGATGGCCGACGATCGACGATGGTCGACGACCGACGACGGCCAATGATCGACGATGGACGGTAACCAAATTCATCCGACGACTAGCCTATTATATGCAAATTCAATGTGTTTTTTTTATATTGACCAAATTCAACCCTTATCATATCCATATTAGTCATCTAATCATTAAATCAAGATTCACTGCGTTCTCATCGTTTTATAATCTATTTTTGTTAGAAATATTTAGGTAGTGTTTGGTTCGCGGGGGAATTTTTTATTTTCTGTTATTTTTCTTTTCCATAAAACAAAAAATGACTTTTTAATATTTTCTAATTTTTCAGAATTTTTTTTTTATTTTTTGGAAAAGGAAAATAAAAATATAAAATGGTTTTCTAGAGTTTTTCAGTTTTTTCATAAAACGCTCATTTATTTTCTAGAAAACGGAGATAGAAAACGTCAATCAAATATATTTTTTCATTTTCTCAAAAAATAAAAAAATTTCTCTCTATCAAATACTCCTTTATTTTCTCGAATATATTATATTATAATTCTTCAATTGTAATCACTTAGCCACAAATATCAGCCATCAAATACAAACTATCCAAGTTGACTATATCAAGTTATATACATTCGATGCATACTGCATACATTAATACCACGCCTATTTTGGAGTTCATGACATATTTAATTTTATCAAAAGTGGATTTATAATATTCCACAATTTACTATCGTTATATTTGATCTCTTCTCTATTTTTTTTTTTAATTCATGATTACAAGCAATTGATTTAGTCTTTTAGACATAGGGAAGGATTTCAACTAAGATAATTCAATTGATTTATTCTATTGATGTTCTTCATCAACTTAAGAGCAAAGGACTAGAATGGTGTCATTAGTAAAGTTATTAGTGAGTAATTAGGATTTTAGAGTTTATGTTAACAACTTATAAAGGCATAATGTTATGGTATATCTATCAAAATTCATGAAAAGGAAAAAAAACGAAAAAATATTAAGAAATATATAATAAAAAAAGATCTCCATTGTTAAGAATTATCCCTCCTTTTCTAATGATAATATAATTAAAGATTATTTATCTCAGAATTATTTTCTCAACGTATTATTTTTTACAGTTCATAAGTAATTATCTCATTATTTATTTTTTTATCAGTTGATTATTTAAAAATATATATAATAAGATATACTATAAAAATGGAACAGCTGGTCGGGCCTAATTATTCGTGGCCCAAAAAAGGGCTAACTCATGTTGGCCCATTTAAACCTAGATATTTTCCTTTATTTTTTTTATTAACACTAAAGTGTTGGATCGTCGGCCCGACTAACCCCTAAGGGTAGTCAATCCTTACCCTAAGATTCTACGAGAATGCCTTGTTGATAGTTGATTCAGAAGAAATCGAAGTCCTTGTGGATCCTCACCAATCACTTGGGTACATTAGGAAAGCATTGCAGTTTAACGGTTCAGTCCAGACTCCATATATTTACGCTATCTTTAAAAGATTATCGAACGTTGAAATCTAAATACTGAGATAAATTTTCTTTAATGATGGATGACTAGTTAGATGTGATAATGGCCCATTGATTTCTAGTAGTTGTTTCGATGGGATGGGTTGATAAGTTTCTTTTGAACTAGAAGAGGCAAAAGATTCAATCCCTAAATTATAAAACTTTTTCTCCCTAAGAATAAAATATATGAAAATTAAATCAATGCGGAATAGATATTATGAATACTACATTAAAAAAATTTATCGATTTAATATGTTTATAAAACTTTAAATTCTAATTGTTTATATATATATATATAGAGTGTTCTGATCTGCTGTGCGTCCGAACCCTTTCTCGACGCGCGTGACCATTGCCACTGTCGCCGCGATGTCTGGTCACCTCCGATCGTTGGATCTGGCGCGATCGACGCGCACCTCGCTGACGGTCTGACGGGGCTCGAGTGGTATCGGATTTTGACCGGGGAAGAATCGCCAGCGCTGGGTGGTCTTTCCCCGGTCGGATTCCGACCGCGAATTGATCGGAATCCGACGTCGCCCGAGCTCGTTGGACCGTCGACGAGGTGTGTGTCGATCGTGTCAAGTCCAACGGCTAGAGGTGGCCGGACGGTGCGACGACGACGACGACAGTGACGATGGATCGCACGTGTTATGTTGTGGACAGTTCGGACGCATAGCAGATCAAAATCATATATATATATATATATATATATACACGCGCGTAATTCCTTTTGTGAACAGTATTGTCAACAATGATTTCATTGTTGCCAGCACACAATGCACACACAGGCAAGCACATCACAGGTGCACAGGTGAGAGGATTTTTTTATGCTGGACGTCTAAAATGGATGCCCAGCATGACCGATTGAGTGAGTGAACAGTGTTTTTTACTGTACACATCACAATAAAAATACTGTTCATTATGCTGAATATCTATTACAAACGGTCAATATATATATATATATATTGCCAATGAAATTGTTGAAATCGTGCTCCAATTATAGAAAAAAATAAAAGACAATAGCACAGAGATTTATGTAGTTCGATGATGTACTTGTGTTCACTAACGGTAAAAATTTTACTACTAAATGAATTAGGACTACATTTTCTGTATTTATACACTTTAAATATATAGAAGTATTTAAGACAAAAATTCCTCACATTCCATTTAACGCCCTAATTAATCAGTGTTTCTTTTTTAACTAGATATAAGTCACATACTTCTAATAAAATCCACCTCCATGAATATCCATCCAAAAAAATGCACATCTAAGAACTCCACTTGAGATATTGATCTCATCTAACAATTAGAGATATCAATCAAGTTCAAGCATAACTTCTCTACAATACCAAGTTTTGTCAATTCTCTAATATTGTAAAATCTTATATTTATATATGTTTGATTCTTGCATGATATATAGGATTCTTTACCAAGTAAATCTCACTTTGACTATCACAATATAATTGAATTTCACCTCGTTGAATATCCACTTTGATCAACCCTGTAAGCTTTAATGCTTCACATGTGGCTTCAACTATTGTCGTATTATTATAACTCTACAATGGATAGTGCAATTATAGATTGTACCATGACCTCCAACAAACATACCCTTTTATAAAAGTGAACATATATTCTATGATAGACTTTCTGTCATCCAAATCCCCTGCATAGTTTGCAGTTGTATATCCCACAATTGAAGAATCACTCTGTTGTCTACTAAATATGATTCCATAGTCAACAATATCTCTCTTAAAAATTTACTTAATTGCATCCCAATGTTATTGACCAAGATTTAAAAAAAAAATTGCTCACTACACTAACAACATCGTCAAATCAAGTCTTGTACAAATCATAACATATATCAGACACCCCACTCATACAGAATCTTTGACATGTCTTGAACTTAATCATGCCCTTAGGCACTATGCAATTGACAATTTAAAAAGATGCTCCGACCATGTGCTCATAGATTTTGCATTACCCACATTACATCTATCTAACACTTTCAACGTAACATAATTATACTAAGATAATCATAATCTCCTACAGGTTTTATCCCTATGAATTTTCATCTCCAAAAATTTTCTTGGCTACACTCAAATCTATTATGTCAAATTCTTTTATTTAATATATTTTTCAATTTATTAATCTCACTTATATTTTTCGAATTGAAGCAATCAACGTATCGTCCTCATAAAATAACAAGAAAATAAGTGAATCATTATCGAGGCTTTTCACATAAATACAACAATCATACATCCATCTTTTATAGTCATTATGAGTTTTATTAATCTCACTTATATTTTTCGAAGCAATCAACGTATCATCCTCATAAAATAATAAGAAAATAAATGAATCATTATCGAGGCTTTTCACATAAATACAACAATTATACGCCCATCTTTTTATAGTCATTACGAGTCATGTAAAAGTCAAATCACGTATACTATTACCTTAAGATTGTTTCAACTCCTAAAGTGATTTCTTTAATTTACAAATTAAGTGCTCTTACGTGAGCTGATTGAACCCCTCTAATTGTATCATATAAGTTTATTCTTCTAAATCACCACATAAAAATATTATCTTTACGTCCATTTACTCCAAATGAATATCGTAATGTGCTACCAAAACTAACATTATCTCGGTGGAAATATATCTGATTATAGGAGAAAAAATTTCATCGTAATTAACTCATTTTCTCTGTGAGTAACCTTTGCTTCTAAGCACTTTGAGTTTTTCTTCCTCATTTTCTCTTATATATTCATTTTCATCCTATAGTCCTTTTCCTTTCTAGAAGTTGTATTAGATTCCATATTTGATGCATAGGTAAATGCTCAATCTCCTCCACCGTAATACTCATTCATTTATTATTCTATGAGCTAAGTATTGCCTCAAAGATAGTAGGATTTTCACTGCTAGTGAAAAGTGCATGAGAAATTGCATCCTCATTGTGCAAAAGATTAGAACTGTCAACTTAGTAGCCCCCATCAATTTGTCTTGAGAACATTGTGAGGGAGGTAAATCGCAAATGGTCTTTGACTTTTAGCGCGAATGGTAAGTACGACAAAGGTTGAATTCCGATCGATTCGCAGTCGGAATCGATCGCGATTGTGATCGTCAATGGCCGCGACATCGCGGGGGGTTGTGGCCGATTCCGATGGCGGCGCCGATTCCCAGAAGCCGCTAAAGGTCGGCGCGCGGGCGCCACGAATCCGGTCTCCGTCCGATCGAAATCCAATGCCGACCGGAATCCGATCGGACCGCAGTCGGAATCCGACCGAGTCACGGTCGGAATAGGGGCGTAGATGGTCAATTCCGAGCTTCCGTTCTACAGGTGGGAAAGAAAATGCATTATACATTCCCCAATCACCCATTCGATCCGACGGCGGAGAGCACATTGCGCACGGGCACAGACTGATGAGGTGCATAGAAGATCAATTATATATATATATATATATATATATATATATATATATATATATATATATATATATATATATATATATATAAAATTGATTTAAATACCGTGGTCGTTAATAAAAGATGATTCGAAAGTTGGATTAAATCAAACTTTGATTGTATTAATACCCTTGATCCCTAAACCCTAGGCCTAGGGAGATTTTGTTTTCCCGTCGTTGTTTACCTCTCGCTGTCGTGGACTCCCATCGTAGGCATACCGTTCCCTCTTCTTGCGTCGGCAACCCATGCACCACTGTTGCCCTCAGCCACTGCTCACGCGTATGCATCGTGCACCATAAAGACCGTCAGTAATTGTATCAAACTACAGCGATGAACTAAACACTGAACCACCTATAAATTAAAACGAAATAGGTATCAACATGTAGAAAAAATCTACCTTGATATCTCAATAATCAATTTTGTATACTGTGGTAGGTGTCGTGAGCAACGATCGCGATTGGCGACAGACGACAGTCGGACAGTGATGACGACGGCAACAACAACAAAAAAAGTTAGCGACACTTCGATGGAAGAATAGTCGACGACGGAACTCGAAAGCAAAAGATGGAAAAGTCAACGGTGAAATGTGAAAGAGTGGAATAGGTCACGGGCGGAAGTTGTGTTGCACTTTAGGTGGCGTTTGGTATGAGTGTGAGAATAGAAATGAAAATGAGTTTGATAGTATGGTGGAATGGAAATGGGTTTAACCATTCCAATAATGTTGTTTGGTTTATAAGTTTGGAATGAAAGTGGAAACGACGTCGATGCCGTCGCCGACAGGGGACAAGCGACTGGCGATGGATGACGGCACCCTCGGTGACCATTGACGGTCGACGGATGGCGGACGACAGCTGGGTCATCGACGACCGACAACCAACAATCGACGGCGACCTATGGCCGGGGACCGTCGGGGATCGCCGACAACGACCGATCGATTGGCGCGCTAACGGCCGACGATGGTCGGTGGTGGCCGATACGGGTGACTAGCGACCGACAAGAATCGCCATCGCGGGCTGATCGACAAGCAACGGCGATCAACAGGCGATCGAGGACGATACCGAGGTCATCGATCGACGATCGGCCGATGACCAAAGAACTAACGGGCGGTCGACGATAGAAGGCCGACGACCGTCGGACGAGCGATGGGCGACAAGCGACGACCAACGAACGACGACAACGACAAGTGACGAATTAATAGGAATGAAATCCAAACCCACCACTCGGGGTGGGTTTTTTTTATTCCCAAATAACTAGAAATCATTCTAAAATCTCAATCCCAAATCTATTAATCAAACATTATATATGATTATCATTCTTATTCCCTCATTCCAAATCCATCAACCAAACGCCACCTTAATTTTTTTGCCAATATTACAAAAAAAAACTCAAATGTTTCATAAATTACAATTAGATCATTAAAAAAAAAATTTCAGCGGTAAATTAAAAAAAAATTATGCGCCCTTTATGAAGTGGGTCCTGAGGCGGCTGCTTCTCTCGCCTTGCAAAAGTTCTGGCTCTGGTGATCTATTTACAACAACAATAACAACAAAGTTTTATCCCACTAGGTGGGGTCGGCTATATGGATCCTTCTACGCCATTGGACTCTATCCCCTATTATATCATCATCTATATTTAAATAAATTTTATCTTGTTTTATTGTTGCTAATCAAGTCTTTTTTGGTCTTCCTCTTCCTCGTTTGATGTGTATATTTGGTATCGTTTCACATCGCCTAACTGGAGCATTTATTGGCCGTCTAAATACATGTCCGTACCACCTTAAACGTGTCTCTCGGAGCTTTCCTTCAATAGATGCAACACCAACATTTTCTCTAATGCTCTCATTTCTTATTCTGTCCATCCTCGTATGTCCGCACATCCACCTTAACATCCTCATCTCTGCAACTCTCATCTTTTGCTCATATGCTCGAGTCGTAACCCAACATTCAACTTCATATAACATAGCAGGTCTAATTGTCGTTTTGTAGAACTTTCCTTTAAGTTTTAGAGGCACTTTACGATCACATAAAATACCCGATGTTTTCCTCCATTTCAATCATCCTGCTTGTATTCTATGTAAGACATCTCTCTCAATCCCTCCATCATCTTGCAAAAATGATCCTAAATATTTAAAGCTCTCAATTCCAGACAATTCATCATCTCCTATCTTAACACTTGTCTCATTACGTCTAATATTGCTAAATTTAAATTCCATATATTCTGTCTTTACTCGACTAAGCTTAAAACCTTTCACTTCTAGTGTTTCACGCCAAGATTCTAGTTTAGCAAATAAATTTGAATCAAATAAATTTCAAGTAACTCAATCTATGCTAAATAGCTTTGTTATATAAAAATTTAATTATTTTCTCTATAACTAATATTTTATTTTTTATTTTAATAAATTTTTGTATTTTAGATACGATTGACAACGAATGCAGAAAATCGATCGAAACTCCCATATAACTATCGTGGGAGTTTTAAAGTATTCATTCAATATAGTTACAATAATGTAAGTACAAATTTTATAGTTATAATATATTATTTTTTTAATTATAATTTTTTTTAGACTGATCAGTCACAGAGAAAAGATCGAATTATTATTTTTAATAAAACTCATTGTAGTTCATCAAAAGGGTGGATTGGGGAGAGGATTAAGGCTGCATATGTATGATATGATTGATATGATTTAGTGAATTTGTTTCTAAATTTGCATAATTATTTTTATAAATATTATGAATATGTTTGTTATTCTTAGGATGATATAGTAAGACTGCAAGATAAGTACATTAAAACACAAGAAGCCACAGGAGATGACATCGATGCAGTCCAAATTGTAGGTCAAGTTTATGATCGGGTCCTCGATGTTCGTTCTGGATACATTAGAGGACTTAAAAGTGGTTCAAAATCAGTTAGATTCACTTTTTCGGATGTCGTCTTCTCCTCTAGATTAACTAAGACATCACTGTATGAAAAGCTTGAGTCCACCGAGCAACGATTATAAGGGACGTAAAGAGAAGCTAGCAAACACTTAAGTTCAATTAGCAAGCATCCAAGATGAGTTTGCATCAATGAGATTAAGACAATGTATGTTTGAAGCAATTCTGAATCGGCTTGCACTAGAAGTATTACAATCCTTGATACATTAGTCCTCTCCAGCTCCACCTCCTCCTCCATCTTAGAATTTGTAAACTACTATGTTTTAAACTTGTGAAATTGTGAATTTGGATGTTTTAAAATTCTTAGAACGTCAGAAGGATTTGTCTTAAGTCAGTCTCATTATGTAGATAAGATTCTTGAAAGATTCATCAAGAGTGATACTGCACTGACACGGACTCCGATAGATATGAGTCAACATCTATCGAAAAATCAAGGAGAGAGTACCTCTCAGGTAGAGTACTCCAGGATAATTGGAAGTCTGATGTACTTAATGAGTTATACACGACCAGACTTGGCCTATGCAGTGAGTAAATTGAGCAGATTTACAAGTAATCCAGGTGTTGAGCACTGGAAAGGGATAACTAGAATACTACGGTATCTACGTTATACTCGTAATCATGGACTGCACTATACAAGATATCCTACTGTAATCGAAGGATACAGCGATGCAAGTTGGATATCCGACATAAAAGACTCAAAGTCTACAAGTGGATATGTATTCACTTTGGGAGGTGCAACCATTTCTTGGAAATCTTCTAAGCGGCCGTGATAACGGATCCACGATGGAATCTGAATTTGTAGCTCTTGACAAATGTGGTGAAGAGGCCGAATGGCTACGACATTTCTTAGAAGATGTTCCTAGATGGCGAAACTGCGTGATATGCATACATTGCGATAGTCAATCGGCAATTGGCCGAGCACAGAGCCATCTATATAATTGTAAGTCTAGACATATACGTCGTAGACATAATACCATTAGACAACTACTCTCATCGGATGTTATCACTATTAACTATGTAAAGTCAAAAGATAACTTAGCGGATCCGCTAACCAAAGGGTTAAATCGAGAGTTAGTTGCAAGCTCATCATTGAGGATGGGTTTAATGACGATGCCAATAAGAAACGTTGGTGCAAAGGAAACCCAACCTATGCTGATTGGAGATCCCAAGAACTAGGTTCAGACTAAGTAAGCTCACTGTGAGAGGGTATGACCCAAGTAACAGTGAAAGGATGAAGGTTAAGCATACGACTTTTAATGATCCAGAAGAGTAGTGGAGAATACTCTCAAGAGATCACCTATGCGAGAAAGAAGTGGGGTCGCTTCGAAGAGAATTGAAGGCACAATTCTTAGACTTTCTCGCAGAATTAGACGTGTTCATGGCTTAACGAACACACTCATGAGAACTGAACTACATTAGGGAGAGTCCAGTGTGAAGTACGTCCATGCTTACATAAACGGTCAAATAGTTCATGGACATCGCGTCTACTAATCTACCAGTATGCAAACATACTTGCACAAGGGAAGGTTCAAAGGGTCAAACCTACCTATCCTATGCTGGACTTAACCGCTGAAGGCTATCATGCATCAATTTCCATTCATGTGGGGGATTGTTGAAATTTGAATTGAAATTATGGAAATGTGAAGAAAGGATGAAGAAGACGTTCTGTCATCCTTTTATACTTGTTGATCGGTAAAACGGAAAGATGGGGAAGACGTTCCGCCATCTTTCGGGTCGAACCATGGGAAGTTCGCATTAAAACTCTGACATAAATGGTCAGAGATTGATGAATTAATGATAGATTAATTGAATCAAGGCAGCATTATGGTTGACCTTTCGATTCACGTAGATTAAACGAATCAAGGCGACATTATGGTTGACCTTTCGATTCCACCATTAATATGTCTCCTCTATAAAAGGAGACAGGATTGCGAACTCGAAATGAGAAGAGAACTCTCTATTTCCAACCCCACAGTGATAGTGCTCGAGTGTTTGTTTAGTTCGCCGAGGACTGCTTGTGCTTGTTGGAGTCCGCGGTTTTGCCGTTGTATCCTGGGAAATAGACATCCTACTAAACCTCGCAAGCACCCCGTCGGAAGAGGACGAATCTGTTTTAAGGAAACTGTGTATACACAGGCCTCGGCAGCTTTTTAATTGGCTCTGCAACCAATTCTGCAATTGGTTCTGCAACAACCAGCTCTGCAATTGGTTCTACAACCGCCGGCTCTGCAACTGCAATTGACTCTGCAACCTGCTCTGCAACAATTGGCTCTGCAGCAATTGGTTCTGCAACCTGCTCTGCAACAATTGGCTCTGCAGCAATTGACTCTGCAACCTGCTCTGCAGCAATTGACTCTGCAACCTGCTCTGCAACAATTGGCTCTGCAGCAATTGGTTCTGCAACCTGCTCTGCAACAATTGGCTCTGCAACCAGCTTTACAATTGGCCGGAGACTTCTGATCCGGCTCGAAACGGAAGAAATCATTCTCGATTGAGGATGAAAAAGGAAGTGGTCGACTCAACAGACAAGTCCGATTAATTTTTGAACTTTCCCTTGGTTTTCCATCAGGAAAGGTATACTCTTTATATTCCAACATGTTTGTTATTCTTAGGATGATATAGTAAGACTGCAAGATAAGTACATTAAAACACAAGAATCCACAGGAGATGACATCGATGCAGTCCAAATTGTAGGTCAAGTTTATGATCGGGTCCTCGATGTTCGTTCTGGATACATTAGAGGACTTAAAAGTGGATCAAAATCAGTTAGATTCACTTCTTCGGATGTCGTCTTCTCCTCTAGATTAACTAAGACATCACTGTATGAAAAGCTTGAGTCCACCGAGCAACGATTATAAGGGACGTAAAGAGGAGCTAGCAAACACTTAAGTTTAATTAGCAAGCATCCAAGATGAGTTTGCATCAATGAGATTAAGACAATATATGTTTGAAGCAATTCTGAATCGGCTTGCACTAGAAGTATTACAATCCTTGATACATTAGTCCTCTCCAGCTCCACCTCCTCCTCCATCTTAGAATTTGTAAACTACTATGTTTTAAACTTGTGAAATTGTGAATTTGGATGTTTTGAACTTGTGAACTTGGACGTTTGAACGTGAAGTTATGTTTTTTATGATGTATTTTGATTATGTTATGTGATTACTTGTTAAATGTAGTTTTTATTAAATTATTTGAAATGTGTGTTGTTAAGTTAGATGATGAAATTTGTATTATAGGATATCAAATACAAATAAATGGAGTTCTACAAAAGTATATTTCGATTATTAGCAACGAAATTATTAAAATTCATCACTAATATTCGATACACGGACTCAGGATAAGAAATGATTTGTGACGTAATAACTAATTTTCGTCGCTAAAAATATATTGATGATGAATTAATATAATTTCGTCGCTAAATCAGGATAGTCAATCGACTAACCAGTCAACTAAAAAATATTATATGAACTGTTACAGTATCATGCAGTTGACTGGACTCTTTCACCAGTTGATTGATACTCAATCGTTTGATATAACAAAAGCATATTTCGACGTTTTAGCGACGAATTAAATAATTCATCGCTAAATCAGGACCGACAGTCCACTGACCAATCAATTAAAAAATATTTTATGAATTGCTACAGTATTACCAATCGATTGAGCTCTTTCACTAGTCGACTGATACTCAATCGTTTGACATAATATAATAAAAACATATTTCGACATTTTAGCGGTGAATTATTTAATGTGTCGCTAAAATTTAATGACGAAAATATCATATTCGTCGCTAAGTTTAACGACTACAATATCCTATTCATCGCTAAGTTTAATGACGATGTAACTTATTTGTCGCTGATTTAAATCGATTTAGCAGCGATTTTTTTTAGTTTAGCGACGTTATTTTTTATCTTTAATTTTAATGACGAAATTATAAAAAATCATCGTTAATGTCTTTTTAACAACAAACTTATAGCGACGAATAAATCGTCGTTAAATTTCATCGCTAATATAATTTACCAACGAATAAATCGTCTTAATTAATCCTGTTACATTAATAAATCCTTAACGCTCGTTTGCCATAATCCAAAATTAATAGTTTCATTAAACTTTATCATATCAAATTTCACATACGAAATCTCAGATATCATAACTTGGCCGCTGTTATCCAACTTATCCGTTATTAAAATGGTGTAACAATTATGACAAATATACGAAGCAATCAAAAAATAATAATAATAATACAAAAATTTATATGGTTTGGTGATGAGCCTACATCCACGGGAGCAGTGGCATACTCGATGAATTAAGGTTACATTTTGGCTGCGTTTGGTAGGACGTAATATAATCTAAGTTGTAATATAATTCAAGTTGTAATAGAATGCAATGTAATCTTGATTACATTATATTGTTTGGATACAAATCATGTAATCTTTCGAGCCATTACATTCTTGTTTGGCCCATTAAAGACGATAGTGAATGGATCGACGACGATGACGTGATAACGACGACGATAGACGGCGCAACCGGTGATCAACCCGGCCATCACACGGCCATCGCTGATCGCCGGTGGCCGGCCACGGCTCGGCCGTGTTGATCGACCACCGTTCGGCCATCGGGCCGATCGCCGGCGGGCCGGTCTGCCGACGGTCACCTATCACCCGCGGCCGGCATCGGCCGACGGCCATCGACGGCCGGCCGTCGCCGATCGGTATTTGGCCATGCCGATCATTTCGGTCGTCGGTCGATCGCCGCCGACCGACCGTCGTCGATCGTCAAACGCAGTCTAAATTCCATTTGCATGCAATAAATTACATTTGCATGCATGCAAATGTAATTTATTGCATGCAAATGGGAAGTTTGTAATGTAATCTGGATTACATAGGTTTTGCTTTGTAATCCAGATTACAAAATTTTAGTATCTTTTGTAATCCAGATTACATTACATTACAATTCTAAGACAATAACAAACAAAAGAATCTGTCTTATAATGTAATCTGGATTACATTACAAGGTAGATTACGACATATCAAACGTAGCCTTTATGTATTTATATAACCCTCCGCATTAGAGCCAATTATTCTAAGACGATGGATAAATTCTTGATAATTGAATTTTATTTACGATTAATTTTGACTCTAATAATATTAAAAAAAATTGAATCTTAGACGATGTCCCAAAGATCTGACTCAGAGTTGGCTTTGCTCGACGTATGCAAGTATTTAAGACAAAAAATACCTCTATACTATTTAGAATTAAATCATTAAATTAAGTAATTAATTCGGATGAACTCGTTTTAATCAAAGCAGGCAGATTCGATTGTTCGATTAGGTTCCAATCGATTTCAGAATCGATTCGGAACTGTTTCAGAATCGATTCGGATTCCGATTTAGATATGATTTCGGTTATTAATTTAAAAGTAGAAATTCTTAGCATGCTAATATGTCTATGGAATTATTTTGCGATAGAAAAAAAATAAGATCACCCGCACGTTAGATGAATTTGAAAGTTCAGATTCGAAAAAGATAATTCAGAACCCTTTCAGAATCGGTCCGAAATCATTTCGGAACCGATTCGGAATCAATCCGAATTAATTGATTCAAAGTTAAAATTTTAGAACTGAAATTGATTTGGAACTGATTTAGACCGATTTCAACATCGACGGATTCAGAATCGATCAGAACCCAGAATGCCTAATACTATTCAGCGAATCAACGTTCCTTTCTTAACCAGATATGAGTCACATAATCTGACAGAGACAGATTTCACCATCTTTATTTGTCTACGATAGCTACCCTAAAATAGATGTTGTTCTTACCTTCAGAGCCGTACTTGATGTACGTTCATTTTGAGCCCAATTTTTAATTTTTAAATGGTTCAAATCATTTTTTTTTAAATAAAAATTAGTACGAGGAATTTAAAAATTAATATATATATATATATATATACTATTTTGAGCAATAGCGAAGTCAGAAATTAAAATTTATTCGAACTAAAAATGACTTGCGATCAATTTATATCTTTTCCTTGAGACTAAATTGAACCTAAGCTATCACTAAAAAAAACCCCGGGCTATGGCTCGATCGAGTAACTTAATATCTAGCTCCGTCCTTGGCTTTGAGTCATGCTCACTATCCTAGTCTCCTCGTTCCTCGAAGAATCTCTTCGACGACTTCTTCAATCGACGTTTCTCATCGCGAGGTTAGAGTTTTAGAGAGGAGCAAAGAAAAAAAAACAAAAGAGAAAATTCAAAGAAACAACGAGACGTCATAGAATTTAATTTTGTCCCTTTGAATAATTGATTGGCGTGCCAAAATATTTTCAATTGGTCATTCAAATTCCTTATCCATCTCTTGAAAAATTAAAGAAATTATATGGAATCAATATAATTAAGATCAACTTGGTACACTTGCACAAGTTAATGATATGACTTCTTGCTTATCTTAAAAGATAAGGTCGAAGATAGCACTTATCTCTAAAGTTGCTTATCTTATCCATCAACTCTTAATTTTAGTATTTATTTTTTATATTTATTTAAAAATAATCATCATTAGAAAAAGACCATCATAGACTTTTTAAAATTGATTAATTAATAGTGAATTCATTAAACTTGTAAAGCTTGTGATGTGTTTATTTCCTGGGCAATTTACCAAACAACACAGGTGAAGTTTAGAATTGTTCAAACAGCGTCCTATATTTTCATATTTATTAAATAGCGCATTTAATTCCCTTTTTACTCCTCCCGTCAAATAAACTCAAGACAAGAATTTTAACATAAGATCGATAATTAATCTCAACACCATTGTGTGGTGATCTTTGAATTACTACCATGTGGTCTTTGGAAATTCAAAATCCCAACACCAGCGGTTGTCTTTGAAATTGTAAATTCTAGCACCCGTTATAGTGTTGGTGTAGAATTTCAAAGACTCTACATGGTAGAATTGAATAGTAGGTCTCAAACTCAAATCTCAACATCATAGTGGTGTTGAGATTTGCAATTTCTGCACCACAATAGTATTGAGATTTGCAATTACATGATAGTGTTGGATTCTGATGGAATTGTAAATTTTAATAGCGTGATGTAAAAGATCTCACATCGTGATTAGATGCTGGATTTGTAATTGCATCGCGATGGTATATATTTTTTTGGCGGGAGAAATAAAAAGGAAATTAAATACGTTATTTAGTAAATATAAAAGTATAGAACATTATTTGGACAATTTAAATTTCACATGTACTATTTGTTAAATTGTGATTGTTTCATTATGAATTTCGGTTCACTCAAATATTGCCAACTTTTTGGGATTAACAGAGGGGAAAAAAAACAAAGAAATTTAATAAATTTCTTATAAATTTATGCTTCGTTGTATTTGGGCACGTGGAAGAGGAGCTATCGAACACGCAATTAATTTGTATCGATTAATTGTGTGGGTTAGGATGAAGGTTTAATTTGACACGGCAAAACCTACAATAGATAATTCGATATTAATTTGTTTATATTTTTTTTTCCTTCTTCTTTTTATTGATAAATTAACTTGAGATTAAAATGTAAACATAAAGAGATTAACTTGGCTTAATGTTGTTCTCCAAATTAATGATGGTTCATTTCTTTACTCTTTGGAAAACTTTCATGGCATTTTCTTTTGGAAATTAATCTATATATATATATATATTAAAAGGTAGTATTAATTAAATTTATATAATAATTTTAATAAATTAGTGGCAATTTGAAACATGCCAAAGTTAAATGTTCTCGTCCAAATTAGTTAATTATGACTCATTTCTTTAGATTTTAAAAACTGTTATGATATTTTATTTTGGAATTCAATCGTTATTTTTCTCGTGTTCCATAAAATAATATTAATTAAATTGTTTTTCTTCGCAAAGTCAAGAAGACATTAATTTAAATATATATATATCGCTCTTTGGTATGTTTTAATTAAATCATCGCTAATTTATTAAAATTAATGTCTTCTTGACTTGGCGAAGAAAAACAATTTAATTAATATTATTTTATGGAACACGAGAAAAATAACGATTGAATTCCAAAATAAAATATCATAAAAGTTTTTAAAATCTAAAGAAATGAGTCATAACTAATTTGGACGAGAACATTTAACTTTGGCATGTTTCAAATTGCCACTAATTTATTAAAATTATTATATAAATTTAATTAATACTACCTTGACTCATGCACAATGTGATCTCAGTCGTCCATCGAAAGAGATGCACATTTTATAGAAAATACACAGTATTTCTCTCTTTACGATCTCCGATCAAATTATTTATCGTTGACCATCATACACTATAGTCTGGATGCCCATGAATTCGTTGTGGTCATTGTTGCCTTCAGATCAAATCATGACTAAATTCTGGATGGATTGGGTTGAAATTCGATCGAATTGTGACCACAAATATTATTAGCAGTCGCAATCCAGTCGGCATTGGAGTCTGCCTACATCCTTGTCAAATTCCAACTGAATCATTGTCATAATTGATCACGACGCTAGCGGTCGCAATTAGGTCGAATTCTGATCATGGTTCGATCGGAGTCAGAGTCTAATCAGAATCCAATCGAATTGCGACTCCCAACACCACAGGTGCAGGCAGTTGCATCACAGTTGATTTTCATCAGTGATTCGATGGAATTTTGATCATGATCCGATTGGACTCCGATATCGATTGGACCACGGTCAAATTCCGATTGTTCGAAGGCAATGCCGAGGGACAATTAACTTCGATGTCAAAGTTATTATACATTCTCAATTATTATACGTGGTCGAATGCTCATGCCTATCTATGTGCATAGGGATATAAAATTACTGTATACATATAGACCACTGCTCATTCTGAGTGTGCACAATGTGCCCCATATAAACCCCTATATATATATAATTTTAATCAGTTGAGTGGCGAAATCCTGCACGCGCCTGCGTGAATCACAACAGTGAACAGTGATTTCACTGTTCACTCAAATTTCCGCGCACATGCACTCACGGATCTGATACCCAGGTGAAAACTATATATATATATATATATATCAATGCGCATACACATGCTATTGATTTCATATCATATATATAAATCATGCTCATCATATATTCATATATTCGCACGCAGGAGATATTATATATATATATAAAATCAAAGTAAGAATTTAGATTTGTAAAATCTTTTGAAGTGTTTTGTTTGTAGAATTTTTTTTATTTTTTATTTTTAGTTTTTTTTAAAATAAAAAATTATAGGAAATGATGTTTTTCATTTTTGTTTTTCAGAAAATAAAAGAGTATTTTCTGGAAACTAGAAAACATAAAAAAAAATATTTTTTATTTTCATTTTCATTTTCTAAAAAATAAAAGAGTATTTTCTGAAAAAATAAAAAATACAAAAAAAAATTATTCCTAAAAAAGAGAAAATGAAAATAGAATATGAAAATTTTCTACGAACCACCTTATATTTTTTCCAAATCTCATTTGAATTGTATAACATCTTTGCTCCCTTCTTTTTGTTTTATGATATTTCACTCGAATCACCGTGATATCTCTTTATAAGCTCGTCGCACCTTTAGATTTTCGACAATTTACCAAACACAGCTGATAAAGTTTCGAAATACCCAAAATGCGCACTATACTTTCAGAATTACCAAATCGCACGCATAATTCCCAAAATATCTTTCCCGCCAAACAAATTGCAATTTAATGCAGAGAGAGATTTGCATCTATCCGAGCCACAACTGGAAATCCCGCGCCATCCAAACGTCACTTCCAGTCGCGTGGGAGTGGCAGGCCCATGCTGTTGATGAGCACCACACGCAGGTTTCCTCCGTAAACCAACTGAGGAACACCATTTTTTATGAAACCTTAAGGGTGCGTTTGGTTCAAGTAATCATACATAACCTTGGTTATGTGATTACCAGGGAATAAAACATAACCTTGGAATAAAGTATAACCTTAGATAAAAACCTTGTTTAGTTGGAGGTTTTAATATATAACTTAGTTTAACATTTTACTAAATTATCGATGCGGCGGCGAGCGGCGGCGGCGGCAGCGGCCGGCGGCGGCGGCGGCGGCAACGATACCCGGCGGCCGGCGGCCGGCGGCAAGCGGCAGCGGCCGGCGAGCAGCGGCGGCGGCGGCCGTGATGGCGGCGGCAGCGACCAGCAACGACGGCGGTGGCGGCGGCGGCGTGGCGGCGGCGAAGCGTGGCCAGCGCGGCGGCGACGCGTGGCGGCGGCGGCAGCGGCGGCGGCGTGGCAGCGATGACGGCGGCAAACGGGCGTTGACCGACGACGGATGACAAATCGATTGAGTTTTGACAAATTGACATTTAATATATTGCTTGGGGTAATATTGGAAAAAAGTTTCCTTAACCCCGGGAATCAACAAAAACCTTGGTTCTCTAAGGTTTTCCGATTCCCCCTAAAAAGGTTTTTGTTCATAACTTGGTAATGATCAATTACCAGGTAATTGTTTATAACCCAAACCAAACAAGGTTTTTGTTGATAACCTATCAAAGTTATCAACAAAAATCTGACAACGCACTAATAGTTATCAGCGACATCAAGCTCCCACGAATATATCGACTTAATCCGGAAGTTGGGCGGCTCATCACTGACCTCTTCACATAGTATTATCATGTATGTATATGTTTTTATTCTTGAGACTGCTATGAGGTTAATAAATGCATTGTAGGTGGTTGTATAGTCAAGTTTGCCACACACCCATAAATACGATGTAGGCATATCATACCAAAGTAGATCAATGCACTCATAATTGCGATGTAGGAGATTCATAACCGAGTTTTGTCGCCACCTAAACAAATTCCACCTAACTTAAAAGGTAATGCTTCCAATTAAACCCCACGATTACTTAAGTTCCCTGATTAAAATCTCATCACCACCGTGGTGCTGAGTTTAATACTCCCAGCACCATGGGGAATGAACTTGTCGAGATAAATGGTGGTGCTAGTAATTTATATTCCAGCACCACGATGGTAATGAGATTCAAATTCCCAGCAACACCTTGGTGCTGGGAATCTAATTCACTAGACCAGGGAGATATAAGTGGTCGACATAAAGGGTGGTGCTGGGATTTGAAATCTCAGCAACACTATGGTCCTGCGAATAAGACTGCCAGCACCATTGGCATTGGACTGGTGGAGATAAATGGTGGTGTTGGGAATTTATATCCCAATACCACCGTGGTAATGGGATTAAAAACCCTAGCAAAACCATGGTGCTAGGAATGTAATTTCCAGCACCATGTATATATAAGTTGCCGGAATTGTTGGTGGTGCTGGGAACTAAAACCCCAGCAACACAGTGGTTCTGCGTTTTAATATCTCAGCACCAGGGAGATGGAACTAGTCGAGATAAATGGTGGTGCTGGGAATTTATATCCCAACACCACCGTGGTAATGGGATCACCATGTCGGGAATGAAATTTTCAAAGATCATGTACATAAAATTTATCGGAATTGTTGGTGGTGCCGAACTAAAACCCCAAAGAACACAAAGTGGTTCTCAGCGTTTAAATATCCCAAAGACCGTGGAGATGGAACTGGTCGAGATAAATGGTGGTGCTGGGAATTTATATCCCAGCACCACCATGGGCCCGAGATATAAATTTCCAACACCAATGGATAGGGAACCTGGCTGTAAAAAAGAGTGGTGCGGTCAATTTATATTGGAGATAAATAAAGTCGTCTAGGCGGGTCGAGTCCAAGCAGTAGTTATGAAAATTAATGCTCTGTGCCAACATTCAGACGAGTGTGCCAATTGGCACGCACCCATAACTGCCTGTAGGAGTGTGGGAACTAAGTATCCCTCTGCGCATAAACCCTGTAAATGTCTTCCTCTTCCATTTCATATAAACCGTTCATAATTTCAACATTGAAAGGTCCATCAATGGGTTTCGGTAAAAACCCATTGATGGCCCTATCAACATCAAATGTTCTAATTAGTTAAGTGCATAATTGGGAAACCTAACCATAAACTCTCATCCTCCACTTGTCTTCAGACTTCTAAAGCCTAGTTAAAAAAATTCAGCCTACTTGCATAGCACACTACATATAACAGTGTTGATTTTAAAAATATTTGTAGGGACGACCCCCTTCCTGATGAAGTGTTAACATTTTTGAAAACAATTGAATCAAATTTGAAGGATAGAGAGTTAGATGATCAAGATTCCATAAATCTGTGCCCCAGTAATATTCCATCTTCATCTCAGTTTACTGATGTGGGCAATAGAATTACCAGTGATCAACACCTTGATATAAATAGAGACGCTTCTTCCATACTCGAAGAAGAGTTTGTCACTGCTACCACAGTAGATCATGAATATTTTGAACAAACTTGGAGTGAAGAGGAGGTAAGTGATATACATGGGATAGAAGAGTTAGAATATACAAATTCTTCGGAAGAATTCTTCGCTGATGATATCCAACATGAAGAAGTCCAGGGTCCCAGACAAAGCTCTTCGTAAATTTGTAATGCAAACTTTTCCGTGCGTCGAGTCCAGGGTCCCAGACAAAGCTCTTCGTAAGACATCTAATAATCTGTGTAAATACCATATTTTATAAGCTAGCATTGGACTAATAATTTTTAATTTTTTACAGCTATAATTGCGCATTTTTTATAATACGATACATTGAGAGCCTACTATTTGGGTACCCTAAAAGATTCAGACAGCAGGATATGAGGAGCTTCAGATTCGTGGTGGGGAATAGAATAATGCGCAGCTCACAATTTTGTTTGTAATTATGACTGTGCTGTATAGTGGGATATGTTGTAAGACTATACAGAGTTTTAGATATGTAACTACACCAAGGTGTCTGCCTGTAAAAGTCATTAGTCAGCTGCAAAGGTGTTTGCAATCTGTGTAGTATCTGTACAATTATGGAATATATATACTTTGTTAAATATTTCAACAACTTCGACTTTATGATTTTGTGATGGGATTTCTACGTGGTGCTGGGAATTAAATTTCTAGGACCACCGTGTTCCTGGGATTAAGATTCCCAGCACCACCTTATTTCTCGGCCAGTTCGCAAATGGACGTGGTCCTGAGAATTATATTTCCAGGACCACTATGTTCCTAGGAGTTAAATTCCCAGCACCACCGTATTCCTCGGCCAATTGAGCTATGCGAGTGCCGGAAATTCACTTTCGAAGACTACCGTGTTCCCGGATTAAAATTCCCGACCACCTTTTCTCGATTCGCGAATGGACGTGGTGCTGGGAATTAAATTTCCAGGACCACTGTGTTCTTGCTTCAAAATCAGTTTTTGATCTTCCACCATATGAAATGGAGTTGTAATGATTGAAACTCATTGCTTTTGTGTTGATACACAACAGGTGAAAGTGAGTTTGGTCAGTATTTAGAGGTATAAAAATATATCTAACCTCTCCATCATTCATGTCCGTGTTTATGATTTGTGTTGTGGCAGTCTTCCACGACAATCTTAATGTTGACTGAAATTGTGTGTAGAGGAAAATATTTAAACAGTTAGTATAACATCAAATGTCGTGAAAATACAAGATAATTTAACTCCCTTACAATAAACACGGATGAGCAATACACAGACTTGTTATATGACCTACATGAAGAGGAGACCCCCCTAAAAAGAATTGAGCAAAATGTATCGATAACCTCCCAAGGAAAAGCAGATCCATTAACTCCAGAGTATAAAGAATTCAGAGTTAATGAAAAAGGACCTTCCTCCCAAACATAACCTGTTATCGGCCTACAAAAAATTTTTATCGTAAATAAATATTTGCACTTTATAATATTGTAATAGAATTTTTGAATGTAATGGTGGATGTAACTACCATAATTTATTTTTTCTAAACTTTTTAGCAAGTAGGTCACATCAGCATCTTGTTTCTTGTTCTTTGCCGTCTTACAATTTTTCTTGACATACTATGATACAAAAATATTATTAGTTATTTAAATAAAATAACACAAACTATTTTTGGGAAGTATTCTGAGTAACCGCAATGGCTTCCATTCTCATTTGGTTGAGTTTATCAATTATTGTTTCATCCCTGTCAAGATCTTTTTCATCTTCTTCCAAAATACAGATAGTACCCCTCGCTTGCAATTCATCCATACCAATTTTTTGTTTGTCTTTCTTGTCAAATACTTCTGCTTCTTTTACAGCTTTATCAGGTTGCCCTTCTAATAACTCAACATCAAATTTACGTCTTTTTCTTTTGCTTTGAGGTACCAATTTTGCTGAAAGTGGACTATCAATGAGAGTATCCTGTAATCATAATGGAGTTCTATCTCGCCGTCTTGTTCTGCTGGCAATTGGTTCCGGTTGAGGTTGAGGGTCAACTTCAGGCTTATTTGGTTCAGCCTCCATACCTTCTATTCCTATAATTTCCATTAGTTCTTTTACCCTTTCAGTTAGTGTCATGTTTTCCATTCTTAACTCTTTGAGTTGTCTCTGATAAACTAAACACTCATGACATTCACTAGCTGGGTATTTTTCTTGTATAGTTTGTGATGATGATGTCTCTATTGGATGAGGAGTATTTTCAATATAATAGTCAACCTTATCAAGCAATATATTTTCACTACGGGTACATACTAGATCAACAATGACCTATCAAAAAATCAACAATTATTTAGATAACGAAAATGAAAAACTACTAAGTTGTGGTCTTCTATTTACCTGTTCAGGGGAGACTTGCTCCAATAAATTCCTGACCTTGCTAATATGTGAAGGAGTTGCCCTCCACTTATTTATTCGTGGCCCTTCAGTATTGTATGGTCTCTGGATTGGGACATGTTCCAGAAACCAAGCATGCTCATATCGAAAGTGTTACATATTTACGTAAATATAAAAGAAAAAATTATTTAGTAAGAAAGAACTTACAGCCAAAAGGTCGGCAAACCCCTTTAGATAAGGAATTACTTTTCACAAGAATTTGTATTATTAGATGAACATATATCTCCAATAGTAGGCAATTGTGGAGCCATAAATTGATGGATGACTTCGACCCAATTGAAACTACCTATGTTGTCAAAATCATCTATAATATTTACAAGACCTATGGGGACCTTATATGTAGTAGTACAGAACAATACACAAGCAAATATATACAATACATACAACTTACAAAATACCAAAACATCTTCATCTACTTCTACTCTAGTAGAAAAGGTTTTAAGCAAAAACTCTAATCTCGATCTAGTTGGTTCTTTTTTGGAGAATTGAGAATTGAAAAAAGCACCTGATGCATTAGTTGAATTCATAGGAATATAAGCCCCTCTATCTGCAATACCGAGCAAAAGGGACACATCTCTTCTGGTGAAAGCAACTGACACAGTTGAAAACTTAAAGCTTTGACTTGTCGAATCCTAACTTTGAAATATATTGACTAATATTCCACGGATTTGTGGAATGTCTTGTATATTCAAAATAACAGCAAATGAGGTTTGTTTAATTATCTCTCTGTGCCTTTCATGTAAACAAACTGACGGACGTTGCTTCCCTTTAGCACTTGGACCTCCAAAAAATTCAATAAAGTGACCTAAAACGTGGTCATTCATTTCTTGACACGCTCATTATTTCCTAACACTTTGAAAATACATAATTTATTCTTTCATTTTGTAATTGTAAAAAACAAATTTGAGATTTGACAATTTTTTGCAATAATCCTGTAAAAAAATCGACAAAGACTCTTTTTTCTCGGCAGTTCCCTATCCATGGTAGTCTTTGAAAATTTATATCCCAGGCCCACGGTGGTGCTGGGAGCACCACCATTTATCTCGACCAGTTCCATCTCCCTGGTGCTGGGATATTTAAACGCAGAACCACTGTGTTGCTGGGGTTTTAGTTCCCAGCACCACCAACAATTCCGACAACTTTTATGTACATGGTCGAAATTACATTCCCGACTATGGTGTTCTGGAGTTTTAATCCCATTACCACGGTGGTCAGGGGTATAAATTCCCAAAGACCACCATTTTTCTACTAGTTCATCTCTCTTTGGGATTTTTAAACGCAGAACCACTTTGTGTTGGGGTTTTAATTCCTAGCACCACCAACAAATCCGTGACTTATATATGGTAGTCGAAATTACATTCCCAGCATCATGGTGTTGCTGGGAGTTTTAATCTCATTACCACGGTGCTGGGAATTTACGGCTCTATTTATCTAATTCATATACAGATTGAAGAGATCGTCCATTTGTATTTGAATGTTTGAAACCATTCCAAAACCATAATGGAGAAATCATTGTAAACATATATACTTCATATCGACTAAAGCGAGGAATCGCGACACATACTCGAGGTGAAAGAGAGGTTGAACCAGGATGCTTGACTCATTCGCAACACGAAATGATGAAAAAAACCCAATGAGATGTCGCCTTTCAATCTAAACCCTAAAGCGAGTAGAAATGGATAAAACTCTAGTTAAATGAGAGGACGACACCATATTACCTCGAAGCGTCTCGACGAAATTCCAAGAACTCGGAAGCTAACGTAATGAAGCAGGAGGAAAAATGGAGTCTAAGCTTTTCCAAGTTTTTGTGCGCTCGAAGATTTCCCGGAAGCTGAAGCCACGAAGACGCTAATGTGGTGACTTGTTTGGACGGGACGTTTCGATGGCTCGGGATTTGGAAATGTGTCTCGGATGCATACGGGATCTTTGCATTAAAAACGCTGTTTGGCGGGAAAGGTATTTTGGAAATTATGCGTGCGATTTAATAATTCTAAAAGTATAGTGCGCGTTTTAAACATTTCAAAACTTTATCAGCTGTGTTTGATAAATTACCGTTAGATTTTGTTACTATCATTGTCATCGAACATCTAGTGGCCCGCCTACTCTATTTATTGCGAAAGATAAATCTTCAAAAAGGATGAATTGTATAGAGATTGAGACACAATTTCCTTTCCCGATATGCCCTCTACTGTCGCGCCAGTCCGACGACAAGCTAGAGCCTAGAGGCGGCCATGAGCCTAATGGACGAGCTTACGAGTCGTAGCCAGCTTATAGGCGCGACTTGAGCTAGGAGCTTGCACCAGATACATGGTCGAGCTGCCGCAAACGATCGAGGGTAAAAAGGTAGTTTTACCGCAGTCTCATCGCCCCAAAAGGACTGAACACGAATTTCAGAAAATATTCGGGTACCATAGGAAAATGTCGAGGCCGATATGAGCGTGGAAAAGTGGCTTATCAATTATCGTTGATCAGCAGCATTCGCGATAAGCGCGAAGCGGCTCTTTCACTGTCCAAATCCGAACACCAGCTTCCACAGAGACACGTTACTATTAGCCATTCTAAATGGGGCCCACATGGCTTCTCCAACTATTATTCGAATACTGCTGCCTCGTGGCCTATGATGTCCACTGGCTTTTTGTCAGGACAGCTGCGCCTGCACATGGAGGGTCGTAAATGCGACAGCTACGGTCAGACAAGTACTCGTACGACAACTAAAACAAGACAGAAAAATTGGGTCCCGCGCCCGACAATTTTCACGAAATTACGATTCGCTCCCTCAAAAATTACTACCGGGAAACATTTTATGGGAATTAAAATGTTATTTCGAAAAATAAAAAATTATTAATTATTACTTCAAAAGTCTATTCTTTTGCTTCCCCTATTCGATCTCATCGATATATTCCATTGTTATACGAGAGATAAATTATAAAAGTTTTTATGAATTTGATATGGTAATTAAAATATATGGAAATTATTTAAATTTAAAAAAAATAGATTTTCTTTAAAATCAATCTATATCATTTTTATAATTATTAATCTCTAAAGTCTATTATGTAAAAATTAGGAATCTGTCCATTAGCGGTCGCTATTCGGCATCTTTAAGAAGAGCGAGATAAATCGTGGGACGAGTCTGTTAGCATGAGAGGCAGAAGATTTATCGAAAGCAGGAGATTTTAGGCCTCATTCAAATCAACTCGCTCATTCTATAAGTAATTTCTTGTCTTATCATCACGTCATCCCGCGGAGACGATGTCATGTGTCTATTGATCCATAATAAAAAAAAAAGGATAAATTATAAAAAAATTATATAATTTGAATCGTTGATCAGAATAAAAAAAGGTTTTAAATTCAAATGAAAGTTTTGATTCTTATGTATTATAATAGTTTTATACTGTTTTAGTCAATTCTTCGTCCCGTGAAAATATATATTTTTTAATTATTAAATTTTGGGGAGGAGGAATTGTTGTAATTAAAATTATGAGTCTCGTTTACGTATTTCTCCGTCGAAAAAGATAGTAAAATTAAAATTTTCATGGAATTTTAAATTCTACCTCGGCGGTCGCCCTATAAATTACCGGCGATGCTCTGCATTCCCATCTCCGTGCCTTGCTCCGTGCCCATCTCGTCGACCAGAGAGCAGAGTAGCTCGGTGTCTGCGGCAAGCGAGAGTGATGGCGAACTCGCAGACGGCCACCGTCCCGGTGAGGCCTTCGGCGGCCTCCGCTGGACCTAGGAAAACCCGCATGCACCGCCTCATCGAGGAGGAGGGCGTCGTGCTCATGCCCGGGATCTTCGACGCCCTCTCCGCCGCGGTCCTACAGAGCTCCGGATTCAAGGCCGGCTTCATATCCGGCTACGCCGTTTCCGCCTCCCGCCTCGGCATGCCCGACATCGGCCTCCTTACGTATGTTCTCCCCCTTCTCTCGCTTCGTTTTGTCGTTGTTGTTTTTTTTTTTGTTCTTTCTCTGATTTGGCAGAGCTTCGATCCGCCCTGTTACTTGCGATTTCTCTTCGATTTGTGAAATTGTAGGCCGCCGGAGATGGCGGATGCTGCTCGAGCGATTTGCGCTGCCGCTCCTAACGTCGTGTTCATTGTCGATGCTGGTAATCATATTCTCCCCTCATTGTGTTTGCATTTTGAACCCCTTTTCAGTAACTGGCAGTAAATTGGAATGGTGCTTGATAAAGGATACTGGCGGATTTATGTTGAGGAAGGCATTTGATCTAAGAGAAACCGTCTTTTACCAAAGAGAGATTGAACTGTTTTTTTTTTAGATTTGACTTCTCAGAGTTCTTAAAATCGGATTGTGAATCTGGGATGTGAAGTTTTCTCTATTTCGCTTTTTCTTCTGTTTTTTTTTTTTTAGAAAACTTCATAATTTATCTTTTTGACAGAACAGAAGATTCTTGTCCAATGGTCATATTTTCATTTTATCAGCAGGTTTCTTGGTTTTGTGATGTGTCACTGTCAGTTATTGGAAATGAAGAGTAGTTGTAATCCTTCAAATGCCTCTGCTGCTCTCCTCCTTGTAATCCTTCTTCGTTATTGTTGTGCTTCATCTTAGTCGCTGATGCACGCTTGGTTGAGTGTTCCAGATACAGGAGGTGGTAATGCTCTCAACGTTCAGAGGACTGTTAAAGACATAATTGCAACTGGTGCTGGTGGTTTGTTCCTTGAGGTGCAATGCTTCCTGTTTCCTTCATTCTTATGTTTGTTCCTCAAGTTTAGGACTAATTAACTTTGTTCTTTCTTTTACATTTCCATCAATTCCAGGATCAAGTCTGGCCGAAGAAGTGCGGTACGAGATCGACATTTTTCTTTAACTAATTAAGATGCCATCTTTGCTCTTATCTAGCTAAGTTTCTGGTTCAATGATCTCTCTCACCTAAAATTGTTTCCCCTCCCTCTGGCAATCAGGACATATGCAAGGAAAACAGGTAATTCGCTGCGCAGCTTCATCATTCCATCGAGTTCTACGGACCATCGAACAATATCTTGTACAATTCTCAGGTGATACCAGCCGAGGAACATGCAGCCAAGATAGCAGCTGCTCGAGCAGCGATCGGCGATGCCGATTTTTTTCTTATCGCCCGGACTGATGCTCGCGCAACTGCCGGAGGTTTAAACGAAGCGATCGCACGGGCTAACCTCTACATGGAGGTACTCTAGAGCCGTGCAATCGTCGTGCTGCAGATTAGAAATTTGTTTTTTCCCCTCCGCTGAGAATGAGCGATCGTCACTTCTGCCATGATCGTCTCGTGCAGGCTGGGGCCGATGCTTGCTTCGTCGAGGCTCCACGGAACGACGACGAGATGAGGGAGGTGTGCAAGCGCACGAATGGCTTCCGAGCGGCCAACATGCTGGAAGGCGGGTTCACGCCGTTGCACACGCCGCAGGAGCTCAAGGAGTTGGGTTTCCATCTCATCGTGCATTCCACCACGGCCGTTTACGCTTCGGCTCGCGCCTTGATCGACATGCTGAAAGTGATGAAGGAGGAAGGAACGAGCAGAGATCACCTCCACAAGCTGACCACGTTCGAGGAGTTCAACAGTTTGATCGGGCTGAAGGAGTACAACGAGACTGGCGCTCGATTCGAAAATTTCAGAGTCCCCTCCAACTGAATGCCTAAGATGGAGAGCCAATTCGCGAGTGATGTGCATGAAGCCGAGTTTGCTGTTTGGTAGATGTAGTAGGCGCCATGTCCGCGAGAGTGGACTGCCGCCGTTGAATAAATTCTTTGTTTTATGAACTAAATAAAATAGGAAATGGCTGTTGGGAATTCTGAGCCTGGTATGTATCACTAAAAAATACATCCTTTTAACAACTAAAAAATACATCAATTTAACAACGAAATTCAGTAACAAAAATAATTTATTACAAATATGCAATAAATTTTGCGACAAATTCCAAAATTCATCGTAAATTTATAACGAAATTTGCAACAAATTTTTTTTTATTGCAAATTTATTTACATTTCCAACAAATTTATTTTCGTCGCAAATTTACGACGAAAATGATATTTCGTTGCAAATTTGCGACGAAATATCAAATTTGTTGGAAAAGTTTACAACGAATCTTGGATTCGTTGCAAATTTTACAATAAATTTGGCAAGGATAGATTTTCATCGGACAATTTCAATTATTTGGAAAAAACAATGGCGGGATAACTTTGCTACAAATTTTATATTCATCGCTAATTTGACAATGATTTTTATTTTCATCGCTAATTTTGCGATGAAAAATAAAATTTATCGCAGAATATTGCGATGAAATATGAATTCGTCGCTGAATCTGTAACGATTTAATAATTCATTGCAAAATTTTGCAACGAATATTAAATTAGTCGCAAAATTAGGGATGAATATTTGATTTGTCGCCAAATTCCTAATTATCAATATCCCCTCACTTTCCCTTTCTCATTTCCGCCAATCGGATCGATCCTTTCGGTACGCATCTCCCCCCTTTCCCGGCTCTTCCGGTCGGAGAAAATCCGAGGTCTGTCCGGCAAGCCTCTCCCTTGCTCCTGCTTGCCGCCGCGAGCTCGCAGCGGCCTGTCGCGCGAGGAGGCGGCCGCGAGCACGCGTCGTGCTCGCATGGCGGTGCGAGCTTCGCCGCAGCACGCGACGCTGCGCGCTCGCGACCGGTCGACCGCCGCACGCGCGGTGGCGCAGCGATCACGTGCGCGCGAGGGCGTCACCCTACCACGCGCGTCGATGGCTCGCCCGATCCACGCGCGGTGCTAACGTCGGTGGCATGACGGCGTTGGCACGACGTCGATGGCACGACGCGATGGCACGGCGTCGGTGGCGCGACAGTCACACGCGCGGCAGGGGCGACCGCGCGATAGGGACGCCCCTATCTCGTCCTTTGTGCGACAGGGGTGATGCTCCTGCCGCGTCGATGCCCTCTACCGCGTCATTCGCGTGGCTCTGTCACGTCGATCCTTCTGCATCATTCGCGCAGTTAGGATCGCCGATTTTATCGTACTGATGGCCTGGCTAGGTTGTTCGTCCAACTAGGACGTTGTTCCAGGCGCATGGGTAGTTCATCGTCGTCCCTAGATCGGCACAACTATTATGTTGACTTTAGATCGCGTATAAAACATCAACGTGTTATTCCAATTAAATTATGTAATATAAATAAAAAATTAATGTTTTATTTTCTATAAGTTAATCGTACTTCCATTTTTCAGGTGATCCGCAAGTTTGTAAAGTCTTCTGCTGGGAGCTCATACGTTCCTTCCATAGAGGAGGTATATTATATATTCTAAATTTTATGACATTATTATTTTATACTATATATAATTAATGTTTAATTTTATGTATTTCTTCTCCGAATATTTTATTATTATTATTTTTCTTTTACATTACTTTTTGTAGGTTTCAAATTTTATGATAAGTACCTATGTTGATCCATATATTTATAGCATTTATAGAATATCATCTATTCGAGAAGATTTAATCACTCTTTATAACTTATAATTTTTTTTCTTCGTTTGATTTGTATCGCTATCTATATGTGGTATCTTAATTTCTCCGGTCGAATTCTCGACTTCAATTTTCTTCTGGCTTAGGCTTGGAATCATATCTAGTAACATGACATGAAGAGGATCTGTCAAAATTGTTCTAACTTCTTATGTCGTCCAGGACATAAGAGTCACTTTAGGACTACACAAGAAGTTAGAACAATTTGGGTAGATTCTTTTCGTGTCATGTTACTAGATATGATTCCAAGTCTAAGCCAGAGGAAAGTTGAAGCTGAAATTTAGACCGAAGAAGTTAAGATACCACATATAGATAGCTACGGATGCAAATCGAGCGAAGAAAAAAATTGTAAGTTATAAGACTTCAGAGAATTTTTTTGATATATTGGTAGATTATTTCGGCGTCTAGTATTACAGATAAAATATGATAAGTTTTTTCATATTATTCATTATACATTCGATGAATATGTGAATCTTTTTTACTTTATTATTCTAATAATTATGATTAATAATTTTGACGTGACAGTTATAAATGGAATAGTGATGGAAGAATAATTTCTTCCTCTGCTTCAACCCTTGTATCGGCAGGATATGTGTCTTCGGGCTCTTCTCCAACTGCAGGATCTCTCCAGTTGTAGAATTTTCTGGTACTCCAACTATAAGATCTCCTTCTCTAGTTACAGTAGGATCTTCAGTTCTCTAGCTGCAGGATCTCTTTCTCCAGTAAAAATCAATTGTTGAGAGGAAATATACGCGGGAGTTGAGCATAGTTATGTTTCGATTTTATACCTAAATGTTTCTTGACTTGTACGGTTACATTCGATATTTTTGTATTATAAATTTCATACGATTAATAGTTTATTATTTGTATTGATGAATTATTTTGAATGATTAGATGTGTTTATCAAATTTGATATGTGAATTTTTATATATTGTTATATGTGTTTGGAATACAAATTGTAAAAACAGATAAAAACAATAAATTATATAATAGTATTTGTTTCATATTTTTTTAAATTAATTTGGCGACGAAAATATAATTTTGTTGCAAAATCTACAATGCCGATCATTGGAAAATCCACGGTCGATCATGGAATTATTATTATTAATTGTTCATGAGTATCGGTCGGTGATTCTTATAGTGCCTTTAGAATCTTTGGTAGTCAATTGACCAGTCGAACTGGTCACACGTCAGTCGACTGATGATAATTTTCAGTCGATTGGGAATGAATATTTTGCAACGAATTTTTTAATTTCGTCGCAGATTTGGGGACGAAAAAAAATTCGTCGCCAAATTTATTTTTATTCATGAAAATCTATTTATTAGTCTTTTGCGACGAATTGTATTTTCGTCGCAGATTTGGCGACGAATAATTATTTTCATCGCCAACTTTTTGCGACGACCTTTTTTTTCGTCGCAAATTTGGAAACGAACTATGTTTCGTCGCAAATTTGGCGACGAATAATTATTTTTGTCGTCAAATTTGGCGACGAATAGTTATTTTCGTCGCCAAATTTTTTGCGACGAATTAATTTTCGTCACAGATTTGACGACGAATTAATTTTCGTCGTAGATTTGGCGACGAACTATTTTTTTGTCGCAGATTTGGCAACGAATTTTGTTTCGTCGTCAAATTTGGCGAAGAATAATTATTTTCGTCGCCAATTTTGGCGATGAATTTTACAACGAAAATTTTATTCGTTGCAATTTTTGCGATGAATTTTTTGTTTTCGTTGCCAAATTTTGCAGCGCATTATTTCCAACGAAAAAAAATCGTTGCAAATTTCGTTACAAACAAATTTTGCAACGAATTTTTATTCAAAATTTGTTGCAAAAATTGTCGCTAAATACTGAAATTTTTGTAGTGTATATATATAATTTTGATATCCCGAACGTCCGCGTTTGTGCGTTCCGTGTGCAACGGAAAGAAATACACAGTAACTCACATTTGACGTAGTTTGATCTCATCGACGGGAGGTCAGATTCCAACCATAATCCGATTGGAATCCGACGATGGTCCAATCGGAATTCGATCGACACCGGAGTCTGACCAAATCACGACCGTTTCCGATCACAATTTGGATGGATTCCAACCGCAATCCGATCCGACTTCGGTGTCAGCCATATCGCAACTGGATTCCGGTTGGAATTTGACCGATTGCCAATGAATTTGGCGCCCACAATCAGTGAAATCGTGTGCGGAGAAAATATTGTGCATTTTTCATTACTGTGCAATCGCGATCTTTCTGACAACGAAGAAGTAGTCGCGCACGAGTCGCACAGGAAGAGGCGCTTAGAATTGTTAGGAATATTTGTAACGGCTAGAGGGGGGGTGAATAGCGTAGATGAAATTCGATCTCGTTTGTGTCTACAATTTCGTTAGTGCGCAGTGGAAATAGAAATAATACAATAATGAAATAGACAATTACACACGAATACGAGTATGTAACGTGGTTCAGAACCGCACGGTTCCTACTCCACGGATTGGGTTCGTATGAACCCTAGCGATGCCAATCACACACCATTATAATAATAACTCCTTCTCGGAACAATCCGGAGGCGGAGAAACCTCGTACAATATGATTACAACAATAATCAAGTAGATACAAGCAAATACAATATGAAATACAAATGCAAGTAAAGGAAAAAACACTTTACACGAGCTTTGGATTGCTTGATCTTTGATTGCCTTGAACTAGCTTTGAAGGACTGGAAAACACCAACTTCCCCCTTCAATTTCGCTCAAGAAAATCACTATCTTTTCCTCCATCACGAGCTCCTTATATAGCTTCAACCTGTGCTGGAAAAGATCGATCAGTCAACTGATCGGGACCATCAGTCGACTGATCACACTGTTGCTAGCTATGAGACAACGGTGTAATCCACGCTGGAAAAATCCAACGGCTAGGACATCAGTCGACTGATCATGACCATCAGTCGACTGATGAGCCATCACCTCGTCGTCTCGGTCGAGTGAGACTCCGATCGTGGTAGAAAATCCGAGCATCGTCGCTACAACGTTGGCGTCATCGCTAGGCACTTCATGATCGAACCCTAGTTGACTTGGTCGGTCATTGTGTCACATGACATCAGTCGACTGACACACCTCAACCATGAGGTTTTAACCCAAGTATGGTTCCCCCATACTTGCTAGATCACCCTTAACCTAGACCTAAGCCTTCTAGCCACCTCCATCAGCCTCACGTCTCTCGGATCCCTCCAAGTCATCCATGACTTGTTCATCCATCGCGCTAGCCTTCAGATGCTTCCATCGGCTATGTCATGCTAACGGTGTCTACACCGCCAAGGCATATTGGACTTACGCCGCCAAGACTCCGCTTGGACTTTACGCCGCCAATCATTGGACTTATGCTGCCAAGACTCCCGCTTGGACTTTACGCCGCCAATATCAAACCCTTAGATTTCTCAAATACCAAGACTCAAGCTTGGACTTTCCCTTGCCAACTCATGTTGAACTTTTCATGCCAAGACCCATGTTTAGAGCTGTCAAGTTGGGTTAGGCCCGCCGGGTTGGCCCGCCCCGCTAAACAATTTAAGCGGGTTGGGTTGAACTTTTATCAACCTGCCATTTTGGCGGGTCTAAACGGAGCGACCCGCGCGGGTTGCGGGTCTAGACGGGTTGGCCCGCCGTGGGACGGGTTGGCCCGCGGGTTGAGAAATGTCAAAAGACAAATTTTTCACCATTACAATCTTCTTCTATCACACATACACCTCAACAAAGTATAAAAGAAGTTAAGAGTAAAGAACAAAAGAATATTTTTTATACTCTAATTGCTTTTTATTATCTTGTCACTACTATTCTAATCAATATAGGAAATAATAACATATCAAAATCAAATAATTACCTAAGTTAAAAAATCTCAATTGAATCTCTATTTGAAAGAGTAAAAATTTACATTTACATATTATCAAGATTTAAATATTTTAGAATATTGGAAAGGAATCAAAAATATCGGTACTTAATTTTGTAAGTCGATAATTGAATAACAATTATAAGATTTTAGTTACTTCAAATATTTATTTTTTTAATCATGGTACTCTATCTGTCTTACAAATCATTACCTCAAGCCCTCAACACCTTAGTAATTTTAAATATATTTTTAAAATTTGTGTGGCCCGCGGGTTGGCCCGCCTAACCCGCAACCCGCCTTGGGTTGGGTTGGGTTGGAAATTTCTCAACCCGCCGAGATGGCGGGTCGGCCCGCCCCTCTCCGCTAAATATTGAGTTTACGATGGGTTGACCCGCCCCGCCATGGGTCGACCCGTTTGACAGCTCTACCCATGTTTGGACTTTCCATGCCAAGACTCATGCTTGGACTTTCCCTTGCCAACCTATGTTGGACTTTCCATTTGTCAAGACTCATGGTTGGACTTTTCTCAAATGCCAAGTGTCCCACTTGGACTTCCCATGCCAAGTACCCATGACTTGGACTTTCCCATGACAATATATGTTTTTGTCGAACATCAAAATATCACTCGAGTCAAACTCGAGTCCTGGTCAATCGTGACCTGGGTCGATTGCACCAACAATCTCCCCCTTTTTGATGTTTGACAAAAACCAAACAAATCATTGAGTTAGAACACTAACTCAAATCTCTTACCAATTATCCCAAATTGGTAAACTCTCTCTAAATGTTCTCCCCCAAACATTCTCTCCCTTTTTGACTAACATCAAAAAGGTCTTTTCTCCAAGGAGGTTAATGTCTCATGTCCCAATGAGATCTTACAATCTCCCCCTTGGTCCAAAAATACCTAGGATGCCTACCATCTTCTTAGTGATAAGTCTCATATCACTTTCGAGAAGCGATCTATACACTCTCCCAATTTCCAAATTGGGTTTCTAAAACTCCATCAATTTTCCCAATTGATAACCTTTTCCCCTTGAGAAGAAAAACACATCCATCACTCCAAGATGGATACCTCCCCCTAAAGGCTTGCTCCCCCTTGACCATTGCACCAACAATGTCCTTGGGAAGTCCCTAAGCCAATAGGAATTCTAAACCATCAAAATTAAGGTTAGAAATTCAACATTGAACTTTCCAACACCTTAACATTGATCTGAGCCCTAAACAACTCTCTGTCGATATTTCAATGGATTTTCACCCTTCATCATGCTTCCCAAAGCATATCCTAGGGTTAGGAGTGGCTAGGGACCTTAATCGCAGCCGAAATTGGGTTAGATAAGCTTGTTTATCCCGAAATCAGGCAATCAGTCGAGTGATTCAGAAATCACGATCGATCAACTCACATCACCGATCGCCACTTACGAGCAATGATCGATAATCAAAAATCCGATTTTCAATTATCAGAAATGAGTTTTGGAAAATCATAAATAATTATACGTATATCGAAAAATCACGAAATATGGTACGTATAATACCTATGACCAATACAATGGGTGAAAAATATATGAAAATTATTTTACCCATAAAATAGTGAAATTGATACAAAATTCAAAAGTGAAGAAAACTTCTAAGTTTTTGGCTCACTTTGTATCAATCTCATCAATGATGATTGTTATCAAAAGATCGACTTCACCAAGGTTTTTCAAAATGATTTTAAAATATTTTCAACACTTTATTTTGGATCATATTCCTTGGGCTCTATGTATATGACTTGTACACAAGCTTTCCCAATAATCCACATTTGAAATTAGATGAGTTTTAGTTCATCTAGATGCAAAAACTATGCACCTTGAACTTAACTCATATCCTAGCATCTCACATGTATCTAGGGTGTATAAATACACATACATGTCAATTTGATGTGAGATGTGGGTTTTGGTTCATTTAAACTAGGGTTTCATGCATCTTCTAAGGCAATCCTACTTGATTCCCTTATAAATGGGACTCCAAGTCATGTCATTGTCCTTAGTTCAATTTTAATCAATTAAATGCATGAAATAATCATGGCATAAAGATAGCAATAATTAAGCATGGCCAATGATCATGATGTCATGACATATGATAAAATCTACAAACACATAACATTTAAAGCCTTAATCCTAAAACATGAACATGACATATAAAATAATTAAAAGTAAGCATGATGTCATGGCATGTTATATGGCAAACAAAGCATGACATATAAAATATATAGGTATAATAATACCTAAATTTTAATATTAATTGTCATTTAATATAATTAGATATATTTTGCCATATTAACCTAATCTCCCTAGTGTGCCAAGAACCCAAAATGACACACTAACCTCTAAACCCAACTTGTGCCAATTTGATCATTCTATCAAAACTTCTCAATTAATATTGGCACATCCTAAAATTCTTTAGAATTCAAATCTAACCACATCCCAAGGTAACAAAAACCTTGAAAATGACCTAACATGTCACCTTTGCCATGATTGAGTTAACTACCCATCCAATCAAGGTTGACACACCCTAAACCCATCTTAGCGTGAATCAATCACGCTCTTAGGAACCCAAAACCGATTTGAGCTCCTAGGGTTAATTAGGTATTCCTTAGGGATAACCTCCTAATGACCCTCCTAGGCTTGTTAGCCTTGGTCATTTGGGTCTTACCTAGGTTGACTCTAGGGGTAACTCCCCTTGCAACCTTTTTAGTGACCACCCTAGGTTTCCTAGAAACCCTAGCCACTAGGCACAACCTTTGGTCAACCTTAGGGATGACTTCCCTATTGACCTTGGTCTTCCTAGACCTAGTTTGTGTCCCATAATCAAATGGAACACTATGGTAAGCTACCTTAGGCTTAGGTTTGTGACCCAAACCTTGCTTGCCTTTGGTTGACTTTTGACTCTTAGGTCCTTGGTGTTGACTTTGACTTTTGGACCTTTGACTTTGACCATTAGACCCTTTAAATTGGTTTTGTATATTCCTAAGGGTTTTTTCTAGTTTCTCAAGCCTTGACCTCAAGGCTTGGTTTTCTAATTCTAATTGCCCAATTGATTTTTGATTAAATTATTGGGCATGAGACTTTCTAGGCATATGCCTAGTCCATTTAGGGTTAACACCTAGGTGCTCTTGCACCTTTCTAATTGTCTCCCTAGGTAAAATTGATCTTTAGTTATTTGACCTAGGTTTGTTCTTAGGTAAATTATTTTTAGGGACATTAGTCCCAAATTTCTCCTTATTTCCTAAGTGGGCATTTTTAGCACCTAAACAAATATGTCTATCGTTTCTAGCATGCTTTTCATGTACAATAGCAAGACTATTAAAATTATTCCTAGCATGCTTCTTATCCCTAGAAATTGAAGGTGCATTAATAAATTTTACCTTAGGGTTTGCCTTGGAGGCTCCCCCTACTTGTGTTGCTCCTTCTTGCCCTTTCTTCTTCCCCCTTGGGCAATGACTCCGGTAATGCCCCTTTGAGTTGCACTTGAAGCATATGATATGCTCTTTGCTCTTTTGACTTTGGGGACCGACATCCTTGACTTTTGGTCCCGGTTGAGCCTTCTTTACCCTTTTTGGGCACTTACTCTTGTAGTGCCCGGATTCTCTACACTCAAAGTAAATTATATGATTTTTGTTTAAAACCGAATTGCTTGAGTTACCTAGTTCGGTGGTGATGATCTCTTGAGCTTGTTCTTCCTCTTGACCGGATGTAGATGTTACTTCTTGTTGCTCCGGTGTTGAGGATGATCTAATCTCCTCAATCCTATAAGTGGATACTTCTTCCACCTCTTCTTTCTCCGATCCGGAGGTTGACTCCATCTCAACTTCCGATTCCTCACTTTCACTTGAGGATGAACTATCCTCATGGAATCTTGCCAATTTTCTCCATAGCTCCTTGGCATACATGTAATCCCCTAGCTTGCACAAAACATCATTAGGGATTAAATCTTCCAAAAGTTTCGTTACCTTAACTTCGGTCTTGAGCTTTTGACGTTGCTCTTGGGTCCACTTTTTCAATTTTAGGACATTCCCCTTCTTATCCCTAGGGGGTTCAAGGCCTTCAACGAGGATGAACCAATCCTCTATGTTCATCATCAAGAATGTTTCCATTCTTGCTCTCCACGCCGGAAAATCTTCTGGATCATATGGAGGTGGAGTGTTGATATCCCATCCAAGCTTGTCTTGGAATTCCATCTTCACCCTCTAGCCTTTTGTCTTAGCTCCGGGCGGTTAGTCCGTAGAAGAGCCCCGGGCTCTGATACAACTTGTTAGGAATATTTGTAACGGCTAGAGGGGGGGTGAATAGCGTAGATGAAATTCGATCTCGTTCGTGTCTACAATTTCGTTAGTGCGCAGCGGAAATAGAAATAATACAATAACGAAATAGACAATTACACACGAACACGAGTATGTAACGTGGTTCGGAACCGCACGGTTCCTACTCCACGAATCGGGTTCGTATGAACCCTAGCGATGTCAATCACACACCACTATAATAATAATTCCTTCTCGGAACAATCCGGAGGCGGAGAAACCTCGTACAATATGATTACAACAATAATCAAGTAGATACAAGCAAATACAATATGAAATACAAATGTAAGTAAAGGAAAAAACACTTTACACGAGCTTTGGATTGCTTGATCTTTGATTGCCTTGAACTAGCTTTGAAGGACTGGAAAGCACCAACTTCCCCCTTCAATTTCGCTCAAGAAAATCGCTATCTTTTCCTCCATCACGAGCTTCTTATATAGCTTCAACCTGTGCTGGAAAAGGTCGATCAGTCGACTGATCGAGACCATCAGTCGACTGATCACACTGTTGCTGTGAGACAACGGTGTAATCCACGCTGGAAAAATTCAACGGCTAGGACATCAGTCGACTGATCATGACCATCAATGATCGATGAGCCATCACGATCACTCGTCTCAGAATGAGTGAGACTCCATTCTCGTGGGTCGGATCGAGCATCACGACCGATAACATAATCACCGATCGTCATTCATCACCGATCGCCTAATAAAGGCAATCGATCGCTAGGCCACTTCCCGCAAACCCTAGGTCCATGAGGTTTTAACCCAAGTATGGTTCCCCTATACTTGCTAGACCACCCTTAGCCTAGACCTAAACCTTCTAGCCACCTCCATCAGCCTCACGTCTCTCGGATCCTTCCAAGTCATCCATGACTTGTTCATCCATCGCGCTAGCCTTCAGATGCTTCCATCGGCTATGTCATGTTAACGATGTCTACACCGCCAAGGCACATTGGACTTACGCCGTCAAGACTCCGCTTGGACTTTACGCCGCCAATCATTGGACTTATGCTGCCAAGACTCCCGCTTGGACTTTACGCCGCCAATATCAAACCCTTGGATTTCTCAAATGCAAAGACTCAAGCTTGGACTTTCCCTTGCCAACCCATGTTGGACTTTTCATGCCAAGACCCATGCTTGGACTTTCCATGCCAAGACCCATGCTTGGACTTTCCATGCCAAGACCCATGCTTGGACTTTCCCTTGCCAACCTATGTTGGACTTTCCATTTGCCAAGACTCATGCTTGGACTTTTCTCAAATGCCAAGTGTCCCACTTGGACTTCCCATGCCAAGTACCCATGACTTGGACTTTCCCATGACAATATATGTTTTTGTCGAACATCAAAATATCACTCGAGTCAAACTCGAGTCCTGGTCAATCGTGACCTGGGCCGATTGCACTAATAAGAATATCAAACTCGTATATATATATATATGAAATTTCTTCTCCTGCGCGACGATTTTCTCCGCGCCCATCCGCTCTACACCGACCAATGTGCGTTGCCGCCGTCGCCGCTGCGCCGTCTGATCGGGCGCGATCGACACACAACTCGTCGACGGTCCGGTGGGGCTCAGATTCCGGCCGATTAACACCCGGAATCCGATGCAAACCGCCCAAAAATGATCGAAACACGCGACCGACAGTGGCGCAACCACTGTCGATTGCGATCAGATTGGATTTCGGCCAAATTGCAACCGGAATCTGACGACGGACGGGTCAGCGTCGCCTGCCGGTCCGTCCGCTGTCGGATTCCGATCGTAATTCGGTCGGAATCCAACCCGATCGTGACCAAAATCGGTTGCGATTCAGTCGGTCGATGGCCGAATCACGACCGATCGAGTATACCGGACGGACCGACATCGTCTGCCGATCCGTCCGACGTCGATTTCCTATCGCGATTCGGTTGGAATCCAGCCCGATCGCAGGCGGCAGTGGAAATTCTGGTCGGAATCCAGTCGAATTTGTGCCCGCCAATGGTCGCAGCGCTAGCAGTTGCAATTCGATCAGATTACGGTCAAAATCCGATCGCGATCCAATCGGACTCCAATTGTAATTCGGTCGGATTCCAATCGAAAACGCCCGTGATTGCGGCCACCGCGCACCCACAATCGCGATCTTTTTCGATCGAAATCCGATAGAACTCCAATCCTAATCGGATTCCAGCCGCCAGTAGCCATAGTGTTGACAGTTGTAATTCGGTCAGATTCCGATCGAAATTCGATTGTAATTCGATCGGTTGATCGACAGATCGTAGTTGATGATGCGCGGCAACGATTCGACGAGTTGAGACGTTTGCTATAATGCACGCTCGAGGAAGAAGAAGACGGCAAAGTTACTATGTATTTTCTATTATTTTTATATCTTCATTCGATTGGACGATGAAAAACGAATAGTCGCTCAAGAGAGTGTCAATAGAGTGTGAAAAATGTGCAACGTGACAAAATTATCAAAATTTCTAACTTCGACAAATATTTTAATGCAGAGAATAAAATAATTTTGACAACCATTATACATCGGCTACCATTACTACAAATAATAGTTACACAGAACTAATAAAATATTTTTCAAAAATAAATTTATCTTAATAAAGGAAAAGAAATTAAAACTTTTCAAAACAAAGAAATATTTAAAATTGTCATTTTTATAATAAATACAGATAAAATGGGAAAAATACACATTTGCAATAAATTGAACATGTACTTTTTATTTTTTGATAATTAATATTTTTTATTTTAGTAATAGATAACTATAAATGCCAATTAAAATTATTTTTTTTAAAAAAATTATATTTTAATTATTTTAAATTAATATAATTTTTAATTTGGATTAGCTCCTCCTCTTAATTCCTGTTATCCCAACGGTTCAAATGATTTTAAGCCTACTCGAAGAATAATAAGTTAATTAACAAAATAATACTATTCTACGGTCTGCATAAAAATAAGACTCGAAATTACATCTTTTTCCTCGATTTAAAATATTAGTTAAGTCTAGGAAACATATTTAGTGGAATCAATTCGATTTTAAATAAAAAAAAATTAAACAAGCAATTCTTAATCTAAGTCAGAATTTATTTTAAAAGGTTGTCAAATTTAATTATTGAATCATAATATTTTTTTTAAATTTATTTTGATGATCGATGATGATCTTAATTAAAAATTATTCAGTGATCAGTTAAAAATTTACAGGTTATCACTTATCAGTGAGAACGAAGACTTAAACTTTTGTCAAAAAAAAAAAATATTAAAAAAAAAAAGCTTTCTGGAATAAAGACGGTTCGAAATTGTTCAAATGCTGCAATCTGCGGCACTCGCTGAAGTAGGTCAATCGAAGGAGACGGAGGAGCGCAACGCGACTCTTCCAGTTCAACCCTCTCACGTACATCGAACCCTTCCTTGGTCACGATCGACTTAGGGTTCTCCGTTTCGATCCTCTCTCTCCTCCAAGTCGACAAGCCAGACCGATCAAGCAAGAAGATGAGCACCCACACCGCCCCTCTTCCGAGAAGGAGCGGCCTCGCCTCCCGCCGCGCTCCGGCGGCGGTGAAGAAACCAGTTCCATTTGAGAACGGCAGCACCGCTTCCGCAGCCGCCACCGATACCTCCGCCGCAGCCGCCAACGCTAACGGGAACGCCTCCAAGCCGAATGCTGCCACCCTAACACCGTACGATTGTTTCTTTTCGTTATATTACAAGTTCGCCTTTTTATGGATTTTCTGTTGTGATTCTTTCTATCTGGATGGGACAGTGGGGAAAGGACTGTGAAGAAGCTGAGATTATCGAAAGCTTTGACTATTCCGGAGGGAACTACTGTTTCCGACGCGTGTAGGAGGATGGGGGCGCGTAGGGTCGATTCTGTGCTCCTGACGGATGCCAACGGGCTTCTCTCTGGTATTGTTACCGACAAGGTTGGTTTTGTTGATTTCTTTTGTTATTGATACTGCCATCTTCTTTGTTTATGAGGTTAAGTGTTTGTGCTGGGCTTGGTCGTCGCTTCTGCAGGATATTGCCACTAGGGTTATAGCGGAGGGTTTAACGCCGCAGCAAACACCTGCGTCAAAGATAATGACTAGAAATCCACTTTTTGTAATGTCTGATACCCTTGCAATTGAGGCTCTGCAAAAAATGGTCCAAGGTTAGCTTATTCATGATGCATTGCGCCTTCACATTTATTTTCTCATAGATAATGCTTTCCTTCACATTCTAAACAGTTAGAACTGAAAGTATCGTGCCCGTACTTTTATGATAATCTTTTTTGACATTATTTCTGTTATAAATGGCTAGGACAGAACCTGAATTCTTACATCAAGTAAATGAGCATAAATTCCATTGATTGTGGTTGAAAGAATGTGCCTTCTTCTCTACACAACGTGAGTCTAAGTGTGAATTGGACAAATTGAACTACTTTAATGGAGGTTATGTTATGTTGATAAAAATAATTTACAATGTCATCTAACTAATTCAAAAGTACATTAAGATATATTCTTACATAAAAACAAGGGACCTGTGCCCTATAACATACTTGGGCTTACAACAATTATTATTTTTTGGGAAAATATTTTAATTCTTCTCAAAACATGAAATAATATAGTAGTGAATTTGTGCACATGTTATTTCCTAGAAGTGTATGAATGATAACCACTAAAATTATTAGATTGGTCCGTTTTAGCTTTTCTAAATCTAAGCTCGACATTCACACAAGTATAATTGGGTTGATATTTTCACTCCTAAAATCTACATCTGTTGTATATATGGTGGAAGTTTGGGTGGTTTTTCTCATCATGCTGATTTAAAATATTGATAAATAATGATGATTATGAAATAAAACATGTTGAATTAAATACAATGTAAAAAAAATATGCATATGACATAAATAAACTAAGTGTAAGAAAAATAAAAGGGTCATGTATATGAATTTTTGGCAAATAAGGATTAAACTAAATAAGAAACAATACGATGATATTTTGCATTTTTTATGATTAAAGATCAATGTAAACAAGGAAATTATGATATACAATATAATTGTGAAAAAAATCAACCAATTAATTAAACAAGTTATTTTTTCAAAAAATAGAAAGCACAATTATATTGAAATAAAGTGACCTTTTCGATGTTAAATTTGCTACAATGTTCTTGTCTTGATGCTCTTTTAATCTTGCAATTCATCTTGTGTTGAATTTTGTCTTGACTTCAAGATGTCTTGGATCGAATCTAGTCGTAAATTTTAATTGTATTGCAGTCTGCCTTACCTTTTAAATTGCTGATATAATAGATGATTAGTAAGCCTTCCCTTTTCATGCTTCTTGACCAAGCAAAGAACAACAATGATTAGTAGGTTGCCTAAGGAAGTTGGAGCCACTGGGCGATTGGTGGTGTAACACTATCTGGATTGCTGGAAGAAGCAACCGGTGGTGAAGAAAAGGGAGGAATCACTGTGTTCAGATGATGCCACAGCACAAACTAGAAGGGATTAGCAGCGGATCGGTGGATGATAATGATAACGGTAGCAAAGCCAATCTTGATTTGTGACTTTGTGCTAATAAGGTTGGCAGGGAAGCTTAAGTGTTGTTGATTGGCGTATCGGACAACAGCTCTAGCTACATATAGCACTGAGGAAATTGAGCGACTAAGAGAAGGAGAATCTGAGAAAAAAGAGGGAACGACTGGATTTGGTCATGGATGGTAGGCTGGGACTGCATCTGCAGGTGGTGGAGAAGCTTGAGTGGCACTGAATCGAGACAATGCCAGATCAGGAGACAGGTGGATGTTGAAGGGAGCCGGAGGGTGTTCTCCGTGTGGTGATGGGAGGAGTGGTGGCTGGTAGGGTTTTAGCTTATGTTGGATGTGATCATGCAGTATGAGTCAGCAAAGAGGAGGAATCAGGGAACACCGAGATCAATGAACCACAGATCCAAAACCTTTCAGTGGCAGGAATTTGACTGATGCAACATGAATACCATTAAACCATAGAAATTTTGAACAAAATTGATGAAGCAAAAGGTAATTGTCTTGCAAAGAGAAAATGATCATCACAAAATTTAGCAAAAAGGAAATTTTATTAACCAAAGCTTGAATATTAAATAGGCATGACACCTCTTTCATAAACCTCAACTAAACTAGGAAAGAAATACCAGTAATTAAGAAATGCATTAATCCCAATAAAGTCTAAGAATCTTTAACATGCTAAAAGATGCTCATTAAACTCTAACTAAATTAAAATTATTACTACCAAATTTAAAATAAAAAAAATTGGGCACCCAAATTAGGACAATTACTTAAAGTCAATTGCAAAGTTAAAAGTTCTAATTAAAATAAATTCCCAATTTTCATCAAGATTAAATGGTTTATAGAACAACTCAAAGTTATGGAAGAGTTGTTTACTCTGATTTTGCATGGTAATTAGCTCCTACATATGATTTGCAAAAATGTAATCCCGAGGTGGTACAGCTAATAGTGCCTACTTCGTTAGATGATGATATACTTTTTATTTGGGAACTTTAGATCTTGATCATGCAATATACACATTTACCAGAGAAGCGACTTTCCTAGTAGGAGCATTGATGTTTATCTTAATGAAGTCTGCTGTTGCTCTGATCTTTTCTTAGGCACTATTTTTGTAATTACAACATTTCTAATTCTTCTTGACATTAACTGGCCTTTTGCAGGAAAATTTAGGCATCTTCCTGTAGTAGAAAATGGCGAAGTCATTGCCATGCTGGATATTACAAAATGTATGTATGATGCCATATCAAAAATGGAAAAAGCTGCTGAACAAGGTAGTGCTATTGCAGCTGCAGTCGAGGGAGTCGAACGTCAATGGGGAAACAAGTTGTCAGGTATACAGGACACGACTTGATTAGGGTCCTCTGGTGTTGTTATTTGCAGCATGTGGATATGCTGAATTGCTCCTCAACATTTTCACTCATCATAAGAGATGAGGATTGAAAATCTACATGGTTAAAGAAAAAACATAAGTAGATTAGTTGAGACATCATTTTGTTTCAGATTCCTTGTACAGTTTCACTGTTTGGAATAATAAACTAGAAATGTGTACTAATGTTGATAGGGACATGATTTTGATTCATATTCCTTTTGCAATTTACTGTTTTGAATTATAAACTATAAATGTGTACCATGTTAGTAGGATATGAAAGGAACTTTCACCTAGATCTGTGAATAGAGTCCTTCCTCTCGTTGTTTTACAACACAATTCATCCTTAACATATACCGGATTTAGCTAATGTTTGTGTTAGGTGGATTCAAGTTAGTATGTTTTTAGTCACATATGTGACAAAAGCGACATAGGCATGAGAAATGCATGATCTGGAAATGAGAAAGGTAGAGGGACACATTTGTCAAGCAAAATATGAATGAATTGATCAGTATGTTTCTGGTGACACACATGACATTGACTGAGGCTTGAGAAATGCATGTATCTGAAAAGGAGATGAAGGTAGAGGGACGTGTGTCAATCAAAAGAATGAATTGATTTTTGTGGTCTAATGGCATTGAAATTTCAGTTCTTTTTTGATAAGTGTTGTCTGCTATTATATTCAACAGCTCTTATGACTTGAATTATGTTCCTGCAATAGCAATTCTAATTTGTTAGGCCAATCTTTCAAACCAAAATCAAATGAAGGGTTGAAAGTGTAAAATTAACCTGTATTGTCATTAGTTATGTAAAGGATCCAATTTTAAATTATTAACACGTACCTTGTTAAGCCTAATGATAGTGCTTCTGAACAATGAATAAAAAAAAAATTCTAGTTAGTTTTGTAAGCTTCTTTATGATACGTTTTCGTTGTTGGTTTTTTAAATTTTGCTTTATTAGTCTCCAAAATGTTGGAATTGACATGGCTTGATGATGATCATTGATAATAAAGCTTCTTTATCCTAAATTATTACACAGTGATTCATTGGAGATGCACATATTGCATGTTTGTTCTTAGGTGATGATTTCATGGCTGTTTAGGCTTTTTGACAATTTATTCTAAACAATCTTTTTCTTCTATCACTCTCATGAGTCATGATAACTTTGCTTATATAATTGCTCTATCTACTTTTTTGAGTTATTTATTATTCATTCTTTTTCCTTGATGCAGTGCCTTATGCTTTCATTGAAAGTCTCCGAGAAAGAATGTTTAAGCCAACTCTATCAACTATTGTGACAGAACATTCAAAGTAATTCTGTATGTTTTGGTTTCGATTCTACTCTTGTACCAATGCTATTATGATTGACCTTTTGAAAACCTATCTGCAGAGTTGTGTTGGTATCTCCCTCGGATCCTGTCTCTGTTGCTACAAAAAAGATGCGTGAGTTTCGAGTTAACTCTGTGATCATAACAACAGGAAGCAGTGTTCATGGAATTCTAACGTATGTTGCTCATTGTGTTTTTTTTAATTTTATTATTTATTTATTTTTAACTTGTTGCTTGATAAGAATTATTTTATGCTCTTGCTAAATTTATGTTGTTGCAGCTCAAAGGATGTGCTTATGCGAGTAGTTGCTCAAAATCTTTCACCTGAATTGACTCCTGTTGAAAAGGTAGTCTATGCTAAACTGATTTTATAAAATTTCCATGTCCTAAATCTTTTTTACGCAAGGTTTTATAATTTTTAGGCATTATAACCCTGAATGACTCCTTGAGGTCAGCTCTGGTCTCGAAAAGCCATTTTGTCTTCTTATAGTTTGAATATTTGTATTGAGGTTTACTCCTTATATTTAGGATCTATACATATTTCATCATTATTCTACAATTGCAGATTCTGATCATAGGTTCATGATTATTCTATGCATCTGTTCATCATTCTTGATGGATTATTTCATAAAGAAAATTACTAGAAAGAGAAACAAAACTTGGTAGACCATCTGTCTGTGATCTTTTTCTTTTCCATATATCACTATGATTGTTGCAATGGATTTCCTGTCGTGGTTTCTGAAGCTAATCGATTTCACCTTGGATTCCTGAGTTGGGTGTATTTAGTTAGGATGGAAGCTGTCTCAAATGTTTTGAGGAATTCAAATATGATACACAATAGATCAGATTGAAAGGGCATCATTAAATCAAATATAACGATATCAACATAATAATTTGATAGAGGTATGATATTTAGAATATTAGCTTTATATATGAGATTTTATATGGTCCAATCCAACAATATGCAGTATGTCTGTATTGATCTAAGTTGGTTGGTTTTGGCAGGTCAAGATGCAATTCCTAGCAAATGACCAATAAAGAGTCATTATTGGGAAGCCAGGATAAAGGAAAAAGTGCTTGGAAATTAGATTGGAGTTGAATTGACAACTTATAATGTGATTCTAAGCAAAAATGATGCTGTTAACCTGATAATTCATCGAGTCTTCTAGTTTTGTTGTATCATTACAGGTCAATTCTAAGGATGCAAATTGATATGTAGCATGGTCAATTTATATTCTGTGAAGTAATTAATAATCAATTTATATGATGTGTTGTTAGTTAAATTTACTAGTAATTTTCTTCGATAAACATGATGGATTGTCAATTTTGTTTCATCAAATGAATTATCTATTGAATAAACATATTTGTTCATGTCAACTGTCACTCTTCATTATTGTGCTAATATTGTTCTCAAGGTTGTTGTTCTTTAAATCATTGTTTAGGGATTTCCAATGGCTATTTAATTTCAATAACCTATAAATTCTTATATAATGTTTCAAATCTTTATGAATTTTTAGGATGTTGGATTTGTGAATTTCATTCCAACAAGTATCATGATGAGTCATCCTCTAATTTCCATTTTATAGGTGATGACATTGAACCCTGAATGTGCCACACTTGACACCACAATTCTTGACGCATTGCACATTATGCATGCTGGAAAGTTCTTACATGTTCCAGTACTAGACACAGGTAATCCATCATTTATTTTTGTGTATGAAGAATTTTGTTAACATTTTTTGTTCTGATTTTCTGCTCCATCTTCAAAAACAGACGGCCACGTTGTTGCTTGTTTGGATGTTCTGCAGTTAACACATGCAGCCATTTCCATGGTATTTAATATGCTTTTATATGTGCAGTAATAATGAAAAAGGATTTTCCGTTGCTCTTCAAACATGAAATGGTAAATTCAATTTCATCTTGAACAAGATATCAAAATTTAGAGTATCATGGTCTTGTGTTTTTGCTAGTCCTATCAAATTTACAGAGCTCTCTTGTAAGTGCATTGCTCTAGTGGATTAAAAAATTTGGACTTGCATTAACATAATTAAAATTAGAACAAGCAACAGGTACAAGACGTAGTTTCATCTTCTTCTTTTTTTATTATTTTTACTTTGCCATTACTCTTCTTTGTTATTGTTGGTGGTCCAGTTGGTTCTCCCTCTCTTTGTGGTGTTCCATCTCCTTTTGATGGTTGAAAAATGAAATTGAAGGACACGCCACGGCAAGAGAATCTTCAGCTATTTTCTGGTTCTAGATTTTACCATTCGATATAGATTTTCTCTTGAGCAGTACGAACAAAAATATGTTGGCACAAATGGCACAGTAAAATTTGTTTGTGCTGGAATTATATATTTTGATGGTAAAAAATTGAGACCACCAACTGACGAGTCGTGATTTGTTGGTAATTCTACCATCCAACCTATATGCTGCATTCTAATTCTAGAGGTCATTGCCATCTACACACAATGGAGTTCGGACGCTACAGTAATGCACTGGTATTGTCAAAAAATTGTGACTTCTCCAGATCATTTGCTTTGCAGAATAACTAGAAACAAACAAGAAATAATTGATTGGGAATGAAGACTCAAAAAGGGAAAAATTTCACACTACTTTGGCACCAGAAAGGTAGCAATTCCTGGAAAAATTAAGAAGCTCCCTTGAACTTTATGGAAGTTGGCTTTGATTCCATGAACGAACAGATGAGCGGATTTTGATCTCTCTCATACAAATGTACAAAGTTAAATGTGTAGGGCAAATGCAATCGGAAAAGAGGTAAGTTTAACTAATAGTAAAGGAAATAAAGGAAACAAATGTACAACCATTGTGTAGAATATACTACCACCTGTACAGTATATACTTACAGAATATTCTAACAGGATATTATTCTGATAGATAAGCTGATTCCACAAGATATCATCGAACAACATGACATTAACAGATTAATGCCCCCTAGGTTATTCTTGATGGTTTTTTAACATATCAGAATTTGATCACAGAACTATTCTTGTTTATTATTTTCAATTTTGGTTCACTTGAGTGCATCCTTGGTGCATTTCATTTATGAAGGTTGATGGAGGTGCTGAAGTTGCCAATGACATGGCAAATTCAATGATGCAGAACTTTTGGGATTCTGCCCTTGCCTTAGAGCCTGCAGACGAAGAGTTTGATACACATAGGCATGTTTTAGCATCTTTTTCTGCTATATTTTCCTTGCTAAATATCTATTCATGTACTTTTATGTTTTTTTGCAGTGAATTGTCAGCATTGATGGCATCTGAGTATACTGAAAGTGGGAAGTACAAGTATCCCCCTCATGCTGGAAATTCATTTTCTTTCAAATTTGAAGATCGAACTGGGCGTATACACAGATTTAGTTGTGGTCAGCATGAGAAAATGTCACAAGAACCATTTCTGTTTGACAGAGCTTCAATTGATTTCTACTGAACGGTTTGTCTCAACCTTCCTTGTAGACACTGAGACTCTGGATGAACTCGTATCTTCTATAATGCAGAGGATAGGTCTTGATCACGACAACGACAAAATTCAACTTTTGGTGAGATCATAATTCTTGTGTGCATTTGTGTGTGGTGTTATTGCATAAGGTCGTGTAGCTCAGTGGTCAAATTGTGACTGGTGCTATGCAGTATGAAGATGATGAAGGCGACAAGGTTCTTCTTACTACAGATAATGATCTTGTAGCAGCGATCAATCATGCCCGTTCAGCAGCATGGAAGGTACCCTTTTCATTGTATTCTTGCCATTCATTGATTTAGGGCATCATTATTTTTTATCATTTTTCTCCAAGTAAATGCCCTGGCGTCCACATATATAAATCAAAGAAGGTTTTAGAGCAGTCCATCAAATTCCCGTGTCAGTGTGCCATATAGCGATATGTCCATATGGAGTTGTAGGCTACTATGGCAACCAAATAATTTTTTGTATGCTACCACTACCAGAATGTTAAATTCAACTTTAGAAAGTGAATCATGTTTAAATCAAACTCTCTTTGAATCATATTTTTATATGCGGGGGCAGAGCGAGAAGATTTTTGCTATGTACAGTACCACATCTAGATGTTCAATCTAGTAGGCCTATTGGTCCTTACCTTCCTCTTGGTATTTCAGGTCCTGAGGCTACACATTGATGACTTAGAAATGAAGAAGGAAGCTACAAAACCGGATTCGGCAGAAGCCCAAAGACGAAGCTCGACGACTCTCCAATGGGGGATTTTAACTGGAACTGTAGTTCTCGCTAGCATTGGAATTATGGTTTACCTGAAACGATCCAACTCGTGACTCAGTGCCATAATTTATTTGCCCATGGCCAGTTGCTTGGCTAGAGATCCCTTCAAATTTTGAGCACACCCACTGCTCATTTTTTAGCTGATAGAAAGTATCATTGTTAATGTGATATTGGTCAAGCAATGAAATAGGAAAATTTCTGCACCCCGAGTATTTGCACCATATTATAGATCAAATATTGTGGCTCTGGTTCTGCTGCTAAGTTGCACCTTTTGCATCTCATGTTCTCTTCTAGTCGGATAAAAGGAGAAGATATTTTACATTTTTTTTTTTTTAAAGTTGTCCTTAAGATTACGGTGGTGCAGTGGCAGGATTAGCAGTTTAAAATTAGACATCAAAATTTAATCTTCAATTTTGATGAATTTATAAAAAAAAATCAAATGAAGTGATAAAATATGAATGTGTGTTTTCGAAGTATTTTTTTTTTTATTCACATGATCGATGAATATACCGTGTTAATAAAAAAAACAGATTCGTCCCTAACATGAGTGATATAGATTGATTTTGAAGAAGGTATAATTTTTTTTAGATTTAAATGACTCTATATATTTTGGTTATCATGTTAAGATTCATAGGATCTTCTGTGATTTACTTCTTTCGTAATGACTATGAGACAAGTCGATGGGGACCGTTAGATTTACAATTTTAATTTTTTACGGAATAAAAAAAATAGACTCCAGATCGAATCTTGTTTGAACCGGTTCGTTCTCACGGAGATGACGTGGTGATTAAGATACGATGGTACTTATAGAAATAGTATGGATTAATTTTGAAAAAAAATTATTTTTTTTTTATTTAGATGATCTCCGCGTATTTTATTCAATTCATACAATTTTTTATAATTTATTTTTTTTATAATAATTATGGATATATTAAAATGACACAGTAGCTCGAATCGATTAGTATTTTTTTTAAAACGTATCGGGCGTTGGTCCCAAGGCCACGCCAGGCACATCGCCCTAACCAACCTAGTTGCGTCCGCTCCCACTTAGCTAACGTCCAGCTGGAAGCGTTCTCTCCCCACTGGGACGGTCCGGATGCCGTCTATAGGCGGGACCCCCTTTTTAGACGGCCGCCTACGAATATTAATATACCCAACTGCGCACCCTGATTGAGCTCTTCGTTAGCGAGTGGCTAGCTCCCGATCGCCTTCTCGAGTCTCTCTGCTCGCTCTCAGCGGCCATGGCCACCAGATCCCTCGTCTCCGCGCCTCCTCTGTCCCTCCGTCGCCCCATCGCCCTCCAGGAGCGCCTTTGCTCTCCGAGCCTCGCCCTTCTAACCACGAGTGCGCGGCCTCTATCCCTCTCGAACCCCAGGACTCCCGCTCCGGTAGCGGGTTTCGCGAAGAGCTGGCTCGTGACGCGATGTTCCGTTGACGGCACGGTGACGACTGAAGTTGATGTTCCGATCGAGAAGAGTTTGTTTCTTTCGTATCTTTTTCTCAGAGATCAATGACACGTACGGTCGAAGTTTCTGATATCTTTGTTGCCGATTTTGTTTGAAGGGTTTCCGCCTTTTCCCGTCGTCATGGACATAAATCAGATCCTAAATTGCTTGCCTCATCGGTGAGAGAATGTTTTTTGTAATCGAAATTTTGATTTATGAGCAGGTTCCTAGATAAGATTTGACGAATGGGACTTTTTTGCGGCTTGTATTGTAGGTTTCCATTTCTATTGGTTGATAGAGTAATCGAATACACACCCGGAGTTACAGCTGTTGGGATTAAGAATGTCACCATCAACGATAATTTCTTCCCTGGACACTTCCCCGAGCGCCCGATAATGCCTGGTGTTCTCATGGTCGAGGTATCTACTTAATCATGCCATTGTTGCTTTCCTTTCTCTCGAACGTATGATTATTCCTGATAAACGTGTGGAATCTACAGATACAATTTTAAAACGATTCTAAAAAGTATTCTCAGGTTATAGACCTACTTTTTAATCATACTGACAGAATAAGATCTAGAAGGAAAAAGGGATGCACAGAACATGAATTTCTCAATTTGGAGAAATTTAGAGAACCTTAAGCAAAGTTATCCCCCAACAGTTGATTTAATATTTTATGAAAATTATAATAGTCCGCTTCTTGATGATAGTTCAATCTTTTAGATTGTCCATAGCTAACTTTCTTATTCACTCGCTTACCTACTTATGGTTATCCTTGAAAACAAAGTTGCAAACTGATGAAAATTGATAATTTTACTGACCTAGGTGCAGAGAGATACAATCATAGTAGCTAATTCTTTCCTGTGAAGTTTCTCTTACAAGAGTTCTCCTTTAACGACCAATTGTTGTATTGGAGCCCCATGAGAAAATTTTACTTGCAATGATTTACTCGTAGGGTCGAATCAGATGGATAAATTTCTAAAAATTGACTAGGTCATGGTAGGCTCATTTAGACTGTAACTGAACACAAATAGGACGGTAGTAATATTAGACTAACTAGGCTTTCACCCTGGTTTGAGTCTACCAATTACCAAATTATTTCAAACATTCAGTTTGAATCAATATGTCCAAGGTTTTCCTGTCCAAGTTGTTGAGCTGTAGGTATGTTAGTTCATGCCATTACAATGTGCACAGAATATCTATGTATCAATCGTCGTCGTCATCATCTTTCAATGATGCATAGTTCAACGAAATCAAACATTGGTTATTAGGTTCGAATTTAGATTAATAAAGTGTGCATAAATGCTTGCCTAAACACAAAGTAAATGATCTGTGAACTTCAAATTTGGGAATCACTAGAATGATCCCAGTCTAATTTGGCTACACTAAATTGTTCTGTTCTGTTGAGTGCCAAAATCTACTTGTATTCTTAAACATCTTTAAACAAAGATTTGAGTATGCTCATCATCAGCATGTCGAGACAAACATTGAAATTGAGTAAGACATTGAAGGATTACTTACTAAGTTACCTGAATATTTCTTTCTTCCCACGATTATCGCCATTTTTAAACTGTGTTGGTCCTCACTATTTGGTTTCATCTACATAAATCTTGTCCCTCAATTGACCTCTCTATTTTGCTCTATGTAAAATTATATTACTGATATCTCAATTTAGCTCCATGCAGAGGTACATTGCTAATAATATTCAACTAATTAATTTTTGGCTACTTGCACGTTCTACTGCAATCGATTCAACTAGTTGATACTAGTACACTCAAACGAGAGAGCAAAGTACCAAAAATATGGAATTGACAAATTTTAAGTCCCAGATAATTGGTGAAATGGCCTGATGAACAATATTTTGTATCGAAGTTTTGCTTTATGTTTATACTGTAACTCGAATTGCTTTAGTTTAAGCAAAACATAATAAAGCATATATACAACTGCGAAGTCTACTAATAATCTTAATTCTTGGTGTTCTCACACCAAAGTATTAATTTACAGAACTCTCAGATCCCACCGCTCCTAGAGTAGTACATCGAGTGATCCAAAGTTTTTCCCTCTCATAAATCATAATTTTGTACGGTGATACAGGCAATGGCCCAGGTTGGAGGCTTGGTCTTGTTGCAGCCTGAAGTGGGTGGCTCTCGTGAAAATTTCTTCTTTGCTGGAATTGACAAAGTGAGATTCCGGAAGCCTGTGATTGCAGGGGACACCTTGGTCATGAGAATGACCCTGGTCAAGTTGCAAAAACGCTTCGGAATCGCAAAAATGGAAGGGAAGGCATACGTCGGCGGTGAAGTAGTATGCGAGGGCGAATTCTTAATGGCTACAGGATCTGGAAGCGAGTGATTCCTGGGGACAAACAGATCCCCTGACCCATCTTTGCCAAAAGAGGAGAGGAGGAGGATTCTGTTTTTTTTTCTTCTTCTTTTTTTCCAGCTAATTCATTTACAACTGCTTCATAATTAGCTTACCCTGCTGTTTCTGAGAAACTTCTTTTTTTCTAAAACAATCTGATGCGTGGAGAGTTGGTTGCTTGGCTCTTATGGTTTCATCCCAGCTGGATCGCAATGTTTTGTCAATTATACAGATCTGGTTATTTTTTACAAAATGATTTCCCACTTTTTCTAATTTATTTGAGTCGAGATACCATATTGTTTAAGTTACGTAGAATGAGTTTTGTGGGCTCATGAACAATAAAAAGTCTGAGAGGAAATTATTTAAAATCACAGTTAAATCTATTATATTATATAATATTATATTACAATTCGAATATCAAAAAATGAGAGTTATAGATATGAAGATGTTAAGATAAATATATAGATATGTCAGAATGAATATAATAAAAAATAAAAATATTAGAAAAATAAATCAGAATTGTATCTATTAAGAAATTTTTTTAAAAGATGATATGAATATGTATTTAGAATAATAATAATAAAATTAAATAATATATATATATATATATATATATATAAATTCATAAATTCAGAAAGTATTTTCTTTTTCTTTTTATATATAAAATGATTGTCTATCCATTTGGGACTATTTCTGAACCGTACTGAATTGGATATATACCTCATTAAGTTTCTTTAGATTTTAAAATATATTTCGTTGTATGTAAATTTTATATAATAAAACATTTGACACATTCTAGATATAAACCTTATTAGGTTTCTTCCCGTGGCTAAGCTTCCCTATTTTTAGCTGGTTTTCTTGTTTATTTCATCTTCCTTTGCAACAGCAAAATGAAACTGCCATCGCCCTTCAGAATCAAAACACAAACACGCAATTCCATATGAACACCCCATCAAATTGGAACAGATAATCTTGACTATAAACAAATTAGTGATTGGGATAAAATCCGTAACATCCAACTACTGGGAAAAGAAGCCTCTCTAAAAAAAAAAAAAAAAAAAAAAATCTGTATAGAACCATCTATTGTAATCTTTTGGGTGGATCATATCGTCCAAGATGACTGCAAACGAAACATAGCAACTCTATTCCGTCCCCTGATGCTCCAACATGGAATTCAGTATCAATTCCATATCCTCCATTAGCATATCAAGGTCAGTAACAATCTCATCCTGACATGAACGATACAAATATATTTGGATGGTTTTATCTTCGACTAATTTGATCGAATCTCCAGGATTCAACGAGGCAAAATAGTTTTCATTTAATGGATCTGGGGAAAATTCCCCACTGGTGCAAGAACCCTTCCCCTGTGGTAATTTCCAGTACCAGCAATGCAAGGACAGCTAGCATGGCTGCTCTGCCATTCCAGGTCTCAGCGCTTCGAGTCCAACCCCATTCCCACACCGCTACCGGAGGAGGTAGCACTGCACGCTTTGAGTCGTAGGCTGCCAGTAGCTCTTCGACACTCCCAAGGGGAACAAGCGACTGCATTTGAACAGAGCTTAGTAAGATTTAACTGATCGATGATGCATTGCGAATGGTTTAAGATTTTAAGAACTTGAATCATCAAAGCAAAATCTGATATCTCAAAATCATCGCGAACAATGGAAGAGAGAATGATTGTTTCATAGACCGATTGGTGGATCATATCCCTCCATCGCTTTCGTTTGATGAAGGGATAGCTCATAGCTTGACTACCTTTTGCATTTGCTGATTCCATGGAACGAAAACCATGGAGAGACCTCAACACGGAGATCGACAGACAGAAGACAGACTTAGTCTTACCACTAGAGTCGTACATGGTACGATGTAAATGGGGTTGCTACCGACTACGAGGTTTAGACTTAACTGAACAAAAGTGAGAAGTTATGGGAGATTAGAGATAAAAAGAAATTGACAAAAGGGCTTAATCCATATATGAATGAGAACACTCAACAATGAATAGGAACAAGATTAAAGAAAAAAGAAAAAAAAATTAGGCAGCTTAAAGAGTAAGATGCAAAATGGAGAAATATATTAGTGATTCACTTTGCTGTTTTACTCCCAATTCAAACTAGTAGAGAAAGGAACAGTTCCTAGTTAACTTCAACTTATGCAAATAATTAAACTGTTGACTGTTACCTGTTGAGCCTCAAGACTGGAAGCTGCCATAGCTCCTACATAAGGAAGACTTTCGATAACAGCATCAGCAAGATCTGATATAAATGTAGGCTCACATCCTAAAGCAGGAACACGCCCCCAATTCTCAATGCCTGATTTGAGAGCCAATTCTTTATATTCCACATCAATTTCTTCTAGCGTTTCAATATGCTCACTGACAAAACTGCAATTGGATGCGAGTAAACAAGTTTACGATAGCCCAAAAGCCAATCGATACATGCATAATCTTCATACAAACAAAATCTTGAGGTATACATAATGAATAGATGATCCATAGATGCAAGTGTACCTAATAGGAACAGCTAGAAGACTTTTTACTCCTTTTTGCCCAAGCTCAACTATTGTTTCATCAGTGTAAGGTTTCAACCATTCCACAGGTCCAACTCGACTCTATTAAATCATCCAATGAAGCTTAGTTGAAAGATGGTGTAAACAATCAAAAAGGAAAGTTTTGAAGGCATCGTAGGCCAACTACTGGTAGCTATTTATTAGAATAGATGATAAAAAACTTTCTTTAGTTCATAAGAATTTCAGATGTTCATCTCTTGCAACTATCATACCACCTTCAAGTGACTATCAGTGGTTGTGGATCCAAATCATTTTGGATCTAACTAAAATTTGAATGACTAAAAAGTACCAGAATATATATCCCAAAAATCAAAATTACACAGGCTTCATTGATTGCACATGCAAACTTATAGAATGTTATGCAAAGCATGTCAAGAATAACAAAGTGATTGAAAACGCTATGGTTGAATCCGCATATAAAAAACAACAACATAGTAGTAGGAATAGAAGAAAGGAAGGCGAAGCAAATAATTGAGAGCAAAAGGAGAAAATAGAAAAGTTGCAGATTAAAAGGCAGATAAATGGATAAGAGATGCATTCGAGAAACCAATAAATAAATAATAGATGAAAAGGAGCCAACTGAAAAATCTTTCCGATCAATTCAACTGGTGCACAAAAATGGCACTTAAGTGTAATTACAGAAACAATCACAAAACTGTCATCTGTGTTCCATTTTGGTTCTGAACTTACATTTTCATAATGTAGCAACTTAAAATTTCTTTCATGAGAGTGAAAAGTTAAATGGCTAAAGCCAATTACCACAGTTTGACTTTTTTTATCATGGTAATTACTAATTACTCTATGGTGTCTTATCGTCATAAATGTTGCTAGTTGAGTGGTTGCGTTAGTTGCCTGGCCATTGCACCTATTGACAAGTTGCCTGATCATTGCACCTATTGGCAATTTAGTTGTTGCAATTACTCCCATGAGTAGGTTGCATGTCAATAGTACTGTTAACACACTGCTATGTTTAGATGTGATTATACTTGTGCCCACATACTTTCTGCATTACAACTTGGAAATTTTTTAGAACTGTCAAGTTGGTTCTACTAGATTAAAAAGAGTTGGCGTGTTAATCATATCAAGATATTTTATTCACTAAGATTACATGTGCCTAGGCGATGCCTATGAATCAATAGACTAGGGGGAACAATAGAGAGGGCAGGCTGAAAGTTCTATATGCAAGGACGAGGCTAAAGTTGAGTGCTCAGTTGTTGAAAACAAGATGGAGGAAGAAGCAGGAACACAGGAGAGAGTAATAGAGAAGGTGCAGGAAGAGAAATTGGAGGGAGAGAAGAAAAAGGTAGAGAAAGAGTGAACCAAGAATGAAGTTGGCAAGGAAAATACACAGGGTAAGGGTGCAGCTGAAAATATGTTGATTGGATATTACATACATCTTTTCTTCCCCTTGGTCAACATATGACAAAATGACTAAGAGGGAAATGGAGATTCAAGGGCTGATTTTGACACAAAATCTAGTTTCAGAAAATGGAATGTAAGTTATAGTTTAGGGGCTATTTTAGTTTTCATAAATAACCCTTTCAAGAGCCTTGGCGCAATGGTAAAATTGTTGTCTTGTGATTTAGAGGGCATGAGTTCGAGTCCTGAAAACAACCTCTTGCAAAGCAGAATAAAGCTGCGTACAATAAACCCTTCCCTGAAATTCCACATGGCGGAAGCTTCGTACACCGGACTACCTTTTATAAATAACTCTTTCAAAAATGTAAATCTTATATAATGATAAGAAAACTGACAGTTTAATGCTATGATGAGATTACTCATTCTGCAGTTAATTTTTACATATCATCAAGGAAAATAAAGTGACATCCATTGCCCATAAAACTATTGGATGTATGTATAGTAAGCACACAGTTAATTATTTTTTACATATATTATATTGGAACAACTTGAGTCAACATTTCCAACTGTTATATTTTTTAACACAAACATGAGATTATAATCAATAATAATTGAGAATTAGAGTTATTAGGTAAATGGAATTGTTATAGTTGCAGGCTTAATCCCACATTGGGTAGTTTTTTTTAGGGTTTTATGTCCAGTCCGAATATAATGTAATAGTTATATCTTGATAATAAGATCAATATTAAATGTATTTTCCTGACAAAGTCCCACTTCTAAAGTTAATCCCTTGAGATGAGACTGCCAATTTTGGTGATGGCCTCCCAGCAGCCATGTTTCTTCCCGAGTTCTATATGCATGAAGGCGAGCTCAACTTAAAGGTGCTGATTCTGATTTCAGATCAGCCATCAAGATATACATCTTGAAGCAACTTGTTGTCCGCCAGCTTCACCTGGACAAGATCTTTACCTTTCAATGAGGTCCTGTACCTCTAAGCATCTCTCTGTCAATAACCTCTCCCACCCTCCATGTGGACTGCAGTGGCTTCAGTAGCAAGTCCTCTGGTACCTTCTGAGGCGTTGATGCCTCATGCTCCTATACACTTCCTTCCTCACTGGAGCTTAAGCTTGAGATTCTTTAATTTGCTTCTCCCAGTCTGAAACCTTGAGCATGTAGTGATTCCAAACAACACTTTCTCCATGACACTTTCTTCTCATATTCTTTGACCAACACGACAGTTATTTTGTGTTCGCCATCTTCTTGTTCCCTTGTGCTCACCTTTCTCATACATTCTCTCCGCCACTACTTTCCTGCCTTCCTGCGCTTTCTTCTGATTCTCTAATTGGAGTTCCCTTCTCCGATCTACAACGCTAACAAATCCCTTTCCCTCTCTGCCACCATGCCAGGTTACTCCTTGTCCATCAGATTGCAAGCTACCATCTTTCTATCTCCTCTCAGCATTTCCTGCATTGTCTTCATAACCCATGAAGATTTGAACATTGTTTAAACTTCCAAGAAAAGGTTCTGCTCTTGATCTGCTTCATCCAACAGAAAATCAAACTGTAACATCTATCTTCCTTCCATACGCACTCAGTGTATCCAGCAAGACGGTATCTGCCAGCTTCGCATCCAGTGTGACATCTTCCTACAGCGAATGCATACTCTCCTTGGCCAGAACTTCCCCTTTTGCATCAAGCCGAAGAACATCAAACCCTGTCCAGAGTTGCACGAAGGACCCTAGTTGAATGCTTTACTTCACCCTGTTATTCATCTCCTGCAGGTTGTCCAGACAAGCTGGACATAGAATTTACTCTCCAGCATGAGAAAATGTGTTACAATTATTAGGTTAATAAAGTTATTAGTGTGGTGGGTTTAACCTACAACGGATGTTTTAGTTTTAGGACTTCGTGTTGAGTCCCATATATACCATATAATATTTGTTTCTTTGAACTAAGATCGATAAGATATTTATTTTCCTGTTTAACAGAAACAAGAGAGTATATTTATTTTTACCTCTCTAGGTATATTGAAAAACAACATTGTCTATCCCATGTACTTAGCTGAGTAGCTCAAGCTAATGTATCAAGCGTATAGACATGAAAAAGATGCCTCGGAAAGAATTTGTTTCAAATAAACAACCACTTAATAAGCATTATAATCTTATAAGCTATAAACTTTACCTGGTAAGCAAGGGTGTAAGCATTAGTTATTCCGCGTTTTTCCAGCTCTTCCATAATTAAATCAATACATTCCTCCATCTCAGCTTTGTAAGGGTCCCCAGCTTCTTCCACGTAAGCAAGTGGAACGCCATGAGCACTAAAAAATAGCATAACCTAATAACAACTCCAAGGCAGGACATTTCAGCTCAACAGAAACAGCGTAATCAGCTGTCATTTTTAGTATAAGGATTCAAGACGCAAAGTGTGTGTGTATATATATATATATATATATCTTAAAGCAAAAGAAAGAGTTCAGCCATAGAAATAGAAACGTGGATTAACAGAAATGAGCAATATGATGCAAATCTAATAATACACCCAAAACAGTGAACTTTAGTGCAGGATTTGCAGTTTAATTGCCATGATTGTCTTGAGCATGCAGACGAGATTAATCTCATTGAGAAGGAATATTAAACTGAAATGCTTTCTGAAAAAAAACTAAAATATTCGTTTAGAAATGACTACACATGTACCTAGATACTTCATATGAACTGTGCAACAATCTGATCACATGTAGTGCATAGGCTCTTTAAAGTATGCATATTCATGTTTGGACTGTACATGAAATGAACTATATAAACTGTTTATGATTCGTCTATGACTCCTAAATGGGAATTGCATACCATCCAAACCAGAATCTTGAGCTATTAGAAAAGAAAATAATTTATATACTGTAGTCTTAACCATGGGTGGCAGCACCATCATCAAAAATTTGAAAAACATAAGTATTGGCCATATCAGATTTGTAGGATTGGAACTGGTAAAACAATCCATAAATAATTAAAAACAATATGGAAAGAACAAAATAAGAATATTTACTTAATAAGCAATCAAAAGATATATAGAGACCCAAAGAAATGTGCATGTATATTTGATTAATCACAAATACTACTTATATTTAATCTATTAATTAAAATCATAATTGAATTTAATTTAATTCATAAATAAAATACTTTAATTTTAAATCACTCTACCAAGATTAATCATATTTTAAACTAAATTCAATTATTATAATCAAATTAATTAATAATTATTTATTATAATTAACATTAATCAAACATTTAATAAAATTAATTAAATTTAAATAATAAATTATTAAATAAAATTTTAAATTAAAAATAATTAATTAATGGGTAATTGCACTTAAAAAACCCTAGTTTAGTTAAAGCTCCCCCAAGGCCATTTCTTTTCTAAAAAAAGCGATGTTGAAGCCCAAATTTTGACCAAAATATTTAAACCCGAACACCCCCCCAATAAAAAAAAGGAAAAAATTGGAAAAAATAAAGTTGTGAAATTTTTTTTTTTTAAATGATGTATCATGACTATTTAGACACCTCACATATTTAGACATCTGACATGAATTTTAAAATTATTAAAACATGTTTTGGCATTCAACTATGTTTTTTTACTTAGGCAAAGCGTGTTATATAATTCTTTGATCAAATAATGGCTCCTATATAGCCATAAGATGCAACACTTCTTTTAAGATTTTTCCCCATGTCGTGGCACTATATGTATAGAGAGAGAAATGTTATTATGCACGATTGATCAGTGCGTGACTCGTTCTCAGCCGTTTGATCTTACTGGATTGCACCGTAATGGAGAATGCACAGTATTCTCCCCGCGACATCTTCTTTGGTGAGCGTTATAGCCAACCCCTAAACCCATCGAGATCGTTGCCGCCGTCTGATCGGCTGTCCGATCGGATTGCGACCGGAGTCCGATTGGATTGTGGTCGAAATCCGATCGAATTGCGGTCACATCGCTGGCGGCCACAATTCGTTGAATTTCGACTGCAATCCGACTGCGATTCAGCCAAACTCCAAATCCGACCAGACTGGGACCATATTCCAGCCTGAAAGAAAAACATCATCTAAAAAGGAGAAAGTTATAGATTTTGGAGTCACTGTTGTCGTATCATGCAAAATTAGAATTCAAAATTTAAATAAATTTGTTTTCCTTGTTTACGTCATCAAGATTACAGCATAGTTTTGATATGCATTGAGGGAATAAAAGTGAAAACTAGAACAAAAAAATACTTTCTAAAGAGAATGTGCTTTTGGCTAAAATTCAATCAAACCTTTGTAGGTGATTCAAATTTCTGCAACTCTCTTTCAATTAAATCAGCCATTGCCTTGATATATCCTTCACGCTGATACCAAGAAGGTATAACAGTATGTTGCATATTGACCAAATATTCATCCTCCCTAGATGCCACAAATCAATATTACAGGTCGATCCAAACTAAGCATGGATTATGAAGCCATATTTAGGACTCAACCTGAATATACTTTCCAATAGACGAAGGCTTGAACCACTAGTCGATATGGAGAATTGAGGATATAGAGGAAGTACAACAAGTTTTGTGATGCCATCCATTTTAATCTGCAGCACAAGAAACAAATTAAACATTTACTGATATGCCGCGCATTTTCAGCCATACAAGATCAAGATTAGTGAAAATAAAATTTTACAAAAATTTTATTTTTGGAAAACATGGCGATGCAAATTTCCAGAAATTGAACAAACTGAAAGGTGATTAGAAATTGATTTGCAGATATAATGGCTCAGGATCACTAAAATAACTTTTCAGCATCTGTTTGTATAGAAATATATTCAAGAATAAACAGAAAACGTGCATGCAATAAAAGATAGAGAATACCCTTATCCACCCATTATTTCATCAACAGTTAAGATTCATGGATTAAGGAACAACATTTTTCATCTTGGATTGGGATCAGCGTTTGCAGCCTAATGCAACCATTTCACTTATACATCCATGATAACACCAAAATTTCTAAAGTCAGACATAATTCACTTCAACAAAAGGACAGATACAGAAGTGTAAATTTGAAGTCACAGTTCAGAAAGATTATATTCAAGGTCTGTTTGATCCAAAGGATGAAAAAAATTGATGGATGAAAGAAATTGAATGGATGTGAACAAAAGGAAGAACCCTTTTTTTTTTCACATCCACTCATTTTTCCACTTTTCCATCCTTTGGAGTAAAGGAACCCTTAATGTGTATTGAGCCAACAAAACCTCCACCACAAGATAATTTCCCCTAGCTCACTATCACTTACATGCATCCAATTATATTTCATGGTTAAAAAAATTGTCCAAGCTGTTATTTCTATCAGTTGTCCAAGAAAGAAACCAGAAAGAAAACAAAAGGAAACTAGAAAAGAAAATATTGTTCTTTGTAAACCTTTATCAGAAACCATATAATACATAAAATTTGGATGTTCTATTTATTAGCTCTCTGACAATCAATTATATCACAGAAACTCCCACATCAGAATCCAATTGCATTAAAAAACTAACGAAGTTCTAGCCATTGTATAATGATCCAGCACCTATGGCAATCATTCAAACTTATATGATGCATGTTTGATCTATAATATCTTTACCCAAGTAAACCAATCATAACTAGTTATACAAAACCATTCAATCTACAATAATAGCAAGCTGTGATCCCAACCATTCTAGCTACCATTATGAAATGAATTGATAATTGATAAGACTCCTCTATGCCATTCAATTTTCATTAAAATATGGATTATTTCTGACCTGTTCAATAGCTTCTTCAGTAAACGGATGCCAGTAACGCATTCCCACATACACCTTCGCAGGAATGTTCTTGTCACACAAAGCCTTTCTCAATGCTTTTGCCTTTTTTATTCACACAAAAAGGATCGACTACATTAGGTCTGTAGTAATTGACAATAGAAATTTTGTAACTATTTTTGGAAGGGAAATTGAAGAGTTGCAGTTGATGTCAATTGTTGAAAGCAATTTTAATACATCCTTAAAGCAATCCAACACCTCCTTGGCCTCGCTCCTTATGTAAGAACAATACGAATCACTATGTGATGCAAGTCACTTCCTTGTTGAACAATGAGCATCATCAAACATGAACGATTGAATTATTTATTAGCAAGTATACAAAATGCTCTCAAGATAAGGCTAAATTCTTAGGGTGAGTGTTTTTTTTTATGATACTAGAGTACTAAAACCAAGTCAAGGAACCAGCCGTGTTATAGAACATGACCTACTATGAATTTGCTCTTGTAGTCGTGCCTCTCTATTTTAGCTTGAAATCTCCCTATAAACCTTTAAAGGTGAGAGTTTAGCACCAACTCTGTGAAGCTGCAGGATGTTGAACGAGGTTGCCTCACATTCAGTCCGACATGGCCAAGTGTGACATGCTTGGTGTTTTGAGTGCTTTCATGTGAAGGGAGTGCCCTCTCCCAAGTGGCTGTCATTTGGGGGTAGAATGTACTCCTTCAAGCTTGACCACAAAACCTCAAGTTGAATCTTGAGCATGAGGGGCATGTTGAAGTCTTTGGTACTCAAAACTTTTCATCTCCCCCCAAATCATGTTAGACAACAACACTCATACAACTTAAAATTTATGCTACAAATCAGATACCAATGCATAACAACTTTTAGATAATCAGGTGTTGAAGACCTAGATTCATACTCATTTTCAACTCAACAAAATCTGAGAAACTTATAACAAACAAGTTTGCTCCCTTTCCAAGGTCCTACATGATCACTGCCATCCCAATTGTGCTTATGTTAAAGATCCAATGTAATTAGGGATGGAATGAGCTCTATCCCAATAGAGGACATGGGATGGATTATTTCGGATAGTGGATAGGTGAGACCGAGTGAAAGGTGGTTTTTAAGTTTGCTGCATGGTCCAGTGTTTCAAACTCAAAAAACATCAACCAATCTGATGGAACTCTTAAGGTATCATCCAAGAAGGTCATGATCTGTCACATAGGATCAAGACAAAATTGTTTGCTGTTGTCTCTGATTTGATGTAAACATTATATTGTCAATTTCTGCTATGTCATACAACAGAAGATGCACTGTTTTCATATCTTACTATTCACATAATATGCCAGCTACTTGGGACTTGGGATGATTACGTTAGGAAAAAGAATGTAGGAAAAGTTCATGGTTGTACTGCTACCCCAATGTAGCGAACAATTCGTCTCAATTTTTTATCTTTAGGACAAGTGTCTCTCTCATGACAATAGGACAAGTGTAATTATGAAAAAGAGATTGTGTGTGAAAATTGACATATCATGGTATAGGATTGTAAATGAACATTCAAGATAAGTCAAATAAAATAAACATTTATCCTGATTCAATGATTACCTTAGATAGGCAGCAAATTTTTCTTATCTGCAAAAGGAAAAAGGTTGAACTCTCACAATTAAACCTTATTCTTCTACTGTTAACACTTATTTGCATCTCAATGTAGTATTTTCATAAACTGCCCAAATGCATGACTCAAAAATCTTGAGGTAATCACAAGGGCACCTCCTGTCAATTTTGCCTAAATTGTTTGGATGATTCAAACCAACCTCAATCAAACAAAATGTGGTATAAAAATTGTTGGATGTTTCATGAAGTGAACAAGCATACTTGATTTAACTGTCATTTAAAAAAATAAATAAATAATCAGAGACAATGTAAGCATCTAAAACTGACATATCAGAAATTTAAAACAGCAAGCAGCTAAAACCAAAATTTTATAAGATGAGAATGTACTTCATTAGATTCCATCATAAGATAAAAAATAAAAAGATATCATACAAATTATCTTCAAGCAAAGTTTGGTCACCATAGATTATCATGTTTTTACACGCTAAAAAAAAAATCTTAAAAACTTACCTGTGCATCAGTTATCTCTCTCAGCGGAGATCCACCACCAATAGAAGCATAACCTTCTTTGCTTTTAGGTGCTCTGACAATGGAGATGAATTGCGCCAAAGGCTTTTGAAGAAACCGGAACATTCTTGGAAGCCGAATTATGTCCTGCAAAGCGAATCACACCAAGTAGGTTGTCAGGATTTCTACACTAAAGTTATCAGAATTCAAGTTGGCGGTAATGTCTGTGGCAAATAATCTCATTTTCGGCCTACTTATAGTGAAGTTGTCCCTCAGTGTTTCTATAAAGTGTAGGCAACCAACTTAAAGTAAATCAGTGCAATGCACTCTCTTAGTAGATAGATTTAATCAGTATTCAGAAGCAAGCATAAATGCAGAGAATTGCTTGTCTCTTATACAAAACACGACAGGGATATGCAATGTCAGCTAGCAACAAAAAATTTCCATAAGTAGAAAGAATAGCTCAAACCTACATTGTAGTCTACATTATCAGGCCCAAATTACAAGTCGAAAACAACAAAGCTAAGGTGAAATGTTTTCAATTGGCATTGAAAGCTTACAATTTCCAAAACAAAACATGAAAGTTAAAATTGTACTGATGTAAATCTAAAAACTGCCTGATAAAAGTTTCAAAAATATCATGCTGTGGATCCTGGATTTTTTTTGTTTTACTAAATCTTATTTGAGTTTCAGTTAATCCTATAAAACTACATTATCATGACCACGGTTAAATAAAGTCAAAAATTTGTCAGTAGCTGGTGACTATAGAAATATTTGGTAAACTAGAAGTTTGTAACTGTAGTCCACTGGTGACTATGTACTCTTGAACCATTAGTCTGACAACTCCTAGAATATTCTAAAGATAATTGTTCCTTTACAAATGCATTTCTCAGGTATATTTTTCCAGTAAAATTATGTCATTGCAAACTGTGTCCCGCATAAATTTCTGTAAAAGCATAGAAAGTCCAATATAATGGGCAAATAGAAGAAAATATAAGGTGGAAATGCAAAGTGAAATTTGATATACCGGGTCAGCAAATAGATTAAACAAGAATGGTTGAACATCATCGAGGGTCTCTGGCCCACCTAGATTGAGCAACAAAACTCCTACTCTTTCACTACCCACAACAAGTGTGTCCTGTGATGCCTGAGACATAGAGGTGAGCAATGTTTCTGAGGATGATGAGTATAATTTGAATGATTTCCTACAAATGGATGAAGATGAGTCATGCATCCATAAACAGTTTCTCGAAACCCTATCATTCATTATGTGGCATGGACTAAGATGAGGTTCGGTGTGGCAGCCAGGATGGTTCAACATCTGAATTGAGCATGTTGCAGGCATTTTAATCCTGTTATATGAAATGATTAGTTATATGATGGAATATTAAAGTATTAATGCTTATATGGATTTATCTCAACAAACATTGAAATAAGAATGAAAAAAAATCATCAGTTATCTAATTAACAAAATCTTATCATAAGTTGAACAAGAGGATTAACCAAGTCAACTCATCTAAATTCATCTTGCCAAGTAAACGCTTTCAACTAAAAGTGTTTAACAACCCAAGAGAGCTCAGATTCATGACAACCAAACATTATTGCATTCTTGGGGTTGCCCTGAATCTATTTATATTTATTTTTCTAGATTTTAAGCTTTACAGGGTCGTCAAACGTTTTTAGAAAAAAGTGTTTGATGACCCTAAAGACCTTGGATTTGTGTCAAATGGGCATTATGACACTCCTAAGCTTCCCGTAAGTATACTTTGCTAATTTTCAAGATTTTGAACTCTATATGATCATCAAACGTTTTGGGTAAAAAAAAAAGTTTTTAACAAATTCAAAGGCCTGAGGTTCCAGTCATATGAACATTGTTGTACTCATAGGCTTCCCTACGTAGGTTAATGCTCATTTTTCAAGATTTTAAGCTCTCTATGAGTTGTCAAAACACTTTCTACTGAAGGTGTTTGACGACTACAACTAGATTGGCCAATCGACTAGAAGTGACTCTAGTTAACTTATGTTGATTGGATGTGATTTTAGTTAACTAGTCACTGTCAAACACCTTTGGCAAAAGTACTTGACAACCCTAGAAGCTTCAGATTCATACCCAATGGGAGCATTGCACTCTTGGGGTTCCCTTGAATTTATTCATATTCTTTCTTTTTTTTCCAAATGTTGATCCCTTTAAGATTATCAAGCTTGATACCCTAAAGGCATAGCATTTATGTCAATTTGAGCACTACCTCACTTCTAGGATTTTCCTAATTTTGTCCATGTTTTTTTTTTGACAATTTCAAATCCTATATGATTATCACACACTTTTAGTCAAAGGTGTTTGGCTGTGACCAGTTGAATGAAATATCCAATCGATTAAAGTCACTTTCAATTAACTGGACAGTCGAATAACATCACTTTCAGTTAGTTGGTCAGTCGACTGATATCACTTTCAATATATTGACCCATCAGCTCGACTAATAGATTGGTCAGGAATGGATCTGCTGAAGTGGGTTGGACAGAAAAAAGTGTTTGCCCTTTGGTAAACTCCAAAGTGTAATATGCTATTTGGGTATTTTGGAAACTTGAGTGCGCTCTTTTGGTAAATTAACAAAATTTTATTCAATTGACGATCTAATTACTATAATTTATTTTTTAGAAGTATAAAAAGTAAGTTAAAGGGTACTAGTAAAACTCACCTAAATTAATACAAGGAACTAAGCATATGCTGCTTCGTTGGAATATATATATAGATTTAGTATTAAAATTTTAAATATATTACTAGCTAGGTAAGTGATGAAATATATTGATATTATGTTGTGAAAAAAGGAAGATAGTAGTCAGGTGGCACTACCTTATTCAGGTGTAATTATCACAACTAATTTTCAACTAAGGAAATCGATGTATTTGATTTACAACAGAATAAATCATACTGTAAAGCAGCTTGAGAGGGCGTTAGAAATTACAGTCTGATGATGAAAGTACCTTTTTGGCAACGACATCGTCTGAGACAAAGCCGAAGCTCCGAGGTGCAGGCTCGCCATCTCTATGAAACCCCTAGTGCTTGCTTGACAGGACGATGACAAACGCTCCCCTGGAAGATTATACACAAAAATAAATGAAAATCCAGTGACGCCACAGTAAATCAAGACAAACAGCTAGCAGCTCCTAACAAAAAGCGACATTTTTTTTTTCCTACACACGACAGGAGATCCGCGTCCATTAACGCCAGGAAAAGTCATAATTCCAGTCCATCCTAACTAGATGAAACTTATTATCAGATGTTATACTAAGCATCGGAGGAGGAAAAACTGGAGAGGAAAAAAGCATCATCTGCGAAGAGTAAGAAGGGTCTAATCTGACATTGGGAGGCAGGAGAAGCGAGGGAAAGCGCCAAGATCTCTATCCCCATGCCGAAAGGATGCTACTTGTGTTCCTCCTCCGGATCGGAAATCCCGGGATTCGAGAGCGGGACAGCGAAGAAGCGAAGCGAAGCGAACGCTAAAGAAAGATGAAGCGTCCAGCGGCCCCGGCAGGCAAGCCAGTGCTGACCAGCCGCAGCTGATTATTATTATTATTTTTATTTTTTATTTTTTATTTTTTATTTTTATTTTTTTTGCGGTGAAAGGAAAATTAATTTTAAATTTTAATCCGCAATGGTTGGCGTGGCTTTTCCCGAGGCAAAGGTGTCCTAGCCGTCAGATTCAACCGTTTCAACACGGACGGATAGATGCTGCTGAGGCTGACCGTCCCACCGTACTGTTTACTTGCGTGGTTACTAGTGGCCCACCCTGTTTACTCCAACTAAAAGATTAATGAGTCGATAGGAGCGGAAAAAAAAAATTGGAACTACCATGTTAATGGTCTTTTTCAGTATGAGGAAAAAAAATCAATTGACAAGGAGGAGTTGATTGATAATTTAAGATGATAAAATCTTAAAAATTTAATTTTTATCCATTTAAAAATTATTTCTGTGTATTTATTAATTAAATTAGTCATGAGAGATAATCGATAGATGAGGAAAGCTATAATATATCGAAAATAAATAAATAAAATTAAAATTAAATTAAATTAATATAATATTATTATTATTTTAAAATGTTATTAAAAAGAAGTCAAAGCTTTCTTTTTTTAATAACATTGAAAATGAGGTTGGACGTAATCTTAGTTATACTCGTGAAGCCACATCATATTCAGGATTTATAATCGCCATAAAATTGGAGTGTCACAATGATCATCTAACGGAGCGCTTGAGAGATAGGTTAAAAAATCAACAATCAAGTGTGGTCGTCACCTGCAAAAGAGATGACCTTTTAAAATGTTCAAGTCGGGTGTACATAAATGGATTTAAGTTTTACGGGTCGGACATTAATAGCGCAGTGCAATTATTAAACCGCAAGCCTAAACTAAAATCCGAAGTTAATTGCCACCAGAATTATTCCTTCCCGTACACTTTATTGTGTACGAATGAAAATAAAAAAAAAAAACCGCAACCCTAATGGTGCTGCACTTGAAATACAAGGATCGCCGAGTGGGAGATTCGAAAATTGATGGTGCAGATCTATGAATCCCAACACCATAATGGTGATGCACTTCAAATTCCAGCACCATGCGTTAAAATCGGGAAATAAACAGTGTTGTTGATATTTGAAGTCCAGGACCACTTTAGTGTTATACTTGGAATAACATCACCACCAAAGTTTTAGGTGAGATCCACGATGATGTTGATGTTCATAGTCCAAGACCAGTGTGGTGCTACACTTGAAATAACATGACCATCGAGTTGTAAGCTTTGATAATCGATTGTGCTGATCTTTGAATCCCAACATCACAATGGTGTTGCACTTCAAATTCCAACACCATGAGTTAATTAATGTCGTGAAATAAACTGTGGTTATGATATTGAAAGTACATGACCACCTTGGTGTTGTACTTAGAATAACATCACCAACAAAGTTTTTGGTGAGATCCACGGTGCACTTGAAATACCAAGAACACTCTCTAGGTCATGAAGTGGGGTGAAGGTGTTTCTGGCGTGTACACTGAGTTTCGACATCCCTACGAGAAGGGATGCGCACGTGACAACCGTTTTATAATAAGGGAATTTGAATACCTTCTTGTCGCTGTCGCTGAGGAATTGAAAGTGATATTCTTTCCACACGAATGAAGTGTAGGGCACTTCATGACCCTGTCACACTTGGAATCAACCCAATATGAGCTCTCTAGGTCCATCAATGAGTTTTAGTCGAAACCCATTAATTAGCCTAGGAGACTTGGATTTTCAGGCAATTGTCAGCCCCGAAAGAGGGGAGTGGGGTGAAGGTGTTTCTGGCGTGTACATCGAGTTTCGATGTCCCTACGAGAAGTGATGTGCACGTGCCAACTGTCTTATAGTAAGGGAGTTTGAATACTTTCGTGTCGCTACCGTTGAGGAATTAGAAGTGATATTATTTTCCCCACAGATGAAATGTGGGGCACTTCACGACCCTGTCGCACTGAATCAGCCCAATAAGAGCTCTTTAGGTCCATCAATGAGTTTCGGTCGAAACTGGCCCTAGGGGACTTGGATTTTTGAGCAATTGCCACCCCCCTCCCCCCCTGAAAGAGAGAAATGGGGTGAAGGTGTTTCTGGCGTGTACGTCGAGTTTCGATATCCCTACGAGAAGAGATGCACACGTGTCAACCATCTTATAGTAAGGGAGTTTGAATACCTTCGTGTCGCTGTCGTTGAGGAATTGAAAGTGATATTCTTTTCCCCAAGGATGAAGTGTGGGCCAATTCACGACCCTGTCACACTTAGAATCAACCCAATCAGAGTTCTCTAGGTCCATCAATGCGTTTTGGTCGAAATCCATTGATGGACCTAGGGGACTTGAATTTTCGGGCAATTGCCACCCCCGGAAGGGGAGAGTGGGGTGAAGGTGTTTTTGGCGTGTACGTCGAGTTTCGACGTCCCTACGAGAAGGGATGCACACATGCCAACCATTTTATAGTAAGGGAGTTTGAATTCCTTTGTGTCGCTACCGCTGAGGAATTAGAAGTGATATTCTTTTCCCCACGGATGAAGTGTGGGGCACTTCACGACCCTGTTGCACTTGAAATTAGCTCAATCAGAGCTCTCTAGGTCCATCAGTGAGTTTTGATTGAAATCCATTGATGGGCCTAGGGGACTTGGATTTCTAGGAAATTTAGATGAAATGAAAGATAACAGTGCATTAAATGTGTTCCCAATGTCCAAGACCAACATCGTGTTGCACTTGAAATACCAGGTCCATCGAGTAGTGAGCTTCGATGACTAGGGGTGCCGATCTGTGAATCCCAATACCACAACAGTACTGCACTTTCAAATTTCAGCACCATGAGTTACAATTGCGAAATAAATTACGGTGATAATATTAGAAGTACATGACCACTTTTGTGCTGTACTTAGAATAACATCACTACCAAGGTTTTAGGTGAGATCCACGGTGGTGCTGATGTTCAGAGTCCATGACCAATATGGTGCTACACCTGAAATACCAGCACCATCGAGTTGTGAGCTTTGATAACCGATGATGCTGATCTTTGAATCCAGTACTACAATGGTGTTGCACTTTAAATTCCAGCACCATGAATTAATGTCGTGAAATAAACTGTTGTTATGATATTAGAAGTACAAGACCACTTTGGTCCTGTACCTGGAATAATATCACCACGAAGTCTCTAAGGGAGATCGAAGGTGGTTCTGATATTTAGAGTGCAGGACCAACGTGGTGTTGCACTTGAAATACCAGGACTATCGCGTTGTGAGCTTCGATGACTGGGGTGCTAATATGTGAATCCCAACACCAAAATAATGTTGCACTTTCAAATTCAAGCACCATGAGTTGCAATTGCGAAATATACTGTGGTGCTGACTTGGAAGTACATGACCACCAAGGTTTTAGGTGAGATCCAAGGTGGTACTGATATTCAGAGTGCAGGACCAACGTAGTGCTACACTTGAAATATCAGGTCCATCAAGTAGTTAGCGCAGGAAAAATCGTGGTGCTGCACTCGAAATACCAGGACCAACAAGTATTGAGCATAGATAACTGGTGGTGCTGATTTTTAAAGTCCAACATCACCATTGCGATGTACCTCGGATAGCTTGGCTGCATCAACGAACGAAATCGATGGCACAAAATTGAGAATCACTAGTCTCCCATCTCTTACTCAATCAGGATGCTCCACAAAGTCGTTGATTGGTTTCGAAGGTAGGCCAGCACAAGATATGTTGACGTTGAGTTGAAAGTTGCCTACCGGGATGGGATCCATCCACTGCCACCCATTCAACAATAGAAAACAGTTTACTCTGGAAAAAAAATTCTAAGGACTTGAATACATATTTATGACAGAAGAAGGAAATATTTTTATAGTTACCTCATTAATTATGATACTCCATCTAAATTCCTATACAACACAACGACAATAATTCTAGTATTTAACCTGAATCAAAGTCCAAATATTGATATTTAACAACACATCCAAGATATGATTCAACAATTTCTTAAACAACTGCATTAGTCAATAAAATAACATTTTTAACAACACATCCAAGATACGCTTCAGCAATTGCTTTCCTCTTTATCAAAACCATAGAAGATATCTCTTCAACTGCAAACTGCTTGGCATCAATAATGGATTTGTCACCTGAACCAACAACAATCGTAATAGGTCACATCTTGATGTCGATTTGAACTGAAGCATCACTGAACCACCTTCCAATTATACACTTGGTGTCTATTAGAGGAAGGAGTATAAAAGCGTACAACACAAATTAAATAACAACACACGGGCTCATTTTTTACCATTCAAAATTTGAATTATAATTACATGATAAACAACTTAAATCTTCATTAAACTATCAAAATTAAAAACGTATAAGCTTAAAAATGCAAATATATAAAAAGAAATGCCAACATACAGGTACAAGTATTAACAAAGATAATAAAAATTTCACATATTTCGTGGTAAGGACTGCTATTTCATGGTAAACATATCTGCTAATTGTCCAATTAAACTAACTTGTGAAAAATAATGAGTAAAATAGTTAGAGTCTCATGGAAAAAGATTTATTTTCGCTCAGAAAATTCTAACCTGTTGCATCTGATTATATCAGCACCGATTAAGTTATGTTCTCCCTCTAACAATCAGCGACTTCGAGTCGTTTATACCTAAAAATGATGTACAACCCACCATTAGAAAGCATAGACAATGAAACAAGTATATATAATTTCATCGATCATCGTATCTAAAGTAAGACTAGATAATCAAAACTACTAAGTAAACCATCACTGCAAATTTATAGAACAAAGCAAATTTATATTAAAAAATTGAACCATCATTTCCCCTATGCTTCATGATGAGTGTCACAGGCATGGGTAAGCTATGATTATAGCCCAAGTAAGCTATAATCATAGCCTAAGTATAATCAAAGATATTTCATTCCATTAATTAAAATGTGGCGAGATTTTTTGAACACATTTTAGGCAAGGAAAAAACATCCCAAACCATAACCTTATCTGAAAGATTTGTAAATCCATGTTTTTGGATAAGAAATTTAAAAAAATTACAAGCTGCAATTTTCAAGCATAAAGTCATGTGAAGTTTCAAACTCACGGATGGCGTGCAACGAGGGGGATGTCACCTTGGGGCGACACTGACTGTCGAGGAGTTGCTCCTGATTGCACGGCGAGGTGATGGAAGCCTGCGCCTCCACCCACGCACCGAGGGGGAAGGCATGGCGTGGGCCAGATCGATGTGGCGAGGAGTGCGGCGATGACGAGGGCCAGATCCGATTGAAACTTAGAAACCGTACCAAGGAACAAAATCAAAAGAAAGAAGGAAGAGTTGGATTGCGCCGCTAAAGAAGAAAATGTGAGGGAAATCGGAAGAGTTCTCAAATCGAAATTTAGATAAGTTAAAGAAATTTGTGAGGGAAATCAAATTTCAGAAAACGAGGGGAATCGCAATATCCTCTGCGAGTGTGGCGAGTGTGGTATTGGCGATACTGAGTTGGCATCGCCACGTTCGTAGGCGTGCATAGGCGTGCATAGCCCGAGTCATTGTACTTCTTTATTAAGCCTGTAAGTTTTTCTAGAAGTCTTTGTAATTTCTCAGTTTCTTTCAGAATCTTGTAAATCCTTAAGTTTTTAAATCTAAGAATGGATCATTTCCATGAGTAGTGATCTTATTGAGACTAGTAAGGTTTCTTTTTTCTACTATATTTCCATGGATTTCTCAATCCTTAACTTTCCGATAGTATGTGTTGGTAAGACCTGTGATGACAGAAGAGGTTGTAAGTCCACCATATGAGATCGAAAATCCTTTGGTCGGGACTCAACATCTATCAACACTACAAGCGAGGCACATTGGAAAGAAGAAATTGGTAGAAATGGAAGATCTCTCTAGACTCAATTAGTTTCAATTTTTGTCAATCTCAATTATTCTTCTGCTACAATTAGTCTTTCTTTTGTTATCTCCAAACTCTAGGAGTTTCGAATTTGGAAAATGATTATCCTTCTGAGTTAGTACTCAGAGTAAGATTGTCCTTTCGAACAACTCATAGTTTTATTTTTTCATTTCTACATTTTCATTTATGAGTTTTCACACACACACACACACACACACATACACACACTTGAACATTCCTCGTGAGCAAATAAGTGTTGAAAATCTCCTTTGACATTGGACTTCTACATACTTTTCTTTGTATTGAATTTGAACAACTTGAAGTCAAACTTTTAAACACTTGAAATCTCTAAACTATCTTGTTCATCTAATTTTTGAGCTTCTTAATACCTCCTTAGGTTTTCATCTTACTTATTCGAAACTATCTTGTACACGAAATAAGCATGTATTCGTGTACCTTTGCTTATCTTCACCTTAAAACATCGCATGTGAGTATAGTGAACGGCTAGCTTCTATTCGATATCTCATTGAGCATATTTTAATTCAAATGTCCTTTGCGCCCCATCGAGTGACCAACGAGTGTGATAGATTTGCCATCAATGTGACGCTTGCTCTCTCATGCTTATTAGGGTTTAGTCGGATAAATATTTCTTATAATTTATCTTTTTTTACGATGACTATAAAATCGATTGGTGACATTAATGAATATCTCTTAATGATTTTTTTTTGTCTAAAATTTATTTTAAATTTTGACCGTTTAAATTCTAAACTCCAAATGAATAATATATTTATTCTTTTATGCATTCATCTTAGTTACGGATGCATTCAATTTTTATTTAGAAAGTCATGTCTTGTAATTATCATCTTATACTCTCTAAAAGAGTTAGAATCTGTCAATTTAGTGATCTTTATTGGTCTGTTCCATGATTATTATGAGGAAGGTAACTCACGAAGAGTTCTATGTGTCTTGATGTGGTGGCAAGACACATGAAGATCATCTGAATTTAAGAAAAAATTTTAAATCTTCTCTGAAATCAAGCTTTTATCCGTAAATTCCACCGTATCTTAACCACCATATCATCCCCATGGAAACAATTATCATCATCTTATACTCGAAGTTATTCTACGGATAAAATAATAAAAAATAAAGCACCTTTAACTCTTCATCAAATTACAAATAAATTAATTGTCAAAATCCTGATAAGATTAAAAAACAAGTATAATGCTCAAAGGTTTTATCTGTCAGTTCCGCAAAAGAATGAAATCTATTATATAAAGTTTTATTTTGTATTATAAAAAAAAAATTTATAATTTTTTTTTTGTATGACCTACATATTCAGATTCATGATCGGATTATTTTTAGAATGGGCAATTTGATTCTATAAAAAAAATATCATTTATCAAAATAAACTCAAATAGCATTAATATAATTTGGCTATTCAACTTCATAAATAATTTGGATTTTATTGAAATTTTAAATTTAAAAAATTATAAAAAATGATGTCCGACAAAAATTGAACTCTTTTGCACAAAAATTAACCTATTATTCTACTCTCGCAGTGGTACGAGAGTAATTTTAATATATATATATATATTGTTTTGTTTTGTTTTGTCATCGGTATTTACAGAAATGATGTGAATCGATTTTGGAAGAGGTATAATTCATGTATCTTGGCCACCACATTAAGATTCATAAGGGTCTTCGTGATTTATCTCCCTTACAATGACGGTGGGATAGGCCGATGGGTGTCACTAGATTGACGGTTACAATCTTTTGCAGAGAGTAATTTTTTAGTTCTAGGGCACGAGTCAGGAGTAAAAAAGAGATGCATCTCATAGGAGAACGTAATTCGATCTTCTGTTACGACATCGTTTGATGATAAATTTAGAAAAAATCCATTCGGATGGCTTTGGGTCCAGAAGTTTGCTCGGTGGACGGAGTACAGCTTTAACGTTGGATTGTCATTCAGAAATGATGCGACTGCGGAGTTCGAGCTGAACCTTGAAAAAACTACGAGCGTTTCTCTAATTTACTTTTGGTAGTCGGTGGAGGTCACTTGGGCTCCGACCTTACCAACTTAATTGTTGGCGAGACATCTTAAAGGTCTGTGGGACAGGATCGGTCACTCTCAGAAATTAGTCGGATTGTAGATTCAGATATTCTAGTGTCAATAAAAAAATGAGAGTAATTTTTATATTTTTTTTAAAACTAGCATTAGATATTCAAATTTTTAGTCTCATTAATTCTTGAGATAATCTATTCGATTTTATAGAAATTTTTATCTGTCATCAGGATAAATTAGGAGACAAATACATGAACAATCTTAGTAGTTCTCAGCATTCATAAGAAAATTTTATAAATTCATCGCAGTTAAAAATTGAATTATAAATATCTAAGATTCGAACTAAACATCCTAAAACATCCTACCACATCGTAGTCCAAAAGGGCAATTTTTACAATTCTACCATCAACAAGGCAATCCCCAGTATTTTTCATCGTCAATCCTTCGATGATAATAAAGAAAGATAAATCATAAGGAAAAGATAAATTATGGGGACTATATACTTTAACCTATTGATCAGAAATGATAGAGAATTTGAATTCGAATGAGAATTTTAAATTTTACATCGAAATTTAATTCATATCTATTTATAACACGAATGGACTAAATCATATACTTCTCAAATGTCAAAAATTAAAAATAAAAAGAAGGTACGATTTAAATTATATGAATTTACACAGATATATGATAATATGAATGAAAAGGCCCATCACATGCCGAAACTGGTGCTGGAGTAGCTGAGCATTCTGTGCATGTGCCTGAGGATGTTCTCGGCCATCGTCTTGCCGTCGCTGCTGCTGCCGTGGCCTCTGTGGAAAACAGACACCAACACCGTCGGCAGCAGTTTGTCACTGCAGATCTCCTTCGACAACTTCTCTTTCCCCTTCTTCAAGAACCTGTCGACCACCCACAGCGTCCTCCGCACCACCCCTTCCTCCCGGTGCACCTTCACTCCTTCAGCACCCCCAGAACGCTCCTCACTGCCCCCAGCTGGCTCAGCGCCTGCACACTCCCCTCCACGTCCACACTCTCCTCCAGCAGCGTGCTAATGGTCAACAGCGCCGCCTCGACTACCTTGGCATCCTCATTCTCCAGGCAGACCAGCAGCCTCTCCGCCGCCCTGGGCTCCAGCAAGCAAAACGTGGTGGTCGCGGAGCAGACTCCCCTGTGCGCCGGGAAAATCGAGGCCGCCCTTGCCTCTTTGCTTTCGCTTGAGCCGGAGGTGGATTTGGAGAAGAGGCTGACTGGCCTTGTGGACTTCCTCCTCGCCTCCACAGGCGGCCTCGCGAGCTTCACCGACTGCGAGGAGAGTTTCTCGAGCCCCACCACTGCCAGCCTCTGCACTTCGCTGCTTCCCCCCGCCCTCACCAGCAAATCGGCGAACACCGACGTCAAGTTCCTCGACAGGGCCATCTCGAGAATCTCATGGACAGGCAAGCTGCCGGCGAACTTCACAAGAATTCCGACTAGTCTTTCCAGGTAATGCCCCATGATCCTGCTGCTGCTGCTTCTCACTTCGCCTCTTTGCAGTTCTTGAATCCTTGCAAGAATCACCGGCACCGTGCCTTGGCCGAGGAGGACCAGATTGAGCGGCGTGCCCCGGTTCGGCAGCTCCGCGATTGGGTTCGCCGACACCGCTTGCCTCTCGGTTATCCGCGCGGCGCTGTAGCCAACGATCAGGCACTCCGGTTGGCCGCGCGTCTTGTAGAGACCGGTCGCGATGGCGTGGCCTGCGTGAAGCGAGAGTGCGATGAGCAGCCTCGCAGCGACCAAGGCTAGCTCCTCCAGCTCATCGTTGAGGAATTCAACGATGGTTTGGATCGCGCCTGTCTCCACGATCACCGAAACTACAGTGGCTAGCGCGACGGGGAGCTTGGTGACGGAAAGCAAGATCCATACGAGGTTCGCTTTCGCTTCTTCCGGCATGGAGCTCTTGAGCCAGTGGGCGATGCTGTATATGTAGAAATGCGAGGCGACGGTGTGCCCGGTCTTGCTCACTTGTATCTCCGACAAACCTTCTGCGCTGGATTCGAGTATGTTGGTGAGGATCGCGGCGGCCTCCTCCGGGGAATCCGGCGCCTCGCTGTTGATTCTGCCCTGGAGAAACTCTTCGACCACTGTCTGCACGATGCCTGCGCCGATCAGAATCTTGCTGTTGGGAGGGTAAGCTGAGAGCTGCACTAGAGCTCTGAGCGCTTCCTTTCTGATGCAAGCTTCGCCGCTGTTGATCATCTGAATCAGGGTGGCGGAGGCTCTCTCTGCCACATAAGTCTTCATGTCATCCTCAAGAACAATCCCTCCGAGGTAGCTCACCATCTCCATCTGCACCTCTTCCGATCCTACATTCAACACGATAATTACCAGATAACTTTATATGAATATAACTGAATTAGATCGCTTAATTGAATGAATACCAATACCATCGATGAGGTGGTTCAAAAGGGGTTCCACAAATCCATTCTCCGGCATGCATCTGATGTTCAGTGGCAACTTCTCCAAGTTCTTGAGAGTTTCTTCAGCTTTGGCAGCGGATAAAGGATCAGCTTCCTTCTTGTACTTCATGGTGATCAGGATCAAGATGCCGCCGGGGGTTCGCCCGATCTTGTCCAAGAACATTTCGGATTTGGAGAGCTCTAGCAGGAATGAAACAGCTGCATGCCTCTCTGAGGAGTTGTAGCTGGATATCATCTTGATCGTCCTCGTGAGGGCTCTTGTGCTCGCAACGATGACCTGCCAATTCAAATCCATGATCAGAAACTGCAGCCTGACTGAACCTGCAAGATGAGAATTCGAACCTTTCCGGCTTCATCCTCCACCTGCAAGCACAGAAGCTTCATCACCTCGCACCGCACACTCGAGCTCAATTTCGTACTGCAGAAACCGAGTGACTTGCTGCGTGATTCCGGCGATGTGCATGTGCTCCTTGTTGCACCGTCTCAGTTGGCTCAGCACTTGGAGCTCCTTGATTGCATCCAGCAACATGGCCTCCGAAATGGCTAATGACAAAGCGCTGCTCGCAATCCTTATCCTCGTCGCCTCGCTCCTTTCCTTCCACTCTTTGATGGAGTGTTTCAGTGCCAAATTGCTGCTGAAACCCACAGTTTTGATCTCCATCCTCGTTGTCGAGCAGACTACATTGTTCGAACCTCTCCAAAATGGCTTCTCTTTCATAAGTTATGCCGCTTTCTATGATAACTGGATCATCCATGATCTAATCTTCTTTGTCAGTGGGCAGAAGAATCCTTCGTATGCTGGTTGCAGAATTTCTGCCAGTCGAGGGAGAACATTCGACTCTTCGATCTCGTTTCTTCTCATTCGATCGTACATCCCCTTGACGAAAGCCTCATAACCATTTTCCACATGAGATGCACTTTGTCGCTCCACATCGCTCTGTGAAATAGCCAGAGGGGAGCTGAAGTGGCTGATGGCAATTTCAGCAAAACTCTGTTTCTGAAAATCTGAAAGTGAGACATTGCTAAGATCTTCTGCCATGCTTTTGATCACTTCCTCTAGTTGTCTGATGGTGCTTTAGAACTCATTGACAGGGGCTGACTGATTTCGGCTGCTGCATCGCGCCGCGAGCTCCTTTGCGATGTCGACTTTGGTCGAGAAAGACACTAGGAAATCTGGTCTTCTTTGTGAGCTGCTGTCTTGGGTCTGTGGTTCCACAGCCTCCATGGAATTTGGTGGCTTTGTGTAATCTGAAGCAGCTGTTATTGTTTCCCTGATGATGTCGAAGGAATCCTGAGGCTCAATTATCTTCCGATTTGTCGAATTCATGAAAGTTTAACGAGCAAGAAGGATCTTTCCTGCAAATAATCATCATCAACTCTTTTGCTTCTTCAGAAGAACTTTGAACTTTCTAAATTCTCAATAAATTTCCAGGTAAAGGTCTGTTCAGATCAATCACTCTTGATCCTTTCTTTTTCGATAATAATAATAATATTGATAATAATAATAATAATAACGTGACTTGAGGATTTAGCTCAGCCAATGTTTAACATAAAAAAAAGGCTATTTATGAACGAATGTTTATAAGGCATTTGCAAGAATCTTTAGCTGCATTGGTCAGAACATGTCTGTTAAGGATTGTCTGGCAAATATAGTGTCTAAGTTTGCAAAAGCAGTAGCACAACCTTTGTCTTCATAGAGTTAACCCAATTTCTGAATTCTGTGTTTGCTCTTGAGTTGCCTGAACAACTTGGCCTATGCTCACAGGAAGAAGAGTTGGATAAAAATCACATCTAATCACCCATAAATAAAGTGATTTACAAATTCGATATAATATTCCATCATACAAGCTGATCTACAAATGAACTTGCTAAATTAAATCTATACATTTATGCAAAATTACGATATGGAAAACCTCCAATTAAGTATGCTTGAAATTTCAATTCGTGAAAAATTTTAATTGAGATACAGAAGATCTCCAATAATAATGTTAGCAAAATGCCAACAAAGATCTTAAAAAGTAGGCAAAGTGATGATGCAGAAAATCTCTCAACAAGTGAACAAGCGGCAAAACATGCGACTCACATTGGATGAAATGTAATTTAAAGATGAACATCTCGACAAATTTTTCAGACATGATTTAGAACCATTGTTGATATCAATTGGTCAGGCTATTTTAATGATGCAAGCTCAACATCCAATAGTAGCAACACACAGAACCCAACTAAGTTTGAGCATGAAGTATCAGAAACCTTATTACTGCAGATACGATAGGAGGATGACAAATCAAACTAACAAATTTTAATTGAGATACAGAAGATCTCCAATGATTAATAATGTTTGCAAAATGCCAACAAAGATCTTAAAAAGTAGGCAATGCGATGCAGAAAATCTCTCAACAAGTGAACAAGCGGCAAAACATGCGACTCACATTGGATGAAATGTAATTTAAAGATGAACATCTCGACAAATTTTTCAGACATGATTTAGAACCATTGTTGATATCAATTGGTCAGGCTATTTTAATGATGCAAGCTCAACATCCAATAGTAGCAACACACAGAACCCAACTAAGTTTGAGCATGAAGTATCAGAAACCTTATTACTGCAGATACGATAGGAGGATGACAAATCAAACTAACAAATTTTAATTGAGATACAGAAGATCTCCAATGATTAATAATGTTTGCAAAATGCCAACAAAGATCTTAAAAAGTAGGCAATGCGATGCAGAAAATCTCTCAACAAGTGAACAAGCGGCAAAACATGCGACTCACATTGGATGAAATGTAATTTAAAGATGAACATCTAGACAAATTTTTCAGACATGATTTAGAACCATTGTTGATATCAATTGGTCAGGCTATTTTAATGATGCAAGCTCAACATCCAATAGTAGCAACACACAGAACCCAACTAAGTTTGAGCATGAAGTATCAGAAACCTTATTACTGCAGATACGATAGGAGGATGACAAATCAAACTAACAAATTTTAATTGAGATACAGAAGATCTCCAATGATTAATAATGTTTGCAAAATGCCAACAAAGATCTTAAAAAGTAGGCAATGCGATGCAGAAAATCTCTCAACAAGTGAACAAGCTGCAAAACATGCGACTCATATTGGATGAAATGTAATTTAAAGATGAACATCTCGACAAAATTTTCAGACATGATTTAGAACCATTGTTGATATCAATTGGTCAGGCTATTTTAATGATGCAAGCTCAACATCCAATAGTAGCAACACACATAACCCAACTAAGTTTGAGCATGAAGTATCAGAAACCTTATTACTGCAGATACGATAGGAGGATGACAAATCAAACTAACAGAACTCAGCTTTTAGCTCTGTCAGTATTATTGTCTTTGATACGTGCACGGTTATCCAGCTTAACATATCGCTTGAGGTCTTCAAAAGGAAGAGATTCTGAGTCCTTTCTTCGGAGCTCACTTAATGGAGGGCGTTTGTCCAGTAGATGCCACAGCCAATCTGGATACTCTGTGTCCGGCAAAATTTTGGGATCTCCTCCTTCCTTAAGGATGTTAGCTCCATAAACTGTCGTGCTTTTCACTTCTTTGCTTAATCCAGCTTTAGGAGTATCACCGCCTTTAGAACCTTTCTTCGCTTTGCCACCTGCTGCAAACCCTCTGATTGCCACAAGTTGTGCAGCCTTGTTGGGAATGCTGAAACTTCTCATTAACCTCCAGCAACTCATGTCTTTTGCATCAAGTTTTGAAGCTGCAGATTAGGCACGTATTTAGAAAATGAATGTAACGACTGACTGATTCAAAATTAGCACAGTTAACATAAATAATAATAAAGCTTTTTACTATCGAGATTACATACATGAATTTGTGTATTCATTCAACATCGACCCTATCTAATGTTATTCTACATCTAGTTCCAAAGGAAAAGTTAGGCAAACTAATGTCATACTACCCCTCAATCCACTGTGAGGGGCAGTGTCCACGCACTTCCCAATCGCGATGCACCCCTAGCCGAAATCCTCAACTGCCGAAATGGAAAGATTTGTGCTCCGAATCAAATGGCATTGCAGCAATGAAAAAAAAAACGCCGACTCTCTGAGATCAGTTCACAGTTGCAACGCACTCGGCGGAGAAGAGAGGATGGCGAAGCCATGGCTGTTCGCGATGCGAAGCAGCTGCAGCAGCCGGAAGAATGGCAACATCGCGTGTGGGGTTCTCCGGCGGGGCCGACGGTGCTTGCCGTTGCCGGATCAGAAGAAATAGAAGAGGACAGCAGAGGAAGGAGAAAAACCCAAGCGAAACCACTCACCGACAATCCAGGCGGCGGCTGGGCGCAGTGATGTTCAGCGAGTTGCTCTGCCGGCGATGCGGCGACGACCATCGGCAGAAGAGAAGAGGGATCAGGCCGCTGCAGAGATCGATCTCGGGCGTGGGCGGCGATGGAACGACGACGATGAGAGCACGGGGAAGAAGAGAATTGCGACGGTAGAGAAGTGGGAAAACGGAGAGGAGAAGAATCGCGGCGGTGGAGAAGCCGCGATTGGGAGAAGATTGGAACGGATTTTGTAAGAAAATAAATTTTAGGGTTCAGCTGAATTAACCCTTAATCAACCCTTCATTAACCTAATAATCCAACGGACTTTAATAAAACCTATTAAATCTTTCCCTATAATATAACCATATTAATTTAATTTAAATCCAGATAAATTTCTAAATTTTTTTGAAAAATTCTATAAAATAATTTATTAATTAACTAAGGATATTTTATTATTATTCTATTTTTCGATATCTCACATCCTCCCTTAAAACAAAATTTAGTCTCCAAATTTCCTACTTGATATGCCCAATAAAGATATCATATCTGCATGTCATTATTCTTCTCTAAGTAGTTTCTTTGTCAGAATCTCATTATTATTCAACCTCAATTCAATAGATGATCAACATTTTTTGTATCTAAAATGATACAAATATAAATATATGAAATCAATACTTCCATGGTTAGTTAACCCTAATTCTTATGTTATTTTTTTTAAGCTCATTCTAAACCTTCACAATGTAACTAAATTAATTACATCTTACATGAAAGTCAAAACTACGGTTGATAACCTTAAGTATTTTTGTTTTCAGACATTCTAACATTTTTGTGATTTAAAATATGGTCAGGCTATTTTAATGATGCAAGCTCAACATCCTAAATTGGTTATTAGTCGTCTCATCTTCAGCAAGTATAAGATCTAGTGCATTTGTGGTGAGTATCAGAAACCTTATGCTACTGCAGATCTAATCTTATGTCAAGATATGACAAATCAAACTAACAAACTCTTTTACTTCGTATTGGGATGTCAGAGTCTCCCTTTGTAGTATCATTATAATTAATCTATAATGATTATCTTACCAAACTAATGTCATATGATCGCTTCTGCTGGTCGACTCGGAGGATGTTCGAGCTAACCTCACTAGTTGAGAGGCTCCTTCAGTGCTAGATCGTGACCTTTAAGTATAACTTTGCGCTTTCTGACCCCCAAGTTGCTTGTCCTCCGTCTGAGACTATCAGTAATATATGTCTCTCTGATTCCTTCTCTTGAGTTACTTGTTGTTATGTCATCTCGATCACTATGGCTTGGTCTAACCCTTTTCAATAAGTACCAATGAGGGATTCAAACATTCTAATTCGGATATAGACTGTAAGACCTTGGACGAACTGGAGCATACGATCATAGTCCTAAGCTTCAAGTAAGGTAAAATTCTACAAGTCGACTAAATTCTACATTTTAATCCATGACGCTTCGATCGCCTTTGCTTAAGATTTAGAAACTCCCGATGACAACTTATACCAAAAGAGGTCAGAAATACTATCTCTCAAAAGCCTCTCAAAATAGTTTTCACTTGATGCTCTATTCTCCAAAAATCATTTGCTGCATTTTCCACCATGTAATGGCTTGATCTTGGGAGTGATACACAATAAGCTCCACATTCTCTCATCCGTACAGGTTATGTATCCAAATGAATCTTCCACATTGTCCATCCATGCATAAACAATCCATGGATCGATATCCCCTAAAAAAAGGTAAAACGATCCTTCATCGTCTTGGCCAGTGCAGGTATACACGCCTTATCTATGACCAAATCACTAGTAGTAGAGACTGAGGGGTTACTCCTTGACCTCTAAATAGGTGGCTAGCGGGCCTAACCCTAGCTTTCTAATTCAACATCAGTCGTCACCTCTAAAGAGTTTACATTTTTGACCTCGAGGGTAGGTCCCGGAACATCAATAGGTCGCTTCTGAGGTCGACCTCGTCCACGACCATGAGTAGGGGCAATTTCACTAGGTAGCCTTTATAGTATGAGCAAATATATAAGTATCTAACAAAATATAATGATAACTTATGAGGAAATTACATACAGAATAACTTCATATAACCCAGTCTAAAAACATAAGAACTCCAAAAACACAAGAAAAAAAACCTCAATCTCATCACGACTGCGATGCTAAAAAATTATCATGGGTATATTACTCCGAATGGAGGAGCCCCTTAGTAACAATATTCCGAAATATATTGTTGGAACCATATATGGAAAAAACTTCAAAATAATAATAGAATACAATTATTATATTAACTGCATACATGCACGACTAAAATATAAATCAATTAAAAGTAAATTAGATTTATGACATCAAATCAAATTGAGACAAAAATCCAAAGGGAGTACACAAAATACGATGATAATGAAGAAAATAAAATGACATCTCGATGATGGGAGATGTGACAAGAGACTCTCAGGCGGCGTGAAGGTAGGTCAAATCGCCCTCTGTCGGCAGAGGTCAGCGAGAACACATCCTCCATCCTAACTCGATGCAACTTATTATCAGATGTTATACAAAGCATCGGAGGAGGAAAAACTGGAGAGGAAAAATGCATCATCTGCGAAGAGTAAGAAGGGTCTAATCTGACATTGGGAGGCTGGAGAAGCGAGGGAAAGCACCAAGATCTCTATCCCCATGCCGAAAGGATGCTACTTGTGGTCCTATCGAAAATCAAATTCAGCGGGACAAGCGAAGCCAATCGCTAGAGAAAGAATCCATGCCGGTAATCTTGATAAACACCTTTAAATTTTTCTAAAATTAAATTAATTTTAAATTTTAATCCGCAATGGTTTGCATGGCTTTTCATAAAAGTCCTATATTCAATTTTAAAACGGTTAGATGATTTATATCATTATTTATTCTTGTTAACCCCCATTTTTACGTTCTCTGCGCATCCAACTAAAAGATATTAAGTCGTCCCGGGGATGGCATATTGACTAGTATAATATAACATTTACAGAATTGATATGAATTGATTTTGAAGGAAGGTCTGAAATTTTTCTCTGAATTCAGATGACCCTCTATTGTCTTTGGCCAACGCGTCAAGATCTATAGAATCCTCCGTAATTTACCTCATTAACAATAGTCGTGAGATAGACCGATAGGAGCCATTAGGTTGACGGTTCCAATCTTTTACAGAAAAAGATGAATGAGTCGATAGTAGAGGGAAAAAAAAAAAGAACTGCTATATTAATGGTCTTCTTCGATTGTCTCTGTTAGTAGAGGAGGTAAATCATTAATTCAGTTGGCAAGTGTAAAGAAGGGATCGAGCGATAATTTAGGACGATAAAATTTTAGAAAATTGACTCTTGTCTATTTAAAAATTATCTCTATATATTTACCAATTGAGTTAATCTTGAGAGCTAATCGATAGAAGAGGAAAGACATGGTAGGGAGAGGAGGGATGAAAGCAAGAAAGGGAACTTAAACAATGAGTTCATGACAACTTTGTGTACAATGCAAATTTCCTTGTCCATTTCATCATAAAATTGATTGTAATTATCTAGAATTATATTTAATCGACAAATCTCACTAAATAATTGATCATGAGGAAATTCATCATATTGAATATTTGTGATTGATGAATTTATTAGATCAAAATTGATTCAGATGATTATCATAAATCTTGGAATATCATCAATGTATGTCTTCTCAAATTCTTAAAAAGTTATCCTTTATTATTATATCAGGATATTGATTATTACAATCACCTCAACTAATCATAATATATATTTTCAAAAGAAATCAATCAAAGAAGAAATGATAATAGAGAAGCCACATTGGGAATTTAGGGACCATTACACACTTAAAGAAACAAAGAGATCATAAACCGCTATGTCGAACAGCATTGCTTCTTTGTGCCGCCGTCGGATTCTGATGCCGAGACATCGATGGTTTTTCCTTCTCTAACACCTGCACCTGCACCTGCACCTCCAAATCCAGGCTCATCGGATGAGATGTTCTTTTTGCTAATGCTGCGGTGTACCTCTGCAAGAATCATTTGAAAGGCTTGCTCCACATTTGTAGCATCCAAAGCTGATGTCTCTGTGAAAGAAAGTCCTTCCTTCTCCGCGTAGCCGTGTGCATCTTCAGAGGCTACTGCACGCTGGTGCTTCATGTCTGTCTTGTTGCCAACGAGCATGATCGCAATATTAGAGTCAGCATGGTTGCGAAGTTCCTTGAGCCATCGACTGATATTCTCAAAAGTTGTTGACTTGGTCACGTCATAGACTAGAACAGCACCAAGGGCTCCACGGTAGTAGGCACTGGTTATTGCACGATACCGCTCTTGGCCTGCAGTGTCCCATATTTGGGCCTTTATTATCCGACCTTCAACCTAGACAAGGTAGGGAAGCTTAAGATGAAATCATACAAAAAGAAACTTCAACTTGAGAAGAACATCTTTGGAAGCCTTGGGAAAAAGACATTCCTTGGAGCATACCATCCAGACTAAGTGAACCATGTCTTAAATCAGAATGCTGTGTTAGTTGAAGCAAACTGAATTTACAAGTGTTCTTTATTTATCAAAGTCAAAACCTCATTGCCTCACTGAGGTCGAGGGCCTTGATCATCTATTCCTTAATTGCACAAAGACCTTAGATGGCTGGAAGCAAGTCCTGATGCAGCTCCGGCTCGACACCTAGGGTCTGAATCTCAGATTTAAGTATCGAATAGATGCTACTACATGGTAACATGAACTCCAAGATGCTAATCGTAGACATTGATGGGAGCTTAAGAAAACTATAACCAACTTTATTTGCCCTTCAATACTTAAAATTTACGCATCTCTAGTAGAAACAACTAACCTGCTAACTGAGCAAAGTTTATTCTTTCTCACCAGCTGCTAAAAAAATTAACTAGATGTTAATGTTGTGATAAGGGATAATTAACTTATCTGCATGGAGTTCAAAATCATCAAGCAAATTTTTTTCTGTTATTCTCATTCCTCAATGGCCAATAAGCAACAGATCTACATTCAAAATGATTGAAAATGTGACATGCCAAAAAACTTAGGTCAGTGGACTAACCTAGAAACTATACATAATCAAGCTTCACAGAAGGCCTAGTATGTTCCAGGTCATGGCCTCATTAAGTAATCTAGGTAAAAGTCATCTAAGAACATAAATAAGAAGCTTAAATGAGACGGAAAACTAGAACTTAATGAATCTAACTTAAAGACATAGATCTATGACAGTTCAGAGGTTGATCTTGAAAGGCTATGCTCATCCAATGATACTTCACTAAATAGTATTTGTGAACTGACCATCAAAATAAAACTTTGCCAGATGAATGTTAAGCTAATGCAGTGCTAATAAAATGCATACTTGTAGTTGCAAAACAGTCTCTTAAAGTAAACAGAAAGAAGCATATCCAAGGTAGCTATCACAAAAAAAAAAGAGAACGGTGAGAATCTGAGGAACTATCTGTCCTAGGAAGTACAAAGGATAAAAGATAATTGCATCACTAATCTTTGAGTACTGTTACTTGAGCCTGATCATAAAGATAAAGAAGAATAAAAGGCTCAAAAATGCAGATTAGACAAATGAAGCACAAGCAAAGAAAATGTCATCTTTCAAATGGTCATACTATGTGAATCTTTCATTGCAAGATTTAGCATTATCCTTGAACCAAGAGATAGTTGGTAGGAAAATATCAAAGTAATAACATGGAAATCAATGGATGCATCATTATTTCAGAGTATGGAGCAAACTAGCAAGAACTAAACAGAGCTTGACTAATACAAAACTACATGATCACCGAGTCAAGGAAATCACATAAAATTCTTTCATCGTCATCCTCAATAGCTTTGCCGGAAAGAAATAAACAATGGAGAAACAGGATGATAAGATTGTCGTGCAAGTACAAAAGGGGAACAGGACAATGCTAAAACAGAAAAAAAAACCCAGATCTAGGAATCTAGTAAATATAGAGATCAAAGAAATTCATCGGGGATATCCAAGGAGAAATGCTCCGCTTAAAATACGGTCTTTTCATGGGGAAAAAAACAACAGTTCAAGGTCCAGGAACGGATCTGTCGTTTCCGCAAATGGAACAAGAGATGACAAAGACAGGGTCGTGCACGATCAATGCCTGATCTATCGCCCGACGGCGTCGAACCCAATGGAAATCGATAGATCTGATCGATACCTGGAGGGTCCTGGTGGCAAATTCGACGCCGATTGTGGACTTGGACTCGAGGTTGAACTCGTTGCGGGTAAAACGGGAGAGTAGGTTAGTTTTGCCGACGCCGGAGTCGCCGATCAGGACGACCTTGAACAAGTAGTCGTATTCTTCATCCGCCCTTCTCGCCATCTCTCTCCCCCAGTCCCCCAGCTTTCGCCCACAAGCTCGATCTTTTCTACAATTTTTGACTCAGGGAGGACTGCGACGACCGTTTTACGTGACGATGATGATCATGGTGGTGGCGGCTCATCAAAATCTTTAGATTAACTCATTTTTTATTTTTACAACAGATAATAAAAAATAAAAAAAATAAATATTTAACTATTTTTAATCTCCTTTAATTTATTGGACATGAATAGCGCAATAAAAATTTAATTTTTAAACAATATCACTCATTTTTTTGCTTTATATCGGGAAAAGAAAAAAAAAAAAGCCTATACCATCTCTCTGTTCTTAGTTGGAAAAATAATTTTCAACAACCAAAGTATAGCCTCTTGAAACTTTATATTATGAGCGTCCATAAACATTTTTATGCGCTTCATGCGCGATAAAATCAGGCTCGATCAGTCTGTGAAAGTCGGTTCGACTCGATCGATCAAAATTAAATGGATTGGGCAAAATCTAAAATTGATCAAAAATTCGTTGATCGATGATAATGATCATCATCGTGCGCCCGATATTCCGATAATGTTCATTGACAAGTCGTCGTCGGATTAAATCAATCATGACTCAAATCGAGAAATTCGATTGAATCCAAATCACCGGAAAGAATTCGACTTGGAATGAAATGCCAATGGAAGAAACATTGTCAATTCTAAGCAATCACAATCGTCGATTGAACAATAAAAATGCAGTCGTAAAAAAGCCTCGAATCACTGATATATATATATATATATCTTCATATTCGCCGTCGTGGCGATGATTTTCTTGTTCACCAGTAAGTGAACAATGAAATTACTATTCACTTCATTTGTGCCCATTGATTCGATGCGCAGATGAAAATGACTATGTATATATATATATATATATATAATTTCTGATTTTTTTTTTGTTTTTATATTCCATAGCAACTAAATTATCTCACAAGTTCGTCGTCTTTTCCTATTTCAACTATGAAATAAATAAGACCAATTTATATACACTTATAAGGAAGAATATAAATTATTAAGGGAGAAGTAAGATTTTTTTTTTCTTTTTATCTATTCCTCTTTGGCATTTTTATTAGTCAATTTATTAGGAATAGATAGCGAATTGATTAATTGCATATGATGGAAAATTTTCATAGAATAAGATTGTTAATTTCAAAATTAATCAAGTCAAAGATCTAGATATTTAAATTATTACAAAAAATACAGACCTGTTATTCTTCTTCACCCTTGGCTCATCAACGGGAAACTGAGTTGTGTTTATAAGAAACCTTAAAAATTATAAGCAATTACTTGTTAGGAGTGCCTAATTTTAAGGGGAAAAAATTAATCCTTTTCAATTTTTATATTCATTAACACTTTTATTCTAAAGAAATAATATTTATAAAAAAAATATTCGATTCTATTTTCCTTTTAATTTTTATTTTTTTTCGAGTGATAAATAGAAATAGACTTGACTCTTCTAGCATTGATAAGTCACCTTTGTCCCACAATAAACGATGAGGCATGTGGTTGTTTTGGATCAAATTAGATGAGGTAAAATCTCACTAATGACTCCATTCTTTCATCGTGTCGATAGTCTCTACAGATTTACCCTCTCTAATGCATGGGACAAATGAGGCTACTAATAGACGATTCAATTTTTTTTTGGATAAGTCACCTTTTATATATATATATATATACTTAATTTTTAAAATTGTACAAATCACATATGACCTTTTGGAGTGCCGATGAGACATTTGGAGAGTCATCTAGTTTTTAAAATCACTTTGAAATTTATTAAAGGGCACGTCCATTGTTCTATACAAAATCATTCGTTCAATTTGCTTTTGTAAATCTAATTACTGCATTAGCCATCAATTAATTAAGCATTAATTGAAAATACTATCAATCGAGTGAGGATAATAATTAATTAAAAGTAATTATAATCAACCAGATGTAATTCTAGTGGAAATCAAATATCTTTGGACGAAAGAGTTTGACGACCACAAAGAGCTCGAATTCGAGTTAAATGTCACATTACTTTGTACTCTTTTTAAGGTAAATTTCGAAAAAAATTAATTGATTTTTATCAATGGTTTAAACCATGATGGTCTAGACAGGGATTGGCCAGTTGACCTTTTGCGGATGCTCGGTTATGATTGATTATAAGAGAATGCTATTGGCGTCGGCAATTGTCGATAACTTATTACATCGGAGATTGTGGATCACATTGGCTCGATGGTTAGCGACTGCGATGCGATCGCGTGATGTGGATCGGCTACCGCCGGTGGCGTCGATATGACCATTAAATCGTGATCGTCGGCAACGATCGTTATTTGATCGTCGGCGATCGGCGCGGTCGATAAATGGCGATCGACGACCGATGACCACACGACTAAGCGATGATGGCGAATTTTATCGATCGATTAAGGTTTTAATTATATTATTAATTTATGTATAGTCGGATTGCTATTTGATAAATTGATAAAATTATTTTTGTCCCAATGGTAAAAATTAGAGGATATTTTTGGAAATTTTTTTCATAATTCATGGAATCAACGAAAATTAAGTTTCTCAGATGTTTTTCAATTCTTCATGCATAACTCTTTTGTTGACGTGATATGATGTATCGGACATCCAGTATGACTTAGTAATCATTCAAATCCTGAACCAAACAAGATTTATATTGATAATGAAAAATCAAATATATCAATAATAATTCCGAATCAAACCACTCTCATGGTCCCCTAAGTTTATCCTCTTTTTTTTTTCTTTTTTTTTTGCCATTTAAAACTCTATACTTTTTGTCATTTCGTATTAAATGAATATTATTATACTTATGGATTTCTCATGAGTCTCGAATGAAAGCGACTCGAGTCAATTTAATTCGTGATAGAAATTGAATCTAGTGAACTTGTTACTGTTAAATATTTTAAAAAGTGTTTGATGATCATAAAACCTTAAGTCTGATCGAATTAATTAACCTTGTTATATTATAATTGAGGTTCCTTAATTAAGTTTACTCATGTTTGTTTTTCCAAATTGCGAAGCAACCGACGTCAGACCCAAAGTGATGGATGGATTTAAAGGCCTACATTTTTTATATTTCTAAGGTTTATTTTTTTTATATATTGAGGTCTCTATAATTTTTGTACACTTTTTGCAATCAGTGTTTAGTAGCTCTAAAAATCTCCCAGCATATAGCATATATAACAGTATACATACAAAAATGATTTACTGCGTGCGCTACACTGCATGACTCGTGCGTGACAGCATTTCAATCGTTTGATCAAAATCACGATTGCACAGTAACCACCTCTCAGACAGGCAGAATTACTCTCTCATACGAGTGACCACCTTTAAGAGTGGAGATAAAATAATTTCTTACTATAAGAGGTTTTGAGAGTAACCCTGTTAGAACTTAAGTCGCCTTGATATATGTTCAAGATAAGATCATGTAGACATGATCGACATGAACACAGTCACATCCATATTGTCTGTAAGTAACCAGGTTTGAGATCTTAGATATCATCTACGATTTGTGATACTGTCTTTGAAAGACTCTCTCTGAGATCTCTGGATAGAGTCTTATGTGTAGACTGAGTCTCATATCTGTACAGTGTTAGTGGAATCTGACCTATGCTCTTATGAGAAATAAGGAATAACATTGTGACACATGTTTCATACAATATGTGATAAATCGACTAAGGAGAATATGAGCCAAATTACTTGAGATAGTAAATATATCTCCGAGTCTCACTGTGTGAGATTCGAAATCCTCTAGGTGGAATTTTTTGTACCCTTATTACTTTTGACTGTTTCTTGAAGTCATGATTCAGTGTTTGCTACTTTAGTCTGTTTATCGATGACTCGGAAGATAAATTGAGATATGAGGGATAGGTCTAGGGAAGCAGTTGAGTTGTGGCTGATAGATTCCAATTTGAGAAAAGAAAGATCAATTGATGTTACATCATGATTTAATATTCACTTAGTCTTTTATGTTTATCCGTGCATGGATTAAACATATTAGTGAATATAATATCGAACAATATCTGGGGATACTTTTGATGAAGAAAGCAGTTCGATTGGTGATTGGTTGCAATAAGTCTTGGATATGGGGGTGTATTTAGATTGTATATTTGATACAAGTGTAGCTACACTATCATCCTAACAGGCGTATAGAGCAGTTTTTATATGTAGGTGTATTTGTAAATCGTACGACGTCCAACTCTGTATGAAAGCTCAGTAGAGTGATGGATCGCATGAGATGTGATTTGATGACGAATGTTATATGTCCTCGTGTGCAAGTGGAAGATGTTGGTTATATGTCCACGTGGAGCATATGTTTGTGCCTATAAGATTCACATATCTCCACAATGGTATGATATTGTCTACTTTGGACCTAAGCTCTCATGATTTTATTTTTGGGCTTTACCCAAAAGGTATCATATCAATGACGATATTTTTTCATCTTATAAGCACATGATCTTTTCCATGTCTTACCAATGTGAGACTTTGATTGTATTCTCAATACTCCAACAATCCCTCCCTGAAACGAAAGACCACATTGACCCTCCCTCAAGCCTATCCGTTCTCGAAGGACATCCTCTGCTTGATATCCGATCCTCAACCCACTAGGACTTCCTATCAACTGTTTGGTCCTTCTGACCCAGCTGGACTTCATGCAAGTTGTCCAACCCTTCTGGCCCAACTGGACTTTCTGCCAGTTGTTCGGTCCTCCCGACCCAACTCGACTTCTTGTCTGGTGTCTAGTTCTCTTGATCCAGATATGGGAGCTTAACTTCCTTCGTTCGAGGTTCATGACTTGACATTGTTACACCCCCCTAGTCTTTCCACTCTCTACTAGGGGTGTCACGCCCCGAAGGAGACCCCGCCAGACGAAAATCCGGCAACATCTCCCATGTACGGGTGACAATGTCAATTTACATACAAGGCATACACGACCACTATACATCGGTCAACACGACCGGAATCCAAACAATCCACGCAGATAATAAAATAGGCCTCAGGCCAACAATCGAATGATATAACCAAAAGTATATCAGAACTAAACCTACCCCTTCTGCCATCTTGGCAGGAATACTCAACCAAAATCTAATCCAGAACAAAACTCCGAACAGAGGTCCATAAGGACACCAAAAATCCACGAATACATAAATCCAATTTCCAGTCCTAAATATATCTTCTAAATAAGATATCTAAAACAAAAAAAAAACAAATAACCAAATAAACTTCCACGACGAGGGGATTTGGCAGCTGCACTCTCCTGACAGCTTCATCCTGAAATAGATATAATCAACGGGGTAAGTTCAAAGAACTTAGCGGATATAGTCGATATGCAAGCAAGATATAGCTAACAATAAAAATCATGTCAGTACAGTCTCACATATAGGGTATGCAAGAAATAAATACAACATGACTGTACTAACCTGAATCTCCTACCCTGATATAAAAGCATGTGCATGACTAGAAGTAATAAAGTCCTCACCATATATATAAATATGTATCCTGTATGCATGCCAATCATATGCACATCCAAGGCGTGATAAAAATACAAAGAAACCTGATACAAATGCTATCCATGCAAAATGCATGTCGTGCCAATGACATGGTCACCCCTGACGCCAGTCAACCGCCTCACACGCGATGGTGAAGCCGAGTGGGTAGGGCTATGACAACTGTGCACTCTGCCATCACTGCTCCTGAGTGACCGAGTGGACAGGATGTTGTCGAAGTACACCTATCCTCCTGCCCCAAACAGATTGGGGGAGCTAAGCTCTCATCTCCCGGTGTCATAGACCAGAGGAGGGATCCCGGCCCGCTACCACGCTGCCTCATCGCTACCCATGAGCGGACCAGCGGAGCCTGACAGAGAAACTGCACACACCCTCCTGATGTACCACTAACCCATGAGTGACAGTGTGTGCAAACCATGTAACTGGCTGCGGGCTCAACAATAATGGAACTCCGCCCAGCCAGCATGCAATCATGCAAGATGATGCATGATACTAAAGCATGTCAATCCTACTCAAAATACCTATTCGAATAATATGTACAATCAATACGTACATATCCATAATCCAAGTAACTATAATCCAAATAAAAACAGGGAAGAATAAAATCATAACCTATGACATGCATGTATCAAGTAGGCACCAACAATATACTAGACATATAAACATGAAAATTATTGCAAGCTATCCTAACTAGCATATCAACTTGACTATATCTAAAAGATAAGTCAAAATACCCGCCTGCCAAAATGTCTGCAAAAGAACCAGATCGTCACGACCGTGAAACCGTGAACCTGCCTCGTGACCGAAACCTGCATAATGTATAACTATTGTTAAGCACAAAATACCATTCACCGACAAATCGAATACATAATCGATTCCTTTCATAACCAATTAATCCAAAGTAAATCCATCAAATCCAAGTACACGACAACGTGCTAAATTACTACTATGTATCTCCAAGTAGACCCTCAATCCGTAGGTCACAAATTGTGATTAACTCCTCAATCCAAGAACATATCCTTGCAATTAATCTCACCATGATCAATACTCATCATATGAAAATAGTATCCATCTCACAACAAATGATCGAATCGAATCCTACATCGACCTCATATCCGATCCACTAGATTGATTTAAATTATTCTATTCAACCTAATCAATCCTCCATACATAATTACAGAACCGATCATAAATATGAATCCAACCTAACCCTAGGTGACATATACGCGACTCAACCAATCCTTACCTCAAACACGATCCAACACTTGGATCCCACAACTTGACACCCACAATCCATATACAACCATTAACAGCCCATAATTACACCGATTTAGGGCTCTAACCAACCCTAATGAAACACTCACTCCATTAGTCCTTCCTCACTCACACATGAGCAACACTCATTCACACCGAACAAAACCCTCACGGTAAAGCACTGATCGGCCAACCTAAATTTCAAAAATCCAAATTTTCCAATAGTAACCACAGAATCTTTTAATTACTGCCAAAATACAGAGGATCATTCAAACTTACCATTCATTGCCATCTTCCTACCATCCCTTGTTCATCTGCAACCGGTACTCACGATCACTATCCTAAAACACTGATTGAGCTCAACAAAGGAAAAATGCACAGCTATAACCTAGATCCCGTCCAAAGTAAAAGGAAACTGGCTCTTACCTAGCTACCGTGGCAATTGGGGCAGAGGTGACTCCAAATCAAGTCGAGTTGACGCTGCTACCGATTCCCTGCTCAAATTGAGCACTCGCCCGAACCATGCTCCGGCGACGCTACTCGATAACCTGCTCTCCAGCCGGATCTCCCACCAAGAGAGCGTCGGCAAAGGTTGGATCGCGGAGAAGCAGGGCGTCGAGAGGGTCGGCAGCCAGAGCTATTGCCGGAGTCGCGTGAGTGCGGCGGTAATGCAGCGAGGCTCGGGTGAAGGGCGTCAGCGGTCTGTGGTGTGGCGACGATCGATCGTCGGGAGAAGAGCTCGCTGACGGCTCGAGGCGAGGGCGGCGAGCCATCTGCCGTAGCCGCGTCGTCACGGACAACAGTGCCTTGAGAAACCCAATGGAGAAGAGGTCGCGTGAAGGAACTGTCGCGAGGCTAGGAAAAGGTCGCGGCGGGGAAAATAGAAAAACCTAAATTTATAACCTAGGTTAAATTTATCCTATTTACTCATCTAAACAGGCCCTTTAAAAGCTTGTTTTCCCTATCCCCGTAATTATCTCGTACGACCTCCGTTTAAATCTAGAAAAATTCCGAAAAAATTCCTAAAAATTTCTAAAAATTTCCAGGGTTATTTCCTCAAATTTTTGGCCATTTAATTTAAATATTTTAAATTTTAAATATTTAACAAGAGGGATGCCACTACTTTACTGTCTGCTTCTTTAATTCTTCCTTATCTTACTCTGATACCAACTGTACCACTCCTCTCATAAGGGAGAGATCGTTACAGATTTTGTACTTTCTACTCTTACTCTGACGCTATACTCTAATCATCACATCATGTTACTATCAATCCAAAATTTATGCAATATACTAACGCAATATGCTAACAACTAAAATAATCATAAGGACCTTGACATCACTTAAACAATAACCAATTCAAGATCTTCACATAACATGCAAGTATTAAGACTAACCCAACATGACTCTAGCATTCTTTGGTCTCAACCATAAGCAATCCAGTTGAACTTCAACAATATCAAAAAACAACTAGAAACTAAAAATCTGGTTTAGACATCTGCACTTAGGATCTTTTATTTCCACTATTCCGTCGCCACACACTCCAAGCACTTCATCCGCTATGCCACCTTACTGAAGCTTTTCTTTATCTTTATCTGCAGTATAAGGAAATACAAATTGTAAGCGATAACACTTAGTAAGTACTTTCTATGGTCACAAAAACATGCAACGTATGAAATCATACAACTAGTTCTCTTACCCTTGATACATTAATACACATGCAAGCATAACTGGAAATCATAATTTTGAATACATGTTTCTTGTGTAAACCATGCTCTTAAGTATTTAAAGCTTGTAAACAGTGTATCTGAACTGGAATAATTAACTTTGAAAACTTTTACTTGTACTTATATTGATACTTCAAATTAATAATCATCCTGAATATGAGTCTGACATAGTACCAATGCGCACTTTCCTAATAGGTCGGGGTGACCAACCACCGAACCTACTAGGGTAACTGAAACTGAGGGCCTTGGTCCGTGGGCGAAACTGATGCCCGGTACATGCCCTGTCAAAAGTAAAATACTTCCTTTATACTTATATTCTTATACACATCGAAAAAAATGCTTTTAATCCCCTACACCACAAATGAGGAGCACCATAAAGATCATTATGCTCTTGACCTTCAAAACTGAAATGGAGAGCATACTGAAGATCGTTGTGCTCCTAATCCCCAATTCGAACGGGGAGTATCTTTAAATTTTCTTTACAGAGGAAATATTTTTGCATCTTACTTTATATCATGCATATAATTGTAAGCTACAACTTATCTACAACATACATGATCATAAATCACATTCTTATCATGAATCTAAACAAGATATTGAATCGAACATGACATAACGGGTAAAATCATGTAACTAAAAACACCATGCATAACTGGAAATAACATGCACATAAAAATATATCAATGACATACGATAACTACTTATACTGCATGTGAACAATACTTACTTCCTACATTTTTTTCTCAATTTATACCGTTAGATTTTGTAAAGAGAAGACCTTCTACGTATTCCTTTGCTTTAGCGTGATCCTCTATCAAGTTTTTGAGAAGATTCCTCTTGAAAATCTCCTCTTGAATTATCTCATGGTGGAAAAATTATAGAGACTCTTTTTTTTTTCCTCTCTTGTTTTTCTCAGTGGAGAAAGTCCGGGATTTTTTTTTTTAATTCGGCGGCGGCCGGAGAAAAAAATGAGAGAGAGAGAGAGGGGTGAGGTGAGGGTGGGCGTTGGCGTTGGAGAGAGGAGGGAGAGAGATGATAAAAAAATAAATCTATGTATATAAATTAGGATTTTTGTAAAATACGAAAAAAAAAAAAATCTATGAATTAACTCTTTAATTAATTGAGGTTAATGAGTAGATTAATTGGGCTTAATTAGTGGGCTAATTGGGTTGATTAGCTTATTGGGCTGAGCCCATTGGGTTGTATTGGGCTGGATTTGGGGCTTGGGCTGAAATTGAGTTAAATCTGTTTGGATTAGACTTGGGTTTGAGTTGGGCTTAACTTGGGTTCAGTTGGACTTGAACCGATTGAGGTGGACTAAACTGCTGAACCACTTTTAAAGCTTCTCGATCGCGATTTCCGGCTTCTTCCATCGCGATTTGCTTCTTTCTCCTCGCTCGCGATTTCTTCGCGTGTTAGCTTCGCTGCCGTGAAATCCTAGCTCGTCGGTGTTGGTGAGAAATAGCTCGACGGTGCCGCCACCGAAGTTGATCTCGGTCGAGGAACAATGGGTTTCGTTTGGGGGATCTCGGCGATTCGTCGCGACAACAACAGTCGATTCGGTGTTTGCGGCTTAGGGTTAGGTTTCAATCACGATTCTCGCTTCCTCGCTTCTCGTCTCTTCCAACCCACAGCGGATGCCGGCGATTTTGTTCTCCGCGGTGCTCCATCGTCGGTGCCTCTCCCTCCTGATCTTGGCGGCAGCGAGCTCCTCCAGCCGTCAGGTTTGTTTCAACACATGGGGCGATCACTGCAACCACCAAGCCAGCTCCTCCAAACGCCTTGATCGACCGCTCTGCCCTTTCCCCTGTTCGTTGTCGCAGCTCACCTCTGTCGACGATTTGCCACCGTCCGACGCTAAGCTAGTCGATTCCGCCCGATCTTGCCGCTTATCACCACTATCGAGCTCCCGTCGCGGCCGAGTCGGGTTTGTCGGTGATTTTGTCGTCTGCCTATTCCGATCGAGGTGGATCGCCATTGTCAATAGTTTCCCTTTGATTTCAGCTACTGCGGGATGGACCTATCGTCGCCGCCGCTTAGGCAAGAATTTCTTATTTAGTGATGGTGCTTTTGGCTTTTGATCTCTGTTTCTCCTCTGCTCTTGCATCATCATGATCGTGCGATACCGCCTTTCATTTCTATCCTCTGCACTAGTATTTTTGGCCTACCTTGGTAGTGGTAGTGGCCTATGATCGATGGTTGTTGATCCCGTGAATCCGAGCATTTCCTTGTCGCAACTGCAGCTCCACCGTCGGTTACCCCACTAGCTGTTGTCCTGGGAGTCATTGTTAGTCGCCATTAACATGATCCTATGGAGCAAAGAATGGGGGGTAAATAATAGAAATCAGAGCACAGGTTGCGATGGAATAAGGTGATCCTTTCAGATTTGAAACTTCAATTGTTGGATCCAAAGGTTGAGTAACTGAGATTGAAGTTGGGTAAGTCAAGATCTGGATGTTATTGATGTATTTCATATTGTTGTTTTGGGTTTTAGCTTGTATTGACATTAGAATTTTTGGTCAAGAATTGCATGGGCTAGGTTACCATGGATCCAGAAGCTGCTTAACGGGTACTAGGCTAGGTGAGATGGATACGGAGCTTGGACTTTCCGGCAGCAATTGGGGTCAATGAGATGTTTTTCCTATGGTCTGATCCGATCGGTGTGTGAGACGGGATGGTAAGCTATTGCTATAGCTTAGATTTAGTATTACTCGATTGTTAATATTGATTTAGTTGATCGAGATACTAGGATGATGTAGGATTTGATTCGATCATTAGATGTGTGATGATACTTAACTGTAATTGTTCTGAGGACTTTAACTGTCATAAATACATGGACGTGGAGATGGATAGCACGGATTGCGTATCAGGTGGGTAATATCTACCTGATCCGGTAGTTTGATCGATTCTAGTGCATGTTCTTGGATTTATGTTTATACCTGTTTACCTTAAATCCACTCTTATTTAATCATATGCTTGTACTGCCTTGACCTTTGAGATATATACTCTGGTACTTCATTGATTATCTAGCTCGGATAGGAACTATAAACCCTATTATGTATTAGCTGATATATGTTCAGTAAGTACATGTGGTTAGGGTTATCTTTGTGACTTCAGATTGGGTTACGGGGTTACATCACTAGGGTTAGGTGATGGATTGAATTATGGAGTCGATTGTTATATCATACTCGTATTAGTGGTGCATCTATGGTGGATCTAGTTGTCTATGCATAGATAGGTGTGTGGTTGTCAGTATGTGACCATGGACTAGAAGTCCTAGTGTGATGGTATATCCATTAGGGATTGTATGCCTGTGTATGGTTTTATGGATGGTCGATTGTATATCGCTATTGACTAGAGGTCTTAGCGTGGTTGTCTGTCAGATGAGTATGACTCTTTATGCGACAGAGAGAGTCTTATGGATTGTAGTCCTTGCATAGTTGACTTTTAGTTGACCAGGACTCCCAGTGGGATAGGGAGTGTCGCGAGGATACATGTATGGAGCTATGCATCATCACATTGCATGCATGCCGCTGACCGGGTCTCCTTGTGGATTGAGACAAGTCATCACCATCCCGCCTCCCGCACTCGGGTAGTGGTAGCAGTGAGGGCGTAACATCGATGTGCCGTGCTCGACCACTAGGGATGGTGGTAGGGAGATGCGACCGCCACCGCGGCAGAGTGGTGTTAGCACTCACATATACGCGGTGGTTGTGTGAGTCTTTGTTGTCTGTGCGGCGCTTGTCTACTCATGGGTAGGGATGGCGTGGCAGCAGGGCCCCTAGGAGTAGTTAGCTTTTACGCTTATACACTACTACCATACTACTCCAACCCTGGCCACTCGAGAGAGTGGTGGCACCGAGTCGCTAGTTGTCATTGTCGTGCCACCACAGCCACTCGGGTCGTGGTTGACGGGTCATGAGACAAGTGACCATGCATGCATATGCCGATATATATGTATGCATGTATTTGATATATGTTTTACATATGCACGTGAGATCTTGCATTTGATTGAGCTATGATTGTTACGACATGCTTGTACATCATGATGATACATGTCATTTGCATTTTATTTATCGCTATGTATTGAGCATGATACATGCGCTTGATTGATCGTTATATGCATTTGATTAGCATCATGTCATTATGTGGTACGGACCGGGTTATTATACAGGTGATCATATACTGTTCATATGTCTGAGTATTGGTCAGGTATAGGATTGACCTGGTACATTATATGGGTTATGTTATGGTATATCTGTCAGGATGATATAGCTTATGGTGTTGCAGACCGTCAGGTACGTTGGTACATTACTTTATGTTCAGTTGAGCAGTTTAGTATATACATTGCGTATGACTTTCATCAGTAGTTACTTGTTATTAGAGTTGGATATGTATGTCTATTGGACTCATGCTGTATACCTGTAGATCTTCACATGTATACTTGTAGATTTCTTTACCCTATATGTTCATGCACTTTCTATATATTACCCCTGAGTTTATACTCACCACCCCTGGACCCTGGGTTTTCTGTCGCCCAGATAACAGGTAGAAGATTTCTTGGACGTTCGGAGCTCCGCCAGCTGATCCCATCTCACACCGGACGAATGGACCTGTTTTCCGTATTGTTGTATTACTATGGATTGTCGTTTTGTGGTTTTAACCTGTATTGTTTCCGTATCTGTGATATACGGACGTATTGTATGTATTTGGCTTTCGCTGTTGCTTCTATTATGTTTCTTGTTGTGTCAAGTTACTCTGGAGTGCACAGTTGGGTCATTGTATCTTGTTGATATGTTTGTATTGTTTCCGCTGTGTTTATTATGTTTGATATGATGATATCTGCGTATATCATATTGTTGTTGTGGGCCTACGGGCCTTGTATTAACCCGATATGTTGCCACGTACAGGGGAGATGTCGTCCGTTTGTTTTTCGACACGGCATACTCTCGGGGCGTGACAATTTTCTTCATTTAATTACCCCTTTAAATGATTAGTCAAATTAATGAACTTCTCTTTTTTTTTCGTCTATAGATATATTCGATTATATTCTATTCATTAATAATCTCATGACTTAGTGATATGAAGTCTATTTTCTCAAACCAATGGTTCATGGTTCGAGCCTCGGCTAATGAACTATTTATTTGATTTTTTTTCTTATTTCTATTTTCCTCTGAATAGAAAGTATAGGAACTAAAATTATAAATAAAACAAAAGTATAAGAATAAAAAATTTGGGCGGTTACATACATGAACCATGACTCTGATACTAATTGTTAGTGCCAATAAGACTCACATATCTCCACAATGACATGATATTATCCACTTTGGGCATAAACTCTCATGGTTTTATTTTTGGGCTTTATCCAAAAGGTCTCATACCAATGGATATCTCTTTTCATCTTATAAGCACATGATTTTTTTCATGTCTTATTAATATGAGACTTTGATTGTATTCCCAATACTCCAACAACATATGGGCACGAGGATGCTGTCATGGGTAATGGGTAACCACCCATTATCCCATGTTCACATCTTTCCCTCTTCTCTCTCTATATACTTTTGTGAAGAAGTATTGAAAAAGGCTGCTTGGTTGTTGATTAGTGAGATTGTGATTGCTTTGCAAGAAAGCAAACAAAAGCTTCTGTGAGTGTTGTGCACGAGTGAATCAAGAAATAGTGAGGTTTCTTGTGTGCAAATGCTATAAAAAGGTAGTCGTGATGCGAGAAAGCAACTGAGAATTCTCGTGTAAAGTGCTTTGCGTGAATACAAGTGCTATAGAGTTATGAGAACTCTTCTCTCGTTGAGTAGAACAAGAGATCGTCATCGTCACCGAACTTAGGGTTGCAACGGGTTGCAACGTTATGGAATTATGATGGAAGTTTGAGTTAACCCTCGTAATTTTCATCCCAACTGCTAGCATTCCGCAAGAATCAGAATTCACAACAAGATTCCTATCCAAAGTAGTTGCAGATCATACATCATTTATATTTCATGAGGTATACTTATGTTTCCACAATTTATTTCATATACGTATATATTTCTAACACTTCTTGATTTAGTTAGACTAATTTGGATAGATTACTAGAAATCAGTCTGGATTTATGACTGGAAATCCGTCTTGTAAATCATTAATATTCTTTATATAACGAGAAGAATTCTCTTGGTGAGAATATTCAATTCAATTGACAAAATAACCATCCTTGCACTCATGGGTTATCCTAAGTTTATGTTCAATTTTCTAGATTTCGAGCCACCTAAGATTGTCAATCACTTTTTGACTTAAAGTCCATAATGATCCTAAAGTCACAGTGTCGTATCATATGAGCAATGTTGTACTCTTGAAAGTCTCTTAAATTTGTCCAAGATTTTTCACCTCATCTTGGACGCGTAATTGAGTTGATTGTAAACAATAACAAGAGTTAAGAGGAGAATTAATGAGAATCTTAACAAATCTCTTTGATATTCAAGTCAGAATTCACTTGAGACTTAGAGAATAGATAGCCAGAACATCTTTTTTTGTTCATGTAAAAAGATGAAAAAGATGAAGTATTATTTTTCAACCGTCAAATCTTCCTTATTTGTTCACATGGACATCCTTTTATATAAACATAAAAATAAATGGTTGCCCTCGCGAAAAGGGTTTAGTGGCTAGTGTATGTAGATATTGTATCATAGGACAATGGATCAATTCCTCGTAAATGTAAAGATGTCGTTCCTCAATATGCTAGTTATTAGTCTCAAGGGTCAAAGGTCTATCGTAATTTACCTCTCTTACGATGATCTGAAGACGGACTAATAGAGTTGCTAAATTAGCGAATTTCAACCAATGGTTGAATGCGTCTTCATACCCTCGTTGTCTTCCTCGTACATGCAGACGCAATGCTTGAGTTAACTCTTAAGTCGAACTCCCTCTTGGGCTTAGCTCAGGTCAACCCTAAAATCCATAATATTGTCAGACGATCCATCAGATGTGTTTCCTTATTGACTAAGCTCAATCATTGCCATGTGAATCTTTATCATCTCTATTATATCCTAAGATCACAAAACACCTGCTAACCAAAAATATTTTATTAAAATATTCAACAAAAGAGATTAAAATGCATTAATTGCCAGAATAATTTGAGAGTCAACATAATGTTAATTTCTCACTTGTTGGATGATTTTAAAGATTTTTTGATTCGTGCTAAAATAATACTGTGAGATTGTTGTATTTTAGGATTTTATTATGTCCATGTTTATTTTTCTTCATTTTGAATATTTTATGGTCGCCAAATACTTTTTGACTAAAGTTGTATAATTATAATAGTCATTTGAAATCACATCTACTCGAGTACAATTTGATTTTAATTGACTATTCAGTCGAACATTTCGATGTGATTGCTCCACTAATGACCTAGGTAATAACGGACAAATTGAGTAGGTATTTTAGGAAATAAATGAATATATTTTTTTTATTTTTTAATTGACATATGATATTTAAATGTTGGACTCAATTAATTTTAAATATAATTGATATGATCCCATGAATTTTTTTTTATCGATTATCAAAATAAATTAAAAAATATTTGTATCAAACGATTCAACATTCTAAAATTTATCATCTTATTTAGAAAAAAAATCTCAAAGTATACTATAATTGAGGATAAATTTAAGATGTTTGATATATTATATGAATACTCTATCGTAATCTCAATCTCGAAGACAATGATAATCTTTTTTAAAAGAATATCTTTATTTATTTTTATTGATATTTAATATTTAAATTTTTAGACTGATTAATTTTGGAGTTGATCAATTCGATCCCATAAAAAAAATTTATTGATTGTCAAAATAAATAGAAAAGTGTTTGTAATTATAATATTATAATATTTATTATTTCATTTGATTTTTTTTATAAATATATCATAATATATTTAAAAGATTGTATAAATATTCTATCGATCGAGATACGTGCACCGCAAATAGATTCCACAATTCGATAATTTACGTCAAATTTTAAAAGGTAAGAGCACAATCTCACAGATTGCTATAATATTTTTTTTTTAAACTTTGCGCATAAATTTTTTACATATATTTTTTTTTAAAATAATTTAAATAGTGTTTGATTTGTAGAATTTTTTTATATTTTATATTTTTATTTTCTAAGAAAATAAAAAAATAACATTTGATTGACATTTTCAGAGAGATTTTTTTTAAAAAATTGAAAAAAAGAAAAAAATTATTTTCTATTTTTCATAAAACAGAAAACGCGGACCCTTACTCTTTTAAAACAGTGCGGAATCCGATTCGTTAAATTTTAACGTACCACACACCTCCCCCCCAAAACTCCATCTCGGTTCGTACGCCGTCGAATCTGATTCGTTAAATTTTGATCGTGCAGTCGAAGTTAAACAGTGCGGAATGTTCAATTCTTGCAAAAGGGAACCCATGCACCTCGTCATCTCGAATCAGATCCGTTAAATTTTAATCGAACAGTCGAAGTTAAACAGTGCCGAACGTTCATCAAACGAGCGCACACGGAGACCGAAAAAAAAAAACAGGCGGTCCCTTGAAACAAATATCTAGATGAAAGGATCTCCATGTAAATTCTTACGCCGTCGAATCTGATTCGTTAAATTTTAATCGTACAGTCAAAATAAAACAGTGCCGAATGTTGAATTCATCGAAAGCAAATGGACCCCTTTCTCCTCCTCATTGAATGGACCGGGGCTAAGTCTAAGGTTAATTGAATTGGTAAATGTAAAAAAAATTATCTTGCTTTTATATTTATGAGATCCTAATTTATTTACTCTTTCGGAAAGATCTAGTAACTAATACATGTAGATATTGTATTAGAGGACAACGAGTCAATCCTTTACAAATACATCTCTCAATATGTTAATTATTAATTTTAAGGGTTAAAAATCTATCATGATTTATATCTTTTATGATTATCTAAAAATAAACTAATAGAAATCATTAGATTAACGACTTCCAACTTTCCTGCACCAGAGATCCTGATTTATTTATTTCATCACGAACAATCGGAAGAGATCGATGATTACACTTTGTTTGAATGGACTGCGACGAAGCAAAGTTGATTACGTAGCGCAGGCCGCGGGGCGCACCGCTACGTAAACCACGTCATCATCCACCGAAGTCTAAAGGGCCCTTTCGTGGCAGTTTCCTGTACCGGAAAACATACAGAATCCTTCCACTTGCCCCGTCCCGTCCGTTGCGCTTCGCCCAATTTTTTCCTTCCCTCGTCCCTTCCAATGGGTCTTGAGCTGTCCTCGTTGCGTCTGCATTCCTTTCCACAAATATACATTAAACAAAAATGCTACTATAAATACCCACGACACCTGTTTCCATTCGCTGCCGATATCGTCTACGAGTTTGAATCTTCCTCTGTCCGTGCGCTCCGGCGAACCGAAAACCCTAGTGGGCGGGCAGATCCATGGAGACGATCCCCAAGGAGAACGGATCGACGACGACGGCGGCGGCGGCGCCGATCCGCGCGGCGACGAATCCGATGGTCACGCCGCTCCTCACAGACCTGTACCAGTTTACCATGGCTTATGCTTACTGGAAGGCTGGGAAGCACCTCGAGCGCGCCGTGTGAGTTGCTCCGACTCCCTTTCCGTGTCATGTTGGGTTGTTATTGTTATCTCAACTTTCGGATTGGTAATAACGCTCCGACGTTGGTTTTGCCGATTTGATCGGTGGGCTGTGTGTTGGGGTGGATGTCGGAGGAGAATGAGTTGGATGCGTGAGGTTTTTTTTTTCATCGGAAAGAATTCACACGAGCTGGCCTTTAACTGAGTTGGTTGATGATTGCGGTCGTGGTTTTCATTGTTGTGTTGTTTCTGGATTGACAATAGTCTGTCAAGTTAGATGATTTATGTTCTTTGAACATCTGGTCCCTTACAGAGTTCGTCGATACTCACTGCCCTGGTTTTGATTGCCATGTTGAAAATCAGGGGGAGATTTAATTGCATGCTTTTGTTTAACATGACATATCTCGATGATTTAGTTGAATGGGCGTTTGGATTGCTAAATCCGATCGTTTGAGATTGTTTTTCGATTCATTTCGAGGCACAAATTTGAATCTATCACTGAAATGTAGTTAATTAAACTCTATATGTATTGTTTTTTGTATCTCTCATTAATTCTGCTTTGAAATAGTCTCCCTTGTTATCTTGTTTATGTCAGTCTGCATTAATTTTATATAAATTCAACAACACGGTGGCAACAAAACTATTTAAATCGAAATATCTTAGCTCCATATAAGCATCCCTATGTGATTGTCTTTCTTAAAGACGTCAGTGACAGCATTTAATAGTACTTCTTGTATTGGTTGTCAACACACATTAAAACTACGAAGTCATTTTTTAAATTGAGATAAAATATTGTCATTTGTCCCTGACGTTCTTGTTATTTAGCACCTCTTAATCGATTTTAGTATAAATTTTGCCAAATAAACTATAGTCCATAATACCTCATAAAGGATGAAATTTTCTAGGTGCTTGCTCCCTATAATAGAATATGACTTGGCGTTTTCTCACTTTCCAGGGCAACATCATGCTATCCTATTTTCAACTATAGATAATGCCTTACCGATACAAAAAAAGTATAGAGAATGTCTTCCAATTATCTATGGTGAATAAATCAATTAATTGCTACATGTTTGTCATCCATAATCTTTAGGGTATTATGATAAGTAATATTTCATATTATATGCCAAAAAATGTTTATTTGAAAATAGACAATCTGAGTCAGAAAAATAGTAATTTTTGTGATGTTTTAATAATTCAACTGAGAACTTACTATTTTTTATTGGAAAAATGTGTTGATAAATGAGAATTTTCCCATTATAGGCAGCCTTTGTTACTGCTGAACTTTAGCTGAAAGATTATTTGCATACTTTAGATAATATAACAATTACTAGCTTTAACTAACTCTTTTACTGAGTATAGCCTGGAGTGCAATTACTTTAACTTTTCTTCATCTTTATTGTTGGTCCTTTTGTTCATAATGTTATATTCATGAATTATGCAATGCATACTTGGAATTATTTTAATTTTCTATTCTCGTTCCCAAATCTGGGAGTTTTAGTGTTATCTTTGGTTCTAAAACTTACTGGTTATTTTAAATCTGTTATATCTTTTTTAATGAATTTAATTTGTTGCAGTTTTGATCTATATTTCCGTAAAAATCCCTTTGGTGGCGAATACACAGTCTTTGCTGGTCTAGAAGAATGCATTCGTCTCATTGCTAACTTTCATTTTAAGGAGGAGGATGTCTCTTTCATGCGTTCAGTTATGCCCAATTGTGAGGTACAACATGCCAGTTAGTTGCTTGAAGTACACTTTCTTAATTTTTAGTTTCCTTTGAATTGTTTTTGAGTAGTTACATAAAGGCAGTGATTTGGTCATGCCTTAGAACAAGCAACTTGTCATTAAGAATTATCAATAAAAATGACTAGGATTTATGTTAAAGGTAGAGCTGGCACATTGACTCAGGCATGTATATCTACTCTGGGTGAGCCGCATGCCTCATGAGTTTTCCTTTTCCTAATGAGAATATGTTGGTTTTTAGCTTCAAAAGCAAAAGAGACTATGCACATTGTCATCCTAAAGCTAATCCAGTTAACAGGAAGGCATATAGAATGTTCTTTATGGACTATTTAATATTAAGGTGAGATGAGCTAAGTTTTGAAAATTTGGAGTATTCTTTTGCAATTTTTTACACAATATTATGGAACAATTCTAATTATTGATTAAGAGATTTTGTACTTTGGATGTTAAGTTCTGATGTAGTTGAGACGAGTAAGAAGGGACTAGCAAGCACAGTGAATAACTAACAATTTTTTTTTAAGAACATACTATGGCAAAATCATGTTAAATAGTGGATGAACTTATCCAGGCCTATAAATATCATCGTGTCACCATATGCTTGAAAGTCCCATCAAAGACTCAGTGTTGTCTAACATACTCTAAGAGTATTCTGTTTATTGGGAATCATTTTCCTATGCAATCACTTTTTTTATCAAATTATATATTTTTTCCTTTCATACAGGAACCTTTTTCCTCAAAAATTTGTTGGGGTTAGTGTTATTGTTAAATTGGAATCATTATGGACAAAAAATCCTTCTTCATTAACATATAAATTGGATTTACTTGTCATATTTCCTGTTCAATTTTTTTTAATAATATATCCTTACTTTACTAGTTATGCATTATAGATCCTTCAGACTCCAATAACTTATTTCTTAATTCGCATTTGTATTTCCCCCTACTTTCAAGTAAGGCTTTGTATCACAATCTTATGGTTCTACTTAATTTTATAACTGAAATTACATCACAACATTAGTAGGTCTTCATAGTTGTGATAAACCAAACATATTCATGTATCACATAGAAGCTATAATTCTGAGACCCTTAACCAATCTAAGACCATCCAAAAAAGCTTGTGCAACCAATAGTTGGTCAATATCCTAGAATAGCATTCCAAAGGGCTATCCTCATCAATTTGATTTTGTTATATGGCTAAACAAAATTTGACTCGAAGTCTTTATCGTCAATATCAAATGCTAATTTCTATGAAGACCGTAGTATAATATTCCTCATCCACAAGTCTTAATTTCATATCTTCAGCACTGCTAGAACTGAGTCATTCTAACATCAATAAGCATGAGGAAGATCTTTTATTGTTTTGTGCTTGCTCTCCTGCTATATTTGTAGTTGTCATTACCAAAAAGTTGCTAACTAACTCTATGGTAAGACATTTACCTTGACGAATAACTTGCTGACAAGGTCTTCTGAATGAATCCTTCATGAAAGTTTTTTTTTCTTCCACTTCCAGATCATTCACGTACACAGAAAGATGAGTACAACAACAACAACAATAACAAAGCCTTATCCCACTAGGTGGGGTCGGCTATATGAATCCTTCTACGCCATTAAACTCTGTCTCCTACTATATCATCTTCAATATTTAAATAAATTTTATCTTATTTTATTGTTGCTAACCAAGTCTTTTTTGGTCTTCCTCTTCCTCGTTTGATGTGTCTATTTGGCATCATTTCACATCGCCTAACTGGAGCATTTATTGGCCGTCTTAAGTACATGTCCGTACCACCTTAAACGTGTCTCTCGAAGCTTTCCTTCAATAGATGCAACACCAACTTTTTCTCTAATGCTCTCATTTCTTATCCTGTCCATCCTCGTATGTCCGCACATCCACCTTAACATCCTCATCTCTGCAACTCTCTTTGCTCGTGTTCAGTCGTAGCTCAACATTCATTCACTCCATATAACATAGCGGTCTAATCGCTGCGTTTTGTAGAACTTTCCTTTAAGTTTTAGAGGCACTTTACGATCACATAAAACACCCGACGCTTTCTCCATTTCAACCATCCTCGCTTGTATTCTACGCAAGACATCTCTCTCGATCCCTCCATCATCTTGTAAAAATGATCCCAAATATTTAAAGCTCGGCCTGATAACTCATCATCTTCTATCTTAACACTTGCCTCATTACGCCTAATATTGCTAAATTTAAATTCCATATATTCATGCTTTACTCTACTAAGCTTAAAACCTTTCACTTCTAGTGTTTTCCACAAGATTCTAGTTTAACATTTACTCCTTCACGTGTCTCATCTACCAAAACAATATCATCCGCAAACAACATACACCACTTGATCGTGGTCTTGAATGTGTCCAGTGAGTTCATCCATGATTAGTGTAAAAGATAGGGACTTAAAGTCGATCATTGTTGTAACTCTATCTTTATTGGAAATGCTTCAGTTAATCCGCCTGAAGTCTTCACTCGTCATTATTTCATATATATCCTTAATTAGTTCAATATATATTACACTAACACTTCTTTTCTAAAATTCTCCATATTATTTCTCTTGGAACTCTATCATGTAAGCTTTTTCTAAATCAATGAATACCATGTAGTAGATCCTATTTGCTCTCTATACTTTTCAATTAGTTATAAGAAGATGTATTTCTATCATTGTCGACCTTCATCGCATAAATCCAAATTGATTTTCGAGAACCGTGGTCTCTTTCCTTACTCTTTTTTCTATTACTTTTTCCCAAAGTTTCATGGTATGACTCATTAGTTTAATGCCCCTATAGTTTTCACAAGTTTGTATGTCTCCCTTATTCTTATATAAGGGAATTAGGATACTTACCCTCCATTGATCAGACATCCTTTTTGTTTTCAATATCATGTTAAATAATTTTGTAAGTCATTCAATACCTTGTTTCCCTAGATACTTCCATACCTCTACCGGAATATCATCTGGTCCAACGGCTTTTCCATTTTGCATTCCATTTAAAGCTTGTTCTACTTCTGAAATTTGAATTCTACGATAAAAATTTAAATTTTTATACTCACTTAACCTACTTAAATTACCTAAATTAAGTTGGTCTCCTAAACCTTCATTAAAAAGTTGATGAAAATATCTCTTCCACCGCTCTTTTATTTCTTCATCATGTACTAATATCCTATTAAGTTCATCTTCAATACATCTTATTTGATTAAGATCTTTTGTCTTCCTCTCTCTCACTTTAGCTATTCTATAAATGTCTCTTTCCCCTTCTTTTGTATCTAATTTTCGATATAACCATTCAAAAGTTTCAGTCTTAGCTTCATTCACTGCTTTTTTAGCTTCTTTCTTGGCTATTGTATATTTTTTCAAATTTTTCTCATTTTTATAAATATATAATTTCTTATATGTTGTTCGTTTTTCCTTGACTTTCTCTTGCACTTTTTTATTCCACCACCAAGATTCTTTACTTGGTGGTGCATGTCCCTTTGACTCACCGAATACACTCTTAGCTACTATTTTCAATTTTGATACCATTTTATCTCACATCGTATTAGGGTCATTGTATATTTCATCTAATACTTGTACTCCTACCTTCTCTTTGAATACATTTAGTTTCTCGTCCTTTAACTTCCACCACTTAATTCTAGGAGTCGTGTATATTTTCATTCTATTAATATTATATTTGAGGCGTATATCCAATACTACTAATCTATGTTGAGTAGTTAAACTTTCTCCAGGGATGACCTTACAATCTTTACAAATTTTTCTATCTCTCTTCCTAACTATAAGAAAGTTAATTTGTGATTTATTATTTCTACTTTTGAACGTGACCAAGTGTTCTTCCCTTTTCTTAAAAAATGTATTAGTTAGTATAAGATCATATGCTATTGCAAAATCTAATATAGTTTTACCTTCTTCATTTCTTGTTCCAAACCCATAACCCCCATGCACCCTCTCATATTCGTCATTTTTCACTCCAACATGCCCATTTAAATCGCCTCCTATTAAAATCATCTCATTTGATGGAATATTTTGTAATACTTCATCCAAGTCCTCCCAAAACCTTAATTTGGTATTTTCATCTAGCCCTATTTGAGGTGCATATACACTAATTATGTTCATAGTTTCTTTCTCCACTACTATTTTGAGAGCTATAATTCTATCCCCTTTCTAATTACTCTTATAACTTCATCTTTTAACGAATTATCAACGATAATACCCACTCCATTTCTTATTTTACTCTTTCCTGTATACCATAACTTAAAACCCGAGTTCTCTATCATCTTTGCCTTCTCACCTACCCATTTTGTCTCTTGTACACATACAATATTAATTTTTCTCCTAATCATCGTATCTACTAATTCCATCGTTTTACCAGTGAGGGTTCCTATGTTCCACGTACCAAATCTTAGACTATTAATTTTTCTATAATATTTGTTCTTATCCAACCTATGGTGTGAGAACTCCTGCTTATTTAACACTATACCCAAGTTCTCATGGAGATGTAGCGATCCTTGTCGATACGTTGCAGTCGGACCCTGCAACGTGAACTCTAGCATATTTTTCACTACACCCGAGTTCTGAAAATGTAGCGGTCCTTGCCGAGACGTTACAGTCGGACCCTATAACGCGTTCCTTCCGGGGAACAACCTAGCATTAACACAATAGTTTGATTGATCCATACATTGAATATTTGCCTTAGTTTAACGCTGGCTGACAACCTAACGCAACCCTCCTCCTTTATCCGGGCTTGGGACCGGCCACGACAAGGTTAACTTATCATAGGCGGAGTTACACAGAAAGATGAGTTTTTGATAAAATTTCTTGTAACTCAAGTTTATTAGCTTCACCAACTTTCTAAATTTGTTGATCATATTGTTGATAAAACAAGGATCATTTTTGAGTTTTTGGCAAAAAAATTTCTTGTCACTCAAGTTTATTTACTTCATCAGCTTTCCAAATTTGTGTATCTTATTGTTGTTAGGGCTATTATTATTTTAATAATTCAGTATTTTAATAGACAAGCCAATCAGTTAGTAGAATGATAATGGGTTACTTTGTTCTTGAATTGCTGCTATTTTGCATTAAGTGTTCTATGTTGTTCAAGTTGAAAAGACATGGATGGAATAGGAATAAGAAACTAATGTTTACTTATATGACTATGACACAATTCCATATTTCATTCACGCGAGGAAGATTTTACACCCTGTTCTAGATGAAAGAAAGTCACCAGACTTTAATTCATATTATGGATAACAAAAAAAAACTCCATGTATATTCTAAAAATTGAAAAAGGTTATATCCATCTCATATGAGCTGAATCAATAGAATGAATCTGAACTTTGTGCCGTCTACATAACTTAGATGGACCCCAGAAAGTCAAAGTATGCAAGCAAGAGCAAGAAATGAAACAAATGTAAAAAAAAAAATTAAGAATCCATGTTATGATTAAATGTTGACCCTGCAATTAAAGTCAGCTAGCTAAATCATCAGTTAATTGTTCTCTTTAATTCTGATATTATTTCCCTTCTCTAGGATGAATTCTTTGAATATCTCACGAAAATTGACTGCTCTGATGTTGAAGTTTATGCAATTCCTGAGGGGTCTGTTGTTTTTCCAAAGGTTCCCTTGATCAGGATTGAAGGACCAGTAGCGGTGAGTAATTCAAATGTTGTCCTTGAACCAATTTTTCTAATTTTATTTTGAAGGTTTCATTTTATATCGGGAAAATGTATATTCATTGTTATTTGGTCACTGGTTCTCTTTTATCTTTTGAGTTCTTTTTTGTATATTGCATCTATCTTGTCGATGTAATCTTATCTTGAATATTTATATGGTCCGTATGTAGGTGGTCCAACTCCTTGAAACTCCATTTGTTAATCTTGTGAATTATGCATCATTGGTAGCTACAAATGCTGCACGACACCGGTTTGTTGCTGGAAAGGATAAAATGTTACTGGAATTTGGACTTAGACGAGCACAAGTGAGCTCCCACACCTATCCCTCTTTTTCAATTTCCCCTAAGTGTTTAATATTTCATATTGTTCGAATTTCTTTTCCTTGATGCCTAGGGCCCTGATGGTGGAATAAGCGCATCAAAATACTGCTACATTGGAGGATTTGATGCAACGAGGTGACTTGTTTTGAAATATGGTAACACTTGTGCTGATGTTCCATTTGTTCTGATGCCGATAATGTCATTCTTGGTACTAGGATCAATGTTCTGACATTTCTCATATTTGGACAAAGTGATATTGTCTGACCAAGTTATATTTTCCGTCAACCATTGGTTGAGCCTTTTACAATACGTTTTCTCTAGCTTGATTTTTTTTTTCTCGTTATTAAATTGATATGCATTTTTACATGTTCATTTAATGATGCAATTGCACCCCAACCTGTAACTCTGTTCTATGACTGAAACTTAGCTAAAAATTTCACAATGTTCAATGTTAGTCTGACATTTTTTTGAGAATTTAAGATTGAGTTTTTATGCAGCATATAGAGTAAGAAATATGTAATCTCTCTCTATTCCTTTTTAAGATTGATATTCTTTGTTCTGTAAATTAATAGCTGGTTTTCCTATGGGCAGCAATGTGGCTGCAGGAAACTTGTTTGGCATACCACTTCGAGGAACTCATTCACATGCATTTGTTAGCTCATATATGGTGTGTATGTTCAGCCATACATTTCAGATGTGTTCTTTTGGAATCAATTTTGTTGTTAATTTAAAGATTTGTGAACTTTTACCACGTTCATAATTAAATTTATCCAATATTGCTTATATAACTTGAGACATTCTTATTCCCAACTGACACTTTTGTAGAGCCCTGATGAGATTGTAGTCAAATCACTTCTCAGACATGATGGTTCAAATACTTGTACGGATTTCCTGACTCTAGTCAGGACATGGCTCAGCAAACTCCAGGTGAATAATTCTTTAGCTTGCATGTTCTATTTTGTTCAGTTCCCTTGTCCTTTCTTCAGTCTGAACTAGATATTTTCGGCCCATAACTAATCTAGTTTCAACTTTATTTCATTGCCATTTTGTACGTATCTAAAACAATTTTTTCCTGAGTGTTATATTGTAAGATTTTGAGAAGTTGGTGAGCAAGTTTTTTCTAGTGATATCCTCTCTGAAATTAGGTTATGCTTTGTCTTGATAAATGTGGAATTCGTTTGTTGATTTAATTTCATGTTTACTATGTTTCTGTAACTTTATTTCATTGCCATTTTGTACGTATCTAAAACAATTTTTTCTTGGGTGTTATATTGTAAGATTTTGAGAAGTTGGTAAGCAAGTTTTTTCTAGTGATATCCTCTCTGAAATTAGGTTACACTTTGTCTTGATGAATGTGGAATTCGTTTGTTGATTTAATTTCATGTTTACTATGTTTCCGTAATGCCGAAAATTGTGACTAAAAATTGTATATTAGAATATTGTTAGGAGAGTGCTTTTCTATATTTTTTATGAAAGAGATGCTATTTTAGTACACAATAAGTATTTGTAATGTTACTATTTCAATTTTTATGTCACAGTGATTAATAAAAAAAAATCATATTTATGGTATACATTCATGAAGCTGATATATGAGAGTTTCTGTTTGCTTTAATCGGTTCTCCTGTGGGCGTTGACTATTACCTTAAAACCAAAAAATTATAACTGAACCAAATGGAAATATTTTGTTTTGTTTCATTTTCAGTTAAATCAGTGTGTCTCAGTTTATGTTATTCTCAATGTGTTATAATTTGAGTTATAATTTTGGTTATAATTTAAGTAAAGTACTTTTAATATCAAATTACATCTCAATGTGGACTAAGAAGTTATGATGCTTGAATATTAATTTTATTTAATTGTATCAAACTTATATTTTGGTTTGATTTCAATTCTATTTATCTAAGGTCATTGCCTCATTTGAGTTTATTCAGATTAAACAACTATTGAAAGAGCTAGATACTAATCTTGCTGAATCAATGGATGTGTAATGAGGTAATTGAAACCACCATGCACATCGCCTTCAACCTACCTTTTTCATGAGAGAATGAAACACAGAATACCGTCCTTTTATCAGAGAATGGTTACAATCTATTGAGATCATCCTTTTTTTTTGTTCCAATGATCAGTGGAGAGATGTTGAATATATTTGTATTTTGAGAATTTAGTTGCAATTATGTCAATGTACTAAGGACCTACCATAAATCTTTTTCATCTAGCACATATCCTAAGTGACCAATACTCTATTGCTATAATTGTAAGCATATATTCACATTTTTTTAATTATTCAAACAATATTAAATTGTTCTTGGGTATTAAACTATTTACTTTTTATGTTATTGTACTTGATGACAGTATTGATGTCTTTAACATGGTGTAATATCTCTATTCTTCATTTTGGTGAGATAATTAGTTTGTCATTTCTTTAGGTTTATATTTATATAAATAAAAATGACTTATGTTTTTTAAAATTAGTGGAGCTTGACATTTATACCTTATTCTTTTCTTTCCCTTTCTTTTACCAGCAAGAGTAGCTCTACTAGGAATGCATTAATTTTGATACACGCATAGCTTGGGCACACAAGAATATGAAGTGTACTTCAGCAATTGAAAATGTGATATACCACACACTCTACATTCCTAACTGGTTGAAATTGCAAAGACCTACACACACACTCTTCGACTGTCACTTTTGACCTGTTTTCCAATCAGTCTACAACTCATCTTTAACCTGTTGTTAGAACTAGATATTTGTTTCTCGCTGATGCACAGATGCAATGAAAATTGTTCCTTTTCTTTTAATAAGTCTGAAAAATATTTCAGGGTGTTGTTTTCTTGGTTGCTGACAATTATAGCTTGTTCTAAGGATTTTCTTCAGTTGCCCAGGTGCAGAGAAATGAGATCAATTTTCTAACCTAATTTTCTTGTGTGTGTGTGCATGCTAGTCATCAGAATCTTTCCGTGGTGTTTTTGGTGAGACAAATCAAAGTGAACTAGTTGCATTCACCTCATATGCTTTGGCTTTTCCAAATAACTTCCTCGCCCTAGTAGATACATACGATGTAAGTGAAATGTTTTAAATATCTCTCATTTGTTTCTTTACTTGTATATGTCTGATTTAGTGCCCTTAAATCTGACTCTGCAATCTTTGATTTTTCAGTTGTATTTAATCAGTTTCATTGACATACCATTCTGAATGACTTCATTTTGTAAATTATTCTTGTTGGAGATATTATAACTTAGCTACAAGATATAGATAATTGTGCACTAACTTCTGCACAGATGACTTTGCTTTCTATTAAAACAACCTGCAACTACACAAACTCGTAGATCCAACATGGCTTTTGTACAATTAAAATCAGGCAGCATTGTAAGTTTAACTGTTGGCTTGTCAATGTATAAATTGAAAAAAGAGAAATCTACACCATGTCACTTAATTCTACTCAACTCCTAGGCAGGCACAATTTGTCTGTTCAATTGTTAATATGTGATCAATTTTGCAATTTAAATTCCTTTTTCTTGGTAATCACATTGGCAAAATTCCCAAGTATTTTGATCTATTTTTCCCCACGATACTTGATAGTAGATCTAGGCACTGATATTTGTCTTTTTTATTTTTATTTCTATGGTAAACTTAATCATATATATAGAAACTTGGACTGTGTTCTTGTGAGCTTTAACAAACATTTTGATGTAGTTCTCAAATAGAATGTCTCAATGACTCTAATCAGGTTATGAGGAGTGGAATTCCCAACTTTTGTGCAGTAGCTTTAGCACTTAATGATTTGGGGTAAGTTGTTGATTTTGTTAAGTTGCATTTTGAGCATTCACAGTTTCTTTTCCATGTTTAGCAGTCTGATTTATGGATAGAGATGACTTAAATTATTCTAATGACTAGTAACATGTTTCAAGAAATTTGGACAAATTAGAACATACATTATCATTCTTAATGCTGTAAGTTCAAAAAATGCAAAAATAATCAACTAGCTAAGGCTAGTTGAAGGTGCAATCTAGAGCAGCTGTAAAGCCTGTAACTTTCTAAAAAAAACTAGCTAAGACCAGTTAAATTGTCATGCAGTTGATTCTTTCCTTAGTTTTTTTAGCAGATTTACTATGGATGGGTTGTAGTTTTTGTAAGTTTAGTAAACTGTAATTGTACATTTGTGAAAAGACATAATTCAACTAATATTTGATTAAATATCAGAACCATTACACATGCGAATTGCTTGGAAGCCTTTTCCAAAAAATGTCACTTTGTAATGCCCTTCTTAGAGCAGGTAAGCCTGTAAAACCATGAGCTAAATGCAGGTATCTCAACCATTAATAATGGTGATTCACCTCAACCTGAAGTACACTACTCAACTTCAGTTTACTATCTAACTTGAAGTTTGCTATTATCTATATTGTGCAGCAGAGATTAATTTGATTTCCAATAAGCAAAACCTAGATGCCAAGGAGTGTCCATAACTTGCATTTTATCATATAACTTTGTAATGCAGGTATATGTCATCTGGGATTAGGTTGGATTCTGGTGATTTAGCTTATTTATCTATTGAAGCTCGAAAATTTTTTCTCTCAATAGAGAAGGAATTTAACAAATCTGGCTTTGGGAAAATGGCTATTACAGCTAGCAATGATCTGAATGAGGAAACTCTCGATGCCTTAAACAAGCAGGTAGCTCTTTTTTCACTTGCTTAACAATGGTATGACAAATACCTTATAGGCCATTAGTAATTTTTTCAATAGTTTGGGTATTGATCAGCTAAATTGGAAAATGTGTTTTGGATAACCAATTTCTTAAGTTTTTCATGTGAGAATTTTCTGTTTCTGTTGAAACTGTCTCTTTCTAACTATGTAATTATAAAATGGAGTTTGTGATCCTTGGATCCTGTAGTATGGAATCAAAGGGTAGTGTAGGATGATTGAAACTGCTGCGTCTGGGAAATAATTATTCCAATTGCTTATGTTCACTTAAAGTTAACTAGTTGAAATCAAACAAAGCATAATCCAGAATGGTTTGAAAGTTGAGCTGTAACTCACTTTTTTCATGACTCGTGAACTTAAAGTTCTGGCACAAATATTTACTTTTTTTTTTCTCAAGGTATGTTTTTTATCAGTTAACTAAATAAACATTATACAGTTTTTAACTATGTTCAATTGAAATGAAGAGATAGGTCTTTTCATATGCAGAATATTTTTCCAGATGTTACCTAATTTCCTTCATCTAGAACAACAGTGAATCTTTATTAAAATATAGTAGTAGTTCAGGGCAAGAAGGCATTTAGAAAGAATGGAGATCATGGAATTTTTTTCATGCAAAATTCCTGAGATGTTTGATACGTTGGAATCATCAACCAACTTATTTTTGATAATGATACAAAAGGTTGGAATCCGCGTCCCCTACCAATCCGCCTCCGGACCATCGTAAGGGAGATAAATCATGGTAGGCCTTTGGCCCTTGAGACTAGTAACTAGTGCATGGAGGGACGACACCCTTGCATTTGCGAGGGATTGATCCGTTGTCCTAACTTATTTTTGATAATGAATCATACAATGTAGGTGTAGGATTAATCATTCACTTCCAATGAACTATGGTTGGTTATCCAATTTTGCAACCTAATCATTTGACAGTTAATAATTCTTGCTATGTTTAAGATGAGGAAGGTCACTGGTTTCTTCAAGCTGAAGAAAAATGGGAAGGGTAGGTGGGGATCTTAAACTAGATGTAGACAGTCATCCAGAATGTTTAACTGTTTTGAAAGGCGAAAAAAAACATGCAATAACCATCATTAGGAGGAAAGCCTGAGAAATATGGTTTGAACATGATGTTCCCTCAATACACCATCCAAACCACATGGCAACTGGAGGCGGCAATCTATGCAGGACAGCTTCAACGAATCTTTGAATATCTTAGTTGTTGTCCTAAAAGGGGAGATAAACATAGGAACCAGTAGAAACAAGGAATCCTAGGTCAAATGGCAGAATTGTTGGTATCCAAAACATGAAAGCCTATTCTTCTTGTAACCTGATGGAACAAGTGGCTTTAAGAATAATTCTGGTCTTGGCAAAGTGTTTATGTTATAACGAGGACACGTATTTTAAGATAGATGATTCTGGGAAAAAGATAAATAACTATAAAAAAAAAAAGGGTTGGACAAGTCGGATACAAATAAAATCCAAATAAACCTAAGATTGTATTTCAAAATTCCCAACACTGCCCATGTTTCGCTTAAGAAAATCAAAACTTGGTTTTTGCATCTGTAGTAAGGACATCAGCTTCTGATGTCTTTCAATTGGCTCTGTTGTACCAAATTATTCACTGATTTGCCATCATTGCATAACTTCATAGGAACAGGCTTGAGTTTGTGCAAATCTTCCGGTAACCTTTCCGATCAAATTTGTTCACAAACCCTTTATGCGATGGCTCTATATTTGACTTCTGGTTACTCGTAGCCAAAGTTGTCAAATTGTGGTTCATATTGTGATTTATTTTGATGAACTTTTGAATGACTAATAGTGAATCATAAGATGCAGTTAAAAAACATAAAATATATTGAAAAGTCTATTTTATTCAAAATAGTCAAGTATGTAAAATAATATGATTTTTTTCAATAACATAGTATTATTTATGGAGTAAGTTGAAGTTGATTTACAGCAAAAATATAAGCTGATATTATCTTATACTGATGACATGTATAAATTATTGTATATTTTATTCCATTGAGAATTGAAGTGAACGAGCAATTTGAAATTTTATGGTCAAATGCTTTTGATATAGAAAAATCATCATTGACTCCATCCCCATAAATTCCATTCCAAGTTTGGATAACACCAAACACAATTGAAGAGAGAAAGAGGTAAGTGATAATCATGCTATTGGAAGAGAGGAATAGTAGAGGGCATTGACATGACATGACTTCTAAGGAAGTATCAATTACGCCCTCGCTGTCATTATTTGTATTGTTGTGATAAGACTTGTTTTCAACGTTTTTTAGGTGTGGGGTTAACTTTGACTATTGAACAGGTGGTCGAAGTGTAGAGGAACTTCTTGATCACCATGCCTCCTTTGGCTAAAAGGAAATTTTTATAAGATTATGGCATGACCTAACATAATGAATCAAAGTGTTGAACTGTTAGAAAACTACATGTAAGAAAATAGTTAAATGCAATAAAAATGTGAATGCTAAGATGGAGATAGAATTAAAATTATTAATATTAGAAAATAACTAGATATATATCCTATAGTTGATAAAATAAGAGGAACTAAATTTTGATGAGATATGTTCATGGACAACTAATAAGATTCTATAATTAAGTGGAAGCTATAAGGGGTAGTTAGTGACCAAAGGAAATACTTATCAATTTAATAAAATTTATTTGACTATTTTGAATATTACTAGTGGTACAGTTTTGCATATACCTCATTAAGGAATAAATTTTTTACAAATAGTTGGGACAAATATGGTTTGATAATGATTGATTAAGGAGTCCAACTTGACTATCATCAGCTTTAACTCCATGTCTTTTTTTCTTTTACATCATCGTTGAATTTGAGATTTTACTTAATTTGACCTTTTTACTTTGGTAATATGAGATAATTTCTTTCCTTCTTTTATAGTGACTTCATATTAGTTTTTAGTATATTAGATTTAGTTTAATTGTTTAAGATTTTCTTATTTGATTGATATCATTTCCAGGGACATGAAATTGATTCTTTTGGGATCGGTACATATCTTGTTACATGCTATACCCAAGCTGCTCTTGGCTGTGTGTTTAAACTCGTGGAAATTAAAGATCAACCTCGCATTAAGCTCTCTGAAGATGTTACAAAGGTCTGGTGGTATTACAGACCTTAACTTGATTAAACATGCTTTTCCTCTTTCCTCAAGTTTTATTGGTTTTCTCCTCTAGGTTTCAATACCTTGTAAAAAGCGATGTTTCAGATTGTATGGAAAAGAAGGTTATGCCTTGGTTGATATCATGACTGGGGAGAATGAAACTCCTCCAAAAGTAAGCGATTAACTTTCCTTCTTTTTCTTCCCAGATGTCATCATTAACGTGATCATATAGCACAAAGTTTTATGGTCCATTATTATTTTACGCAATTATGTGGGTTATATGTTATGGAGAGTAGTTAGATTTCTAAATTTACTTCATAATCATGAACATGTGTGGAACAGAGTTCTGTCTAACAAATAGAATACTTGCATTCGCCAGGTAGGAGAACGCCTTCTTTGCCGCCATCCGTTCAATGAATCAAAGAGAGCATATGTTGTGCCACAACGTGTGGAGGAGCTTTTGAAATGCTACTGGCCTGGGAGTCCAAGTATGAACCTTTGTTTACTTCTTGCTGTCAAGTAAATTTATTATCAGCTAACTTTTCATGATAATTCGGTTTTTTTTTTCCCTTAGATTTTGTATTACAGATATAGAACATTAAGAATAATGGACTGGAAATAAATCATTAAGTCATCGAATAGAACTTTCTGTGTTTCTTTTTGTACAAAAAAGGAATTTTCTTTTGTCCTTTATCAAAGAAATAAGTGCATCTCACAAGAGCTTCTGACAAGTTGGTTCGATAGGGAAAACAGTGTCTATATTTCAGCTTTATACATTGATTTTACGTGAATTTATTTACATCTAATGAATTTACCTTCTGTTACGATATATTTAACTGAAAGGCCATCTGTTGTTTTCCTGAATCCTGAGTGACTGATCATTGGACCTTCCTAAGTAACTATTAATTTATTGGGATACTGCCTGCCTCGAGTCCAGGACTTCAAATTTGTTTATTGAGCTTCAAGGTTCGGATAGTTTTAGTAATATCAACTTGTTTCTGTAATTTCTGCTGATGCGTACAGTCGTGGTTTGTATTTTGAGAGCTTTTAAATTTATGCTCTAAATTTGAATGCTCGGATCTTATGCAGATAAACCAAGAGAAGAACTACCTTCGCTAAAGAAGGTCAGAGATCGCTGCATGCAACAGCTTGAACAAATGAGGTCTGATCATATGCGGAGGTTGAACCCCACACCATACAAGGTTAGTGTCGTGATCATTGTATGCTCATTCTCTATGAATATTAATTCAGTTTATGACTATAAACCATCGGATGATCGAGCAGGTGAGCGTCAGCGCGAAGCTATACGACTTCATTCATTTCCTGTGGCTCAGTGAAGCACCAGTCGGCGAACTACAGTGACGAGGATAGCTTCTCGCACATAGAGTATTGTATGTTCTAGTGATTTTTCACTCATATGGTATAGGAATTATTAATTTCCAGCAAGTTTACTCTCACTATCTGTTCATCGGTCACATTTCTGCGTAGAACACGCTAATTAATGAAGCTAGCATAATGCATGACATGCTGCAGATTTAACTTTGTTTGCACCATTTAAGATTTACATTTTGATTGAAAAACACGAATGCTTAGTTTGGCTTATACATCCTATATTCAGTTTGTTCATAAATTTCTCAGATACCTAAACTTTATCCAGGAGTAGAAACGACGATACTCCTTGGTACTTCTTGAACTCCAATTTTAGCTTTATTTATAGCTTGGAAGGGGTTGTTTATCGTTGCATTAGGAAAATTCTCTGATCTTACTGTTGGATGAAGAAAGATGTTATGCTGCAATGTGCTTGTTGCGTATGAGGGTTGTATTAATATGAAAAAATTGGAAAATATATACCCTTTTAACTATCTGTGTAAGTTAATTAATATCTATATCATTAATCCTTCTCACAACTTAGTAAATAATCATGTATAAGTGCCAAGTGACTTAATTGGTTCGATGGATAAGTGTATTTATGGGCGAGCAATTTGGTCGGTCGAATTGAATAAATTGAAGTGAATTTTTTTTAATGAGAATCGAACAAATCAAATCGATAAAAAGTTGATTAATTTGATTGAAAATTGAATCAATTATTTTTTCATCATCAATGATTGATTATGTTCAGTCGATTGATAATGATATAGTCGAGAGTTTAAGGCGAAATTATGATTTTTATATTGCAGTTGGGAGTAATCAGTTATTAGTTCGATTTAATTAATTATTTTTTTATCGAAATTGAATAAATTAATATATATGTATATATTAAGTTTTTAAATAAACTGTCGATTCGTTTCCTAATTTATTCGATTTAATAAAAGTTTTGCTCACGCCTAAGTGAGCTAGTGAACAAGTAGTGTTCTTAGTAAATCAGTTAAATGCTCTGAGTGAGTCGTGCATTGATAGTTTAATTTATTTTCCCATGAAAATAATATGGTGGTTAAAGTACGACAGTATTTATAGAAATAGTATAAAATGATTTCGGAGAAGATCTAAAGTCTTTTTTTTTAATTCAAATGATCCTCACATATGTTAATTATCACGTCAAGATTCATAAAGTTCTCTATAATTTATTTTCTTTGTAATAATCATAGAACACAGATCGTTAATGACTATTAGATGAGCAAATTACAATCTTTTGCGGAGAATTAAAAATAAGAATCCTCAAAGGAATTGAATGCTGAAATATATCGGTTCGGTGCGGAATGTTTTAGAAAAGCAACGTACAGAAGTTAATTGATCCCCACTGCCTCACCAACTTCCACATAATTATGGAATGCACGCCCACACAGTTGGCTCGAAGCGGGCCGGCCAGTCAGTCCCCACCCGGTTCGAAAACGCCATATTTTTGATACGGCAATTCAATTTGCTAGCTTTTAATTTATATAAATAACATTGTGGAAAAGAGTTTGTCTGCAACAACATCATTGCTCGTCATGCGCCCAATCCCACTGTGCCTCAGACTTTACAACCTTTATTGTATGTTTAAATATGTTTCTTTTTTGTTATTAGTACTAAGATGTGAATTTTCTATTCGATTGATCTTTTGATAATGATCAATTTGATTTTATAATCTTATGAAAATGTCTTTTCAATAATTGAGTCGAAAGAAATCAAAATCTATGTAAATTTCTACCAATCACTTAGGTATATTAGTTTAGACTTTTCAATCGCATTATTTTGAAAAAATTATTCAACGTCGAAATTTTAATTTATCCGTCAAATAAACTCCTATACAAAGAATTATTCCTATAATTTTTTTTTTAAATTCATCGCAAAATATTATACACTTCTTGATCTTAGACTCTTCCCTTCTCTCTGTCTTTAAATAAAAATATCACTTCGATATAGTTTTCATTTTATAAATATTCTTATTCTAAACTATTATATAAGATAAATTAATTAAAAATATTATACATAATGATAATATTATAGTAATTATTAAATGGTTGTTTTACGATGATTTTAATTTTGTTTTTTTTTTTGAAGTTCTAAATCGATAAGTATTTTTTTCATATAAAAATAGTTTATATATAATATTTTTGATTAAATCGAGTTTAAAAGAAAATAAAAATACCATAGGATGGATGTCCTTTTAAAATTGTTTGTTAAGTAAAGAAATTCTTTTTGTTTTAAATAATTAAGAATGTACTTTTAATTCTATTCAAAATTAATATAATACGTACTTTTTATTTGATGTTTTTTATTTCTTTTCGGTGAAAAGAAAAAAAAATATCGGCGAGTTGAGTGGGGAGGAGACAAGTGGGGAAGAAGACACCGGAGAGGAAGTAGAGAGAGAGAGAGAGAGAGAGCGAGAGAGCGAGATGAAAAAGTAAAAGAGAAAGAGATACAATCTCTTCCTCTTCCTCTTCCTCAAAAGAAGTATAAACTTGTTTTTTTTAGTGCATCGGATTCTCTTCGGATCCGGATTTATTTGTCACCATCCCTGACTCACAGATTCTCGCCCCCATCTTTTAGTCTAATCACTAATAAATGCCCCCTTCTAAACTCATTTGTTGTTAGGTTGGATTATATATATATATATATATATATAAATCTTCTCCTGCGCAATCAATTCGTTCGTGTCCATCCGCATCACACGCGAGCCGCACGTATTGTCGTCGTCGATGCCTGTCGGATCGAGCACGATCGACGCGCGACTCACCGGCGGTCCGACGGAGCTCGGATTCCGACCGATTAGCACTCGAAATCCCACGCTCACCGACCGGAAATGACCGAATTGCGCTACCGACAGTGGTGCGGCCGCTACCGGCCGCAATCGGACAGGATTCCGACCGAATCACGGTCGGAATCCGACACCGGACAGATCGACAGCCGACGGCGATCCGTCCGGTATACTCGACCGCCCGAGATTCGGTCGTCTGCCAACTGAATTGAGGTCGAAATCGGCCGCCAGAATTGGGCGGTACAAAATGCGCAACTCGTGTACGACGGCGAGGAATATACATTAATTGCGTCCGACGCCGCTCGCACCCACCGCACTCTCGTCGGATTTCGACCACAATCTGATCGGAATCCTACGACGGTCCGATCGGAATCCGACTGTGATACGGTCGGGCTCCAGTGCCCATGGCACGGTCGAAATTCGATCGGATTCCGATCGGGCGGCGGTGAAACGACGGTGAAATCACAGCAGAGAAGTTGCTGTGCATTTCTCATTGACTGTGCAATCGCGATAATCGAACAACTGAGAAGTCGTCGGACACGCGTCGCGCATTGACGCGCGCCACTGCCGATCATGATCGAGCCGGATTACGGCCGACCCGGATCGATAGGCGCGCCACCACGGCCATGATTTGATATTTTTCTGATTTTGCAGACGGATTTGGCGCTAACCGACAGAAATCGAGCCGCGCAGGATTGCCAACGAGTTCGCGTCGATCACGCTTAGTCCGACGGCCAATCGGTGGCGGACAAAGCGGCGACGCCGGAAGACCGCGTACGTGGCGCGATATATATATATATATATATATATATATATATATATATATATATATATTATGCAAACATTGAAATCGTCAACCTAACGAGTCCCATCGACCTGTCCCATAACTATTGTGAGAGAGGTAAATCACGGAAGACCCTATGAGTCTTGACGTGGTGGGCAAGACACATGGAGGGCATCTTTTTCATATTGATTTTGAAATTGATTAACGGGGACACTGAGAATAGAGCTATCAAACGAATCGATCTATTACGAGACGGGTCAACCCATCATAAATCCAACATTTAACGGAGAAGGGTAGATCGACCCACCATCTTGACGGATTGAGAAATCTTCAATCTAACCCAACTCAAGGCGGGTTGCAAATTAGACGGGCCAACTCACGAACCAAAAAAATAAAATAAAAATCCAAAAATATTGATACGTTGAGGGCTTGAGGTGATAACCGACAAGGAGGATAGAATACCTTGATAAAAAAAAAATACATTTGAAATAATAAAAATCTTGTGATTGAGATCCAATTATCGATCGACAATGTTAAGTATTGATATTTTCTATTCTTTCAACACTCCAAAATATTCAAATTTTGATATTATAAAAATTCAAAATTTGACTCATCCAAATAGAGATTTAATTAAGATTTTTTAATACTTATAATTGTTATCATTTTCTATATTAATTGAAATAGAAAGTGACAAAATAATTATAAATTAATTAGAGTATACCTAAAAAATTTATTAGAGTATTTAAATCAAATATTTTTTTTATTATTTTCTCTGACTTTCCCACGTGTCGAATTGTATGTGTGATAGAAGAAGATTATGATTATGAACTTTTAATATTAGAATATTAATAAAAAAGTTTAAATAACTTTTTTTCATAAATTTTATTTTCTTTTGATATTTTTCAGTGTATGGACCAATTCAAATCCACTACGGATCAATCCGTCTAGATATGTAATTCACGTGAATTGATTCGTTTAAGTCTGTCAAAATGATGAATTGATAAAATTTCAATTAAATTCACTTAAATTATTTAACGGACGGATCAATTCAACGAATCTAGAATCATTTTTTATACTAATTTATAACTCAACGTAAATCGTATCGTAAAGTTAAATCCCTTCCGTGTTCTTTAATAATTTTAAATTATAATATATGTTTTTTTTTTTATGATAATATAAATTTTTTAGAGTTGTTGGATGGATCTTTGATACAGTGCCGTAAAATATGAGATGTAACGTTAAAATTTCACGGATAGGCTGCATAAGATTCCTTCGAAGTCGTCGTGTCACCGTTACGAAAATTTCTTTTTCTTCGTTATATATATTTATATATTTATTTTTTTATTTTTCCAAAAATAGCCACCCTCGGCCCGAAACGTTCATCAAAGCTGCCCAACGGACACCTTACAGTCTGGTCGCTGCTTTACGCGTGTATATAACGCTCTCTCCCTCTCCGCCATCTTCCCCACTCAGTCTTCCCATTTCCTCCACGCCTTCCGTTCATCTCTCCGCTGTCCGCTTGTGAGTTTGGAGCGCCGACCGATGGCCGAGGAGACCAAAGCCGACTCGCCGGATGCCGCCTCCGCCGAGGTCGTCGTCCCGGAGGTGGCGGCCCTGGAGAAGGAGGTGGTTGATGAAGAGCCAACGCAGGTGGTTGAGCCCGTCGCCGAGGGGATGAAAGCGGTAAAGAATTCGGCTTTGGAGGTCGCGCTCGCCGCTGAGGCAGCGGCCGAGGCGGAGGAGAAGAAGGCGGAGGCGGCCAAGGCCGCCGGCGTCCTCCAAGATGTCTCCTTTAAGGAGGAGAGTAACGTTGTTTCGGAGCTTGGAGATCCTGAGAAGAAGGCGCTGGAGGAGCTCAAACTGCTCGTCCAGGCGGCGTTGGAGAATAATGAGTTTAGTCCTCCGCCTCCTGTCGCTTCTGTTCGTCCGACTGGTGAGGAGGCTTCCTCGAAGGCGGAAGGTGAAGCTGCTCCTGTTCCAGAGGAGGATCCGCTGAAGACTGTGGCGTCGAAGGAGAGCAAAGTCGAAGCGGATTCTGAGGAGGAGGCCCTGAAGGCCGAGGAGGCCAAAGATGGAGGCGAATCGGCTCCTGTGTCAGCAGAAGAGGCGAAGGCGGAAGAGCTCCTGAAGGCTGTGGCGGTAGAGGACCCGAGCGCACAGTCGGAGGAAGAAGAGGGCGAGAAGCCGACGCCTCCGACGGCGGAAGAGAAGGCGGTTCTGACGGATGAGGATGGTGCGAAAACCCTTGAAGCCATAGAGGAGACCGTCGTACCCGTTCCTACTCCACCTCTCGCGGAGACCGAGAAGCCGGCGGCGGAAGCGCCGAAGGCGGAGAAGGAAGAAGAAAAAGCTGCAACTCCTCCCACAGCACCGACTGCACCACCAGCTTCGGAAAAAGTCTTCATTTGGGGCGTGCCGCTCCTCGGCGACGAGAAGAGCGACACCGTCCTCCTCAAGTTCCTTCGCGCCCGCGACTTCAAGGTGAAGGAAGCCATGGCCATGCTCAAGGACGCCGTGATCTGGCGCAAGGAGTTCGGCATCGAGGCACTCCTCGAAGAGGACCTCGGCGTCCCCGAGTTGGAGAAGGTGGTGTTCATGCACGGCGTCGACAAAAATGGCCATCCCGTCTGCTACAACGTCTACGGCGAATTCCAAAACAAGGTTCTTTACGCCGCCGCCTTCGCCGACGAGGAGAAGAGGAAGAGGTTCTTGAGGTGGCGAATTCAATACTTGGAGAAGGGTATAAGAAACTCACTCGACTTCAATCCAGAAGGGGTTTCCACCATGGTGCAGGTCACTGATCTCAAGAACTCCATCGGCCTCGCTAAGAAGGAGCTCCGCCAAGCTCTCGACTTGCTCCAAGACAACTACCCCGAGTTCGCAGCCAAACAGGTAACTTCAATTCCTACCATTTTTTTCCCCCCTCAAAATTTCATTTTGATTGCAACATCAATCTTTGAAACAAACATCCGTGGCTCGATGAGTTGCTTCTGTAGGTGTTCATCAATGTGCCGTGGTGGTATCTGGCTTTCAACAGGATGATTAGCCCATTCTTTACACAAAGAACAAAGAGCAAGTTTGTTTTTGCTGGGCCATCTAAATCAGCTGAGACTCTCTTCAAGTTAGTAGTTATTCATCTATATTTCTTCAGCTCATCGAGCAAAATTTGAAGTTCAATCTGATTAATTTCCCATCTACAATTGGATCATACAGATACATTGCTCCTGAACAAGTTCCTGTTCAATTCGGAGGCTTGAGCAAGGAGAACGACCCAGATTTCAGCATTGCCGATGCTGTTACAGAGGTCACTATTAAGCCATCGACCAAGCATGCCATTGAAATTCCAGTTACTGAGGCAAGAGGATTATTACCAATCGGGCTTCATCCCAGTGAAAGATGAAAATTTTGATACTAACTGTGATTGCTCTGGTACTTCGTTGCAGCCCCACCTCCTTGTTTGGGAGCTCCGAGTTCTCGGTTCCGACGTCACTTACGGTGCTGAATTCATGCCGAAGGCCGACGACGGATACACTGTCATAGTTCAGAAGGCGTGGAAGTTGATCTCTACGGATGAACCAGTGGTGAAGGATAGTTTCAAAATTGGAGAAGCTGGCAAAGTGGTCATCACACTGGACAACTCCACCTCCAAAAAGAAAAAACTCCTCTACAGGTACAAGATCAAGAGCCTCTACTGATTCCTCTCCAGCAGTTTGCTGCTGCCAATTCAAGGAACCCTAAACTGAATGCTTTTGAAATGGCACATCCAATGCTGATCGCATGTTTGAGTCTACTACCTGTTTGCTTTATTTTCAGTTTATATCTTCTGAGTAAATTAAATTATATTGTGTACATTTTGTCTGTCATATGATTGTTTACAATTGGACTCTCATGCTTTCTGTCAACATGGTCTTTGGCAATGAGATTAGAGGAATAGCATATACACCCCAATGCATCATTTGTTTGACAAAGTAGTTGGTCCTCCATTCTGTGAGCTTAATTGAGGTGGCTTAGTTTCATTCTCTGGCATCTCTTTTCTCTGTTGCTAAACCCTACTACTACACGAGTTTCTTGAGCTCGAATCCAGTTGTTCCAAGCATTTCATGCAGTCTTTAGTAGCTGTAAAGTTCTTTAGGTCATGATGACAGCCCCCAGTGTTGTATATGGTGCATGCCTTTAGTTTAGGGCATCTTCTTTCTGTACCGAAGACTGTCTTTTAACTTTAGTTCGATTAGCTCAAGAACAGAGAGAGAAGGCACATTCTCATTCTTGCTGCTGCCACCTTGAAAAGAGGTATATCATTATCAGTCTTTTGGTCCAAAGTCGAGAAATGGAAAGAGCACACACATCATTTGAATTTTGCTCAAGGGTAAGGGCTGTCGTCATCACAGTTCTAGCGAAATTATCTCTAATATTTTTCATCCAATTCTTCGATGATAAAAAAAAAAAAATTATTATGGAAGGATTATGCTCTTTGATCTGCTAATGAATAAAAAATTTCCGAGCTCGATTGAAAATTTTAAAAAGGATAAAAATTGTGTTTAATTTGAGTCGTATTATTCATTTTCGTTGTGTTTTCTATTTTCATAGAAAATGACTTTTAAATGTTTTCTATTTTTCAACCAAATGACATCTCATTTTCTAAAAAATAAATATAAAATATACCAATCAAATAACATTAACAGTTTTTTGCCTTTTGCACGAGCCATCCGCAACTATAGCAATTCCCTTTGCCGGTTGCTTTCCTCTCGTTCGTTCATTGACCATGGAAGATTTAATTTATACGTTCTATTTGTGAATATTATTTATAAATATTAAACATTTTATTTTTTTTATTTATAAATATCAATGAATTGAATATATATATATATATAGAAATATGATATCCTGCGCGATCGATTTCTACGCGCTCGTGTGCTCCTCGACGACCCCGAGTCACTATCGCCGTCGCCGCCTCGCCGTCCGTCACGCATCGTCGGGGCAATGAAACGCCGTCCGGACGGATTTTTCATCCAATTATCTCTAATATTTTTCATCCAATTCTTCGATGATAAAAAAAAAAAAAATTATTATGGAAGGATTATGCTCTTTGATCTGCTAATGAATAAAAAATTTCCGAGCTCGATTGAAAATTTTAAAAAGGATAAAAATTGTGTTTAATTTGAGTCGTATTATTCATTTTCGTTGTGTTTTCTATTTTCATAGAAAATGACTTTTAAATGTTTTCTATTTTTCAACCAAATGACATCTCATTTTCTAAAAAATAAATATAAAATATACCAATCAAATAACATTAACAGTTTTTTGCCTTTTGCACGAGCCATCCGCAACTATAGCAATTCCCTTTGCCGGTTGCTTTCCTCTCGTTCGTTCATTGACCATGGAAGATTTAATTTATACGTTCTATTTGTGAATATTATTTATAAATATTAAACATTTTATTTTTTTTATTTATAAATATCAATGAATTGAATATATATATATATATATAGAAATATGATATCCTGCGCGATCGATTTCTACGCGCTCGTGTGCTCCTCGACGACCCCGAGTCACTGTCGCCGTCGCCGCCTCGCCGTCCGTCACGCATCGTCGGGGCAATGAAATGTCGTCCGGACGGAATCCGACGTCGGCTGTCGGTCCGTCCGACGTTGGATTCCGGCCCGATCGCGGTCGGCAGTGGCCGCGCCACTGCCGACCGCGATCTTTGGTGATTTTCGGTCGGTTAGCGTCGGTTCGGACCGCTAACCTGGCTTGTAAACTCTCCCGTCGGACCGTGACGAGTGGGGCGCCGATCGCGTCCGGCCCGGCGCAGCGACGGCGCGTAACGCGCGACATCGGACGGCCGAGCGATAGGAATCGGGCCGCATGCATTATATATATATAGAGAGAGAGAGAGAGTTTTGATCTCCTCCGCGACTGAACCGTCCGCACCTCCTCCGCGACGCCGAAGTCACCGCCATCGTCGCGCCGGCCCATCCACCACGGACCGAGCACGATCGACGCTCGACTTCATGGCCCGGCGATGGCGGATCGGCTTCGGCCGCTAACCGGAACGACCGCTTCACGCGCGGCCATCGATGGCCGATCAGCGACGGGCCGGATTCCGGCCGACGGATAAGACGCGGCCAAATCGGCCGCCCGACTCGGCTAATTCGCCGCGATTCGCCGATTTCGGCCGAATGGCGGCCGACGCGATTATGGACGGACCGAGTCGATCACGGTCTCGGCAGCCGGATTCCGGCCGCATCCGGCTGATCCGCCGATCGGCCCAGCGATCGCGCATCGCCGGCCACGTGAAGCTGCTTCGGCCGGTTATACGGATTCGATCGCTAACCGGCCGGAACTAGTCACCGGATCAGCGACGAAGTCGGCGTCGATCGCGCCGTCCGGCCGCGGGTGGACGGACGACGCGACGGCGGCAACGACGATGACTCGACGCGTCGCGGAGGAGACGCGGACGCTCATCGCGGAGGAGATCATATATATATATATATATATATATATATATATATATATATATATATATATATATATATATATATATATATATATATATATATTATGCGTGCTCTCGCTGTGCGCTCACTATGCACACATGAGGAGCAGGTTGACGTGCCATTAAATGTCCCGTCAATTTGCTCCTCATGCGTGCACAGTGAAAATATTGTTCATCTTAATCGTTCATGCTGAACGTGCATTTCGCACGTCTAGTATAACATAACACTATATATATATATAAGCGCCGTTTCATTGCCCCGACGATGCGTGATGCATAGTAACCGCGCACCGACGTCGTCCATCTCGTCGGCGGAAGGTTGGATTTCGGCTCCGATTCCATTGCAATCCGGTCGGAAATCGGTCGGGATTAGGTCGGACTCCGGTATCGATCGGATCTCGATCGGTTGCCGGACGGAATTCGACCGGTAGACGATGAATCGACAGCGATAACAATGAAAATCACACGAAAAAAATACTATGTATTTTTTGTCACTGTGCAATCGCGATTTTGATCTGATGATTGAGATACTTTCGTGCAGCATAAGGTGATACGTAGCATATCAGGATTATATATATATATATATATATATATATATATATATATATATAGGTGATCTCCTCGCGACGGACCGTTCATCGCGACAATTCGCTCGCCGCCGCCATCGTTGCCGCCGTCCGGCCACCGGACTTGGCACGATCGACGGCCAGTCGTCGGCGGTTGGCCGAGGCGCCGATTCCGGCCGCGATGATTCGCCGTGGATCCGGCGACAGCGCCGATTTGGCGCCGGCGCTACCGTGGCGATCCTTCCCGCCGGATTCCACCGCGATTCGGCCGGAATCCGCCGATCGGCCGAGCTGCCAAACCTGTCGTCGAATTCGCGATTCCGACGGCGCGATTCGACCGAATCCGGCGCCCGAGCTCGACGGGACCACGGTGACTGGCGCCGATCGCGCCAGTTCGGCCACGGAGGGCGACGGCGCGGCGACGACGACGATAGCGGGTCAACGCGTCGCGGACGGGTCGCGAAGGATTCGGCACGCAGGAGATAAATACCGTATATATATATATATATATATATATATATAAAAGGGGCTTTCTTTATTTTTATTTTATTAAAAAAATCATTTAAAATGCTCTTTTCTCAATATTATTAGAGAAAATAGAATAAAATTACAGAACAGTTACACATTGCTGCATGTTAAAAAATTTGAAGTGCTCATGTAGTTTTCAATGATAAAGTGCTTATGCAATTTTTAGATATTTGTCATTCGATCGTTAATTATAATATATTTATAGAGATTTTTTTTTAATGAAGTGATAAATTTTAAAATACTAAATTATTGGACCATTTGTTTGTGACTACTTTTCCATTTATTTTGACGATCAATATAAAACTTTTGTGAAATAAAATCGATTGCTTCCCATATTAATCGGATAGAAGGTCTAATATCTAATACCAATTAAAAAATAAAATAAAAGAATTAAAGTTTTTAAGGTAATTTTTGATTAAACTGTACTCTAAATTTATCCGATAGAATCAAAATTAAAATTTCAATACCTTTTATAATGTTTGTGATCAATAAAGTCGGAATATTTTTTATTTTATTTTTTAATATGGAATTTTCTCTCGCCGAGAATAAAAATAAAAGACGTTTTTTTAATATATAAAAAAAATTCTTTTGCCGCTTAATAATTGTTGAGGCTAATTGAATATATAATAAGGAGACTTAAAATCCAAAATGGATTTTGCAACTCTTTTGGTGGAACATGATTTTCCCTCCATAAATTTAATTTAATTTTCTTGTGTGGTGACACGTTGTTGTCTCATATCATTTTTATTTACTACTACTAATACACTAATGTACCTTGTTTGTGTTTGCATTTTCTAATTAAATTTAAGAGCATTTATCATATAATTTATTAATCATTCAAAGCGATGAACAATAAATAATATTTTTTTAAAATTTAAAATTATTCGTAAAAAATTAGAATCCGTCAATCTAGCGACCCTTATCGATCTGTCCCACAATCATTGTGAAAGAGATAAATTACGGAGAGTTTTATGAACATTGACGTGGTGATCAAGATACGTGGAAATCATCTGAATTCATAAAAGAACTTTAGACAGACTTCTTACAAAATCGATTATTACTTTATCCGTAAATTCTATCGTGCCTTAACCACCACACTATTTTCACGGGGACTTAAAAATTTAAAATTGTGAACATAGGATATCGAGTGAAAAGGATTATATTGATAACTTTAGATCGAGTAAAAATAAAGTATTGAATAATCTTATCCCATGGACCTTTGGGACGGCTCGTCAACAGTTGAGCCGGTTAAGGTCGGAGTCTAAGTAATCTCCATCGGTAACCAATGATAAATCAGGAAAATACGTAATTTTTTCACAATTCAGCTCGAACTCCGTAGTCGCACCATTCCTGAATAACGATCCAATATCGAAGTTGTACTCCATCAATCGGATAAACTTATGAGCCCCAAAGCCACCCAAATAGATTTCTAAATTTATCGTTTATATAGAATATTTTTTTTTATTACTTGTGTAAGATGCAAAATGATAAAGGAGAAAGGGAATGATTCGATTCAAAGTTTGAAGGGTATTTGGAAGAAAATAGATAATTATGAGAGTGAAGTGGAAGTTTCTCAAAATTTGCAGTGGATTGCTATGAAAAGGAAAGCGCACAGTAAAATTATGCAGTCAACTCGCTGGTTAACGCCAAGAAGAATCGACCCATGGCCTCCACGGCTTGGCCATGGACGCTTCATTCCCAACCACCTGCGACGCGAGTTGATGCGAAACGCCAACTGCAGTCTCTAGTTTCTTCCTTCTTTACTTCCTTGCTTGCTTGTGTCGGCACCACCAACCGTCCCCGGCATTGCCCTGCTGGTCCTCATCTTCATCGCCAGCTCCGAAAGGGAGGTAGACAAACAATCGCCGGCGGCACTGTCAGTTCAGATCTAGAGCGGCGCCCCTTCCGATTCGCACTGGTGAGCAAGCAATCCATCGATTTCTGATTGTTGATTGCGAATTCTTGGGGGAGACAATGCTAGTCCAAGATCGGTATCCTCCTTCTTCGAAGCCCTCTTCCTTGCCTGCTTCTGTGATTCCCTACAACGTCGCCCACAGCCGCCGCTTTAGCCCGGCGAAAAGCCTCGATTTTTCCACCTGGGCCTCCGAAAACCTTTACAAGATCCTCTTTGTCTGCTTCCTGGTCCTTACCGTGGTCGCTATCTTCTTCCTCCGAAGCTCCACCGACGCCGCGGCCCTCCTCTGCTTCGAGAAATCCTCCAGCTCCGCTTCCCCCGTGTCTTCTCAGATCCCTTACCCAGAGGTCTCCTGGTCGTCCGTTCCCCCCATCAAACCTCTTGACCTCTCCGCCGCGTCGTTCGCTTCATTCCGTTCCGATCGGTGGATCGTTGTGTCAGTTTCCGCCTACCCAACCGACTCCCTCCGCGCGCTGGCCAGGACCAAGGGGTGGCAGCTCCTCGCCGTGGGAAACTCCGCCACGCCGTCTGATTGGTCCCTCAAAGGTGTCATCTTTCTCTCCTTGGATCAGCAGGCCGGTCTTGGCTTCCGCACCGTCGACTTCCTCCCCTACCACTCTTACGTGCGGAAGAGCATTGGCTACCTGTTCGCCATTCAGCATGGTGCCAAAGTGATCTTTGACGCCGATGACCGCGCCGAAGTCCTTGGCGCCGATCTTGGCCGCCACTTCGATGTGGACCTTGCGGGCGAGGAGACAGCAACCAAGCACTCTGTCCTCCTGCAGTACAGCCATGCTGACCCTAACCGGACTGTCGTGAACCCTTACATTCACTTTGGGCAGCGATCAGTGTGGCCGAGGGGACTACCGTTGGAGAGTGTTGGAAACGTTGGGCATGAAGAGTTCTACACAGAAGTGTTCGGTGGCCGACAATTCATCCAACAGGGCCTCTCCAACGGCCTTCCTGATGTGGATTCTGTATTCTACTTTACCCGCAAGTCTTCAGGCATGGAGATATTCGACGTTCATTTTGATCAAGAAGCACCCAAGGTAGCTTTGCCTCAGGGTCTAATGGCGCCTGTCAACTCGTTCAATACCATCTTCCACACACAAGCATTCTGGGGCCTCATGCTACCTGTCTCTGTGAGCTCAATGGCATCTGATGTGCTAAGGGGCTATTGGGCACAAAGAATCCTATGGGAGATTGGTGGATTTGTGTCTGTCTATCCTCCAACCATCCACCGAGTAGACAAGGCTGAGGGGTATCCTTTCGTAGAAGAGAAGGACCTCCACGTTAATGTTGGTCGTCTGATCAAATTTTTGGTATCCTGGAGATCAAACAAGCGCACACTGTTTGAGTGGATCTTGCATTTGAGTTATGCAATGGCAGAAGAAGGGTTCTGGACAAAGCAGGATGTGCAGTTCACGGCTGCTTGGTTGCAGGACTTGCTTGCCATTGGATATCAGCAACCAAGGCTTATGTCACTGGAATTGGGCCGACCTCGAGCAAACATTGGGGAGGGAGATACCAGGAAGTTCATTCCTAAGAAACTACCTTCTGTGCACCTTGGAGTGGAGGAGGTCGGGACAGTTAGTTATGAGATTGGCAACGTCATAAGGTGGAGAAAGTATTTTGGAAATGTTGTTCTTATCATGTATTGCAGTGTGCCTGTGGATCGAATTGCCCTAGAGTGGAGGCTGCTCTATGGAAGAATATTCAAAACAGTGGTAATTCTTTCAGAACAGAGTGACCCTGGGCTTGCCGTGGAATATGGGCAAATCTCTGAGGCATACAAGTAAGTCCTTCTAGACTAATGGTTTTCTTATGTAGTCTTATTACCAATGGTTATTTCAAACTTATGCAGTTTCTTGCCTTCAACCTTTACTTCGGATGCAGCCTTCTGCAGCTTGATTTGTTTCTTTTTTACCTTTACATTGGATGTTGTGATTGTTAGTTCCTACATTTTTCTATGATTATGGCTTGTTTATGCTCATAACTATTAAAATATAAATTGTAGTAGCATTCATTCTTAGAATTGTTTGATAGTCGTGCATTGGCCAACTATATTGGTATGTTAATGTTTTGAATTTTAATGTTTTCATGCTATCAAATAACTCAATGATGAATGACTTAAAAGGGATATAGGTTACCGGATTAATTTGCTTATGGTACAATCTAATACCATTATTCCTTAACTGAGAAGTTTTGATCTATCATATATTTATGTCTGGTGTATGAGTAGCTGACATGGAGAAAAACCAATTTATCTCTTTAGTTTTATGAAAGAGTCTAACAGAGCAAAGAGAATCTTAATTCGATATCTTCCTTCTGATGTCTTTATGAATTGTTTAGGCTTAGGTTTAGTGTTTAAAATAATTACGTGAGCTGAAAATTGAATGCTATGGTAATTTTTTTAATATAAAAAAAGGAAGGATCAGGTTAGCTACAATGGAATTGCTTTGGCAACACTATCATAATACTCTGAGTTATCACTCTGCTGAATTTTTCTTTTTGTAATGGGTTGAATTATTGGACTGTAGGCAACATGGACGGAAAAAAATGTAGGAAAAACAAGGATGCTAGGTTGAATGCATGAACTCACTCGAAAGGATAAAAAATATTAATATTTAGAATAATCGATATAATAAAAATAATTTAAATTAATCTGAATATTAGTGATATGCAATGGAGGATTGAGATTTATATAGTCGGTCTCAAATAGTTGGACCAAATCAGGTTTGATGATGATTAAAACATGGATGCCAAAAAAGGCATCAAAGGTTAACCAAAATGTTTAATGATCTACTCATGGATATTAAATTATTTTGCAACCTACATCTGACCTCAGACTGTAATCAATCAGTTCGGCTTCAGGTGATCAAACTCTAAGAATTGTTCATCTTTGTTCAAATTTTGAATCTGAAAATTGTCATTGAGCAAGCTAGTTAAGGAGAAAAACTGTGAGCTGTGTTTACTTTTGCTTTCATCCGAGGCTACCTGGGACTACAACAGCAACTGTGGTTTCAGTGGCTTAATGAGGCAATTGACAATGTTTTAACATGCTATAGAATTTTCCATAGCCTCACTAGATTCTTGACGAGACATATCTCCACTAAGGAATACTATGTTTTTGAATTTTCTCACCATTGAGTTACACTCTGCTCGATAAATGGAAGAAATATTAAGCTATGTGCTACATCGTTAAAAAAAAATGGGCACAGAATGCTGTGATTGACTATGAGAAAGCCTGTTACTCATGCAATTTGTAGAACCTGTGATTGCAACAACAATAACAACAGGATAAGAGATATCTTACCTATGTCTCATGTCTTTCTAGGTTAGGCCAAGAGGTGGGCTTTCTAGATGCAGCTATTAGGTATCCATGGCAATCCCAAATCACTAGGGGATTTACCTCACTAAATTTCTAACTGGCCACTAGTTTTGGTAACATTTAAATATCAGTTGATCAATGGAGTGAATTCCCAATCTAACTTGGATAGATTGGCACAACTCGATCATAGCATTTATGGGACATTCTTAACTGGATTGGAACTAGAATGAACAATTGTGTCCTCTCCCTTCTAGTTTGTTCCTTATTATCTTCTTTATTGTCAATCTTCTTCATCGTTGAGTATAGCTCGTTATATCCTACTAGAAGGCTTATGTTGGACCAGTACTTTGTTATTTGCAGCTTTAATTATCAAAGTAACTAACCAGACAAAGGAAAATTTTGGGTTGTACAACGGATTTAGATTTCTAATCATACATGTAATTTTGATGAGTCCATAATTGATGAATTTTCCATGATCCAAATATTCAAAAGCCTGTTCTAGATTCATGAATTCTAATCATTGTGAATTATGTTTTGTTGTGTTAGTTTGAATAACTTAATCAAATTCTCTCAGTACAATCCTAAAATAAAAATTGTGATATTCTAAGCTTAGTTCAACATTTAAAGTTGTGTTAACTAAGAAGATTTATAAGGCTCAGAAGAATGGAAGTGTCTAGGGAAATAAGGTATTGAATGACTTACAAAATTATTTAATATGATATTAAAAACAAAAAAAAGGCCTGATCAATGGAGGGTAAGTATCTTAATTCCCTTATATAAAAATAAGGGAGACATGCAAACTTGTGAAAACTATAGAGGTATTAAACTAATAAGTCATACCATGAAACTTTGAGAAAGGGTAATAGAAAAAAGATTAAGGAAGGAGACCATAGTTCTCGAAAATCAATTTGGATTCATGCCAGGAAGGTCGATAATAGAAGCTATATATCTTCTCAGATAATTAATTGAAAAGTATAGAGAGGAAAAACAGGATATGCACATGATATTCATTGATTTAGAAAAGGCTTATGATAGAGTTTCAAGAGAAATTATATGGAGAATTAAAAAAAAAAGTGTTAGTGTAACATATATTGAACTAATTAAGGATATGTATGAGGAAGTAACGACCAAAGTGAAAATTTCAAGCGGATTAACTGAAGCATTTCCAATAAAGATAGGGTTACATCAAAGATCAGCTTTAAGGCCCTATCTTTTTACACTAATCATGGACGAACTCACTGGACACATTCAAGACACAGTACCGTAGTGTATGTTGTTTGCAGATGATATTGCTTTGGTAGATGAGACACGTGAAGGAGTAAATGCTAAAATAGAATCTTGGTGGGAAACACGAGAAGTGAAAAGTTTTAGGCTTAGTAGAGTAAAGACAGAATATATGAAATTTAAGTTTAGTAATATTAGACGTAATGAGACAAGTGTTAAGATAGGAGATGACGAGTTGTCTGGAATTGAGAGCTTTAAATATTTAGGATCATTTTTGTAAGATGATGGAGGGATTGAGAGAGATATCTTACATAGAATACAAGCAGGATGGGTGAAATGGAGGAAAGCATCGGGTGTTTTATATGATTGTAAAGTGCCTCTAAAACTTAAAGGGAAGTTCTACAAAACGACGATTAGACCTGCTATGTTATATGGTGTTGAATGTTGGGATACGACTCGAGCACATGAGTAAAAAATGAGAGTTGCAGAGATATGAATGTTAAGGTGGATGTGCGGACATACGAGAATTGACAAAATAAGAAATGAGAGCATTAGAGAAAAAGTCGACGTTGCATCTATCGAAGGAAAGCTCCGAGAGACACGTTTAAGGTGGTACGAACATGTACTTGACATCCAATAAATGTTTTAGTTAGGCGATATGAAACAATGACAAATATACACATCAAATGAGGATGAGGAAGACCAAAAAAGACTTGATTAGTAACAATAAAATAAGATAAAATTTATTTAAATATAGATGATGATATAGTAGGGAATAAAGTCCAATGACGTAGAAAGATCCATATAGCGGACCCCACCTAGTGAGATAAAGCTTTGTTGTTGTTGTAGTAGTAGTATAAGACTCAGAAGGATCTATTAGTAGTAAGCTTATGCAATTTGGTCCAATGGTTCAACCTTGTCAAGATACTGGGTCATATTTGATCATTGCTTGCCTGGTGATGCGATCCAGTAATTAGAGGCTGACCATTATGGTGAAGCCACTATTGGGTCACATTTGAGGTTGAGTGTGGATAGTTTTTGTGGTGTTAAGTTCACATCAATTAGGATATCAAGGCTTAAGCTGGGAAATTTGTCACAATAAAATGTCTTACTTCGGAAGTGTTTCGTGAAGCTGGTTTTAGGTTTGATGAGTATGACCATTAATTTGGGTTTATATGCTTTTTATATCAACTGACTAATCATGATCGATTGAGTTGAACAATTGAATTTTAAACTCTTTGTTTTTTTAACAATATTAGTCGATTACTATTCTATAACAGTCAATTGATGATGATCAAAACCCTCTCAAACTCTCGATCTCAGGATTTATGGTTCATTAGTTGATTGCTACTCTACAACAATTGATTAATACTTCTATTTCAGTTTTTCCAAGGTTGAAATCTCACTTTGTCTAGTATTTTGTTAGTCACAACTTATCAGGACTTTCTGCTTAGCATTAGGTCATCCTTAATCAGCCAAAACTTTCTTCGCTAGTATCCGATTAATCTTGACTTGTCAGGACTTCACTCACTTAGCATCCAACCAGTCTTGACCTGCCATGACATCATCATTGCCAAATATTCGATCCTCCTTGACCTATTTGGACCTTCCTTCTCGTGTCAAGCATCCGATCAACTTTAATTTGTTGGGACTTCACTATTGCCAAACATTCGGTCTTTATTGACCTACTTGGACATCCCATTTCATGCTTAACATTCGGTCCTTTTTTTACTTGTTAGAGCTTCCATCCGCGTGCTAAACATATGATCCTCCTTGATCTATTAGGACTTTTGTTCGCATGCATAATGTCTTGTCCTCTGTGACTTGTTCGGACTTTCATCTGCATGCCTAACATTCAGTCCGCCGTGACCTGTTAGGACTTCGATCACTTGCCAAGTGTCCAATCCTCCGTGACTTACTTAGACTTCACTTCTCATCTCATATTAAGTGTCCGGTCTTTCATGGCTCACTTGAGCTTCACTTCTCTCGTGCTAAGTGTCGAGTCCAAGGTTTTAACTACCGAGCCGTACCGAGATTGTGGTTAGTGATCGAAACGATATGGTTTCGGTATCGTATCCTGCGTGCCGATACTATTTCGATAATATAAATTAATTGATAATTTATTTAATTAATTTATATTATATATAAAATTTTAATTAATAATTTATTTAATTATAATTATATTATAATTTCTATATTAGTTAATTATATAAATTAAATTTTTAATTAATTCCAGCGCAGATCGCAGATCGGGGATCGCGATCGCGATCTCGATCCCGCGATCCCTAGTGCTGTGATCGCGATCCCAGGCTCTCAGTGCGCGATCACCGCCTGCTCTGCGTCGTCGCCGCCTCTGCCTCGTCGAGCCCGTTGCTTCTAGGTAAGCTTCTTCCCTTCTCCTTCGCCTTCTGTCGGTGTGCACGTTTTACCGAAATCACGCACATGTTCCAATTTCGGTCCAACGTCGAAACGAAATTTTTCGCCGATTTCGCCCGATACGGCTCGGCATTTAAAACCTTGGTTGGGTCAACCGCGACCGACTTGGACTTCGTCACTTGTCTCCTTATTGGACTTTTGTTAGCCAAGTGTCTGATCAACTGTGACTTACTTAGAATTGTCATTTAACCATCAAAGTCAATTGCACCACAATCTCCCTCTTCCAACAATCTCCTCTTCTACACCAAGATTGTCACCCTGGACCAACAATCCCTTCCTAGAAAGTATCGTTCGATTATCACCATATATTGCTCAAACATCAAAGCCAAACTCGAAGAGCTTGATAAACCTTGATCAAAAGTTAATTGTACTAACATTCTATTATTACCAGTGATCATATAATAAGTATCTCCTGATATCCAATCTGTTAGGCGCTAGCTGAATTCACTCATCTGACTTGCATTTCAGTCTGATAATACAACCAAAGTGCTTGTTTTATGTTTCTGATTTTCATCTGCATTGGCAAATTTTTCCTTGGAGCTTTGCTTTTGATCATAATTTTATTCTATATCATTTGGAATAGGTATTTGCCGAAGGTCTTCAACAAATTTCAAGAAGCAGAAGGATTTTTGTTCCTTCAAGATGATATGATTCTTAATTATTGGAACTTGCTTCAAGCCAACAAGGCAAAGCTATGGATAACAAACAAGGTATTACCTATATTTCATTTTGTGTTGCTGCTAGTTTCCTTCTTTTGTTGATTTATTCATATGGCATACAAAGCGGCCTGACCATTTGCGTCATTCAGGTTCCTGAATCATGGGTTTCAGTTTCTACTGATGGAAATGATACGGATTGGCATGTCACTCAAGCAAATTTAGTTAAGAAAATTGTAGACAATTTCCCAGTTCATTTTCAGACAAGTTATAAAGAAAGTGTGACCGAAGGGAAACTGATCATTTGCAGCAGTGAGATATTTTACATCCCCCAAAGACTTGTTACTGACTTCTCTGACCTTGTGGGCATCGTCGGAGATCTCCATATTCATCACCGAATTGCCGTGCCAGTGTTTTTCCTCGCAATGGATTCACAGGAAAATTTTGATTCCAAAGCTCTAGCGACAGTTGTTTATAAGACACAACCACGGGCCAACAATTCATTTATGAGCTATTACACCGCCCAAGCTCCGGCTGTCTATCCGCTGAAGGTGCACAACGAGTATGATTTTATCAAACTGATAAGAGTAATGGCTTCGGGGGATCCCCTTTTGCTGGAGCTGGTATGAGTGGCTACTTGCTGAGGCACATCGTGTTTCACCAAGTTCAGTTGGAGCCGGGCTTGTGCTGCCTCTGTACTTCATAGTCTTTATTCCTTTTTTTTTTTTTTTTTGTATGTCGTAATGTTATTCATTTGCAGACGAGTGATCTTTCAGCGACTTCTTTTTTCAATTTAAAAAGTTGTAAATGATACACGTTGAGATGTGGCCTGCTCTAAATTCAGACATTGGGCCATTAGTTGAACATGGCAAAGCAGACAATATCTTGATAGTGAGAAGTTGCTAGTCTGGAGACTTGCAGATAGAATGTTGATAGTAGATTGCAATTGTTTGTTTCTTCAACTTTTTTTTCCACGCAGTGCACGACTGAAATTGCAAGAATTTTGGGAATCAATGAAGCATCGTCATATATAGAGAATTTAGAGTTTATAATGTAGCATGTGGCATATGGATTCGTCATTAGTTAACAAAATTCTCACGGAATTTGTGTAGTTGATTTCGTATGATTTTATATAGTAATTCACACACATTGCCTGAATAAATCATTTCATTTTTTTTTTCTTTTACACCGACGCTCAGTTTAACTCCCTCCAGATTGATCCCACAACACCTAAAAAATAATAAATCATAATGATCGAATAACCTAAATAAAAAGAGAATTAATCTACTAAAGATCCTTCTGATTGATCCCACAACACTATCCAAATATTAACTCTGGCAATGCCGTTTAATTTAATCTCCTGAACGAGCGCAAGGTGAATTGGTACCTTTCCAAGGAAAATGTATAAAAAAAAAATACCCGCAACTTAGAAACACCAACAAAATTACATGACAAATTGAGCCAGGTAACAAAATATCGTTTGTGTGAATGCACAACAAATGTTTAACGCCCACAAAATGTTTGAACACTAGATAGGACCCCCACTGAATATCTTAAACAGAACGAACACCCACCACTTATAGGAACCACATTGCGAATATCTTAATAGGGTGTTTGGAGTACAGTGAGATCAACTTATGCCAAATTATGATTCCTTGTTAAAGCAAACATGATGTACAAAACAATGGGTTGCACACCACTTCTATCTCACTGTGTTGAAAGCACGCATGAGAAGATGGAAAAAAGACGCGCATACGGTAGCTGTACAAGTGTCGCTGCTTCTGTCTTGATGTGCATTCTTGATTCAGTTGCATTGACCATATAGACAATGTAGGCCATCGATAGCACTGTAGCAACTAGGATTCTTATTCTGCCACTTGAAGTATCTCGAACTCAATATATCCATCTATTCTTGTGACATTGTTCAAGCAGATTGCAGCGACATGCCTCTTTTTGCTTTTATTTTCTCAAACTCAGTACATGCCTCCGGTGTCTCTTCTTCACTTGGAGGTACAAGTTGCCAGAAGAGAGGAAGATAAGCCTCCCACTCGCTCAAAATTGTAGCCCCTTTAATGCTACCAGTTTTTTCCTGGAAAAGTTAGTGGAAGAATTAGACCTCACCATATTATTTTTTTTCCTTTTCTTTTAGAGCACAATGATGTGTTCATTCTTACAACGTGAGCTTCGATCAAGCTTTTCAGCTGCATTTGTCCAGCAGGTGCATTTACCCTTTGAATCTTTACAATCTCCTTGTTGACCTGTCACAAAAGGATAACTATATACATACCTGACCATAATCCATGGAATAGAGTATGGAATCCAAATGCTCATTTTTAATGTTCAAATATAACCTAATTAGGCATGCATTCAAATGCAAGATTGGCAAAACTAGCACGCATTGCTAATGATACTAGACGGGTGAATATTTCTGTTTGTGTGATTAAGAAGCATCCAAGGAGGATAGCCATGTATAGTATTGTTCAAATAGAAAACTAATTGTGCATGCATTCAAATGCAAGACTGGCAAAATTAGCACGCATTACTAATGACACTAGACTGGTGAAATTTCTGTTGGTGTCATTAGAAGCATCTAAGAAGGAGAACCATGTAAAGTAATTGTATGTTTTCCAATAGCAAGACAGAATTATTCAATAAGGGTTGAGCACATTGAGAGAATCAAGAAGTATTTGGCATAACTTAATACCACAGTGATCCAGCTATATACATTTTCCATTACTTGAAGTCATGAGTGTTGGACATCTATTTCATTTCAAATTCAATTTAATCCTGATCTAGGCTGCAGCAGATGCTTAAAGCTTTTTATTAGTCTTGACATTTTGAGGTCCTTGTAAAGCTGAGAAGTGACAATTTGTCACGAATACCCTTATTGATTTGAATGTGATAATACTGAAATGCCATCGGCACACTGAGATCTGAATTGTCCTAGCTTTACTATTCTTTATCATTACTTCACAATAACTTTATGAAGGTAGTTTAACAGGAAAAAAGTTCCTGTAGACCAAGTTTCTAGAATCTGGGTACTAATGTTCATCTGTACAAGTTGATAATAGCATCTATTCAGAAGCAAAATCGAAGGGAAGTAGAAAATTTTGTAGAAACCTTGGGAACAAGAGTGTCATCCTCGTCGAGTATATATGCTAAACCACCAGTCATGCCAGCAGCAACATTTCGGCCCACTCTGGATTAACATGTTTCTATTATTAGACAAGTCACCTATGGGAAACAAGGAACTAGGGAGAAGAAATACTCACTTTCCCAGTACCACCACACAACCGCCAGTCATGTACTCACAACAATGATCTCCAGTGCCCTCAACTACAGCTTCAGCAAGAGAATTTCTAACAGCAAACCGTTCACCAGCTTTGCCTCTGGCGAAAACTTGACCACCAGTTGCACCGTATAGGCAGGTGTTACCTACAATTGTAGCATCCTCTGGGATGAAGCCAGTACCTTCAGCAGGTGTTACAACCAGCTCTCCACCAGCCATGCCCTACAAAAGAATAGTTAATGCAAATCTTAATCAATAAGGGGAAAAAAAGCAAGTCCACTTGGGGCTAGAAAGTGCTGCACCTTTCCTACATAGTCGTTAGCTTCTCCAATTAGTTGAATATTCATTCCAGGAGTAAGGAAACATGCAAAAGATTGTCCAGCACTTCCAGTAAATCTGGGCACAATAACATCTTATTACTCTGTATTTCAGTCAATGTTAAATACCAATATATTAACATAGAAATCATACAACATACGTGATGTTAAGCTGTCCTGCAAAACCAACATCTCCATATCTCTTTGCAACAACACCAGCTATGCGACCACAAACAGCTCGATCGATGTTATATATCTTAAAAATTTTGTTGACCACCTTTTCATGCTCAATGGCATCAGATATCTGCAAGAGTACTTTTAGTACACCATTTGCATCTAATCAAATGTACTATCACTGCAAGGCCTTAAGATTCATGCACAAGGTAGTATCTCAATGTCATTAGGAACTAGATTTAGGAGTGAAATTATGTATGTCAAACATCATTTACAAGATCTTGAAGCTGAAGACATGGGAACTACCAAGGATCCATAACACTTTTTTGCATTCAAGCGCACAAACATGATGTTACATGCATAACACCCAGGTGCTAGAGAAGTATACATGATAGATATAAGCTAATATAACGTGATAAAATTTTCATGATTATTGCTACAATATATCCAAATCTGACTGCAACAGCAAGGACAAAAATAAGAGAACTGAAGAAATAATTACTAATACAACTTTAAAAGTTGCTTGGAAAGTAATATTCCTGTTCAATCGAAGCAACGCCATCTTCTTTGTCATTGCTGTCAAGCCATATTAATCCCAATTATTTTGGATCAGCTATACGGATCATACTAACTACTGAGTTTTATACAAAAAACTCTTATGTTACATTTAATTACATCACAATACTATAGTTTTCTTAGGTCTCCCTATACCCTCGAGCTCCAACTCTAATTGATTTTCTACTAGTCAAACTATAGAATATCTTTGCTACCTTTTTTAACAATAAATAATAGACATAGATCTATACTTTGAGTTCCAAAGGATTAGTAAAGATGCAACAAGAGCAAACTTCATCAACCTAAGCACAAAATTAACTAGCTGGAAAAAAAAGCTAAGGAAACAATATTTCAACCACGAAAGGTGTTTATTTAGTATACCATGAGAAGATACACAGATGTCGTCCTAGTGTGTATAAAACATAAAAACAATTTATGTAGATTTTAGGTTGTAGGTTGGTGAAAGTTATGCTACTCAGATTTTATGAGAATTTAACAGGTATAGTGTATTAGACAAGTAATTTTTTCAAAATGAGGGGACGGGGACTAGTTAGTCCAAATTTAGGACATGGGCACTGGATACAAGAATAATATAGCTAAAATAAATTTATAACTCAAGTAGATTAGCATAGTCAATATAACTCAAGAAATTAATCTACTTAATAATTTTTAATAGAAATTATGTGATCTAAGACTTATATATAAGTAATAAGATACATTGTATTTTATATAGCCTATACTATATATATAAGAGTTATATTACATAAGTTACCCAAATCCCAAATCCCCAATCCTATTCTTCTCCCTTCCTGTGTGTCAATGTCACCTTCCTCAAGACCAGACTGCGATGTAAGTCTCCTATGTAATGTCGCCTGCACAAAAACCTCTCTGAGTGAGAGAGCTAGTTCAAAAATCTGATAATTTTTCCAACCAAGTATCCTCCATCTCCTGCACAACACAGGCTACGTGCTAGGAGGTGAACTTCCTTGTTGGCCTCTTCTTCTACCTCCTATTTTTGTTTCTTCTTCCATAAATGTATTTTTGTGTAGTGTCGACAAGGCTATGAATGGGAATAATGACGAGTCTAAGTAATAGAGGATGAAGTGACACAATACAACAGGTTAAGGATAAGATATTGCGACAAATCAATAAGATAGCAGCATAATGACAAATAGTGAGATAAGTTTGTGAAAAAAACATTCGACAACTATTTGTAACAAAAATACTTTTAAGGTTTGCGTGCTTTAGTAGCTAATTAAATACATACGATTAGTCCAAGGCCAATGGAACAATTAGTGAAACCTAATATGGACTTTGGTAAGACATGAAAATTTTGCACGCAAGCTTATGAACCATAGCATTGAGGTTATAGCAATTTTTAGGCAAATAAAAAAAGCTAAAAAACTTCATTCTTTACCTCAGGATCAGAAAGTATGATTTCATCAAGAACAGGTCCATTTGTATGAACGGCTTGATTTCTTATCTCAGAACTGCTCCATTTAGTTACACCAACATTCTGTAAAATTAAATTTAGGGATTGGTGGGAAATTAAAATACAAGTTTAATTGACACTAGAGTTCATTACATACTGAAAGGATATAACTGAGATCAAGATGTTGTGTTTTTGTCAAAGAGATATGTCTCGGTCTTAACAAATTGGTTCGCCCAATAATGTCATCTAACTTCTCATATCCAAGTTGTGCCAAAACGCCCCTGACCTGGCCAAAAATTGCAGGGAAAAACGAATTGAACTAGGATTTGCAAGAAAAAGCAAACAAATAAATAAACCAACGAATTTATAGAACCCAAATTTGCAAAAAGTACCTCAGAAGCTACTGAGACTACAATGAATGATTACTTACAAGTTAGGTGGAGATAAACTTTCAAGCTTAACCAAAAGGAAATTTACCTCTTCTGCAACATACAAGAAGTAGTTCACAAGATCTCCAGGAACCCCAGGAAAACGAGCCCGAAGCTCTTCTCTCTGAAATGTTTAGCAGTATATTTTTCATGTAAACACAGACAACAATGAAATTTAAAGGGAAATGTTGAAACAAAAAATACGAATATTGTTATTACCTGACTGGCAACACCAACAGGACAATTGTTAGTGTGGCAAATTCGTGCCATGACACAACCTGTAGCAATCATAGCTACAGAACCAAAACCATATTCGTCAGCACCCATGGCAGCAGCCATGAGAACATCAATTCCACTCTTAAATCCACCATCAACTCTAAGGATGACTCTTTCTCGCAGACCATTTTGAATAAGTATCTGGAAAATATCATTTGTTGATCACATGGAGAAAACAGAACAGAACACTCTAAGGTCCTAGTGCAGAAGTATTTGAAAACCTGATGGGTTTCAGTTAAACCAAGTTCCCAGGGTCCTCCGGCATGTTTAATTGAGCTTATTGGGCTTGCTCCAGTTCCCCCATCATGTCCAGAAATCTTTATCAAGAAAACAACTTTGCTTTAATCATTATCTGGATACAATTTATGCACTAGTGGTTTTACACATAAACAAATTTTTATACTGATCATAGCATCCAATGAAAGAATCCAGTGGAACAAAAACGAGATTACAAGCCATAGGAAAGATCACAAGCCACAAATTTGTCCAATTAATTTGGGCATCAGTGGTTTATCCACATAAACAAATTTTTATATGATCAAAGCATTCAATGAAAAAATCCAGTGGAACAAAAATGAGATAACAGTATTCACAGAAAATATCTCAAGCCACAAATTTGTCTAATTAATTTGGTATGACCTTCTAAAGGTTAAAATTGGCATTTGTAAGCATTGAATTCTGAAATCATTTTCATAAAAGTAAGCATTCTGCAGCACTGGCAAGCAAGAGCTATGGAGTTTTACCAAGATTATAAATGCTCTCCTGTTGATGATGAATCCTTTTTTTCATTATAAATTAAAGTAACAATTAAACTATGATTCCTGGATAACATGTGGTGCAAGTCGACAACACTTAGGAAGATGGCATTGCTTGGCCTGGTGCGGCAAGAGAACATGGGCCAAACAAGTTGTGGACATCCATCTGCTGGTTTGATATGAGGTTGCTGATTTCCATTTGTCTACAAGTCTGCAGAGAAGAGAAAATGCAGGATGGAAAAGCTGCAAGCCTCCATCGAAAGAAGAAGAGAGAAATCCTAGTTATCCAACTACTGCTCAGGACCTCATCCTGTGACTTTGTGGTCACCACAAGAAGAGTGTTCATCAATAGGTCCATGGAGAAGAGAAAAAGCAGCCAGACAAGATGTGGGCCTCCATCAAAAAAAGAGAAAACCCCTTATCTTCCATCTGGTACTTGATGACCTCTGCATTGCAACTTCATGCTCATCAGTTAGCAAAAGGATGAGCAGGTCAGTCAGGGGAATGAATGCTTCCTCTGTGTTGTTGTGCAGCATAGAACAATTTCAATCTCTGAATCCAACAATTACAAGCTGACATAAATTTACAAAATGAGCAACCGAAAGGCTTCCAGCTAAAGGTTGGGAGTTAGAATTCGTATAGGGGCACTATTAGGAGGGATTTAAGCTTATCACTCCCACTCCAAATAAGGATTGGATCACATGCTATGTGGTATGGAGACACCTCGTGGTCTAACACCGAAATGAAAATTTCAGAGATGAGCAAACCCTACACAGTGACTATCTTCTTTGAGCCTCAATGGACTGCATAAAAGTCAGCATGGAAGCATGTGGTATCTCTGATTTCTTATTCATTACTGACTTTATTAAATCTTTTAATTTCTCATGCATTTTCTGCATTGTTATTTAAAAATAATTGAAAAAAAATCTAATTTGATTGACTGAATAATAGAGGCATTGATCAACTATAAAATGATGCAAGAATAATGAAAAAAGAATCAATATGTAGAGAACTAAAGAAGTTATCAATTATTGAACTTTGGCATAGGCAAGCAAGTGTTGGTGCAACAATGCTCCCAAGTGGTTGAGTCAACAAAGTTGTTTTGATGTGTTTGGAAAAGGGTCAAATTAAGTAAAAAGAGACTTAATTGAGTGCATATGGAGATCACAAGCTCATAACTTGATGCAGTAAAGATGGATGATTTGTGATCGATGGCTCAAAGGTATGTAGCAAGGTGAACTTGGAGTGATTAGCAAGGGAAGGGATGTAATATCTGAGGGACCAAGAATTCCTGGTGAAGTAGTGTCCTAGCATGAAGTGGTTGAAGATGTAAGAGCTACGTGAGGTATGAGAGGTTACAAGTGATTGTAATCTTTGGTTTACGCTTTTATGATGATATCTGGTAACTTTAAAAACTCTTTGACCATGCAACAATTTGTTCTGGGTCATAAAAGGCAGTTAATTCAATCCTGAGCGTTGCATAGGTTTATGAAGCATAAGCCATTTGAAATCGAAATCTCTGATCAAATTCACTGGACTGAAGGTAACCTCAATTGAATGGAGTGTTTAGTTGACTTGGAAGTCTATTGAAAACTCTATATTCGGAGAACCAAAAGTTTTTGTTTGGGCTCCAAGCAAATTTAGTTAACTAAGAACATCCTTAATCGGCCGACTCAAAAGTTGACTAAAAACTGGCTATCCATAGAACATAATGCTTTTGTTTGAGCATGAGTCGATCGAAACTATTCTAGATCCAGTCGACTAGATGCATGAACAGTCATTTGAACAAGTTTTCTAGTCAATTGCCTAACTACTGGTTATATAATGACTATTTTGCATGATCAGTCAACTGGGGATGTTTCCAGTCAACTGAAAGCATGGAGGAAAGAGTAATTAGAGCTTTTTTAAATCTGGTTTGAAAGTTATTTGCCTTTTATATAAAAGTGTACTTAGGGGATGAAATAAGAGTTTGCTTTCAAGGCTCAAAACTCTGAAAATTTAGGAATCATCAAGGCTTTATGTCTTTCAAAGATTTCAAGCTTTGTTAAGTATCATTGCTTTTTCTATCACGCTTACTCATATTCATTGAGAAAAGTGAGCATTGTTTTCTCTTTGTGCCTACACTTTTTTATATCATTTGTACAAGGATTTCTGTCTCTTAAAAGGAGCTTTGCATAGTGGACTTTCAACAGTGAGTCATTGAATGAATTGCTAGGCAGTGGAATATGAGCAGGACTTGGAATGACGTAAACTCTTACAATTAGCATTGTGATTACATTTTTTATTCCTGTTGTGCTTGCGCCGTTGACATGATCAACAAAACACAATTATTTTCAATTCACCAGCTATTTCCCTTACTAGTCATTCGAACTGATAAAAGGTTTTGCTATTGATAAAAGATGTAAAAAAAAGCAAGAAAATGACAAAGGTTTTGCCACTGAAAAAAGAGGTAAAAAGAATTGTGAGAAAAAAGCAAAGGTTTTGCCACTAATAAAAGATGTAAAAAAAAATTGCAAGAAAATAGCAAAGGGTTTTGACACTAATAGAAGATGTAAAAATTAGTGAGAAAATGACAAATACATGCTAATGTGCACGTAAACTAAATGCAAGCGGGGTGGGGCAGAGTGTTGTTATGTGATTCAAACACTCTTCTCCAGCCTAAGAGGACTAATGAGATTGCCAACAATTAAGAGTGGGGGAACAAAAAATTTAGTTTATTAACTTATTGGCAAAAATTACATAATAATCATTGTTCTAAAAATGGCAGGACTCAGCACCAATTGCAGTTCCTATCAGAATAAATAATTTTAGTCCTATTAGAGCAAGTTATACTGATTATCAATCATCAGGTAAGTGGATTGGAAGAAAAGAAATGCAGTGGTACTATCATTTAAGTAAATATTAAATACCTGTATTATATCAGCATTGCCCTTGGCTACACCAGAAGCTACAGTGCCAATTCCAGCTTCTGCTACAAGTTTGACGGATACCTTGGCTCTAGGGTTGACCTGATTACGTATAAATGTCTCCTTTAGCAGTCATAAGTCAAGCATAAAATGAGAGAATCCAAAGACAATTTGTCTAAGACTGACTTCCTTTTAGAAATAAAATTTTACCTGATGAAGATCATAAATTAACTGAGCGAGATCCTCAATTGAATAGATGTCATGGTGTGGAGGTGGAGAAATCAGTGGAACTCCTGGTTTAGAGTTTCTTAACCGAGCAATATAAGCACTGACTTTCTTCCCAGGCAATTGACCCCCCTCACCAGGCTTAGCACCTTGTGCAATTTTAATTTCCAATTGGTCGGCATTAACCAAAAATGTTGGAGTGACACCAAATCTACCTGAAGCAACCTGTAAGTGTTTCCATGTGTAATTCACTATGCAAATAATGAGTTGGAAATAATCAAAAAGCATGAAACAACTTGCACAACAATCAATAAGCAAACTTGTAAATCATAAGCTCTTTCTCTTATGTACTACTTCAGTAACCTTCTATTTGCATATATTCTGCTGATAGACGCAATGCTTAAATATCGGTTCCATCCCTGGAGGTTCAGTTGTCAGACATGTAAGGTTCTAGTATCATGTTGTGCTGAGCATATAAACATATGGTGAAATAAATTTAAATGAATTTTACTCTTTTAATACGCTTTCTATCACTTAATTTATCTCCTAAAAATAAAGCTAACAAATAGTGAATCAGCTACATTTTCGTATACTACGTTACATTCATTTATGGTATAACTATAATAAATATGCACATTGAATGAAAAAGAAAAAGACAAAAAAAAAATTTGGTTAGCAATGATAAAATAAATAAATAAATAAATATAAATGATGATGTAGTAAGGGATATAGTTCAATGGTGTAAAAGGATTCATATATCAAACTCCACCTAGTGAGATTAAGGCTTTGTTGTTGTTGTTGTATGCTACATTCATACTTGACACACTTTGGCATGTGTCGAAGTGTGTAGAATGGATTCAAATAAATTTTACTCAATTAATCCCTTCACTTACTTCAATGTCTTGAGATGCATTGACATTTTATGTTTATAATCTTCATTCTTCCACTTGTTTTAGAAAAAGAGTATAGCAATTAAATATTCAATTGAATTAGAATTTTTGGTGAAACAAGCAACAAAAAAGAAATAAACATACTTTGAATTCATTTTACGCATGACAAATTGTAACAAAGTGGTCCAACGTTGGCATGACATGATGCTCATCGAAACAATCAATATGGTAGTACGTGAGAGATGATTTTCATCTTTACGCAAGACATTGTAACAAAGTGGGTCCAATGTTGGCATGACATGATGCTCATTAGCATCATCAACACAGTAGTACATGTGAGATTATTTGCACTGATTAGGATAAAATTTAAGTGATTTACAGAAATTCCAACCGTGCAGCCCAGCAGGACATGAAATTTCAAAGCATGGGTTGATGCCTCCAGCATTTCATTATGATAACCTACGATCAATCCATTTAACCTTTGAACATCTATAAATGCCATAAGAACATAGTGAATTTAAAAGTGGCAGTAAAGTTTCCTTCAAACAATACAAGAAACATTCTTCTTGAAAAAAAAAAACTCAAATATCACAAACTAATATTTGAAAAAAGAAACAGATTTGAGATTTATCATCATAGTTAAAATGTCCAGAAGGTTGGGTATAAATATTTTTACCTGTTTGATTGCACTTGTAGCAGTATCTCCATTTTGAAGGCCCTTGAGATGAGGAAGTGTAGGAGAATACCCATCAATGACATCAGTTAGAGGACTCCATCGAATGGGATCCTGGAAAATAGTTGGTAATTTAATTAAAATAATGTCTTCAAATGAAATGAAATTAAATTGGAGAATGATTCTTCACCATAAACTGACCTCACCACCTTCTCCGGAATTTGACTTCCCTCCTAATCGGTTCATTGCAATTGCAATTGCTTCATGTGTTTCTCTTGAAATAGCTCCGAGAGACATTCCACCAGTGCAGAAACGCTGAGCAATGGATGATGCAGATTCAACTCTTCCAATTGCTATAGGCTCTCTATCACTCTTAAGCTCAATAAGATCACGGAGAACCTAAGAAAGTGAAGTCATAGTCACTGATTGATGCGCACAGAAAGAGTTTATCAGTAACTTTTTAAAGCTTCCAATGTGCCATGTTTTTATAAACACGGTTTTAATTCTCAACAATAGATATTTATAGGTTTTCTATGTAGAATGAACCATTGTGTTCGAAAGGCATCGATCAGTATACTACTCAATACACCCATCAAGTTTAGACTACAATCAAAACCAGAGATAAACCATGGATACAACTATTTAATCAACACCAATAATAATTAATCCACCTATAATACCAGAATGATATTAAGATAACAAGTGTTTTTTCTAACATGCACTCTTGAATATTTGATCTTATTTCATGAAGCAACAAATGCGGTATGGAGCGATGCTTAGAAAGTACTTATTGGTTTTGCCAATCAGCTTCTTGCTTCGGGTCACAGATAAACATGCATCAAAATGAAAGCAAATTTCAAACTCACATTCACAGGACGATTTGCAAGGTGCTGTTGGTAAATAGAATATGCATTTTCACTCTTTTGACGAACTGCTTTGTGTAGCAATTTTGACATCTCTGGATTATTTCCATGATATTCACCTGATTTTGAACAACATGAGGAATCATCAGCAGGTATGATCATTATACATTTACTGTCAGCCAGTAGATTGAATGATTAGATTCTTATTATGCTGACAAATATATGCTGGCATGTCAAACAATAGAGAATCTCTCTATTATGCTAGCATAATAATCGTTGGATGAGTAAAAGAAAAATGCAAAGCTAGCATTCATCTTTAAAAGATTTAGCGGCATATACATCGCAAAGGAGAAGCAGCCCAAGACCATCTTTCAGCAAAATCCAAAATGTGCTCAAATAGAATAATTGACAACCACGAAACCAAAATGAATTAATAGTCATTTTCAAATACTATACAAGAAATTAACCACAATAAACTAGTAAGCCAATAAAAGATGTAGTTTCTGAGGCATGCTAATTGACAATCAGATGAATAAAAGATTTGTAGGTGTGTTTGCCGATGCACATGTATATGATGACAATCCAGATTATCTAATGGTGACAATCTGCCAAATAATCCAATCATCAAATTACTACTAACTGTATTACATATTTTCCCAGCATTATGTGTCTAGATATTAAGAAAATATAATTATACCTCCAGGTCTGAATTGAATGAATCCGAAATTTTCTAGTCTCTTAGCTGTATCCTCTGAGAATGCTTTCACCCAGAAGGACAATGTTTCTCTTGCTAACTATGAAAATGAAAAAGAAGACAGTCAGAGGAAGAAAAAAAAATCCCTTGAAATGAGAAACAAAATAGAGAATGAAACAAAATTTCCAGAATAAATGAGGTTGCAATTATCCTAACACATAATGCATGCACGTGTTATGTAACTCAGCACATTCTTAAATAAAACTAAGAATAACCTTCTGATGGAAATGTCAGAAATATCATGCACATATTAAGGGCAAATTGTTTTGAAAATAAACCGTGACCAGCAACAAAAACATTAGTTGACCAAGCTATGTGCATCAGAGCACAGAGTAAAGAGGGCTAATTAAGATGTCTTTACATAACTATGACCCTTTTACTTCGGAAATCAAAAAGTAAAAGAAAAATGGAAATTTCGAGTCAAATAAACAGATTAGTATTTGGGGCGCAAGAAAGTAGGAAAAAACAACTGGTACCAAGTGCAAAGGGCAAGCCACCAGATTTGAAAATGTACTATTAGTCAGGGAAATGAGAAAATAGGAAATAAATGGTCAACATAAAAATGTTATAAATTTTAATCAACCAAACAAAATTTCTCCCAATTACATCCTAAATGGTTGATTGTTCTGCATTTTAACCTGAAAGTTTTCAAACATCGAAATCTGTCAGGCACCAGGAACTATTTATGCAGCGCATATTCTGTACTATGGTAATCTTCATCATGTGACCCATGCAGCAAGTTTTCAACTTCTCAATTGGAGAGCACAAGACTCAAGGATTAAGAATAATATGAAGTAGACGGGCAAGAGAATTTAGAGTCAAAAGAAATCTAGATACAGCTTGGGATTATGTTTACCAGCAAACCTAGAGTTGAAGTTTTGAGCAAAAGTGACAGAGGAGCAAGGAGTAGACATGAGAAAAAAGATGCTAGAAGGTGGGTGTTCACAGGGTGAAACACGGAAAAGAAAAGAAAAAACTTTTACTATCCTAAGGGGATTAAGAATATCCCATGATTGTAGGAGAAAACCTGACTCCATAACAAGTTGAAAGAGACAAGATTATATTATATGATTGTTAGGGAGTTGCAAATAAATATAAGGTTTAAGGGGTTATTTGTACATCAATGGTATATAAAGGTAGAGAGGGTTACGTAAAGTTCCAGAAGAGGAAATTTATTCATCAATAATAAATTTAGAGTTCCTTTCTTCTTTGCAAAACCATTCTTCCCATGATCACGAGCAATCTGCCCAAATCGGCCACCACAGTGCATCTTCTGTGTCCTTTGTGATGTGTCTTGCATGTCAACACTCTATGTTCACACACATGTTTTCCCCAACCTTCACACACAAACGATGCATCTTTTATGCGATGTCAACCCTCTGCCTCTACACATGGTATGTTTTTCCCAACCTCCTCCATGTGCAACATGCAGTGTCTTTCTCCTTCATGTCAGGTTTTTTGCATGATTCCCAAACAATGTCATCCTTAGCATGAGTTCCAAATGATTCCTAGACTCACTTCATCATTCATGGGAGTTCCAAATGAGGCTCATTACCTAGTTCCACAGCATCACTGTTATGTTTGCACCATCATTTCTTTCTCCTGTAGCTATGTATCTTTGTCAACTGATTTTTCTACCTCTAATTCAGCGCAAAGGCTTCCTGCTGTGTCAGCAGGTGTTCAAAGAATCTGAAGCTCACTGGCGCTTTAATTTGGTCCGATCAACGGCTAACCCAAATTAAGGTTCAACTATTTTGACCCAATTTGCTATTTGGTTCAATTCTAGTGTCGCTTTGCATGTATCATTCTAAGAATATCAAGCCGACATGCTCTTCTCTATCAGTGGGCATCATTCAACAGATCTCCCCTCTCTCTGCATGAATTACTCCATGGAGCTCTCAAGTTGGATTAGTTTCCATTTCTCAGCACGTGTCATTCAACAGATCCCAAGCCAACATTCCCTTCTCCCTCTTTGCGTGCAGCATTCCATGGATCTCCTGACTCTTCTTGTGCACCATTCAATAGAGATCTCAAATTGGATCAATCTCCTTCCCTCTGTGTGCGACATTCCTTGCAAATCAAGTTGGATCAACCCTCATGTCTCTGTGAATTTCATTTTGTGAACCTCAAACCAAATCAGTCCTCTCTCTACATGCGCCATTCAGTAGAAATTTCAAGTTGGATCTACCTTCTCTCCATGTGTTCATTCCATGGACATATCAATTGAATATTGTAACAAGTTACTCTCTCCGGTAAAGGAGATTGGCACAAAAATGTAAGAGTCAAGGGTTATATATAATACCACTATTCATCAGTAATATAAAAGTAGAACTAAATAAGATTCATGGGAAGGAGAAATCCTAATTTTTCCCTCAAACAATGATTATGATAAAAAGAGAATGATTACATTGACATTGACACAAACAGGAATCTGCCAACATATCCAACAAATATCCTACGTAGAACTAAACCTATACTCATCAGCATGATTATTATCATCTATTTGTACTATAATAATAAATTCATACTACATAAAATTCAAAGTTGACTTAAGAGTGTATTTTTCTGTTGATGTTTACAAAGTTGTGCCAGTTCAAAAGACTATATTAGAATAAAGGAAAATGAATAAGGAAGAGTCTGATGAGTGCCTAAAAATTTAGAGCAAATAGTTACCAACAACAACCAAGCCTTATCCCACTAGATGGGGTTGGCTTAAAGCAAATAATTACTCAGGGTAAAATTACATGTCGAAATGCTAACCAAATTATCTTTCACCCATCACTAGAATCAACATATACGCCAAGCAAAAATCATCATTTCATAGCCTTCTTGAATATTGTCTCATCATTTCTATTGGCCAACACAGACCAAGCTACCATATCTAAATTTCTGTGATTTTCAGGCACTTCAATGTTTTCATGAGAACAGTTAAACCTTTCCATGAAAATAGTATAGGCGAGAAGGTGTCTAAGTTAGAGACACTAAATACTTGTTTAACCTAACAAGATATAGTGATGCCTTCTTTGAAATGTCTTACCTCATCAAGAGTTAATCCTCCTATCTTTGACACACTTCCACAAAATGCAACATTAACAACGTCCTGATCAAGTCCATATATCTCAAATATTTGTGCCCCACAATAACTGGTTTGAGAGGAACCAACCAAAGACAATTGGGTAAGAAAAGATCATTATATAACATCTCCGTTTCAACTTCCAATCTGCATTTGTCATGCATCTTCTTTTGCACATACCTGGAGAGCAATGAGATTCCCATCTTTGACAAGATTTTGAGAAGTCCAGCTTGAACAGCCTGGAAAATTTTGGAATTGGCAACCATTACAATTAGCCCCAAAAAAAGATGGAAAAGTACCAAGTGAAATCTCTCAATTTATAAGATTCCGTAGTTATTGATGACATAATCTAAAATTGGATAATAAATTGCAGTGCATATTAAATGAGGAATATCAACAAAGTAAAACAATGTAGATTGACACCTTCTAAAAGCTTCCATGTTAATTATAACTAGCTAAACAATCAAATTTGGCATGATATTCCTGAAACCGGTTTCATGTAGAAATATAAAACAAAATTTTAGTAAAAAGAAAAGCTTTGAGAAAATAATTTTAAATGGATGGCCATGAAATTCCTACAAACTACTAATTTTAGATATCTAGGTATATTATTCCATAAGAGAATATCTAGATTCCAAAACACAAATAAGATTTCAATTGGGTTAGGATCTTACATTCCTAATCCAATGTCCCAGCTACCTAGACTAGATAAAAAGAATACGTTTTAACTATTGGCAATGCCATCAATTTTAATTATAAATTACCTTAAGAATTATACTGTGTTTTTTTATCACATATAGTATATCAATAATTTTAATTATACTTCATGTATTGGAATGAACTGTTTAAAGTTTTCATATTAATATTATATATTGAAAGCTAATGCATGTCCTAACTTGTTAACCATACTTCAAAAATGTTTTAACAAAAGATTTTAGGATCATCCAATCCTACACTCTGACCAATTCCTAGTTTGGATCTCGGTCCTTCCAGCCTTGGCTTAGAAGAAGTCTGCCTTTTCTTAAGATCTTTTCTCATTCTTTTATCAATATTGTAATTCCCTCCCCATGCAAACTCTCCTGTTCTAGTTGCTTTGTATGAGACCTAGCCATCTTTGGCATCTCCGAGCAGTTGATGCTCTCCCCTTCTTTTGTGAGAAAAATATCTCCACCAAATCACCCCTCACATTCTTAAGTTCAGCAGCAATCCCCATGAATCTTCTTCCTTGGAGATATAGAAAAAGGTTAAGTCTTGTCACTTCTTCCCCTTTTCTTCCTACATATTTCTTCTCTTCCTTGTTTACTTCCAGCCCTCACTTCCACTGTTCATCTGCTCAATTCGTCTGATGAAACCGACAGGCTCATTTTTCTCAATTGCCCCCATGCCATGTCATTTCAAAATGGGTACAAGAAAGGGATTTATCAAGTCCCAGTATCTCTGGTTTAGTCAGCTCACATAGTTGGGTGCCTGAATCTATGATCTCATGCAAGAGAGAAAAGTATCGTAGAACTAAAATATTTATTGACAATTAAATGTAAAACAGCGGAAAAGAACCTTTTTATAGGCTTCACAATAATCTGATCTTTTGAAGGCCGTGAAAAGTATACTGAGTTAGCTAAAAAGAATAAAAAAATGTAAACTTGAATTTCACATACCTATTTATTTATTTAATTGATTTATTTTTATAAAAGGCTATTTTTCAGGGCATCAGAAATTCTGCATCTGGTTTGTGTATTGTTTAAGTAGCAGCCAAGTCTTCCTAATCTTCTTCTTTGTCTTTCCTCCTACTCTTGTTCTGGTCCCTTCTCCACTTCTCCTCCATCATCATGTTCTTATGATGTGTTGATTGACAACAACTGTTAAATCTTACACGTACTATCCTCCAATTTCAGAAGTGTATATACCAAATTAGTTATGCCAGATTTTAGAGACATGCGGGTACTTGATAGAAGTTTTTTTTAAAAACAAAAATTGTTCCTGAGATATTTAATTGCTGTCTAATTTGACACTGGTAGTAATTGTGCAGATAAGGGTTATGTGTGTACGTGCATTGTAGATCTATTTGCTGATTTACCCTAGATGGATGTAGCACGACAATTAACCAATAAGCACAATCTAGATACTAATACATCTATAGCCTTTTTCCTAATAGTTCAGACGTAAAGGATGAGCATTCACCCAATTACATAACAAGGAAATAATTTGATGCAGAACTTGTGGTAACATTAATTATTGTTTGTATTTCATATTCCAAAATGGGCAGACCAAAGTTGTTTGATGGAACAAAGGCTTGCAATGTCTACGTATTCAAGGATTTTGCAACTTGTGAGTATCGAGTTGTCTTGACAACATTATATATAGGATATGACGAGTTTAGGCTTCATGGAAGCTTTGACAAACATGATTACAAGCCATAGATACACTTGCATGTAAATCAATCATCCGGATTAACATGTAAACTTACAAATTCCAATACCTGATTCAATGCTATAATCAAGATTCTTAAAGAAAGATACTTGAAAATTTACAAACATATTATATCCATTGACCAAGCTAAATGTGGTCCAAAATGAAACTTACACTAACCCAATAAGTATGATAGATGCAATAAATGTGTACCTTGCAGAAATTCCTCTGTGCTTGCTCTATTGTCACTGTAGGCATCTTTCCAGTTCGCATCAAGTTAACAACTTTGGTACTGAGTCTCCATTGGCGACATGTCTCTAGTGCCAAATAGGGGCAAATCGCACTGAGAAGCACATTTATAATGGTATCAACTTAATACCCAGAAGTTACAACATTATGAGAACAATGAAAAATGATATGGTCAGTACAACTTCTGTTGCTAAAACCTAGAATTTGAAATTTTTTAACAATATAGCCTTGCATAGTGCTCAATGGAGGGATAAGGTTTATTTAGCAGCCATTAAATAGTTAGGACAAACTGGACGATAATGGTAGGACACAATAACAGTGCACCACAACTTAATTAGTAGATTTTTTATTTTTAGTCATATCATCCCAGATCTTTCCAACAAATATAATAAGCTACAAATTGCTATGGTTCAATAATACAAAACCACCTAAGCTATCATCATAATCCAAGAAAGATGATTACTACAAAGGATAAACCTTTAAAAGCTAAATTATATTTCTTTATCCCCCACAACAAATTGTCAAAACATTTTTTACTCATTCCAATATAAACAGTATCAAATAGTAAATACTATATGGTTTGGTTTGAAAAGAATGAGTTTTTAGTCATATAATAACAGACTTGTGTAACTTGAATGTGAAAATCATTGTATATGCATGCATTGAACAATAGAGACACTCTCATATGCTTCACTTCTTACTAAAATTTGGATTGCATTTTGACTGAAAATTATGATTAGGAGTAAAAAATTAGATTCTATGATCAGCAAGTAAAGAGAGTTCATTAAAGATTACCTAACTGCAGGCAGTAGGAAATACAATCATGAGAATCTGATCAAGTCCAATTATCAATACAGGCATCAATGAATGGATCCAAAAACTTATGGTTTATAATGATAATAGTGGCTCCATGCCTAAAAAAAAACCTATGGCTAGCAAATCCTCAGATTGGTGCACCTTGCCATCTGGGTATGACTGGCCAGCGGGGAAGATACGGTAGGGCAGCATGTAATTGATTTCTAGCTCACAGACTTCAAGTGGTATAAAATAAAAGAATGCATGCCTCAATGATATAACTCAAGAAACTGAATAATCTGGATAGCAGAACCGATTGTAAGTATGAAGTTTTAGACAAGAACATATACATGACTAACAAAATGAATCATACCTTGCTCCATATCCAACTAGACATGCAAAATGATGGGTGCTGAAACACTGAGCAGTATCAGCAACAATTGAAGCTGACATCCGCAGCCCATTTTGAATCAGATGTTGGTGGACAGCACCAACAGCTAACAGTATAGGAATGGCAGGACGAGTAGGTATCTGTTCAAAATTAAAAAGAGAGAAAAAAAAAAGAAGATAGGTCAATGGCAAATATGAGTTTCAGATTGCTGTATAAGACACGAAATAAAGTACATTTATGCTATGGTCTCGATTTGGAGGGGATTAAACACTTCTTTATGACTAATAGAGAGGTTTGAAGAGATTTGCACCAGCAACTTTATCTCTTGTGTTGGGGAAACTACATTCAAACAATTTCCATGATCTAAGACAATCTTGCATATTTTATATATATGCCTCACGATATATCAAAAACATTATTGTACTTCAATATATCATCTAGTGTTGAGGGACCCAACTACCAAAGTTGGTAAGGGTTTATTGTCAAAGGTCTTGGGTTCAAAAACCGCCTTCACCAAGATGTGAGTGCTTGTGGATTTTTATAGCTACTTTTTCAATCATACACCCAAACACATGCACATGCACGCATGAGCACGCACATACACATATCATCTAGAATTGGTGAAATACATGCCACATGAAGTCTCATTATTTCTTGTTCATCTTCCTCCTCTTCTAGTGGTTTATTTAAAGGTTTAACCACTTGTTTACCCTATGGATTCTCAGAATCTCTCTGCTCAAGTTCAATGGCTGAGAGCCTAATACTCAATGTTAACATTGTAAGACTAGAGACATTTACTGCAATGGTAAAAACATCGAATGTTATTGCCTTCAGTTGAGGGATAAGTTAGTAATTATATAAAAGGGCAGTCTGGTGCACGAAGTTTCTGTTATAAGATATATAAATTAGCAATTATATACTTATTTAAATTCTATGCGATAACATGGGGGTTAGCATCTAATAAGACACGGAATCCAGGAGCAGTGGTGTCAATTTGTCTACCTAGTGTATTTTCGTTCTAAGGGAATGTGCACTTGAATGTAGTGAACCTGAAGTATTTTTCTATCTATACCCATCTTACCATAGACATCATCAGTGAATCAAATGCAAACAACTTGGAACATTTGATTCTATATATAGGTCCATTAACCAATCTATTAAGGTTAAGTGCAGGTTCTTACCCTCACAATGCATTTGTAGATTGCACAAACTAGCATATATATTCTGTTACAGTAATGACAAGTCTTTAAAATTTTATCCACAATGTACAATTAACCCTTAAATTACAAGGGAGCAAGTTTTATTTCAATCCAAACCTCATCTCATTCTTAACATGTGGCTCAAATAATCTCTAAGTTGAATTGGACACTTTGCTAAAATTTCATAGTGGCTCCGACAAGCTTCATTTAGGAAAATCGTGCTTGTTGGTGATTGTCATGACATACAAGTCCAAATATTCCTATCAGCTAAAAGTTAAAGAATAAGTTAGGATCTAATTGACTGTTAAAAGTAAGGAACTTCAACTATCAAGTTTTGTGATGTTATCCAATTCGGTCCTAGGCACTTGTAGAATTGCCTTGTACTTTCATCATGATCCTAAATTGTCTTAGAACTTATATAAACATGGAATGAAATGAAATGAGTTAGTATGCATGTTGTGAGTTGGTGTTATTATTGATGGTAATTTGTTTGTGTTGAACTCTTTTCTAGTAAATCAGCTAGTAGTTTATCAATAGACATTCCAACCCAACTAAACTGTCAATTTTAACTTTTATTGATCTATGTTAGTTCTCCGTATCAAAGTAATTGATAATGAGACTCAAATCTACCATCCATATTTTCACACTGATGGTATTATTTATTTAATATGTGTGAACAAGGGTATAGCAGAATGTTGTGTTGGAATTGCATGTAGAAGGCGCTGCATCCAAATCAAATTTGAACCTTACACATTAACATCGACAACACTTTGATGGATCCATACATAACATTTCTCTTTGTTTAATATTGGCTAGCTACCTAATACAACCCTCCACCTTTATCCAAACTTGGGACTGACCATGGGAGAGTTTATTCACCATAGGTGAAGTTAACCTCACACAAAAGCAAAAACACGAAAAATATTAGTAGCATGAGTTCTAGTGCCTTTCAATCTTTCTTTTCGAGCAAGGGTATTCTTCATCAGTCGTCTTGCTTCCATACACATAATAGGATGGTAATATAAAAAGGAAGAGTGTGATTCAATTGAGACAACAAGAACCTTGTTGCTTGGTTCGCTTGCAATCTTGGTATGATGTTATTTCACCCCAATCTATTGTGTATTTTTCTAGGGTGTTCTAGATATGAGAAAGACTATTGTCGTTATTCTCATAAGTTAACATCGTGCTCTAGTTTCGGCTAATATACTTCATCACTCCAACCATAACTAAGACAAGCTCAGGAGCTTCCTATGCCTAGTACTTAGTATATTCCACCATCTTCTTTTGTGTGCATACGACTCGAGCACATGAGTAAAAGATGGGAGTTGCAGAGATGAGGATATAAAGATGGATGTGCGGACATACGAGGATTGACAAAATAAAAAATGAGAGCATTAGAAAAAAAAAGTCGGAGTTGCATCTATTGAAGGAAAGCTCCGAGAGATACGTTTAAGGTGGTACGGATATATACTTGACAATTAATAAATGCTCCAGTTGATGTGAAACGATGACAAATATACACATCAAACGAGAAAGAAGAAGACCAAAAAAGACTTGGTTAATAACAATAAAACAAGATAAAATTTATTTAAGTATAGATGATAATAAAATAGGGGATAGAGCCCAATGGCGTAGAAGGATTCATATAGCCGACCCCACCTAGTGGGATAAGACTTGGTTGTTGTTGTTGTTCTTTTGTGTGCTTCATCTATTCAACCATCCTTTACTTCAGAGCAAATGATACTAGAGACCAAGGTTTAATCTCAATTTCTCTCATGACTAACGATATTTGCTTTATTGTATCGTCTGCGTCTTGATACTATTTCGGTATTTTTTTAAACATTAATATTAATTATTTGATTTTTTTTAAATTTTAGTTAATTTTTAAAAAAGAATTTAAGATTTAATTTTATCTAAATTATAAATTCGAATTTAGAATTTTAATTAAAATATCTTTTATTTTTAAATTTTTATTTAATATATAAATTAATTAATAATTTATTTAATTAAAATTTATATATATATATATATATATATATATATTTTTTTTTTTTTTTTAGAAATATAGAAATTTCACGCGATCGCCGCCGCCTCCTTCCAGTCGTCGCCGCCGCCTCCTTCCAGTACGGTACGCTTTAGGTTTCGGTTTCGGTGGTTCGTCGGAACGAATTTTTTCGGCAATTTCGTCCGAAACGGCTCGAAATTTAAAACCATGCTAGAGACTCAACCAGTACAGACACACAACAGACAACCACATTCTCAGCAAGCTGTAGCTGCTTTGGCAGACTCCACTGCCCGACCATAAACTTCTTTGGATCTGGATACTACCTCAGACATTGACCTTCCTATTTTCCAAAGTGTAGCTGAAAGTGCAATAATTCACATCCTCTTTATCGTTACATCTTTTATGCTTTCTTGTATCACAGTATTCTTTAATCTCTGCTCTAGATTCTGTAAAGACTCAGATTATCCCAGAAGCTCTATTTGATTCGAAGTCAAGACAGATGATAACAAACAAGATGACAACATTACATTCTAAGAATTCAAGAACCTTGGCACTCCTTTGGCAAGTCTACTGTTGGCTTCAAATAGATGTGTATTATTGAGGAGAACACAAATATATGGGATGGACAACATTGTCACTAGCGACTAAGATTGCATTAGTTTGCTTCTTCCTTACAATAGCAGTTGTATTTTAGTGGACTCTACATTAATTAACTATCAAGAATGTTTTCTTCGATGGTAATCTGGAGGTGGAGGTCACATGGAGTAACCTACTAAGTTTGTTGCTCCTGTTGAGTGCAAATTAGAGAAATCTTTTATTAATTTGAAACAATCTCCAAGAGAATGGTTTGGCAAATTTACCTCCACACTTATCCAGTTCATTTTGGTACGATGAGGAACACATGATATCAAATATAAAGAACAAATTCAGATATTGAAAAAAATAAGACAATTAAAAAAAAGGACAACCCGCACGAAACTCTTATTTCATGCTTGTTTGTTGAAAGAATTAATGTAATAACCTAAGAATTATGTTAACAAAGCAGAGAGATGCAGTAGCCAAATGCTCACCAGCTCCTCTGAACGGTCAGAAAGAATAAGAAGTTGGCAACCATCTCGAACTGCTTCATCAGCTTCTTCACAGAGCTTCTGTAATATTTTCTCCAATGAACCATCCAAACCTTTTCGAATATCAAAATATGTGGACAATATTTGAGCTTTTAAGTTTGGATCCTTCATCAGTGAATCAAGTTCTCCTTCATTCAGGACAGGATTTGACAGAATAACCTGGAAAAGAGGCATTAACAAATTCCAAATAGCTTACAAAGTTTGCAAAAGACGAATTAATAATACAGACCTGAGATGCATTTTCAGGACCAACTTCTAAAATGTTTCCACGCTTGCCAAGATTGACCTCAAGAGACATCACTAGGCCTTCTCTAAGTGGATCAATTGCAGGATTTGTGACCTGTGGAGACAGCCACGATCAGCAACATACAAAGATGGCAAAACAGCAACTGAATCAACGTAAATAGTTATTAAAGTCAATGCTTGAATCAGAAAATAGGAACGAGGATATCTCAAACTGAACTAGTCAAAAAAAAAAAATTGATCTGAATTTGTGGTGAAAGGAGTTCATATGACAGAAATTCAACATATGGAAAATGGAAATGATGCAAGTATTCTATAGACTAAATGAATGTAGAAGGATAGTCACCATTTTAGATGGCATAAAACATTTTACAAAGCTTGTTTGATTTTCTAGAGTGCTTAATATATTTAAGGTGTTGAAGAAGAGAAGAATGTTAAGCATCAGCTAGCATCTAATCATGTTTAGATAACATGCAGTGGATGGAACTTCAAAACAAAAGATGAATGTTTATACTTTACACAGGAAACTATTGAAATATAGATGAATATGGAAACAATTTGTCAGGAGCTGTGCTGAAATTCCTAATATAAAATGTTCATGGAAAAGGACCGTTTGCAGGCTTAATGAAGTTCGAAACAATGCCTACTTGGTAACTTAAGTAATTTACTAACCAAGGACCAAATGCCATCCATCTCAAAAGTCAGCAATATGAGCATTAAATGGCTCAAAATTTAGAAATGTGTAAAACAAAAGAACATGAATGAGAAGACTCATAACCTCATTAGTCTGAATTTACTGCAGAAGTTTCTAATTGCTTATTAGATATATTAATTCATTTATGAAACTGGCGAAAACTAATACAAAAGCACCAAATAGAACCTATACCTAGATTGAAATACATAAGCTGAAGCAGCCTGGGTTGAAGCATCATAGCTTATGGCACTTAAGTTTAGTCTCACATGTAGATTGCAGAAAAATTAAGGCATTCATAGGATTACATCAACAAATTATTGAGTATTTGGGTAAACAGTTGATCCTACCAAATTAATAGATCAGTTGCCTTGAGCCCTTGACATTTACAAATCCCTTTATTGGTCCACAACACTCCAAGTGGGACCAACTTGGGTCTCACATTAATTTTCTACTATTTTAGTGCAAAGAAAGTTGACTGTGAAAGAGGGCCTTATCTTTTACAAAGAAAAAAAAAAGACAAGGGTTCTCTCAGTATATATAAAAGCAACATCTCCAAGAGAAATAATAAAACAATGATATCGAACGATATTATATCTGATATATAAGGATTAAAAATGAAAGCAATTGATTTGTGGTGTCAACTTCGAGCTTTTAAAATGATTTAAAGCGATAAATAATTCAGTTTTCAGTAAATAAAATTTCAAAAGATTTATCAAGTTAAAGGTATGTGAATACATAAAAGAAATATATAATAAAAGAATCATAAAATGCCATGCTGCATATGCATGAGTAACTTGCTACTTTATAACTAATTTCCTAAATAAGAAAGATAATCACATTCCACTTACACCAAACTCACAACTTAGACCAACCAACCTGAGCAAAGCGTTGTTTGAAATAGTCAAAAAGCATATGTGGCTTCCGAGATAATACTGCCAATGGAATGTCATCTCCCATGCAAAATGTTGGCTCCTTTCCTTGTGAAGCCATTGTTTCAATGACCATTTGGACATCTTCACTTGAATAGCCAAATGCCCTGATCCAAAAAGAAACAACAAACAACATTTGAAAATAAAAAACAAATAGAAACTCTTATCATAAACATCATCTATCAGAATTATAGCATAGATCCATAATTTCCTATGGAAATATTTATATTAGAACAAAAGAATGAAAATATTCAAAATTAAATTTTTTTTAAAAAGTAAAATCCAGAAAGCTGCTGTGCAAGAAAATGGATTTTTAATAACTTGGTCCCATAGCTTAAAATATCATCCAGTACTGCTCAAAGCAGGAAGAAAACCATTCCGATAAATGACTGGAACTGTAACAGCTTTGAGGAACTTCAATAGGTACAGAAGCCATCTTGTTTCAACTGAGAACCCATATCTCAGTGTTGAACGAGATTATAAATCATATTTGATATCATGGATCTCACATACATTATAATCTACATAAACTAGTTATTAACTAGTACATTCAGTTGCAAAATGTTACTAGTTTTAACAAAATCTATGCTAACCATCCAATTTAACAAATTTATCCTTATCCAACTTGATTTCACAATGGAGCTATCATCCTCATTTGAATTTATTTCGCATCATTTCAAGGTTTTAAAAACTGTTTCATGCTAGAGTTTTAGTCTTTCAACTAAAAACAGCTTCGGTACAGGGCAGAGATGACTCTCAACACTCTTCAAAGCATTCTGAGATCAACTCAATTTTAATCCTATAATCCCCTTCACTTATACCTCTAAGCTATATTAATTATAAAATTAATTGGATTATTTTGAAGCAATAAGTTATCAGAAATATAACAAGCATCTTGAATAATGATATAGCTTCCTAATACCAAAATGAGTATTGTGTATTAGATGGGAGGTAGCGGGATTAATCCCAAATTTTCTAAGGTTCATATTAAATAATGGTCCTAAGACATAGGATATAGAATTCATTTCTCCATAAATGTAGATTCATATTAAATAATGATCCTAAAACATAGGATACAGGAATTCATTTCTCCATATATGGACATAAATATATCTTAGATTTGGATTTTCTCAATTAAAACTGAAGGATTCATCTCAATTACTTTGCAACAAAAGTGCTCCAATTGATGCATCTCCTCCTTGTCCCTTCAACTCTTCAATTTTTCATGAACAGTAGATAAAATCGAGGCATAAATCATCTCCCATTCTCTCTTCTCATCCACTCTCCTTTAGTATTTCAACCTTGGATCACCAGAAGTACTCCAATTGAAAGATGAGTTATGGGTGCAGTAACAGCTAGTTCCAAACTATACTAACTGATAAAGCACATGGCTTGGTAAGTACCATCCAAACCCTGGTCTGAAACCGGTTAAGACAAGCCTTGTCTTAGTTGCAAGCGATGAAAATCATGTCAACATGAGTAGCACAGGGACACTTACACGCCTTAGTATTAACATCACTTCAGTCATGCTGATTGATATCAAACGACATTTAAAACCATCCATTTAACCAGAATGTCAGTTCATGTGGGACTATGGACATGAAGCACTCCGGCTTCAACAATTTGTTTGACTAAATGTTAAGAGTTGTTGGTTTAATTATGTTATAATGTGAACAGTGATAATGTTTTACCATAGTACCATGCATACTGATCCAACTCTACAAGTAAAACCATCATACCAACCATAATGAAATTCTAACAAACATGATCTAGGCATTCTTCAACATTTTATTGCATGTAATAGGCAAACTATAGTGCCTAACGTTACCATCTCACCGACATTAAATTCAATGTTCATTGCACAAACCACCAAAGAAAAGGTGGTCTATTCCTGAACTTTGCTTAGAACAAAAAATACTACCAAATCAGTATGGTATGTTAGACCCAGATATCATCAAATGACCCACAAGAATCCTAGTTTCAAGGGTCAATTTATAATGGTCAACGGGGTCAAAATATATCATTCTAACTGCCAGCAAAAAAAATCTAAATCTTAAAAAATTATGGTTGATTTCACTAGTATTTTCAAAAACTTACGCTCTCATCCAATTCACAATACTCATGTTATTATTAATAAGGTAATATCATTAGTCAAAACTCAAAACGCTTTAATATGTTTGTAATTGACTTTTTAATTGTGATAAGGTTATATTTGGAGGAAAACAAGTTAAATGGAAGGAATTATAGGATTGCAACTCCTTTAAGTTGATCTCAGTACATTTTAAAGTATGCCACAATGTGCCAAGTGTTGGCATGATAAGGTATTAAACCTGTAACATTTCAGTCAATGTTCGAAACTTTGAGCCAGAAAAAATATCATAAACCTTTCACAAATCCCAATCAAAATAATTTCACAATCTGTAATTTATACCAGGAAAACCTCGGAAATCATTAAGGATAACCATCTCAATGAATATCAAATATGCAACTGAGGGGTGATGGTCAAATTAATACAACTAAGTTCGGTAGTTGCTGGAAACGCTACAACACAACGTGAAAGTTAACAGAGCAAACATTCTGATTTTGTTAAACCATGCCCAAATTTCAATAACTAACACTTCCAAGACTCAGATTATGAAGTTCATGAACCTGATGCATAACAGAAAATTAGGTAAAGAGTGATAGATCCTTACTGCTGATGTCTCAAGGTTGTTTCATTATCCAAGACAACAGATGAAAGGAAGTTCCCTGGTTTCATATTGTGCATTTTTCCACGTAACCAGTCACCAAAAGGGTGAGCTGAAGCAACTCTCTTCTTAACATCGGTATTCTCGTAAACCTAAAAAAGTATTAAACAAGAATAACAATAAAAACATGAATTACAAGTGGGAAGAAGCTAAAATGCAACACAATTAATAGTTTTAACGAATTTCTCTAAGCTCAATAATGCTAGCTGATGAAAGGTGAAATGCTGAGGCAATGAAAGAGATCAATTAAGATTGATATATCTGAAGTAAGATTTTCCCTTTCCGTGTGATTAAAAATGATTCATTTATATTGTTGATTGGCCTATTGCCAAACTAACTGCATTGAGCTGTGCAAATGAGAGTGATAAGTGACAACTAATTGTGTGTGGATCAAAGATGTGATTCCATTCTAGTGAAAATACTGCAATTGGACATAGGATCCTATCCCTCTTCCTCTAATATTTAAAGATCCATGCCAATTGTGTGTGGATCTTGATTTGCACCAGTCTCCTCCCTCTGAAACTCCTGATGCTTTCTTCAATCATATTATATCATGTTTTTAGCTTTTTTTATGCTTCAGTCATCATCATTGACATACTGGAAATATTGCTGATGTTTAGTTTTACACATGCAATTATAAATTATTATTATCACTGTGCAATTGAAATCACAAGTAGATGTCGATTGTGTGATTAATGTAGAACTTAATGATTACTGCTCTTATCTCATACTGAGTAACCAACGTAAGGCTCAGGCTGTAGACAACGTTAGATCCACATAGTTGATAGCTCGTCAAGTAATCCTCATGAGTATTCTAGTATGCAAATTATTTGGTGGGAGAAATATGTTGAATGCAAAACTGTTTCAAATATATGGTTGTTCAGGAGGCATCCCCATGTTAGAGAAGGCACCTGGTACCACTTCTTTTATCATTGGTGGGAGTGTGCAAGGAAACCCAACCTGGTCCAAACACTATCTGATGGGTTAGACAAAATAGAAACCCAACCTGGTCCAAACACTCTCTGATGGGTTAGACAAAATAGTAGGCTATGGCAGGAGTGCTCTTTGTTCTTATACAAGGAGTGCTCTTAGTTCTCATATGAGGAACGCTCTTAGTACTCATATGACTATTGGACTCCTCAAATGGATTCAGATTTCTTTAATTCTTAAATTGTATTTTATTATGACCCCTTTTTAACTCTTATCTAAACAAAAAAATGTTGGTTAATTGCCCTAGGATACAAAAAAATTAGCAGTTACAACTAAAGATATGGTTACATAACATGTATGCTCTGGCAATAATAACTGGAGTTGAAATTAGGAGTGCATCCAAGCAATGTCAGACTGGTAGATTGATTAAACAGGACATAATAAAAACTGAATAATAATGAAACGTACTTTCAATAATAAGAAAGAATCAGACTTGTTAACATGTATAGAAATGAGATTTCTATAAGAGTGATAGAGTTAAACTCTCCATTAAAAAAAGAAACATTTACGAAGCTATTAGTGATAGAACAAAGTGGATGGTTGGAATGGGACAAGCTTTTCAAGTCTTATGTGATTGTCATGTACCCTTTAGACTAATGAAAATCTATTGAAATTGTGGTCTGCCTGACAAATAGGTAAAAAAAACTCAGAGAAAAAAATATTGATATGATATCTACATTTCGAAAGGACCAATAGATTCTATAGGTAGTTGAATCATTAAAGTTGAAAGTAGAAAAGGTAAAAGAATACTACAGAAAACTCTGATTAAGAACTAAAAAAGTAATTTGATTGTTGCAAATATTACTAATGATATAGCCTCACATCAACTTTTGTAGAAAAATAAGATCTATGTCACCGTTCCAAATTAGTCTTGAGACCAACACGTCAAGACAATGGTGAAGAAAATGACAATGAATACAAAGCTCCCTATAATTTCCAAATAGACACCCACTGTTTGTATTACTGTTCTGTTTGACATACCATTTCAAATAAAGACCCATTTAAACTCCATTCCTAAACAACACTTTAAAACAATTAAACTTGGTTTACCAACAAAGACAGATTAAATTAACCTAATCTCAAAACTAAATACCAATCAAGCAACATCCTACTGAGACCATTAATGGTACTTATCAGAACAAGTTGATACCGTGTGACACTAGTCTTACAATTTGAAAGCTAGTCACAAAATTTTAGTGAAACTCGGTTCTAGCTATGTACACAAATCAGATTGCATGTGTTCAACTATAATCATTAGAAGATATTAATTTCTTTTATAACATACTCTAGCTATAAGAAATGAGGTAAGGAAAAGGCATACTCACCTCACCATTCTGTAGATCTACAGTAATCATCATTCCTGGACCTAATCGGCCTTTTGTTATAACCTTTGACTCGTCCATTGGTAGAACACCAACCTGCGAACAGTTAGCAGCAACAATGATTAAAAAAACATATTTTGAAGTTTTCAAGCAAACAATTACCCAGATGATCACAAGTCCTGCAAAAATGTGCATTGACTGATTTGGCTAACTGTATCACTGATAGGTCTTCGTGGAAAGGGCATTAGCATTCTATAGGCTAACTCAATTTAGAAATTCCAATATTCTCAAGTCAACCATTACCCACAATGATGCGCTTGTCTTACTATGGGGCTTCAAATTTCTACTTGATGTGCTTTTGACAAGTCAGTCCAGAAAACTAAAGACATCCATTCTGGGGTTAAATCAGCACTAGGGTTTGAAATATTGGTTCCCACCTCCTAGTATGGCCAATATTTTTCAAATAGACAAGGATCCTTGGTGGACTACAGAACACAATACTTTCTACATTGGTAATATGAGCAAGCCCACCACCTTACAGATTTATACTACTATTAAAATGATTTGACTTTTATCCATTTCTATGTTTATTGTCAATACTGTCAGACTAGTCCACCCACTACAACTCACTGAGATCGAAATGAGACTGGTATTCTAAACACTTGCCACAAATTCTGTGTGCTTTAAACTCATCTTATACTCACACATCGAATTCCACCCACTACATTCACCAATTGGAGAGATTATGAACAGGATGCCCAGCCCACTGGCTATGGCAACTTTCTTTTGCCAAGTTGTTCATGTAGAGGATCTAGCTAGATATAAACAAGGCTATCTTCCAGCTTCTATCTTCTGGCTCAAGGACCCATCACAAACTTAAATTCCTTAAGTCTCTAAAATTCATCTAACTGTTGCACTTTCCATACATGCACCTTTTGTGTTGTAGCCTCCAGTTTTCCTTTTAATTTTTTGGGTCTTTCTGCATCCTTTCTTTTTATTTTATATCTTACAAGATTAGATATTGCCTATTTCCGCTTGAAAAAGGATGTAATATCTACAAAATCAAGTCATGTTAAGAAAATATTAAAAATTTCCTAATAAAATCAGAATCCATGATACATGATCAAATAGGACCTCGTTGGATAGCTTATCTGGTTGGCTTCGTTTGTTTTCTTATTTTATGACTCTCTTTGAATTCTATCTTCAGCATAGAAATGGAAGATGAGACATGTCTGTTTATATATTCACAAATGTGCGTACACTCAACAATAAAATTCAATCATCCAGTAAAGAAAATCCCATATGAAATACTACACTTTCACTTAAATTGCACCACCATGTGCAGGTTGTGTCCTTCAATTTGTAAAAACCAGCTAACTTTGCTATGCTAAATTTGATATGTAAGATCTGATAACTCAGGAAGTTCATATATCAACAATTCCCTTGTGAGATCCATGCTATTCGTAGTTAATACAGTCATAGAAAATGATGCAGAATCATTATTAGCTATCCCCTCATGTAGAACAAATTGTATCTGCTATTAGACATATCTATTATTTAGAGAAAAGTGAAAATGTCAACAGCATTCAATAATTTCCAGATTTAAGCTGACTGGAACTGATAGATTGAACAATAAAGATAAATAACAAAAATATATATTACTTCTAAATGATAAGAGCCTGCTCTTTTTAAAAAATGAATTGGCTTGCAGATTTTAACTAGAACTTGAATATTTATATAATGGATTTCTCTTGATGCCTATTTTTCAGATACTTGGAAATTTTGAAATAATTCACCCGACTCACAATATATATATATATATATATATATATATATATATATATATATATACCTTAGTGGCTTAGCAGTTTGTTTACTAGTCAAGATCAGTCTCAAGGTTATGAAGTTATCATCCACGGACAACATTATAAACCAAATTTATGTAGTTTCCACGATTTTTTTTTTTAAAGTGTGGTCACACAAAAAACTAATTTTAGGGATTACTATGAATTTTATCAAAATAAGCAAGCCATTGAAAATATTTGCATCTAGGTCATAATGATAAATAAAATACTATTTTGTGCATACTGCTGCCGATGAAAATTTTTTAAATTGATATGGAAATATTGGAAACCATTTTAACAAAAGAAAGTCATCACCATGTTTTTTTGTAATCATAGTATTCCTTTCTGTCATCATTTGAAACAAAATGTGATTTTAAATGCAGACTTTGCAAATAAATACTTGCACCCAACCAAGTGTTATGTTAGTGTGATCTCAATTTACACCGACTATCAAATAATAATTCCTCTAAAGGGGCTTCCATTCTCATTCATAGGTTCTCTGTATATATACTAAACAAAACATCTACATAATTCATCATGTTCTCCTCGAGTTTATTGTTGAAGAGATTAAAATTCAATTGATCTAACAAGAAAATAAAATGATGAACCAACTGAAGCTAAAAAAAAATTGTCATATATATATATATGCAGGCATGTGACATGGTGAAGGATATACATGGCTGCATATGCCTCCACATGGACTACCTTTTTAAACTATGCTATAGACCTAAGTGACAAATGAAATTGTTGTGAAGTAAGCTGAGAGATGCTGCAATTTCCCTTGTGTTACACCATTACTTGAAGTCCACTACATCAAATGAAACTTTTCTAGAACAAATAGCTGAATTATAAGTGCTTCTGGTCTTCATAATTGTCTGTACTGACTCAATTTATTTTTTTCTCAAAATTCACATGATAGATATATTAATGATGACAATGCAAATTGTAAATACTGTGTATCATAAGATTCATCCTTCTTGAATTAAATATCAGGTACCTCAGATGCAACATAAACCATGTCATCCACTGTTCTCCAATATCGAGCAGGTCGAAGACCATTTCGATCCAGACAAGCTCCAACGGTCGTTCCATCACTATGGTAATTAAAATAAGCACTTAATTTAGGGTGGAAAATATCAATAAGAGTACTTAGGAAGATATTCTTAATCACAGTGACATTTTATTCAAAGAGAAGGTTCAAACAACAGATATCTGTTTTTTCTAAAGAATCAAGAGTCTTGAGGAGCGTGACAATACATAATGAATATAGCTAAAGTTTTGGAAATTCCAGGTAAATTACCTAATTCACTACTCAACAAATTTTCATCTGTAAAACTCCTGGTTAATTCATATGGATGCACTGTAACAAGAACAATTCCAAGAATTTGTCAAGCGATTGCAACTAAAAGAATAACTTTGTCCCATAATCATCTAAGTGAGTTCTAGACTCTAAATAGCAGCACATGTATTCGCACCTAAAAAATTCTTTCAAAACTAGTGGTTATTAGCTTGAACAATATGATACAACCTTGAAGTGCCAATCAAAATTCGAATATGTAACTTAAGCAATATTAATATGCTAAAAGACTACTAATGTTGGGCCAGCTGATAGGATGTCAACTCATATTAGCTTATCTTGCTAAAATAGAGGACAAAACTCGTGATGGAGAGAGACAAACACAGTTGAGGAATATCTAAGCAAGATGGATACAAAGTTCTGAAAACAAATTGATCAAGAAATAAAAAATTACACCTGCACTTTCCATCTATTGTATGTATATATGAAAAAGTGTTGAACCCTAATTAGGCAGTAAATACCTTCAAATAACCATTAATGGAGCCAAAAGGACACATTTAGAATGGTTTTTCCCACAATACTGATAAAGTTGATATGGGATACCTGAATAAAAGTAATGCAGGTCCATCCCAAGCTTCCATTTGTCCTTTGTAGTAGTCATAAAAATTAACAACCTAACATGAATATAAACTATTTCATTTTAGAAAAGGATGCAAAAGGGAAGAAACATAAGGAGAAAACCATTTTATTCAAAGAGCGGCATTCGTACTAAAACCAAAGAAGGAACAAACTCACGAATGTTTCCTGATGATATAGTTTGCGCAAAAAATCACCTCTGGGTATTTTATGGTCAATGTGGGATGATTCTTATATGCCTCAGGAACAAGAATCATAAGAGCTTCTGCTGGAGTCCGACCACTCCTCAACAATAGCTGATCAAGGAAAACATTAATGTTATGGATCAAATTACAAGAAGAAAAAAAAAACATATAGTTAAAAAAAATGAGGACTTGGTATTCCTGCTGCTAGAGGCAACAAATTGCTGCAGCGGAACATGCACAGAACTTTCACACTGCAAAATCAACCAAAAGACAAGAAAAATAGGTATCTTAGGATAGTCAAGATCCCAAGACCCACGAGTTGCAATGTTACACCACAATGTCAAAAAGTAAACTCTCCTGTAATAATAAAAAGAATAGCTTGAAGAATGCCCGCGGATGTGAATCTGGTAATCCAAAATTTGTTTGGCTGCAAATGTTGATCAAACTTTAGTGTCCCAAAATCCTACCAAAACCCACATGACCACCAACTGCACGTGTGTGCTAACTGCAACAGCACTGCTAAAAGACAGAATGGTGTGCCAACTTAAACTGCTTAGCATGCAAAGTAATTGATTTGCTGATACTCATGTTCTAAGACATCCACATAACCTAGTTGAACAAATCTTCGTGTAACAATCATCAAGGCATGTTTGTACCAATTATTTGGGATAGGTACATAAATCTTTTCCTCCATTGAGTTTTATGCAAAGTTATATTTGAATAAATTGAGTTTGAAAATTCTAATAATAGCTGACATGGATGGATGTCAAGACCAGAATTTGGTGAGTGCTAGAATACTAGTTCTTAACAGCCAACATAACAATTGATAACAGTTACCACAACTAACTTACCTATTAAACCTTAATCAACATTGTTCCTTGTAAATCAAACTGATAGCAATTACAACTTTTACAAATATGGATACACTATTATTCTAAAATGTGGAACCGCCACATTAGCGGCCCCCTCCAGTTGCCCCTACCGATGGAGGAGATAAATCAAGACCCAGGTGGCAAGTGCAAAGGAGGGGTCGGTCGATGGCCGAGAGTCATGACCTCCCCAGGAATTGACCTCTGTCCACTTAAGAGTTACCCCTTTGCATTTACTAACTGGGCTAGATGTTGCCTCCAAGAACAAGTATCTCTGAATAAAGAAAAATTTTCCTTTTGGTGCAAGAATGGGGTATTTGTGAGGAAGACAAATGTTCAATATGGTACCAAGTCATGTTGGTAGCATAGTTAATAATCTTCCAGCTGATGCATGATAGAAACTCATATATAGTAACTAATATGCCTTAACTAATGGTCATGTTAATACATAATAAAAACTCGTATTTAACCACAACTTTGCCTTAACTAATATTTCATAATAAAAAATTATCATATTGATATATCTGATATACCAGCAGCAACAACAACAACAATCACCAAATCTTATCCTACTAGGTGGGGTAGGCTATTTGAATTCTTCTGCGTCATTGGACTTTATCCCCAACTATATAATCATCTATACTTAAATAAATTTTATCTTATTTTATTATAGCTAACTAAGTCATTTTTTGTCTTTATCTTCCTCACTTGATATGCATATTTGTCATAGTTTAACATCACCTAATTGGAATCTTTATTGGTCGTCTAAGTACATATTCGTACCACCTTAAATGTGTCTCTCGAAGTTTTCTCTCAGTAGATGCTACTCCGACTTTGTCTCTAACGTTCTCATTTCTTATTCTGTCCATCCTCATATGTTCACACATTCACCTTAACACCCTCATCTCTATAACTCTCATCTTCTGCTCATGTACTCGAGTTATAGCTAACATTCAGTGTCATATAATATAGCAGGTCTAATTGTCGTTTTGTAGAACTTCCCTTTAAGTTTTAGAAGTACTTTACGATCACATAAAACACCCGATGTTCTCCTCCATTTCAATCATCCTACTTGCATTTTATGTAACACATCTCTCTCAATCTCTCCTATCGTTTTACAAAAATAATCTTAAATACTTAAAGCTCTCAATTCCAGATAACTCGTCATCTCCTATTTTAATACTTGTCTCATTACGTCTAATATTGTTAAACTTAAATTCCATATATTTTGTCTTTACTGAACCTCAAATATTTCATTTCTAGTGTTTCCTGCCAAGATTCTAGTTTAGCATTTTCCCCTTCACGTGTCTCATCTACCAAAATAATATCATATGCAAACAACATACACCACGATACTGTCTTAAATGTATCCAGTGAGTTCGTCCATGATTAGTGTAAAAAGATAGAAACTTAAAGTTAATCTTTGATGTAACGCAATCTTTATTAAAAATGTTTTAGCTAATCCGCCTGACGTCTTCACTCTGATCGTTACTTCCTTATACATATCCTTAATTAGTTCAATATATGTTATGCTAACACCTCTCTTTTCTAGAATTCTCCGTACAATTTCTTTTGGAACTTTATCATAAGTTTTATTCTAAGTCAATGAATATCATATGTAGATCTAGCTTTTGCTACCAATGTTTTTCAATTAGTTGCTTGATAAGATGTATAGCTTCCATTGTCGACCTTCCAAGTATGAACCCAAATTGATTTTCGAAAATCGTGAACTCCTTAATCTTTTTTCTATTATTCTTTCTCAAAATTTCATGGTACGACTTATTAATTTAATACCCCTATAGTTTGCACAAGTTTGTACGTCCACTTTATTCTTATATAAGAGGACTAGAGTACTTACCCTCCATTGATTAGGCTTTTTTTTTGTTTTCAATATCATGTTAAATAATTTTGTAAGTCATTTAATACCTTATTTTTCTAGACACTTCCATATCTCTATCAGAATATTATTTGATCTAACGACTTTTTTATTATGCATCCCATTTAAAATTTGTTCTGCTTCTGAAATTTGAATTCTACAATAAAAATTTAAATTTTTATACTCGTTTAACATACTTAAATGATCTAAGTTAAGTAGGTCACCTAAACCTTTATTAAAAAGTTGATGAAAATACCTTTTCCATTGCTCTTTTATTTCTCCATTATTTATTAGTACCCTATTAAATTCATCTTTAATACATCATATTTGAATAAGATCTTTTGTCTTCCTCTCTCTCACTTTATCTATTCTAAAAATGTGTCTTCTTCTTCTTTTGTATCCAATTTTCGAGATAACTATTCAAAAATTTCATTCTTAGCTTCATTCACTATTTTCTTAGCCTCTTTCTTGGCTATTGTATATTTTTTTAAGTTTTTCTCGTTCTTATAAATATACAATTCCTTATAGGTTGTTCATTTTTTCTTCACTTTCTCCTATAATTTTTCATTCCACCACCAAAATTCTTTACTTAGTGGTGCATGCTTTTTTGACTTACCGAATACACTCTTGGCTACTATTTTTCAACTTTGATATCATCTTATCACATATCGTATTAGGGTCACCGTATATTTCATCTAATACTTGTACATCTATCTTCTCCTTAAATATGTTATGTTTCTCATCCTTTAACTTTCGTCACTTAATTCTAGAAGACATATATATTTTTCTTCTATTGATACTATACTTGCAACGTATATCCAATACTACTAATCTATATTGGGTAGTTAAGTTTTTTCTATAGATGACCTTGCAATCTTTACAAATTTATCTATCCCTCTTTTTAACCATAAGAAAGCAAGGTATTAAATACCGAGCCGTTCCACGCAAAAAGGATGAATTTTTTCATTCCGACATGGAACCAGCACCGGCACGCATGCAAGACGGCGACGGCGGCAGCAGTAGCGATCCCATTCCCAATCGCGCAACGCGATCATGATGGGAAATTTTCTAAAATTAAAAAATATATTAATTAAAAATTTATATATATAATATAAATTAATTAAACTGTAAAATTTAATTAAATAAATTATTAATTAATTTATATAATTATATAAATTTATATTTTTATTTAAAAATATAAAAATTTAAAAAATAAAAGATATTTTAATTAAAATTCTAAATTCGAATTTATAATTTATTTAAAATTAAATCTTAAATTCTTTTTTAAAAATTAACTAAAATTTAAAAAAATCAAATAATTAAATATTAATGTTTAAAAAAAAAGAAAAAAATACCGAAATAGCAGCGACACGGACGATACAGTACCGAAACCGTATCGTTCCGGTCGCTGACCGAAATCTCGATACGGGTCAAGATTTTAAACCTTTGGACCTAAACCAGTGCTCTTCTCTTTTCTTAAAAAACATATTGGCTAGTATAAGATCATATGCTATCACAAAATCCAATATAATTTTTACTTCTTCATTTCTTGCTCCAAACTCATAACCCCCATGTCTCCTCTCATATTCTTCATTTTTCACTTCGACATGCCCATTTAGATCGCCTCCTATTAAAATCATTTCATTTGACATAATATTTTGTAATACTTCATCTAGATCGTCTCAAAATCTTGATTTGGTATCTTCATCTAATCTTACTTAAGGTGCATATACACTAATTGCGTTCATTGTTTCTTTCTCCTCTACTATTTTGAGAACTATAATTTTATTCCCCTTTCAAACTACTCCTACAGCTTCATTCTTTAACGAACTATCTACAATAACACTCACTCTAATTCTTGTTTTACTCTTTCCTGTGTATCATAATTTAAAATTGAGTTTTCTATAATCTTTGTCTTTTTATCTACTCATTTTATCTCTTGTATACACAAAATATTAATTCTTCTCTTAATCATCGTATCTACTACCTCCATTGTTTTACCATTGAGATTTCCTATGTTTCAGGTTCCAAATCTTAAACTATTAGTTTTCCTATAATATTTGTTTTTACCAAACCTATAGTGTGAGAACTCTTGCCTATTTAACACTAGGCCTAAGTTCTCATAGAGATATGCGACTGAAAAATATAGATCAATTTAAGCAGAGACTAAAAAATATAGGTCATTTCAATTGTTGGGTAAAGACAAGCATGCATATAAAGTCGGTCAAATCAACTCATAAATCAAGCTGTAGTAAATGTAAACTAGAATAGATTGGTAGATTCCAGTTCAAGTTGTTTGTGAACTGTCCAAAATAATTCTGAATGCTGTCACAAACCATTCCAAAACACCAAATTATAAGATCAGTTTCAATATACTAGAATTTGCAAAGTTTAAATCCTAAAAAAAAATTATAAAACATCTTAAAAGTAAATCAAATTGAACAAAATTAAGGGAGTTTAATGCCATTACTGTGTTAGAAAAGTAACTCAGCTTATGTTCCAGTTTTTTTAGGATAAGTTTGATATTATTGGGCAATAGACAAGAAATTGCAATGTTTAAATCCTTTAAAAAACATATTTCTCAAACATCTTATAAGTAAATCAAGTTGAACAAAAGTAAGGGATTTTAATGTCATCAATATGTTAGAAAAGTAATTCAGATTATGTTCCAGTTTTTTGAGGATAGGTTTGGTAATATTAGGCCTCAGAGCAGAAATATTTATTTGAGTGCTTTGTCTTTGAAGATATTGTTACGAACCAAGATCAACCAGCAAATACAGAATTAGTTCAAGACAACCTAATTTCTAAAAGTTGAGATATTATATCCACACTAATTTGAAACAAAATCCTCTCAAAAATTGTTTTTGCTACCTCATTATTAGCTCAGTAAATCAAGATTCAAAATTTTGAGCTGTGTTGAGATTTCAATCCGCGATCAAAATTATATGATTTCGATATCATATCGTGCCATATCAATACAGTTTCGATACTTTTTCTATTTTTTATTATAAATTTGAATTCAGAATTTTAATTAAGATATCTTTTATTTTTTATTTTAATTTGTTATATTTTTAAATTATTGGGCTACGACTCGAGTACATGAGCAAAAGATGAAAGTTGCAGAGATGAGAATGTTAAAGTGAATTTGCGGACATACGAGGATGGACAGAAAAAAAAAATGAGAGCATTAGAGAAAAAGTTGGTGTTGCATCTATTGAAGGAAATCTCCGAGAGACACGTTTAAGATGGTATGGTCATGTACTTAGACGGTCAATAAGTGTTCCAGTTAGGCAATGTGAAACGATGTCAAGCATACACATCAAACAAGGAAGAGGAAGATCAAAAAAGACTTGGTTAGCAACAATAAAACAAGATAAAATTTATTTAAATATAGATGATGATATAGTAGGGGATAGAGTCCAATGGCATAGAAGGATTCATATAGCCGACCTCACCTAGTGGGATAAGGCTTTGTTGTTGTTGTTGTTGTTGTAATTTGTCATATTTTTAAATAAAAATATAAATTTATATATTAATTAATTAATAATATATACACACACACCGCGCGGTGCATAACTCGTGTGCGCCCGAGCAAGCACAGTAAATGGAAAATGCATTGTGTTGCTCGTTGGAGTTTCTGCCGCTCGACATTGCCGCCAAGCGACCGGATCCTTGCTGCAATCAAATCGAAATCCGACTAGCATCGGAGTTCGATCAGATCGCGATCGGATTTCAGTCGGATCGCGATCAGAATTCGATCGTTAACACCACAACCGTTGGTGGCCACAATCGCGATTGATTTCGGCCACGATCCAGTCGGACTCCAATGTCGATCGGATTGCGGCCGCCAACGGCTCCAATTCGGCCAAATTCCGACTAAAATCCAACCACGGTTCGGCCGAAAGGACGACGACCCCAACGGGTTCGAGGGTTGGGCTATAGTGCAGATGGCGATCGACGACGAATAATTTCACCGAAGATCGTGGCTAGAAACACTGTGCATTTTCCATTTACTATGCAATCCCGTAAGATCAGACGACTCACAGCGCATCACACACCGATCAGTCACGCAACGTATTATATATATATATATATATATATATATATATATATAGAGAGAGAGAGAGAGAGAGAGAGAGAGAGTCTTGGTGCAATGGTAAAGTTGCTATCTTCTGACCTAGAGATCACACGTTCGAATTCTAGAAACAACCTCTTGCAAAATAAGGTAAGGTTGTGTACAATGGATCCTTCCCCAGGATCCTGTACGGTGGGAGTTTCGTGTACCAGACTACCCTTTTATATATATATATATATATATATAGCAAAAGCCACTGGAATCACAGTGACATGAAATAGAATACAATTATGACAAAAAATGCAAGAACTCCTATCCTCAATGCAAGGATCCAATCTTAATAAAAGATGGACGTCGTTGTTAATTAATTGCTCTATTTCATCAAAATGCTAAAATACTTTATGAAGATTTCCCGCAACAAACTTATCGTTGTTACTTATAACTCCATTTTCATTAATGATTCATGATTTTCTTAATACTTTATGGATTAACCAACTGGATAGCATGAAAGATTTTCCCCATACTTTAAGCCATTGTGCTTAACAGATGTTTTAAGAAAGTTGATGACTTTAGTAATCGTGTATATAACCAGTTCTCCACCTGAGTGGATCAATTTGAAAATTGAGTTTGGTCGACACTTAATAAGAATTGAAATTGAAAGACTTTTATCACGGAAAGAAATTGATTACTTCCCTACATCACTTCCTGATTCTAAACCAGACACTGAATGAATTCCTAACCTTCCAAGGGAAACCCAACTCATGCACTGGAAAGCCTCGGAACAAGCATTCCTATGGGATTGGAACCACCAAAAAGATACTAAAGATTTCTTTCTGGCGGTAGAAACTTTCACTGAAAATATTTTTTGGCTATAGAAAATAGGGGTTGCATTTTTTCCATTTCCTTTTAAAACAGAACAGTTAGCCACTGGACCGTATGTCTACCACATAGAAAAGAATCTCAATAATGCAGTCGAAGCCTAAATGCAAGTGGACACCACCACCATGTCCATGCATTATCTCTATCCAATACACACACTATTCGTTGCAGTACTCAAAACCTCCTACTCGAAACACAAGTATTTGTACTTGAGACCCGTCTTAATCTTTTAGAAACCAAGCTAGCCACTCTCTGCCATACGTTCAAAGATTAGCTTGATTGTCAAGGTAAATGACCCGCCTACCCAGAGGATATCGACATGGTCTTCATAACCTGGTGGGACTCTAGGGGTAAAATAAGTTTAAATAAATTTCTGATCAAACCTTTGATTTGTTTTACTAGATCCATGTCTTGTGGGTTAAAATATCATTGGCCAGTTGCATATGTTTTATTGTACAGAGGGTTGCTAATCTTCCCTATGTCTCAAGGTAAAATCTTGCATAATTTAAAAGTCCTAGAAAATATCGAAGAAACTTGATGTCCATTTTTTTTTTGGGAAAATTATGGTAGTGTTTGGTACGCTCATTTTTCATTTTCATTTTCTGAGAAAATAGAAAACATTGTTTGATGGGCAATTTCCATCTCTATTTTCTAAAAAAGGAGATATCCTTTTCTAGAAAACAGAAAATATCTAAAAGTCATTTTCTAAGAAAATAAAAAACACGGAGCGCATTTTCTAAGAAAAGGGAAAACACACATTTTCCAAGTTTCTTTCTTATACCAAGCGCATTTTCTAATTTCCTTTTCTATAAAATAGAAATACAACATATGATACCAAACACATTTTCTATTTTCTAAAAACTATTTTAGAAAACATAAAAATAGAAAATGAAAATGAAAATGAAAAATGGAAAAAAATTTACAAACCAAACGCTCCCTAAGTATTTTGGACGAGATGTGTGTCTACAAAAAAAAAATTCTCTGTCCTATCTTTGTTCCTAAGAATTCTATATGGATAGTGCCTAGTTTTATTTTTTTCATGAAACTATCAAACCATGTTGTTCAGACAAGTTAAAGACCATGTGGAGATGTGAGTAGTGCTCTTCCTTAGTTTTGGATAATACTAACACAACATCAACGTATACACAAGTGGGATATACTCCTGAAAATATTATCTATTTTCCTTTGAAAAATCTAAGGAGCTACTTTGAAAAATCTATTTTCCTTAGTTATGTCATTCAAAATGTCCAGGATGTGAGAATGTTGTCCAATTGACAGAATCAGGGTGCATTTTGACTTGTCAAAATCCTAATTTCAGGTCTTGTGCTGTTGGATATGCATTTTTTATTCTTCAACTTCTCAATTTGTGTATCGCAGGTCTTGTGCTTTAATAGTCAAGTATGGATTTATTATGTTAAGTTTACAATAAACTCTATCCATTTCCCAATATTTGATGGGATTTTCTCCTATTATTTCTAATTTTTCTAGCCTAGAGACAAGGGATTCAAAGTCATCGTGGGTTTTTAATTAGTTAAGAAGACAAGGTGGTTTAAGTAAATCAGATGGGATTTCATCACTTAGAGAATCTAAGTCATCTAAAATTCCTAAATATTCTTGGCTTTTAGAAGCCAAGAGAGTAGGCTTTCATATCAACGCCAAGTGTTATTAGTTTCTCTGTTTCTTACCGAAGCCTTTGATTAGGCATTGACATTCCTATGGGTAAATAACATTAGGAGGTATACATGGGGTATCACCATGCTTACTAGCGCAGATCTCTGATGGGTAGTTAGAAAGAATAGGGGCAATGATAGTATTGGAAAGAAAAATCGGTGGGTATATATATATAAAGGTGATGTGCTGGCCGCTCAAAATGAGCACCCAGCACGCGCGACTGAGTGTTGTGAACAGTGTTCCTTTGTGCTATATATATATATAGTATTTTGATATCCTGGACGACAATCACTGCACGTCGCATGCACGACGGCTTCACCATCAGATCAAACGGGATGGCATAGTAATGGAAAATGCACAGTACTTCCTTCGTCTCTCCTTCTCTGATGCTTTTTCCTCTTAGATGAACACTATAATCAAACCGTCGGGGTCATCGTCGTCGTTGCCACTGCCGACCGAACCGCGGTTAGATTCCGACTGAATTTGGGTCGAAATCCGACCGAATTGCGACCGCCAACATTGCAGCCGCTGACAGCCGCAATCCGACCACCATCTGACTGGACTTCGATGCCAACGTGACCACGGCCGAATTCCGATCAGATTGCGATCGGACTCCGATGTCGACCAGATCGCGACTGGATTGCGATCGGAATCCGGCCGCGACGCTGGTGACCACAATTTTATCAGATTTCGATCGAATTCCGATCATAGTGAAATCCCGATCGCAATTCCACTGCAAATTCATGATTGCGTCCACCGCAAATTCTTGATCGCAATTCCGCCACCGACCGCGATCGCCTTACCCCGCCCACGAGATTCTTATATGTCGATGCTAGTCCCTTATCGAAACAGTAAAAACCGTCCATATCAAACGGCACAACTCGGCTTTAAAACCTTGCAATAAATCATAAGTTTCCAAAATCAAGATCAGCTTCATCAAGCATGATGTTTAATACCTTAAACAACAAAATTAATTCGAGTAGTCTGCAAATTGTCACATTTCTAATCAACATAATTTGAAATTACTCTTCATATTATCTAAAATTCCATCTTCGGCTATGATGGGTATGAAGAGTGACTGCATAGCATTGTAAGTATGATATTGATATAAACTTAAAATACATGCACGCACACTAAAAACAGTGTTTGATATGCTTGTGTCAGTTCAATGCCAAGAAGCATCAGTACAAAAGGTCCAGCTCAATTCTTTATGATTGCAGTAAAAAAAGGCATTATCATTTAGTTGGAATGCACACCTTTTTGAAGGTTTCAATAAAGACAACCAGTCAACATATTCAGTGAAGAATAATATTGAGAAGATCCAAAATCACAGTGCGTGTGTGCGCCAAGATATAACGTTCTTAAAGTGAAACCAATGGTACCCAATTTAGCTCAGAAGGAAACATGTCTGTCTAGAGCACTCAATAACATAATATGGAAACAAATTGAAAATCAAAGCCAATTTTTTTCAAAAATTAAGATAAAATAAATATAGCCAAGTTTATGAAGGATAACAGTTAATGCAATGTTAAGGACGCTAATCTGAATGAGAAGACATACTTCAGCTGCACTATCAAGATTTGCTGAATCAGATGCTTTTGGATTTCCAAATGGCCGAATTTCATTTTCACGGCCTCTCCAAACAGGGGACTTGATTGTTGCTTCCCGAGATTGCATCCAATTCAAGTTTCCCTTCAGCCATTAAAATTTAAATGATCAGGAAATCACTGTTATCAGTGCTAAATATTCAGGAGCTAATTTAGAGACAAAATAACCTGTATAGTATTGATCTCTCCATTATGTCCAAGTAACCTCATTGGTTGTGCAAGCGGCCATCTAGGGCTAGTATTAGTGCTGTATCTTCGATGATAGATTGCAAACGAAGATGTGTAAAGTTCATTCTGAAAATCCAAATAAAATTGTCCAAGAACTTCTGAGCGAAGCATCCCCTTATAAACTACAGTCCGATTTGACAAAGAACAAAAATATAGATCATCTTCCCATTCTTCAGATTTTGCAGCCCTTTCAATCAGCTTTCTACAAATGTACAATTCCCTCTCAATGTCATCAACCTTTTCCTCTTTAAGAACTTTGACAAATACTTGTTGTATGTTGGGCATTGTTTCCTTGGCATAGTAACCAACCACTGATGTGTTTACAGGAACAGGTCTCCAACCAATGACCTCCAAACCCTCCTCTAAGAATATCTTTGTTATAACTGCAATGAAAAAATATCACAAAATTTAAAATAATATAGCTCGTATAAAGAAATTGAAGAGAGTAGAAGCAGAAAAAAATTCAACTACGTGAAGAGAAAATCAAAATAACAATTAAGAAATTCATCCTGGTTTAACTTAAAGGCTACCTAATTGAAGAAGTGGATATAACTTGTGATGCAGTTAAATTACCAGTATTTATCACATAACATATTTCAGCACTATATTAAAGAATCCATGTATATAAGCAACAAAATCAAGTAAAATAACCAAAAAAATATAGCTATAGTACAGTAATAAGAGACAGAAATAACAATAACTTCTCTAATTACATACTTGAAGAGACATTAAAAGGAAGAGCAGCAAAGAAGAAATAGAACATTTTCTGTAGAAATACCTGACTTGACTCCTTTCTCGAATTTTTCATCTTTTGGAAGAAAAATCATTCCAACTCCAGTTTTTGACCTATCCAAAGAAGCAAGTCCTTGCTTCACAACCCAGTTATTATACAAAGCCCAGGGAATAGATGTCATTAGACCAGCCCCATCACCAGAGTCATTATCAGCCCCACAGCCTCCACGATGTTCCATGCAACCAAGTGCTATAAGAGCATCATTCACAATCTTATGAGAAGGTTCATTTTTCAAGTTTGCAATGAAACCAACACCACAAGCTCCTCTTTCTGAGATGATATCATCCAAACTCGCAACCTGATAGCAAACCAGTGGTTTATTGCAAAATGGAATATCAGAAGTGGAACATTGACAATGACTTATAGTTCTCCAGGGATAGACATTTGAGAAGTAAATGAGATGCAGGTGCCAACACTATTCTCGTGATTACCTGAAGGTAAAGACCTAACTAAAATACTTAAACTAATATTTGGTTAGTGGATTTTGATTCTTGTGCCACAGGATTTTGTGGGAATGACCAAAACCCAATGTTCTGTAGACCTATCCAATAGAATTGTCAAATTCTATAATAGAATTAAATGGAAATACAAAACCCTCCCAGGTGATCTTGGGATGTTGAGATTTTAGCAAAAATACCAGTTTCCTTTATAGCATATCAATCTCACAAACTTGAAGAATTTCTATGTTGTTCAGGGAGATAAATTACTTCATTATATGGTTATTGTAGTTTTTAATGAACCTATTTAAAGCAATTGCTGCTTTAAATGCTTGCTAAATCTTTTTAATACAATTTATTGTATTTGAATGGGTTAAATTTAAATTAGACAACAGAAGTTGTAATATCATAGTCTAAAATTTTTCCAAGTCACATGACACATTTATGTCAAATCAGTTACATTATTACATAATGGATATTTGATCTTACAAGAATCGATATTTTTCAACATATGCCCGCTAGAATCTCCAAACGTAATACAAAAAATGATTTTTTTCATCTTGCTTGTATCTGAATAGGTTAAATTCATAATCAGACAACAGAAGTTGTAATGTCTTAGTCTAAAACTCTTCCAAGTCATATGCCATATTCATAATCAAACTAGCTGTGTATTACTTAACAATAGATATTTGATTTTTTTTTTAGATAAAATTTTACAAATTCATTACAAAATCATATATGAGGATAAGAATGCATATTTTTTTAACATACTCCTACTACAATTTCCAAACAAAATACAAAACTAAAAAAAAATTGTTTTCATGAGGAAAAAAAGCTTCTGTGCATATTTTCAGGAGATAATATTCAAGGAAACCAAATCGATTCTTTATGCTTGATATTTATCTATCTGCTAGTACGATACAAGTAAATTCCTAACTTCTACGTGAAGAAAAAACAGAAAGTGGCATGCTCATCATAAAGGAAACCAAAGGAGGCAACAAATGTAGTGTCGGGCTGTCAAGGCATTAAATTTATGGAAAAGGAGAAGCAAATAAAAATTATAGAAATGAAAAAAAAAAAGTTGTTAACCACAATTCTTGTTGAGTAGGCACACTTCCTCCTCCCATCAGGAAAAAATTAGCTGCTTCACTACGCCACCTCCTAATCACACAACTCTCTTATATTAGCCTACCCAACCACAGATTCTCTTCCCAGCCTAACCCAACTTCACCCATGCTATCTTCCCCCACAACACTGAAGATCCAAACCACATAGTTGTTAGTCATATACCATCCCCTTTCCCATCACTTCTACACTCAACTCGATCCTCCACAACTTTCTCTTCTGATAGCCTCACACCCTGCAAATCACGAATGAAGGCCCTCCAAGGACTAGATCAATGAAGGAGAAGCTTGTCAATGATATGCAGATCCCAAGCAAAAGTAACTGAGAGAATGTATTTAGAATTTTGATATATAAGGGAATCACTCAGAAGAATCTTTAGCATGAGAAGATAAAAACTTACTAATATAGACCTATCTTGATGCAGATTATGCTAACTTAGTTAATGGCCACAGATTGACATCAGAATATGCATTTGTTGGTGGAAATTTGGTATTTCAAATATATAGAAAGCAAAGTGAGATAGACCATATGATGTTGAAGAACAGGCACTAAGCAATGTTTCAGAGATGATGTGGGTTACGTTGTTCCTAGATGAGCATTGTGTTGTATCCTATGGTAAGGCAATGCACTGTAATAACAATATAACTATCTGCAAGGACTGACAATATCAACATCAGTATCAAGAATATCAAAAAATTAAGAACCGGCCAAACTGGATTGCTGGGATCAGTGGGATTAAAATTAATAAAAAAAATTACAAAATTTAAAAACAAAAAAAATTATGGAAAGAATCAAATAACAATTTTAATTACTAACTTAATTCAAATTAGTTAGATTAATTAAAATAAATTTGATTTATTATATTAATCTACGATTTAAAATCTGATGAATTATATTAATTAAATCAAGCTAAAATCTGATTTAATGTAATTGTAATTTAAAATCTGATTTAATCCTTGATTTAATCAATTTAATATACTCAAATTAAGATCCATTTTATTAAATCAATTTTTAAAAAATTAAATTGATTTAATTAATCTAATTCGATCAATTTAATTTCATTTAATCATTAATTTTAGCTAATTATATTAGATTTAAAATCTGATTTATAATTATTTAATTTTAATTAAATTAATTAATTAAAAACTTATTTAAAATAGTTAATATGATACTTAAAAATGTAACAATCAAGTTTAAATATTTAATATTATTAAACAACTTATCTTATTGCTATTTATAATTTAACCATTATTTTAATTATAAATATCACTAGATATCTTACTTGTGTTCCTCTACCTCAAACTCATGAATAGCTGCTATGCTTCACATGCCACCAGGCCATTCCAGGAACAGTTGGAACTCACCATCACTGACAAGAATTCCTCTAACTCTTCCTTGGACTCTCCTTATGCCTCTTGGTACTTCACGATCCCTCCAACTCATTGCTTCCTTTAAATAAGGTATCATATCTTCCCATTTTTCTCCTTTCATCTCTATCTCACCTTATTCCATTTGTAAAAAATCTAAATTTTGCATATTTTTCTGCAAATTCATTTATTTCATGGGGTTTCTATAACAATCTTAGGATTTATTTTAGTGCAACTGAGATCTCGAGAGGAATCAAATTGGACTCAGCCAATCCAATCCAACTCAGATAATTCAGATCAGTATTGACCAATTTCTCAAACCATGCTATCTATATTATAAGTAATCATGCATCTCAAGGGCATAGCATGTATACAGAGGTGGGCTACCATTTTATTCGATTTACTCAAAATATTTCTTCCCAAGAAAATTATAACTCCACTTGTCCATTGAAAACAAACTTGCAAATATTTCACTAAGCATCTGCCACAAAATTTCTTATCATAGATAGTAGGCTCAACATTATTAATATACGTGCTCTAACCTCTGAGAGAGAGAGAGAGAGAGAGAGAGAGTCAAGTTTATTTATATTCTGTTTTTGCAGTGTTGTGTATCATCTCTCCTCTTTCTATGTATAAGTAATGCTTGATAATATTTTTTTTTCAAATAGGTAATTTCAGCTTGATACACAACGTACCTAAAACTACTTTTCTCATCTTCTTAGCAAACAAAAAAACTTATTAAATTGACTAGGGAGAGCTCGGCCAAAATCAAGGACAAATCAAAACAACTTTATTATTGTTGGGACTTTATTATTGTTGGGTCCCATCATATGGTTATACTGAGGTTCACCAGTTTCAAAGAGAAGATATCAGTACCTACATCTTGCTTAATGCCTAGTTTCCTATGAGGGAAGGAAACCAGGAGGGAAAGAAAAAAGAGTGGCAAGCAAGAGACAACCTGGCAAATTGAAACATCTTAGTAGTCACGGAAAAGAAAACCAAAGTGATTCCCATAGTAGCGGCAAGTGAAATTGGAGCAACCTAGATCATGAAAATGGAGTTGTGGGAGAGCAATACAAGCATCGTGCTACTAGGCAAAGTGATGGAATGAATGTTGCACCATAGATCGTTGAGTAACTGAAAGCATCACTAGCTTAAAGAAAAAGTTCTTAGAAAAGAATAGAAAATCATTTCCCTAGCTTGTATTTCCTTGAGGTAAAAAAAAAAAAAAGTTTTCTCTTCTGACCATTTTCTTGGGGGAAACAAAAGAGAGAGACTTAAAAAAACATTTGTTAAAACCATTTAAAAGAAGTTAGTCAAAAAAAAATTTGTTCTGGAAAAATCATTTGAAATTTTTTTGGTCAAATTTGAGCTCTGTTGTATGTGACCAGCACTTTTTCCACCCTCCACCCAAATTCAGTGGAAACAGATATGGGTCAAACTAGGGAAACATTTCCACATTTGTTTCCTTCCCTCCCTCGTATTTTCTGAAGAAAACATAGGAAAAGGCAGATGGGAAATCCGTCCACCGCCTTGTTTCTGTCTCCATTTCCTTCCTTCATAGGAAATATGGCCTACAGTTGTCTGATTCCTAGGAAGCAATACTAAAATGGGTACACACTATCGACACCATTTTAAAACAATGTAAAGCACTTTGTTTTTCCATGTACAAGTTCCTACTTCTGAGATCACTGTAAGATATCTATTCTTTTACCCACATCTTCTTCCATACTCCATGTCCTCAAATATATATGCATTAGAACCTATCATTCTATTTATTTTGCAAATTTTCATCAGGACATTTTTTAGGTCAGTAACTGCCCTCATGCTAGGTTCATGCCAGGTCTGACTATCTCAGTATCCAAGAACATGGATAGTCAAACATGGCTGGAAAAATACACCGATCCTGATCTAGACTTGCCAAATTGGATCGGGATTGAATGAGTCCAATCCGACTCCTCCTAAAATCTCGGATGAACTAGAAAACAATATGTTTGTTGTAAAAACAACCACAAAATCAACATATTTGCTGAAAATAGTAAAAATAGGACAGAGTTTTGCAAATGTAATCAGGCAAGATGGAGATGAAAAGGAGAACAACAAAAGAACACAGTACCTTAGTTGAAGAAAGCAACATGTTACAGGGAGTGTGAAGTATCGAATTGAGGCATAGGACAAGTTTGGGGTAGACTTCTCAAAATTCCACTCCGCGGTCACAACTTCCAACCATTCCTAGAGTGTCACGAAGGCATGTGAGCCGTGAGATATGGCGGTTGTTCACTGAGTTTAGGTAAAGGAATATAAGCTAGGGCTTTCTTGAGAATTTTTTAGTATTGTTTATAATTGAAACAAAGATCACATTATTAATAACAATGAGATACATGTTTTAATAAAAATAAATCAGATTTAAAGTTAATCATATAAGCATTTTTTAAATATAAGATTGATTAAATTAAATAGGATTTCAACTTAATTAATTTAATTACAAGAAATAAATTTAAATCCGATTTTAATATAATTAACCAAAATTAATAAACTAATTTAAATTAAATTTATCAAAATTAAAATTGGAGAATTAAATTAATTAATTGATATAAATCATTTTAAGATTCATATTTGTGAATAGGCATCTTAATTTAAACTGATTAAATCAAGGATTAGATGTGATTTTGAATTACAATTACACTAAATAAGATGTGAACTTGATTGAATTAATTTAATTAATCACTTTGTAAATCATAGATAAATTTGCCAAACCAAATTTATTTTGATTAATCTAAATATGAGTAGATTAATGTAAATTGAATTTTAGATATATTTTATTAACTAAAATTAAGAAAACTAATTAAAATTAAGTTAAAGAGAAATAAAATTGATTACAATTGTTATTTGATTATTTGCGGACTTATTTCTATTTTTGAATATTGTTAGTGATTCCTATCTCATGAATTAGATATAACCAATACTTAGTATTTTAAAATCCCTGGTATTGATACTGCAAACCATGTAGTCATGGCCAGTAAATTTCAAACTCGTTATCATCACCCAACCTTTAGCATTAGTAAGCTTCTTTTTTTATATTTTACCTTACATGAGCTACCTAGAGTATAAAACTACCTAGAAGCAGAAGTATATGAAAAATTGGAAATGATAATAACATGCACTGGCAAAATTTTGGGTTCTGTAGCATATAGGGATTCTCCGAATAGGTATAATCTTCTCCTTTATCGTCCACATAGATAACAACTTGAGATGTGTGTTGTGGACTACATCAGGGCAATGTCCTCTACTCACATAAACATTAGAATGACAATTAACAAAAAATCATAGGTAAGCAAAGGCAGGGCAGAACACAATCATTAGATAAAAGAAAGCTTTTATGAAACAAAAGAATAAAAATGTTCTGGCATTCTTCATAATTACTGCAAAAATGAAACACTGAATAAGATTCTGAATTCAATCAATGATTGCTTAAAGTGTTCAATTAAACTTTCGGTATTATGCTCTTAGACACTGTACTAAATAATTACTTGCACCAAACTAAAAGGTCCAGAGAAGTTTAATGATCAAAAACAAGTGCAAATTGGAAATGGTTTTCCTTAAAAGGGGATGTCAATCCTTATTTAAGCTGCTACCTACCAAACATTCTCCGTCATTCTATAGAGAACAAAAACTAACAGAGTCAAAGGAGCAAAGCTTCATATAAGATAACCAAGACTTCGGCACCAATTCAATGTGAGCCAAGCACGCACAAATAATCGCTGTCTGCCTAATAGAATAAGCCAACAGACCTTAAGCAAGCAAATTCATCGATCCATTCACACAAAAGCTAACTCAAGACAATTCGAACGTCGATATACAGTAGTTCAACAACAATAAATAAAAAAAAAACGAAACACAAACGCAAAACGGAGAAACAGAAACAGATTCTCATTTACTAATACGCAAAAAGGATTAGTACTAGAGAAGCACGGATCGCCCAATCAACCACGAACCACTGAATCTCACCTCCCCATAACGAAAGAAAGCATTTACCTCAGGCCGATCATCCGACTGGCTACGTTTCACCTCCGACGCCCTGAGCGCACCTCCGTGGCGGTCAAGCACCGCCCTAACCGCGGACGAAGACGACCGCCCCCCGACACCGGCCCCCGATCGGAGCGCCGCGGCCCGGCGGCGCCTCTGGCGCTTTCCGAGATGAGCCGCGTCGCGGAAGAGCAAGCTCCGTGTGGACGAGAGAAAGAGCGGGTTCGACTGCGAGGAGCGGAGGAGAATCTCGGGCGACGCGTGCAAGTGACCGGCGGGAGTCGCCATGCGCGATCCAGAAATCTCGCAAACCTTCGACTAACCGACTGACCCACCCACCGGCAGCCAGGAGAAGGGAGGGAGGCGGGGGCGGAAGACAAGGGAGGGGAGATCGTGTGGCGGCAATAAGATGAGGATGGAGGATTGAGTGTGTGGAAGGGGAGAGGATAGCGAGAGAGAGGTCGGAGGAGAGGAAAAAGGCTCCCCCCTCACGTCCCTCTCCGCAGAGGTGGCGAATGGAGCGGAAACGACAGGGATTGGGCTCGGAGCCGGGGAAGGAATCGGGGAGTCAAATGCGGACTCGTGGCTGCGCAGGAGCGCAGGCAAAAAACAAAACCCTCGCTTAGTACACTCGCGCATCGCCCCGCTCCCAAAGAGAGAGAGAGAGAGACGAAGCGAAGGAGATCGTCGCGCTTGCCGTGCCTGCCACCTCCATGATGCGACCCAAATCTGACGCACTCACTTTTTAACGCTGCGCCGAACCGACTTTCTGCTCCGCCCTTATAAAACACCGCACTTGGTGACATTTTGAAAATGGGGTGGGGACGAATAAGGGTGCGTGTTGATGAGATTTTCGTATGATAAAGAATTATACAAAAATGGCAACCGATCTACCTAAATCAGTTGACCGACTAGCCTGCCCGTCGGGGATGACGTCGGACTAGGGAACGAAGAGGAATGCACGCGTAGGATTCCGCCATGCCGTTTTGTTGCGGTTCACCCCCACTCGTGTACCAGCCGTCTGGTTGGCGAATGCACCTGAAACTTTTGCCAAAATAAGTCACATGGGCGAAAGAATAAATGGTCGGTGGCACAGCGGCTTGCTCAACGTCATTTTCCTTTTTTGACGTTCCGATCTCGATTTGTTTAAGTGGTTAATTAATGCTGTGTTGGCGTGGGAAGATTCATTTTGAATCTCTTACCGTAGCGTAATCTCAACGGCGTGGATAAATTTAAAGCATTTTATTTTTCAATTTTATCAACAGACGTATCTACCTGCTCTTCCAACTTGTTTGGTGGCCGATGTGATTCTAGTTGTCTAGTAATCTTTAAAATTGTTTAGAATAGCGCACGAATACAATGACCGTCTATGAACAATATTAAATAAGGTTCCTTTTGGAGATTTTGTTCTTTTTTTAAATTTGAGGTCAAATCTCTACATCTTTTTCTTTCCTTCTTGCAAAATTGTCGTGTTGTGGCTGGGACGACTACCGTTTTGGGTGTGCGTGACCTTTCGATTACTGAGTTCCGAATTTTCTTCGACTTGACTCTCCGAATTTTCTTTCTTCCTGAGTTCCTCAGATAATCACTTAGAGCATCCTTATGGATATATTCTCATGTAAAAAACATTTTTTTTAAATATAAAAAAATTAAATTATTTTTTTAATAATATAAAAATTGACAACGAACAAAAAAAAAAACTTTAATCAAACATTGTCAACGTTTAATTTTTGAAATATTGGATTCATAAATATTTGATTTATGGGATATTTGATTGTAAATTTTTGAGATATTTGATTCGTGGAATATTTAATTATAAAAATTGAGATAAATTGAAAAGTGAAATATTTAAATGATGATGTAAATATAAAATCTATAAATATTTGGATGAAGTGATACTGTGGATGTTCTTAAGTTTTGATGTTACTCAAAGACACGGCTAAGTATGACGTTTCATTTTCCCTGCTTGGAAACATCACAGCTTAAAAAAAAATCCGAGAGATTACCACAACATCATGAGCTTTATGTCGTTGCATTATTTACCTCTGTTGAATAATTAATTCAATAGATTTTAAAATTTAATATTTGAAAAAATTATATATATATATATATATATATATATATATATACAAATGTCAAAACCGTCGTCCTTAGATTTGGAGTGAAAGAGAGACTTTCACTTTGTGTACCGACCATTTAATGGAATACGAATGACGTGTCCACGAGATGGCGCCTCAAAATCTAGCAAACGAAAAAAGCAAGCTGACGTGGACGAGCCAAAGCGACACGGCGAAAACCACAAACACGCGCGAGTCCAAACTGAATCCATTAATAGATACCGTTGACCAACTTCATCCTCCTCGTTTCGTCGCGGACGCCAAACGGGGTCCGTGAAATCGTCAAATCCTGGCTTCAATTTTAAATAGTTGTAAAAAGATTGTGACGAGGCTTGCGAAATGGGTGCACGACAGTATCGCCACAATGTTATAATTTTGGCGTTTTTTTTCGTGATCTTTGTGTGCCCGAAAAAGAAAACGAGATCAGTTCGGGCCGAGAATTAGGCTCGCCTCCCATTTGTTAGGGCGGATTGGATTGCTCGAATTAGAAGAATGGCTAATCGAGAACAATAATGAAGCGAAAGAGTTTTTGGTTGTGATAACAGACATCCCAATTTTGGCTTTCTTCGTCTTTTATCGCAATCTTAACCTTTTTTTTTCCTACGTTAATTTGTGGAAAATTCGTTTGCATAATTTCTCGTTCCGTTTCTTGTTTTCTGTAAGTGATTTCGGCAATGGCGGTCGTCGCGACGGGGAAGGAGTAGAAGGGAGGGGAGAGACGTCGACGGGGGAAGGAGTAGAATGTACGAAGAGCACCGGCAGCAGAACATCGTCAAATCGTGGGAGTCAGCAGTCCGCAAATCGCAGCAGGTGTACCAGGCCGGCAGTCGGCGCCGGGTCTGCCAGGTGTCCCCCATGTCCGCCGCCGACGACGACTCTGCTTCCACCTCGTCCCGCGGCTGGGGCGGCGATGATGACTCATCGATAGCGGCGTCGACGGAGGCTGAGGAGGAGGAGCTCTACCGAGCCGAGCTCGTCCTCCCCAGCGGAGACTACTACTCCGGCCAGTGGTCCGGCGGCGTCCCCCACGGCAATGGCAAGTTCCTCTGGACCGACGGGTGCATGTACGAGGGCGAGTGGCGGCGCGGGAAAATCACCGGCCGCGGGAAGTTCTCCTGGCCGTCGGGGTCGACCTACGAGGGGGAGTTCAAGGCCGGATTCATGGACGGCTTCGGCATCTTCACCGGCGCCAGCAACGAGACCTACTGGGGCAACTGGTCCAGGAACCTCAAGCACGGACACGGCAAGAAATCCTATTCCAACGGGGACTACTACGACGGCGAGTGGCGCTCCGGCCTCCAGGATGGCCACGGCCGGTACGTGTGGACCAGCGGGGCGGAGTACGTGGGGCAGTGGGCAGCCGGGCTCATCCACAACCGCGGTACCCTCGTCTCCGCCAATGGCAGCCGGTACGACGGCGGGTGGGAAGACGGGTGTCCCAAGGGCAACGGCAGTTACCGGTGGCCAGATGGCAGCCTCTACGTCGGGGCATGGACCAAGGACAGCGCCGGGATCCAGCAGGGCGTGTACTACCCGTCGCCGACTGCGACCTCCCCCACCGCCCGGGACCCACAGGAAGCCTTCTTGGCCGACCTCCTCGAGTGCAAGATCGCTCCGGAGGAGACCGTGTCCGTGCTCCCCTCACAGAAGGTCCTCAACTGGTCGGACGTGGAGATGTGGCGGTCGTCGTCGTCGTCGTCGTCAGGCCGCCCACAGAGGCGAGCGTCGGTGGACATCAGCGGCCACGGCGGAGCCCCCCGAAGGTCCAACGGGAGGACGCACACCGTAATCGGGGATATCCCGTTGGACGTAGCAAAGGATGACATTGTAAACTCGCGCCTGCATGAGACAGAGGCCAAACTAGCTTCCCGGCCGCCGCGCAGGTCGTGGGCGCCGCCGAGGCCGCCGAAGAAGCAAGGAGAGACCATCACCAAAGGGCACAAGAACTACGAGCTCATGCTCAATCTCCAGCTTGGGATCAGGTAATGCCTCATGCATGGCTACGCGTCTCTAGCCTTTGAGAAATACTCGAGACAACGACGATCAATTTTTTCTTTTCTTTTAAATCTGAGTGGAAAAGTTACATAGATCCTTTCTTATCGATATTTAAATAAGTTTTTCTTAATCTTTTCTTATCTCGCAATTATTTATCATAATGTACATTTATTGATGGCTAACTATATGTCCATATCATTCTCGACTTAATTTCTCTAAGATTAGATTAGAATGCTGAGATAGAGATTAGATTTCTACGAACTCCTTGCGCTCTACTCTCTCTTTCAAAATGCAGAATTTGTTCCATTAATTGTTCGTTTCACTCCTCGGAAGAATTTGCTTTTCTCAATCTCCTAATTTTTCACATGAATTTGCTGCTTCTGGACTTGCTATATCTTGCTCCTCAAAGTTACAGTTAGTTTCATAGTTTTTGGAGTTCAGACGAGCAGAATCAAGGCTGCTGTTTTGAGCAAGCCATATCGAGGTTAGGAAGAACACACTAGTTCATCAGCTACTGAACACGTTCAGCGATTCTTGTTACATTAATTTACCTTGTGCATGAAGCTCGAATTCCGTGACGTTGGAAATTCCTAGCTAGTTGTTGATCGGCCACTATTCTGCAAAACTCACCGACGAAGTTTCGATCGATGTTACAGGCATGCCGTAGGTAAACAAGGCCACACTCAAGCTGAGCTGAAATCGTCGGCCTTCGACCCGAAGGAGAAAGTGTGGACCAAGTTTCCATCTGAAGGATCAAAGCACACACCTCCACATCAATCTTGTGAATTCAAGTGGAAAGACTACTGCCCTTTGGTGTTCAGGTTATAACTGCGAGAATTCTACTTTGTTATCTCGTATACATAAATCTTTCGGTCTGTTTGCTCATCCTACTTCAGATTTGTTGATCCATTATGCTTAAATTGAATGTCCAGGACACTTTGCAGGCTGTTCAAAGTAGATCCAGCTGATTACATGTTGTCTCTTTGCGGAAACGATGCACTCAGAGAGCTCTCGTCTCCTGGGAAGAGTGGAAGTTTCTTCTACTTGACCAACGATGACAAATACATGATAAAGACAATGAAGAAATCTGAAGTAAAAGTGAGCGAGCATCTTTTCAGAGAGATCAGCGCTTCTTATTCTTCTTCTTCTTCTTCTTTTTTTCGAAGGAACATTCTTTTCCTGATCTAGCACTCTACCAAACATGCTGTTCTAGGTCCTTTTGAGAATGCTCCCGGCATATTACAGCTATGTGAGGAAATTCGAAAACAGTTTGGTGACCAAGTTTTTTGGCCTTCACTGCGTGAAGTTAACTGGAGCTGCACAGAAGAAGGTCAGCTTCCAAGTCTCAACGAACTTCCACAACTTCCCCATTACAAAGATTTTATGTTCATGGCATGTGAGGCCTTTTGTTTCTTCCGTAATGGCGATCTAGGTCCGTTTCGTTATCATGGAGAACTTGTTTTGTTCCGAGTTCGCCATTCATAGGCGCTTCGACCTCAAAGGATCTTCCCATGGTCGCATGACCAGCAAGCCAGAGTCGGAGATCAACGAAACCACCACCTTAAAAGATCTTGATCTTAACTTTATTTTTCGACTGCACCGTTCTTGGTTTCAAGAGTTCCAAAGGTATCCTTATCGATTATATATGTTCAACTCTAGTACCTTCTTGTGCACGAAGATAAGAGATCCATTACATCTTTTTGTACAGGCAAATTGACAGGGATTGTGAATTTCTTGAGCAAGAAAGGATCATGGATTACAGTCTCTTAGTCGGTGTCCATTTTCGATACTCCAGAGAGACCCCTCCATCTGAAGGTTCAATCTAATTTCAAAATGACAGCGAACTGTCATTCTCTGTAGTCTTTTGCCTGTCTGTTCTCTGAGTATAAATTTTTTGTTGAAAGGTGGCGACAGCAAAAGAGAAGCAGCACTTCATCTTTCAAAACTAGAAAAGGATCAATTCCTTTCTGATTCCAATAGGTACAAAACCTCTGTGATCTTATCCAGCTTCTACATTAATTCGTGTCTGTGCCAATCACATTGATGTCGTGGTTCCTCTCTCGTTGTCAATGTTGTAGGTCGAGAAACGTCCGGCTAGGCCTGAACATGTCCGCCAAGGCTGAATTGACTGTCAGAAGGACCGACGGCGAGCCCCAACTGATCGGAGAACCCACAGGGGAATACTTCGATGTGGTCTTGATCTTTGGCATTATCGACATACTGCAAGACTACGATATCAGCAAAAAGCTTGAGCACGCATACAAGTCCATTCAGCATGATCCATCCTCCATTTCTGCTGTGGATCCAAAGCAATACTCCAGGCGTTTTCGAGATTTTATATACAGAGCTTTCCAAGAGGACAATACTTAGGCACGTACGCTCATGGAATGAATGAGGCACCATATCAGACATTGCCAGCTCTGAGCTGAAAACTCAAGCGATCGAGCATCAGTGTCTGATAGCTCTCAGCATGGCACACACTTGTACATTACCTCTGCGGCGGCGACCGATCGATCGGCTAGGAAAGGTTGCTCTACTCTCTTTAGCTTTGCTTTGTGGCTGCTCGGAACCTACCTCGATGGAACCATGAGGGTTCTCCCTAGCAAATGTGAATAGAGGAGCTTCAAGTAGCAATTCACTGATCATTTGTTCCTACAGGTAGCACTAAAAACTCACTTCAAAGTCCCTATAGAAGATTGTAATGAGCATACCAATTTAGAGTTGTAAATCATTTACCTGAGAGTACGTAGAATGGATCAAATGTCTTTTTTTCATTTTTCCAAAAAAAAATTTCTCCTTTTTGTAACAGTTTTGATAATATTAGTTTACCCGTGTTTAAGGTGGAACAGATAAATAAATAAATATAAATTGAATAGTGTGGAAGTTGTGGCTTGGCTAACACTAGATTGTTAGCTCTGTGGCTGTCTATTATGTATGACAGTATGACAAACAGAATATCTAGTAGGGAAATTACACCGGGCAGTAGTACTTTTGTTGAATTTACCTAATGTCCTACTCAATTATTTATTTATTTATTTTGTAAAAAATAGTATAGATACAAAAAAAATATATAGTATAAAGAATTGGTTAGTAGGAATATTTAGTTTTCAAAATAATAAAAATACATTTGATGATTCATATATATTTGCATGATTTGTTTGGCCGGTCCATGTAGTCCAATTGGCTTAATTGTCTTGATCCACACAAGAGAAAGAAGTATGTCTTGCATGATCGACCCACTTGCTTGCTCGACCTCATTTGCACCTTGTAATTGTATGACACCCACTCACTAGAAAATCCATTTTGTTTAGCTTAAACCTTATTCATTCCGTTCAACTTTGTCCAACTCGATCGATTGGCTCGATCAAACCAATCGTGTAATTGTTCATTTTTGTTTAAATTTTGTAAAAGTTAAGTGATGCGATCGTAGAAGGATTTTCCGACTTCCTTTCAATGCCGAGGAGCGTGCAGGAAACCCTGGTGGTTCTCTCCGACCGCAACAGTAATGAGGTATGAAGAAGAAAAACACGCGTAACACAAGCAACGAACAAAGACGCAAGATGTAACATGGTTCGGAATGAGGATTCCTACTCCACAGGGGTGAACTCTCCCACGAGCTACGATGTCAAAGCACTTTCACTATGAACTTCCTCCTTGGCGGAAAAACTTCCGGACGTGGAGGAGAAAACCTCTTACAATTAACTCAGTACACAGAAAATATCGAAAGGACAGAGCTCACTACTCTCCTTGTCTCCTTCTCCGGCGATGTTGTTGTTTTCCACTCCAAGTGTGCCTTTGTCTCTTGTCTGTAGGAAAAATACGGATCCCCTTTCCTCTTACCCTTCTTCTCCCTTTTATCCCCTTCTTCTAGCCAGCTGTTGCACCACCAACCTCCTCCAACGTACACGTGGTCATATTGCTTATCTGAAGAATCATTCTGTTACAGACGCGAGGAGTGAAGGCTCCTCCGAATATTATGTGGGGTCCTTTTTTGTTGTGTAACAACTTCTTATCCGTATTTCGGGAAATGTTCTAGCTCATCCCTTTCAGCCACTTACCTTCAGTAAAGCTAGCCTAGACCCACCGCTCACGTGTAGCGTAACTCTTAGGTTTTTTTCGGTAGGCCGGACCAACTTCCATCCTCCCCACGTCGAACCCCCTCTAGGCCCGCCGGACCGAGCCAATTCTCATCCGTCTCGTATCGGACCAATCTTCAACTTCGTTCGGCCGTACCATTCCACCTGAACCATCTCCCCGAATCATTTCCCCCGAACTTGTGTGCCCAACCCATTCTTCCTAGACTTCTTTCACCGAACCAACTATTTGGTTTGGGCAGTATCCTACGCACGGGTCTTTTCGTCTTAATTACTTATGGGAAAAGATAACAGCAATATCATTAAGTGTGATCTTTTCGAACCTAAATGTATAATTTGCTCAAGGTTTTTTTTATCTAAAAGGACCTTCTAGTTCTAGTAGAATATTTGTAGCAAATCTCTCGTATCTAGGATTAAGATAGGGGATGAAATTAACCCTTGGTAAACCCACATTGGAGCATTGAGATCAAATGATCTAATCGAGGTTAGGACGAACTAAAATTAAAGTAAACTTAGGTCTAGTTCAAGAAATAACTCACCTAAATTATTTTCGGTAGGGGGAAATTAATTTAATTATTATGGCTCGTTAATGCCGCCCTAGCTAGTTTAGAGTCAAGATGATTCAATTAATATGTCAATTAGCCTTTTGTATGATTGTCGAAGTTAACTCAAGCTCCAATTTATAAAAGAAAAATACAAAAGTAATAACTTCGGCATGAATAAAACATGCGTCCTCACATGCCACATTAAATGTGTTCATCTCAATGTTAAGCCCATATGGAAATTGTAAACCACTTGCCCTATTTTCTCTTCGTGATTAATTTTCAAATTTAACAATTTACTGTGCATAACACACAAGGATTTCAAGCTATCAGTTAACTATGTGAAATCATCATCATCATCTTCTTGTCAAATCATTTCAACGACGACATTATACTTGGCCATCTTTTAAACAGCCACTAAGAGAGTAAATAAAGTCATCTAGATTATCAACCAAATTTATTCTACCTAATCTAAGTTTTTAGTTTAGCTAATGCCCAATCATGGAGAATGATTGAGATGGCGAGGCAAGTTTCATCGACCATGTATAAGGAAAGGACTTGAAAATCTGTATGTATGAATTATGATTAAGTTTACATTTCAAAGTCTGAACTAGATTTGCCAAAATATAAAATCTGTGTTTCTGAGAAATGCATGCATGGATGCTAAAGGATCTTGTAGACCTACAAGAAATGAGTGTTGTGCTTTAATTAAATACGCTCGACTCATACTGAGACCTTAATTTGGAGGCTAAAGGGAGACTCCTCGAGAGTGTCATGCTCCAAACCCTAATATTTAAAAGCTATCTGTTTATGGAAAGGGATGCATCTTGGGTTGGCTAGGGAAAATCATGTGAATTGTTGACCCACAACAGCATAATGCCATCGATCGAGCAAGTCCATTTCCTGATAAGGACCTCTGGTTGCCAATTGGAAGTGGCGTTAGAATTGTGGGAAACTTGTGTTTTAGTTGGCAACAAAAACATGCATTACACACATGCACTTATTAATTGCCTTAGTTTAGTTAAATTGTACAGTCGATAGATGTATTTTTTGATACTGCAGTTCTAATATTGTTTATGAAAATGAAGGTGCAATTGGAGGAGTCAGTGACCAGTTGCACCTGTTCCTTTTGCTTTCTCCCCTCGCAGGCCCCGCCACTGGGGAGAGAAGTCCACGAGGATGATCCGATGCAATAAAAGATTAGTTTCTGAAGGTGAAATTATTGCAGGGATTCCTGCAAAGAACCATAGAAAAAAAAAAGAAAGTGTGTGTGTGTGTGAGAGAGAGAGAGAGAGAGAGAGGATATGCAGTCAATTCTCAACTTTAGAAGGAGAGGAGCAGTGGTAGATAAAGCTATTTTGAAGAGAAGTGAAGTGCTAGATACCATCTCTTAAATATAATCTAGCTATATATATGTGTGTGTGTGAGATTCTGATTGGTTTTGCAGTTCTTCATTTAATTTTCCATGATCTTTTTTCCTTGTTGCTTCTTCTGTTCTCTCACTGCAGAAGCTACGTCATGATATGAAGTCGAGGAGTTGCTTTGCAGGCAGATATCTGATCGAGAGCATCAAAAGATGATCTTGGATGGCAAATAATCGAGGAGAGGGCGATCATACTGGCTTTCCAAATCAGCTCATGGCTACGAACTTCTTGTACTTTTTTTTATTTTTCCCTTTTCTTCCTAGAAATTAACTTGTTATATATAAGCTCATCTATGCCTTGTATCTTGATCCAGTGACCAGGAGGGAGCTGCTTACTTTGGGGAGCTGGAAGAGGCACTCATGCATGGAGTCGCAGGAATAACGAATGAGCAAGACAAAACGTGTAAGTAAGAATTAATCATCATTGTTTAGGCTTCGTGTAGTCCGACGCAGACATGGGGGAGGCCTGAAATGGCACCCTAAAAGGTTGTAGTTGGCATGAAAGCTTCTTTTGACCCCCCACAAGAGCATAGATCACGAAGAACATGAACAGTGTGATACTGTTCCCTTTTGAACCATTTCTGACACTCGAGTCTTTGTTCTTTTTCTGATTTGGCTCTTCTTCCGGCAGCTTTCTGCACAGGCAGACCCCCAACTCTTGATATCTTCCCTTCATGGCCAATCAGATTTCACCAAGCTTCCAAGGTATACACACACCACTTTTGACTGGGCTTTCGCTGCTACAGAGAGACAGAGAGAGAGAGAGAGAGAGAAAAGAGAGAGTGAATTTTCTTTAGAAATATTTACGCAAAACAGGGAATTGTAGCTACCATTCCTCCCTGACACGCCAACAGTGGGATTCACAGACTGAGGGGAGCACTGATTCAGGATCAGTGCAGAACATAATTTCCCAAATGGACTCGGAGGAGTCCCCAAGGAGCAGAAAGGCTTCCTCGGAGCTGTTTGGGAAGCAGAAAGAAGAGATGGCCAGTGATGGCCAGCAGCTGAAAACACAAGAAAAGGTATGATTTCTTTTTCTGATATGAGACCTCAATTCTCGCTGCCACTTCTGGAGGCTACAAATCCTGTCATATCTCAAAGCATAAAGACACATCGATCCCTTTTCTCTTTTAGTTTAGCCATCCAATCTCACAAACTCGAACCCCATGCCTTCGAGAGACCTTTAAGTGAGTTCTAAGGCAAAGTGTTCAGAAGTATGCAGACAATAATATACAATCACACAACTACAGCATTTGCTGCAACTGCTATCGCATGCATGCCTTTTTTCCCCTTTAACAACATCATTCGTCATGTTTTTCGTGTGGCAGAGAAGATTGGTCGGTTCTACTTCAGATAAAGATGGCAAAGCACTCGATCCAAAGGTCTCTTTCTTTCTCAAGAATGTGTGTTTTTAACGGGATGCATGTATAAACTGGAGTTTGGGGAATACTTATTGTGTTGATTTGACAAAACATGTTCATACTTCTCATCTTTGATCCATGTATTCACATTTTTGTTATTTTCTGCAGGCATTAAGACGCTTAGCTCAGAATAGAGAAGCAGCCAAAAAGAGCCGGCTAAGAAAGAAGGTTTGCTACAGTAATGTTCTCTTTTTCTTTATCTTTTCTTTTTCTGAAAATAAGGGAGAAACAGTATTGTTTGTCTGTTTATCTGGTCGGAAATGGCAGGCTTACATCCAACAACTAGAATCCAGTAGAATAAAACTTACTCAACTGGAGCAAGATCTCCAGAGAGCTCGGGCACAGGCACAGTTTTTCTTTGTTTAAAGTTTTATGCTCTCACCATGGAAGTGATTGAACATTCAAAATGGATTAATTTGTTTAACTCGCAGGGTCTTTTCTTGAGAGAATGCGGAACAGATGGAAATGTTAACTCTGGTATGAATTTGCAAGCATGCACTTGCAGTACAATGGTAGAATGAGATCAATCAGCAGTTGAGGCTCATGAATTGTTGTTGTTGCGCAGTAGTGTTTGATATGGAGTACTCGCGTTGGTTGGATGAGGGCCGCAAGAACACGATGGAACTCCGGCAAGGTTTGGAGGTCCATCTCCCAGATGCAGATCTCAGAGTCATAGTAGACAAATGCCTCACGCACTATGATCAATTGTTCCAGCTCAAAGCAACTGCAGCCAAGTCGGATGTGTTCCACATCATAACCGGCATGTGGACGACTCCGGCGGAGAGGTGTTTCCTATGGATGGGCGGATTCAAACCATCTGAGCTTTTGAGGGTGACTTCTTGTTCCTAATGGCCTTCTTATTTCCGAGTAACAATTCTAACAAATGCATATCTCAAGCTCATTTAGCTTATTATACTAAATGAACTCGATAATTTACTATATCATCATCTATATTTAAATGAATTTCTATACGAGCTGCAGGTCATAATGCCACAGCTCGATCCTTTGACTGAACAACAGCTAGTAGGGTTATATAACCTCCAACAATCTTCTCAACAAGCGGAGGAGGCATTATTTCAGGGGCTTGAGCAATTCCAACACTCACTCGCCAACACTGTGGCCAGTGACTCGCTCATCGAAAGTGCAAATGTCGGGAATTATATGGATCGCATGGCCGTCGCGATAGGGAAGCTTACCGACCTCGAGGGATTCATTAGACAGGTATGTATATTTGTTCGATCGATAAATGGTAAGTAGTAAAAATCCAACAGTAAAAAGCTAGTTTGACATCCATGAGAAGTGGAAGCTTTGATACTAGAAAGCTCAATATTTGGCCACTCTTCCAATCCCAAACACCTGTTGGACAAGCCAATAACTGTATTAAACTTTTTAGGATGTAGTGAAAGGTAACTCAATTCCATGAAAAGTGGTCCTGATACATTCAAGTACATTTGTTGCATTGTCACAAGGCACGGCAAGAATCATCCATTCTCCCCTTCTGTCTCATAGCCAGTGTCTTTTTCTCCTCTTTTTGCTCACTTTTCTCTCCCATTATGTGCTGTATATCTTCTTCTTGGATCCTGGGTGCTTGCCCATCAAGATGGAAAGCTACTTGTGCATTTTTAATGTCAAGTGCTTTTGGATGTTGCTATCTGTCCATGGTACTGAGAAAGGGACCCAACAACCTCTCTTTTGCCTCTTGGATGCAGCCAATCAAAGGTGTAGATTATAATTTAGTTCTCTCTTCGTGATAATTTTTCCTTGAGAGATGGAAATATTTTTACGTACTTCAAAAGAGTAGATCACATATCCTCTCTTCTTTCTTCTTCAATGGGACAAACAGATACAATAATTTCAGCATGATTGATTGAAATACATACCTTTTCTTATCAGTTTCAAGAAAACTTCTTTCCATTTTCCTCTCTCCCAAGAGTACAACCAATCATATTATCTGTTAGGCAGATAAGGGAACCTTCAAATATACAAGTCACAATTAGAAGAAGAAGAAAAAAAAAGGTGTTATCATTAGTTTCTGTCGAGACAATTTCCATGAACAGATGAGGCAATAAATTGAGTTTTCTACATGTATAAATACTGCAACTTCTTTTCGTGTTTGGTCTAAATTATGATTCCCTTGTTTGTAATTTATCTAGGCTGATAATTTAAGGCAGCAAAGCCTTCACCAGATGCATCGAATTCTAACGATACGACAAGCCGCGAGGTGCTTCTTGGCCATCGGAGAGTACCATAGTCGACTCCGGGCTCTTAGCTCCCTTTGGGCTTCTCGACCAAGAGAGTATGATTTCTTTCACACATCAACATCACCTTCAGCAATTGTCACGAGCATAGTTGCCATGAAAATCTCCCATCAATTCATATAAAAATCACTCAAGGGCTCCATCTAGCTTCAGAGATGACAAGGCCTCAACTAAATTTTCTATTATGGCTCACCATGGACCACCCTTCTAATCACAAAGGAACAGACATAAAAGCTAGTAATTGCATATTAAAAGCACTTCTTTTTTTCAGTGTTCAGTGTGTCCTATCCATTTCTCGAAAACAAATAACCTTTTCTGCTTACTTCCCTTTCCGATCTTTTGCAGTTTGCTTCGGTTAATCGATTTGTTCTTGAACATGCATGTGACAGGAACTTGATGAATGAGAGTGCCTTGCCTGCGACCACAGAGCTCCAAATGGTTCAACAGCCAGTAGATGGTCATTTTTCAGGCTTCTAAAACCTGCAAGAATGCGATGAGATTCATTGCATTTACTTACAGCACTTGTTGGTTGCATATGAGGAAAGCTGAGGTAACAGGTGATGGAATGGATGCATGCAATCAATAGGTGAGAGACATTCTTTCACAATAAACATGATGAGAAAAGTTAGGCAGAAGAAGAGGAGGAAAGGGACTCATCGTTTCCATGGGAGTGCAGATAAGGCTGTGTTCCTCCTCTAACCATGACAGTGCAACATCAAGGCCAATTCTGGTCACAAATTTAATGTAAAGAAACAAAAAAAAAAAACAACAACAACATATGGCTCTTGATGCCTAGTTCTTGCTCTTGTTGTCCTTTTCATCTTTCCATAAAAAAATATTGGCCCTGCCATTTTGCTATTTGGACCCAAGTGAAACGACTCTGCAGGAAAACTTACAGTGATGTGATCAGATAGATGGAGTTTTCTTTTTCTTGTGCAGTGATAATCAATTGGTCTTTGTCAGTGATAAACTATTTATTGGCAATACGTAGAGTCTCATCTTGTGTTTGGAATTTTTCTTCCATTAGATTGATTTTCAAATGACCAACACTGCTTTGTCAGAAAGCCAGCATCAAATAAGGACTGATTCTAGATAGTGCTCAACCTTATCTGATATAAGTAGGCCAGTCAATTCGACAACAATGATAATTTTATTCGAATATAATTTAACAAATAACCTAAGGTGTGTTTGGTTAGGAAATGAAATATAATTTATATTGAGTGGTCCAATTCAAAATAATACAATAAAAAATTATTTATTTAGAGATTTTAAAATATAATTTAATTTAATATTTTATTATCTTATTTTTGGTTCAATTATAAGATTTTATTTACTGTGAAATATATTTGTTTATGGTCGTGTTGATAAAGATGATCACCGTTGTCGTTCGATGAGATGGCAACAAACGACGATTGACAATTATAACAACTATATTGGTAATTGATGGCGGTGACCGTGATTGACAATCGGTGGCAATAGTTGGTGATTGGCAATGGCGGCGATTGATAAACGATTGACACCGACAACGACAGAGGGTTGGGGATCGACATCGGTGATCAATGTCAACAATCAGTGATTGGTCAGAGATCGTCGGCACCGATGATCGATCAGAGATCATCTGCGTCAGCGATCGACATCGGACGATCGTGATCAATCGATTAGAGTTTTAATTATATTAATAATTTATATAAGATCGGATTGTTATTTGATAAATTGATAGAGGTATTTCCCTTCCCCCCCAAAGGATAAAAATCAAAGAATAATTTTGGAAAAAAAAGATCTATAATTCTAGAATAAAAAAAAAATCAAGCTTCTTGGAGATTTTTCGATTCCTCCATCCATAACCCTTTTTGTTGATGTGACATGGTGTGTCAAACATCCATTATGACTTGATAATCGTTCAAATTTCGAATCAAGTAAAATTTTTATTGATAATCTTGAATGAATAATTAAGATTATCAATAGTAACTCCGAATCAAATACACCCATAAGATAGAATTAATAAATGCCACATATCTCCATTGTGACTATAAATGCCAATATGCTTTTGTCTTCCCATGGAACATCTGAGGATAAAAAGCATGTGAGCCAAATAGCACCATATACTCGACTTCTGTAGTCCAAAGTACCAACTAAAATACAATTTGTAAGTCGTCTCTTTCTTTCTGTCCATATCACCTGTAAACATTGAATCAATATATCTAAAAAATATTGGAACTGTCACGTTAATATCTCCTCCGACTATTTCTACCGGTGGAGAAGATTAATCAGGATCTCAGATGACAAATACAAAGGAGAGAATCGATCGATAATCTAAAATAATAAAAATCTTGAAAATTAATCTTTATCCATTTAAAAATTATTTCTTTATACTTACTGACTAACTGTCCTGTATGTTGACCCTAAACGCTGAATCAACGTATCCAACCAAATTGCGCCTTGTCATTGCTTATCAAACTCTAAACAAGTATTTGCAGTAGCACCTTTTCGATATCTTAAAACCCATTTAATTTCACAGCTTGATATTGAATTTAAGCAAACTGCATGTACAATATCAAGATGAGTACATAGCATGACTCGCATGAGACTTAGCTTTCTATAGGACATTTAACTTTGATAGAACTCACTCCGATTTAAAACTAATCTCACGCAATTCTTAACTCGCCTCACCAATGAATTAGAAAGATCAGTTCAATTCCTGAGCCACATTATACATAGCGATGTGTGTTTGTTCCGGTAATTAATCGAACGAGCTAGTACTTGATCATGATGCACACAACACACTCATTATAAATATGATAAACATACTCATTGAGCAAATGATGCAAGAGAACATCCTTTAATTAATCCTCTTACTTTAATAGGTACGACTTTAGCTTGGCAGATCTTCTCATGGTATTGGATTGGAGCGTGGGAAATATGCAAACTTGCGAGGAGCCTCGTCGATGTCTCTGCCATCATCCAATGCTCGTGCCGATGAGCACAATGAGTGCTTCAATTCGAGCAATGGAAAAGGCCGGATACATCTGCAATTGCAAAAGAGGGTACCAAGGATTTTGACAAATGCAGTCTTCCATGGGAGTTATGAATGTTATAGGATCTGTACAAGTACCACTACAAGAAAAGGCTAAAATAACGACGGAATATAAATTCCGTCGCTAATTAATAATCAATTAGCGACCGAAATCTAATTCAGTCGCTAATTAACGACCGATTTGTAAATCGGTCGATAATTATCGACCCAAATCTAATTCGGTCGTTAATTTGCGACCGATTTGTAAATCTGTCGGTAATTACTGACCGAATTTCTAAATCGGTCGGTAATTAGCGACCGTTTAGAAAATCAGTCGCTACTTTGCGACCGATTTGTAAATCGGTCGCTAATTAACGACCGATTTGTAAATCGGTCGGTAATTATCGACCCAAATCTAATTCGGTCGTTAATTTGCGACCGAAATCTAATTCGGTCGGTAATTAGCGACCGATTTACAAATCGGTCGCTAATTAGCGACCGTTTTGGAAGTCGGTCGCTACTTTGCGACCGATTTCTAAATCGGTCGGTAGTTACCGACCGATTTAGAAATCGGTCGGTAATTAGCGATCGTTGAGGAATTCGGTCGGTAATTACCGACCGATTTAATTTTCCATCGGTGGTTTAGCGACGGAATTTATATATTCCGTCGCTAATTCCATCATTTTTTTTTCCTTTTATACTGCATCAGCATTTGATGGTACTTTCTCAACTAAATGGGAAGAACTTCACTAATATGTAGTTGCGAAATTAGGACTGTAGGTTAAACTTCACTAATATGTAGTTGTGACATATTATACTGGACTGTGACTAACCATTTTCGAATTTATTTTCTTAAAACTAACATGGTTGGTTCCATCAATTAAATTCTTCATGATGTTGGCTCATTTATAAAGTTTCCCATGCGCAAATGCACGGGCTTATAGTCAAACTTAGTTCTGAAAGGTTTTTAGAGGGAAGCGAAATGGAAGTTCTGTATCGATTCTCTCAGATGAACAAAAGTCCTCAAATATTTGAGAACCACCGTCGTAAACGGAAAGCTTTGACAGTAGAAAATAAATTTGTGTGCTAACTTCACAATCCTTATTCTCGATTTGATAGATTCGAATACCTATGTTTTATATTCGAGCTAAATCTCCTAGAGCTGGAAAGTATCAAAACATAAGAAAGTTAACAAGAGATGATAATTCTTCAGCAGAAAACAAGGGAAACAGATCTGTTTCCCTTGTTTTCTCTAGAGAAAAGTGTATACATTTATATGCCAAACCAAATTGAAATTTACATTATACTTCTTTTTTTTCATCCTTTCTTAAGGCACAAATTCACAAGATTAGTGGCATTTCACTACCTTTCCACCAAACATTCAAGCAAATTACACAAACACAAACTTAAACAGAAGAAAAGAACTACAAATTGCTACATGGGCAAAGAAAGCAATTGCTTGCTTCTTATTAAACTCTTCCGCACATGCAATTATGGAATCTCTTCCCTAGCATTCCTATCATTGGATTTGAGAAAAAGAAAGAAAGAACACTCTTGACAACCATGTTACACAAGTGGTCACAGCTCAATAGATGAACAAATACAAGATCAACTGACTTATAGTATCATCCAACAACAATACAAAAATACACAATTATCTGTGGTAGTGTACCATTACATGCATTCTCAAGACACAAATACAAAAATACAACAAATGGGATAACTGAACATTATACACAATTAGAATACATTATCTAACTTCAGTGTCGGTACAACAAAATGATCAAACTTACAGTTTTCATAATCAACCTACTCATCGGGAGCTCTAGGGTCTTGAGTCTCCTGGGAAGTAAAACCATGGGGGGTTGGAAAAGCAGAAGAACTAGTTAACGAATGAGACATCTCAAAACGATCAAAAAATTATTGTATCGAGCCACTGTCGCTCTTCTATGCATTCTCCTCCTCTAATGCTTGAATTCTTGCAGATGAAGAACCTGAACACCCCTTATTTTTAGAAGTGCACATCTGATGATCAAAAATAACCTTTGCTTGGGAACCAAGACCATAAACAGAGTTTTTTTTGCCCCACCAACAACGTCATAATATATTTCATTAATTTCCTTATGTGATGGAGTATGTGGCTCTTCCCCTTCTATAGTAGGTTGAGATGCTAGTGTTATTCTAGCACTCATATCATCCTATGAAAAAACATACAATTAACAGTTAATACAACAAATAAATGGTTAAATCAAAGAAGTAATAAAATTTAGATATTTACATCTATAATTTTGGATCGAGTATCAACAAAAGAGTCATCCTTTCTTAGATGTGTACTACGAAATAACTCCCATGAATTGGATGGCCTTTGTAAAGTTTCTTCCTGCATAATACAATTAAGTAAATAAAAATACCACAGTTCATTGATAATTATAAATAAGCAATATTCCGTAAACACATTAATAGGTACTCACATTGCCAACATTAAATGTCATGGAAATTATAACAACATAAAGGAAAACTAATAAATATTTTTTGTAAACTCACCATGTGTATTGCATGCTCTTAGAGCGTGATCCAGAAGTATGTTTTGAGAGTCCTGTACCTGGGCCAGCAATCTCAGAAGTTCTGTTATTTCGAGCAATCATTGAATTTTTTTTTCCATTTATCCTTACTCCAAATGGTTTGCCAAGAATTCCAAACATCGTCTGGTACATATGATGGTTTTGATTCAAGTTGTCTCCAATTATATAATAGATCCTTGTATTGTTTTTGGCAATACAAGTTCCATATTGCTTTAAATTCAATCTCATGACCAGGCTCCCAAATATATTTTTTCTGTAACAGTTAATTTAGAAAATTAGTATAAGGATATATTATGCAATATAAAAAATAAATTCAATAATTACCAAAAACTCTTTGTAATAGAACTCTTTCATTTCAAAATCGACATGTTTCCATGTATAACCATCACTGCATTGCCGTTCTTTAAATTTATCGGTAATATATACCGATACACTGTGTCCATTTGGAGTAAATCTACAAGAAAAAATCTCTTTTTTATTTGGAACTAAATTATATAACAAAGAAGTTTTAATAACATAAATTAAACAACTTACTTATCACCAATAATTCAAAGCATTATCTGACTATTATGTGTCGATGTGTGATCTGCCATTATATTATCTACAAAACTCATAAATATTATCAACAAACTGTTGTATGTTATAAACCAGTTTTAAAACATACAATTAATTCTTACACTAATCACAATCATAGACAATAATCACAAACATATCATCGCACCCACACAACTATACAATTGTTACGGGTGTGGCTATCACGGCGTTGTCGGGAATGCCCGCTGACCGTCGCGACATCGATGCGCCGCGCGCCACTGTCGCCAAGGATCGTCACGACGTGCCGTGGAATGTCATGGATTGGTCGCGCTGCTGCCGACGATCAATGGCAGCCGCCGCCGACCGCCTATCGTAGGTCGGCCATCATCGCCGCCAGCCGTCGTCGCCGCCGCCAGCCGCATGGTTTGCGGCTAAACCGCGTCGCCACGACGCGCAGCCGCGTCGTGGCGGCCAAAGCCGTGGCGATGCCAAAGTCACACCGCGCGGCTACCGGGCGACGATCGATGCGCGCAAGCATGTCTTCTTCCAGACCGCATGACACATCTTCTTCGCGCAGGCGATTTCTTAAAGACGAGGACTTACCGACGATGGCCGAAGGGGAGCAGCACCGCTACCGTGAAAAGGGGAAAGTGACGGTGAAAAGGGGGGAAATGACGGTGAAAAGGGGAAAGTGAAAAGGGGTAAAGTGCCCGCTGACGCGACCGAGGCAAACGCTAAATAATCAGTTGCGTATTTTCGACGGAATAATTATTCCGTCGGTAATTCGCGACCGAATTTATTTCCGTCGCAGATTTCCAACGGATTTAGCTTAAAAAACCGTCGCTAAATATTTATTCAACGACGGATTTTTAAATTCGTCGCTATTCAATTCAACGACGGATTTAATCATTCCGTCACTATTCAGCGACGAATTTAATTAATCCGTTGCTATTCAGTGACGGATTTTGAATCCGTCGCTATTCAGCGACGACTTTAATCAATCCGTCGCTGAATAGCGATGGATTTTTAAATCCGTCGCTATTCAATTCGACGACGGATTAATCAATTCGTCGCTGATTCCACTTATTTTTATAGCCTCTAATCGTTCTTTCTCCCGAACTTCCTCCATATTTCCCCCAAAACCCTAACTACAGCTGCTTCCACTACGTAGTGCCTGTGAAGTCGCCACAATAGTAAGGTGCTTCTCCTACTCTTGTTCATTTTCGTAACAATTAACCTCCTCGATCTTACCTACAACAAGGAGAGAGCCGGCCTTGCAGTGCCTCCGAAGCAAATTCGCCACGACAGTGAGGTGAGTTCGAAATTTTATCCTACGAAAAAATTTCTTTGGTAAATTAATTTAATTCCAAATTTAATGTCTTATTTAGTTAATTTGGTAACACGTTTTTTGTAATAGAAAGATGATACACTTTTGGTAGCATTGAAATTTTATTCTTATTTAGGTTTTAATGAACATGGATAAATCTTGGATGTATAATAGGCTAGTAAATGAGTTTATAGCTGGAGAATATTGTGATAAAGTTGAAGAGTTTGTCAGTTTCGCTAAGTGTCATTCAAATTGTATGGATGGTGATAAACTACGTTGTCAATGTTCTCAACGCAAATGTAGAAATACAACTTTTCGTGATGAGATAACTGTGAAAGTACATTTGGGTAAATATGGTTTTGTTCCAAATTATTATAATTGGTATTGTCATGGTGAACCCTATTTGTACGAGGCAATTGGACATGGGGGTGCATCTTCATCTGGCCCTATTACTACAGATTACCATCAAATGACAATGGTATGCAATCAATGGTTCATGATGCAATAAATGCACTTGATCATTCTAACATGGATGAAATACCAACACCAGTTATTCAGAAACTATATGACATGTTAAAGGCCAGTGAAAAAGAAGTATGGGAGGGTAATCCTTCAGGTCATTCTCAACTATCAGCTATTACAAGACTATTGAACATTAAAGCAGAACATCATTTCTCAGAACGCTGTTATGATGACATTTGTCAGTTGATGTCAGAGTTACTCCCTGCTGATAACATAATGACTGATAGTTTCTACAGTACAAAGAAATTAATTAGGGGATTAGGTTTGCCTGTGGAAAAAATAGATTGTTGCATAAACAACTGCATGATCTTTTGGAATGATGATGCCGAACTTACTGAATGCAAAATCTGTGATCATCCTCGATATAGGCACCGTAGTAGCATATCAAGGAAAAAAACAAAGAATATACCATGGAAAGTGATGTATTACTTCCCATTAACTCATAGACTTCAACGCTTGTATGCATCTGCTGCAACTGCAAGTCACATGAGATGAGCATGCACATGAAGGAGACATAATGTGTCATCCTTCTGACTCCACTGCATGGAAGCATCTTGATACAAAATTCCCTTTTTTTGCAATGGATCCCCGTAATGTCAGGTTAGGGCTTTCAACTGATGGATTTCAACCATTTGGTCAATCAGGACTACAATATTCATCTTGGCCTATCATATTAACATCATATAACTTACCACCATGGATGTGCATGAAAGATGAATATATGTTTCTTACTGTGCTTATTCCAGGTCCAAAGAACCCGAAAGACAAGATAGATATTTTTTTGCAGCCTCTGATTTTTGAGTTGAAAGAGTTATGGAATGTAGGGTCAGAGACTTATGATATTGCAAGTAAAACTAATTTCATCTTGCATGCTGCTTTATTATGGACGATTAGTGATTTTCCGGCATACTCAATGTTGTCAGGATGGAGCACGGCTGGTAAGTTAGCATGCCCGCATTGCATGCATGAGTCTGATGCATTTACATTACCTTGCAGTGGAAAAATATCTTGGTTTGATAATCATCGTAAATTCTTACCTATTGGGCACCCTTTCAGGAGAAATAAAAAAGATTTTCTAAAGAATGCAGTTGTCACAAAACTTCCACCAATTGTCAAGTCTGGGGAAGAGATCATTCAAGAAATAGATAACTATGGATTTGTACCAGTAACTGAGCTTGATTATGATGATATAAATAAACACATTGGTAGAGTGTGCAAATGTGGTTGGAAGAAACGGAGCATATTCTGAGAATTGCCATATTGGAAGCATTTACTCATTCGACATAATATTGATGTGATGCATGTTGAGAAAAACTTTTTTGATAATATTTTTAATACTGTGATGAATGTTCCAGGAAAAACTAAAGACACAGTAAAATCTCGTGAGGAATTGAAAGAATTAGTTAGTAGACCTGAGTTGCATCAGAATGAAACAACCCATCAATTTCCAAAGGCTTGTTATACAGTTGACAAAGAAAGTAAACAGTTACTATGTAGTTGGTTGAAAGAAATCAGGTTTCCTGATGGGTATGCTTCAAATATGGCTCGATACGTTGATATCACCAAATTAAAAATGTTTGGAATGAAAAGTCATGATTGTCATGTGTTTATGCAAAGACTTATTCCAATAGCCTTTCATGACCTACTTCCTATTAATATTTGGCAAGCACTTATAGAATTGAGCCTGTTTTTCAGAGATTTGACATCAAGGGTTATTACCAGAGTTGAAATGCTTCAGTTAGAAAGTAATATACCTCTTATACTCTGTAAACTTGAGCGTATTTTTCCACCTAGTTTTTTGATTCAATGGAACATCTACCTGTTCATTTAGCTTATGAGGCATTGCTAGCTGGTCCTGTGCAGTATAGATGGATGTATCCATTTGAACGGGTTTTTGAAGAAATTAAAGAATAATGTGCGTAACAAAGCAAGAGTAGAGGGATCAATATGTAATGCTTATTTGGTTGAAGAAGCATCTTCCTTTTGTGCATATTACTTTGCTGACAACATTAAAATCATACATCGAAAGTGTCCTCGAAACTTTGATGATACTCAACCGTTAGACCCGGGGATGCTTTCTATATTCAAGTTTCCTGGTAGGCCAATTGGCGGCTTTGTTTGTAGATGGTTAGATCTAAAAGAATACCATGCAGCAACTACATATATACTTCTGAACTGTAAGGAGGTCAAATCTTATATAAAGTGAGTTATTTTCTATATTCAGTTATTTATCATCTTACTTTAATTGTTTATACCATCCTTAATTAAATTTGATTCCTTGGTAGTTTGTATGAACAAGAGCTACACCTTCAAAATCCAATGATACAGGGTAGTGAGGTGGAGAAACAGTTAGAAATGGAATTTGCATCATGGTTTGCAAACTACGTAAGTTAGATAGTTTATTTATTTTTATTTTGTATTTTATAATCGATACATTAATGACAACTACTTTTATCAGGTGAAGGACCGACGATCAAATGTGCATGATCAAATGATAAAGGATCTTGCAGCAGGACCTCTACATAATATAAGAGTTTACTCTGGTTACTATGTTAATGGATTCAAATTTCATGTGGCACACCGTGATTCAAATACCATAACGTATAATTCAGGTGTTTGTGTAAAAGGATCTAACAATAACACTAGTTCTCAATTTGATTATTATGGTATACTTGATGAAATTATTGAGGTGAAATATCCTGCTTTACCCATAAAAAGATTAGTGATGTTCAAATGTTTATGGTATGATCCGACTCCAAGAACTAGAACTAGAGTACATTCCAACTATAATTTAGTTGAAGTTAATGCAACAAAAAATTTCAAGAAATTTGAACTTTTCATTTTTGCGGTACAAGCAAGTCAGGTTTTTTATATTGCATACCCGACGAAGAGAAGATCTAATGAGTGGCTAGCAGTTTGTCAGATAAAGTCTCGATCTACCATAGAAATGCCTAACACTATATAAAGTACTCAAAATCATGAAGCATTTCAAAATGAAGAGGTGGAAAGACATTCAATTGATTCACAAATTCAATTGATACCTCAGTTACTTATAGATGTAAATCTTAATTATGAGGAATTAGATGATGGATATATTTCCAGCAGCAAGGAGCTTGAGTTTAGTGATTCTGACACTATTAATATTAATGACTCAGATGATGATGCTGATTAAATTGTAAGATTTAAACCTTTAGCAAGACTATTTGTTATTCAATATAAGGAATTATCTTAGTTAATTGGCGATTATATTTGAACCTTATATAATATTTTATAGATATTTTTTATGACAGATCATATGGCGATAACCATAGTATGCTAAGATGTATCGGTGATAAGTAAGCATTTATATTATATTCATTTAAATGACTGATATTGATACTTCACCACTTGATCATTGCTCATTGGGTAACATTCATTATTTTATAGGTACTAAAAGCACAACATACACAACCTACATAAGATGGAAGAGGAGGAGCAACTATACAGGTATTGAAGCTAGCATTCTTTGTTAATTTTGGTCCTTGACAATATTGATTCATCGCTACAGTAATTTCATGTTATGCTCAATACTGTAAAGCTCAACATGAATATTGGCAAGGATTTATAGACCTATCATTCCATGATTATTTGATATTATCCATATATATTTCAAGTTACTTGAATTGCACGACAAATAAATATTATCCATAATTGTTCATTATCTATTCTATTCCCAGCAAAGTTCAACATGAACATTTGAATTGCAGGATCCAACCACAAGAACAATGCATGTTCTACATGTAATCCAAATAGGTATAACTTTTTATTACTCGTTTCAATTATAGCTTTATAAAAGATTTTGTATACTTCAATAATAAATGTTCATTATCGATTTTGCAATATGATTGTGCAAATCTATTTCTATGTCATATTCGATATCAACCAGTAATAAATGGCATTCAAGTTCTTAGTTTGATTTTGTAAAATTTTTTATACTTGGATAGTTTTGCTATACTTCATATCGCTTGTCACATCTGACATCTGCCTTTGTTTTCTAGGAAGAAATATTAGATGAGACTGATGAGTGTGTTGATGTTCACAACAAGTATGTATACGTTGAGTTCATGCATTTTGTATTTTATTTTATTTGATCAAATATTTTGCAGGATTAAGATAAATATGCTACCAACAAGGTCTTCATCTAGATCTTCTGGAACTGTACCCATTTCTCAGTTCCTCCGTCTAACTCCAACAGCCTCTCCTCTATCTCCATGTTATGAATCTTTTGTACTACATTCACTTGTTCCTACCATGCTCAAGAAATATTTTGCAAGAAACATAAGTCTATTTTGTATTAGTTTGAATTGTATTTTATTTTGTATTGTGAAATCTAAAATTTGAATATGATTATTTTTGAGATTTTAATAGTGTATTTTATTCTGTATTTATAATAGTGTATTTACAGGTTTATTTTATTAAATAATTTAATTATAATTATATGTATAAATATAAAATTTTTCGCTGATTATTAGCGACCGAAAACATATTCGGTCGCTAATTTAGCGACCGAATAATATTTCGGTCGCTAAATATTAGCAACCGGATAATATTTCGGTCGCTAATTTTTAGCGACCGAATAATATTTCGGTCGCTAACTAACTTAGCGACCGAATAAAGATTCGGTCGCTAATTTATGACCGAAACAGTATTCGGTCGCTAAAAATTAGCGACCGAAACAATATTCGGTCGCTAAAATTTCCATCGATATTTTATGTTTTTTTTTGTAGTGTACACTAGGAAGTTATATACTTGCTCATGTCCAGAATTGAAGGCGAAATGGGCGATCCAAACATTAAGAACGATTGCTATCAGACACTTTGCCTCGACATCAAAAAGGCAATAATTGGTAGGTGAATAGCTAGTATTGTAGACTCTGATGGTAGTCTTCAGCCTTAGCTTCTGATGCATGTCGCTGTGTGCTTTTTGAGGCATGAGTAGTCAAAAGTTAGGGATAGAAAATAAAAGAGAAAGCTGGAAGCCAAATGTTGGAGTTCTCTAATTGTAAATTATTATGTGGCTAAAAAGGTTGATTAAGGTTGCATATATACAAGATATTCGAGATATCACCTCTAGCTAGTACTACTTAAACATGAAGTTTCAAAATATTACACAACAGTCGAGTAGAATTCTGCATCTAACTGCACTAGTGTCAGTATAGATCAAATTAGGGTTCATCCCATTGACAATATCTCAATGGCATTGATTTGAGTCAGGTAGTGTATAGGTCAGCTTATAGAAACTAATCCTACTAGAATGCACCCCCGGACACAGTGCACTGGTAAAAGCAGCCAGTGATTTCTCAGGGCATCAAGGTTAGAGTGAATCTAGAACGTCAAATCCTAAATGTGAGTAGTCAATTGCGGTTTCTACGGAGATGACATGGTAGTTAAGTCACAGCGATACTTATATATATGACGTGGATCGATTTCGAAAGAGGTTTAAAGTCTTTTTCTGAATTCAATTGACTCTACGTGTCTTGATTATCACGTCAAGGTTCATAAGACCCCCGTAATTTATTTTCCTCATAATGGTCGTGAGATAGATCGATAGGAGCCACTAAATTGATAGTTCTAACCTTTTGCAAAGTAGTCAGTTGCACTTTCGAATTTATTCGGTGGATCTTGTATTAGAAGAAGTTCAGCATATTGAGAAACCTATATATATAAGATTGTCCTAAGCATGATAGGAACTTCGTAGCACCTAGGAAGGCTCTATGTTCTAAAGTTCGAATAGAAGTCCACCTCTTTTTGATAATTAGGGATGGCAAATTTATTTGGTGGAAGAAGATTTATGGTGCATCCAAATGGGCAAAAAAGAAAGCAAGGATTTAAGTACAAAGCCATGCCGACACGAATAAAATTTATCATTTTGTCCATCGATTGAGCCGTTGTGACCTCGCGGCCATCTCTATGAGATCGTGGATGCAACCAAATAGTTAATATGAACGATAGAATTATCCTAAAGAGAAAGAGTCAATCTTGAAAAATTATAAATTTTTTTGGGATATTTACTTTCTCACCGTGTTAATTTTTTGATGATAAAAATATCATTCGTGATTTACTTTTCTTTATCTAATTGTAAAATCAATGATGAAGAATGTTTGAAATGAATGTATCACTTTCTGTCCTAATAAGTCATGAATGTAATCGTCACCTCACTTTTAAAAAAAAAAATCTCATTTTCATTTTTTTTACTATTTTGTTTTTTCTTTAATTTTTAATTCTAGACAATTTCTTTTTTAAATAGTAATTGCTTTTGCCTATTGTTTTTAATTTTTTCCTTCTTATTATTTCTTCTAGGTTCATTTTTTCTCTCTATCTCTCCATCAAAGTAAATAAAGAGGAAAAAAAAAATACTTCTTTAAAGAAAAAAAACTCTTAAATTTTTTTAAGTACGATCATCTTTTTCTCCTTCTTTATTCCCCTTCTTTATCCATCCACGGAGGAGGTAATTATAGAGAAAAAACTTTAAAAATTATAAGAGCCAATTATTAAGAAAGATAAAAAAAATAAATATAATATATTTTTTAACTTTATAAAATATACTACTACTAATAGATTAAATTATTCTATATATAAATTTAATTTAATTTTAAAGTCATCAAATAAATCCAAATTAAATCTAATTTACACCTATTTGATCATGTCACCTCAAATATAATTATATCCAATAGTAAATATTTATAGCAATCAAAGATCAATACAAATATTTTTTAATTAATATATTTTATATTTACAAATTTTTAAATTGTACCAAAACTACATTGTTCTGATAACTCTAGCAAATTTTAAACCTTAATTGAAAGTAATATTAGAACAAACCTCGAGAATAATGGAAGATGATTCATTAGTAAACTTATTAAAAGTTTTTGAAAAGATTGTATTTCCATATTGTACACATTTGGATAAACCTATTTGCATTGTACATGGGACATCAAGGAGCTTCGCTCCTAGGTATTGACTCTCTCCACGATTCATATTGTGAATTTGTCAATATAATTTGTTTGGCTAAAATTTTGGCAATCAAGATTGTTATTTTTCAAAAAGCCAAAAGAAATACCTAAGACGTGTATTCTGTCTTTTTGGTACAAACAAATAGATCATTAAGAAAAAAAAGAAGGAATTAGTGGTTCCCTCCAACTGTTTCTATTGATTGAGGAGATAAATTAAAATTTCATATTGCAAGTGCAAAGGAGGAGATTAATCGATAGCTCATGACAGTGAAACTCTCGAAAATTAATCTCTGTCCATTTAAAAATTATCTATTTGTACGTATCAACTAGGACAACCCTAGAGACTTAACAAATGGATCGTTGAAGCTCTAAGGAACATTTGGTACAAGACATTTTAAAAAATTTCAAAGAATTAATTACATTATTATTTGGTAAATCAACAAAAATCTTATGCTTTAATTAAATTCCGAATTATATACCCCTTTGGTGATGTAACAGACATTCTCCAAGACTAGAGAATTGCTGCTTACCTTGAATTAAATAGGATAAAATAATATAACTGTATACAAACAATTAAAAATATGAATCAAATGCATCCTAAGTGTATTTATTCAAGATGATTATTGATAATTTTAACTATCTAAGATTACATTATTTAATTCATAATTCAAATAATAAATAATTTTCTGATAATAAAATATGTCTATAACCACGTAACAAATAGAGATACATAATCTGAAATCATATTTTTTTAGAAGAATAAAATTTCCTTTAATTTCAAAATTATCCTTTGACTTTTATCATTTTGAAAAAAAAAAAACTATTTAAAATTTTAGCGAATTTCAATTCATCCAAATATAATGAAACTCGAAACTTGATAAGTGCCATGTTCGTTGAACACCCAATTAATATCCAAAATTATCCACCATGGAAGGCTTTAAAACAACTATTACACACCATGATAAATTATCCAAAATTCCTAATACTCATTTGATGATCAGTAAATCAGCGAACTGTATAGATTATAAACTAATTCTATTTTGTTAAAAAAAAAAAAGAGGATAAAGAAAGCCCATGGTGTAGAATCAATCTGCAATTTCTGGTTCCAAAATACCAAAATTTATTCTTCCTTTTGCGGTGTCCCCTATAATGTGAGTATCTTCAGTTCAGAAAGTAGAAATACAACCAGAGAAATGGCAAAGATACAAGTATTCAACATAATGTTAAAGCTCAGAATCAATATACAAACTTACTGAATTTAACAACGGGTACGAACTGCAGTGTATAAACACTTGACGGTCACCTAAAAAACCACGACAAACTCGGCATAGCCTTCTCATGTATTTCTGATAGGATGCACCTTTTAGAAAGGCTCTCTCACATGTCCAAGTGATATGAAAAGTGGACTAAGTGTTGGAATTATACCATCATACTCATATAACTTAATAACCTCAGTCATCTATTTGCTTATGCATACAAGAAGTTAAATCTATCCAAACATAACGAGGCGAATTTATCATGATATGTGATAAATTCCAACTATGCACATATTATGAGTGGATTCTTCATTCTGACTTGAAATATGTGATGTTTTTTTTTTTTCTGATTTAGCTCCTTGGCTTGTCTTGGCAAGTCGGTGATTGAGAACATACACGAAATCAAGTAAACAACAAATCTGGAATCCTCAATATGAACGTCCACACATTGACTCGGCGGTTAACATGACTGATGACGCCGCTCCTAGAAGAACATTTAGTATTGGTAGATTCAATTAGTTATCTGCTACTGTTGTCGTCGTCAAATCTATAAACTTTTGACGTATAAATTGCCCTTTCACTCTTGGTCTCTGTTCTGCAAGTTTCTTCCTGCTGTGGTATCTAACCTGTGAGAACAAAATAAGGTATTACATAGTGCAAGTTAGGTAATAAAATAACTTTAAAGTTCTTCCAAAACTTAAACTGACATTTCTTGAATATCTGAATCAATTCTTGCCAATTAGCTTCTCCCTACGAGTATTTATGGACTATGATCAGATGACTTTCAGGTTAATTCTGTAGTTTTAGCTGATCAGGTTGTTTACTGATTTGATAAAGCTGTGACACTTGATTTTGAATATAATACATACATACATATATATATAATGAAAAAAAAAATTGAGTATGCCAGACAAATTTCAGTCATAAATTTTTTATGTTAAGACTGACAAGGGATCTCCAATGTGATAATTAGATCAATTTATAGTTTACGCTTATAATTGAATATTAACAACAGGAATTTATTGAATGACTAATTAAATTGTAAGATCCAAGAGAACCTTCATCTATTTGGAAGATCTAGTGAGATGATTCACCGCAAACTATGAGCTAAGAATGTTTAAATGCAACAATCAGATCACTCTACTCTTTTCACACTACTAAGAAAGAAAATTATTTATGTAAGAATATGAAACTCAAGGTTGTAACTATTCAATAATTAAGTAACAGACATGACAAATTCTTACCACTAATATCATGAACCAAGTATTTTAATACTTTACAGAAGATGTCAAACAATTCTGTACTATTGGTACTACATACAAGAAAATGACAAAAAGTCATTTAATACAATGATTAGAGTCCTTTACTGGATGCATTTTATTAGCTAATAAGATAACTTTGTTAATTTAAGCTGAGTTTGTAGAATAGATAGTTCTGTGGCCTCTTTCAAATATTATTATTCTCAGAGAATGTTACTGGCATAGACAATTAAATCAAAATGGAGGAAAATTACATTTAACTTTTACCCGTCGAAACTTACAGTATCTGGATGGTTTTTACTCGATATGCTATGCAAGTGTTTGAAATAACCAATCCTTTCTACTCACAACTTCCAATATCATTGCAATGCAAATTACAAACTTAAACATTATGAAAGCACTAATGAAATAAACTTGTGCACAAAATAACCCATTTACCTTTTTCTCAAAGCATCTGTCTTTCCTTTTTAAGCGGAACTTTATTAGTGCAGCCTCTCGTTGAGAACAACCACCATCCAAACCTTTCGGAATATAGTTACAGACCGCACTTTCGTTCCCACACTCTCGAGCAGTAGCTGCATGTCCAGTAGTTTCTGTTGTTTTGCTACAACCAGAGACTCCACAATCTTTATAAATATCCTGGCTAGAACAGGCACTTTGCCTGACTTGTTCTAAAGGAGGATCTCGTGAATCCCTTAGCTCTGCTTCAACTTGAGCCCTCCAATTGTGGAGTTTGTAATTTTCTTCATGGCTAAGATATTCAAGATGCTTACTATGGTTCGCAAGATGAATATCATGGTGACTATTTCCATCAGCACAAACCTGAACCGTTATTTTTTCTAAGGAATTTGAAGTTTTTGGATGAAAAGATGTCCCCGGGTAGAATAATGGCTGCAATATAGTACCATATTCCGCAGAGAAGTGTTGGTAAGGAATTGCCTCAACAGGAATCGGCATTGACATAAAGCCAAATTGAACAGGGTGACATGTAGAATCAACTACATCGATGGGATGAGAAGCAAAAGAACCATCTCGTATTGGATTAGATAAGATGATTCCATCATTCTCTTTGTTGCAACCAGAGGAAAGTTGGAAATGAAAGGAAGCTTCAATTGCTTTATCTTGATCAAATGATTGCATTTCTCTAGAATACAAGGAAAGAATTCTCTCATTAAAATGGCTGGGTTTAATGCCATTTAACCTGGTTTTGTCAACAGGTTCCATGGCTTTAATGCATAAAGATGAAGAAACAGGTTCTTGAGAAAATTGCTTCTTGTCGCCATACCTACAAGACACATCATCAACATAATGTGACTAAATGTTCAAAATAAAAAATAAACATTACATCAGTCAGTTCATTAAGTAATAAACTTCCTAATTGAAAATCTAGAAAGAGTGGAAACTCGCATATCTAAAGTTATTGAAACCATATCTAACTCCATAATTAGTAAACACAGAGATGGGGATTTTTCACAAATGTATGTCATAAGGGCAAACTGGCTAATAAGAGTTTCTATTTTTGCTATATATTCTCATTAGATACTATTAAAACAACACTTTGACAATTGAAGAATAAAAGTCACAAAATCCTGCAGGAAAAAATTATGTAGAAGGGCAACTTATGAGCTCAACTGTGGAGTAACCACAAAGTAGAAGCAATTATAGCAAGCAGTTGTTGTTTCAGAACCAATCAATTAAGAGCTGACATCACAGAGTAAATTTCATTTTGAATCAAAGTTGACTGGTCAGAGAATTTTGATGGTCTTCCTTCCCGAGCAGATCAAGCTATAGAATTAGTGTAAATACAACAACAATCTATTACAGCATGAGTAATACTGTTTAAAGCAACTAAATTAAATTATACATATAGACTAACGATGCTAAACCCACAACAATACCATATCTCTTTTGCATACAGATCGTGTAAGGGTGACTCAATTGGCAAAAGATCCAGATTAGTTAAAACCAATGTAAAATTTGTCACAGAAAATTCACAACAGAAGGAACTTAGGCAAAATCTTATGTAGTCTGTAAATGGAGGGAAAGCAGCGAAAAATCAAGATTCATAGAAAGTCTAACGACATGCCAGTAAGAAAAAATAAACTCCAAATAGATTACAGAATGAAATACTAAGAGGCTAGGTACCAGCATCTGGTACATCAGTATCAGTAAATATGGAATTTCTATAGTATTATTAGGTACATATATGAAACCACGGCCATGATCATATGTATTTTGCTAGGGAAAATAAGCTTTATTTTCACATATTGTGTGAATTTTTACTGGATCAAGGGACTGAGAAAATGACTTTCCAATGCAGGTGCACAGTGCACACTTACAATTAACAAGATTATTCTTGACTTGCTTTTTAGAGGTAAATCTCTGGTGGAGAAGATCATTCTGGTACTAAGGCGTGGATAAGAAAATAAGGATTTGATTAACATGGCAACTCATTAGAAACTTAAAATGACTACTTAGAATTGATTGATGCCTTCATCCTAAAAAGAAATGAATAAAATCAGCATACCAGCCTTTATTAATTACTTAGTGGCCTGAGTTGAACAATCAAAGTAAAAAAAAAAAAAACGTTGTGTATGCACAGGGCTTATAGGTAGACCTGAGAACTAAAAGAAAATAAGTTTTAAGTACATAAGAAATAGAAGCTGGAAAAAGAAGGGAATTTATAAAATGATTACTTTGAAAAAGCAGAGGCATTAGAATGGTTCAACACGTGATTTTTTCTGAACTCCGGATTGACATAGCCATTATGCGGTGATCTTCTCAGAGTAAGTTCTAGTAGCTTGGAGCAATCCAACTCAGAAATCCTTCTACCATGAGAAGATGATGAGGCTTCACCTGGTGCATCTGTAAAAGAAACCCTTTTCAAAGCAGCATATTTTGAGTTGCTTCTGGCTATGGGCTCAATAAACTCTTTCACATTGTAGGAAGATTCTTGCATTCCATTAGGTTGACAATTTGATTTTGAATCAGCATGCTCACCCTCTTGAAACCTCACACATAGTGTTTCCTCCCTATATATTGGTTTATTGTAAGCAATATTATTTTCCTCTCTGGCCCCAGTTAATGAAGCCTCTGGATCTGAATGACTTAGTTTGACTGTGGGCTCATAAGTTTTATCTGAAAGGAATTAACCAGAATAAGAAGTCATGCTTAGATTCCTCATCCAGCAAGATGTGATAAGCAAGTATGTTTCATAACCTCTTCCCTCACCATTATTGCTCTTGTTTTCCATAATTGTCTTTGGATTAGATTCTTTGGAAATGTTTCCCACCGTATCTGGAAGTGTTTTCATCTCCATCTGCCTTTCCACACTTTTGCTTTGTACATCTGGGTTACTGCCAGAACTCTGATAAACATATGAAAATGAAAATAGTGAGATCATAGCAAACAAAAATATTCTGGAAGGGAACAGCAATTAATCATCCTTGACAGTTTTTTGCAGTTGTTTCGACAGCATACTATATTTACTTACCTGAGCATCATCATCATCACTGTTTTCCCCAGTCTTGGATCCAGCAACAATATTGGCACTCAAACGATTGCTAGCAGCGGCATTATCATTAGAGGCATTTGTAGAATTAATCAACTGCATGAAAAAAAACAACCAGCCATCGGATATTTCACAAGCTAATTGCATTCGACCTCTAGGAATCAATTGCTAATAAGTACATAAACCTACACAATGCCTCCTCCAAACATGCTGCCATAAGTTGCGTAGCTCATTCTTCCGTATTGGTTTCACCAAAAAATCCACAGCGCCCTTTAGCATGCACTTCAGGACTACGCCAATGGAATCTTGAGCAGACATCACTGTATAAGAAAGAACCCTAGATATAACAACAGGAAGGCTCAAATATATGGCAGGGCGTATTTTACCTTTAATTTTCTAACTTATCATGACAATGGGAAACACATTTCTTTCATGTTAATATTTCAAGAAAAAGAGATCCACCACTATATTCTACAATGAGATTGCAATTCGATCGACTTCTCCAAAAGCTTCACTAGTCGACAGACCAGTATAGAAAGATTCAATTGAAGACAGGAAAACAATTATATCATCAAATAATTACGGATTAAAGATAAAGTTAACATTTTGGATCACTCTTCTCCGAAAACCAAAGTTTATGCATGATGGACGACAAATCTTGCATGCGACCATCAACTACCAGACTGCAGGAAATTTGAATTGACCTGTACGACGACTTACTTATAACCGGAATGTTCTTACACTCCTCGGCAGCCACGATTCTCGAGAGGAGCCCAATCCCAGAAAGCGAAGGCATCTCCACCTCGGTGAGCACAAGGTCGAAGTTGTAGCGCTTCTCCCTCAACACCTCCCAAGCCTTGAGTCCATCCGCCGCCACCGCGACTGCAACCAACCACCACCAATTTCAATCTCCAAAACCGCAGGGAAGCCCACCAATCATACCTGAAGGAGGAGAAGGAGAGAAACCGTGATAGCTGCACTTGCGGAGGAGGGCGGCGACGATGTGCCGTGTAGAATCGTCCTGCTCGACGAGGAGGACGCGGAGGGATCGCTGGGGGAGAAACTTCTCCCACCGGATCACCTGCCGCTCCGAGCTGGGGACTGCTGCGGCGCTCCCCCTCCTGCCTCCGGCCTCGTCCGCGGCCGTACTATACAAAGTCTCCGGCCGTCTCCCATCCTCGGTTCTCCTGGCGTCGACGTGCATCGCGCCCTAGAAACGAGACGGAGACGAAGACGAAGTGGAAGAGGGCGGAAGAGATTTTTTTTGTGGGAGTGGAGGAAATCGGTGGCCGTGAGAAATATCTCAGGACCAGGGCGAGAGCGGATCAGCGGATTCAAGGCCCTGACACCGTACGGCATGCAGACCCACTCACGAATCACCGGTTTAAGTGGGGCCCACTTTCACTTAAAAAACAATGGCCCGTTTTACAAATCGGACACGCGTGTTTCGTGTTTCATACGAATCAGTGGATCGGGGGGAGGAGGGAACTGGGACACGTCAGAAAGCAGGGGCGACATGAAATCGGGAATTGAAAGGGTCCGACGTGGCGGCATCGCAGCCACTTCCAGGCCCGTTGCGCTCCCGACCAACCAAATCCACCCCCGCCTTCCGCCTCCCCGCCACGAGATTTATTTATTTGATTAATTAACAATAACTAATTCGTATTTGTTGTAGATCTTTTCTCACTTTTCGAATAAAATAAATTTTTTTGGCTCCTCTTTTTTTTTTTCATTTATATTTCCACGTCAAAATCTTTTATGCTTATCTCCTTGTATTTATATTTGATGCTTTCTTTCTAGCCATTCTAATCAACGATGATTACATTCGTTCCAATAATTTTCATCATCATCCCTCAACAATGATAAAAAAAAAAGATAATCAGGAGGGAATATATCCCTTAATTTATTGATTAAAAATAATAAAAGATTTCTGAATTTAAATGAAAATTTTAGATCTCATATCGAAATTTGATTTCTATCCATTTTAATAACATCTGTGCTGCTCTAGTAGACTATTTCGAGGGGACTATATTTGATACTTGCACATGTACAGATGGAGGTGACGGATTACGTTTACCTTTATTTAGTATTTTGATAAGATAAAAACATATTTATGTTCATTATCATATAAAGAGATTTACAACGAATAATCTAATTGAGCTTTATAAATACTTTATCATAGAAAATCTATCAAAATTGATCCAATCATTTTATGTTCGATTAGTCAACCCATTGATGGCTTGAATTATCGATTATGCCCCTTTAAAATTCTTGAGATGCCCCTTGCGAGGGCGAATTAACTCACCATTTAGAATGATTATTATTGATGAGTAATGCATCCCTTTTGATAATATCTTCACAAATAATAGTTCAATTGTTGAGTATAGTAGATGACTCTAACTATTTTTTTTTAAGACAATATTGCTCGTCTAAGTGTTTATGGTTTAAATTGTTCGTCGAGCTATATTTTCGCCTAGAACAATAGCCCATTCGGTTTAGTAAACCATAGAAATATAGAAATAGTTTAATTCTGAATATCCATAAACAACTCTCCATGGGGTTGACACAATGGGAATTACACTCGAGATTGGGTGATGGAAGGCATGAGGATTGAACACGAGTTACATGACTTTCATTGTGCCCGAGGTTTATACGCTCTCCTTTCGCGAACCGACGATGATATCGTACATACAAAGATCGAAAACTTAGTAACTTCATGAGATCACCTTCAAACAAGTGAAAGAAATTTGCAAGGGGTGCAACTATGTCTTTTTAGTGAGCTATGTACTCTGCCCTCTCATCTAACTTTGTCCCTACAGTCCTTAGCTACCTTATGTATCTTCACCTTAAATCTCGACATGTCCTGAATTGATCCTTGGTGCTTGCTTCCTTAACTCCATTGTCGATCGGGGTTAAACCAGGAACAGTAACAGGGAAGATACCTGCAAAACTTTGAGGCCAATCTAAAAAGTTTTTAACACTCGAATCCATCTAATGCAGTCGCAAATATTCGTTCCATTGCTCGGTAACTAACATCGATCGATGATGATGTTTCAGATGTTCATTTAGGCAAGAATTGTTGGATATTGAGTCTTAAATGATCAATACGATTTTGTAAAAAAAAATGAAGTGTCATCAATCGATGAAAGTTTGAATTGACTTCAAAATTGAAATCTATGTTTTGCGTAGATGAATCTAGATTATTAATTTGCTCAAAATCGATTACGGACGAATGAGAAATTAATTGTTCAAAGTCAGTCCAAAATAGTATTGATTGTAGATTAATATTATAAAAAAAAATAGATGGAAAATAATCGCACATCGAAAATTCCAAAAAATATTTACTTCCTTATATGTGTTGTTGCGTTAATGAAATTAACACAAAAAAGCACGGACGAGCAAGTGCTCGCACTTGCGAGCCCGTGGCCCGTCACGCGTGCAATGGACGCTTTGTTGGCGCACCTTCTGCATCCAGAGTCCAAAAAAACCTACGAGAAGATTCGTTGATCTCAAAATTTGAAGTGCTGTTATTTCGAAATATCGTCGTTATATCTTGAGAAACGAATTGTTGTTATCCACAAGCATTTGTAGAGGGGCAATATCGTTTTACGAAGATAGTGTTGAACACTAATCTCGATATCAATTTGCATCCTCTCCGACACTTACAACAAGAGTTGAAACATACTTGCTTTGCGATCGTAAGATAACTGAAAAAAAAGAGATAGTTGTCGTTGTTGGCTTGTAACAAAGTAAAGGGACTGATGCCAAACTTATCAAAGCGATAAGGTCAGTCTAATTTTTCAAAGCATTGTTCTGAGAAAAAGAAATTCAAATTATGAAACGGAGAAACTCTGATTGTCGACGACACAAAAGCAAATTAGAATTCAGGATCGAAGCAAATTGCAAAAAGAGAAATCAGAAAACCACTAAAAACATTTTCACCTCGATGCTTTCCGCTAGCTGCTCCATCATTCTGACTGATCCCTCTGCTTCCTTTCGATCTGCAGGTACAATTGATTTACACGAATTGCTTCAGAACTCGTAGCTGTTAGTTCAGTGGCTGAGTTGAACCAAAAACACTATCTGAATTCAGATAAACACAGCTTGTCGTCGAATTCTGATTAGTCCCTTGAGGCGTAGAATTTGCTAAGGAAGCACGAGGGCTACCAGGATCAGAGGTGTTTTTTGAGGTGGCCTTTCTCTCTTTAAGTGTTTTGAAAATCATCAACCTGAGAAAATTCATCACTTGCACTGCATACACGAGTGCATTTAAAGGGTCTGCCATCTGCATGATAATTGGAAACACATGCTGATCGAAAAATGTTTATGTTCCAAGAAGAGCAGAAACAAAGCCATGACTGACAGAAATTGGATCGTTAGTTACTCATCGAAGAACATAAGAGTGCATGGAGTTACCTGGGTCATGTTTGGAGCAAAAACAGTAGCTACATTCTGTGCATTCATCTTGTTTTGTTGCTCATCTTGGACGACATCAGCCATCAAATTGATCGCCCAGTCCAGCAGAGCAGCCTCCGTTGCCGGTAAATGCTTTGCGAGCCGAGAGCAACCCTCTTCAGTCTTGCACTGCATCACCTCCTCAGACGAAAGAGAATCCAGCACCCCGGTAGGGAGTTCTCTAAACCAGGCCTGCGTAGAGATCGATATCGAGATGAGGAGTGTAATTAACTTTCGAAGAATAATTTTGCTCGAAGGAGATCAGATCAGCTTAGATGCATGTTCATGCTGATACAACAGATAGAGTTTCAGAACGGGCTGCTAGAAGTCGGACACACACAACTCGATTATCCCACGACATTTCGACCAATTAGCAGAATCACAGAGCTAATCGATTGATTTCGTGATTAGAAAGGAAAAAGGAATTCATGATCACCTTGATTAGACCTGCCAGACAATGCACGCCAGTCTCCTGGGGCAATATTCCACGGTTTAGCATGTCTCGGACATACTCTTCTTGGCTGTTATCTGGAGTGATCCTGAAAATGCCTTCTGTCTGCTCAAATGCACAAGAAGCTTCAGCCATCGAGATACGTTACGGTCTTCACTTAGAAGGAGTAGAAATTAAAGTACCTGAAGACCTCCCAGTTCGTAGAGCCGTTTCTGCATTTGCAGAAGAATGATCGGAACGCTGTTGCCTCTAGCATCGTAGGAGCATTGCATAGACTTAGTAGAGACTCCAAAAACCTTCGCACTGTACAGATGATGCGAGGAGTTACATCCTTGAAACAAACAAAAAAAAAAAGCTGCACAATTGAAATTGTGTATGCATGATGTAAATGACTGGGTTTACAGTGCTTCAATTCATTTCCTCCACAGTTTACTTTTGCTCTTTATCGAAGAATCAAGAAACCAATGTGGATGACTCTCTCGTATAATCACAATACCTCATGGTTAACTAAGATAATTCTTATGAAGCAAACCGATAACATATGGCTGAAAACAATTCTTCTGAAGCAAACGCATCGAGCACCAAAGTTGTTGTTTAAGATTTAGAAGCGCATTAAACTCAACTGATTTTTGTCTAAGATTTGAACAGTAGTCCATAAGTCCATATGGTACATGGTTAAGGAATTAATTGGCCAAGCGAAAGGGATAAAAGTCGGACCTTGCGCTGGGAGCTGTGCGGGGAACCTCCGGCTCGAACTCCACCGGCAGGCCGAGGAACCCGTGGAACCGATCGAAGGTGACGTGGGCGACGTGCCGCACGTCCGTGGGCCACCCGATCTCCATCGAGTGGAGATCCCCCTCCTCGCTACCCCGCTCCGTCTTGCACCCTAGCGGCAGCACCTTCCGGAGCAATACCTAGAACGACTCCCAGAAAAAAAAGCTGCCTCCTTTCCTCCTCTTCCTGCCTCCTCGTTCCCGGACAATCCAAGCGCTGGCGCTGGAAGAGCTCAAGATGGTACCGGAGGCGCCACTGAGGTCGTCGCCGAAAGAAAAGAAACTGGATTCCAAGATGGGATTTTTGCAAGAACGGAACCGGTCGCAGAGATTGATCTTTAGGACATGGGAAAGTCTTCTCGTCGAAAGGATTGAGAGATTTGGTCATCGCAAGTAGTTCTTGCGGACGCAGAAGTAGCAGCGGAACGGGAAGGGAAATCCATGGCGACGTGGGAATCATTACCGAGGAGTTTGAAATGGCTTGGCTTGCTGGCTGTGTGTTGTTGCCACACGGACTTGAGGGAGACAAATATACAATTCTTTCATATTTGATCGCCTGCGCGGTCGATCTCTGTGCGTCCGTCCACGACGCATTTTCAGCCGTTCGATCAGCACCGCGATTGTGAAATGCACAGTGACTCCGTGCCTAACACCTCGCTGTTGCCGCTTCGCCGTCCGACCTCCTCCGGGAGCCGGACCGGGTGCGTTGGAAGCGCACCTCGTCAGCGGTCCGACCAAGCTCAGCTTGTGGCCACTGTCGGCCGTGATTCGGCCGGATCGCGGCCGATTTGCGCTGGTTTTCGACCGCAATCCGGCCGGAAGCCGAGCTCGACTGGATCGCCGGCGAGGTGCGCTTCCAATGCACGGAGGTAAATATATATATATATATGTATATATATATATATATATATGGACAAAATTTTCATAATATGATGTTCAAAACATTATTAATTGTCATCCGTTTCAAAATACCTATAAAAAAGAGATAAATTGCGAGAGACAAAATCTCTTATTACCATGATAGAACAAAGAGAAATTCATCTGAAATCAGAAAGAATTTTAGATTTTTCATCCGACCTCGAATCCAATCCATTTTACAAATAACATTTTGTTTTTACCATCGCACCATCCAAGACAGACTGCCACGGCCGCGGTTCGGGTCGGTCCGGCCGAATCAGCTAGGTCCGTTGACAAAATATCGAGCCATCTTAACCGCCATTGGCCGATTCTGATCGGGTCATCGACCGCCATGGAATCACGGCCCGGTCCGGCCAAGTCCGCCTGATCCGGTTCTTTTTCTTTAGCAATCGCATACACCCGTCGTGACGGACAGAGAGTCATGCGACACGCGGCGATCGCACAATGGGAAATACGACACGCCTGCGATGTACCGCGGCGACACGCCTGTGTAATGCAAATACACAGCGTGTTTCGATTTCCGATTGACCGCTTAATAGGCGGCCCGGCCACGTCCATCCGATTCGGTCGGTCCGGTTTGACCTCTAATCCAAGACGAGTATCATATATACCTAATTTATATTGCTTGAGTTTCGAACTATAATTATTTAGAAAAATCATCACGCTTCCACGTGGAGAGAGGCTTATTAACTCCATATACACATTAATTTCAATAGGCTGTACATAATTCTTTATGGCCCAACAGGTCAAGAACCTCCCTTAATTAACTAATATCCATTTAAATATTCACTAACGAACTCATTTAATTACCCACAAGAATCTAAGAGTGTTCATGACTTCAAAAGTTAATTATAAAGCAAAAAAACAAAATCATTGTATTTACTATGAAACTAGAAGCCAGTATAAAAATCACAAGAGTCACAAAGTGAAAATCTATCGGAAAAAAAAATGAATCGGTCACATCTCTATCGATATGTTCCATAATTATTATGAGAGAGATAAATTACGGAGGACTTTATAAGTCTTGACGCGATGACTAAAACAAATGAAAGTCATTTGAATCTACAAAAGAGCTTTAAATCTCATCTGAAATCAATCCATATTACTTCTACAAGTATCGTCATATATTAATCACCACGTCATTCCCACGAGGACGGAGACAAGTGAAAATCTATTGAGATTTAGGGGGTTTGGTAAGCGAATTTTTTTTCATTTTCAATTTTTATTTTTCGGAAAAACGAGAAAACGTATTTGGTTGACGTTTTTTATTTCCGTTTTTTTTTTCAGAAAATAAAGGAGTGTTTTTTAGAAAATTAAAAAAACACAAAAAAAAAATTTGTTTTCATTTTCATTTTTTAAAAAATAAAAAAGTATTTTCTGAAAAATTAAAAAATATAAAAAAAAGTTATCTATTTTCTAGAATAAAAAAATCGAAAATAAAAAATAAAAAATTCTTTACGAATCAAATACCCTATTAATTTTTTCCGTAATCATATTTGTCAATCTTGCTAATTACTTTTGATAATATTTATAGATTTGGATTCCCAAAGCGGAGTACGATGAATCTAGCTCCTCCATCGTCGAAAGAAGTGTTTCTAGGCTCCTAGAGGAATTTAGATTGCGTTGGATAAAGTTTGCAATGTAATAAAATTTATAATGTTTTATATTGTATTATTGTGTTTGATATAATCTGTGATTATTTTTTTATAAAAATTATAATTTATATTATTATAAATTAATAAAAATATCCTTATAGTTAAATTTAAATAATTTTATTAAATCTCAATTTCGTTTGAATATAATCGTCCATAACCTCCACTACTATCATTGATCCCTGATCGCTAGTGTTGTTGATTGTCGATCGTTGATATCGTCGATCGTCAGTTGTCGATCGTCCACCGTCAGCCTCGTCAATTGTTGGTCGTCGATCGTCAATCGTCAACGTCGTCAGTCGTTGATCGTTGATCGTCGATCGTCAACCGTCGACGTCGTCAGTCGTTGATCGCCGACCGTCCATCGCTGACGGTTCTCCGTCGATCGTTAGTTTGATAAAAAAAATAAAAGCTAAGATATATGCATATTTGATATTTAAATTTTTAATTTTGTAATGCAATTAAATTATACAGTGTTATCTCCGTAATCTAATTATGAATCGTTATTTTTTTTTAATATAAATTATGTTATATTATAATTTTAAAATTATACTAAATAAATTAATCTATTTTTTTAACGTAATCTCGATTCAATTTTGGCCTAATTTTCTTTTTCAAGAAATGCTTTTGTTTTTATGTAAAAGGAAAATACTACTATAATAATTCTATCATAGGATTGATTATATAGATTCTTTTATATTATTATTGGCTATTCTTTACTATATATCATAAATATATAAATAAATTTTATTTTATTATTATTAAACAAATTAAAATAACTGATATTAAAAAAAATAAAATTAAAATTTTGAATTAACTTCGTAAAAATTGGAATTAATCTAATGATCTTCACCGATTTATTCGAAGATTATTATAAGAAAGATAAATTATGGAGAATTTTATAAATTTTGATGTGGTAATCAAAATATATAAAAATTATTTAATTTTTTTAAAAAAATAAATCTCTTTTAAAATGATCTTTTTTTTATCGATAAATTATATCGTAATTTAATCACTAAAATTTTGAATTAACTCAAACGAATTCGAAGAGTTCACTTAATTCATAATTTGTCCATCCCTAATTGGGTGGTCCACGCCGGGCGGACAGGTGTAGAATCGTAGAATTTTATTAAAAAAAAAAAAATATCGCCTAATTTTATATTTTGACACAGCGGTTCAACTCGGGCGCCTGGCGGTCCAAACAAACTCCATAGCAGTCTTTTGCTGGGCACCGGCTCGATGGCCGGAAGAATCAGGGAGCAAACGGAAGCCCCTAACGCCGACAGATGGCGTGCCGAGCGACCATCTCTCTTCCTGTACTCTGTCTCCCTCGCACATTAAAGGCCCCCTCCTCATCCTCCTCCGCGTCGGGGAGAATCTCGTCTGGATCGCCGCCGCCGTCCAAACCCTATCGGCCACTCCGCCACCTCCTACTCGACTCCTCGCGCTTCCGCTTTCCTCCTCCGTCCTCTTCGCAATTCGGCCCTTGCTCTCGCGGGAGTTCAGCTTCTCCCGTGGCAGCCATGTCGTCTTCCTCCTCCTCCTTCTCCTACCAAAAAGAGCTCGCCGCCGCTACGAAGGCGGCGCGAATCGCCGCACGCCTCTGCCAGGTATATGGATGGCTACAAATTTGGATCTTTGTCGTGGGTCTCTTTCGCCGTTCGGAAAAGATAGCAGCTTGCCTTGCGTTTTGCAGCCGAAATTTCGGGACTTGTTCCCCCTTCCTTCGAAATGTGATTAGATATCAGTGGGTCTCATGAGTCAAATGAGATTCCTGTTGACACTTTTAAGTTATTTGGCGATATTTGGTTGTCGAATAAATCTAGAAATCTAGGTTATCATATTTGATGCTGGAGTAATGCTATTAAAATAAGAAACAAAGAAGACTAAAGGAAAATTAGATCCTTGGCGTACAGTAATGACCCTCTCGAACTTCTGGTCAGTTGTTAAATGTACACGGGAAATTCAGTAACTTCGATTCAACCTTTGTCAACTTGTCAACTTGTCAACGCATTATGGTTGTTTGGCGTTTTATGTTATTTTGTTGTGGTTCGTGAATATGCCTCTCATTTCCCAACTTCTGCAGACAGTACAAAAGGCGATCTTGAAATCAGATGTCCATTCAAAAGCAGATAAAAGCCCTGTCACTGTAGCAGATTACGGTAAGATCCCAAGTAGTCTTGTATCGGGCATTTGTGACTAGAAGAAATGTTTTTTTTACTAGATGCTCATAATTTTTCGTGATATATTTTCAGTTCAGTTCTGTCACTGTTCTTCCGTATGCATATTAGAATTTATGAATTATGACAGTCAATTTCATCAGAAAGTGCATAACTAGATCTAATTCATCTTCGTTGACCATATTACCTTATGTTCTACGATTTGATATAAAAAAGGTTCAGGATTTAAGTCTCACCCTTGATAATAAGAATGCGAAGCTACTGTCACATGCACCCATACTTGCTTACTTTGTTTTCTCAATGTCTCTTTTTATTTTATTGATCAGTTGAATGCTAATATGGACCTGTAGGAGTAGCCACAGATAATACTTTATTATCTGGTATGATGCTGTTGGTGATATATATTGTTTATCTATCAAACCAATAACCATAAACTATGGGGGAACTCAAAACACATAACATATAGGTAACTATTTATTAAAGTTATACCATTGCTTTCAGTGGAACATCTTCCTGTATGCATAATAAAAGATTGATACTGCATTATAATAGACACCAAAATGAAATGACCGCTAAGTAGTGTCTTGATTGGTGTGCGCATTGATTATTGTTTTATTAATGCGTCATTTATAGTCTCAAAAAACCATCTAATCAGATAATGGATTCTTATCAAAATTCTACTTATCATGACACTATCTTCTTGTAGTTTGTAGTCAATAGAACTTGGATAATCTTAGAGATCTCCTATATGCTGGAATAACACCTAGAAACCTCTGCATGGTGTATCCTCTACTAACAATCTGCCTGCTTTGCAGGTTCACAAGCTATTGTCAGCCTTGTATTGAACAAGGAGTTACCTTCTGAAAGCTTCTCTATGGTGGCTGAAGAGGTGAATTTATATATTCTCACAGGAAAATGTATAATGTATTAGACTTCCTTGAGTCACTTCACTTAAAAGCAATTATATGAACCTAGGATTCAGCAGAACTGCAAAAGGATGGTGCTCAAGAAACATTAGAACGCATTACTGCCCTTGTAAATGATACACTTGCTTCTGAATATAATACTGCTGTGTCTGATAAAGATGTGCTTGCCGCTATTGATAGTGGCAAATCTGAAGGTGGACCTCATGGCAGGCACTGGGTTTTGGATCCCATAGATGGCACTAAAGGGTATGTATTTGTTACTCAAAAGAACTCGCTCTGAATTGTTTATGGCCTATTTAGATATTCTCCCATGGTTTTGTTAATGTATTGGACTTATATAAACAGTTTGCTTCTTCAAGGTATATCTATTGAGCTGCACAATGCTAAATCTTAAATTTCTCAGTATTAAATGAGTCTTCTTCCTGCTCTTCTTATATGCTGCTTGCAATAGGAGAATTATTTAACATAGACAAATATATATATTGGTCCTTTCCTAACCACTCATTATTTTTTGAACAAGTGGATACACAATCAAATCTAAAATATTGTCACTTTACCAGTGAGTGAGGCCTTCGGTTCGAACCCTACTAGGATCATTACAAGGAAATCTCTAGTTAAATCAGTCCACATTTGAATTTGTTTTAGGCCAATTTACCTTCTCAGACATGAGTGAATTTTAGGATGCAAAAATAATCATTGTGTTTGAACCATACTAGGATCTTTAATAAAATGATATCTCTAGTGAAGACAATTGACACATTAGGCTTGGTTTAGGCCTCTTTGCCTGCTCATTCATGATTGAATTTTGGGATGCAGAAAGAATCAGTTTTGTTGTTTCCTAATTGTTAATGCTTTTGAATAGTTTGTCAATGAGGCAAACTAAGTGAATGATCTAGGTTTCTGGATATTTCATCATCATAGTTCTAGCACTGGATTCGACATTTATTATAATGCTTTACTTCATACTAATATTTCTATGTTAAGCTCTCCAATTAGATGGTTTTCTATAATCTTTGCCAACTAAAATTTCATTTTTCATTTAAGCATGATCCTTGATCTTAATGAATGAGCCTAGTGTATCTCTGAAGCCACTATTTCTGTAATGGAGAAGAAGTAACTGCTTGCAGGGGTTAGGCCAGATTTTGAAAAGCATATGTAGGTAGCATGTATTCAAGTCACCACTTAGTGCATTTGGGATATATGGGCACATATTGGATAACCTACAGTCAAACTAATTTAATTTTATTTGTTCAAAAAATATACCTAATTTACTTATTCTCAAGAACTTAATCAAAATAAACCATCCATAACAATATTTTGCATCGATAACTGTAATAATTGCCTATATTAGACGAGACTTGAGTTTCTAACATGATACAAACCATGCTTAATCAAAAATTTCATTAAAAACTTCAAATGAGCTTAACGAAGGGGAGCTTGGTGGAACGGGAAAGTTGTTGTTGTGTGACCTAAAGGTCACAACTTCGAGTTGCGAAAATAATCTCTTACAATGCATGGTAAAACTAGTACATTAGATTCTTCCCCGGGACCACATTAGCGGGAGCTTCATACTCACCATCTGGATGTCAACTGAGCTATGTTGTGTTGTGATTCGTTAGCTTTTTTATGAGGTATAGGTGAATTCAAAGCTCCTAGTTGAGATTACTGATTAGATTTCCAAACTTTTACCAAAAAATCTCATGTCTGCTGAAGCACTGCACTCCATGTGGATATATTGCTGTCTACATCACTTTTTAATGCATATTTCAAACTCAAGGAATATTCTGATCATTGCATCCTTGAATTGATGAGCGTGGGCTTTAGATATTAGGAATGTTTGGAAACAACAAAGAAATACAAAACTGTTGCAAGCTATGTAAAGAGTTAGTACTATGCAAACCATAATCATTTCTTCTTTTTTTTTCCTTTCTAGGACAGGATTATTATATGTGCATGTCTCTGTATTCTGATTAGATGTTCTCTCCTTTTTTTTCCTTATTAATCAACTTTGGTGCTCTTTTATCTTCATTTCAAGTGGAACAATCTAATGAATATGATTACTTTTTTCCTTTTTCCCTATACATTTTAGTTCCTTCAACGTCTGTTCCCCAGATCTTATGCTTTTGCATTTTTAATTTAGATTCCTCCGTGGAGACCAGTATGCAATTGCTCTAGCATTACTTGATGAAGGGAAAGTAGTGTTGGGTGTTTTGGCATGCCCAAATCTTCCTCTTACATCCATTGCTAATGTCGATGCACATTGTTCTGACAATCAAATTGGTTGTCTTTTTTATGCTACAACGGGCAAGGGAGCATATTTGCAGTCACTAAATGATTCTTCTGCTGCAAAGGTCTTTAGCTTATTCAGTTTTTGTTTCTCAATTTTTCTATCCCTAACTTTTTGGATCTTCCACTTCAGATACATGTCAGTACCGTTGACAATCCTGCTGATGCATCATTCTTTGAATCTTACGAAGCTGCTCATTCCCTGCATGATCTGTCAAAGGCAATAGCAGAGGTACTAAAAAAACATACTGCAGTATTGCATGCGACTTCATAAATATAGACATTTAGCAAAACAATACGCTAGTATGATGCTCGTTTGACAGAAACTCGGCGTCCAAGCACCGCCTATTAGAATAGACAGTCAAGCAAAATATGGTGCCTTGGCACGAGGTGACGGTGCCATATACCTACGATTCCCGCATAAGGGCTATCGGGAGAAGATATGGGACCATGCTGCGGGTTCTATTGTGGTGACAGGTACGAATGAGATTGGTTTTCATGTATTCTTTTATCGATCGGTGAAATTTAGAGATATTACAGTCCAGTGAATGAGTTTTCTCAACCACTTTTAACTAAGTAATTTCTTCGAGTATATAGTTTCTTTTGGTATTATCCAATTCAAGGAATGAAGCATTATAGTTCAATCTTTAAACTCTAAGAGATCGGAGACGATAAATAATAGAGTGCTTACGGATGAATTACGTAGGATAATATTCTTATATTCAATCCCAAAACATAAGCTTGTATCTGTTGCCTTTTGCAGAAGCCGGTGGCATCGCTGCAGATGCTGCTGGAAATCATTTGGATTTCTCGAAGGGAAGGTACCTCGATCTCGACACAGGAATCATTGTCACGAACAAGAAGCTGATGCCGGCATTGTTGAATGCGGTGCAAGAATCTATAAAAGCTCAATCCGCCTCGCATCTCTAGTTGCCTGTTGTTTTCTGGTACGTATCTGCGCATCTTTTTGCCTGTTCTATGTTTTGATGTTCGAGCAGCTGAAGGTTCGTCGTTCACTTCGCCACAAACCGACACTGCGGTTGGCATATGTTTCAGTTCTGAAAAGAGGTGGAAGGATGTCCAGATCTGTAAAATCTAAAATCTGTTGTGCTGTGAAGCGCGACTCTTAACGCGTAAGCTGCCCTGCGACGACGGATTTGAATGTTCATGTTCATGTCAGATTGTGCACCCAGAATAAGAACATCATGATGGCGTTTGCATTTTTGTAGATGAACCTCTGGATGGATGGATGGGTGTCCAAGGGATTAAAATAAGTTGATTGCGCGGTCATTAAGTTTAATGTGCATGCTCATAACCCAACCAGATTTATTTATTTATTTTTGGATTTTTTATTTTTTATTTTTTATTTTTTATTTAAAAAAAAAGAGAGAGCGTCTCCAAAATACTACATAACATAGTTAAAATTGCTATGCTTTCAATAATTATATTGAAATAATTTTGATCGTTGTTAAAATAGTTTTTCGCTTCGAGTTCCGTGTCTCCCGAACTTTCATCGGCGACTACTAATACACGATTAAGAGAGCAAATCGGTTGGTTGGTTATTAATTGAACTGATCATTAAGTCAAAATTAAATTTATTTTGTAATAAAAATTGAGATTTGATAAAAAAAAATTAATTAATCACCAATAAATTAATATTTCACATTCTTTCATTATTATATCAAAACATCAATTGATTAATGTTTTGCATTCTTTCATTATTATATCAATCTATTAGTTGGTGATACACACATATCAATCCATCTCTGAAAATTACAAATTTTGAATTGAATAATATCTTCTTTTTTTTATGATTTATCTCATTCACATCAAAGTCTTTTGCACCAATTAAAAATTTCCAATTTAATTTATTCAATTAAACTGAATTTTAAATTCGAAATTAATTAACTGATATTTAAAAAAAACAAATCTATACACAAGGATGTATATTTTACACAACCGTATCTATACATCGATGCCTACGCCCAATGCGGCAGCCTGGACGGCAACCCCCAAGCTGTGGACGCAGTGTCCCAGTGAAGCTTCTTCAACTGGACCATATATTACAAATCAAATCGATCACCATTACTCATACTCTAACTAAATTATTTTAGCAAAATGAAACATGGACCACGAACTAGCACACAAAAAACCACTCTGGTAAATTGTCAAGAGCACTCGAACGTCGAGACAAAAAAAAAGAAAAAAAATGCACAAACAAAAACGAATTTGTGAACTATGATATGATGCATCAGATATTTCACTTGTGGCATACATTTGTTACCTCCGGAAACAAAAACATACATGACTCTTGACCTTGATCTCGATCGTGGAAATAGTAATACTAGCACCAAGACATCATCACATCTAACGACAACGGCCTGCCACTTCGATGGCTTTGACCAGAAAACTTATTTTGCCGGCTGTGCTTATCCATATATTTACATTCATCAGGTTTCCTAGCAACGTTTTTTCTCTCTCTCATCACAACCCGGTGCGACACTTTGCAAGCACCGTTCCGTGATCCGAAGCTAGAATAGCATGTTCCTTCTCAATTACAAGCACAGTAATACATACAATGCCACTGGTGCAAAGGCCAATCTGGGAAATGCGTCGTCATCCGAAGCATAAGCTGCGCATGTACAGTTATGATAGTTGGAAACCATATACAAGAATTAAAGCAAACAATTCAATGTCTTTAAATGTGTATGATTGTGGAATTTGGATCTTCGTGTTTAAAACTACGGTTGGCATGGCAAATCCAGTGATCATTACAAAGAAAGAAAAAAACTGTAGAAAAGAATTGGAAAAAGAGACTTTAACCAACCAAATCTTCATTGTTGAGAAAAACCATAGTTTAAGCTAACCTTATTTGGTACCCAGTAAAATTCTCAATTTTAAGTATATAGGATCAAAACAAGGAACAATTTTGAGTATGTTGCAGAGAATTTTCAGTATTCCATGTTTTTGATTTATGTGCCATCAGTTTTCCTTAAGTGCTTTAATATTGTAACTGCCCTGAAACAAAAATGAACAAGTAGTCGCAGGAGAAATACTCACATGAATATGGAATAGGTGATATTGACGGAGTCAAGCCAGGAGCTTTGTTATCTTTTACACTCTCACTAGGAGGTGGTACAGGTGTAATAGAAACATCTGACTTCTGAGATGATGGCTTCGGGCTAGGAGCGGGAATTGGGATATTTTCATGTGCATGAGGAGAAAGTAAATGCCATGGAACACGTAGAGGAGCACCAACATAATGTGGAGCGTTAACAGGCCTATGACCAGAATGCCCTGCAACAACTGCTGGTCCAGCAGAATGCTTTGGAGCACCCACAGGCACAGCCAAATGCTTCAGAGCATCAGCAGGTGCAGCAGTTGGAGCTGTGTTCGAATTTAAAAATCCATGTCGACAGCCAGATGGAGCTGAAGCTTGATAACCATGTTCAGGAGCAGCACCAGAAGGAGCCGGAGCAAGAGCATGTTGTGTGCGATAGCGATGCTTATGGTGATTATGGTGGTGTGGATGATGATGATGATGATGAAAATGATTTGTTTGGGGCTGAGGTGCTGGACTTGGTGAAGCGTTGCTGCTTCCCCTACTTGAGGAATGCTGAAGAAAAGAAGAAAGGCGTACTTGCTTTACTATACCAAATACAGTGTGATTCAAGCCAAGATTTCCTGAGGAAGAGCCCTGAATCTTTTTAGCCAACTCCTTCCATCTTGGGAAGGAAGGTTGATGATTTCCAACAGCAAGTACAATTAAGGTTTTGACAATTGTTGGACGAGAGACTGTACTTCCTTCTGAATTAATCAAACTAACATACAGATTCTGCAGCAAGAAAAGAGGAGGTAAGCAACTCAGAAACTACAATATTGGAAACTGAAAATCATGAAAAAAGTCAAATTTGCCTGTTCGAAGCTTCAGCTAAACAGAAATGGTAAAAAAAATACAAAGTAAATGCCCATATCTCATGCTAGGCATACTGTCTGAAGTACTTGTGTAGATTCTCCAAAATTACAGTTGAATGAGCAATGCAATCATAGTAGGGAAACATGCAAGTGTAAAGGTCATGCCTATTTGTAGCAAGTGGTATGATAACCATGATATAGAAATTGTAAATTAACTGGAGGAAAAAAATAGAAGCATCTCACTATTTCTGAGGCATGGCTAGCATTGACAATTACAATAATAATAATCAATTTTTATCCCACTAGGTGAGATCGGCTATATAGATCCTTTTACGCCATTGAATTCTATCCCCTGCTATATCATCATCTATATTTAAATAAATTTTATTTTATTTTATCATTGCTAACTAAAGAATTTTGTATAGCATTGACAAGTGAACCTAAAAAATGAATTGCAGTTTCAAAACGCTTGCATTTTGAACAAAGTTGTAGGAAGCTAGCCTGGTCCAGATAGTGCATCTAGAGAACAGATGAGATGCAGTATACATAACTTGAACAGCAAAAAAGGAAACATTTAGCTCATAGAACAAGATGTCTTCGGCAAACCTCATTTGTGTTGAGAAGTAATCCAGCCTTCATTTGGTCCTTCAGTTCACTGAATTTCTCTTGGATTTGATAGATAGGAAAGTTTAATGTGAAATTAAAAAGCATTTGCACATTCTGTAAAAGAAAAGCACTTTGAAGAGGTATTATGACGATCCCTCCAGAAAACTTGAGAACCTCAAAGGAGGATGAATTCCCAAATAATGATGTAGTCAAGTGAAGAGTTGACTGTCCTATAACTAAGGACATAAAGGAGGCCCTGAGAATACTTAGCCCAGTTGATGATAAATATGAATTCTTTGGATAAGGCCACACTGAGAAAACTACATTTGTCCAATTCGATCTGCTTGAAGGTTCCAGATCAATAACAGCTACCTGGTTCATAAAAAACAATTGATAAAAGCAATTTAACATTTGATAAGCAAGAGAAGGATGCAAGAGTAAAAGAAAATTTACCGTAGAACCAGGAATACCAATTTCTTCAAAGATATCAAGCTGAAGCTTTCTAATATTGGACTTCAAAAATTCAACAGGTTTTTGGAGTTTGAAACTTGCAACAATATCAGCTGAAAAACTATGGTTAGTTAAGACTATAAACTCAGATGATAATGGCAAATAAAACATCAATAAAAATGAAATTGTAGTTTTTTATCCATTTTATTATTATAGATTTGAGAATATCTCAATTCATATGTCACAAACAAATCATAGTTAGAAGCAATTTCAAGTTGTGCCAAAATTTCAATTTATAATTAGAATGATACGGTTTTGATATCATATCATATCATGTTGATATGGTTTTGATACTTTTTAAATATAAAATATTAATTAAAAATATTTTTACTAATATTTCATTATTATAGATGCTACTACTGAATTATTTTTGAGATATTAAATGTCGAGTTCAAGTTTTAATATTATACTGCAAAATATTTTATGCTTATTGAGTAAAAGTCAATTTAGGATTAGCTGAAATCTACCAAGTAAACATGGCGGGATCAAATAGGTTTAAACTGGATTTATTTTGATCCGTTTAAAATTAAACCAAATTTACATGCAACAAAATTTAATTCATAGTAATATATCTTATAAGGTAAAAAATTATATTATATTTAAGTTTTATATTTTTCTAACAATATGTTCCCTCCATCTTAAAGAGGTTAATTTTTCTTCATTTGCCTTGTGAACAAATGGAGAGAAAAATTAACCATCCTTTAGGAGGGTTTTTTTTTCTCTATTTATCTCATGGGAGGATGGAGGAGGAAAAGAATTAACCATGTTAAAGAGGTAAAGAGGTTTTTTTCTCTCTCTGTTTACTCTTGTAGATGGATGAAGAAGGAAAAAAAATTAATGTATGTAGGAAAAAGAATTAACAATCAAGGAGGAAAAAAATTTAAGAAAGAAAAAGGAATTTAAATAACAAGTAATAAAAAAATATATAAGGGAGCCTTGGTGCAATGATAAAGTTGTTGTCTTATGACCTACAGGTTGAATCCCGAAAACAACCTCTTTCAAAGCAGGATGAGGCTGCATAAAATAGACTTTTTCCGACCCTGCATGGTAGGAGCTTCGTGCATTGCTGTGGTTGGCTCCACAACCTTGCAAGGCTTTGCCGGTGTTGGTCAGCAGATGGAACTAAAAATTTCACCCCTACCAGCAGGGTATTTTATACCATGTCTGAGTTTACATCAAACTTGAGAAGAAACAATTCACCATTGGCTTTAATCTTTATTGCTTTAGACTAAACCAATCATGAAAAAATTAACAACCTCATTAAGTTCCAGGACAAAATGTCCAGTGACTCGACTGCTTTGCAAAATCAATAGAAAATTTTAGGAGTTAAGAAACTATAGTATTAGAATTTGGGTCTCCGAAAAATGCAATATTTGTAACATTATGATATGAAAACTGTAGTTCAGATGGATAGACAAGAATTTCCCCCAAATAGATGTCATGTGTTGGGCAAAATAAATGCAAGATAGGTCAAATACATATGAGCATTATGAGTTGTGTGTAATTGTCATGTTTTACAAATTCATTTTGGACAAAAGCAAGCGTGCACATGAAATCAACACAGTTGATCTGAAAATGATATAGAGGATTTATAGAGAGTGATTCCATGTCACCATAGATTTCAATTCATGAAAAAATTTGTCTATACTTCCTTGATGATAGTACCTAGAGTTGCTGGATTTTAACCATAAATAGTGTCTACTCAGAACTGGATGGACATGGCACTGCACCAGCCAGATTAAGGGGGGTAAATCTCCAACTTGCCCCTATCCATTGTGAGTGTGGCGAACATCACCATCAAGAGTGTGCGGTGAGCATCAAAGCGAGCCATCGAATGGGATGAGCATTAGGATATTATACTAATATTCCTCTCCTCTCCTCTCTTTTCCTTTGACAAATGCCAGGCATGGGACATACAGATCTTGTACCCCTATATTTCACAGTCAGCTCTCTGCATCTCTGCTTCTCTTCCTACATTTTCTTAAAGCTTGAAAATTGTTGTTCCCTATAAGTATCCAAGCAGGATAGAATTGTAGCATAAATACCAAGTCTGAGTAGGTGATCAAATTTGTTTGGCTAACTAGGAAATTTTAATCAAGTTTCATTACTAACTAGGAAAAGTTCCAACTTTTATCTCGACGCTACTAGTTACATAAAAGATGCGTTGATGATATCCGAAATGGGTTACTCTGAGGATCGACAACTATAAGTCGGTGACGACTAACTTGATGAGGGCGTTGACTAACCTGAAAGGGTGCGTGTGGCGACTAATTACTAATAGTGATCCAGCTCGCAATCCTGATGATCATTTGACAAGATGACGAGCTCACCGCCCAGTTGGATGGACAACAAATCCAACTAATGCAAGTATGCAACGTCACATTATAGGAAATCTAAACGCCTATAACATGGCCGCACCAAAAGATACATAGTTACAACGGTAATAAAATCAAGCCAAGATCCACCGACGCAGCCAAGGCGCAATGCTTCCAAAAGAAACAGATGACGATCCAAACCTCAAAACGCCTCACCTGGAAACTGCGGGTCCCGATCAGGGCGACCAGCGCCATCGCGAGTCCGCAACAAGGGTGGCAGCCAGAACACCACCGACAGCAGAATCGAAAGGGCGAGGATCAGCGTGACCACGCAGCGCGGTCGCACGATCCGCCCGATGGAGCAGCAGCGCGGGAACCCATCGCAGGCATTACCCTCCGGAGGCTCCGTCGCGGACTCCGGCGGCTCGGGCGGTTGCTCTTCTTCGGATTTCCCCATCGCGCCCCGCACCAGATCTGCTCAGTCCGCATCACCACCGCCGCGCGGTTCCTCCAATGCGCCCATTGCCGCGACGGAGCATGAGAAATCGAGACGAGGTCAAGCTCACGGTTAGGCGGATTAGGGTTAGGAGAGCGGAGGGAGCGACGGTGGAGAGAGAGAGAGAGAGAGAGAGAGAGGACAGGGAAGAGTTAAACTGGAGAGGTCAGTGGTGCGCAGTACTATGCTTATAGCTTTAAACTTCTTTTTTATATTGCGTAATCATGTCTTATTGGAAGATGTCACTTTGTATTTACCCCCTTAGTATTTATCTCTTTTTAAAGACAAACTTTCATGTAAATCCACAACGCACACAAAAAAAAAATCAAAGGAAATGAAATTATTTTTAAAAGTTACAACCGAAGAACTTTAACTATATATTGGCCTCTCGATCTAACTCGACGAGGAACAAGAGTAAAATTACAAGTAATTTTGGGGCCTCACTGCAAATAACCAGCGGCGTTTGAAAGAATCCCGTGACATGTGTTCATTTCTTTGAGTCGAAGGGAGAGTTTGGGAATGGGGCAGGCATTTGATATGTATTACGGTAGAGCCATTGTTGAATTCGGACGTGATGGCCGACTAGTGTTGACATCTTAACGGCGGTAGAAGACATGAAATTTCCAAATTATTGGGGAACTATTAGTAAATTAAACAATGAACGGCAACATTAATGACTCTCAACTGTTACTATGAGATAAATCAAATGAATATTAATATATACTATCTTAATAAATCCGACATCCAAACAAAATACTCTTATTTAAAAAATATATATATATAAATATATCATAATAAAATAATCGATCCAGAAGTTTTTGAAAATCTATATGGACACCTTGAGGATTGAAAATTGAAGAATGAAATTCTGCAATGGCTGTGCTTGTGGCCCAATTGAGCCAAAATGCGAGGTCCTCTTTAAATATTTGATGAATAAAATATAATTCAGTTTATATATATATATATATATATATTGAATTAACTTGTCTGGGTGAGAATTTATGTAACATCGACATCACATACTATTCACAATTCAAATTAAACTATGCGAGCGTATATATATATATATATATATATATATATATATATTTTGGCAAATTCATCTGATATATTTGTTGAAAAAGAAAAAAAAATCGTATGTTTTTCAATTTTAGTAACATCTTCAAAGAAAACATGTCTATTAGTTGGCAAACAGCATCTCGATGTCAATGCTTGATTAGACGAGATATATATATATATATATATATATATATATATATATATCAATGCTTGTTTCCACAGATCTTCATGAAAACCGTTGGAACAGAAGAGCAAATGTTTATCAAATTAATGTTTTCTTGAATCGCCATGCACTGCGTCCTGCAAGTTTGGAAACAACAAAGAGTGAGAAAATGGAGGATGATCTTTCCCAAGCATCTCTTCTGGAATGTTAGTCGATAAACATCTTGAGTTATATGTTGAATTGTCATCTGAGGCATGAAAAATAAAGGATGATTTCTTGAGCTCTACCAACTGTACTTTAGCCAACTCGGTCCTAAAATGATGAAAATTTAAATGGACCCTAAACAAAAATATAAAAAAGAGACCCCTTTTAATGTAAAAATTTTATTTTTATAAAATTTAGATCCTTTTACTTAAAGATCAAATTTTAAACTCTGGATGAGAGCCAACAGCCGGCCATGGCCATGATATTGGCAAAAGAAAACAAAATTCTGATGGAAGTTCCCTAGCATATAATTTGTGACTCAGGTAATCCAGTAATCCGCGGGAGTTATAGAACTATTTGATTGTTTTGGTGTCCTAGTGTTAAGGTGCAGCATAACATCAAGAGCCTAGCTAATGTGCAGAAAAAACATTATTGAGCTTCCAATTAACAGGTATTAACAGCAGCTCAACTAAAGTAACAGCGATATATGATTCCAGGGCTTAGAATAATAAGACAATTATGTATATAAGAGAATACAAAGGAAGCACATAGATTATCTATTTCCACATGACCTGTTTCATTCGCTAAATGACTTACCGTTGGTCAGCAAACCATTGACTTGTTGTTAAATGGTAAATCCATGTTGACAAAATCTATTTGGTGGTTGAGGCAATAACCACTAATGACTTGCAGGTCTCCAAGTTCAAGAGTCCACCGAGGAATCCACAGTTTTATTATGTCATACATGTTTTATGTGGATCACTGGATTTCTTTCGCTCTGATATTTTGATATCTTTGGATGTTGAAAGAATCACTGGAGTTCAACTTATTTCGAGAGGCAGGCGAGGTAGATTATCATTTTTAACATGGATAATTGGGTTTTATTCATCTGCAATAATAGATTCAGTTTTTGAGCTAATTTTTCTGTTATTCATAGTTGTTCGGTAAGTGCTTTCATAAGTCCATTGTTTGCCAGTCCAAATAGACTAGACATGAGATACTTAGTACTACTTTTCTGCAATAAGAATCTTGAGTTTTGTACACAAAATAATAAAAGACTAGGTTAGGCAACTAATGATGAATATTTTAAACAATGTCAATGCACTAGCTAGATTACCATGATAACAATTATATTACATAAAAAGACGAAACATGCAAGTAAAACAAGATACCTTAGGTAGTTAATTTGGTTATTGAAGTCAAACATTACTTCAGTTGACACAGAAAACTCGATATAATTCCATTTTCATCTTTGTCGACAGTCTAAAGTATGTTCCACCTTATTTCATACCAAAGTTATGAAAGTATCCACCATGTTAAACAACTACCTTCCACCACTGTTGGAAGGGCCTAAATTTAACTGAGAGGACAGCTACACCCCATTGAACTCATCCTTGGCCCTCAAAGCATTGATAGATCTATTCTTGGACTGAAAACAATCTTTCTAATCAAGGGTGTATTTTGCAAGAATCTCGAACCACATAACCTAATTCTAGCATAATTTTTTAAGTCATAGCATGTTTGATTACACATGTGCTAGCCCAAGAAATGCTTTATGATAATGTGGTGCAACGATCATTTGTGAATCAACAGGATTACTAATTCGATAGAAGTAATATGAAGTAGAGATGCTAAACAAAACAGCATTCAGCAAACTTGAGTTGGTGTTGCACACCTGCATGTAAATAGATGTATCACCTTGCTGGAATTGATCTTTATCAATTTATTGATTTGATTGAATAAAAATCTAACATCTCCTCTTCCACAGGGTGTGTCTCGCCTACTATTACAAGGCAATGAAGAGGCAGACCAAAATCTACACCAAGTAAATCTTTCATTGATCCAGCAACTATCTTCTGATCCTCATAGCCTAGGCGAGCAATTCCTACACACTTTGTTTCTGCATCGTAAGCTGGAAAGCAGTCAAATGGTTACCATCTGATCAAAATGAATAATCCTTATCCTTCAGAGATGAATTAGGCCATGAAGGAAGAAGTGAACTGAAAATTTAAAATAGCCATAAAGTGTATGTATTTACAGGTTATACACATACTATTTGATAGACGGTATTCTCATGCAAATTGCCATGCAAAGTTAAGATTGTACTCAAAGATAAATAAGGAAATGATAGTCTGTTAACAGGAGATTTCTTTCATGTGTTGGTTATTATAGGTGCATAAAATGATTGGTAAACTTGAGATGAAGGACTTGACATAAAAAATGTCAGTAAAGGGGATCAGGGAGAGCTTGGCCCATAAGACCTGGGTGAGGGAAAAAAACTAGATATCTGGCTTGAAAATATCAACAATCATGAGAATATAAGAAGTTCAAAATAATCATTTAGATGACGAGCATGAATCTGCATTTAACTCCTAGTCACATTGACATTGAACGCCTCAATATCTTGCAATGGTATCCATATTTGGATCTTTAATTTATCGAATGAAGTGTGAATAATTTCTGAAATGAAGAAAGGGCGTACTGCAGACAGATATTTACCAGATTTTCCATTTGATTCTTCAATCTCCAATAATTGATTAATAGCAGTGTGGATTTGCATATATCTTGGTGGTTCATAACACTTCTTTCCTCTGGAAATTTAGGAGTCAACAGGGACAATAATAGCAAAACAAGTTATGATTGAATCTTGAAACACAAAGAATGTGGTTAGGGCATGAAGGAAGAACAAACTAGTAGAAACTTCTCTTATCTACCTAAAAGATGAAGAAAGAAAATACGAGATAGTTAAATGTAAGGAAAGAACTAATATACATTGTGTGTTTGAATTTGAAACAGTCACCCTGATGCCAAAATAAAATAAAGCATTTCAAAGTTCTTCAACAACATATGGCTTTAGGCACAGACAGGTCACAGAATAAAGTTTGGTTTATTTTGCAGTACCTGCACAATGACTCCAAAGATGGTTCCTTCACTCGTATATCTGTAGAAAAACGAAATCCAGTGACATCTAAGTACCAAAAAAGCTTTGCAGAATGTCAACTCAGATAATTTAGCTTAAATCAAATTGAAAAAAAAAAATACAACAGCCTAACATAAAAAAACCATTATTTCCTGTTCTAATTAGTGTTGCATATGCAACAATATCCCCTAGATAGGGTACAAATGTTAAGTTCAAAACAACACAGTGCATAATTATATGGAATCAATGATTAAAAGGACAGTCTGGTGTACGAAACTTCTGCCATATGAGGTCCCAAAGAAGGGCCTATTGTATGCAACCTTACCATATTTTGCAAGAGACTATTTCCAAGACTCGAATCCATAACCTCTAGGTCACAAGACATTAACTTTATCGCTGCAAGGATTCAATGATTATTTTAAAAATAAAAATAGCAACAAATAGATTCTTGTGTCATGTGTCAACCACATAATGACTCAATACATGTCAGGGCACAAGCAAAGGAGAAACATCTTAAGACTCTTAGCTTACAACAGTAAGGTTGCGTTTGATATGCCGTAATATGTCTTGTAATATAATCCAGATTACATTACAAGCTAGATTCCTTTGTTTGTTATTGTCTTAAAATTGTAATGTAATATAATCTGGATTACAAAAGACACTAAAGTTTTATAATCTGGATTACAAAGTAAAACCTATGTAATCCAGATTACATTACAAGTCGTAATCTGAAAAGTGTTGGATGCTCAATAATCGAAGTCGATCATTCTCGCATTATCGCTACCGATCGATCGGTTAAATCGTCGCCGTCGTCATGCCATCGCCCCCAGCCGCTTCCTCGCCACCGCCTCGTCTCGCTATCGTCGTCATCGCCGTTGATCGATTCCTACCGTCTTTGTAATGGATACCAAACAAAAAAATGTAATTACCTTTGTAATCTAAGAGTACATACAATTTTTATCCAAACATAGTAATGTAATCAAGATTACATTGCATTCCATTACAACTTGGATTACATTACGTCCTACCAAACGTACCCTAAGGGACTAGAAGAGGAATGATTAACTGTAATAGTATTTTGACAATGTCATACAAAGGATCAGCGTGTCTAAATGTTAGACATGCTAAGGCTGTTAAAAAGCATCATCTTTTTAAATAAATAAAATAAAATAAAAGGAACAGAGCTTTGACATCAAAGCCCATCAATTTCCTCTATTATGTTTATTCCCTCAATCACAACCAAAAATTCATGTCTTAAATCCTTGATCTAGGCTAAATAAATCACATCAAAAAGTTAGAGGAGTAATTCCAAGTGCTTCATCGTGCATAGAAAACATGTTGTTCTAGAATTTAAACCATAGAGAAAGGTTTCTCACAGTATTTATTTTAATGAGAACGCTTATGTAAGTTTGATTCTGGCTTAGACCTAGCCACATGATGTATTAGTCATGAATCAACTATGCAACTTTAACTAAGCCAGGATTTATTCAAATATCTATAACTCTCAGACACACGTACAAAGAATTTATAAACTGAAGAGTATAAAGAACAGACCTAACAAGCAGAGAGTGTGCAAGCCAAGTTGTCGGTTTCTATGGATCTTTGGGTAGAAACTATCAGGTCTCCATGTATCAGTAAAGAAAGGCACTGACACTGTCTCACCGTAGCGGTAAAGTTGCAAACCACAAGCTCCAATGGCATTCATAACTGAAGCATTGTGTATGACTTGGACTTCCAGCCCGATTTTTTTGGCCCGAACAACCAGGTCTGTATGGGTGGTTGCTCTGCAGTATCATATAGAAAATAGTTGGTCAAGAAAACAAAACCATATCACCAATTTTTTTTTTTAAAGAGTGAATATCAAAATGCATTAAAATTGCAGTGTGAATATCAGATCAACCAAGCTGAAATCTAGGTATAACATCTATCTAGATAAATCTAAGTAATTTTACAAATGATCACACAGTATAGTGATGGGAAACTGCTGGTTCTTCAAAAGATGTGCAGTAGCGATAGCATATCTGAAGAGTGGAAACACTATACTGAGGAGAAAATAAAGTTCTAGATCAGTATAATTTCATATCACATTCATAGAAGTAAATGAGGGGCAAAATGATTACAATGGAAATTATCGAACAAAAATGTTTTAACTAACTAGCCAGCTAGACAGTAGAATTTTGATCATACCATAATTCAAGCTATAGTGATTTTACAAAAGAAATGCATACTCTAATGTTGAGATGACATCTACACAAAAAGAACAGTGAGATTTTAAATGATGTCGTAAAGAAAGCTCATTTAGTCTCTTCAGGAAAGCTGAGTACTTTCAACAACAATAGTAGGCAGGAAGAAATACTGTTAACACCAATGAACCACTTTTAAATCACCACTTTGTACACACAGTAAAAGAACCTAGAATCTCTTAGTATGCACATCACAAGATTATGAAATCCAAATTAAAGGTAAATAATTTGAAAGCTGAATATACTGTACAATATCATTTATTGCACATGAATTTGCAAGGAGCATGAAATTCAACCTATTCAAATTGAGGATATGTTGAAACAAACCTTCAGCAATGATAAAATTCACATTTACAAAATTCAGATGCAACACCTTTTTAGTTACGAAGATCCAGATATATATAAAATTCAAGCACATAACAACACTCTACGGCTGTCAGGTGGAAGAATAAAGTACCCAAAAGGATCTCCAACAACCAAGAAAGCAACATTGGAATCAGAAGCTTCACGGAGAATAGCATCTGCATGCTCTTCAACCATCTCTCGATCAGCAACTACAATGTCCTTCCCATACAGTTTCTCCTGAAACAAAGGATGCATATTAAGAGCACTAAACTCATTGAATCATCACGTTTGAGGAGAAGAAAAAAGAAGGTCAATACCATTCTGGAAAGACCATCAGAAGCAAGACCAAAGGAGAGGAGGGAGGTATAGGCTTCAACATAAACCTTGTCACAGCTGCGGACAGCCTCAAGACCTCTGAGGGTGATGTCCCTCTCGTCACCCAGGCCTAATCCAATAATATACAACATACTCTTTACCCTCTTTTCCTTCTCTGACTTTTTTCAGGTGTTTAGACACCTTGTTACTTGGATAAATCAATCAAGTCTGCAATTGTATTAAAAGTTCAACAAAGCCCATCAAAGAAGGTAGACAATAATATATCGTATTCATAAATTGTCACTTTGAAATATTGATGTCAAAGCAAATAAAGAATCTAAAAGAACGGATGAACAATGCAAATACAAATCAAAGATTATGGATGCAGTTAACTAGACAGAGGGAAAGAGAATTGAAAGGGAATGAGAGGAGGCAAGAACAAAATATAGTAGGGTTATTTCTTGCATTAAGATTGAATCTCATACACATTTGATCAGAATTGCAAGTCTTCTGGTTGAATAAAAAATAAACCAATGAATTGGATGGACTCAAGTTTATTTGAACTGATTTACATTAAACCCGGTGCACGAAACTCCCGCCACGCGGGGTACCGGAGAAGGAATCCATTGTACACAGTCTTACCTTGCTTTTTTTTTGCAAGAGGTTGTTTCCAGGATTTGAACCCGTGACCTCTTGGTCACAAGACAGCAACTTTACCGTTGTGCCAAGGCTCCCTTCTTAGGAACTGATTCATCTTAGGATTTGATACAGGTGGATGAAGAAGGGAAAAGTGTGACCCCTTCCATTCTTTCTCTCTAACGAGTTGACTAACAACACGAGCGCCATAGCAAGTGCCATGCCATCACCTCATCTTACCCTTTCCACCTCATTTTCCCTAAGCATATAATCGCCGAATCGCCCAAGTATATTATGTTTGTGGAGTCATCTTTTCTCCGCTTGCACTGGCAATGCAACAGTGTGAGTATCTATGTGCAATTTCCCTCCACCTGAAGTGGTACAACAAGCATCCACCTAGCTGACTGTCCAAATCTTTTTCCATTTGAACCTTTATGTTTTAATTAAAATTTAGAGTTAATCTTATTAGAGTCCAGTACGTGGGTGATGAACGAGATTAGTAGGTAGGTATACCGGCATGGTTGTGCCGACAACACGCAAGAATAGGATTCTCACATGCATCCTTGAAAATCCTTCCGAGCGCAACAAAAGAAATCGAATTGACGGGGAGTTGTAGTCGATCAAACTTACCTCAAAGCAAGAGAAAGGGGCATTGAAGAAATTAGCAAGAGTGGCGAGCTGCGGGCAACGACAACTCTTCGTTGAGAATATGGTGGCATGTGCGGGCAACGCTCACACCGAAGAAATCCCATATTTGCATCCTATAGTCTTCTTCCCTTCTGGAAGTACCACTAGATCCCATGTTTGGTTCTAATGCAACGACTCTATCCCCTCTACCATAGCACCATCCATTTGTCCTTTTGTGAATAGCCTCTTGAAAAGTAATAGGATCTTCGCTAGTAGAGATAAGAGCATGAGAGATCAAGTTCTCAAAATCATATCAAACAGGTGGTTTTAAAGTGCGTCTAGGTCTCTTTGTAGCTTTAATCGATGCTCCATGTGCTTGAAGTTGTCATCATCAATCTCATGTGTCTCTAACTCCACCTGCACAAAATCTTTGCTACTGTTACTATCTTATGATATTTGCCTCTCATCCTCCTGAGTACATTGTAACATAGTCTTTTATCAAATATCACATCTTGGTCGATCACCATCTTGTTTGTCTTATGATCCTAAAGCTTAAAGTATTTCACTTCATTCTGATACAACAACAACAACCAAATCTCAATCCGATAAGTGGGGTTAGCTATATAAATCATTCTACGTGATTAGGCTCTATCCTCTACTATATAATCATCTATACTTAAATAAATTTTATCTTGTTTTATTATTACTAACCCAAGTCTTTTTTTGCCTTCCTCTTTCTCGTTTGATGTATATATTTGTCACAATTTTACATCATTGAAGCATTTATTAATCGTGTAAATACATATTCATACCATCTTAAATGCGTCTTTCGAAATTTTCCCTCAATAGATACAACTCCAACATTCTCTTTAATGCTCTTATTTTTGTCTTGTTCATTCTCGCATGTCCACACATGCATCTTAACATTTTCATCTCTACAACTTTCCTCTTCTACTCATGTGCTCGAATTGTAACTTAACATTCAGCTTTATATAATACAGTAGATTTAACAGTCATTTTATAGAACTTCCTTTTAAATTTTAAAAATTCTTTATCACATAAAACACCTGACTCCCCTCCATTTCAACCTAATTAATCAACTTAATTAACCCAAAATCCCCTTCACAGCTTCTTACCCCCTTCTCCGGCACAATCGGGTCAAGGGACCGGCAGCTGATGACAGCACCGGCAATTGATGGCCGGCGAGATGGATGGCGACGCAAGGGAAGTGAGGCGGCAGCACTGCTTGCGGCCGGGAGGTAGGAGAGGGCTGCGGCGGCAAAGCCGAGCTCACGGAGAACGCAAGAGGGCGACGAAGCGACGATCGGCCGCGGGAAGGAGAGGGCGGCGGCTTTCGCTCGCGACGGAGGCAGGCGGCGAGAGGGAAAGGGCGGTCGGCTGTCGCTCGCGACGGGAGGGCGGGGGTCGGTGTGGCTCCGGTGGCTGATGGCAGTTGGCCGTTGCTCGCGGAGGAGGGCGGCACCTGATCGGGGTTGGAATCCTGATCGGGATTGGGAGGAGAAGAGCGGCGGAGGGGCGGAAAAACTAGGTTTATATTTGTAACTTAATTAATCCTATTAACCCATCGTTAAGCCTAATGATAACTCAATCGGGACTGCAATGCAGCCATATGGTATGCTGCCCATATAATTTATAAGTTTCGAACTCTATTATATATTTATAGAATTTCTATGAGATCGGATCGATTGCCCCATAATTAATCGGATAAAAACTTGAATACTCTATGTCAGCTAAAAAAATAACTTAAAAAGGTTTTATCAAACCCTAAGAAATTTATCCTCTTAAAAATTTTATAAAAAAAAATCAGTTTAAATCTTTAAAAAATTTCAAAAATTAAATTTTATAAGATATTTTCGTAATTGATAATTATTATTTTATATTTATTTCGTTTCAATCGGACGTTGAGTTTGAATTTTTTTTTTATATATTTATGGTATTTTAATTTAAAATGTCATGTAAAACTATGATCTAGGCTTAAAAAAAACATTAAAAATTAAAGGGTTGTTTGGTTTGCATATAGTTTTTTATTTTCTGGAAAATAGAAAATAAAGGGACATTTGGTTTGGTTCGTAGAGAATTTTTTATTTTCTATTTTCATTCTCTCTTTTTTCAAAAAATAGGAAACGAGTTTTTTTTATTTTTCAATTTTCCAGAAAACGCTCTTTTATTTTTTGAAAAACGAAAATGAAAACATAAAATGATTATTTCTCATTTTCCAGAAAATGCTCCTTTTATTTTCTGGAAAATGGAGATGGAAAATGCGAACCAAATACGTTTTTTCGTTTTCGCAAAAAATGAAAATGAAAAACGGAGAAGAAAACACCTACCAAATGCCCTTTAATTTTTTTCTATTTTCTAATTTTCTAGAAAATTTTCTCTCAGACGATGAGGATGGAAAATATCGACCAAATGTTATTTAAGTGTCCCTGAACGGAGCATATCCATTTGAGGATAACGAAAAACATCCGAAGGCAAGATTTTTAGAATATATTTGGTTTAAATTATCATGTATAATTTTAGTTATATGATTATCAAATAATTATATAACCAAGATGTAAGATTATGTAATTACCAAGTAATTACATAATAAATATTATGGAAAATAAAACATAACTTATGTTAAATAATATAATAAAAATTTATTTATTTGGAGGTTTTAATTTCTTATTGTATTACTCTTGGATAATATTAATTGGGTGTATTCATTCATGCAAATGACTTTTAAAAAATTTAGATAATTGACTGTATTATCTTTTATTAATCTCAGAATAAATAAAAATCTTACACTTTAGAGGAAATTGAATTCTGAGTTATATGTCTCCCTTGTTAACGTGATAAACATTCTTCGTTACTCGAGAATCGTCGATTACTTTGCACTAAATAAAGTGAAATAATATATTCACATGCAGATAACCAAGGTTATGAATAAAAACCTTGAACCAAACACACCCTTAGAGTAGAAGGAAGATTTATAGTTTCTATAGAAATTGATGTGAATCATGGTTGGATCTTGAGCTAACCTCCGGTGGGTGATGAGAGATTTGAAGAGTGTGTGAGTTTAGGAACCACTAAGTATTTATAGTAAACTATAAAACTTTAACTCGAACTCAGTCTAGATTATCAGAGTCCCAGACTAAATCGGATTTGTGAACAACAACACTGGACTGAGTTTATTCGGGATCTAGGTCGGGTTTCTTTCAACCGAGTTTATTTAGGAAGGGGTAGATCCCAACCACGAGTAGGGTATGGGTCAGACCCAACCTGTATCCTGCCTAGGCCCATAATCGGAGCAATGGGTCAATTGCTCGTTGACCCGGGTTACCGGATCGAAATTGAAATCGATCCGTCAAGGGTTGGCCTGTTCTGATTATGCAAGCCTAGAACTGTTGAACCACCGATTCATCAGAGTTTTTTTTATTTTATTGTTGAAATAATCTATTCCAATAGGTAAATGAGTTTTTTTTTTATGATTGAGATTATTTGACTTTTTTTATCAATAGTTACGATTTAATGTCCATTATACTCTTCACATATTATTTACTATTCTCTCAATTTCGTTATTTCAAGAATTCAAGCATTTCAATTCTTTGATTTCATTTGACTTCAATTTTTCGACTCTGATTTCAATAGAAAATGGTTCATTTTAATCTCAGAGGGGTAAAGAGGTCTTCATTTCGAATGTTGATCCCGAGTCAAAGGAAATTTAATTCACCGATAATGAACCAGATCAATTTTCGACAACCAACACATAAAAGAAACACCGAATCTTTCAAGGTGCAGAATTCTTTACTTTTAAAATCATCATTTTTTACTAAATATTGTGAGAAAGTCATTCCTCTCTCTAGAAAATACGGGCAAAATACAAATATTGTAATGTCTCGTATAAATTTCATTCGGGCAATGATTATGAATCATTAAAATGACACGTCAAAATAAAACATTCGACGAAATTTAACATTGACAGTTCTCAAATACAATTTTTCAAATTTTTCTTTATCCATTGAAGGTTAGGATATGATACAACTTTATTTAAGCATTATGATATTAAATTAAGAGAATTATTATCTATATTTATTTCTATAGAATATTTTTCATTTAGTTTTGGATCTAAATAACATTTGAACATGTTTGTTAAAAATTTCTTAATTCATTTGCCAAACATGTTTTTAGAATTACACTTATTCGTACAATTAAAAAAAATAAATAAAGGAAAAAATAATTGAATAATTTAGTAAATTTGGAGCTAAACATGTTTCTAGTATTTTTATATTCTTATATTTGGAGTGATCATTGACAAACTCATTCATATATGAGTGTGATTTTTCATTAGATTGACATCTCCTGGACAATTAAAAAACGTTCATAATATGGATTATGATAAATCACATACCGTTCATAATATTTCTCAATTATTATGTTTAATTTTAGAAGTATATGAATTAACTAATAAAATATTTTAAATTTCATTTGATAATGATAGTTTTAATAAGCATGCATAGATGAACTTAAATTAATTTAACTTATTATTGGTGGTATATTTTTCATATTAGTTGTGTATTTCATATTTTAAATTTATACATTCAAGATAGATTAAAATTTTTAGAAAATTAAATAAAATCAATTAAAAATTTAATTTCTTATTTATGATATTCTCCTAATAGGTAAACTTTGAAAAATTAATGGAATAACACCTAAAAATATTTCACAAATTTATTAATATGTTGGAATTCAACTTATTAATTACTATAAATTTCATTTCAATAAAAAAGCTATTATGTTTATTTGTTTCTCAAGTAGTTATTAATCATAATATATATTTATTTTCACATCAATAAAATATATGTAATAGTATTTTCAAAAATTTAAAATTATTTGATATTTATTATTATTCTTATCATTTAATTATGATGAATTTTTTAATATAATTTTAATTTTAAATGAATATATATTAATGATGATTTTTTATTCTGTTTATATTAATAACGAAAGTAAAATAAAAAATATATATTTATTATATTTCTGATATTTATTTAGTTATATTTTTCTTTAGATTATAAATTAAAGTTAGATGTTTTATATGAAATGTTAGTTATGTATTACGATGTTTTAATTTCAATAATAATTTTTTTTTCTTCTTATCCTGTTATTCTAGTACAATATATGAGAAATAATTTATATAAAATTTATAAAAAATATAATTTATAATATAGATTAGAAAGTAATGTATTGAAATTTCAAAATATTAATAGTAGTAATGTAAAACTTATAAAAATATAATTTTTATTAAAAGAACACACTAAATATTTACGAGAATTCTCAAATTTCAGATAAGAACTTCAGAATTATTTAACGATTTATTTTGATTTTAGTGATATAGATAATAAAATGAATTCCGATATTTAATGCTAGTGGTCATAGTTGACTAAAATTTTTCAACCGTTATCGTAAAATAAATATTCAATTCGGAAAGAAATATATTAGATGAATGTCATTTTTATTTTGTTACCCGTCACTTTTTAAAATAAAAATGATAAAAAAAGTAAAAGAACTACCAATTTTTATTTTTAACACTATTTTCAAACTGTGAAATCGTGGGTCCCAGAAGGGGGGAAAAGAATTGGACAAAGAAGAAAGAGAACTTTGCCTTCCACTTGGTTCCTTTCTTCTTCCCTTTTCCTGTGTTTCAGCAAAGCTGAACTCAACTGGTAGCTTTTTTCCTCTGCAAGAACACCTGTGTCATTGACTAAATCAGAGCCAAAGCATCTCCCTGGACCAAGCAACGCAGCCACCTGAACTGAAGCAATTCCATGCATTCGATCAATTTGGATTCCTGCCTTCGTCTTTTGTCCTACCTCGATCAACAGCTCTATATCTCCTTCCAGCCTCCGGCAGTGGCACCATGCAGTCCGTCTGAGAGAGAGAGAGAGAGAGATAGCGAAGCGAAGGTATCACCTCGAACTCCATGGCCATTTCGCACGCCGACCTTTCGCTGAAGACGCGGTGGCGCAGTCGATCTGAGCTCAGCAGCCAGCTCGCCCTCTTCCTCGTCTTCCTCTCCGTGATTTCCGGCCTCGTCGCCTTCGTGCTCTGTCTCGCCGCCGAGGCCTCCCGCTCAGAGGCAATTAGGCAAACACTTGGTCTACTTTAGTTTCTCCAACGGAGTAGATGACCCGTGATTGGTGTCCGCAGGCGACGTGGTTCGCGATGAGCGAGCAGGGCGACGGGAGCAAGAGCTTCGTGTGCGTCTACGACAGCAGCGGGCGGAAGGCGCTAGGCTGCGCCGTCGCTGCATTCTTGCTGATGGCGGTGGCCATACTCGCCGAGCTCGCCTACTTGTTGGTCGCCGTCGACTCGTCTTCCAAGCATCCGTTCTATGCCTCCTGGCCACAGCAGCCTCCGCCCCCCTCTGTGATCACTCAGGATCCCCACACGCCGGCCTCCGCCGCCATGCCCGCGTCCACCCTCACGCGGCAGGCCTGCTGCCTCTTTCTCACCACCTGGTGATTTTATCTTAATTTTATGTTTAGGGGAGAAAACTACATGGATATTTCAACAAAATCTATAAATTATTTCTCAACTTCATCGTGTCGATCAGTTGAAAACTTGGCTACTGCAGGATCTGCTTCGCCGTCGCCGAGGTGCTCCTCCTCATCGGCATCGGCGTGGAGTCCGGCCACATCAGCAACTGGAGTAAACCGAAGCCGGACTGCCACGTCATCCGGCCGGGCTTGTTCGCGGCTGCCGGAATTTTCGGTCTAATCGCCGTGCTCCTCGGCGTCGGGTTGTACCTCACGGCGTTGCAAGCGCAGAGGCTGCAGCAGCAGCACGTTCATGCCTCCGGCCCGCCGCCTCAGATTCCTCTTCCCGCTCCGAGCGCGCCGGCGGCGACGCAACCGCAACAACACGGCGAAAAAACTTCCACCTCTGCTTAAAGATCATGAAATTGATAGCCGTTTGGCCTACGTTACCCTTTCCCAAGTTCCGATCGATTGAATTCTTGTGAATTTCTTTGTTTCTTCTTTCGATTGATCCTAGTGAATAACGAAGCTATAATAAGAGAAGCAGCATGAGCTTTTGTTACTTCTCTATTCGATCAACAATCACAAATGTCCTGCTTTTATTGCCAAGCAGTTTGTGAAATTGCTTTATGATAGATCAAAATTGAAGGATCGACGAGCATGACGTTGTTATCATCCAAATTATGAATATCAAATGTTAAGCCGAGTTCATAGTTCCAAATCTAAGAATCCTTAATTTCAACAACACGAATCCTATAAAGATCTAATAGATTTTACTTTTATTTGTCGTGGAACACCCATTCCAAGAACCAAACGATCGACACAGACACCACAACCAACGAGCCTCGATGAACAACTGATACCAATAAACTTCTAATTATGGAAAGCTAGTCTTCGTAGGTTCGGCACTCGTCGGTCTCGGGGTTGTCGTTGCAGTAATTCTCCAGAGGATCGGAGTTGGTCTTGAGCCTGTCCCTCGCGTGGCTGGCCGCTGCGCTCAGCTCCTCCACTTCGTCCCACGCCGCCGCGCACTCCCCGCTCGCCGCGTCCCCAGCGCACGTCTCTTGTGCGTTTTTTATGCTCTCCGCCACCTTCTCCGACAGCTCCAGCGGCGTCGCCGACGCCACCAGTGTTACGCCGCGGGGAAAACCGCCTCCTTCGCGAGGGTAGCGGACGAGGAGACTCCTGCTGCCTCTTCGAAGTGGCTCGGAGAGCCTCGCCTTGGCCGAGACGAGCCCTTTGACCGCACCGGGAGACGACGTCGCTGCCATGGTTAAAGCGTGCTGTGTGGCCGAGGAGGAACGGAAGAAGAGACAAAGAAGATAGAGAAGGAAGGAGGTTGGTCTTATCTTCCCTTAGCCAATAGAATTGCTCCACGTAGAGCGAAATCGAGGATCTTCGGAGGGACGAAATCGACTTCGCTTTCCTCATGTAAACGGGTCTTCGGGTTACGGATTTTACTGACAAAAACCAGATCCAAATTAGGGTTTCTCTCCATCTCCACGACAACGCCCCCTCGCGGCCGAATCCAGAGTTCAAACCCTAATCCCTAATTTGCAATCCAGGCGAGATGTCGAAGCGCAAGTTTGGTTTCGAGGGATTCGGGATCAACCGGCCCGCCACCTACAACTTCGAGCGAACGGCGGCGCCGCAGCGCCTCTACGTCCCCCCATCCTCCCGCGGCGGCGGAGACAACCACGAGGATGCGGACCTCGACAACATCGAGTACGACCAGCCCGACGCTCCCGATAGGGCGATCGCAGGAGGCGGCGGAGACGACGGCGAGATCGACCCGCTAGACGCCTTCATGGAGGGGATCCAGGAGGAGATCCGTGCTCCGCCTCCTGCCTCTACGATGTCGAAGGATAAGGGCGAAAAATACGATGGCGAGGACGAGGATGACCCTGTGGAGAGCTTCTTGCGATCGAAGAAGGACGCCGGGTTGACTCTGGCGTCGGAGGCTCTTCACGCTGGGTATGATTCAGATGAGGAGGTGTATGCTGCAGCCAAAGCAGTGGACGCAGGGGCGATAGAATATGATTCAGATGATAACCCGATTGTCATGGATAAAAGAAAGATCGAGCCCATTCCGGCATTGGATCATAGCACTATGGACTACGAGCCGTTTAATAAGGATTTCTACGAAGAGAATTCTTCAATATCAGGTAAATTTCAAGGCTTTTCTGCTGTTTCTATGACACTTAAGTAAATTGTGATAGTAATAATTTTATCTTGTGTGCTAAAACATCCCTGCTACATATTGTGTGACTGTTGTCAAGTACTTTTGCAAGAGATTTGTGAATAAGTCAGATGATAATTTGGACAAGTGGGATGGAGATCTTATGCTTTCACCTTCAAGATCTGACAGACGTTCATGTTGTATGCCTGCTCAACTTTGCTATATCGATATGTTCTAATGTAGAAAACCTTTTTACCAATATGGTTTCCATGTCGCAGTTGTTAAGAGTCTTAAGGTTTGCCAACTCAGGATGCTGAAAGAGCTATTTATAAACTAGTGTACACTATATATGTTTTCATCTGAGATTCTTAAGGTTTGTTGTTGTTCATTTTGTAGGTATGAGTGATCATGAGGTTTCTGAGTATCGGAAAACTTTAGCTATCCGAGTCTCGGGTTTTGATGTACCAAAACCAATCAAACTCTTTGAAGATTGTGGGTTTCCTTCTCAGCTAATGGGTGCTATTGCAAAGCAGGCTTATGAGAAACCAACAACGATACAATGTCAGGCTCTCCCCATTGTACTGTCTGGTAGAGATATTATTGGCATTGCAAAAACAGGTTCTGGTAAAACTGCTGCATTTGTTCTCCCTATGATTGTTCATATTATGGATCAGCCTGAAGTTGACAAAGGACAAGGTCCGATAGGTGTGATATGTGCTCCAACAAGGGAATTGGCACATCAGATATATCTAGAAGCTAAGAAATTTTCAAAACCTTATGGACTTCGTGTTGCTGCTGTGTACGGTGGAGTATCCAAATTAGATCAGTTTAAAGAACTCAAGGCAGGTTGTGAAATAGTTGTTGCCACTCCGGGAAGACTGATTGACTTGCTTAAGATGAAGGCTCTGACAATGACTAGGGCAACTTATCTTGTTCTAGATGAAGCCGATCGGATGTTTGATCTTGGCTTTGAGCCACAGATTAGGTCTATCGTCGGTCAAATTAGACCTGATCGACAGACTTTACTTTTCTCAGCTACTATGCCATACAAAGTTGAACGATTAGCAAGAGAAATCCTATCTGATCCTCTAAGGGTTACTGTTGGTGAGGTAGGAATGGCAAATGAGGACATTACTCAGGTTGTAAATGTAATCCCTTCTGATGCTGAGAAGATGCCTTGGCTTCTTGATAAGCTACCTGGATTGATTGATGACGGGGATGTTCTTGTATTTGCCTCAAAGAAGGCTACAGTGGATGAGATTGAAAGTCAGTTGCTTCAGAAAAGTTTCAAAATTGCAGCCCTTCATGGGGACAAGGACCAAGCCTCTCGCATGGACATTTTGCAGAAGTTCAAATCAGGAACATATCATGTTCTTGTGGCAACTGATGTTGCTGCCCGGGGACTGGACATAAAATCGATCAAGTCAGTTGTTAATTATGATATTGCTAGAGATATGGACATGCATGTCCATCGCATTGGTCGAACAGGCCGCGCTGGGGATAAAGATGGGACTGCATACACTCTTATCACACAAAAGGAAGCACGCTTTGCTGGTGAATTAGTGAATAGCTTGATAGCTGCTGGTCAGGATATCCCTGCTGAGTTGATGGATCTTGCCATGAAGGTATGGCTTATAAACTTTTTATTTATCCATTATGTACATTGAGCAATTATACCTTGCAACGGTTTTTCATTTTTGCCATTGTTAGTTATACTTAGTCATACCAGGTTAATTTAAGTTCTTGTTGGCTTTTATGAGAATCAGTCTTGCCGTGTCAATGAATCCTGATATTTGACTTTTGCTGGAACCTCAATTTAGTTCTGTGCGCAAAAAGTCTATTTATTCTGGTCTTCTATTTAAAATATATATGGGACCAACACATATATACTTTTAAATACAACTATTTGCTGAGGAGGCCATTTATGATACTTATACAATGACTATGGAACATTGAGTGCATTGGAGCCTTGATACTGTCATAATTCTCTGTGTTTTTTTCATTGTCCAACAAATGAGTTCAGTCGAGAGTGTTGTATCTGATTTATGAAGCAACCATGACCCTATAAGCTGAAATGAAAAGTAAGAAAACTGTTTTGTTTTCTTCTCTATAAATATGTTCATTGAATCTTCTATTAAATTCAGGACGGGAAGTTCAGGGCTAAACGTGATGCGCGAAAAGGTTCTGGTATGTGTATAATTTCCATGCCATTCTAGTACAGTTAAAATGTGTTTTTCATGCATGGTACTTTGCATGCAATAGATAATAATAGATCATTCTCCGGAATCTTATATTGACGGATGTTTCGTGCACCGGATTAGTCATGTTCAGTATATTAACATGAAGAAACTCTTTATCAGGTGGGAGAAAAGGTGCAGGTAGAGGAAAAGGTGGCGGCGGAGGTGGGCGAGGTGTACGCGGTGTGGACTTTGGACTCGGTATTGGCTACAATCCAGAGACGACAAATGCGGCGACACCTTCCCACTCTGTTCACAGTAATAGAACATCCGCTGTCAATTCATTGAGAACCGGGATGATGGCACAATTCAAAAGCAATTTTGTTGCTGCCTCATCTAGTACCAAGAGTAATGTATCCTCCATTGCAAGGCCATCTTTAGCCGGTTTTGTCTCTGGCGGTTTGATTGGAGGGGATGGATACAAGGCGCAAGCGGTTAATCCTTTTGTTCCTGCTACCAAGAGAGAAGAAAACAGAAATGAGAATAACAATCACAATGGCTCCGAAAGGTTAGCCTTCAAAAAAAATAAAATAATTAAATTAAATTCTCGTATTATATAAGCATAGATTTGTGGTGAAACTATGAAAATGCTATTGAAAACTGAACTGTGCCATGTTGCACTATAACCTGACATTTGCCAAGATGTTTTTTTGTTCGATCCATTTTAGTTGGTATTGATGCGTTTTCCCCCGTCTGATTGCAGCTCAAGACAGAAGCCTCGAGAAAGAAAACGTCCTTCCGGATGGGATCGCTAGGAATGTGTTCACTGTTGGGATGCACTTCATATACTGTTAATCTGGTGAGCGATAGTAAATGTTGCAATGCATGGTTCCATCAATCTATTTTTTTTTTTTGTTTTTTGTTTCGCCGTTGTGATGTATTTACGTTGTTCAATAGCTAGATGCGTTACATTGTAATCAACCTGGTCATGATCTAGTTCGGAAAGCAACAACGGAACCTGCTGAATTTTCATAGGATCATGGATGGTGGAAATTAAATTACTTGCTGCATTAGAATATAAATTATGCTACATTAATCTATTAACTCTTATGAACACTATAGAGCATTCGACTGTAGCGAAGCCAAAGAGGTTTGCATAAAAACTTCACTCTTTGAAAAGTGTTCAGCTTGCCAAAATGTGACGTGACATTTACTCGACACGTGATAACTTGGGCGAGCGCACGTGCAAGATGTCACATTTTATCAATGTGACTTATTAAGATCGATGAGCATAGATTAGATGTCGTGTATATAACTAGGAAATTATGCGTGTTCAATTTGGTATCTTCCTTGCGTGGTGCACGCGATTAAATAGTTTATATAAATTTTGTAGGTGACAAATGGGAAAGCTCATACACAATATTTGAAACGCGACATGTTATTCTTGTAATTAGTCCTCACTTTTAGTAGGAATTTCCTCAACATCACATACAATTCATATTTCCTTGTCAAATTTTCCCATTACATCCTTACCATCACAAAATAAGATGCAAATGAAATGATTGCCAATAAATACTTTTTTTTTTAATGTTCCCACGGGGATGATATGGTGGTTAAGGTACGACGGTATTTACAGAAGTGACATAGGTCGATTTCGAAGGAGGTTTAAAGTCTTTTTTTGAATTCAGATGACTTCCACGTGTTTTGAGCACCATATCAAGATTCATAGGATTCTTCGTGATTTATCTTCTTCACAATGATCGTGGGACAGGTCGGTGGAGCCGTTAAATTGGCGGTTTCAATTTTTTACATAATAAATACTTTTTTTATAATATAAATGGTCGGTTTTGCCCAATTAATTTCCGATCGTTTTGTTAGTTCGCTTATGGAATAAATTTAGAGAAGTAATTATGTATATTAGAGGTTGATTTTTAAAATATTTATTTTTTGTGGGATTCAAATTTTATTTTATTTTTATTTATTTATTCTCTCGAATATTTTACTATTATATTGTATCTACTGAGGTGATTTATCATCAGGAAGATAGTTGTCACATGTTCATCTAATCCAATAGACTTTTGAGCCTTGTAATGTATAAAACTATAGAAGTTTGACAAAATGTTTACATTATGGCTCATCCTATTCAACCTTTCAACTAATCCTCTTATTGTTTGATCAAACATTTATTATTTTGCTCTTTTAAGATAAGCATCATCTCTTGATTAATTGAATTGTTGCTCGAAGGTTGTGCTTGGCCAATTTCTTTGACGTGACATATATTTTTTTTAAAATATAAAAGAATTTTTTTGGAGACGTTGACAAAATTTTAATTCCTGTCTAAAATATACTTCCTGAGAATTAAATAAGTGTAATGTAGTTCGTGACTCCAAAAAAAAAATTTGTTATATATAATATATAATATATATCTTATTTTGGGTATTTTAATAAGTTTAATTACTAAGAGTAGCATACAAGAAAACAAAATTTAACAATTTATGTTTCCTTTCGTAATGACTTAGAATTTTAAAAATTGTAAAAATATTTTTAATTTTAATAATGGATATTTTTAACTGCCGAATGAGAGATCGGTGGCAGTTCGGTATTTGTAACTAAATCGGAGGCGTCGGTTAGAAAGTGGCACAAATCCACCCGTGCGATGGTCATCCTACGGTCCATGTTCAACCATCAGTTGCTGGCACTAATATTAAAGCACTCCCATGGATCTGGAATGGCGTCTCCGTGTCCGTCTTCGTTTCCCTCCTCATTGGTCGTTAACGGCGCTTTATGACCGTGACGGCCATTTGACGCTTCGAGTTTTGGGAATCCACATGGTGGTTAAAGAAAAAGAAAGCCCCCAAATTCGCTCTCATGTTCTTCGATCCGAGATCGCGCAAAGACAACAGCAGGCTTTCTCGGAGGTAATTCGATCTCTCTTTTTTCCCTAGGTTATACTATTCGGGAAGAAGAAGAAGAAGAAGAAGAGCGGCCGTGGTTGGAGATGCTCGTTGAGACGGAGGTTTCTTCCTCAAACTTGCCGGTGCTCGGCGTGCACTGCCGAGGCGGGTCCGGAGTCGTCGAGGAGGTCGTCCAAGTGCCCGAAGCAGCTGCAGCTGCGGCGTCAGGTGGGGGATCAGACGACGCGGAAGTCAATCTTGCAGTTTCGGAGATGGTGAGTTTTAGATTTCGAAGTTTGTTTTTTCCACTAGATCTGTAGGTAACTCTTTCGTGTAGTTGCGTGCTCTCTTGTTGTGTTCCTTCAGGCGGGGAGCGAAAAGAAGCTCCTTTATTCGTTGATTCAGTTAAATTTCTCACGATTTTGAGAATATTACTGGGAAATTTTTGTTTATCCATGTTTGATTAAGTATATTTCAATCTGGCTCTATATTGTTACAGAAAGAAAAAAAAAAAATCTTTTGGTCGTTACTGTTTCCTTTGTTTAGGTCGGAGTCTGGAGAGCAACAAATTGCAAATGATTTTATTTTTCTTTCTATCTTTTGATGAATATGCACTTGAACGTAGTTGATTATTCATATCGAGCTTGAAAGTTATTTCTGAATCATCGAGAGTACTTGTAAGAATTCGCGCATGCTCACTAGAAAATGGTAGAAATGCTGATGTTATGTTAAAAAGGCCACACAGTATATTTCTTTGGTGGAAACTTAATCTTACTTTGTCAGTAATTGAGTAGTGTCATATAAATCTTGTTTGTTTATATTAACTTTTGATTTTTTTCCTGCAAATCCTATGTATATGTAGTCGACATTAATACAACAATTTGTAACGACAAGAGTATCCCTTGTCAGTTTATAAACTTTATCTAGTCATAATAACCTTTGTAGCTATCAATGAGGATAATTTCTATACTAAAGCTAGAGATAGATGGTCAATTGATTATAAAAAGATTAGACTTCCATTGTATATTACCTGCTGTTATTATTTATTTTGTGGAGATTTCTAGTTAAAGTGATGTACATAGAGTGTTTTTTTTTCCAACAAAAATAAAGATTAAATAACATTAGGTATTTATAGCTAGTATATACAATCAGAAGTATCATAGGTAAAAGTTGCTGGTCTCAATTTTGAAAAGGGAAAATCTCATCCTACACATGTAATGTTAATCATGTCCATTACAACTTCCTATGCAGGTTGCCATATAATGTTCCTCTGAATTTAGTGTTACCTTGCTGCCATCTCTTGTTATTGTTATCTGATTGAAGCTGACTTAAATTTGTGTTATGTGAGAAACAATTGAGTTTTTTTATTATTTGAAAAAACAGTAGTATAGGCTGTTTATGTTGCCTCATAGGTGTATGCAACTAAAGAACATATTACATATGTAGCTTGATTGATTAGGTAGTTAGGTTTAGTTGACTTAAACAAGTTTGTGTGTCCCTTATGTGGGCTGCACAAAGGTTATGTAAGCTAACTAAATTACTAAAAGCGAATGCTGAAAATCAGTTCTGACCTAATAATGATTTGGTCAAAGTAGTTTCATCCAAATAAACTAACAAAAAATATGTGGTAATAATTGCTTAGGTTATATGAATTTTTTGTACCTTAATTGTTTGGTTTGACTAACATGTATTATGTTGTGTATCTTATATGACTGCTCAAGTTCATTTGCAAAGTTTTCTATATGGAACTATGGATTGTTTAGGTTGCTTTAAATGTGATGTGTTAAGTGATAGATGCAAAATGCTTTTTCACATGAATTGCCTAAATTGATTAGATATTTTGTACTAGATGTAGAATTATGTATATCACCATAGACAATTTTCTTCCTTGTTGTCAATATTATCCATGTTAAATATCTTTTTTTACTATGGATCCCATGTGGGGCATATGCAGGTTGCATACTGCTAATAGCTTATGTTGTTGCTTCATCACATGTATATACCTAGATCAATAACTTTTTTAGGATCCAACTTTTATAATCTTGTGTTGTACCATTTGAGTCATTTTTATCAAATTCATGGTAAATGTTTCTCCCTTGGCACACAGGTTGCATGATATGTTGCGTTATTTTATGTTATCAAAGGCTAAAAGCTTTTGTCACTGTGACATCAAGTAACTTAAATGACAAATTGAGCCCACATGAGACCACCTTACTATATTCAGACAACAGTGTCATTATGGCCTTTACATTTCAGTATATTACTTTTGATCTACTAGTTTTTCTTCAACTTCCATCATTGGTTACTTTTTTCTCTGTTGCTCCTTGGTAATTTTCGTTGTCCTTTCTTGCCTTCAAAAGTTGCAAGTTTAAATTTTCTTCATTTGTTTTTCAGAACATACTTCATATTTCTTGTAATCCATGGTGTTTGTTCTTCTACTCTATTATGATTAAAATTCAATGACCTTTGATGGCTGCTTATTTTGGTCAAGTAGCTAAGACACTAAGAATCCTAGAACGGTAAAGTTGCTGCTTTGTGACCTAGAGGTCATGGGTTCAAATTCTAGAAACAACCTCTTGCAAAGCAAGGTAAGGTTGCATACAATGAATCCTTCTCCAGAATTTCACATGGCGGGAGCTTCGTGCACCGGATTATCCTTTTTTAGCTAAGACACTAAGAATTAAGTTGACACTGTTTGGATCTATAGCCTTATTAGCTGAAATGTACAACATAACGAATGACATTAATATCTACAAGCACTGCACATGAAGACCATGTTATCTAATCGTGCTTGAATTGATGTACGGTTTTCTGAAGCTGGATATGCTGGTAATAATATAATGCCTTTACTGATGAACTTCCTCTCTAGTCTGCAGGCCATACAAGGGCATAACAAAAAACAACATGTTGTTAAGAATCCTTTTGTTGCTTATTTATTGTTGCATAATGGATATAGATCACCTATAGTTGCTTTGGTTACTGAATGAAGTTTGTGTAATCAAGTAACAAATTCTGTATATTTTTCTACGGTTATGACAGGGCACAAGATCATCACTTGCCTCAGTTGATGCTTTTAGATCGCATCAATTTGTTCCTAATCTTCGTTCCGGTAGCTTTGCCAATATTGGACCCAGGAGATACATGGAAGATGAACATATTCGCATTGATGATCTCTCAGGAAAACTGGGAAATATGTTTAGGTGCCCAGCACCTAGCGCCTTCTATGGGGTAACCTGTTAATGTCTCTTGATAAATGACATTATTATTTGCTGCAGATAATAGATTTGTTACAAGAAAAATCTTTGTTACACAGATTTTTGATGGCCATGGAGGTCCAGATGCATCAGCCTTTATTAAAAGGCATGCCATTAGATTCTTATTTGAAGATGCTGGCTTTCCGCATGCTGATGAACCTGATGAGGATTTCATGAAATCAGCTGAGAACTCAATCAAAAGCGCATTCCATCTCGCTGACCTTGCTTTGGCTGATGAGTGTGTTAGCAGTTCTTCTGGAACCACAGCACTCATAGCACTGGTATTTGGAAGGTAGGCAATTCTGAAAGCAATCGCATTGGATCTTTGATATAGTAGTGTATGTTTTGATACTAAAACCCAGTTTTACAGCAATTTTATTTCTTGTCGGGTGGTCATTGTAGACTCTCAGCTATCCGTGAACAACGACTCGTGTATCCATAAATCTAATATATGAGTCATCGTGTATCAGTTTTATGGACGTATATGAGTGAGAGTTTTTTCCAGGATATTTTTGACTCGTACTGCATTTGATTGAATGTTCAATTAGTGGTGCTGTTGAAGATATACTCTGTTTCAATCGGGAATTACCACTAATTATTACTTCTCGCTTGGTCTTTACTCTTAGCATGGTGATTATCTCCATCGTTTTCACAACTTTGTGCAGGCTTCTAATGGTCGCCAATGCCGGGGATTGCCGAGCTGTTCTATGTAGAAAAGGAGAAGCAGTTGAAATGTCACAGGATCACAGGCCCACAAATGCAGTTGAACGCCAGAGGATCGAGGCATCTGGCGGTTACATTGATGGCGGTTACCTCAACGGCGTGCTCTCCCTCACTCGCGCCTTGGGAGACTGGGACATCAAAGAGCCTCGAGGCTCTCCTTCCCCTCTCATCGCAGAGCCTGAGTTCAGGCATGCCCTTCTATCAGAGGAAGATGAGTTCCTAATTATAGGATGTGACGGCATATGGGACGTGATGTCAAGCCAGCACGCCGTCGACATAGTGAGCAAAGGACTGTGGCGGCACGACAACCCTGAGTTGTGTGCCAGAGAGGTAGTTATGGAGGCACTGCGGCTGAAGACATTCGACAATCTTACAGTGCTCGTGGTCTGCTTCTCCGACGAATATTCCAGTCCTTCCATGCCACAAGGTGAACAACAACCGCAGCTATGCGGATTTCGGTGTTGCAAAAGCCTGTCAATTGATGCACTTTGTAACCTCAAGAGCTGGTTGGGTAAAAATGGCCGGAGTTGAGCTTACACGATCTTTGTAGATATCCGGAAGGGACGACAAAATCCTGAAAATTACTTTGTGATCGTATTTTGGCTGAATCAGAGTGGCCGTAGTCATAGAATAGCCAACCAGTTTTGTAGTTTTCTTAACTTTGTTTTTCCTGCCGTCCATTATTTTGATAGTAATAATCTTAGAGGGTGGGTTGTTTCTCTGTAAATAATATTAAAGTAGGCATGGTGTATCAGATTGACTTAGACTTTAATTTTTTTTTTATGACTAATTACGTGCATTAGTAGGTCTAATCTAGTGTGGTGTTGACATATTATTTTATCATGTGCAAGAATTGTTGACCTTCTTTGGAGCGCGTTGAAAATGCAATCTTTTGTCAAATTAAATTGACTAAGCGGCGTGTTTGACCACAGTCAGTCAACGGTAGGCTTGTCTGCCGGTGGCTCGGTTAAAATTTCTTCCCATTCCACTGTTTCAAAAGATTTGTTTTTCCAATTTACTGTCTTAATTTAATTACTTTTTCTCTGCGGAATAAAGAAAAATAGTTCATTCATTAATTAGTTGGCGAATGAGGTTTTTTTTTTAATAAATATTTTATAAAGAGTTGATATTTTTTAGGCAGTGAAATTTTTTTTCTATTTTTTTAAGGGCATAAATATGCCCGACGAGTTGAACAATATTAATATTAATGAGTAAATTAAGTGCCACGTCACGGTGGCCCCCGGCGCGGTTGGTGCGGCTACCGGATCTAACTCGGTCAATTTTTTCACTTACTCCGAAGAGTCCGGGCCGTCAGATCTTTCGCGATTCGATGGCTATCCTGGCTCATCGGATCTCTGAAACGTTTATACGCAAACGTTTACATATTTTAGTACCCGTCTTACGATTCGCCACATAGTAGGCAAATTTTCCCGGGTACGGTAGTGTAACGACTCGATCGGGTGCGCAAAAAGAAACAAACCTTATTCGAGAAAATATTAAATATTTTCCATCCACCCGTTGACAACATACTCAGATGCTACCTGCATTTCTATTCCCCGTAGAGCGTGGGACCCAGAACCGGAGTCAGATGAAAGAATGGTGACGGTGAGTCGGTGAGGGAGGGCTGTCTATAAATAAGGGCGGAGGGGATTGGAAGACGCTGTGAAAAGGGGTGGATCTCGAAAGCAAACGCTCCCAAATCGTGTCCGAAATAAGGTGATTTTTCTAAGATTATTATTATTTTTTCTTTGATCGTGTTGCGCGTAGATCTAGATCTACTCCGAATGGTCTCTGATGCTTTCGTTTGTCGTTGTTTTGGAGATTGGCGATTAGTTCTTGGGTGCTGCCCCGTGGTCGAAATGGCCAGATCTGCTTTTCTATGTCGCTTAAAAGAATTATTGTGGCATAGGTTTTTTTTTACTTCTTTTCTTTAACATTCTCGCTCAAATCTCCTTAGAGAACCATGCAGAGCTGTGATTTTTTACTTATTGCGGTTGAATATATCTGTTTTGAACTGTCCTTGGGTCTTGAGATTTTTGGTTTTTTGGTCGTCCCGCAGGATTAGATCAATTTGGTCTATTTGCCTTGGAAATTTTCCTTATTATTATTTTTATAAATTTTTGTGCCGAGATGTGTCTGATGCAGTGTTCTAAAAGGCGGTAGGCGGGCGGTCACTCGCCGCCTAGCGCCTAGGCGGCTAGGCGGCCGCCTAGGCGGTTTCTAGGCGGTTTCTAGGCGGTCGATTTTTTTAATATTTTAAATATAATAATATATAAAAATAATAATATATTAGGGGGCACTCAAAAGTCAAAACTCACTTTGTAGCCTCCACAAGTCCACATGCATGTAACAAATAATAACTAATAGCAACTCAACAAGTAACAAGAATATTAAAAATGTTTAAGATTGTAAACAATAAGAATTGTAAAATATAAGAATTAAAAACATAATTGCAAATAATATTAAAAATTCATTGCAATAATAAGAATTGACAATTGTAAACAACAAGAATACTTGACAATAAACAATAATTTACCCAATTTACACATCAAGCAACATTGCAACAATAAGCATTGCAAACAACAAGAGCACAACACACAAATCACAATAAAGCACGACACAATTTCAAATTTAACGGATTAAAAAAACTATTAAGAATACTTGACAATAAGCATTAAGCAACGCATCTAACACTAATAAAATGAAGAAAAACACATTCCTACATATTGTGAATGTTTAGTTGAAAAAGATCCTTTATCCAAAAAGCAAGACCAAGGATACATCAACAATAAAGTGAATATCATTTACTGATTTACCTTACAGAGCGATCTAGATTTTACCATAATTCTTCAACTTCTTCTAGTTCATCTCCATATTTCTCCAACACTTCCTCTGTATCGGATTCAAACTCAAAATCCATGGCATCTTCCTCTTCTTCATCCGATACAAATTCTTCTTCGTGAAGTTCTCTTACATCTTCAATATTTGTCTCAACATCTTCATCTCCACCATCAACAATCCATCCTTGTGCCATAGTTGCTTCACTAGCAAGTAGCACATCAACTCCTTTTTCTTCTAGTCTTCTTTTGTTTATGATCTTGGCATTGAATTGAACATAAACTAAATTGTTCAACCTTCCTAGATCTAATTTATTTCTTTTCTTTGTATGGATCTACATTAAAGAAAATTAGAAAAATATTAATATTGATTATTGAATACATATTTAGACATTTAGTATAAGTAATTAAATACTTACTCCCTCAAAAGTACTCCAATTTCTTTCACAACCTAAGAACTCGTAGTTAAAGAAAGAATTCTTTTAGCCATCTTTTGCAATTTAGGTACACCATTTCCAAAAAGATGCCACCATCCAACTAAATAAAAATAAACCCAACAAGCAAAATCAAGAAATAACCAATAAAGATTAAAAATTACAAAATAAAGTAAGCAATTCTTAGTTCTTAGTTCTTACCCTGATCATATTTCTCATCATTTTTGTGCACCCCACTATAGCCAATGTTCTTCCAAACCCCCACTTTATCGATATACTTCAATAACTCCACATTTACTATGTCACTTTCTATCAATATCATTAGGAAAGAATGTTTCAACACAAGTGAAAATCCATTCATAACCACTTCTTCACTTCCTATGCCCGGCCATCAAGGAGTAATAAGGGTTCAAGAGGTAGGCCGCCAAATGTAGTGGACTATCAAGCCGACACGGCTTTTTCATCAATAATATCAATAAGCGGACGATAGTGAAGCTCTTGATTGTTGAATGTCACTTTAATATCCTCTCTCGCTCTAAGTAATTCTCCATACACAAAACCCATCGATGGTTTATTATCCCCATCAACACGACGAAGCACCTTAATTAAAGGGCAAACACCTTCAAAAAAACTTACCCCATTCCAAAAAGAGGTACTCAAAGCGATATTATATGCCCTTCCCTTTGCACTCTTTGAATGTTTGCATGTATTCCATTCTTCACTAGCAACCATAGTTCTTAGTTCACTTTTCTTCTCTATCAAGCTTTGCAAAGTTAAAAAGGCGGTTGCAAATCATATTACTCCCGGCCTCACTATGTCTCTTTTTTTGGTAAACTTTCTCATAATTGATAATGTCTTGTGATGTGCATAAATAAAGATTGTCAAGCTCTATGCCTTTTCAATCACCCCTTCAACTTAGGTTGATTCCCACCTCAAGCATAAGATTCACCGTGTGAGTTGCACATGAAGTCCAAAATATATGTGGTCTCTTCTCCTTCAATGATCTTTGCACGCCATATTATTCAAGCATTGTCCGCTACCACTGAACTACATTTTGGGGTCCAACTTCTTCAATACACTTGTCCACATATTCAAATATATAATGTGTGCTTCATTCGATGTTTCCTAGAAGAAAGGAAAGTTGTGCCTTCTTTACAATTGATACACAAATTCATGATACTTCTTCTTTTTCGATCACCCATGCATCACCAAAATTGAACAACCATTCAAAGCCCATTCTTCTTCTTGCTTTTAATAGACTTTTAGTTCTATCTACCTCTTCTTTCAATAAGGGCTCCCTTTAACATATTGAGTCGAGGACGATAACTCCAAATTGACCAACCGCCTCGCAAACCTCTTGAAGCTATCATTGTCAATGGCATGAAAAGGAATACCAGACTCATACACCCATCGAGCTAAATATTGGTGCACACTATGTGTCCTTTGCTTCCAAAGTGCATCAATAATATTTTGTTGTTGTTTTGTCTTCTTACTTTCACTCAATGAAGAATCGTGGATCAATGATGTATACAAATTGATCCATAGGCCCAAGAGTACGCGATTCTTTTTGTCCCTCGAATTCGCTCATTCACCTCTATATTCTTCAAGAACAACTTCTTCTCTCACCTCCATTTCATTCATATTCTTTTGTTTCTTTTGTTCTTGCATCTTCAATAGCATTCTTACACTTCACTTTATCCTCATCCAAGACTTCTTACACGGGCAACATTTCCTTTGATATTGGCAACATGTTGTTTGAGCCTATAAATTCCACCACTAGTAATTTTTCCACACAACTTACATTTCAACTTATCCAAACTTTTAGGATCCACCAATTCAAATTCCCATCCAATATCATTGAATTACGCTCAAACGAAAATCAATCTCTGACATTGAATTAGATGTTTGAAGATATAGTACTGACATTCTTGATTTTACGCACTACAAAAAGGATAAAAATGAAACCCTTGTATAAGTTGAATCAAAATGCAAGGCGATCTATTTATTGTTAGTAAGGGAAAGAAAAACCAATTTATTTATGCTAAGAAGAGAAAGCACACAAGGCTTACACTACAAGAACAATAAATGTAACAAAATTCACATCAAATCAAGCTTTTTCCATCAAAATTGAATTGTATGTAATTGTTGGATGAGGAATATTAAGAAATGAAATAAACAAAAGGAAAACACAATATTTGTATTAGCTAAGATACCATAGAAAGAAATCTTAATCAGCAACCATATGGATCAATCTCATTTTCAAGAGATCAAAACAACACGGCAGAAAGTATCGCTGACACGTCCCGTGTCAGAGTTCCAGCTACTAACACGCCTAACCAAAGATGCTCAGTTGTGCTCAACACAGCGTGTCGCGACATTTCTCTCAGGCGACACGCTCAGTTTCAACACAGCGCAGTCGCCATAAAGGCGACACGCCAGTGTTGTGCTCAACATGTGCATGTCGCCACAAAGGCGACACGCTCAGGAGCACCACAGCGCAGTCGCCAAGGCGACACGCTGTTGTGCTCAACACAGCGCAGCCCATCGGCGACACGCCGCTTTCACCGGGCGGTCGACTCAAAATGAAAACAATCAAAAGTTCAAAACATATAACTTTTGTATAATTAATCCCTTACCTTAGTCCGAGTCTCGGATCTGGCGACGAAGGGAAGGGCCGACAACAGAGCAGCCGGCGACCTATCCGGGGACGAGGGAGAGCTCAGAGAGGGGAGAAAGGTGAGCGATGAAAGCGGACAGGGTGTCGACGAGGCTGGGGATCCGGATCGGTGCTTGGCTTCGCTTACGACGACGCGGTCGACGGCAGAGACTCGACGGTCGGAGAGGCGACACGCGTGAAGTCGAAGCTTGGCCCTGGGCGCAGCGGAGACGAAGAAGCGAAGAGGTAGGGATTCCAAAATTTGGCACGATTAGGATTTAGTGATTTACTGATTCAGAAATCGCGATTCGTGAATCGCGAATTCACGACTACACTTGCCGGGTCGGTCGCCCCGATTAATCGAAGCCATCGATTAATCGTTCTGGGCGCCGATTAAAGCGGTCGACGACGCCGATTAATGCGGCGACGCCTAGCGGCGTCGCCTCTGGAAATATCGGGGCGGTGGACGAGCGTCCACCGCCTACGCGCCGCCTAATCGGGTAAAATCACCGATTTTTAGAACACTGGTCTGATGCGAGCATCTGACACATAAAATAGTTCAGTTATTTTAAATATACACTCCTTAGCTTGTCAAATTTGTTTATTTTGGATTTCAAGTCAATATTTTATATTCAGATCTAAAACTTTCGATGGAGTTTTGATTGCCGATAAAAAGATTCAATTCTTCCTGTAATATATCTATTTGATGACTTGGTGCACAATTCTCGCTTTCTGTTCCTAATCCATCACAAATGGATCTAAAAGTTCTTTTTTGTGGATGAAAATGGACATATCTGAGCTTCTATTCTTAGCTTTACACTTAGCTTTAGTTTTCATGCTGTATTGGTTTTAACATTCTTGGAACATATATATAGTAATTGCTGTGTGTTCTGTTCTATAGATCTGCTTTCTAAATGTCGCTTTGCAAGTTTAAACATGCATAGAACATGTACAAGTACATCCAAAACCTGCTTCAGTAATCATATTATATGTATAAAAGAGACATCTAATTTGGCTAAAATGTTTTAAACATGTATTCTAATCAAACCTGTTTGTTTCATTTTTGATGTTTCAGGTTAGAGGAGAATGGCGCAAATTGATACCTTCCTTTTCACCTCTGAATCAGTGAACGAGGGTCATCCTGACAAGTTGTGCGACCAGATCTCCGATGCTATCCTTGATGCCTGCCTGACACAAGATCCTGATAGCAAGGTTGCTTGTGAGACATGCACGAAGACCAATATGGTCATGGTCTTTGGGGAGATCACTACCAAAGGCAATATTGACTATGAAAAGATTGTTCGGGAAACATGCCGTTCAATTGGCTTCGTGTCAGATGACGTTGGCCTGGACGCTGATCACTGCAAAGTGCTAGTTAACATCGAGCAACAATCGCCCGACATCGCCCAAGGTGTCCATGGACACTTCACCAAACGCCCTGAGGAGATCGGAGCTGGCGACCAGGGTCACATGTTTGGTTATGCGACAGACGAGACCCCCGAGTTGATGCCTCTCAGCCATGTGTTGGCCACCAAGCTAGGTGCACGCCTCACTGAAGTCCGCAAAAATGGCACCTGCCCATGGCTGAGGCCTGATGGGAAGACCCAAGTCACAGTAGAGTATCAGAATGAAAATGGCGCTATGGTTCCCATTCGTGTCCACACCGTCTTGATCTCCACCCAACACGATGAGACTGTCACCAACGATGAGATTGCTGCAGACCTTAAGGAGCATGTCATCAAGCCTGTTATCCCTGATAAATACCTCGACGAGAAGACCATCTTCCACCTCAACCCATCTGGACGCTTTGTCATCGGTGGCCCTCATGGAGATGCTGGCCTGACTGGCCGCAAGATCATCATTGACACCTACGGTGGTTGGGGAGCTCACGGTGGGGGTGCTTTCTCCGGCAAGGACCCTACCAAGGTCGATCGGAGTGGCGCGTATATTGTTAGGCAAGCAGCCAAGAGCATTGTGGCAAATGGCCTCGCACGCCGTTGCATTGTGCAAGTGTCCTATGCAATTGGTGTTCCTGAGCCACTCTCAGTCTTTGTCGACACCTATGGCACCGGCAAGATCCCAGACAAGGAGATTCTGAAGATCGTGAAGGAGAACTTTGATTTCAGGCCTGGGATGATCACCATCAATCTCGACTTGAAGAGGGGAGGTAACCGATTCCTCAAGACGGCAGCATATGGTCACTTCGGCAGGGACGACCCCGACTTCACCTGGGAGGTGATCAAGCCCCTCAAATGGGAGAAGCCGACTGCCTAAATCCATACCATTTAAATGCATCTTCTAATATCTAGTGAATCATTGTCTGCTTTAGTTTCCAATCCTCAACATGGTCGCCTGTTCTGCCATCTCTTATTGTTTTTGTTTTCTTCATTATCTGTTTCTGCGTGTTTGCTGGAACTTGAAAGTGGAGTGGGCGGGTTATAGTTCACTAAATGGTTAGAGAAGCAACAGAGAGCTGGAGTCTATCAATGAATTGATATTGTCGTTTTCTGGAGTTAGCAACGATGTCTATTGTATTTTGTACTGTCTGTATGCGATTGTTGTAGGATAATAAAATCATTTCCTTCTTTCACTTCTTCCTACTTTTCCCCTGCTATGATCCTTGGCTATCAATTTTTTTAGTTTTGCCATTTGATTTCCATTCGTTGAATGAGACAAGATTTGATAGCAACGAGTGCTAAAAATAATGATTAAGGTATGGTGATATTTATAAAAGTAGTTTGGGTTGATTCAGATGGAGATTTAAATTTTTTATTTAAATTCAGATAATCTTGATTTATCTTGATCAATCTTTCTCACAGTAATTACGGACAGATTCGTGGGGGCTGTTAAGTTGATAGTTTCACTCTTCAAAAATATATAGAACCATATATTCAAATTAAGATCTTGAATTCCCTCAAACATAAAATAAATGGACTATTTAAGTTAAACATTAGATGAACTAAAGTTAAAATATAAAATCGAACTATTTTCTTATTTATACTAAAAAATTATTATTCCCCTTGAAAAAAGTTGAGTGACACCGAAGAATTAAGTTTCTATAGATATATTTAATCATTTTGCTTACTTTAATAGGATCCAAAAGGAAGAAAATAATGCTGCTGAATTATATTATATGGTTACTAAATTTCTCTGCATCGATCAATAACATTTATTTTATTAATCAATAAGATGAATAAATAAGTATTATACTAAAAATTAATAATAATAATTTATTTATTTATTCTTCAAGAAATATGACAAAATATAACACGATGATGTTGAGATAATCCTAACCGTTGGCTCCACATTCCATTATCATCCGTCTTTAGCTGACACCGAAAAATATAACCGTAGATCGTTTCGATTGGACGACATGAAAAATCATGTTCCTTAGAATGATAAACGCTTCTCGCTTCTTTAAACAACTCAGATTCCTACCAGTTCTCCTATTGTGCAATGCAGAGACATTTGGTGGGGGCAACGAAGCCGAGGAAACAAATACGAGGTTCCCAAAATGTCTGAATAATGTATAATTTTGACTATGTGATTATTAAATAATTACATCGTCAAAGTTACGAGAAATGAAATATAATTTTGATTCAATCCAAAATAATATAATCAAAATTTATTTGTTCAAAGGTTTTAAAGTATAATTTAATTTGACATTTTACTATATTACCCATTCAATTATAAATCTCGATTTACTACAAAATATATTTTTTTATGGTCGTGCCGATCAGGACAATCACTTTGTTGTCCAGTGAGATGACAATGAATGACCATCGATAATTATAACAACTGGATCGACAATTGATGGTAATGACCGCGTCGACAATCGATGACAATGATTGATGCTTGACGACGATGATCAACGGACGGTCTACCGTCGACACTTCAACCATCGGTCCGTTGTCACCTTGATCGTTGGTCAGTCGTCGGTCGCTGCCTGGTTGCCGTCGTCGGCCGCCATTGTCGCCGTCGTCAGCCATCGCTTGTCGTCGTCCGTCGTCGCCGTCGCCGTCGACCGTTGGTCGCCCGTCGCCCGCCATTCGTCGTTGTCGGGCGACGACCAACGGGCAATGGCGACAAGCGACGGCGGACGACGATGAGCGACGACGAGCGACGACGAGCGACAACGACTGATCAATTAGGATTTTAATTATATTATTAATTTATGTACAATCGAATTACTATTTACGTAAAAAAAAAAGATATTTTTGAAAAAAAAATTATAACTTAGAGAATCAATAAAAATCAAATTTCTCATAGGTTTTCTAATTTTCCATGATAATTCTTTTGTTGATATGGGGATATCCATCCTAATTTGATATTCGTTTAAATTCTGAATTAAATAAAAATTTTATTGATAATTTTCTATGAATAATTAAAATTATTAATAATAATTTCGAACCAAACGTACCCATACTCATGCATACCTCTCAAACTGTTGCAAGTAGAAAATATGGGCCCGGATGGGGATGTGATGGTAGATGAAATTAAACATTTTCCACGAGTCGTCTATAAATAAAGGGCGGAGGAACGGATTAAGCGGAGCTGTGGAAGGGGTCGTTCTGAAACCAAATCTGCTGCTTTGTCTCCACGTTGAGGTGAATTCTCTTCCATTCATTGTCTTTTTGTTTTTCCTCTGCAGGCTCATTAATGCAGATCTTGATCATGCTTCTATCGAATGCTTAAATGAGTTCTTTTGAATGCTACTTAATCGGTTGCTTTCTTTACGATTCAGATCTGATGTATGCTTGTTGGTCTAGATCTAGTGTTTTTGCTCCTTCAATCGCTGTCTGCCTTATTAGTCATAGTCCATTTCATTGAAACATTTAAGGCATCGATCGTTTTGGCGCTTTGGAGGCGGATGAATCTACTTAGAGCATTGCGTTTTTCTTAGGTCACATTGTTTTTCTGTGATCGGAAGCCGAACTTTCAGCTTCTGATTGCCCAACAGGTTCGCATCCAGATTGAATGTACGATTTTCGTTATAGTGATAGGGTTCTTTTAGGTATTGCAGATGTAAAGCAAATGAGATAAACAATCGAAACGCGAGTACGATGGAACATTGTTGTTTTGGTGAAAGAGAAGTTTTTGACTATTTGTTGGGAAAAATCATAAGGTGTCCCATGTTACTTGACATTGTCAAAATATTTATTTAATAAGATAATTAGGTGATTCTATTAATTGGAAAATCATGAAATGAAACAGACTAGGATAGAATAAACAGGTCTCTAACTCTCTATGAGTAATTAATTATTCATGTATTCTTGGCCTTGATCCATTAACTATGCCTGTTGCATCTGCTCCTTTTTTCACATTGATTTCCTAAGGTAGCTATATGAATTCAGGAACTTTTTTTATTTGTACCAAATAATTTATGCATATTTGTAGTTTTGTCATTAATCATGTAATTCGGTTATTTTATTTAGTTTTTCATTAATGATATCAAAGTAATATTTTTTTTTCGTAATTAATGATTCTAGAACAACTGTTTTATTGCGTGATCACCTAATAAAAGACTTTTATGATCAAAATTGCATTTCCCTTTCATCGTCATCACATTATCAATCTAATTTTTCTCCTAAATCTAATTACTAGTATTTGCTTGTAGATTGACAAATACTGTTTAGCTGAATTTGAATTCAACTAAACAATATTTATGATCAAAGTTGTTTTCTCCTGAATCCAATTATTAGAGTTTGCTGGCAGATCGACAAACTGTTTAGTCGAATTTATTCAATTCAATTCAATTCAATTAAGCAATACTTCCTGATCAAACTTATTTTCCCTTTCATTGTTGCATCATACTATTGATCTTTTTTTTTGTAAATTGAATTATTAGCGTTTGTTAATACATTGATAAATATGCACTGAATTGGATCTGTTTAATTGAATTCATTTAAATAATGTTTAATCGAACAAACTCTGATAGTTGGATTCAGGACAATATGATGCATCTATGAAATGAAAAAAAATTATTCATCAAAATTAATCCTTTATACTGCCGTGAAATAAACCCGCCCTATCATATATAAAATTATTGCTTTGATACCCTTGATGTAAAAAAACAGATTGAATAATTATTTTGCATGATTAATGACAAAACTACAACTATGTATGAAATTATTGTGTACCAATCAAAAGTGTTTTTGAACCCATATTGTTGTCTTAGGAAATCAACACAAAAGATAAGGAACCTTATGTGGTAGGCTTATTCTTGCTCCTGAGAACCTTTAATATAGACCATTTCTAAGTCACAGGTAAAAAATGCACAAATAATTAATTGCTCATAAAGTTTTAGACCCTTTATTTTTGCAACAAACTGGTCCTTTCTTATCCCATCTTTACAAAAGAATAGTTGATATTTTTGAAAGAAAATTTCTTTAGATAAAGATAAATTTTCCAATTAATGGAATCGTTTACATAGCTCATTTAAATAAATGTTTGACAATTTCTAAAGGAAATTTGGAATATCCTAGAATATTTTTCCAACAATAACAATATGATCAATTCAAGTACAAGATCACGGTTACAAAGAAGAAAAAAAAAAATCAAAAGAGCTTGATTATAGATTATTGTGATGGTTTTAAGTAGGCGATAACCTACTTAATCTTTTGCTTTTATCCAATTTAGTCTTCTGTTTTGATCAACAGCTTCACAGCATGTTAAATCTCTTTAAAGTTGGCAATTTTCAAGGCAAGTTTTTGAGGATCAAGATAAAGTTATTTTCTTTTCCTGATGCTGACCTTTAGCACCAATAAGCACTCTCCATTTTTAGTTTGTTCATGAAGGTTGTCCACTTACTCTGCATCTCACCTTCAAACTTCCTCCACATTATTTCGCTTGGATTGAACAATTTGATTCATCCTCGATACATATCTTCCTCTGAGATTAGTTCTCTTGTACATTTGTCAAACAGGTTGAGTCCTATAGCTCAGTTTTTTCACTACAAGACTTAGGGGATATGCATAGCATGACTCCTAACACTAAATTTTATATTACAATTACAACAATCAAATTTTATCTCACTAGATGAAATCGACTATATGAATCCTTCTACATTATTAGACTCTATCTTATACTATATCATCATCTATATTTAAATAAAATTTATTTTATTTTATTGTTGCTAATCAAGTATTTTTTTGTCTCTCTCTTCCTCATTTGATGTGTGTATTTGTCATAGTTTCACATCGCCTAATTGGAATATTTATTAGTCATCTAAGTACATATCCGTACCATCTTAAACATGTTTTTTTTTTCTCTCAATTGATGCACTTCCGACTAAATTCACTGTTTTTCTTTCTTTTATTTAAATAACATTATTTTTTAACTAGTTAATAAATTGTTTTTTATTATAAAATAATAATATAATACTAAAACGCGACGTAGTGGGTGACGTGGGTACATAATTGGTCAATCTTGCTTGCCCATGGCTTGGGATGGTTTAGTATTACCTTTACAAGTCGTGCATCCGTTAATTTCCAGGAAATATATTCTTCTCCATATATATTATTAGTATGCAGGAACCATCATATTTGACCAATTTGTGATAAGGATGCATGCTAATCAACCTGTTTGTTTCGTTTTTGATGTTTCAGGTTAGAGGAGAATGGTCTCCATGGGGATGGTTAGTAAGTACGGTGTAAAATTTATAAAAGGAATAAGATTTGATTCTCTGTATTAGTGTATTATTTAATGTTCTCGTCGACATGTTTGTCATTGTACCAAGGTTGATCATCTATAATTAACTCTCGTATTTATGAAGCAGGATGACGATTTCAATTTTTTGCACGAGGTCAGAGGAGAATAGCTCAAATTGATACCTTCCTTTTCACCTCTGAATCTGTGGACGAGGGGCATCCTGACAAGTTGTTCGACCAGATCTCCAATGCCATCGTCGATCCTGTCTGACACAATATCCTGACAGCAAGGTTGCCTGTGAGGCATGCACGAAAACTAATATGGTCATGGTCTTTGGCGAGATCACTACCAAAGGCAATATTGACTATGAAAAGATTGTCCGGGAAACATGCCGTTCAATTGGTTTCGTGTCAGATGACGACGTTGGCCTGGACGCTGATCACTGCAAAGTGCTAGTTAATATCGAGCAACAATCGCCCGACATCGCCCAAGGTGTCCATGGACACTTCACCAAGCGCCCTGAGGAGATCGGAGCTGGCGACCAGGGTCACATGTTTGGTTATGCGTTATGCGACAGACGAGACCCCTGAGTTGATGCCTTTCAGCCATGTCCTTGCCACCAAGCTAGGTGCACGCCTCACTGAAGTCCGCAAAAATGGCACCTGCCCATGGCTGAGGCCTGATGGGAAGACCCAAGTCACAGTCGAATATCGGAATGAAAATGGCGCCATGGTTCCCACACCGTCTTGATCTCCATCCAACACGATGAGACTGTCACCAACGATGAGATTGCTGCAGACCATAAGCAGCATGTCATCAAGCCTGTCATCGCTGATAAATACCTCGACGAGAAGACCATCTTCCACCTCAACCCATCTGGACGCTTTGTCATCGGTGGCCCTCATGGCGATGCTGGCCTGACTGGCCGCAAGATCATCATTGACACCTACGGTGGTTGGGGAGCTCACGGTGGGGGTGCTTTCTCCGGCAACGACCGTACCCCAAAGTCGACAGGAGTGGTGCATATATCGTTAGGCAAGCAGCCAAGAGTATTGTGGCAAACGGCCTCGCACGCCGTTGCATTGTGCTAGTTTTCTATGCAATTGGGGTTCCTGAGCCACTCTCAGTCTTTGTCGACACTTATGGCACCGGCAAGATCCCAGACAAGGAGATTCTGAAGATCGTGAAGGAGAACTTTGATTTCAGGTCTGGAATGATCACCATCAATCTCGACTTGAAGAGGGGAGTTAATCGATTCCTCAAGACTGCAGCATATGGTCACTTCGGCAGGGACGACCCCGATCGACTTCACCTGGGAAGTGATCAAGCTCCTCAAGTGGGAGAAGCCGGCTGCCTAAATCCGTACCATTTAAATGCATATTCTATTATCTAGAGAATCATTTACCTGCTCTAGTTTTCGGATATTGAACACAGTCGCCTGTTCTGTTGTTCCTGCTAACTATATGTTCTTCAAATATTTGCAGGCTAAGGACTCAAAGCTACTCTCTCTCTCTCTCTCGACTCAAATCCCTCTTGAGCCCGCCATAGACACAAAGGTACGTTGTTGAATTGTTTGAATTATCATAGGTGAGATTGGATAGTCGAGGCGACAATGGCCCCTTAAGTTCTCTAGTAGTTGGAATCACATCCATGACTTCATATGCAACCTCACACCATGGTTTGATATAAACAATAAGAGTGAGGCACAACAAAACATGATTTTGCCAAACAAAATTTAGGTGTCTCTGATTTTGCTTAGAAATACACATTGATCATATTTAAAGATGACTTCACTATCCATGCAAATCATAATTCTGAGAGAGAGGAAGAAAAAAAAAAATCCAAAATGGTTCAAACTCAAATTGTCAATTATATCAATAAACATTGTGACAATTTGGAAGCCACATTCCTATAAAGGGATAGGACATCCAGAACTATATTAAAGTTCCCAGAACTATTGCAGTTGGTAAGTTCTTAGGGACATATCTGTAATGGGCAGAGATCAATCTCAGTGTTTCACCGTCTGAGCTCTTAATGACCTCTACCTGTGCACTTGTCAATCACACTTTTAATTTACCTCTTTCATTGATAGGGATAGTTGGAGGGGACTGTTAATATGATGATTTCATATTTTTAGAAATACACTATATTAAAAATAATAATAGTCTTTGCATTTTATTAAATACTCTAAACTAAATTGACAAGGATATGGACTAGTACCGACTAAAAGAAAAAGAAAGTTCAACTTTTTAACTCATGGACTTTCTACTATTATTCATCTAAATGAATCTCATGTTATAGGATGATGTATAGTCACCAAGTAAAGAATTGTCGAAGCCCACATAACATTCTAGGATATGACCCCATGTACTTATAGAGCCGGCACTGGGAGGACTGTTGGACCCTCGCTTAGAGCTCAAAATTTGGTCGTTAAATAAAAGGGTCCAAATTTTCTAAAAAATAAAATTTTCACTATTAAAAAGGGCCTCTTTTTTTATACTTTCGCTCAGGGTCCATTAAAATTTTTACCATTTCAGGACCGACTCTAGTACTTAATTAGTTACACGAGAGGAGATTATCCTAATTTAATAATGAACTTTAGCCCAAGTAACATGCGAATGGATCAAGGATCCCTTCAAAGTGGATGGCCAAAGCCAACAATAGAAGTATAAAATCATCAATTCTCTTGTTCCAAATCAACACAACAATGGAAAGAGGCTTAATAGCTAAGGTTGCGGTGCTTGGCTAGGGTTTGCAGTGACCTCGACAGAGCAAGAAGAAGGCTTAACAGGGATGGCATAAATAAGAGGTAAGTGTATCGAGACTGACCAAACTAAGCGTGTACATGATTTCTAACATTGACACTCATCTTAATATCATTCTTCCTTTGCTCGAACAATTTCTACTTATTCCCTATGATCCTACTCAGTTTTAGCTTAAGTAAAATGCAATAACATGTTCCATCTAATGACCAAACTCATGATTAATTATAATTAAAACCCTTATCATTGTCCTTTCTTTCATCGGTAGGAATCATAATGAAGTGAAGTGAAGAAACAAAATGAGACCCTCTTGCAATGATGCATATTATTTTACATTAAATCAAACAAGAATGGGGATGTGTTTGTATGGTTGGGCAAATGCGAGTGTTTTGAATAATTATTGATATGAGCCGATTTGCCCCTATCGGTCCAACTTGGAGAGTAAGAAGATAATAAATGAACTTAACTAAACTTGTCATTATGTACATAATCATTTAGGATGCTTTTCACTTTGGTTAATTAACATCTTAGGATAATAAATTGTATGCATGATATTAAAATTTGAAGAACTTCACTCTCCTTAATTTTGAGATGTACCTCAATGACAACATAGTTAAGACGAATTTCTCACGAGTGCATCTAGCCAACTTGCATGTTTCTATAAAGTTGCTTAATTAATTACTTTGCAATTTCCTTATGAGTATTAGACTTTGGTGGTGTCTTTTAATCATAGCTTGTTCTTCATAATATTTATTCCTTGAAGCTAAACATTAATCTCATAAGGCCCTCACAATTGATTTTGTACCATATCATCGAGAAATTCCAAAGAAATTTTTAGTAAGAATAATTGCTTAGACTCGATCGAGACATTAGTCACAAGGCACACTTATTGGTTGGTGGTTCTCAATCTCACTTGAGTGGACCACAAGATGTTATTTAGGGAGCTCTTCTTTTGCCTTCCTAAGGAAACACAACCTACAAGAGTAGGGATGTGTTTGTATTGTGGGGGCAAATGCTAGTGTTGGAGTGGGGGATTGGAGTTAATTATCCTTTTGGGAGAAGCCATGTATTAATTATGAAACCATTAAATATAATTAACAAAGAAGATTGGATTGATTATTAAATCTATTTTGTAATTTATAACTTTTCGATGAAAATCTATATATCGTGTACTTTTACAAACAATTCATTGGTTGTAAGATGAAACACTATAAAAGAAACATCAAATTGACGATGAAATTTGGCGACGAATTTTGCAACGAAAATATTATTCATTGTAATTTGGCAACGAATTTAAATTTTTTGTTGTAGAATTTAGCGGCGAATTATTTGCAACGAAAAATTTTTCATTGCAAATGTCGTTGCAAAAAATTTTTGCGACGAATTTTTTTTTTTTAAAATTCGTTGTAAAATTCGTCGTCAAATATACTTATTTTTGTAGTGAAATTGTAAATTTAAAAGATGATAATATATATCCGAATGATACCTTTTGATTAAAGTCTAAAAATAAATTTATGAAGATTTAGATACAAAGTAAATAATATTATATCAGTATAGAGATATATGAATTTTATTGGATCAGACAATTGGTATCAAAGTTATAATTTAAATCGAGTCATGCGGATAGAATAGTAATATTGGATTAAAGAATTGTAGAGCTTCATCGCTTGGAATTCGTTCGATCGTATTCGTCTACAAATTTGTTAGTACACAACATAAACAAATAGAAGTGAAATACAAAACAAACTCAAGCACAATCAAACAGAAGGATATAACGTGGTTTGGAACCTAGGATTCCTACTTCACGGGTTGAGCTTAAGTGAGTTTTAGTGATACACACCACCACTAATAAAACTCTCTTTCTCGAAAAACACTTAGGAGGTAGAGAAATCTCTTATAAAGTGATTACAATAATAATACAAGAAATACAACAAGTATATTAAGCAATAAGGAAATACAAGTAAACAAAACTTTACATAAAGAATGTTTGATTGCTTGTTTGTTGATTGCTTTGGCTTGTTCTTGAAAGTGTGGAATATAACAACACTTCTCCTTCAAAATCGACCCAAAAATCGCTGTTAAATCCTCCATATCAAGCTACTTTTATAACTTGCATTGAACTGATTTTGGGCTCAGCAGTCGATTTCCAAAAGACACTAGTCAACTGCTCTCTCATTTGAGACACTATCCACGCGGGAACCTATCCAACAGATACCCTAACAGTTGACTGCTCTTACCAACAGTCGACTGTTGCCCGGTAGTCGACTATCCAGTCGATTACCAGAGCTTCTGTGCTCGTGGTCGCTTAAACCAATCAACTGCCATCCAAGATAATCGATTGCTCAAGGATAGTCGACTACCCACAATTGGTAGTCAACTGCTAGAGCTTCACTTGAGAAGCTCAATCAACACTTAATCAGTCGATTAATCATAATCCCAATCGAATGACCCAAGTTGACTAGGCTGCCAAGTGTCAAACACTCAGTCAATCGACTGGTCCATAACCCCAGTCGACTGATAAACCTCAAACATGAGGTTTAATTCAAGTATGATTCCTTCATACTTGATAGACCACCCTTAGTCTAAACCTAAGCCTTTTAGCCATCTCCATCAGCCTCACGTCTATCAGATCCCTCCAAGTCTTCTATGACTTGTTCATTCATACGTTGAGACATGGGATAATGGGTGATCCTATTATCCCATCTTCTTCTCTCCTCCCTTGTATATACTTCTTATGAAGAAGTATAGAAGGTTGATGATGCTAGTGTATGCGATGCAGTGAAGTGTGATTTGTACATGTGAGGAGGGCTTCTTCCAAGAGAGTAGAGTGAACTCTCATCTCTTGTTGTGAATAACAAGAGATCGTCATCACAAACATCACTGGCTTTAGAGTTGCGACGTTGTGTTGTTGTGGTGAAAGTTCGAATTCAGATTCATGACTTTCATCTGACTACGAGGCTATTCGTGATCAGACTTTTAAGTTCTGGAGTTTTGAGAAGTTCTAGGGAAATCTACATTTATAATTTGAGGTATACATTTATAATTTTGCAAGTATTCATTTCAATTCGTATGTTAACATTGGTATCAGAGCCAAGTTAAATGTGAACAATTTCACGTTCAACAATTTCCTAAGTTAATACTCTGGAATGGTTGTCGAGTCTGAGATCGAGGAATGCGGTACTCGTCCGTGTACTCATCCGATGTTGTGCTCGGGCTCACAGAGGTGCTCGACATGGCTGGGATGCCCGAGCGCACTTGGGCACACTAAGGTGTAGGGTCGATCGTGGAAGCGATTGGCCGGCTAGAGGGGAGTGAATAGCCCTCTTTCGTTCGATGATGTAATTCGCTTGTCTACAAATATAATTAGCGTAACGGGAACCAAAACTAAACAAGCAAATCAAAGCAACAAGAATAAAACAATGCTAACACCAAGTCGTAACGTGGTTCACGGCTACGCCGCTAATCCACGATCCCGATTCGTCCAAGGTGAATCACTCCTTTGCCAAATTCACTAGATCTCTCTTTTGCACCAAGCTAGGTGGAGGTAACCTCTTTACAATCCCTCTTCTTATAATAGAATGAGAATTAACACAAGTAGAAGAGTGGAAAAACCCTTAGAGCACTTTGGGAGATGTTATGAGTTGAAGCATTAGGCCCCCAAAGCCCCACACCCTTCCTCTTTATAGAGGAGGAGGGTTTCTTCCCGTTGACACAGGAGCCAATCGATGTCCCTACGTCAATGGTCCTCGTAGTCGCTGGCCCAATAATGATCGCTTACGCTGGATTCCATCCACGATAACATCATCACCGATCGATCTTACCATCACCGATCGATGGACTATCACGAGTGCTCGCGAGCTCGACTCCATTCTGTGCCCGGCATACCTCCATCGGGCCGATCGCTATTCCATGGCAATGATCGATGATCCGCCACCGATCGCCATTTCGCTGGGCCAAAATCCCATCAGTCGGATACCAGTCGAACGTCATTCGACTCAGAGCAGTCGACTGATGTCGGGAAAACTCATCCGACACTTAGCCAAATGATCAAGTTTCACCTAAGAGCTACTACCCCTTCCCGGGTTACATTTGCTCACTCTCATCCCTCGGAGTCCCTCGCCTTTGAAGTTGTCTTCGTCCGGCCACGTCCCTCGGATGCGCCAAGCGCACGGCTCTGCAGCGCCATCCTTCGCGTCTCGCCCTGTAGTCTACTTCCTCCGGCTTCACTCCAAGCTCCTCGTCCGGCGGTCCCTCAGATGCTCCAAGCGTACAGTTTCCGCAAAGCTATCCTTCACTGACTCAAAGACCGAATCATGAGATGTGAAACTCGCCAAGGCTCCATGTGCGAATTACTAAGTCCTGCACGACTTCAACGCACATATCAAATCATAATAACAACCTAACTTAAACCCTTTGCCACACACATCAAAACCATATCACGACAAGAGATTGCCCTAACAATCTTCCCCTTTTTGATGTGTGGCAATCCGTTTAAGTTAGGTAAAACATTTGATAAAATATTAAGGAAAGAAAGCATGTGAATAACATGATTAACAACTCTCCCCCTTAATATATAAAACTCCCCCTAAATATATTCCCCCTTACTTAAACATATATATTTCTCCCCTTTGACACCATCAAAAATAATTAACAAAGTTTATACAGCATAACATCAAGTCTATAGAGAAACATAAGCCAAAACATGCCTTAAAATCAGATACAAAAGGTTATTGGGTATGTTATCAGACTACCAGTCGACTGACACATGCATTTCGGGTTTTTCAGGTTTTCAGGGTGGATTTCAGAAATGCATTAGAAAATCTATAAAATTCAAAAAATCATGAAATTTGGGTATATTTATCAATGAAAAATAGTTGTTCATGAAGAATCATTATATTTTTAAGTATTTGCCAAAAATCCAAAAGCTTCAAAAATAACTAGGTTTTTGATCAAGTTAATATCAAGTTTAACACCTAGTTTTGCTTTGGATTGTTTCAAAACATGAACATACAGATTTTAAAGTAAGAAATTGTTTTGAAAACATATGAAATATCCAACCATGATCTTTGGGCAATATGTCTATGAATTAAACATAAGTCTTCCCCATGATTGGTCTATTATTGCTATTTTGATACCTTAAATGATCATCTAAATTTCATAGACACTTGTGGACATTTGTATCATCCTAACATCTCACTCATGCTAAGTTTTCAATCAAGGTAGTCTATGGTGAGTGTGAGATGTATCCTAGAGGTATTTGTATATACTTAACCATTATTTTCATGCAATTCTATACAAGGTTAAGTATCATCCTATCATACCACATGATCATAAAAATATATATGAATTGATTCTATATTATGATCATGAAACACATGTATTCATCAAATAATAATCATGCATTATGTATGAAACATGATAATAAGGCAGATATCACCTAAAGCATGATTTATCTATTTATAGGTGCATTATCATCACCTAACACTATCTCAAAAACTTAGTCTCGCCATCCTAAGTCAACCAAAACTATGATATAGGTAAATTCCATTTGGTTGACTATCCTAGGGCTTTCCTAACCCTTTAGGATGGATTTAGGAATCCAAAATAAGTTCTTTCCTATTGGGTTCAGTAAATACTCCTTAGGGATTCATTTTCTAGCAATTACCTTCTTTTTGTCTTGACCCCTAGCAATTAAACATTTATAGGCATTTTCATTTTCATTTTCTTTATAACCTAGGTCTTTCTTGTTGAAGCTGGCTCTTTGGCTCTCAATTATCATGTTAAGGGTATTTGAGCCTATGGTAAACTTTTCTAGGGCTTTGGTTAAATAATCTACTTTCTCTCTTAAAACCCTATTTTCCTCTATGCATGCATCATTAACATTAAATGACATATATTCATGTGAGCATGCATCATCATGACTAGAAGAAATATTTTCATTATCATTTAAGCATACTTTTTCTAGTTTTTCTTCTAAATCCTTAATTTGATCTAGCATGCATTTATTCTTTTTTTTTTGCCCTAAATAAATCCTTGGTGAGGCTAGAAATCATGGACATTATTTGCTTAGGGGGTAGATTCATTATCTCACTTACTAAATCCTCTTCCAATGATGAGGATGTAGAGGAAGCTCCCCCTTCACTTGAGCTCTCTCCACTTGAGCTTGCTTCTTCACCATCGGAGGAGGAGGTGGAGAGATCATCAAACGTCATTAGGGCAAGGTTGGAGTAGACATGTTCTTCTACTTCGGATGATGATGATGATGAAGAAGAAGGATCATCCCAAGTCCTTGCCTTGAGAGCTTTGGTCTTCCCCTTTTCCTTGGTCTTCTTCATGAGCACAGCGGAAGCAATAAAAATAATAAATACTCCTATTTATTACAACACACACAACACACGCATGCTATTACAACAAGTGTAGACATAACCGAAAATTAAAATTGCGATAAAAGGAAATTAAACTACGTTATACCTTCCGTATGACGTGTAGCGGGAACGGCATCAACCGGAACGATCCTCGTAAGAATCGTCTCTATCCGTATCCACGCCGAGCTCCTCGGGATGACTTCGCTAAGTCACGAGCTTCGTCTTCGTACGGGTTACTAGCCTCGTGTTGAAGACGACGTGATCGAGAGATGATCACGATCCGAATCCAAATTCGGATCCAAACGAGTTCTCAAAACTTCGCTTCTCGAGAGAGGTATTCGTCAACCGTTTGGCCGAATCGCCGTCCTCCACCTCAGAGGATTACCGGAGATCAAATCCCGGTATGTTAGCGCTGTCGGAGCACTAACCGTCGTCAAGCGACGCTCCGGCGAAGAGAAGAAGCTGTCAGAAAACTGGACAGCTTGGTGGAAGAGATAGGCGCCCGGCCAACAAAGGAAGCCAAGTGCTTACCTTGATGCCAAACCTAAGGAGGATCGCGGAACTCTTCCGGCAGCAGCTCGACGCCGGCGAGGAGGAAGGAAGCCGCCTTGGCGCCGGATGGAGGTGCTATGGGTGGCGGCAACACAAGGTGGGCGGCAACAATGTGTTCAGCGGCTAGGGTTTGGATGATTGGATTAGTTAGGGTTTAACAATCCCTTAAGCCCACTTTTATAGAGAACTAATTCTCTTAATGATTAATGGATCATATCCATAAAGCCCGTTAACCCGCTCCATTAAGATAAGTTAAAATAAACCAAACCATGATGGTTTATTTTAAGTTAAAACGAACCGAACCAACCTTTGGTTCATTCGTTTAATATAAACCAAACCCTTTGGTTTATTCTCATCCATTGGATTAGAACCAAACCATTTTGGTCCATCCATTATGTCTTCATAAGACCACGGCCCATCCACGCTTCCATTGCGGTGAAACAATTTCATGCTCGCTTTATGTTTAGTCCAACCAAACATAGTTTCTCTCGATGCGAGAATCCCATTCTCAAGCTCGTTTAAATCCTTTGGATTACACTCGTTGTGCGTGTGACCAAATAGGTTCTCGGTTTATGTTGGCCGTCTATAATTAACCATTAATTATAGAGCGATCATGAGTGGCACCTAGTAGTACATCATGATCCCCAATTAACCGAAAAGATCAACGGTTGATCCAGAACTATTTCTGAAACCCTTCAGTAGCTCGAATGAATCGTGCCCCATTCCCTTCACTCATCTTATACCCACTTGGTTCGGGACATGGTCTATTGTGTCGGATCCCCACTAGGTGACTCACGTCACACCTAGCCCAGTATCATTTCCTCGTCCTCAGTTCTAGTTACTCCACATGTATCGAAGAGTACCTTACTCTAAACATGTAATGCTTTGGCAAAGACTTTAGTAACAATCCGACGAGAGGCCATGGGTATACATCTCCTGCAAGGAGTGGTGAATCCTTTATAGGCTATTCAAACACCTTGATCATGACTTATACCCAATCATCCGGGTCCACATCTCCTTAGAGATGTTTGCTTAAGATGTCAAAGCATAAGTCTCCATGATCAAGATGACTTGAATCACGCAAGTCGAAGAACATCGCACTTAAGCCCGCATAAGAACTTCATTGACATATCTATATATGCAGAGAACCATATGAAGTCTTACGGCTGGTCACTCCAATGAACTAGTTACCATAACTAGCATCCACGATCAACTCCGGACATCACTATGTCTCCAGCCAGTGAGAATCAGTTGCTTGGATACACCAAGGAGTATACCTCGTGCTAGTCTCGACAGAATTGATGGTGTCCAAATCCATCAATTCATCGACTAGGGATAATTTCGATACATCACAATTACACATGTAGAGATACTCACTAGTTGTGATCCAATCACAAATTCTCTCATGCTGTGAATCGTATCGTGAACATTCAGTAAATGAGTTTAAGATCCAATCAAATACATTAAACATGTATACTCAAATAGTGAATCTTCATTTATCATATAAATGGTTCATACATAAGGCGATTGCCTTAGGACATCTCTCATATATTACTAACAGTAGATTCGTTATCTCACTTACTAAATCCTCTTCCAATGATGAGGATGTAGAGGAAGCTCCCCCTTCACTTGAGCTCTCTCCACTTGAGCTTGCTTCTTCACCATCGGAGGAGGAGGTGGAGAGATCATCAAACGTCATTAGGGCAAGGTTGGAGTAGACATGTTCTTCTTCTTCGGATGATGATGATGATGAAGAAGAAGGATCATCCCAAGTCCTTGCCTTGAGAGCTTTGGTCTTCCCCTTTTCCTTGGTCTTCTTCTCTTCTTCCTTTTTCTTCTTACTTCCCTTCTTCTTCTTCTTTTCTTCCTTATTTTTCCTTTCCTCTTTACTCTTGTTTAGGAGGGGACAATTGTCCCTTATGTGTCTCTCTCCTTGGCAATTATAATAAATCACCTTCCCCTTTGGTCTTCTCCTCCTATCATTAGATTTATTAAATTTGAAATCTTTTAATACACGTCTTACCCTCCTTACCATATAGGCTTCTTCCGTGCTATCCATGGAGGAGGAGGAGGATGTTTCGTCGGAGGAGGAGGGGTTCTCCATCTTCTTCTTCCCTTTGCTAGCCATCAAGGCTACTCCTCTTGAAGGTTGAAACTTTGGCTCTTCTACTATTCCTTCAAGTCTTGTTTCGTGGAGCTCCATTGTTGAGAAGAACTCCTCCAAGGTGCTCATTTCTAGGTTCTTGGACATGTAGAAGGAGTCCACCATTGAGCTCCATTTCGATGACCAGGGAAAAGCATCGATTGCTTTCATGAGCATATCCCGGTTTGAAAGTCTTTCTCCTACACTTGTTAGTCCAATCAAAATTTCTTTAAACCTAGAATGCAATGATGTTACCTTTTCTCCCTTTTCTAATTTGATGTTTGATAGTTGGGAGCGGAGGAGGTCTCTTCTTGCAAGCTTGACCTCCGAAGTGCCTTCATGAAGCTCTACTAGCTTCTCCCACATCTCCTTGGCACTTGCACACTCTCCTATCCTATTTACTTCTTGTTGAGGGAGTACATTGTAGAGGTGGTGCTTGACCTTTGAATTTGCTAAATATTCTTCCCTTTGCCTCTTGCTCCACCTTGATTTCTCCAATGACTCCCCATCTTCATTCCTAGGCAATTCGAAACTGTTTTCCATAATTAAGAGAATTTCGAAATCGATTTCGAAAAATACCTCCATTCTCTTTTTCCACCAAGAGAATTCGCCTTCAAATTTCGGTGGGTGAATGTTCGAGCCGGTCATTCTTGAATGTGCTTGTTGTGGCGGTTAGTCCTCGACAAGCTTTCCTTGGCTCTGATACCACTTGTAGGGTCGATTGTGGAAGCGGTTGACCGGCTAGAGGGGGGTGAATAGCTCTCTTTTGTTCGATGACGTAATTCGCTTGTCTACAAATATAATTAGCGCAACGGAAACCAAAACTAAACAAGCAAATCAAAGCAACAAGAATAAAACAATGCTAACACCAAGTCGTAACGTGGTCCACGGCTATGCCGCTAATCCACGATCTTGATTCGTCCAAGGTGAATCACTCCTTTGCCAAATCCATTAGATCTCTCCTTTGCACCAAGCTAGGTGGAGGTAACCTCTTTACAATCCATCTTCTTATAATAGAATGAGAATTAACACAAGTAGAAGAGTGAAAAATCCCTTAGAGCACTTTGAGAGATGTTATGAGTTGAAGGATTAGGCCCCCAAAGCCTCACACCCTTCCTCTTTATAGAGGAAGAGGGTTTCTTCCCGTTGACACAGGAGCAGTCGACTGATGTCCCTATCAGTCGACTGGTCCTGTAGCCGTTGCCCAATAACGGCTGCTTTCCACGTTGGATTCCATCCAACGACAACATCATCAATTGACTGATCTTACCATCAGTCGAGTGCTCGCGAGCTTGACTCCATTCTGTGCCCAACACAGCCTCCATCAGTCGACTGTTATTCCATGGCAGTCGACTGCCATTCCGCTGGGCCAAAATCCCATCAGTCGGATACCAGTCGAACGTCGTTCGACTCAGAGCAGTCGACTGCTATTTCATGACAGTCGACTGATGTCGGAAAAACTCATCCGACACTTAGCCAAATGGTCAAGTTTCACCTAAGAGCTACTACCCCTTCCCGGGTTATATTCGCTCACTCTCATCCCTCGGAGTCCCTCTCCTTTGAAGTTGTCTTCGTCCGGCCACGTCCCTCGGATGCGCCAAGCGCACGGCTCTGCAGCGTCATCCTTCGCGTCTCGCCCTGTAGTCTACTTCCTCCGGCTTCACTCCAAGCTCCTCGTCCGGCGGTCCCTCGGATGCTCCAAGCGCATGACTTCCGCAAAGCCATCATTCACTGACTCAAAGACCGAGTCATGAGATGTGAAACTCGTCAAGGCTCCATGTGCGAATTACTAAGTTCTGCACGACTTCAACGCATATATCAAATCATAATAACAACCTAACTTAAACTCTTTGCCACACACATCAAAACCATATCACGACAAGAGATTGCCCTAACATAAGGTGCTCGAGCACATTATTCGGGCGCTTTGTAGTATTCGGGTGCATCGTGGTATCACGCGCACCGAGGTGTTCAGGTACTCAGGATGTTGAGGTCTCAGGTGCTCGGTGCTCGAGCGTAGTGTGTTGGGATGTATATTGAAAAGTCTATCTTTTGTATAAACATCGTCTTTATTTTTGAAATAAGAATCACATGATCATTGTTTGCATATTTGTGATTATGCATATAGTTTGATATTTTACATTGTAGATAACATGGTGTGTAGTGTCACACAGGAGATCATGTTATCGGTTCATTGTAAAGTATAAGTAAAGGCTCACAACCTAGATGACTTTGGACAAACCATTGGTATGGTTATAGTGTGATTTGATATTGGTTTATCTTGACCATAGAATTACATTATTACACTTTGTGGGTATTGAGCAGGACCGACTTAGAGGTGATTCGATTTATTGCTTACTATATAATCGAATCGGACCTCAGGTATTATATTGTACATGCTCTTAATCCCGATATAATAACAGACACATATACTTAGTATTCATTTTTTTGATTTACCAATGTGCGAGATTTATATATTAAATCGATAGGCTCGGTAAGTTGGGAAATGATATTATTTATATGGTGTGTCGTTGATTATAGGAGGAAATCGTGTCCTATATATTAGGATGATGATGTCCCCTTGAGGAGCTCATAAGGTTCATCATGTAAACTCTGCAGGTGGACTTGGTCCGACATGATGATAAGGTTGAGTGGTACTACTCATGGAGTTAGATGTGGATTAATTAATTGTCAGTGAATTAATTAATCGATGGACATTCGAGATCTTAAACACGGGGAGATAAATGTACAAATAATATATGAAGCTCATATTATCTTATGGAGGTTGGTGAGGTAGATCAATGATAATCCTTTAGTGGATTGGATTATCATTAATGGATCAGACTTTATGTGGGCTTGATCCATTGGGTGGCCAAGATCCAACTCCTCCTCATGGTCCCTATTGTAGTCTATTAAAACCTCATGAAGCCTAGATCCAATGGTAGAAAACAAAACTCTAGAACCAATGGTAGAGATTAAATCTCTAGATCCGACGGTTGAGATTAATTCTCTAGATCCGACTATTGAGATTAAATCCCTAGAACCAATGGTGGAGATTAAAACAAAGCTTATCCCTAACTCTATAAAAGGAGGCAAAGGGGTGGGCGGCAACAACAATTGAAGAGGGGATTAGGGTTGGGCGGCAAGGAGCTTGGAGGCTAAGGTTTTGGAGTTTGGTTTGGGCGGCCACAAATAAGGAATTTGTTTCCTTTCTTCTTCTTCTTCCTTAGGTGGCCGGCGCCCTTCCTTCTTCTTCTCCCCTTTTGGTCGGCATCCAAAGCTCCTCATCCTCTTCTCCTTGACCGGTGGAAACAAAGCTTAGGGTTTTCCCTTGAAGCTCTTGGCCGACATCCACTTCTTTGTTCTTCTTCTTGGCCGACGGCAAGCACCAAGGAGCTTGGTGGTTGGTTGAAAGAACGAGAAGTATTTTGTTTCTTATTCTTCCTCTTGCTCGGAGCGAGCAAAGAAGGAAGTGTTAGTTATAGCCCTAGAACCAATCATGTGATGGTTGAATAGGGAACATTTTGTATCATATTCTATAAAGGCAAAGGATTGGTTATTATATTTACGTCTTGCTTGTGCCAGCTAAATTAAATATAATAATGCTCTAGAAAAGTAGGTTCTTATCTACAACACATCAATTGGCAGAATTGATTATGAGAGGTTGTAGAGAACACTTTCCTAAATGTTCCTAGTCAAGTATTAATATGCAAGGGCAATATTAATACATAAAGACTAGCATGTAGGTTAATTGATGACTTGATCTCGCAAGTCATGGATATATGATATCAAGTTGACACATGGGTATATATTAGAGAATATATACTGAACTGACCCGCCATGAGAAAGTTTCATGGATCGTCATATGAGTGTCATAAACTTTCTCATGTGACTATTGGTATGAATAGTCCTCAAACCTGAAGTCACTACGGTTCCCTACATAAGGAGTTATGTATCGCGTCACCCGTACATGGGTGGACCATAAAGGCGACATCGGGTATATAACAAATTATGCGGAGGGATGTGAGTGATGTAGATGAGATCTATCCCTCCCATATGACGGGAGTGATATCTGTGGGCCCCTTGATTGAGTAGAACTACTAAAATGCATGGCCATGCTCGAATGAGTCAATATGAGATATTGAGCTCATTTGTTTGAGTTAGTTTACTCAGGGATCAAGAAACACATAGATTGATCGAGGATGACACGATCATGCCTCATCGTCAATGATATCAAGGATAGAAGGACACGGTCATACATTATAGTAGTCACGGAAAGGTTAATCGGATCTTGACTTATCTCGTAATTTGGGTAGCAATGATGTATTGCTAGATGTCGCTCATTGCTTGTGTATCTAAAAGAGTTTAGATCCACTGCCAACGTTATGAGAGTCTATAGGGTCACACACAAAGAGCATGATGTTTAGAAGAATTAGTGCATTCTAGTTTGACTAGAATAATTTGGGAATAAGCTTAAGTACAAAATGGTTTTTGGACTTTAAGCTTAATGAGAATTTTAGCTTATTGATTTAATGAGATTAATTCAATATGCTAAGCTTAATTGATTTAATAAGATTAATTCAATATGTTACCTTATTAATTTAATGAGATTAATTCAATATGATAACATAAACTTATTGAATTAATAAGATTAATTCAATATCCATGAATGCCACATAAGCATACCACCTAAGCATGTCACATAAGCATGCCACCTAGGCTTGATGAGGTGGAAGGAGACAAAGGGTTTTGACCTTTGGAATCCCTCCACTAGTGGCCGGCCAACTCCTTGTTTGATTATGTTTCAATGTCATTCATTGCATTGAATGTGATAGGAGTTGAAAGGTTTTTCCAATCCTATAAAACACCCCATGGGGTGGCCGGCCAAGTGGTTGAAAGGTGGAAGCTTGAGGCTTGGTGAGAGCTTGGTGGGAGAGGCTTTGGTTGTGTGGTTTTTGTGAGTGTAGGCTAGCAAGAAGAGTGATCTTCTTCTTCCTTTCTCTCTTTCCCTACCTTCCTCTCCTTTAGGGACTTCTCTAGCAAGAAGTAAAGGAGAGCTCTTCTAGTTTCTTTTGTGAGATAAGAGCTTGCTCGTGTGGATACATATAGAGGCACGGACATTTGAACGTGCTAAAAGATCCAACACATCCAAGGAGAAGCGGGATTACAAAGGGCACGCAACAAAGGTAATATTCTCCTATAAGATAGGTTGAGAGAAATTTATTTTGTACGAGGTTTTCTTTCGCAAGGATAACTTGGAAGGGATCCTATTTTTCCGTTGCGCATATGCTATTTTGCATATAAGATCCCAACAGTGGTATCAGAGCCACTTGCGAAAGATCGTATAAAAATATGTTTTCTCTATTTTATATATGATATAGAAGTAGGATAAATTTTATTATGAGTTGATAATTGCATTAACAATTTTTCAAACATAATAAAAATATCCGATGTCTTTTAAAAGTTAAAATGACATGGTGCATGGTTATGGCCTAGTCCCAAAAAGTTTGTGAATGTGTGTGTTGTAATTCTTAATACGACCTGCGTGTCGTGTCTTTCTCCTAAAATTCTTGTTGTAAAATTAGCTTTAGACTCGAATGTAACTTGAGTATTTCTCCTTTTGTAATATACAACAAAGATGGAGGGTCCATTGGAAGATGACGTTGAAAGGAGGAAGTCAACAACACAAGACAACCAAAAGGAAACACTTGGGAGAAAATGCTATCCCTAGGTTGACCAATCAATCTTCTCATTGGCTTGAGAAGATTGTAGAATGAGGGTCATAACCATGACACGCTTAGTTTAATATGTATGTGATGCATGTTAATTTAGCTTATATGTGATGTATGCTAATATGTATGTGATACATGTTTAAGTTTATTTCTTAATAAGTCAAAAACGATATGCCTACCAAAGTTTGGTACTCACTACTTCCTCGATCATTTGTTATTGGGTTTGCCAAAGCAAAGCAATGCATTTTATCTTGGAAGAGTGCGAGTGGACAATCGTGATGTCCCGCTATCAAACTTGGTTAAGACTTAATTAAGTTTTTCTTAATTAATTAAGAAAGTAGAGACATATATTAGCTTTGAACATAAGTTTTAAAGATTTGTTTTGTGTGATTTCCGAACATCAGCTTTGTCTTAGAAAGTGGTCGTTGCTCCGATATCAAAGAAGACCTCTGTGCCTCACCACGGCCTGAAAGCTGGTTTAGGGAATAAGCACTAAACTAATCTAAACTTAACCAAAGCTATTAAAGAGTTACATCAGATGTAATTGACAAAAGATTGCCTACCTAATCATACTACGTCTTGGGCGATTAGCCAAAGCTAACTCAAGATGAATTATGATGTGGATCTTTATCCCATATAAGTTTATAGCTAAATAGAAGCTAATGATATAAGCAAAATGTGTTTGCCTACATCAATGATTAGCTCATATCAAAGCTATGAGAATTTAGTGGGAGCCTCATTTAATTAAAGGCCTAATTAAATGACTTAGGTATGATACTTAATTTTGCATTTTAATGTTGTAGATCACCATGTCATCCAACACGACACACCCCCTCAACTTGCGATCTGTCCTTGAGAAAGACAAGCTCAATGGAGCTAACTTTCTAGACTGGTATAGGAACTTGAGGATTATCCTCAAGCAAGAACGTAAACTGTATGTCCTAGAGCTTTATCCTCAAACACTGCCCTGCGGCCACTCGTGCTGAAAAGGATGCTTATAAGAAGCATCAAGATGACGCATTAGATGTGTCATGTCTTATGCTTGCCACCATGAACTCTGAGCTTCAGAAGCAACATGAGAACATGAATGCCTATGGTATGGTTGAGCATTTGAAACAACTATATCAAGGACAAGCTAGGCACGAGCGTTTTGAAGTGTCTAAGGCTCTTTTTGCATGCAAGATACAAGAAGGAACACCTGTAGGAACTCACGTACTTAAAATGATAGGGTACGTTGAGAACCTTGAAAGACTAGGTTTTCCACTGAGCCAAGAATTGACAACCGATGTTATCCTGCAATCGTTGCCAGAAACATATAATCAATTCGTCATGAATTATACCATGAATGAAATTGATAAGCCTTTGCCTGAGATTCTCAGCATGTTAAAAACTGCTGAACCGAATCTCAAAAAGAAAGTTAGTAACGTACTAATGGTCAACAAGGGCAAAGGTAAGCGCAAAGGTAAGGGTAAGACCCAAGCCAAAGACAAGGCCAATTCATCCACTTCAAAGGGTAAAGGTAAAGTACCTAAGGAAGGGGACTGTTTCCATTGCGGTGAGACTGGACACTGGAAGCGGAATTGCAAAGTCTACCTTGAGGAAGTAAAGAAGAAAAGAAGTGGGACTTCTGCCTCAGGTATACACGTTATAGAAGTTAATCTATCTATTTCTTCTACATGGGTATTAGATACCGGATGTGCATCTCACATTTGTACTAATGTGCAGGGACTGAGAAATAGTAGAATAATGGCAAAGGGCGAAGTGGACCTACGAGTAGGCAATGACGCAAAAGTTGCTGCTGTAGCTGTAGGAACATATTCTCTCTTTGCCCACTGGGCTTATCTTAGAACTAGAGGAGTGCTTTTATGTACCTGCATTAACAAAGAACATAATCTCTGTAACTTGTTTAGACAAGAAAAACTTTTCTTTTATAATAAAGGACAAATGTTATTCCATTTATTTGAATGAAATATTCTATTGTAATGCACCACTTATGAATGGTCTTTATGTTCTAGATTTAGAAAACCCAATTTATAACGTAAATACCAAACGGTTCAAATCGAATAATTTGAACCAAACATATCTCTGGCACTGTCGCCTAGGTCACATAAATGAAAAACGCATATCCCAACTCCATAAAGATGGATTATTGGACTCATTTGATTTTGAATCATATGAGATATGCGAATCTTGTCTTTTAGGAAAGATGACTAAAACTCCATTTAGTGGACATGGCGAGAGAGCGACGGACTTATTAGGACTCATACATACTGATGTATGTGGCTCTTTCAATGTCGAAGCCAAAGGAGGCTATAAGTACTTTATTACTTTCACTGATGATATGAGTAGATTTGGCTACTTATATTTGATGAGACATAAGTCAGAATCCTTTGAAAAGTTCAAAGAATTCAAGAATGAAGTACAAAACCAACTTGGTATGCATATTAAGCTACTTCGATCAGATCGAGGTGGTGAATACCTTAGTCAAGAGTTTCGTGATCACCTGGCTGAGTGTGGGATAATATCCCAACTCACTCCACCTGGAACACCACAATGGAATGGTGTATCTGAGAGGAGAAATCGTACTCTATTAGATATGGTACGATCAATGATGAGTCAGACTGATCTACCCACTTCCTTTTGGGGTTTAGCTCTAGAGACAGTCACTTTCATACTTAATCGCGTGCCATCAAAAGCCGTAGAAAAGACACCATACACGTTATGGACTGGGAAGAGTCTCAAAATGTCTTTCATAAAGATTTAGGGTTGTGAAGCTTATGTTAGACGTCAAGTCTCAGATAAACTAGGACCCAAATCAGATAAGTGTTATTTTGTAGGATATCCCAAGGAAACTAAGGGATATTACTTTTACAATCCCACACTTGGCAAGGTGTTTGTTGCCAGAAATGTTGTCTTTCTAGAAAGAGAATTTATTTCTAGAAAAACTAGTGGGAGTAAAATTCATCTTGAAGAAATTCAGGATGAAGATAACACTAAGGCTTCGATGGAAAATGAACAGGCACCACAAAGTGTTGTGGATGAGGAAATTGTTGCCCAAAGAGTTGTGGAGCAAACACCTGTTCAAGTAGACCAACCTCTTCGTAGATCTGATAGGATCCGTCGTCAACCCGAGAGATATTCTTTTCTCTTGACTGACAACGGTGAAGTATTGCTTGTCGATCTTGACGAGCCTACATCTTATCAAGAAGCTATGATGAGTCCAGATTCCGAGAAATGGCTAGAGGCCATGAGATCCGAAATGGAATCCATGTACACTAACCAAGTATGGACTTTGGTTGATCCACCTGAAGGGGTAAAACTCATTGGGTGTAAGTGGGTCTTTAAAGTAAAGACTGACATGGATGGTAATAAGCATACCTATAAAGGTAGATTGGTGGCTAAAGGATTCAAACAAATTCATGGTATTGACTATGATGAAACTTTTTCACCAGTTGCGATGCTTAAATTCATTCGGATCATACTCACTATTGCAGCCTACCACGATTATGAAATCTGGCAGATGGATGTCAAAACCGCTTTTCTGAATGGAAAGCTACTCGAGGATGTGTACATGACACAGCCTGAAGGTTTTGAAGATCCAAAGCATCCTGGAAAGGTATGCAAACTGCAAAGATCCATTTATGGACTAAAGCAAGCCTCTCGAAGCTGGAATCTTCGATTCGATGATGTAATCAAGGAGTTTGGTTTCATCAAGAATGAAGATGAACCTTGTGTCTACAAGAGAAATAGTGGGAGCACAGTTGTATTTCTTATCTTGTATGTAGATGACATACTTCTCATCGGAAATGATATTCTCTCACTCCAGTTTGTAAAGATGTGGTTAGGGAATTGTTTCTCGATGAAAGACTTAGCTGAAGCTGCCTATATTCTAGGCATCAAGATCTATAGAGATAGATCTAAAAGATTACTTGGCCTAAGTCAGAGTACATACATTGATAAAGTGCTAGATTGTTTTGCTATGCAAAATTCCAAGAAAGGATTTCTGCCTTTATCACATGGTGTGAGTCTTTCGAAGACTCAATGTCCCTCTTCTAAGGAGGAAAGAGATCGCATGGATAAGATCCCTTATGCATCTGCTATAGGGTCTATCATGTACGTCATGCTATGTACTCGTCCTGACGTCTCGTATGCTTTGAGCATGACGAGTAGATACCAGTCGGATCCAGGTGAAAGTCACTGGATAGCAGTCAAAAATATTCTTAAATACTTACGAAGAACGAAAGAATATTTCCTAATATTCGAGGTGAGGAGCCAATCGTAGAAGGGTTACGATGATGCAAGCTTCAAAGCAGACAAGGATGACTATAGATCGATCGGGGTATGTGTTTTGCTGAATGGTGGAGCTGAGTGGAAGAGTTCAAGCAAGACACGATTCTTGATTCTACAATGTCGAGTATATTCTTTGCGTCGATCGATGCAGAAAGGAGGCATTTGGCTCCGCAAGTTCATCGATGAACTTGGGGTAGTTCCTAGCATTGCAGATCCAATAGACCTCTATTGTGACAACAATGGGGCTATTGACGAGCTAAGGAACCTCGATCACATCAATGGACCAAACACATACTACGGCTTCCATCTCATTCGAGAGATCATCGATAGAGGAGATGTGAGGATATGCTGAGTAAAGCGCTAACATCGCAGATCCACTGACCAAGACTTTGGCACAGAGGAAGCATGATGGTCACACTAGGTCACTAGGTATCAAATATTATAGTGATTGGTACTAGTGCTAGTGGGAGATTGTTAGTTATAGCCCTAGAACCAATCATGTGATGGTTGAATAGGGAACATTTTGTATCATATTCTATAAAGGCAAAGGATTGGTTATTATATTTACGTCTTGCTTGTGTCACTAAATTAAATATAATAATGCCCTAGAAAAGTAGGTTCTTATCTATGACATCAATTGGCGAATTGATTATGAGAGGCTGTAGAGAACACTTTCCTAAATGTTCCTAGTCAAGTATTAATATGCAAGGGCAATATTAATACATAAAGACTAGCATGTAGGTCAATTGATGACTTGATCTCGCAAGTCATGGATATATGATATCAAGTTGACACATGGGTATATATTAGAGAATATATACTGAACTGACCCGCCATGAGAAAGTTTCATGGATCGTCATATGAGTGTCATAAACTTTCTCATGTGACTATTGGTATGAATAGTCCTCAAACCTGAAGTCACTACGGTTCCCTACATAAGGAGTTATGTACTTTGGTATCGTCAAACGTCACCCGTAACAGGGTGGACCATAAAGGTGATTACAGGGCATATAACAAATTATGCGGAGGGATGTGAGTGATGTAGATGGGATCTATCCCTCCCATATGACGGGAGTGATATCTGTGAGCCCCTTGATTGAGTAGAACTACTAAAACGTATGGCCATGCTCGAATGAGTCAATATGAGATATTGAGCTCATTTGTTTGAGTTAGTTTACTCAGGGATCAAGAAACACATAGATTGATCGAGGATGACAGATACATGCCTCATCGGGTCAATCTGATATCAAGGATAGAAGGACACGGTCATACATTATAGTAGTCACGGAAAGGTTAGTCGGATCTTGACTTATCTCGTAACTTGGGTAGCAATGATGTATTGCTAGATGCCGCTCATTGCTTGTGTATCTAAAAGAGTTTAGATCCACTGCCAACGTTATGAGAGCCTATAGGGTCACACACAAAGAGCATGATGTTTAGAAGAATTAGTGCATTCTAGTTTGACTAGAATAATTTGGGAATAAGCTTAAGTACAAAATGGTTTTTGGACTTTAAGCTTAATGAGAATTTTAGCTTATTGATTTAATGAGATTAATTCAATATGCTAAGCTTAATTGATTTAATAAGATTAATTCAATATGTTACCTTATTGATTTAATGAGATTAATTCAATATGATAACATAAGCTTATTGAATTAATAAGATTAATTCAACATCCATGAATGCCACATAAGCTTGCCACCTAAGCATGCCACCTAAGCTTGATGAGGTGGAAGGAGACAAAGGGTTTTGACCTTTGGAATCCCTCCACTAGTGGCCGGCCAAACAAAGAGTTGATTATGTTTCAATGTCATTCATTGCATTGAATGTGATAGGAGTTGAAAGGTTTTTCCAATCCTATAAAACACCCCATGGGGTGGCCGGCCAAGTGGTTGAAAGGTGGAAGCTTGAGGCTTGGTGAGAGCTTGGTGGGAGAGGCTTTGGTTGTGTGGTTTTTGTGAGTGTAGGCTAGCAAGAAGAGTGGTCTTCTTCTTCCTTTCTCTCTTTCCCTACCTTCCACTCCTTTAGGGACTTCTCTAGCAAGAAGTAAAGGAGAGCTCTTCTAGTTTCTTTTGTGAGACAAGAGCTTGCTCGTGTGGATACATATAGAGGCACGGACATTTGAACGTGCTAAAAGATCCAACACATCCAAGGAGAAGCGGGATTACAAAGGGCACGCAACAAAGATAATATTCTTCTATAAGATAGGTTGAGAGAAATTTATTTTGTACGAGGTTTTCTTTCGCAAGGATAACTTGGAAGGGATCCTATTTTTCCGTTGCGCATATGTTATTTTGCATATAAGATCCCAACAGGAAGATTGGTGATCTAGGAGCTTCGACTTTTGGTAGATCGTCGCCCACACGACGTCCAAAAGGAGGAAAAACATACAATAAAAGATCGAGAGGTATAACGTTTGTTTATATTCTTTTGTAGCATGTCTATATTTGTTCTTCAATCATATATATGTTATATATTCTGTTTTGTGGCTAAAATAACTTAGACCCCGAATACAAACACAAAAGTCGGCGATCCGTACATCGTCTATTCCGTGGCTAATCGTAGAATAGAGGTTGGTCACTTGAACAACAAGTTTGTTCAAGTGACCACTCTAATCGAATAGCACGACGATGAAACGATAGCTTGGGTAATCCCTAATTGTCATGGATTAAATTTTTAATCTGGGTACGACGACGGGATCGTCATGAACAAGCAACCGAGTTGAAGTGAGAAGCGAAGTTTTCTACCTTCAAGTGGTATCAGAGCTTCGGTTCCGTAAAACCTTCTAGTGGTATCAGAGCTTCGGTTCCGCAAAACCTTCAAGTGGTATCAGAGCCATGATTTTTGATTTTGTGTGTTTAGGATTTGATTACTTTTATGCACTTTTCATATATTATATGTGTCGGATAATAGTAGAATGTGCGTAGGTTAACTTTTTGGTTGCAGACATAGGATCCAACTATTATGGTCATATGTGTGTATATGATTGTATGTGTGTAATTGTATATTTTGTTGAATCCTCGGGGTTGACGAGACTAGTATTTAATTTTTGTAATTAGATACGACATTGTTTAACCACTCTTTTTATTTTAGTTTATTTTCGATCTAGATTTTATATACACTCCCTCGTGGAGTATAGGATCGATCGATGTAAATTAAAATAGTTTTTCTCGGCTCAGATCTCCGGATGATTTGTACATAGCGTAGGGAGGAGCGGACGAGATGACGATACGACGGGAGACATATTGAAGACAAAAGTCATAATAGTTGGAAAATATTTATTTTTCATATTTATTGTTTATTGTTTGATATTCATGTCGTAGGCTAGAAAATTCCTCAATTTCAAATTACTAAGTGGGAGAGGGATATTTTTATAAATTCCCACGATCTCCATTACAATTTGACATGTGATGCAAACAAACTTGCACGTCGGCTCTGAGTTCCTTCCTCCCCATCGGATGAGTTTGTTTGTGGATCACAAGGTCGAATATGGTTATAAGAAATTATTAAGGAGCGTGTGTACTTCCCCATCGGAAGGCACATAACTTGAGATAATTACCTTAATACCGAGTAATGGTGAACACTTAGATGCAAATATAAGTATCCTCCCCATCGGAGTCACTGCTTTTATTTGTAGGGCTGAAGAGGAACCAACTATTAATTTTACTTGTCAAAAAGTTAGGTTGACAAGATAGTAAAATTAATGGGTAAAACCTACTCTTACAAATGTAGAATTCGTATACGTCCACACTATCGTGACATACGATATTCTCGGTTGTTTGAGGTGTTGGTTGATTTTAAAATTTTATTGTTTGAGGAATCAATAATTTTTTGAAATATAATGTTTTTGATCTATGTGATTCTTAGATTTTCTTTCAAAATGACTTTCAACCCGCTTGCTGTGTTACTAAAAGAGAATAAACTTACTGGACCCAATTATGTAGATTGAAAAAGGAATCTTGATATTGTCTTGACTTCTGAGGAGTACAAATATGTACTCTTTGAAGAGTGTCCTCCTAAGCCTGCGAATGAGCTGGAAGTCCTTGGAGCTGAGATCGATGGGGAAACCCAGGTCGATATCATTCTCCAGACTCTACCTAGGAGTTTTGAGCAGTTTCGCCTGAATTACAACATGAATAAGAGTTTGTATTCGTTGGCGGAGCTTCTAATAAAACTCCAGGCAGCAGAGGGGCTTTTTCGTCAAAGTGCTCAGGCACAGGCCATGGTTGCCCAAAAGGTTTCTGCTTCTAAGTCGAAAGGCAAGAAGAAAAAGAAACAAGTGGGAAGCGAAGTTTCCTACCTTCAAGTGGTATCAGAGCTTCGGTTCTGCAAAACCTTCATAGTGTTGCTCGGGTGAGACATGGTGTTCAAGCGCAACATTGCTCGGGTGAGACATGGTGTTCAAGCGCAACATTGCTCGGGCCGAGACACAGTGCTCGGGTGCAGTGGTACTCGGGCGACCCGAGACTGAGGTGCTCGGGTGCAACATTGCTCGGGAAGATCATTGTCAAGTATCTATACTTGGACTTTTCCTTGCCAATTCTCTAAACTTGGATTTCTCCTTGCCAAGAATTCATTCTTGGACTTCCCACTCAAGTCTTACTCAAGCTTGGTCAACTTTAACTTGAGGTTGATTACTCCAATAATCGCTCTCATAATAATTTCTCTCACATGATCTTGGATGTCCCAAACCATCCATTAGTCATATGATCATATGTATGTCAAACATATTGTTAAACATTAAAACACTACTCGAGTTCCACTCGAGCTCAGTCAATTTTGACTCGAGGTCAATTGCACCAACATTAATAAGATCAATTCTTGGACTTCTTTATTGCCAAGTATTCATACTTGGACTTTTTTTTTTTTGCCAATAATTCATTCTTGGACTTCTCCATTGCTAAGTATCCATATTTGAACTTTTACTCGGTCTTACTCGAGCTTGGTCAATCTTGACATGAGGTTGATTGCTCCGATAATCTCCTCCTAACAATCTCCCTTATATAACCTTAGATGTCCCAAACCATCAACTAGTTATACTATCATACATTTTGTCAAACGCATTATCAAACATCAAAACACTGCTCGAGTACCGCTCAAGTTTGGTCAACATTGACATGAGGTCGATTGCACCAACACTACAAACTTCTCTGTGTTATAGAGGAGGTGATTTGTGATTTGTGGGATATCGAATGTCGATTGAGGAGGCGATCTGGATAAATACAAATCAATATTAGGTTTTGCATTATTGCTCAATGGTGAAGCCATTTCTTGGAGCGATAAGAAGCAAGCCTATGTTGCTCCATCTATAATGGAGGTTGAGCTCGTGACTTGCTCAGTGGCAGTTCAAGAGAGTGTTTGACTCCGAAATCTATTAGATAACTTAGATATTGTAGTGGTTAGTGAGAGGTCAATAATGATTTATTGTGATAATTAGGCAGCTATTACTTACATTCGAGATCCTAAGTTTCATAGTAGAACCAAACACATTGATACCAGATATCATTTTGTGAGAGACATCATTAAGAAGAATGAAGTGATTGTCAAATATATTTTAACATAGCTTGGTGGATGACCTCTTCACCAAATCTCTCACTAGAGACTCTTTTATGGGACATAGAGAGTCATTGAGTTTGGGTATTCTTTGACATTTCTCAATTTATATTTTATTGACAGTAGTGATGCTTATGCATTATTCAATCACACTTATATTAAATGTAATGCACTTGTTATATATATGTTTTATGATATATTAGATATGTCAGGCAGACATGGTCAACTCTCTCACATGAGTGACTACCTTCAAGAGTAGAAATAAAATAGTTTCTAGCTCTAAGAGGTTTTGAGAGTAACCTTTTAGAACTTAAGTTACCCTGATATGCATTTAAGATGGGATTAATTATATGTAATATGACCGATATGGACGTATTCACATCCATGATGTCTGTAAGTAGATAGGTTTGAGATCTCAAATATCACCTGTAATTTGTGATATTGTCTTTGAGATACTCTCTCTGAGATATATGGGTAGAGTTTTATATGTAGATTGAGTCTCATACTTGCACTGTGTTAAAGAAATCTGACATATGCCCTTATGAGAAATGGGGCATCAACACTATGACATTTGTTTCATACCATGTGTGGTAAATCGATTACGAAAAGTGGGAGCCATATTATTTGATACAGTAAATGAATATCTCCAAGTCCTACTATGTGAAATTCGAGATCCTCTGGGTGGATCTCTTATGCCCTTATTACTTTCGACTGTTTCTTGAAGTCCTAAACCAGTGTTTGTTACTTTAGTCTGTTTACCGATGATCTGAAAGATAAATTAAGATATCAGAGATAGGTCTAGGAAAGTAGCTAAGTTGAGACTGATATATTCAAGTTTGAGAAAAAAAAGATCAATTGACAATGCACATTAGTATATATTTAGCAACTAGTCTTTTATGTTCATTAATGAAGGGATTAAACATATTAATGAATATATTGTTGAACAAAATTTGGGGATTACTTTCGATGAAGAAAGTAGCTCGACTGGATGTAATTAGTCTTGGATCTGGAGTGCAGCGAGATTTATAGCATATGATACAAAGATAACTACTTAATCATCCTAACATGTGCATTGAACAATTTTTTATTTGTAAGTGTACTCACAAGTCATACGACGTTCAACTCCATATGGAAATCCAGTAGGGTGATATGATGGATCACATGAGTTATGATTTAATGATGAAAGTAATATACCCTCATATGCAAGTAGAAGATGTTAGTTCTTGCCTACGTGGGATATGGGATAATGAGTGACCTTATTATCTCATCTTCTTCTCCCCTCCTTTACATATACTTCTTGTGAAGAAGTATAGAAGGTTGATGATGTCAGTGTATGCAGTGCAGTGAAGTGAAGTGCAATCTGTACATATGAGAAGGGTTTCTTCCAAGAGAGCAGAGTGAACTCTTAACAAGAGATCGTCGTCATAAATATCATCAAATTTTAGAGTTGCTATGTTATGACATTACGATGAAAGTTTAAATTCAGATTCATGATTTTCATCTGACTAAGAGGTTGTTCATTATCAAACTTTTTAATTTTGGAGTTTTGAGTCGTTCTAGAGAAATGCACCTCTGATTTGAGATATACATTTATAATTCACGAGTATTCCTTTCAATTCGTACGGTAACACATATTATAGCTTTTTTTATAAGATGTAAAATACATGATATTCGTAGCGATAAACCCTAAGGATCAATATAACTTTTAGTGACAAATTAATAATGATTAGTAACTTAAATTATGAATAACGATATTGAGTCGACATGCATGGCCCTATTGGCCCAACTAATGCTCTGCCTCTTCATTGTTTCCTTAATAGAGTGAGCTTAAGGAAACTCATCTATTATGTGCATCATCATTTAGGAGGGTTTTCACTCTAGTTAATCTCTAAGGAAAATAAATTAAATGCATGATATTTAAAATTTGAAGAACTAGACAACAACAAACAAGGTTAATTAATTAATAAGACGAATTTCTCGAGTATAGCTAGCCACCTTTAACCTTTCTATGGAGTTGCTAATTATTTTTGCAATGTCCTTTAATTATAGATTCATGTCATAGATTGCTCATAATTTTCATTCATCGAAACCAAGCATTCTTGTAAGGTTTTGATTGTTGATTTTGTATAACATATGACTCACCTCAAAAAATCCCTTAGAAATTTTTAATGGGGATATATGAATGTTTGGACTTAAAAAGCTAGTCATAAGGCACACGACGATAATGGCATCGAGTTAATCATTATTAGAAATGATTTCTCGAGGTAAATTTCATTTTGTCGTTGCCTAAACGTTCAAGTCATTGATGTTTAATTGCATTCTAAGTGCTATTTTTTTTTGGAGGGAATCTTTATATATATGAGTTTCAATCAATCAACTCATTGACAAAATTGGTAGGTCAAACTTAGGAGTTTTGATATGAAAATGTGAATCATATCCTTTTATATAGATATGCCTCTGTCATTCGTCATGAAATATTCCTTCGAGTTTAGCTGACATACTTGAAATTGTCGTCGCCCACTTCAATTTTTTTGATCGTAAAGTCATTATTTGATATATATTTTTGATCGTCAAGTCATTATTCGATATTGACGCATCCTTTAAAATGGACTTATATCATTTTGTGTGTGTGTGTGTCTATATATATAAGAATTTTAAGATCGGACCTTTAATTTCTCAAAATTAAATTTAATAACCTTTGACGTAAAATAAAAATTTTGAATTTTGAAGAACTTTTAAAACTTTCGACTCCATTAAAAAAATGAATTATGAACATCTGAAAAGAAAAAAAAAATCATTGGCACATAGTTACCCAACTTGATCGACGAGACATGAGTTATTTTGAAATGACATAGATCGATTCTGGAAGAGATCTAAAATCTTTTTCTGAATTCAGATGTTTCTATATGTCTTGATCATCATGTCAAAGCCTATATGATCTTTCATGATTTATCTCCTTCACAATGATGGACAGATCGATGAAGACTATTAGATTGACGATTCAAATCTTTTATAGAGATATGAGTTATTTTGGTGCGTGAAGATATGAGAATAGATAAAATATCTCAACTACTTTCTTAGCGTCCCATCCTCTCCCTTGCTATCATGAAGCTAGGGATTTCTAAAAGAAAGAGAAAAGCTAACCGATTGTTAAAATAAAATTAGTTTTGTTTAACCAACAATGACTCGGAATATTTTGGCCCGACAAATAGCTGTCAAATAATAATAACAATGTTATTATTATTCTTAATGCGATTCGCACATCTTTTATAGCAAATAGATGCGTCAGAATTATTTTGATAATAATAATAATACAGAAATATTATTTTTAGCTGTCCCAGAAGCCGTGGGGATGCGACACGTGTATCGTCGGTCTATCACGAGTGAGACGGAGCAACCGGAGAAAAAGCGAACGAAATTCCCTGATTACACGTGTCGACTGATGGTAGGCTAAGCATCTATCAATCTATCAACGTGCCGCCAATGAATGCTAGTCTTCAGGCCCCACCACGGGATGACCACCTGTCACTCTCAATTAGGACGGTAAATGAAAGAGGCGGTTGATAATTATAAAAGAATAATTTTTAAACGAATAGAAATTATTTTTTGAAAAAATCATGACTTTAGAGAAGAGGGCGCTGCTATTAATTTGACGGTTCTATTTTTTTTTAGGACGGTAATTGAATAAAATGTTCTTGTTAAAAATTTATTCAATATTCGTTCAATAAATATCAAAGTCAATAAAATATATAAAATTAAATTAATAAATTTTAATATATATGGATTCGATTTATTAATATTCATGAATAAAACTCATAAATTATTTTACGATGAGACTCTCTTATAAATTTATTTAGATTCATTTGAATTATTTGTACTTATCGATCAAATAAATATTAAAATTTAAATCAAATAAATAAATTTATTTAAAAATTTGATAATATTTAAACAAATCAAATCTAAATAAATTTGATTTAGAAATTTAATATCAATTAAATAAGTTGAGTTCAATTTAAATTAGAATCAAATTTGAATATTTATTTTAATAATTTGATTAATTTTAAATTTGACTTAGTTGGAGGACCGACGTGTAAGACACACGATGCTTAATTTGGTGCGGTCGCTCACGCGAAGTCTTTTTTTTTTTTTTCGTGTATGTCTTTCTTTATCTCTTTTGTATATGCACATTAAACCAAGTTGATAAGAGATAAATTGATTGTAATATATAAGGATCAATATCAGATCTAATTAATTTTTTTTGGTGCAAAAAATATTCTTTCCATCGAAGGAGATCACCCGACCATCATGATTTACTTCTTTAAATACTATAGAGTCGATTTGAAAGAGTATTCAGAGTGAATGTTATCGTATATTATTATAGTTAATTAAATTAGAAATATTTTATTCCAAATATATAACTCTCGATCGTTGATCCAAATAATTAATTTGATCCACAAATTATAACTTTTATTACGGTACGAAAAATCAAAAAGAAAAAAAATCGATCGATTTAATTGGCCCACTCGATTGTAGCAGGAATAGTTTGCCTTCATGTGATGGAGACTGGGAGGTGGGTGGAAAGTTACATCGCAAGGTGGATGGAGTGTAATTGCTGAAAGTTTCATTTCATTTTAATCGATCACTTTTCTTCCTCCACGTCAACTTTACGTGCAATACGTGTGGTTTTAATGCATTATCTTTGTGCATGCATTTCCAACACGAGAAGAAACGAGAGGATGCCACGCACGCGCGCATACTTACTATATATATATATATATATATATATATATAAAATATCCTAAACATCGTTGTTTGTGCAACCCGTGCCCAACGACGAGAAATAAATAGTAATCGTGCATCTCCGTTGCTCGAAATCGTCGAAATTCCATAGAATTTCGATCGAAATTCGACAACGATCCGACGAGAATCCGACTGTGATCTGATCGGTACCGGAATCCGCTCGGATGACAATTAGATATCAACCGAAAATCAGAATTCGAGCGCGATTCGATCGGAATCCAGTGCCTACCGGATGACGGCCAAAATACGACCGAATGACAACCGAAAATGACCGCGATTGTGGCTGTCAATGGCTGCGTCGCCCGCCTGAGTCAACGATCGCGATCAGCAGCCGCAATTGAAGAAATTGCGATGCACCACGGGCGACCACAATCGCAGTTGGATTCCAGCTGAATCGTCGCCGGATTCTAGTCGGATTGTGGCCGGAATCGGACGGGACATCGACAATTTCAAGCGATGAAGTGCTATTCGTGCATTTTATTTGTCGCACGCATCGCGGACAGGTGCTCAAAATATCAAAATTCTCTCACTCTATATATAATTTTGATATTTTGAGCGTCTATTTTTGAATGACTTGTACGCGACGGAGGAAATGTATAGTAATCACGCGTTTGACGTGCGATTGTCCGATTGGAATTTGACCGTGATCTGATTGACACCGTAGTCTGATCGGATTGCGATCGAATTCTGACCGAATTACAGTCGAAAACGGGCGTAATCGTGGTCGTTTCCAATTGTAATCCAACCGATCGCCGATGAATTGACGCCCACAACTGGTGAAATCGTGCGCGAAGGAAACACTGTAAATTTTCCATTACAATGCAATCGCGATTGATTAGACGATAAAAAATCATCATTCTCGGTTGCACATTATATATATATGCACAACTCGTGTGCAACAACATCTCAGTCGTCCGATCGTCGCAATTGCATAATGAATGAGGAATGCACAGTGTTTCTTTTCCGTGCAATTTCATCGTCGATTCACTGTCGACCGACCAAAATCCGGTCGAATTTCGGTTAGCACCGGAGCTCGATCGGATCGCGATCGGAATCCGACGGATTACGATTGGAAACGACCATGATCCGGTTGACACTGGAGCTTAGCTCAGTCGGATCACAGTCGAATTCCGATCGGATCATAACCGGAATCCGACGAGAGGGCGACGGTTGTGAGCAACATCGAACGCGATTACCGTACATTCCTCACCATCACACACGGATCATATATATATATATATATATATATATATATATATATATATATATATATATATATATATATATATATATATAAACCGTCAAAAGGACGTCTGTGTGAGCCCATCGCTATATGTGTATAGTATGTTATTGTGCACATTACAAAGAAATTACTATGGCCATTTAAATGGCTTAGCATATGAGGCAGTATATGTATATATAAATTATTAAATATTGTTAAAAATTTTGGTGCACGCATATATTCAATCAGAAACATATATATACCTTAAAGCTCAAGGGACATTGTAAAATTTATAATCCTTTTTGCAATGTCTAGATTTTAATTTTTATCTTTATGAGAGGCAGTAAAATTGTTCTGAAGAACAAAGGTCAATTTTTAAAAGCTCTAAATTTTTTTGAAGCATTTATTTTTTCATTGTAATAATTCTTGATTGGATAAAATAATTTTCGTAATTTATCTCTATGATTAGAAACGAATTTTACTTTTTACCCTGATATGTTAATTTTTGTCCTAAGATATCGTGACATGCACTTACATTCTTTCCTAAATAAAAAATATAAATATATTAATGTCAAAATAATAATAATAATAATTAAAGAAATAAATTAACAAACTCACTCGAATAGAGAATTTTTTATTTTTTATTTTCTATTTTTTCAGAAAATAAAAAATGATTGTTTTGTATTTTTTAATTTTCTAAAAAATACTCTTTTATTTTTTAAAAAATGAAAATGGAAACATAAAATTATTTTTTTTTATTTTCTAGTTTTTCAAAAAATATTCTTTTATTTTTTTTGAAAAACGAAAATAAAAAATACCAATTAAATATGTTTTTTATTTTTTTCAAAAAAATAAAAATAAAATCCACCAATTTGCATCGCATGTGCTTTTCGTAGCTATCCGTCCTCCAAAAACAAAGACTATCCAGCAAGAATATGTCGTGCATGGCATTTAATACGTAACGTGCAAGTTGATGATTCTGACAGTTTGATGCAAGAGAGAGAAGAAGGGCAGGGACCCAATTTAATTTGCATGCTTCCCTCAGACGAGGACCATGTGGATATGCGAGAGCCTAGAGAACACTGCACTGTTTTGTATATTTTATGCCAACTTGCTTATGAGAGAGAGAGAGAGAGAGAGAGAGAGCAAATAGAATGTATGGTGCATTCCGAAACCAGAACCAGCTAAAATTTTTCATGATCGATCGACTCTTCCAGACGATATATAAATCATGAAGAATTTTGATATGGCACAATGATCTTTTTACATAGGAGAAATCAAAAATTCAAACAAAGTATGTTATATTCATTGAGAATTAATTTCAATATCTCATAAGACGAATATTCATCCAGTTATCAAATGCCTCGATTCGTGGATTTAGAAATCAGAACCAATTATATATTTTATTAATTGTAAAGGTTTCTGATGACTCTATCCCTTTCGTTTGTTTTTGTGGCTAGAGTGAAACAATCAATGTCTCCATAATATGGAATGGGAGCTAGAGAGGAGGGACTGGCCCAATCATAAAAAGAGCAACTAGCTAGGGTATAAGCCAAAAAGCCAAAAGATAAGATATGCCCTCTGATTTGGTGAATATATATATATATATATATATATATATATATATATATATATATATATATATATATATATATATATATAATGAAAGAATTAATGTAAATAATGGAGGACTATACTCCTTGATTCATTGATTAAAAATAATAATAAAAAATTTAAGTCCGAATGAGAATTTTAAATTTCACATTGAGATTCAATTCATGTTTACTTATAACAACATTTATACTATTCTAGCTAACAAATTATCTTGTTCCAAGGGGATTATATCATGTTCAACTCAAAAATAGAGAGAGAGAGAGGTAAAGAAACACTATTAAAGGGTAAGTTGGTGAAGCATACCTTCAACATGTTGCGGTCCATTGGCAAGAGGCGATGTGAAAGAAAATAATAACATAAAAGTTTTAAGTATTAGCAAACAAACTTCAAGGGATGTCATGAAAGAAAATGAGTATAAGATCCTGGCTCAAGGGTTTACAGAGGCTTCAACTCGACATTAATTTGCTGAAGAGAGACTTTAATTTGAAAGACACCATAGAAGAAAATGAATGATATATATATATATATATGTAGTTTCAAACTTAGCCTACAAATTCTATTTTTGTTTACTAATAGAATTTAATTATGCTCGTATCTCCTCTTAGTTATCCTTGGCCTAATACAGTATTATCTTTAATAATTTAACAAATCTTATATTATACAATACCGATTTTATTATTCATCCACGTACCAATTGCACCATCGAACCAACACCCATGTTCGTCTCTAGCTAGCTCCAGTTCAAAAATATTCCTTTCACTAAGCAAAGAAATGACAAGGGCATACATATTCTATATTTTTGTCAGCTTATTTCTTTCTTAGATTTTCTTACAAATCAGAATTCCCATGGGACAACAATTAATTAGAAAATATTATTACATTTAGTAAGAAAATATACGTCCTATTCTTTTTGTTAAGAGATAATTATCATGAGTGATCATGCATCCAAATTGTTTGCCAAAAAAACCAGAAATGTCTCCCTAACTACCTACTTAATTATTTTGGAGGTATCAATGTGACCGGATGTATTGCCATCGTGTACCTCACCTTTCATTTCAGTCGAGTCCGACTCCGTTAAGTCTTACGGTTCTTGGTTCGAAGTCCTTTTCTCTTTCGCGAATACCTCAAGCTTCTGCCTACACAAATACTAAAAGGTGATCATATTAGCATTTTCCAAAAGCGACTTAATCAAAAGTGCATCAAGATAACAAGAGAGCTATGGTAAGTGAGCGTTCCGATAACAATCAAATTAACTCACCTGAACAAATTAGAGGCGAAACTACAAGAAATGTCTAATGCAAAGAAAATTAGATCGAAGGTATCTCTCAAATATTGTTTCTCAAGTGTTATCGAACTACTACAGGCTACAGCTTAGACAACTGTAGTTTTTCTTGAGTATATATATATATATATATATAATCAACAGTTGCTTGATTTAGAGTTAAGCGAGATAAATCAAGAAGGCTTCTGGACAAAGGTTCGGGTGGCTTTCACATTCAAGTGTAGATGGATCAACTGTCTGTGCACATGTTACATTGTCATTGGCCTACACAAAGGAGATGAACTTTTCATGTGTCAATTAGCAAATCATTCATACTCCAGTGCTAAATATATATTTAAAAAAAAAACTAGCAGACCCACCTTGGCAGCAACCCCAAAGATTGATATGGATGGCCCAACTCTTCCTCTCCTCTCTTCTCTTTAAATTTAAATGTGGAAGGAGAGGAGGAGAAGAAGAGGGCAATCTCATTTTGGAGGCATCCAGTTGACTGTGACCTCCTTCACTTCTTTTTAAGCTCAGTTCATGCACTGCTACATTCCTGCGCCTTAGCAATGGGGAGACACCCGTGCTGCCATGAGCAGAAGCTAAGGAAGGGCCTGTGGTCTCCCGAGGAAGACGAGAAGCTGATCGAGCACATGACAAAGTATGGCCATGGCTGTTGGAGCTCTGTTCCTAAACTAGCAGGTAACCAATTGCTCAATTGCATTAATTGCCATTGCTGCAAAGGAAAACGTGTGAGCCATTGTTGTGTCTCGGCAACAATTTGCAGGTCTGCAGAGGTGTGGCAAGAGCTGCAGGTTGAGGTGGATAAACTACCTGAGACCTGACCTCAAACGAGGCATGTTCTTGCCCGAGGAAGAGGAGCTCATAGTCGAGCTCCATGCAGTGCTCGGGAACAAGTAGATGCAACCAACAATTAGTTCTCAGTTTATAACTTTGCCCCCCCCCCCCCCCCCCCATAGAATTGACCTCACTAATTCTCCTGTGATCTTGGTCCCTCAGGTGGTCTCAGATCGCAGCACGCTTGCCTGGTCGGACGGACAATGAAATCAAGAACCACTGGAACTCTTTCCTCAAGAAGAAGCTGAGGCAGAGTGGCATTGACCCAAACACACACAAACCTTTCAGCAACTCCAACTCAGCTTCTTCGCCAGTGTTGGATAGGGCCTGGAGTGAGAGGGAATTCGTGCTGCCTATGGCCAAAGCCTTCTTCCTGGACCAAGTATTCCCAGAGGCTTACTTCTTTCCATCAACTCCACATCCAAACATGTCCACTTCGATCGACGATGTTACACGACTTTGTGATTCTATCAGTAGCAGTAGCATGACCAGCAGCAACTCCTTTGACAGTGGCATCCTCACTTGGCCAGATATGCTGCTCTACAAGGACGAGAGTGAGGAACTCAGGTGGCCACAGAACCTTCAAGGGGCCTTTTCCCTCTCTGGCTCAGTGCAAGCTCCACTTTGTGACATCTGGACAGAGCTCTCCTCTGTGCTAAGTAATTGCAGTGGTTCATAAAATGTTCAGTATTTGCAAGGTTTGGGGGAGAGAATGATTCACAGCCTTAGCGGTTCCTTTGTGCACTGATTGGTTTTCCTGTAGCGTATAAACATTGTGATAATGAATATTAAATAAAGATTGTTCACTTTATTTCTAGTTTTGAATTCACATGCTCCTAGAGATTTCATCTAGAAATTCCTACTGTTTGGAGTCTTTCAGAGAGGACTGCAGTTAACTCCAGAGGCTAATGAAGTTGGTATGGTGAGCACGTGAGATTACAAGTGATAGTGGTTTGAAGAAGGTTCAATGAGCAAGAAGTACATTTATACAAATCATAATAGTAAAAGAGAATTATTGAACGTGAAAGAATTTTATATAAGAACTTCCACCTATTCTTAAAATGATTTATCTAACCTGTTTGGCTGGTCCTACTCGTCCTACTCTCTGGCTTGTTGATGAACCGCAACTCACAAGTCCTGAGCAATCCATCCAGTTCATTTAAACAACTGTCAGCTTGGGTTTGTGAAGTTAGTCCAACTATAAGAATAAAATCATCAAATGGATGGATCACAACATCATAAATGATTACATTTTAACAATGTTTTCAGAATCTGATCAGTTCAACTAATTATCCAGAAACCAGAACACATTGAATTCTAGCTGAATCAACCCAAAATTTCTGAACAAATTGGTTTCTCGCCAACTTCAATTAAAGAGAAAAAACAGAAGGTATTTTTGAACTCTGTATAAATTGTTCTCTTCCACAGTGATTATTTGGATCATTGTCGGAAAGCCATTAAGGATTGAAAAGAAAGTGTGCTGCCCGAATATAACACTGGAATCATTGAAAGTGTCATCTCCTATCAGCAATATCTATACCTTCATATTTGTAAATATGCCTCCTAGTTCATCACTCCAACCATCCAACCTCCCATTTTCTTCCCAGGTAATAACAATTTACATGGAATTTTTTTATTGTCTTTTTATGTAATTTTTTTTTTTTTATTATTGTTCAAGATCTTGATAGTACTTGTTTGGGGCTTCATCTTGCCTGAGGTAGTTCTTGTTATTATATTCTTGGAACTAATAAAAATCAGAGAATGGAGACAGATATGAGGGGAGCTAAGTATGAATGCCTTCTCTTTGGTAAGTGAAAGAATTAACCAATAGTTTACATCCTATCCCTTTTGTTCTATAAGGACTTGGTTCAAATCCATAATTTTCAGATTTGGATGATACCTCTTAACTCGTCTTGCCGCAAGAACATTGAAGGTAATGCATCAATAGCCCTTTCATGTTTGGTTTCGATGCATATAACATTACCTCAGATCTCAAAGTCGGATTGATTTTCTTAACTATAGATTACATGCTGCACCATCTTCAAATAGAAGAAAGTCAAGTTCCAAAAAATGTGCCTGGACTTGTACAAAGAATATGGAACTACAATGGTTGTTCTTAAGGTACAAAGAAACTTCTAATCGATCAGTTCTTCTCTGTTAATTTACGAATCAAAAGATTTTTTTTTCACCTTTTATTTCCTCTAGGTATTAGGTTATGGATTTGGCAATGATGAATTACATGCTAATATTCATGGAAGATTGCCATGTGAGACACTGAAACCTGATCCTGTGTTCCTGTGTTGAGAAATCTACTTCTCTCAATGCCACAGAAAAATAGTAAGAAAAAAGATCATAGATAAGGAAATTTTGATGTTTTAAGTTTATGGGAATCATGTTCTTATGTGCAATTGATTCCCTTTTTTTTTACAGATCTTTGCGAATGTGGATAAAGTTCGTGTTGCCAAAGTTCTTGGTAGGCTGGTCATGAAGATTGCTTTGATGGTGTTATACTTTGAGACACTTAATCCAAAACCAAATCAAAATTCCCGGTGAAAGCAACACCATCTCGATGGATGATGTGTCAAACAGTGACAGTCATGAGAGTGGTTTAAGCAACTCAAATTTAAGAGGAAGAATACTTGGCAAGCCATCATTAGAAGCTATTGAAACCGCTATTAGGATCTCGAATGCCAATCAAAAGAGAACAGCAAGCTTTAGTTGGAAGATTGTGTTTGGTTCAATCTAATTTGATATGTACTAATTTTTCTTGTTGTTTTGGGTACCAAGATCTTCTTGGATTACAGTCCAAGAAAACTGTAATTGTCAGTCCCATAAGCCCAACATGAAGGATTCCTGAAGGAAGACTATTAATCATTCAAAAACTTAAACACAAAGGAAGTTAACAAAAATATATGTATTTGGAGATTCAAGGAGAAAAAGAAGATTATATCTCAATTATATTTCTCATTTTCAAGGCATGTACTGGACCTTAAATGAGCATATATAAGTTCCAAATATCAATCTCAATATTTGATTGCCAAATGCATACAGGTTGGGAGCTCAATGTTAGTACCTGGTGCTGATCTTGCCTAGAGAGCATTCATAATATAAGGGAAGCATTACCTGAGATATGGCAGGATGGAGAATAGAACTAGTTATTGCAGCAACATCTGTAGAAACAATTGTACTTGCTTAAAACATTGCTATTACAAATATAGATGAGCACTAATGCAATCAGAGATTGAGATACTGATAAAATTCATTTGGTACTCAACTAAGCCAAAGTTAATTATGTAACAGTGCATTGATATTATATAATTGTTAATGGATGTAGCATATATGTCACCTCTTTTGGGCCATTTTTTTTACCAGTATCTGTGAGAGAAAAAACCCAGTAATTTGTGCCTTCTACTCTCACTTCAGATCGTTCCAACTGTGGCTCATAAATTCCATCAATATGAAGCTGTAATTGGTAATCATACACAAATTTCACGATTGCCGTGCGTAACTGTGACAAATACAATCAGCTGAATATATTTCCACAACAAAATGGTTTCTAGAATTAAAAATTCTGAGATCTGTACAAAATATGACTTTTATAACATTCTAATGGATTTCTGCACCATCAGAATCCAAAAATCAAACTTTGATAAAAAGGAAAAGTTAAAATGCTTCCTCAGAAAATGAAATTACATAGCCACCAAACAGATCAAAATCAAACAACCAGATTATAAAAATGACCTGTATCAATCTATAAGCGATCAACTATCAATTTTGTTAACAACAGAACAAAAAATGAAGATAATTCAGATTTGTAAACTCGCATAAATCAAGCTCACGATAATGATGTGCAAGTACAATTCTGGCAGGAATTACATTGGACTATCCAGAATAAATGAGTAATTCGAAGTCAGAGTTTCCTCTGTGGATCGGTTGTCGGAGGTTGTGGTGTAATAATCACAAGAATAACAAGACCACCAAGAAGTACAAGGAAAATGCCCAAGAAGTTGATTAAAAAAGCCTCATTTGAATAGCGTGATATCGTCTTGTTAGTCTGAAGAAAAGTAGCCTTTTCAAGGAGGCCCGTGGTTGCTGTGACTACAGTAAGTGCATAGATGTATGCCCCAAAAAACACGTGCCAAGGAAGCAACATGACTCTGCTATTTCTTGAGCCACCAGGATACCAAAACGTAGCAAAGCCTACAGCCCACTGTACAAGAGCAAAGTTAAAATCACTTGACGGAGGCAGCAGAGGAACCCTTATAGACAGCATTCATTAGTTCTGGTCGGAAATGCTGGATCATCGAGTTTACCTGAATGGAAAATAGCAGAAGACATGCAATGCCCAACCACGAGTGCAGGCTGTAGAAGTTATCAATGCCCTTGTCATTGTGAAACTTCAGAGCAGCCCATGCACCAATTAACCCCAGGCATAAACCAAGAAATTGAATAGAAAGGTGTACTGTTTTTTTGAAGCTTTTAGTTCCTGGAATTATCTTGAATGCTAGTATAGCTGTCATTTATCAACAGAAGTCACTTAGTACTGCAACAAAATAGAATTGAGACAATTCAAATATTCATTAATCACCATTGAAAACTCTAATGAAGATTTGCAAATGATAAACATTAGTTGGATCATTTGAGAATAAACTGAAGTATACTGGTGGAATTCAATGTGTAGCAAGAAAATATTGAAAGGAAAACAAAATAATGACCATCAGTGATTCGTGTCATAAAGATTCAAATAATATGCTCAATCCATTTTAGTTTTTATCCATAATTTAGCCAAACAATCATGAAAAGTTTCCAGCATAATCCACTTATTTAATTAGAAAACACAGTCTGAGGAGGAATAACATACATTATTCACTATATCCATCGATATATTGACACTCTCAGATAGGATAAGAAAATTCGAGGGGCTAATGGCATTATTCTCTAAGTACAGCTACTCAGTCTTTAGAGTTGTGTAATCTTTCCATAACTAGCACTTCAGTAAAGAATCCAGAAAAATGGACATCTAGGATGAAGAATTTGATTGTTTTCCGGCATATAAAACAAACTGTATATGGAAATTCAAACTATAAAAGGAAAAATATTAACTAAAAGGCGAAGATTTAAAGCATCTTATAATTCAACCGGTAAATGTCAAACAACCAACATGAAATAGCAAGCTATTTTTTCATGACCCAGGTGGGTTGCCACAACCACAGGCATTGCATTAGACCCAGGACAATCTCATAACAATATGTCCTCATACCTGCCTGCCCAACCATACTTTCTAAATAGAATATGTAAAAAAATTTAAAAGACCATTTTAAAAACTTTTGCAAAGAGAAATCCTAAGAAGAATCCAACTCGCATTACAAAATTAAAAACTTGCTTTTATTTTAACAACAAATAAACCATAATACAAACAATACACCATAAAAAAGAAACTCAAACTATATAAATAAGAAATAAATGATAGCATAAAACATAAAGCTTAGGATCCTCATAAAACTATGCAAACTGCCATCAGAGCCTCCATCTATCAATGGCCAAATCTTGAACCACCCAAACCTAAATTAGATTCCACTTACAGTCTTGCAGTAACAAAAGCAGAAAGTCTACAAGGAAAAGTTATGATAAATAAGAATAAGGTGACAAAGACAAAATTAATTATGGTGCAATGAACAGCAAAATGAATAACTAATAATTGCAAAAAATAGAAAATACATCATCACTAATTACAAAGAACATGATTAATGCAAACTACAAATTACTAGTAGATGACGACGTTTAGACACAGACAATGGACATAAGTCTTGTACACCTGTTTTTGTGGTAGAAAGTGGTGTTCCTGTCCACTTCAACACAGCTACAGAAGGTAACCCAAATATAGTGCACCTAGCACATCACTCTCATTGGCAAGCAAAGTGTAGACAAGGCGAAAAGAAATTGGCATATACTGTTAATGGTTCGTCATCATCCTAATGGACTAACGACTGCATCAACAAATAATTTTGCATCCACTATGTATCCTGCAAGAAATACCATTTGGTTGCATCTATCTTTATTCCTAATGAAGTGAAGTGAAATTTCCATGAGATAGTTTACATAATACACCACTAAATCCACTTATTGCTGTCCATACATCACTGGCAGTATTCATGACGGAATTGTCTTTCGACACCACTTAATTTGTACCATGATTAAACATGCTCAACTCAACAGCTGCCCTTGTTAGAAAAGATGAAAACTTTAAACAGCTCAAAGAAAAAAAAACAACTTCCAATAAAATATGTGAATGCTACATACAAGTTTGATATTTGAACTACCAGGCTAAAAACCAAAAAGGTGGTACCTTCGCAATTTAGATGTATGAAGCCAATCACCATCAACACAGGATGCACCTAAATGAAAACTGTATCAGATTGCCTACTTGGTAATAGTGCAGATGCAGTTTTAGATTGTCTATGTTACATTCAGAGCAGATGCAGTTTGCAGCAGTTGTCTCTCTCTTGCATGGCTTACTAATGTTAGATTGTTGATAAGAAATGCATAGACAAAATTGATGTAAAAGTAAAACTACATGTCAACCAAAGTCACTTGAGCAGATTCTTTTTTCTTGTTAGTATCAACTAAGCCAAGGAGGAAAACAAAACACAGTATCCTCACAAAAACCATTTTGTTGAAATTGTTACCATGGATGTGACTCATTTATAAATATGGTCATTACCCTTTTCTAAACTATCCAATAAATAGATGAAGGGTTCACAAGGGTTCTAAACGTCAATATACTTTCATAGGGAAGTACCTATTACTTTGTACAGCGCAATTTGACAATAAGCTCTATGTCATATTATTTTGGGTCAGCTGTCATCTGATTGGTAATAATCCTGAGCTATAGGATTTGACAATTTCCCCAAATTGAAAGAATGTTGATATATGAAACTCAGATCCAAACTTTTATTAGCTCAACCATACAAAATAAGATTCACTACCACACCATCTTCATGCCGTGTTTGTCCCAATTATTTGGGATTATTTGCACAAATATCATCCTTCAATTGAGCTATAATGCAATAAGACCCACTACATCATGATGCACAAAATACAAATGGCCTACCATCTCTCCCTTGAGCTCGATGCAATAAAATTAACTACAACGTGAGGCACAAAAAGTAAATGGTTTATGATCCTTCCTCAGTGTTCCATGCAGCAACATCCACTACAGCATGTGGTGAAACATAAATGGTTTAGAAAAATATTCAAATTCCAATCTTGAGGTTACTTTAATTGTAACACCCCAATTTAGTCCCAGACAATCAGCTGTGGATTAAAAGAATGCATCATCTGTAATAAGATACTAATGAAAAATAGTATTCTATAATGGTCTAAAGCCATTCCGTAAAATGGGCACTTCATCATAGCGTTGTAGTACAGTGAAATAACCAGAGAGAAGGCAGGGCCTACGTCATCCTCTGTGAGGATCAGAACTTAACGTCTACTAGTCTATCAACGAGCCTTAGTGCCAAAAACTAACCTAATACCAAGTAGAAAGCAATAGTCCAGAGGGCATGCATCACCTACAATTGCTCTAAAATGCGATCTATGTTGTAACCGATGAAGTTCGAACAAGCGATGTCATCGAAACGAGAAAGAGCAAGGTTACATTGAAAATAAGGTCTTTGTTCTCGGAGATGAGAGCCAATCCTCCCCGAAAGTGGACGGCCCAGATGAGGACGAGGACAGTGGCAGCGGCGGCGACGGACCGAGTTAGAGGAATGATGGAGAATCGCATCGCCGGAGCGACCATCTTTCCGCTTCTTCCTCAGATCCGATTCTGAACTGTAGAAGAAGAGGCAAGATCGATTCGATGCGCCCTCAAAGGTCAGCGAAAGAGCAAGTCCAGCGGTGACTGGCTTCGAATGAAAGAGAACCGGGTTTAAGTCGAAACTTTGGGAAGAGAAACGTCAGTCGATCGAACCAGACCGGGCCAATTGCCAAGCTATAAAAAGAAACGGATCGCCTGGAGAAGTTCCAAAAGATTGGAATTTATTAATTTAGGGTTCCAATCAATCCATTTTTAGATTATTGTAAGAAAAATAAATTATGAAAAATCTTTAACTTTATACCATATGGATTAATTCGGATGGCAAATATAAATAGAATTTGTCCAAGCCTTCAGTCTTGTATTAAATCACAGTTGATTAATAAATTAATAAAGACTAATAAAGATACCATTACGGTTGAATATATCAAATCAATTGATGAAATCATCTATTGATATATCAATATCTTTTTTTTTTTTTTTTTTTTTTTTTTTAGACATGTTACATATTTGTTGTTTATATTTTTCTACAAGTTCCTCGTATGCTAATTGTAGAATAAAACTCACAAAAGAAATAAGAAATATGTGAAGTCCCTTTTTTTTTTTTATGTTTGTCACTCATGTTTATATGTGATGGGTTGTTTTCCTTTGGAATGGTTGTCTAAATGATATATTAAGTTGATTTCGCCGTCTCCTCTATCTTTTTCATTGTCCAGAAATCCTAATTCATCAAACTCTCTATTTAAATAATTTGACATCTGGATGTCATATTTTTCGACAAAACTATAAGATGGTGTGGTTAGAGAATTTATTAATGAGTAATAGAGCTGTCAAGTTGGGTTGGACCCATCGGATTGACCCACCCAGTTAAATAATTTAAGTAGGTTGGATTAAAATTTTATCAATCTGTCATTTTGACGAGCCTAAATGGATCGACCCGTGCGAGTTGCGGATCTAGACGGGTCGATCCGCGATGACTCAGATTGGCCTGTGGGTTGAGAAATGTCAAAAGATGGAACATGTGAAAAATAAAATTGTATGAATTTTTTTACCAATATTCTAATATTAACAAGATAAATTTTTCACCATCACAATATTCTTCTATCACACGTACAGCTCAATAAAGTATAAAAAAAATTAAGGAAAGAACAAAAGAATATTTAATGAAGTACTCACATTTTTTTTATATACTCTAATTATTTTATATTATCTTGTCACTACTATTCTAATCAATACAGAAAATAATGACATATCAAAATCAAATAATTATAAAAGTTAAAAAATCTCAATTGAATCTCTATTTGGAGGAGCAAAAATTTATATTTGCATATTATCAAGATTTAGATATTTTGGAACATTAGAAGAGTCAAAAACATCGATACTCAACTTTGTAGGTCGATAATTGAATCTCAATTATATTATTTTAGTTACTTCAAATGCTTGTTTTTTTAATTATGATACCTCATTTGTCTTATCGATCATTATCTCAAGCCCTCAACGTCTTAGTAATTTTAGATATATTTTTTTTACTTTTGTGGCTCGCGGGTTGGCCCATCTAATCCGCAACCCACCTTGAATTGAGTTGAGTTGGAGATTTCTCAACCCGTCAAGATGGCGGGTCGGCCCGCCCCTCCTCGCTAAATGTTGGATTTACGATGAATTGACCCACCTCGTCAGAGTCAGTCCGTTTAACAGCTCTAATGAGTAATCTATTGTAGGGGTGATTTCTTCGGTATCATCAACGGAAATAATTGAGTATATGGAAGAGGTATCTGAAATGTCTAATTGTATTTCAAGAAGATTCAGATTGATACATTAGACTAAAGTGGATTCCTTAGTGTATAATATTTTTTTATTAGGATAAATTGAAGATAAATGTCCTGTTTTATTACATGCAAACCGAGTAATAATATTAGTATATATTTTTCTTAGATTAAATTTTCTAACTTGTTTATTTTTGCTCAGGTAAAGCTTACGAGCATGTCTTCAATCAGAATAGAATTATTCTTCATATTTATTATACTATAAAATTTCTATTTCTCCGAATATCATTAGTCTCCATATCATTAGTCTCCTGTTAATTGTTGATTTTGATCTGAAATTTCTGAATTTGTCTGTCATATTAACAACCTGAAAAAAGTGTCAACTAAGAAATTATTAATCCCTTTAATATGTTCCTAGTTTATTTTTAGTCCTTTATTTGTAATAGTATCTATGAATTTTATCCATCTTCTACTACTTAGAGATTTTCTAGTTCATTTTATTTGTTGATTATACTTTATTATAACTTCACATTCTGTTCGTATGATAATTTTCTTTTTGTCGCAAATAAATAGCATTAATGAGAGGAATAAATAACAGCTAATATTTCAAAATCTAAAAGAGGGTCTTTTTTCTTTGTATTTGCCTGAAACATACCTATATAATGTGTCGACTAGTTTTTTCTCGAACGCAATTGCTAGAAACTCGTATTTCAGTTTTCAAAACTCGACTAAATCTAGTTGAAACTAAACTTAGACACTTACAAAATCAAGTTGCTAACCAAAGCTATGAGAAATTCCAGGATCCTCAACAATTACATTCCTCTAAAATTCCTGATGATAGCAATCTGATTTTTGTTAAAACTCCTAGTATATATAATACTGGACAAGCCATCAATGTTCATGTCTAATGTACTTTGACAGCCAAAGGTCATATATTAACCTTACAAGCCCTCATTGATAATAGCGCTTCTAGCTCCTCCATTGATAAAGACACATTACTCTCTGTTGTTCCTTCTTCTTTTCTCAAACAAACAAATCACTCAAATCAATACTCAATTTGATGGAACCAAGAATGTCTGCTCTACTTATTTGCCTAGTTACACTATTTCTTTTTATAACAACTGCGACAATAACAGTATCCCACTCACTCTTATCCATTTATTGGTTACCAATCTTAACATAGATAATGTACACCGGGATTTAATTTCCTCCTCTCTTTCCTGTGCTTTTCTTCTTACCATAGATTATGTCATTTTCCTCTCCACTCCTATTATTTTCCCTATTCTATCTGAATATCCTCCTTCCCATCGAGCTCCAGAGCGTGGTGGTACCTTTGACAGACCCAAACTTCTCCGACTAAAGCCTCAAGACTTGGATTACATAGATCAGGAAGATAAACTTAACAATACTTTTTCCTCACACTAATCTCATACTTATTCCCGTCAAACTGAGGATTGTTCTTGTCCTCACATGGACTCTGAATAGTCTGATATCGATCCAGATGCAGAAAACGATTTCCCTATCGATATTATATCCTCTTAATTCGTGCTAAACCTAATCAATACATAAGGAAATCTGAATGATATAATTTCAAAGCTAGAAAAAATGAAAATCTTAGAGGACAATCCTATCAAATACTGGGAACTAGATAGAATATATTGTAAACTAAATATAATTAATCCAGATTTAATAATTAAAACTCAAGATTTGAAGTATACAAATTGGAAAACACAATAATACAAAATGCACATCAAACAGCTTTTAGACCATAAACTGATACAACGATTCACTTCTAGACATAGAAGCCTTGCTTTCATAATAAACAAGGAATCAGAATAAAAACGTGGTCAGTTAAGAATCATGTTCAATTACAAAAGTTTAAATAATAATTGTAATGAGGATGATTACAAGATTCATGACAAAGAACAATTAATCTTTATCGCCTTTGCAAGTTGACATAGTTGATAATTGTATAGAAATTTGTCACATGAGGTATTGAAGTTAATTCCTTTTCCATATAAAAGGGACTACTATATCTTAATAAAATCCTCCGTAATTTATCATCGGCCATGAGAAACGCTTGACGTTTGACGTGAACATTATCATGATGGATGATCTTTACCAATCGAATGATAGACATAACAGTAAATTTATCTGATTTAATTGATTTTTTAAACTTTAAATTAATCTAACCTAACTAATTTGGCATTAAAAAATGAAAATTAATCTTTATAGCCATGCTGTGCAACTCTCACTCAATTGAGCAATATTCCAATTGATAAGGCTCTACTTGAGCAATAATCACATCGTTGCAATTACTACAATAACACAGTGACATGTCTCCTTAATTAGGATGCATTTAATTCAAAGTGATTATTAATAATCTTGATTATCTATATAAAATTATATTATTTAATCATGTTTAATTCAAATAATGAATAACCTTTAGATAACAAACCATGTCTATTAATTACATCTACATCGACATACAATTCAAAATCATATTACCTCAAAAGATTAAAAAAATTCTTTATAATTTTGATTAGCTAAAATTATGTATGATAATGTGTACCGAGCATACTTCTATTATTTCCTTCAAGCTTAATAATCACCTTAGGTCCAAAGCTTCACACGTCTCTCTGTACAACTCTATTAAAGCTACATTTTTGGTACGAGGTAATATAATTAATCTTATAATATAATTAAGTTTGTAATATAATATAATATAGTGTGTATTATATTACTGTATTTGATTAGCGATTGATGTATAAACTTTGATTACAAAAATGATCATATTCGTTTGTTTGATATTCATATTTGTTATAAGGAATGTAATTATATTATTATAAAATGATAAAAATATCTTTATAATTTCTTCTTAAAGTAATATAATTCTTAATCGTCGATCGTCGGTCGCTGGCCATCGGTCGGTCGTGGATTGTCGGCCGTCATCGGTCGATCGTCGGTTGTCGCCGGTCGATCGTCGATCGTCGCTTGATCGATCATTGCCGATCGCTGTGTGTCGCCTGCCGTCGATTCTCGGCCGTCAGCGATCGTCGGCCGATCGCCGTCGATCGCGGCCCGATCATGATCGCCGTCATCGGCCCGATCGCCGGTTGGTCGTCGTCCGATCGTCGACGGGCACCGACCGATCGCCGATCATCGGTCAACCGTCGGCCAATCACCGGTCGTCAGTCGGCCGATCGCCCGCCAATCGCCGATCGCGGTCGATCGTCGGTCGATCGCCAGTCGATCGCCGGGCAATCGTCGGTCGTCGGCCGACAACCATCACCGGCCGACAACCGTCGCCGGTGGTCGTCATCGACAAGCACCGAAAAGCAATGAGAAAAATAAAAGAAGGATATATTTATCATGATAAATATTGAGCCCGTAATATAATCAGATTACATAGCTTTTCATTCGTAATCGAAATTATAAATTTTGACTCTTATTTTATAATGCAATTATATTACATTACATTTTTTAAATGTTACCAAATAAAATAAATCACCGCAATGCATTCAGAATTATAAATCTGATTATCTCGTATTTCTTTTAAAGTTTCAAAAACATCGACGCAAACACAAATGTGGATTGATACCAAACTCAATCCGCGTCCGGTGTCCATTAGAAAATCTTGCGTTGACCCGGTAGATAGATATGCTCCAGCTCGTGAATGTGGATTGAGAGAGAGAGATAAATGCACCCTTAAGGCTTCCACATTCAACGATCACGCAAGCACGACAAAACCGCCTCCACGTTGACTTCCAAACACAGCACTCGAGTCAACAACGAATGACAATATCTTAAAGGTGAACCGTCCCAATCTCAAACGCGACCTGCCTAACCTTTCTATTTATTTTCTCAGCCATTGACTAATGCAGCACCACAGCAGCGTAGGAGAATGGTAACCAAAATGAATGGAAAAGAAAAGAAAAAAAAAAATAAAAGAAAAAGAGATGCACGAAACTATCAGCCATTAGATTGGAATTCGATTGAAAATATGAATCGAGTCATTCAACACAAGAAACAGCTCTGAAGTCAGAAAGCAATCACCTTGCTCGCTTAGTAAATTTAAAGATGCACACAAATTGGAAGCTTTGTTTCAATCACACAGGAAATGAAGAGGATGATACCTAATCTACACAGCGATTTTGTCGTTCGAATACCTTACCGCTATGTTCCTCGTAATTTTTACATCGGTGGTGTCGACGGGCGACGAGCAGTGCAACTCGAAAAGAATATTTCAAAGCCACAAGAAAATGGAAGGATTAATAATTTTGAATATGTAATTTTGTGCCTGTTCTTGGTTCAGTTTTATCTGGCCCCGCTTATCAGCTGCAGAGATCCATCCTTCATCAACTTAGAGCTGAGGTTGCTGAACCGCTCCCTCGAGTATTGCCTCGATGCTTTCCTCCAATCCGTGCCGGCTTTCATCATCGCCGCAAATTCATCGTAACTTATTCTTCCATCCTGCGACAAAAGAGGTCCATTGTCAGCTGATAAACATAGTAAAAACCAAAGGAGATGAAATGGTTTGCAGAGTGAAGATTATGTTATGATATCTGACCTTGTCTGTGTCTACATCATGAATGATAGCGTTGATAACTTCTTCACGGTTTGGACCCAAGTCGTCAGCCAAGGAATAGCTGAGTTCTTCAATTTCTATGTATCCGCTCTTGTTCTGATCGAAGTATGAAAATGCTTTGCGCAGGTGTTCATCATTGCCAATCTTGCGCAAGTGGATCGATAATGCAGCAAATTCTCCGTAGTTTAGGGTGCCACTTCCATCGACATTAGCCTGTACAATATTAGTCGCAAACATCCTATAAATTATCAGGCTGAAAAACAAATAGCTACACTAACATAACAGCAAGGGGCATGATTTTGCATTTGCGTAAACATGGTGGTTAAGGATTTCACAATCACACAAATTGTGAGGAAACTATGAAAACTATAAATAGCGATACGATTGCTCGATTAAGTACTCACTGCTTCCATTAATATCTGCACGTCTGAATCAGTAATTTGGTGACCAAGCTTATGTAAACCGACTTTCAACTCCTCGAAGGTTATTTTTCCATTATGATTGATGTCCATCTTCTCAAACATTTCCTTTATGTCTGCAACTTCCTCGACAGAGAGATATTCAGCCACAACCTGTAAGAAAGAGCCAACTGCATCAGCCGTTGAAGTATTCTCGCGTGTGAACAACTGTACATATCATAGTATATAACTCACGAATCGACAAAAAACTCTCACTCTTGCAGATAACCAAAACCAATTGTTAAAATGCCCTTAACAGTGTTGCATCGTGTCAATGAAGACATGGACACTTCTATCTCTTACCCGTAGAGCTTTCTTTTTAAGCTTGTTCATTCCAGAGAACTGCTGCAGTCTTGCTCGTACAGTTTCGCCTAGATTAACATTAGGAGCTCTACTTGCATTCTGCAGCCATGTATGCTCTGCAACATCAGATATACAATTTGAGTTCATAGATTAAGTACATCCAATAGAACTAAATTGTCTGTATTAGAAAAGATACGATAGATTATTTAGCCTGAACAAACTGAAGAAATCAGGATAAGATTTATACAGCCAACCCCAAGGCAAGTTCCAAACCTAAGACCTTAATAACAATTTCCAAGGTCTTTACGACTCAACAACTGGCACCTTTAGATACAATAGGATGAGGAATATGTATTGCACAAGAACAAATTTCTCTTGCTCTTACAAAGCATGCATGATATGCAAAGAAACCAGCAAAACTAGTGTTTAATAATGCATAAATAATCTCTTTACGAAGAATGAATAATATTGCCATCTTGACTTTGTATGAGATACTAGCATGGCTCATACTAACCATCAACTTCAGAAAGAACATGATAATTCGATAGTTTCACATGAGAAAAAACATTGTATAGCAATACATAAACATCCAGCCAAAAATGGAAATATAGTTACGTGATAACAGATACAAGATGCAAGTTTTAGAAGTGGCAAGAATGTAAAAAGATATCAAGGTGCCAAGAGTTACCAAGAACTTGCTGAGCAGTCAACCTCTTCTTAGGATCTGGCTCAAGCATACGCCTCACAAGGTCTTTAGCGCTGTCAGAAACCTTTGGCCATGGCTCTCTTTTAAAATCTACATGAGAACGAAGAATTGCTTGGGCAACACCTTGTTCAGTTTCTGCATTGAAACAAGGAATTACATGACTGGTTCTTAGAAGCATGCCGGATGCAAACATCTCGGTTTTGGATGGGCTTGCAAGAAATTAAAATTAATCGAGTGATATACAGTTGGAAGCCTGAAACGGTTTTATTATCCTATGAATGAAAAATACCTGCCCAAAATGGAGGCACACCACAAAGCAGGATGTATAGGATAACACCTGCACTCCAGACATCAACTTCAGGTCCGTAATTCCGCTTTAGAACCTCTGGTGCCATGTAATATGGACTGCCAACAATTTCATTAAAGTTCTCGCCTGGGATCGAAAGGAAGACTATTTCAATTCAGAAACTAACTAGCTAGCTTGTATACTAAGACCGACTTTTCCATGAGCAATTGCAAGTAGAAAGTGGGCATCAACTAAACTTAAGAATCACATGAATCTTTGCTTTTAACAACTTAGATAACACATAAGAAGAACCAACTTAAAAAAGAAAAATCCTGCAATCAAATTACCAGGTTTGAAAAACACAGACAACCCAAAGTCAATCGCCTTCAATGGGGCATTTTCCCTTTTGTTCCCAAACAAGAAGTTCTCAGGTTTAAGATCCCGGTGCATAACTCCATTCTTGTGGCACTCCTGGAAAGATATGTTGCAAACAAAACAAGTCAGCATACTCCATAATCACATGCAATGCAGCAACCAGCATTGTTCGCTCATTCCGGGAGTAACTATAAAACTATCCCAATATCAAGAACATGGAGAAATGGAGGTGCCACTATTAACAAAAAGGAAACTATTAATTGAAGGATCACAACTGTTGACACATCTAAGTTTGCATAGATATGAGAAGATGATATAATTCGGCAAGATAAAGTAATGCCATGAGTTCTAAAACTACACTGGTATTTTTGTCAATGTGGAAACTGTTGTAAAAGGCTAAAACTATATTTTTATTGTGCTGGACTAGTTAACAAAATTCATCTGAAAAATCTATCATTTATCTAAAACTACAACATGGTTTTCTTCCAGAAGCCAACAGAGTTGGAGAATCATATAATAGGTAAAAAAATATAATAGTTTCCTTCAAAGATTCAGATGCCAAGCAAAATACAACGTGACCTTAAAGTGAGAATCTTGAGTGTGGATTTTAGGCAATACCATGAATGCAGAGAACAAACCTGAATGACTTCGATGATGGTCCGCATGATTCCGGCGGCCGCGCGTTCAGTGTAATGTCCCCTGGCGACGATCCGATCAAAGAGCTCACCGCCCTCGCAGAGCTCCATGACGAGGTGGACAGCGGCGTCGTCCTCGTAGGTGTCCTTGAGGCTGACCACGTGGGGGTGGGCCGGCAAGTGCCTCATGATCTCCACCTCCCTCCGCACGTCCTCGATGTCCACCGCGGTGCGCAGCTTCTTCTTGGAGATGGACTTGCAGGCGAAGCGATCGCCCGTGGCCGTATCGGTGCAGAGGTAGGTGACGCCGAACTCGCCGCGGCCGAGCTCCTGCCCGAGCTTGTACCGGCTGCCGATATTGCGGCCGGTGGGGTTCTTGAGGACGACGAGGGTAGGAGTTGGCCCGCGGTTGTACTCGATCGAGAACGGATTCGGCCTTTTCTCCTTCTTCTTTCTTCTTGCCCCCTTCTTTTCCGGATCCGTGGGAGCGCCGCAGCAATTTCCCATCGCGATTCCGCAGCCTAAAGATCCGAATTCTTTGAGGCTTTTCCTTCAAGGACGAAGCCAAAAAATTGGCCTTTTCCGAGAACAAATCAAAGGATTCAACAAAGGCAAAAGCAAGATACAATCTTTGGGTTAAATCTCAACAAAATAAGCCAAAGGATGAAGAGGAAGTCACTTTTATAGAACTCGGGATGAATTTGTCGCCATCGCCGAAACCCAAAAAAGGGCGCCGAACGCGGGAATCACGCGAACGAACAGTAAAATTGAAGGAGTGCAGCACTAGAAAGTTTTCGGAAGATGCTAGCTTGGAGGAAGTTTGCGAGCACTCGGGGAGGAATAAGGGAGGAGCTGCGAAGGTCGGGCAGGTAGGAGATGAAGAAAGGACCACCAAGACCAGTTCCAACTACTGTTCCTTCTTTGACCTCCTCCCTCTCTCCTCGCTCCTCATCCTCCGACGACGCGAAGATTCAGAATAAAAATGCAATCTTTTTCACGCCTTTATCGCATCTGATTCAGAATAAAAATGCAATCTTTTTCACGCCTTTATCGCATCTCCTTGCATCTCTCTGTCTCTCTCTCTCTTCAATCCCAAAGATTTCTCAAATTAATCAATCGATATCAAATAAATCCATTTTTTTTCTCTATGAAAAAGAAAATTGACAAATGCAAAAAAATTGCTATTTGACTAAAATGCCATTTCTAGAAGATAGATACTGACCTCTTTTTCACATAGAGTTGACTTGGGGAAAAAAAACGTAGATGCTTAGCTCAGCTGTGAAAGAAATTAGAAATCTACTTTATTAATGCCTTGTTTAGAAATCTTCAACGGAAGGCATTTTGATGAAGTCCTGAGAGATTTAATAAATAAATAAATTGCAAGGGTAAAACGACACTTTTCCTTGTATTCCCTTTCATTTCTTTGATATTTAGGCACATAGTAAATTGGCCCGAGCATTTTTTGGTAAAAAAATAAAAGAAAATTAAAGGAGAGAATTAATAGTTGAAATTGTCATTCTAAAGATTTCAATCAATTTGTTCCACAATCATTGTAAGAAAGATAATTCATGGAAGCTCTCTAAATTTTTGATGCATTAATCAAAGACAATGAAGGATCATCTGAATGTGAGAGGGGTTTTAAATCTTTTTTCGAAATCGATCTATGTCAATTCTATAAATGTTATACTGTCTCAATTAACACGTCATCCACGTGGGAACAGAATTAATATTGATGTTGACTAAATAATAATAATAATAACTCAAATTAGCATATTAATTTATCCATATTCATACACATTTTAAATAATTTTAATAATATGAATGACCTGATAGAACCGGGCCAGGCTAGCACAGCCCAATAAGGGATCAGCCAATTCAGGCCTGCCCCAGTCTGGTCCTTTAGTTGGGCCAGGCCAATATGGCTCGGCCCGAGTGCTAGGCGCGACTCAAAGGGACTAATTAACCTTATTCTTCGAGATAGAGAGGTAAATAAATCAAGTATTTATGGATAAATTTAATATTCAATTAGGTAAAAATTTATTTATATTCATTCAATAGACAATAAAATTAATTAAATAAAAAAATGAACAATTTAATAAATTCAATGAACAATCATAAATACACACATATTTGACTTATTAATATTTATGATGAAATTTATTTATAAATGTATTTATGATATTGTTTATACTCATTTAAATTGTTTATACTAATCAATCAAATAAATATTAAATATTAAAATTTAAATCAAAAGAGTTTAAATAAATTTGGATCATTTGAATTTAAACTCAGCTTAGTTATATAAAACTTATTTTTGACTTAGCTTACTGACAAAATTAGTGATGTAAAAGGTTAGAATTTGTCAATCTAGCAGTCCCTATCAGTCCGTCTTCGGACTATCGTAAGGAAAGTAAATCATGGTAGGTTTTGACATTTGAGATTAATAACTAACGTATGGAAAGACGACACCCTTATATTTATGAAGAATTGATCCGTTATTCTATAATACAACGTCTGCATACACTAGTCACTGGACCCTTTCCACGCGATAATTATTAGTCGCCTTCTTAAATGTAACAGTGAGATAGTTTGATGGTTGAATAGAAATTTTTTATAAAATTAAATCAATCGTTTTCAAAATTAATTTTAAATAATTGATACTAATAAAAAAAATAAAAAATAAACCTCCACCTGGGGAATGACAATACACGTGCCTGCAACTCTCCTCTTTGTCGTCTTCTTCCTCGAGTAAGATGGAGTCCGCTCGAGGATCCACACCGCGAGAGGACACATTGTCATTCCCGCGGCCACTTCCCTCTCGAACTCGAACCACAAATTTCAAGCTCAATAATGCAAAATACCAATTAGAAAACAAGGGAACACGGCCGACTGGACGCACCCATCGAATCCGCCGGAATATCTTCATCGTTCTCTTAATCATGCAATTGTCTGCCATTCGAAGCTGCCGGACAACAGCATCTAATGGACTCGATCCTTCTCCCAAACATCATTGATGGGTCACTCTATCTTCTTCCTATCTACATCTATAGATCGATAGATAATAGATATTTTACGAAAACTCACCGAGATTAACGCACAATTATTTACAGTTGCACTTGCTATTCATTCATCAAACTTAAACCGAGCACAGTTAAGTCGATTCTCAATCCACAGGTTGGAAGAGGACCTTGGCGATGTGGCCGTTGAGAACGTCCTCTGAGCAATGAGCAGCGTAGTAGAAGCTCTTTGCTACGAGAAGAAATGTCTGCTTGGTTCGGCGCAAGTCGATGCCTTGTTCCTCTGATGAAGAAGAAGAAGAACTACTACTCTGGAGCACGCACTGAGCTAGCTCTTGCATCTTCTCATCTATCGTCTCCTTGTCCGTGCTCTGAGATGATTCGAAAGGGGAATTGTCATTCGAATTGCCACGGGGTTATTCGTCGATCGTCAATCGTCGATCGTCGGAGAAAATGTATACCTTGGCATCGAGCTTTCGTTGCAAAAGTCGAGCACATATGGAGGATAGGAGGTCACAGTGTGATCGAGCTAGAGTCGAGTCGAATTGCCCTCCGCAAGCCTCGATGGTCCTCACTAGTAGCAACCCGGTGTCTTGCTCGTCGCCGGTCGACGTCGACAACCAAGCATTCCACTGCCAAAATTGAGGAAAATACAAGTACACGATGCATCATCCGGTTCTAGTGTCTATCCGAATAGGTCCAAACTAGTTGTATATTTAAAAACAGTGGTTCAAATCGCGCAACGAGAGCATTAGAGCCTTACGGCCTCAAGCAAGTAGTCGCGCATTCGCTTTCGATCAGATTCGGCACCCAATACGACAAGGCCATCGACCAGTTGCCGGAGCAACTCGACCAGCTGCTCTCCCTTCCCCCTCGTGCCTGCCCTGCATTGACAGCACATTAACCAACCCATTTTACAATGTGCCGAGGATGAAGAACAAGAGCAAGAGCAAGAAGATATTCCTTCAGGGTCTTAACAGATCCCTGGCCAACAAGTTGCCAAACTGTGACAGTGATTTGATTCTAACACACGTCCTAACGAGAATAATATGAGATTAGAGATCATATAGATTTGAGCTTGAAAACATGATGATAAAGGACAATAATAAACCTACGTATGCAGTCGATAGGAAGATTAAACATTTAGCAAATTCAGTTGTTTTGATTTCAGAAATCACCAAAAATGGTGTCCACCCACAGTATTGTTTGATTCCGCGTTGTTCAACTCAACAGCGTATTATTGCTTTGGACCCCAAGACGGCATGGTCCTCCATCTATTGAGAGGGGCAACTTAACCATCACTTGCTGCAGGAGCAAGTTCAATGATTGTAGTAAGCAGAAGTGCAATTGGCCTTTAGCCAAAACCAAACACTCTGCATTTTTCACATGGCAAGTCGATGCCAATTTTCGCGAATTTTTCGATTGTTAAATTTGAAAAATTCGATATGGATTCAGGTTTTGAATGAGATAGTGTCTAGCTAGCACTGACCTTCTGGTGCCATTCTCATTGCTGTAGCAATCATCGGCATTGAGGAAGTTCAGTATCAGTGCTTGTCTCATAGTTTCAGTGCATGAGTCACTGCCAAAGTAGGCTGCGATGGCCTTGGAGAAAACCAGGGTCCGAACCCAACCTAGCCTCTCGGTCTTGCGTTCGGGCTCGAATATGCAAGAGGCTGCTAAGAAGTAGTCCTCCAACAGGGTTCTTCTGCTGACACCGTGCCGCCGAAGGCCTGCCTCGTCGTACCACCTTCGTCGAATCACACAATTGGAACTCGAATAGGTTGAGTAGTTGTATAAAACTGTTGGTTTAGAAGTTTAGAACCAATGCAGAAATCAATCTGAATAAGAAATACTTGACATACTTTTGAAGAAGGAGCCACTCCAGCTGATGGAGAGCTTGGCAATGGTTGAAGTCCAATTTAGCCAACTCCAAATACACATCATTGTTTACCAGAGGCATCCTGCCATATCACTCTATCAAACGACCAATAATTCCGAGCTAAAAATCGAATTGAAACTAGAAAACAAGTTTGGTAAATAGAAAGATAGCTTGAAGTAAGGAACTGTGATCAGTAGTAGATGAGCTTACCTGTAGAGTGTCTTGCCAATCCAAATATCACTTCCCCCTCCATAGTGCTCCAAGTAGAGCCTTGCCTCAATGCGAGGCAGGCTCGCGTACCAGGGGAAATTCAGAGCATATTCCACCTGCTCTATCGATCGAACGACGATATAGTACAAATTCGACACAAGTAGATAGTGAAATTGATCAGTTTTAGTTAACCAATTACCTCCCCAGGCAAATCCTTGGTGATGATCCATTTGTCGAGCAGCTGGTGTGCAGCTTGTTTATCTCGCAAGAATGCATAGGAGAAGCTCTTAGCTCGCTCCAGTATCTCTTCCCCGGGGAAGGCCACCTGCGCCGCTCGGTTCAGGTTGTACATCCCCGTCACCGCCTGGTTCGACTGCCCTGGGAAGCACACGAATTCCCCGTCCTTCTCGAATTGCTGCAGCACGTCTGCACCGATCAATCAACCAATCAGACAGGACTCCGTTTTTAGCGGCAAGTGATCGACCACTCTGCTCGGTCTGCTCGCTCACCGGGGGAGACAGGGTAACCGTGCAACCGCAGCAGGCGGAACCCCATCGATGTGTCGTCGATGTCGAAAACCAGAGAGTCCCTGGCCCAACAAATGCCGTCCTCCGTCCAGTATCTGCAAGACATGGACAACTCAACCCTCTGCTGCATTCCAACAAGCGGGAGGAACAAGAACTAGCGAGCTCGATCACCTGTGCACGTAATCGAGGCAGTCCTTGATCTCCGGCGAGAAGTAGCGGGCGATGCCGAGGCGTTGCAGGCGATCCACCGCCCACAGGCGCTCGAAGAGGTCCACAGGGTACACGTTCGGCACTGCAGCGAATGAATCCAAGGTCAAAAAAAAAAAAAAAAAAAATCCTGGCAGAATTGATGAATCAATGGATTCGTCAAATGGATCGATTCGCTAATTACCTCCTCCACCGAATCTACGGACGATTCGCTGGAGATATTTGAGGCAGTTGCCGTCGCCCGTCTGCATCAGCGCGTAGGCGGTGGAGGAAGGCGAGAAGAGAAAGGAGCCATCTTGGCACTGCAGGCGAAGAAGCTTCTCCCAGTCCAAGCCAACCATACCTTCCAGGCTATGTAGCAGCGTGGTTGGCACCTCGTGCAGCACTTGCTTCGGAATCCTATTTAATTATCCAAATCGCACTGAAGCATCAACTCTCGCAACAGTGTCAAACAAGCATTGCACTGTGATCGTAGCTTGCACCTCTTCAATTTAAGGTCTCTCAAGGCGATTATGCTTTGCAAACATGGGTGCGAGTAGGGGATCTCCAGCCCCAGCTCCTTGGCCATGTCTAGCAGCGAAGGGAACGCCACCTCGAAGCCAATGGGCATGTGCTCCGCCGCCTCCTCCCCCAGCCTCCACATGTTCTCCCTCACGTACTCCACCCCTGCACCGCGTGCCATTTATAGCACTCAGGAGCCAGGAACGATGCACGAGAGTAGTTAGAGTGATTCATTCTACCTCTGAGGCACTTGTCGCGGTGGAGATTCCAGGAGGCGAGCACGACGGCGCAGGCCAACGTGTTGATCAGCCGGTCGTGGGCGGAGAAGACGGCGGCGTCGCCCCAAGAACCATCGCCGAGCTGGTTGTTGGCGATCCACCGTAGGCTCTCCGGAAACAGTGGCCGTTCGCTCCTCTCCGGGTCCTTCGCCAGCGCCACCCACGCGGTGTCGTACGCCGAGACGCTGATCTCGCCGTCCTCCATCGACCCCAGCATCGCCTTCAACTCTTGCACCAACCCCACTATCGTCGTCCCCTGCAACAAAGACTACAGCTAGCGCCCCACCCATCAATGGCGGAAGCAGCATGCAGAGCGCATTGATGAACGAATTGACCGACTACCTCTTCCTCTTCCAACAGTACATGCTCCTGCTGCGGCAATTCCAGAAGCGGCAATGCGTTCTGGATCAACCCACCACCGTAATCTGCAAGTCGAATTCAATTCGATTCAATCGGAGTGGGCCAGAAAGCGCCAAGTCTTGGATACAAGTTACACGCATGATCCAAATACAGAAACATGAACCGAAGCCGCTGCCTCATCTCTCCCTCGGATCTCAGCCTGCGCTACGCAGTACACGACGGGCGGCGGGGGCTCGTCGGCGCGACATTAGAACAATCTGTTCTTCTCTGTTTCAGTTCGATGATGCATGATTAATCATACGAACGATACCTGGAGGAGGAGCCGTCGTGCTTGTCCGGGTCAATGCATGCCTTCTCGAACTCTTTTCGGCCTTCCCAGTACCGATCGACCTCAGCTCCCGCGCACCTGGATGCAACTCGGCCAAAGCGCCTGATCCTTTTAGGCTCCCGTGCACGGAACACGGACCATGAAAATGGCTGGCTCTTCGAAGGCCAACTTTCGTACTCGATGAATTAATAACGAATGAAATACCTCCAGGGAGCAAGAGGAGGGGGCTGGGCGGGACCAGCGTCGACGTCATGGCCGTCGTCGGAGTCATCGCCATGGCCGGCCGGGGTATAATAAGAAGAAGAAGAAGAAGAGAAGACGCTAAACCTGACCAAAAGAGGATCCGTCCCATGCTTATTTTATAGAGAGATTCAATCACTCTATAAAAAATTTTAAAAATTAATTCATTAATATTTTTTTTTTCTGAAATTCGATTTAAGCCGTCGATAGCAAATGAACAATAAAGGAGACAAAAGGACGTCGCCGGATATTCTACAGTGAAGAAATACGAGGATACTCTATTGCTGATTTCCATCAACCCTTGTCGTCGTCCGATTCAGACTGTACAGTGCAAATCCAAATCCAAACAGCAAATTTTACTATAATCAAAATAAATTTGAAAGTACAGCAATAGATAAATCAAATATTCATTTATATTTATTTCAATAAATATCAAATCAATTAAATAAATACATTTGAATAATTTTATAAATTAAATGAATAAATTTGAATACGGATATGTTTGATTTATTAATATTTATAAATAATATTCGTAAATAATATTTATGAATGATCCAGTCTAAGATCGATTGGGAGATTCAGAAAAAGACTCACAATTGAACTCCTTCGATCGACTGAGTACAAACTAGGTTAGTCTTCAACGAAGCTTTAGTAGAAAGTCGGATAGATGAAGTCGGGCTTTGAAAGGTTGGACGTCGCTAGTTAGCGCTTCAGAAGGTTAGACATCGCTAGCGCTTTGACAGGTCGGGCATTGCTAGCGCTTCGGGAGGTTGGACATCGCTAGCGCTTCGGGAGGTCGGACATCGCTAGCGCTTCGGGAGGTTGAGCGTCGCTAGTGCTTCGAGAGATTGAGCGTCTTCGGAGATCAATTGTAGTTCAACTCTAAGAGGACTCGAAATGCGAGAGAAGGGGACCAAAGAATATCTCGACAAAGCTCTTTCGACACTCAAATCAAAAGTGAAGAAATAGAAAAAATAAAGAATAGAAAGAGCAAAGTCTTTGAGATTACCTCCTCTGTTTTCATGTCATCTGAAGAATAATATACCTAATACCTGTAGTAAAAAGATATGTGGAGATATATAGTGGGGGTACGTGACAACATGAAGAAGTGCAGTGTGGAATCATAGAGATTGAGCGTCGCTAGAGACGCTAGTGCTTCAAAAGGTCGTTCGGAGATCGGTCCAAATAGTTCAGCCCTGAGAAAACTCAAAACACTGAGAAGAGGACCGATGAATACCTCGACGAAGCCCCTCCGATATTGAAGTCAGAAGTGGAGAAATAGAAAAAATGAATAACAAAGAGAGCAAAGTCTTTGAGATTACCTCATATATTTTCTTGTCATCTAGAGAATTATGTATTGTAGTAAGAAAAGATGTGGAGATGTATAGTGGGGCACGTGACAATATGGAGAAATGAGAGTGTAATTACGTAGAGAAGTGGGAGTGTGGAATCAAGTAGGTATAGAGACATGAAGGTGACTATGTCATGGTTGACTGACTCCAAATTTCACTACGTAGATTCTAGCTTAGCTTGACTACTTATTTGATTGATTATTTTGACCTTGCCACATAGCAAGGTTTATTTCTCTCATATCAGTGAATACATATTATAAATTATATTTCTGAATAAAATTAGTAAATTATGTTCATAATAAATCCATTTTTGAACTTTATTTACGAGCTTGAATTATTTTTTACTTAAAAATTTAATAATATTTAAATAAATTTGAATCAAGTTTGATTCGTTCTTGAACTAAGCTTGATTTAAAAGTTTGATAGTATTTAAACAAGTCAAGTTCGAATCAAACTCAATTTTTTTAAAAAAAATCAAGTTGAGTTTGAATAGCTATTTGATTAATTTTAGATTTAACTTGGCTTCATTTGATTATTTTTTCAAATAAATCTGAATACTATAAAGTTGATTTGACTTGGTTCGTTTATAGTCTTATCTGAAAATGCTCACAACGGATGATCTAGTAGCTTGGCATTTCAAAAAATTTTATCTCACCAAAAAAAAAAAAATCTTAGAGTACGACTAGTTAAAAATTGAATCAAAAATATTTAAGAGACTATATACTACCCTACTATTATATTGTAGTTTCGAGCACAACGGATTTTAATATTTAAGATAAACATGACAAATGAGTACGAAATTAAGAAAAGGAAGGGGTGGAAGATAACTACATCTATCTATACCAAAAGTCGATTACATTCGTCCCAAGTGCTTTTCACCAATATCAGACTCTCGGTGATGATGATTGAAAATAAATCCCGGAGAGTTATATTCTTTGACCCTCTTAGCTAGAACAACGAAGGACTTTTGAGTCCAGATAAAAATTTTAAATTTTACATCGAGAATCGACTGCAATCCCTCTGTAGCAGCATTTTACGCTGTTTTAATTAGCAGCATTTTACGCTGTTTTAATTAGCGGGCCATTCTGAGGGAACACTTTAGATGTATGCAATTAATTGATTTGATAGCTAAGTATGTCCAACACAATGCATGTTCATAGAAAATAGATCATTATCCACGAAACTATTTGACACATTCTAAATGTTCATTTACTGTTTAGCGATACGTAAGCTTTAAGGGTGGTCAATTCTCCATCAGTTTAGGGTAGATAGAAGTAATGCCTCGCGTGGATGTGATTAGTCTTCACATACACCTATAATACTCACCCTTGACATTAATCAAAGATTAACAATGATTTAGGGATTAAAAAATCATACATAATTTAAATTTGTAGATTATAAGAGATAAATTATAGAATAGTATAATATCCATTGTAATTATTTTTATAAGCGCAACAATACTTCTTGGTGTTTAAATAGACCTAAAATGCCTAAATGTTAGTCTATTATAACTTTTTCCTCCCAAATCAGTAGATTGTTTGATGTTAATCAAGATTATAAAATATATATATATATATATAATTTATATTGTTTGATTAGATATTAAATAATATGAGAAAAATTGATTTATTTAGAAATTTTAATTTATAATTTAGTTTAATAGTTTATTATATTATCCTTAGATGATATTAATTGAGTGTTAACTCATGCAAAACACTTTTATAAATTTCAAATACTAATTTTAAAATCAATAAAAATCTTAATCCAATTCTAATTTACATGCCCTCTTTACTGATGTGATAGACATCCTCTATTATTTGAAAATTACTGAAGACTTTAAATTAAACAGGGTGAAATAATATAATCACATGCAAATAATCAACGCTCTAAAACCCTAAAGGTCATTCCCTCATAATCAACAGGCAAAAATAAATCACTGACAAGCATGTGCATCCTAAACGACTAGCTTTCCCATTCTTCTAGCTACATCATTAACCAATCCATCCTCCAGGTTTGCCAAAGAACTCTCTAATTGTTTGAAGGTGGCAAAAACATCACTGGATGAGCCTTCAAGACTGGTGACTTCGAGTAGCATCTTATTGACTAAATCATGCATCTTCTCTGCACTGGATTTCATTTGATACACCTCCTGTGGTGGATAGACGCTAGCTCCCAGCTCATTCACTTCAGATCCCATCTCCTGGCAGCAGCTAAGAAGTTTCTCCAGGGAGTCAGTGGACTCTTTGGTGTTAACTTTAAGGCTGGGGAACTTTAGCAAGCCTGAAATATAACGAATCAGCTCTTTAATGGCAGTCAGTGTATCAGAAACCACAGGAATGATTAATTTTGCAATTGCCATCTCCTCGGCCGAGAGATCATCCCCAATATCAGCCTCAGCTAAGTCATCACCCTCTTCATCGGTCGATGTCGACTCGGCAACTTTAATGGAGTCTTCACCTCCTGATCCATCAGAAGCAGCTGTGGATTTGGATTCCTTGAGCTCTCCCATTTCTCGAAGGACGTCCTTCACAGAAACAGCAACCTGAGTTATGGCTCGCCCAACAGCAGTGCAGTTTGTGGTTGGGTTTTTCTTGAAGGCGACGCATGCTTCCCAGACTGTCCCAGCAAGCTGTGGGATGGACAATCTTTTTTGACGGTTACTTGATTCTGCAATGAAAAAATAAAGTCCATAGCATACGTTACATTTTAATGATTTGACTCTACGATAATGATACTCATCGTTCATCCACGATGACTCACATTGTCCTGGCATGTAGCTCAAAATATTATGGGGTTTGTGAAAAGCAAAAGTCTAGATGATTTCCATCCGCAATAAAACATCTATGATTAATCAATGAATTCAATTGTCTTTCCACCTATTTCATTAGTCAATAAAAGGTGTCACAGAATAATCACTTCTCAAGTACGTCTAACTATTAAATCATAACTCGTTATGATGTAACGCAGTGAAGATGATTAGAGTGACAAAGGGCCAATAAATAGCTAGGACTGTATGATGTTTTGGTATTTATGTGATTGTGAGTTTAAAGGGTAATAATGCACACCATAGGAGGAAATTGCTTCTCTTAGTAGTGTGAGGCTGCATTCTACAACTTGCTTGGCAGAAGCATTGATGTTTGCATGAAGAGTAGGCCCTGCTCCAACTGTATTTCCATGGCAAAGTAAGATAAAACCATGAAGTATATTACAGTAAGCGCCAATGTTTTCTTCTAATGCCTTCATTTCAGGTGCTTCTCCACTCCAAAGCATTCCGGCTGCACAGTGGCATGTCCAAAGTGGAAGCAGTCAATCTCAAAATAAACAAATAAATAAATAATTTCAATATCCAAAAGTAACATATCCAAAATAAATAAATTAATAAACTTCAACACTATATCTTTAAACTATAACATGATCATTAGCATCAACAAATTAGCCAAGCATATTTTTTTTGGTTTGATCAAACACAAGTTATTGGGATACATAGCAAGATGATAGCCAAGTACTACAATAATAGATACTGATAATTTTATGCAAGTAGAATATAAATATTTCAGAATTCAAAATGAATGTGCTAAATTAGATAGAAATCCAATTGCTTCGAATATTTACTCCCGTCATAGAACTATCGTAAGAGTTACAACAATATCAGTTATAACAATCACTTTCTTAACTGCCACCATTCCAAAGTTGCCAAATAGTTTGCAAAGCAAAGTGAAGTTTGTGTTAATTGTTTACTGTAGATGTGTATTACAATCGTCAAAGTCATATACACTGAAAACTGCAAATGAAGCAAGTCCTTGAGTATTTCGCCCTGGTTTACAATGCTTTTACAATGGCAATTTTACCATCATAGCAATAGTTCCTTGATCTTTGGAAAGTCCAAATACATAAAATAAACACATACAAGAAGTGCATGTAGGACAAGCCTATGCACATACTTTCAATTTTCTAACCAATCTAACAGCACCAGATTTTTTTTAAAATTTTTTTTTAACAAATCTATAGTAATTCTAATAATTTTGCTCATCTTCCAAAAACCTATTAACAAATTTATGTTTGACATTGTGAATCTTTAGTTGAGAATGTGTTACCAGACAGTTAAGTCAAAGATACAGATTCATTTTGAACTCGAAAGTGTGTGCAGAGATTTGTTGAAATTAACTTCATGCAATATTTATCAAAATGTCTAAACTTTGTGCTAAATAGCAATCTACCTAGCAAGTGTCTACATATAAGCATTAGTATATATCCCCCTTTCTTCATACTCGTCGGGAAAGCAAATTCCGAACCCCAGAACTTGGAATTCATGAGGACTCTTGACACTCGAAGCACACAAAGGAGAAGTAAAGTTCATACACTTAGTGACAACAATCAAATCCTTCATTTAATTCGAATAAAAAAACATAGATTTTCATCTCAAATTACCCATAGTTGCTTGTTTAGAGACCTCATCCCCCAGCTTGACGACTTCCGGCAAATCCACCTTTTCCAGACCCGAATCCGCCGGGCTATCCAGAATCTGCTACAGCGATGGAAGCGTAGTTGAATCAAAAAGATGAACCGAGCAGAGGAATGAGCAAAAGCGAGCGACATAGCCGTACTCGGAGGGTTTCTTGGACGCCAGATATGTGAGCGTCGAGCACTCGAGAGAGGTGATGCTTTCGTCCGCTCTTCGACATCTTCGCAGTTATTGAACGGAGCTGAGGTCGAGGAAGTTGCCGAATTGGGAAGAAGCAGAGGACGGAAGATAATCGAACTCGACGCTTTTGAAGCCCTAGCGGATTTCACGGGCCGGAGCTTAGTCGAAAGCATGCGGCTTTTCCTCAAGGGATGAACGGATAGTAAGAATTAGAGGGGTCCATTTGGATGTTAAATAATTTAAATGGATTATATTGAAATTTTACAAATTTATTATTTGACAAATCTAATATATACAAATGACACATTATAATCAATTAATAAAAAAATAATAATATTTTTAATTAAACTCTTATTTCGTATTATCTTAGTGATGTGTGAAAGTTCAAGATAATAATTTTATAGAGATTTTTGTTGATGGGTCATGCACTGACCAATCTAATCCATAATTTATTTGGGTTCAAGATTTTTTAACCTGCCGTGCAATGGTAAATCGATTCGTTCCTCCTTATTAAATATTAAATTTACGAAGAATTAATCTGTTCCATTACGAGTCAACTCTTTCTTGAACATTGCTCATTATGATTTCAAGTTGAATTTGCTCCGTGGACTTTCAAATATGAGTCATCGTTGGAGGGATGTGGGGCAAACTACGAATCACCCTCTAAGTCTATCGCACTCATTTAATACTTCCTCAACAATAATTAACTCAGAGTTTTGGGTTATTAAAATAAGTATCATTACTTTAAAAAGTTCCGTGCGTAAAAATATTATATTAACTTTGTTAATGTTAAAATTATTTTAAAAATACTCATAGCAATTGCTAAGTGACTATTGTAATAATCAATAAAAATTTTAGAATGTTTTAAAATCTATTTAAGTGAATTTAATTAAGATTTAAATAATTTTTTATAAAATTGATAATTTTTTTAATATAAAAGTATTTTATATAAGTTAAACTGATTTATTTTAACATATAAAAATAGTTATTATAATACCTGAAATAAAAAAATATTTAATTTTATTTTTATTTTTTCCCCAAGCAATTCTAGTTAATCTGTTTAAAATATAAATATAAAAATAAATACACAATATAATATATGAAAATGTTAAAAATCGTGCCTTCAATTTAACCCTAATAAAATAAGTAAAAGCAGACTGTGGCCCTGTTCGACACACGTGCAAACGACGTGCTCATGTCAGTAAATTTGAAGAAATCGATGCAGTCAATCGCACTTACGAGAGCAAGGGTTTAGGGTGTCGCCGCCGCTCGCCTCGTCGTCGCAGCTGGTTTAGCTTGCTAAGAATGAGGTTTGTGCATTTTTTTTTTGTTTTTTCATCTTGCAAATCTACTTTGTTCTTGTCCGTTCTGCTGCTTGTTTTTGTTCTAGGCTGGGTTTACCCTAAACGAGCAGCGGAATGATGGCGGTGGGAACTTTTGTCTCCTATCACTATCAGAGCTTTAATCATTGGTGCATTCGTTAAAAAGTCGCTGTTTTTATTTGAGCTAGTTGTTCTTGCTATCAGCATTGCTATAGCTTAGGGGGCTGGCAACGTGTCAGGGGAAATTTTTTATCTCTTTTACCGCATATGACTTGAAATTGGAGTTTGATTGTGAAACAATTTTGTCAGCATCAACTGACCGTTAAAAGAAGTCTTACATACCACAAACAATTCGTCTATTCAGAACCAATGGAATTCTTTGACCAAATTTCCATAGCATCTCAACTAATAGAAACATGCTTCAAGGTCTCTGTTATGTTATCACCTCGTCCAGATTATTTTTGTTAGCAGCGAATTAGTGATGTGTCTTCTTCGTGATAATTAATCCCTTATATGATTTGGCGTAAGTGAAATGTTGAACGTTATATTTGAGGCCGCATTGTCATAGTCTTAACATAATTGGTTTTCCTTGACTTTTCATTTCCAAGCTTCATGAGTTGGGTTAGACTTTAGATTGAAAAAAGGGTGAAGATAAAATGTACACTCTAGATTGCCAACTTGAGTTTTTATAGTTTATTAGAGACTGCATGTTTAATCCATTATTGTCGAAAGTGCCTTAATTTGTCAAGATTTCTAAAGGGACATTAACTATATTCTCATTTTTTCCAAGTAAAGCAAGGCACTTAAAAATTTCTAAGTTTGATGCCTTTTGGGTTTCTGTGAGTGAAATTTTTGAAATGCAAAAAATGCTGAAAAATGATTATACTGCATTTCCTGAAATATCAAACTTGAATGTCTTTGATGGGGACAAGATTGAGTGAGATTAACCAAAAGAACACCACATGAGATTCTATGTAGAAGAAAAGAAAAAGGAGAAAAGGGGGAAATCATTTAGGACTTAGTAACAAAGGAGAAAGGGTGAAAGAGTAATGAATGAGCTACATAAGGTCTTTTTCATGTCTATGTAAAGTATCTGAAAGATAGAGACTGCTTTTTTTTGAACGTTCATTCTAATTTAATTTCAGACCTTTATAAAACCAAAATTTATTTTCTGTCTCTTAATTCATTATAGTGATCATGTAATCGTATCTTAAGTTTTATTTGTTCAATAAGCAAGCACCAGGGTGATTGGGTGTTCAATCTACTTTCTAAATAATCATTGCTTGGTCACGCCTTATTAAAATTGCCACATGGAAAGGTTTAAGGTGCCTGGACATTGATACGTAGGACTTTATCCTGCACCCACTTAATGTGGTATTGTTTTGACAGTTTAATATGGTATAAATTATTAAATACCCATTATAAGCATGGTTGCTTGAAAGCCAGTTTGATCGTTTCTAGTTTATGCAAAATGATTTCTTGAATTGTTTTACATATCAGTCGATCACCTGAGGTCAAGTGGGCACAGCGTATTGACAAGGTCTACATCACTGTACAATTGCCTGATGCAAGAGATGCGAAAGTTAATCTAGAACCTGATGGCATTTTCACTTTCTCTGCCACAGCTGGTGCTGCAAGCAACTTTTATGAATTAAAATTGCAACTTTTTGACAAAGTAAATAAAGAGGTAATGTTTCTATTTTATGCTTGATCTATTGATATTTTCTTGTTTCCCATCTCTTCTCACTCGGGTTAGTTACTTTCCAGGAAAGCAAAACTAATATAGGTGTCAGGTCTATCTTTTGTGTGATTGAAAAAGCAGAGAAGCAGTGGTGGAAGAAACTAATAGGTGGTGAGGGAAAGACTCCTCACTATGTGAAAATTGATTGGGATAAGTGGGTTGATGAAGATGATGATGGTATATTCCTCTGTGTTATTTTGTTTGTTATGTTTTTTTTTAAAAATTGGTACTACCATATGCTTGTTTTTCCATCATAGTACGAGTGCTGAGTGTATACATGCAGACCATTCATTTGTTTTTCCATCATACAGGCTTACAAAATGCATAGCTTGGCAATTTATGATGCCAAATTTTAGGATCATTTTGTTGGAATAATCAGATAGCGATGTTACCTACCTAACTTCCTTCAAAGGAAGTCACCTTTTCAGTGTAGAATATTCTCCATTTGATCTGTCTGGTTTAACAGCAGAAAAATGTTTAGTCAGCAGAGGGTACCTGGATGCATGTATTCAATATGAACATGTTTTCTTCTTCTTTTTTTTTTTTTATTTCCTATTATCATATCAATTTCATGCTTGTGAAAAACCAGTAAATCGTGAATTCTGCAAATGCATCCACAAACAAAGATTGATGGCAGTGATAAGCATTTTCCGCACATAATGATGTTCATTATGTCATCTATTAGTCATTCATATTGTATTATCGCTACATTTCATTAAGGAATAGGGCTTATTTTTTTGCCTACCTTTCTTAGTGATTCAATTTTTTTCCAAATGTTTTTGTCTTGCTACTCTAGAATATTTCAGGTTGATATTTTCACAATATCAGAAGAATTTGAGCCTGTCTCTTTTTGAGATAGTCTGGAGAAGTTAATTACCTTCTATTAAAAGATATTTAGACTTCACCACTATCCACAATATACCAAGTAGGAAGTATTGTTCATGCTGTTCCTAATCTGCTAATCCTAAACATCTTTGAAGTCATTCGCTGGATATATTCAATGTATAATTGAATTAGCCTAATGCTTTCAATCAATTTTTCCCTCTTCCGTGTAATCATTGACAAATCATTCATTAGATTTTTTTATGAACAATTCTTGAATTTTTATGCCAATCATGTTACTGAGTTTTCCCCCTGATTTGATTGTATTAGGTCGACCTGATTTGGATTTGGGTGGAATGGATTTTTCGGTAATGCCCACCTTACATGTTTATTTCTACAAATTTTAACTCAGTTGATCATGGTTTGATGTATATATTTATTTCCAGAATTTTGGTGACATGGGGGGTAACTCTATGGACGATGATTTTGAAGATAGTGATGATGAAGGTAAAGTTGTGGAGGCTACCATTTAATTAACCAGTGTCTTAAGTTGATTTGATTTCATGGCTTTATGTGAGTAATTTATTTGTTCCATATTTGCGTGATCCATATTACTGCATTAGAGTTCATCGTTAACTTAGTATTGGACCCTGCCAGAGGACTCTATTTACCTTATAAATTGTCCTTAAGCAAAGTTCCTTGAAGGTTGCTTCATATATTCACCTCAACATGATCACTAAATAACTTACAATATTGCATCCATTTGAAACACTTGCCAAACTTTCATATTATCAAATGCTAAATAAAGTAGCATGCCTGAATTGTGATATATTAACAACAATAACGAACCTTAACTATTTGAAGTTGGCTATATTTTCCTTATGATATTCACTGGAGAAAACAGACAGTGATTCAAAAGAATCCAAAGACAATTGGGAGACAATTTCACTTCTGTATGAGCTTTGAAGTGATAAAGTTTATCAAATGAAATATGACGAGCGCTTGGGAAGCAATTTGGATGACTATATATTATGCTTATAAAGATCAATGGTTGGATTGAAATTTGAAGTAGAAAGTTGTTATAGATTTAGAGATGAAGGCAAAAGTGGTTTTGTTGCTTTTGTCAAAATGGGGCATACATTCTTGACGGTGCAGATGAGTGGAATGGATTGACTAAGTGTTTTGTCCGGGAAGGCTGGAGTTTGAATATGCAGAAGGTAAAAGGGAAGAGTCGTTGAAGAACATGAAGAAGGCTGGATTTCACGGAGTTTTCAAAATTGATCCATTAGGATCCAAGAAATCAGAGACCAGGTTCATTGAAGAATTCTAGAAAGAATTGGAGAACCTCAAATCTAAGGGATGTTTTCTAAAACCAGTTGGACTTATGAAGAATTGGTGGATTTGAGTGAATTCAGGTGATTTTGTATTTTTCCAATGAAGTTCTCCACAGTAGTGACAAATGGTGGTGATGGATAAATGGAAGATCATGCCGGCAAAGGTGGTAGAGATGGCATAGGCCATAGAGATGAGAAAGAGACAAGTCAAAGTCACAAGGTTGTCAGGCTGCTTCAGGAGGGCTTTTTCAAGATTCTAATGATGCATAATTTTATTTTGTCAATCGCTTCGGGATTAGGCCAGGAGTCAATTGAGCAAATCAACAAGGTTATCTAGTAAGCCTAATGGGTAATGAGTGTTAACGTAATACTTATGTATACTGTCTAATTATGACTGATGGATATCAACTATGACACATTGCCTCATATATTAAATTTTACCTGATAAATATTGGTAATAGAGATTGGATCATTACATTTCGCTGCCTGATATGCCGTATAAAAATGTATTGTTATTATTCAGTATAATAAAAACCGGTTGTATATTATTGTATTGTGAAATACTTCTTCTTGGTACTGACAATAGATTTGGAACATTACAAAAATCTTTTATCTAATAATAATAGTCTTTTTACATAAATACTATGATATTATTTATCATTTCTTAATCATATGATATTAATTATTAATAATTGTTGGTAAATTGTATGCTAATCTTTTAATATTATATATTTCTGGATTTATTAGGATAAAGTGGATATTTTTTGAATTGAATATGACATAAGAAATACACTCAAACTCTAGGAGATTGACGAAACATTCCCCTCTTTTTTACCATTCCTTAGGTTTCAGTATTTTGCTACCTTCATCCCACCACTGACCACAGCATTGGAATGGCTTGCTGTTTCTTTTCAATTCCACTGAAATTTCACATAGTTTGATGATTACTCTGATATTTGACACCTCGCCTTGTCATTAGCCTACAGAACATGCTAAAACTCCTAACAAATGCTGATATAAGAAGTCCAATTAGCAGGAAAAAGATGGTTTATAAAACACAGAACAAAAAAATAGCGAATGACAAAGGGGAAAATCTGATTAAATTTTCTTTACTTTTATGTTATTAAATTTGCACTATGAAACTTACATTACTTGCTGTATTGTCAGCTTGGTTATAGGCAAAACAGAGTTCTATCATCCAAATAAACTGACTTGTGTGATAAAATAATCCCAGCATAGTGGATGAATCTCCTAAGTTAATATCTGAAGGTTGTGGCTTTGTTTTTCTGATGTTCATTCTCAACAGTTATAAATGTCTTTAATTACTCAGCTACTAGCCTCTGGGATTATCCCAGTTAGTAAGTGTAAAGAGGTAATTCTTAAGTGGACAGAGATCAATTCTCGGGGATTTCACCGTCTTGGGCTATCGATCGACTCTCTCTTTTGTACTTGTCATTTGGGATCCTGATTTATCTCCTTCATCGCTAGGGGTAGTCAGAGGAGGTTGCTAATGTGACAGTTCCATATTATTTTTCTTTTAATTACTCAGCTACTAAAAATGTGGAGACAATTTGGTAATGTTTAAAAGTACGAGAATAGCAATATTCAGTGACTTTTCTTGTTATTTTGTAACCTTGCACTGAATGGCATGTATCTTTTACAGAGCCAGCAGAGAAAACTGAACATGCACCTGGAGATGAGAAGATTAAAGAAGCCTCTTCAGAAGATCAAAAAGAAACAGATTGATGCAGACGAAACATTTCAAATTGGTGTCGATTTGTGTTTCAAATCGATGTGTGTTGCTGAATGATTGCTGATATTATATTATTTTATGAATAGATCTAGAACGAATAGAAGTTTATTAAGGTTCACTTAATGTTCCTCCAAACTTAATTGTGATATTGAACCAATAATGTTCCTCTAAATTAAATTAGCAGAAGATATGAAGAAACTGTTATAAATGTCATGCATAATTAATGTTGTATGGCATGATGCCAGTATCATGAACGATTAATGATGGTATATGGCATGATGTCAATATCATGCATAATTGGTGCTATATGGCATTGGCATGATACCAAAATCATGCATGATTAATGGTATGTAGCAGGACACCAAAATCATGCAGAATTGATGCTATATGGCATTGGCATGACACCGATATCATGCGTAATTATATGACATTGGCATGATTTCCCATATCATGCATGATTAATGCTCTGTGGTGTGATATCAATATCATGCATAATTAGTCCTCACATGATGGCGTGCTCATAAGATCGTGTTGATAAGATCGTGTGATAGTTTACAAATGAAGCACAGATTAAATTTTGAAGAGAGGTTTAAAATTCTCTTTTGAACTTGAAACGGTCTTCCATGATTTTGTCAATCGCATTAAAGTCCATAGGACTCTTCGTGATTTTTCTCTTACAATGGTTTTGGGACGGATCGACGGAGAACGCTAAATTGATGGTATTAAATTTTTTATGGAATATCATGCATAATTAATGCTATATGGCATGATACCGACGGCAAAGGTGGAGAGTCATTTTATTGGAGATTGTAGTTTGATTTTCTACTGTGATATTGTTCGACGATGATTTTAGAAAAATCCATTCGAGCAACTTTGGGGTTTAGGATTTTTTTCGATGGGTGGAGTACGATTTCGATATTGAATCGTCCGTAAAAAAGTTATGAATATTTTTTTGATTTATCTTTAGTGGTCGGTGAAGATTACTTGGACTTTGATACCAAGAAAAGCTAACTTATTGCTAGGCATATAGCAGTCAATACTGCAACACATCTTATTCCAGATGCTCCGCGTCTCCGCTTGGCCACATCTTATTCCAGACGTCCCGCGTCTCGGGTCGGTCACATTTTATTCCAGATGCCCCACATCTCGGCTCGGTCTCATCATATTCCAGACGCTCTGTGTCTCGGTCATCATCTCATATCTCGGCAGATGCATATTATCTCAGATATATGACTTCTCAACATATGATTTATCTTATTTAGTCAGAGGGCGTGACGGGTATTTCCTGTTCAGAGGGTCCACAAGACAGTTCTTGTTAGTATTTCTCTCCGACCAGGGAATAAATACCGATACTGATTTTCAGAGGAATGTCTACTTCATTAATGAGAATTTGTCTCCCATCAACCACACGATGAGTATTAATGATAACCCATACGCCAACAATATTTATGAGAGTAATGACCTCTATTACTTCTCAAAGCAAGCATAAGATCAGGAAGTCATACCGCCCATATTGCTTGGCGAAGGAATTTCTCTTTTATATATATATATATATATATATATATATATATAGAATTTTGATCTCCTCATGTTACCGTCGCGCCTCCTCGCGGACCTCTGACGGCGTCCTTCATCATCCATCCGTCGACGGGCCGGGATCGGCGATCGACGCCCCGATCCGTGTGACCGATTTCCCAGGCTTCTTCGATCATTCGCGTCTGATGCGTCCGGCCGACCGCGAATCGCGAATCGGGCCAGTGCGCCGATTTGGCCAGCGTCTCGGATTCGGCTTGGAATCCGTCGGACGGGAGCGGAAGCGGCCGGCCGTCCACGTGATTCGGCGCAGATCGCTCCGGCCCGCCGATCGGCGATGTAGCGCCCGCTCAGCGTCTGTCGTTCTGGCGGTTATCGCCGGATTCCGCCTAACGGTCTGCCGGACCCTTGGTCGGGTCGATCGCGCCGTCAAACGGTGACGGTGGACTTCAAGGCGGCGAGCGTCGCGGAGGCAGTTGATCGCGGAGGAGATCAAAATTCTATATATATATATCCCTCCTGGAGGAGAAGAGGGAGGTTCGCATATTCTCAACTGACATCTCTTCATTATTTTCACCATTTTCCTTCTAATCCTTGCCTTAAACATCGGAGGGACCTCGTTAGATCTCTTTTGGCGTCCTTAACCGTTTCTGTCTTACAGGACATGTCATTCGGTTGTTTCATGTCATTCGGCTCGGTTCACGACTGAGACGCCGAATCGATCACCTCCGCTTTCTCTCTGCATCATCTTCCTTGCTCGAGTTGTCAACCTCATCGTTTTCGTCACCAGACACCTCGCCCGTCGCCCTCTCTGTCTCGACGGGCAACCGACTTCAATCTTATCTAGCTCAATTATGAATTAATTATTTTCAGAATTAATCGAATTGAAGATCCGAATATTCTAATGTCAATTACAAAATATATCCAATCAATGCTACGTGGCATGATGCCAAATGTTTCTGACGTGCTGCTTCAATGAACTTTTATATTGATTACGTTTAAGTTTTTATAGTCATCTTGTTGTCATTTTTAGCTTTGATTTTAATTTTTAATATAGATGAAAATAATTATCTTTTTATATCATTCAAAGAGAAGCGTTCGATGTTCTCCTTGAACATTCTATATATATGTTATATTTGAGACAATTAAATATTTGAAAAAGTTAAATTTAATAAATATATTTAATTATTAAAGTTACTAATATAACAACTTGTTCATTCTTAATATCCAATATAAATTCAATTGTAAACAAAAGGGAATTATTTAACTAGAAATAAACATTTTATTTAATATGTTTTTTTTTAATCCAACTAATTCATTTGCAGAGGGAAGCAAAAATTTAAAGCTTATATTATACTCCTTTATAATAATATTATAATAAAATATGAAATATAATTTAAAAAAATAATTTGTAATTTAGCCAATTTGATCGCTTTACTAGTTCGGCACTCTATTAATCGGATACTGCCTTCTCAACCAGTTCGGATACTCAACAAATTCGACCACTTAATCAACTCGAATATTCAATGCTCAATCAACTTAGATGTTTGACCATTCGACAGCTCAAATGCTCAACCACACAGCCAGGTGCTCGATCACTCAATCAACTCGATCACTCAACTAAAAATAATATCATTTTATCTAAAATTTATTTCCAACAATTATTTAAATTAGATTATCCTTATAACTCCAGCAAATAATCTTCCAAAGAAGAGATCATCTAATATCAACATCATCAGCAAGGGAAGAGTCAAGCCGAAAATCCCTTCCATTTCAGTAGCAACTCCAGATGCAAACTCTTCTCAGTTCATGCATTATCACGAACACAATACATCTTACCTCTAGCTTATTTGCATGTTGAATCATCGATCGATCTCTTCCATTGCACTTACCAATTAGAATCTTGATTTATTCAAGAGAAAACTGTTAATATAACGGTTCTATATTTTCTAGCTTATTTGCATGGTGCAGAAGTCTCCAAATCAAATATAGTTAAAAGAGGTTTTAGGGACCAGTCGGTTCAATTCATGTTGGAGTACACAATCATGTTTTCCAGCATCTATTTATTTACAAGTGTATCTGGACATTCATAGAATTTTTCGTATCTGAAAACAGCAATACAGGAATTTGAGTACCACCTAGAAAAAAAAAAAAATCATTCGACACATAATTTGCATGCTGCATCAGTTGTAAAGTGCATTCAAGCTCTCTATTTCTTGAAATGAACATCCTCAATATACAACAAATGAGTTGGCAGAAAGAATCCACAACAGTGCCATTTTTGCAAGGATAGCTCTAAACGATTCATCCAAAGTGATTTTGTTGCAGTTCTGAAAATAAGTGCAATTCATAGGCCACTACGAACATGGAAAACTCACCTAACTGTAAATAAGTTGCATACGACTTGGTAAAAAGAATTGAAAACAACTCTATATCTGATTGCCAGAGGGGGGATCAAAGCATTATTAAAAAGGATGGATACCGTCGTCGTCTGCGGTATCCAATTCAGTTTGAAGAGGTCGAGTCGATGAGAGAAATAATGCATTTTGCGATATTAACGGCAGCTTCAGGACGTGCAGCACTTAGTGCCCTCTCGGACATTTCAGCCATGAGACTTTCATTTCCTGCAAAATTAAGTATACATATTGTATGAGCTTAGACTGGAAAATAGCTAAGGTTTAGTGGAAACATGATGTTTGAATTTGTCGTTAATATTTGAAATATCGTTTCAAGTCGAAGAATCAGTCGCTGACCAAAACCATATTGTATCGGGCACATATTAACTACTTAAACTTGATGCTATTGAAATTACAAAGCGATGAGCCTTTCAGGTAATTAAAAGAAATTATTGACATAATTACAAAGTTGTCAAAGGATTTTCAGAATCTTTTATCAAATTCCCGCAAAAGCTGCACCTTGTCATTAACTGTAATAAACAATAACCAGAGGGGAGAAAAAAAATTCAAAATGGTAAAACAGGAAAAAAAATATGCTGCAAAATAAACAATTCAAGTTCAATAATCAGCATTCTGCTGAATAACCAGATAAACATAGGAAAAGTTGTCAAAATGTCCCTCCTGATGACCTTCGCTGAACCAAGGCAAACAAATCCATTTTTGGAATGATTCAGTGATGATCATGGAACTAGCTACTGCCGGCGGTCTGGCAGTGGGTAAGAAGTCATGATTGATCTTTGAAATATACTTTTTTTCAACAATAGTCAGTGGTTTGGCGTGATCCGTTAGCGGTTTGGCAGTGATACAACCATGGTTTGGAAGTTGTCTGACAATGGTATGCCCATAATTTGGTGAATGTCATCAATTGAATTCAGCTAGCAACAATGATTTGTCGACGATCGATGGGGACCAGTACAACCAGTAGCAATTATCAATCATGGCTCAATGGCAGCTAGTGGTGATTTAGCAGTGGTTTGGTTGAATGGTCAATGGCGATTGGTGGTCAGTGACGGAGAAAGGGGAATATTATTTTTTTACCAACTCTCTTCTTCTCCTTCTAATCTGTCCATATTTGGCGAACTTAACTTTGTAGGGAAAGAGAACCCAAGGTATCTCTCTTTAGTTCCTTTCTCTCCATAGTTCCATCCAAGTAGATAGATAGTTCTCTTACCCTTTTACTCTCTCTTTCCCTCCATTTTGGCTTCCTTTCTTCCACATATTCACCGCCTAAAAGATAACAAAATAGACCCGAATCAGGAGGTCGAAGGACTATGGCGGTAAGATGCACGGATTATTTCCAACTAACTGTATATTTTCAATGTAATCTCCAAACTAACCAACATAGTTAGGGTTGTATATATGAGCCAAGCTTTATAGTGTTCAGGATTGTTTGATAAGATGATCAAGCCGAGTCAAGCCACGCTTAAAATTAACCAAGCTATTGAAACAATTGCTCAAGCTTGACTTGGTTCAAGCTTGAATTGAATTTGACTTGTTTAATTGATATCGAACTTCTAATCAAGCTCGATTCAAATTTGATGATTCAAGATTGTTTAAACTTGGCTTGTTTAAATGTTATTAAGCTCTTAAGTCAAGCTTATTTGTTTGAAGTTTTAATATTTTAATTTTATTTGATTGATTACTATAAACAATTCAAGCGAGTATGAACAATCTCATAAATAAGTTCATAAATGAATTTGATCATGAATATGATTCACGAGTTTTGTTCATGAACATAGTTTACAAGCTACGTTCATGAACATTGTTCGTGAATATTAATAAGCCAAACATATGTGTTCAAGCATGTTTATTTAATTTATCAAGAAATTCAAACTTGTTCATTTTATTGACTTTGATACATATTGAACGAACAAAAACGAGTTCTTACTAAGTCAAACACTAAACTTGTTCACGAACATTTGGTTCGTTTACGACCCTAAACATAATACTGGAAATTCATCACCTAGATAAATAGGATTCGGTTATTAGACCCATCAAGCTCCTCTTGAAACTATAAAACAAATCCCATGAGTCGTTCAACATGGGTGTGACCGTAGTTGTGCTTAAATGCATCCTCATTTCTATGATGTGACCATTGTTGTGCTGAAATGCATCATCATTGCTAGGATAAATCAGACCAAGATGTAGTCGACCAAAGATTTGATCATAGATTTGAAATAACCTTCATATGTGGCCTACCGTTTCGGTTCTCTTCCTCCCTTTGTCCCTTGATTATTCATGTAAATGGTCCATCCAATGCTAACAGCCATTAATGCCGGTCGTCAGTCTAACGTTGTAAACCGCTACAATGTGCTACAAGGAAAGGTGAGGATCCAGTCAACATCAAATAGTTGGGACCTTAGTTTTTCTAACAATTTCTTGCAACATGGGCCTTATATAATCAGACACAATTAGTAATAATAAGAAGAAATAGCTCTTGGTTATCGATTTAAACTCAAATTATAAAAGTTTTTGGATTTCAAGATCATGTCAGAAAGCATATTGACCTATATAAGACAAAATGCAAGTTTCGAGTGGGAGTTTTACTATTCGACAGAAATAACACAGCTACAATGGCTTTTTGTATTGAGACTGGACACTTTTCAAAGTGTGCCAAAATCAATTTAAATGATTTTTACTTCTATGATCGTCTTCCACTTAGTTTGTTTACCTCTTAATAAAATTTGCAATTCTAAATTGTAATGAAACAAGTTACAAAAACATAACACTTGTAGCAAAAGGCGAATACGCTCACTCCCAGTGCCCCTCACCGTCGGTCCCTCGGCGATGGTGAAGGGAGGTAAATCACGGGGGGCTATGCCCCTTGATCCATTGGCCAAAAACAACGGAAGACTTTTGAGCCCGACTAAGGGTTTTAGATCCTACACCGAGATTCAACCTCTGTCCACTTGTAGCAGCATCTACGCTGCTCTAGCCAACAAGTCGTCCCAAGGGGACTATAAAAACATAACACGACTGATATCATAATGAGTCATGCATCAGATGAGAGCATTAATTTTTTGTAACATAGTGTGATTATCCGTATATTTTTTCAAGACCCAGATTAAACAATAATTCCAAGACAATTACCATTAGGATATATTTATATAAATATATCTTAGTTAACTAATGGAAATTGGACTCATGGTTCGCAAGAACGGTTGTGGCAGTCGTCGCAGACTTCTATTCCCATTCCGATATTGTTTAACGGAACGATCGCGGTAGCCGTCGCAAACTCTTCCGTCACTATCACAGTAGGATCACTCTTCCATCACGGTCGCACAGTCCCTACTCCATCCTCCCTTCCCATGGAACATTCTTTGCCAAAAATTTAACACGGCATAAGGCGTTCTGACCGTTTCGCGTCTGTTTTGACGAACCATGATTGGACTTACGGTGACACAATTTGAGTTGGAACAAACATGGGTACAAAATATAGATACATATCAATTTCTCTAACTCAGATGTCACCCTGCTCTTTCTAGTGCTTCCACAGGCGCTTCTACTCCTTTCCCTCCCCTTCTATTTTTATAGTTTTTCATCTGACCCTTTTATCGGTACACAAATAACGAGACATGGGAAGATAATTTTCTTATCAACCGCCAACCAAATTGGTTGATCCAGTCATGTTTTGGTCGGTACCACCAATCGATGTCGGCATAGTGATACAATCACATTTAATTTGTGTTGATACGATACTGATATTGGTCAATAATTAGAATGATACGCCTCGATCATGCCAACCTATACTAATTGACCCTTGAAAGCATGAGATGAACAAATAAAAAAATATTTAGAGAAAAAATAACTTAAGAAATCTAGTGATAATAAAGTGTAATTGCTCAATATGGGGCATAAGTAGTCATAATCTCTATAGTATCTTTCTGATAAAAGCACATGGAATACATTTGACATTAGAAGTTAAAGTCCACTCGACAAAGTTAATACTTTAAGGTTCCTTATGGAATGTTTAACAACATGATAATATCTAATGTTATTAAAAGTTTCGTAGGTGCTTCCAGGCACAAAGTCCCCGCATGGTGGAAGGAGCTACACTAGTTAATTTTATTAAAAAAGAGCTTGATATGATCCTTAAGACTGCAGAAAGAAATCGTCATGGAGATGAATCACATTATTAGACTCATAATGAGTGTGAGTTGCTTGTTAATCTAGTAGGCTTATAGGACAACATACATTTTAAGATTTAGAAACAGCAAATGACATAAAAAAAATATAATATAATAATGAAAACACTATGATGAATATGTTTATAAAATAGGTAGCTCTAATAAATGTTAAAATGCTACAAGTTGGTTGATTAGAGTTGAAGGTGCAAATGACATTGAATAGATTTTTATATGTTAACATGTTGGTTGATTAGAGATGAAGGTGCAAATGCTACAAGAAGAAAAAGAAAAAAAAAACTAGTTGACTTATAAAAAATAATCTTGAGTACATCATATGCTTACAAGTTATAAGCAAGTAACCTTTTTCATTTTCACAATCAATCTATAGAACACTTAATTCTCAAAAGTACTCCTAATATTCACTGAGCTACTTGCCCTCTTCCTTTCCTGAATGGGGAAGTGACATAAATCTTTGGAGGCAATGGTAATGTTTGCAATAGTTATGTCACCAATCCATCTAGGAGAGGAAGGCAAAAGATGGTTGCAAGTATTGCATCTTAGTTATGCTCCCTTGGCACCAAACAACCAGTGTAAAATCATTGACCAAGAATATATTTTATATATTACTTTCGAAGTTTCGAAGAAAAGGTAAAGATTAAGCATAATCCAACAGTATCATGCCTGATTGGGAATTGGAAAAGGTTTTATTACCATTACCACATATAGTTCTCTTCATTAGCTGAAAAGAAAGGAGATAGAAATAAATGCCTAACTATTCGAACTTCATTTCAATGCATAAAGTACCCTTAGTAGTGCATGGCCTGTCAAACGTTGATGAATTCATAGAAGCATGCATAAACCCAATCTATGAAATGTCATTCCATACCTAGGATATTGTTAATTGCATCTTCAAGACTACTAGAATCAAGCTCATCTTCTGTGATGACCTTCGATCCTGCTACATCTGCCATAATGTATGCATTTTTTGTTTGATGGCCATCTGCAGCATCAGGGGAGGGTATCTAGTACAAATGAAAAGAGTGAGGGAAAGAAATTCAAGGAAAGAGGTTAGAGTGCTAATAGAGTTAAAACTTTAGACTTGCAAACACATAAATGATGTATTTTTTTTCTTACGAGTATAAAAACTTATTTTGGAGTTGCACCATGCTCAAATAAGAGACTTGCGAAGCTATTACAGGACTTGTTTCTTTAGCTTTCACAGCCGATTGTGGTATGTTCCAAGAGTGACACCGTAGCGTATTCTTTGGTAGCTAGTCTTTCCATTTCAAGTAGATCAGGCATACACGGTATAGATAGTATATAATTGACGAATCTCTCTATAAATTGCTCTTAAATATCTACTTCGTAATTAAGCAATAGATGTGGGGGAAAAGTAAGATCTATATTACAGCATATGAAAATGTAATTGAAGGATCAACTTCCAGGAATCACAATATTTTGTTGGTTTATTGCATGATCATTAGCAGGTCTAGTGATCGTAATCTACTATGCTTAAGAATTTTCTGATTCTAGAACTTAAAAGCTATTGTAAATTGAAATCATTATTAGATTACAGTTATTGATCTGTCAAAGAATACCAGAAGGGATTAGAGTTGATTGCTTGGAGAAGTTTCTGCTTCATAGTTCTTAGATACAGCATATTCATATTACTTTATAACAATTAAAAGTGGTGAACTATTAGTTTTCACTGTGAAGTTGTGTTTGTTACGATTTCATAAGGCACAAAAGACTTCTAAGGAGCATCTTTAATACCAGAATTGATGGCTTCCCTGTGGTCAAGATCTCTGTGCAGGCCATTGCCCCAGAACGAGAAACAACCACATCAGCAGCAGCATAAGCCAAATCCAATTCGTGCAAGAACCTTCATAGATTAAGACTAAACTCAGTATAACAACATGGCAAACAAAATATTTCCCACATATAAGTAAAACCACAATATTAGCCTTGCAATCTGAACTTTCTAAAACTAATGTTACAAATTGCGTATGCTAAAATAAAAGCGGTTACATGTATTAGTGAACATCAGCCAGGAAGAAGATCAAATATGCTCTTTCTGATATCAAGGAAATTAAATTGTGCAGAGTGCCAGAAATGTTTATAACTATCAATTCTAGCAATGAATGATACTGTCAAAATGGAGTTATAGGGGGAGAAAATGGACAATAAAGAAAACTTTTCACTGAATGATGTTTTATAAAAAATGGGCGAAAAGAAGTGAACATTTTTATCGACGGCATTAATTATTGTAATCAATTGACAGATGATATTTTAGGTCTTTAAAAAGACAGAGTTAACAGAAGATAAGAAAAGACAAGTGAAGTAGGTAACTAGCAAGTTAACAAAAGTTTCCTAAAAAATTAAGAAAAGAAGAGAGGATGGCAAGATTAGAAAGGTAAGCAAATTGAGCAAGTTGTTAAGATAAAAACAGATGCAACCTTTTGTAAGTGCAAATGATCAGACTAGACTAATTGAACCATGTCTTCTATGCTACGTAGAGATAAACTTAGGAGTTTACAGATATTGAAATCTCAATGATGTACTGGACTGATAAAGAAGTTGAACTCGAGAACATGTGGCATGTAGAGGGAAAGGAAGTGGAGAGGACTCACGGGGTAAGAAACAATCTTCTGTTGATCTTAACAAGACACTCCATTTCGTTGAATCCATCGGCTCCTGTCTGCCAAATGATGAACCTGTTCTTATGCCGTGATGACATTTCCGAGTACATGTTCAGAACCGCAATGTTGATTGCTTCCGCGCCGCCGGAGCCTCCGAGCACAAGGACGACCTGCGCCTTCTCCTCCCCGTTCTTCGACCCCGCCTTGGGGAAGAAATGCGACCGCGCCACGGCCTTCGACACAAAGCGGCGCAGCGCGAGCCTCACCGGATTCCCGTACACCAAGCACTTCCTCCGCTCCAAGTGCTTCACGCAGCCATTGAAAGCAACGAAGATCCTCTCGGCGAAGGGCGCCGTGAGCCGGTTCACCAATCCCGGGTAGCTGTTCTGCTCCTGAATAACGATCTTGACGCCGCACAAGGCGGCGGCGAGGCACACAGGCGCGGCGATGTAGCCGCCGGTGCCGACGACGAGGGAGGGTCGGAATCGTAGAACGATCCCCACGCTCGAGGTGACAGCGCGGAAGAAGTCGAAGGGGAGAAGGAGGTTGGCGGGGGAGAAAAGCGGCAGGGAAGGGCGGGCCCGAGGGATGGCGGAGAGGGCGAAGCCGGCGGAGGGCACGGCGGACCCCTCGAGGCCAGCGTCCGATCCGACGAAGAGGATCTCGGCGTCGGGGGAAGCGTCCTTGAGCGCCTCGGCGATGGCGATCGCGGGGTAGACGTGGCCGCCGGTGCCTCCGGCAGCGAACAACACGCGGAGAGCAGCGGCCGTCGGCGGCGGGGCAGCGACCTGGACCAGAAGAACACCAATGAACGATCTTTGATCGGAACTGGAAAAAAAATGCCATTTTTATCCGGTCAAGGCGGTGGCAGAAGAGGTACCTGCCTCGGCTTGAACCTCGAAGTCAGAGATGGAGGGAGATGGAAGGAGGAAGAAGCTCGTATGCGGAAACTGCAAATGGAGGAGGAGAAGGAAGAAGAAGAAGAAGCAGCAGCGAGAGAGAGGAGAGCAGGTGGAGGTGAAGCGGCGACGAACGCCATTAATTTAGGAGAGGCAATGCAGATCCAGAGAGCGATACAAATGAGCCAAATTGGATTTAGGAGTATCTATCGATCATCTACTGAATCTAATCAAATTGATAAAAAGAAAAAGAATATTGAATTGTTCAATTTATTTAAATTGGGTTAAAGTTTTTAATTTTAGAATTTTAGTTTCAAATTCTATAATTAAAAAGAAATAATATGTGAATTCGAGAGCATCTAATTTTAGATTTGAACGAAAAAAATTTCTAAAAAATTGATGTTATAATTGTACGTCATTTGAAAATTAGGTCTCAGATATTTCTTATCCACAGTAGTAATAATAAAAATACGATGATATTTAAAAAAGAATATGAAGAGATTCAAAGATTTTTTTTAAATTCAGATTATTTTCATATATCTTAATTATCATGTTAAAATTCATAAAAAATTTTATAATTTATTTTCTTCATAATAATTACGAGAGACATCGATAAAAATCATGATTTCAATCTTTTATCGAATAATAATAACAATAATAATATATACAAACAATTTTTTTTAATCCACAGAGTCAAATCGAATCAGATGCATCGACTTAAATGCATTTATGTAGATCTTAAATACAGATTCCTGTTGCCGGTACAACAGTAGTCAGTAGAGTGGAAAAGGATGTTATAGGAGGATGCACTGCGATTTTTTATCGAAATAACGTTCCACCGTGAATTTTAAAAAATTCCATAATTCCTATTCTCTGAATAGGAATTTAATATGACTTTGATATTAAATAATTTTTTATGATATAATTATGAAATTCGAATTAAACTATTAAATTATAAATATTTTTTTATTTATTTAAATGATTAATGATAATCTATAAGATTTGACTCAATTGTTGAAGAAGTATCCTACAAAATATGTAACACAGGATCAATCATTTTCTAAAAATAATTGAACCGAAGAAAGATTCCAAAATTTGAGTGTTCATAAAAAGAAAAAAATTAAATACAGATGACTATTATTTTGGACGCGCTACAGGATGCACATGGCGTGCACTGTGCCTTCCGAGACGCGCATCTGAGCGTGCTACATGTCTGATAACGGATTTTCTGAAATATATTCCAAGACAAGTCCATTAACTAGCATGCTTTTTTTTTTCTTTTTTTTTTTGGTTCAGACGAAAGAAAACTACGAAGAAAATAAAATAATAGATATATATATATTTTATTTAAAAATATTTCTCCATGTTTAATTTAACTTTTTTTAAAAAAAAATGTCCTGGTAGATGTCACTGTTTGAGAAATATCCTAGTAAAATCCATTCAAATAAATAAATTTAATTAGAAAATTATCTTTTTGTCAAACATAATAATGATCCGTGTGCGTATGTTTAAAAAAAAAAAAGAAACATATTTTAGCAAAATATGAAGTAGATTGAAAATTAAAATATTTCAAGAAATATCTTTTTTATTTGCCAAAAATTTAATTGGATAAAGGAGTAGTTGAAAGAAAATGACATTTCACCACGTGTAAAATTAGGAATCGTTTCGTATTCAACATTGACAACACACAACAATTAAATAGTTCAAATCACACTCCATGCAGCAATAGAATATCTAGTTCAGTTCTCAAATATTTACATTTTAATTCTCAATTATAATAGATTTATAAGATTTTTTTTAAATGAGTGATAAATCACTATTATAACTGTTGAAAATGTTCATATAAATATTTTTTAATTTATTTTGATAATTGATAGAATATATTTCGTTTAATAGGTACTTAACGCTCCGTTAAAAATTCGTAAAACAAAATCGATCATTCCAAAGATCAGTCCGATCGAAAGTCTAGATACTTAATGCTAGTAAAAAAAACTCAAATCTCAATCAAGAGCATAGTACAATGGTAAAATGAGACAACATCTCACGTGTTAGTATGGTTTAATCCTATAATATAACAAGATCGGTTTTAAATTTTGAAAAAACTTAGATAGATGATTCTAAGTCAAGTGCAGATCAAAAATTTATTATTTCGGATGGAATACATCTTCAACATTAAATTTGTCTTACAGGGATAACATGACTACTTCTCCGAACTTAATTACTGAATTACAAATACTTTTTTGATTTATCTTGATAATTGATAAAGCATAATTCATTTAAAAATTATTTAATTTTTCGTCAAAGGTTTATGAGGCTCTATCGATCATCATTAAAATTAATTAGTTTTTTTTTCTTTTTTCTTTTTTTCTGGGATGGTTTCTAGATTGTGGAAACAAAGGGTCGGTCAAAGATGCATGCTATTGACGAAATAAATGCTCGGATGAAGGGTACTAGTGAAGGTGATACCAGATAGATGTTTGTTTTTTATTTTTTTAGGTGAGCAAACAATCTGGGAATGATTTCATCAAGTAAAGAACAAACGAACATCAGATATCAAGGCAACAAAAGAATGCCTTGTTTGAAATGCGCGAATACAAATAAGTTGCAATCAAGCTACAATCCATCCTTGTTGAAAAGAGTGCCTTCATAGCTTATCGATTGAAAATTTTCCCTCTAAACTACACCAGCATTAAGCTTACTTAGATGCACGAGTTAGAATCTATTTGCACATTGGCACAATCGAGAGAGGGCAGAGATGAAGAAGTTGAAGGGGCAAAAAAAAATAAATAAATAAATAAATAAAAAACTTCTAAAGAGTGAGAATTGCACAAAAATAGTCAATTTGTGTCTGAACTGAAGGAGTCTGCTAGGGTAATCCAAGAAGGAGCCTCCAAGAACTGATCATTTCGTGTGTTGGAAGATTAAAAGTTGCCTTTGTGTAGGCTGTCAAAAAGGATACAACTGCTCAGCATCATTCGATCAAACAAATAAAGTTGGGGCTGCAGCAACTATCTAATAGATAATTACATTTTGATGTCCAACAATCATTCGATCAAACAAATCAAACTAATAACCAAAAAAAAAAAAAAAACTATATTTGTGATTTTAGACAAAAACCTGATTCTCTCGCAGATCACCAAGCGTCCATCAACCCTGAAAGGATGTGCACCATCAACAAAAGAAGTACATTTAGATGAAAGCCAAAATCGAGCTAGAGCTCCTGCCGCATTAGTTACAAAGTCTATCCACACAGTAAGTGATCTCCTCAACGATTATAACTCGTAATCAGAGTGATAAAATATGTTTGATTCCACAAAAACATTTCGCTGAAAGAAAAAAAGCTGGATCATCCCATATCTCGATTACACTCTTTTCCCATTCTACATTTCTTATAATTATCTGAGTCAAACTGACGACTTCATATCTGTTGAGCAAAAAAATTATGAACAGTGATTGCTTCAACTCAGGTAGAGGTTCGTTATCTTCCAACTATAGAAGTTGTATCAAAATTTTGCAAAAATGACTGCAAGCAGCAAGGATACTCGTTGACTCCAAAATGGCGAGACACATCCCCATGAGCAGTGCCACTTTATTGAAGCAAGGAAAATGCAACTGTTTCTGCAGAAAGGAACTAATCTATAAAGAATAGATACGAGGATCAGTCTGTTTGAGCCTGGATCCCTGTTTTTTTTTTTTTTTTAGTTTTCTTAACATTGTGGCACCGAAGATGGGGATATGAGAACATGAACAGAAATGCACCAGCATTTCGAAGTCATTGCCAAAGCATAGTCACCAAGAATTGGCCTTTATAAAACAGTAGGCGTCCAGATATTCTGATATACTGATTTATCCTTTATGTCCTTTTAACATATGATCTCTTGTAAATGGCCCTGAGAATTCAGTATTTCCACGCCTAGATTCATCTCAATTGCTTATCATTGAAGAATTACTAATTCACAGTCTCAAAGAACAGAACTTGTGGCTGCAAATGCCCCCGTTTACACATAGTAATAACATCTAACCAACCGCCAACCACCTGTACAAATTAACTTGAACCATTAAAAGATTCACAATACGCTGAGACAACAAGTAAAAAACATTCAAGTTACCTTTACAGTTTGGTCATCATACATGACCCATTGATCATGTTCGTATGCAAAGCAGTGATAGTGTTGCCCATAGTAACAAACCTGAAGATAGAACAAATTTCAGAATCAGATGACCAGTAACAATCTAGCTACAAGTAGCAAGCTATAAAACAGCTCAGCTCATGATGTATTACTATTATAAAAAGGTGAGAAAGATGTAATGAGCTTTAATTCCTGGCATAAGTACCAGATGCTTCAGCATCTGACAAATCAACCAACCCTTCGACAAGGATTCAAGTAACTTTCGTTGCAAAACTGAGAAAAGCGCAAGACATCAAGCTTTACCAACTGCTTAAGGCTGTCCAAGTATACAAGTGCTCGACAGCAATGCACATCTAATACAGAGTAAGTAAACTCATCTTCCACGATTTTGTGTCCTTGTTTGCTAACTCATAAGGTCATTCTTAATTTATCAACTTGTCCAGTGTGACAAAGCAGACATGCTAACGCTGGTAATTCTTAATATTCAAGTTCACGTTGGCATCTAGATGTCACCATCAGACACTGTGAACCGAAATAGACTACATGTCAAAATATGAAACGAACTTAACTCCAATTTTACACACATAGGACAAGGCCTGATGTTGGGTAGGTGAAAAGAAACGGTTGCACCTCTTACTTGACTGGATCTACATTTCTTACTTCAGATTCTCTGAATGCCAATGTCATGACGTTGGATGCAAAACTCAGCACAGAGATCAGGCATTCGAGTTTTGGCACAAGGTTTTCTCTGAGTAGACATCTCTTTCTACCACTGAAACAATGGAGAATTAACTACTGCACAAGGAATCTAATTATACCTCTCTGACACTTGAAGATAACAGTAACATCTTGAGCATTTTAGGATTGAAAATTGGCCCTAGGAGATGGACCACTTTTGGACTTGGATTTTTTTAAACCAATTCAACAAACACAAACTACATTAAGATACTTGCATGACAATTCATGGTCGAAAGAGATTAAAATGACTGGCAGTAAACAAAATATTTCAAGACTGAATATGCATAAAGGTATGGATGAGCCATGAATTAAATAAGCCGATTAAAATTTCACAGGTATGTCAAAATCAAAATAATTCAAAAAAATGGGAGCCAAACTCATCTTGAGACCTATAAACAAGAGATTAATAGTTTCATGTCCCTGAACAACATTCTATGATCATATTGTGATAGAACTGAATGCATCTAAGCAAATTTAGCATGAATGTGGAGAACTTATGAAACTAATGCATGAAGGGAAAAAAAATTTAAAGTTAATTACTGACTTGTTAAAGAGTATTTCAAGGACAAAATATTATCAGAATTCAACTAAGAAATTAATATTAAAAATTGATGTTCGTTCTCTCCATTAGAGACACAACAAAGCATCATGCATAAGTTTGTCAAATAACAATTCGCAGGATCATAAAACAAAAAGTTGGTCAGATATTGGCTCTCCAAAAGATCACGACAAATGAAATTCAAGGCATTGGCTAACATACCATTGAAATCAGAGAATGTTTGCTTCCTTTATCTATACCACAGTAGAGAACCCCAATATCAACATCAGTCGTAATTGCTGCCAATGTTGCAGATATATCATCTGCACTTTCAGTTGTACTTTGCCATCCTAAAACTGAAATAGATATTATTCAGTTAGGGTATTAAGAAAGATGTCAGTTAAGATTGGAAAGGTCAGCAACCTAGACCTCTGCCAAATGTGAATACAAGAAAATAGAGGTAACCTTTAAGGGAAAAAAAAGGAGGCAGTGCAGTTGTGAGAATGAAAATAAATAAATAAATAATAAAAAACAGAAGGAAATTGAGGATATGAATGAAAAAAACCAATAAACCCTATAAGTAATTAGAGGCCAACCACTGAAGCATATAAAATCAGAAGAAAATGTAGAATGCTACTTAATGAAAATGCATATAGATCGGAAGAAACAATGTTATATGAAATAGTTTAACAGCCCCTAGTGTCATTTAAAATTGATTAATATAGGAAGGAGCAGTTTTGCCAATGGTAAAAAATAGCTTATAAAAGAGGAACAAGTACCACCCAGAATAGTCTCTTTTTGTTAACATCAAAGCTAGAAATACTCAAGGTTCAAAATCTCAAGCCATCAAGCCATGCCAAAGTTTCAATTTTTGACTAAAATGGTACTATTCCAATATATGATGCCAATGGTGAATTGGAGATAAAATGAGGAAAGAGATGAAAAAAATAATATAATTATATACTTAAATTCAAATTTTATTTTTCACATGAAACAGATTTTGACATTAAAAATAATAAAAATATTATCTTCACGTTTATTATAGCATGTCAAGAGATGTCAAGTGTTGGCGTAAGACAATACTTTTCGACATGATTGACACAACGACGTATGAGACATTGTCTGTGCCAAGGAATATCGAGTTGCGATAATTTATTAGAACAATACATTTTAACTATTTTGCCAGCATGACTCAAGATTTTAAACATGAAAATACGCATTTATGATTAATATTCATTCTAGATAAGCCCTATAATTTGCACAATTCCAGCTAAAAGAAAACAAACATAAAATATTCTTGTTCCTGTGCAAAAAAATAAATAAACAATGTTTAATCTACTGGCTGTGACATTTAATACAAACTCCCTTTGTAAGATAAGCAGATGTGAATTACTAATAAAAAAAAAGAAAACAATGGTTACCAGCTGTAAAAACATGCGGTGGATGAGACAATATGTGATTCATGTAATTTGGTTTTCCACAACCACCAGCTTCAACATCACAAGATAAACGGTGATTCATCTCCACAGTCTTCAAAAGGTCATCAAAAGAACTTTCTGGACACATAATCTGCAACAAAAGAATCATGATTTCAATGAATTTGAATTATGACTTCAACAAATTTGCTGATGTCACAATTGGGCTATTGCATAGTCATGAAAGGTAATCTAAGCGAATAAAAAACAAATTGAAAGACTTGCCTTTGCTGTTCTTAATGAATTCGCATTGATATTGTGAAAAAATGAAGTATACTTTAGGTGTCTGGTCTGGGAATGACAGTTATAACAGTTCATTTGTTCATCTATATTCATTCCAAAGAGTGTGTGTGCAATACACAAACTGTTTGTGCAATCCCACAATCCCTCTGAATTCATCTTTTGCAAACCACCATCACTATCCCCTGAATGAACTTTGAATGACTTATGCAAACAGTCAAAAATTACTGATAGAACCTCAGATGCATCATTCATCTGACCCTGTTAATGGATAAAAAATCATTCAGGTCAAGGGGATACCAAAATTTACATGGTCTAAGATCTCATCAAGATCAAAATAATGTGCATTGTGCATAGAACAGCTCACACATGCTGTAATCACCTCTTGAAAGAATTTACTATCAGGATATAAGTTGCTCAGAGCAATTCTCAAAGAAGTAGGTGCAACAGCATCAGTTAGTCGACCTTCAGAAGCTTTTCTCAAGTCTGTAAATATATCATAAAGTGCACAGACAACACATGGATTTCCAACATGTGCATGCACTGATGACGTTTTGAGGAACTCATCTCTGAAACGCCTTAAATGCCATAATGACTAATCCAGTAAAAAAACACAAAAAATCATTGGCATGAAGCATATTTCAAGAAAGTAACAATTAGCAACAACTGTATTCACTTTGAGTACCTGGATAATCACATTCAAGAAACAATTGTATTCGCCAACTGCATTCCTGAGACCAGTGCCAAGGACTTCCTTTCTGCTTGAAATGCTCCCCAAATCAGTAGCTGATACAACATAGTCATTGCCTTCTGCAATTTTCAAAAGCGAAAAGAATTAAAAACCGAAACTCCAAAAGTAGAAATGAGATATTCCATGTTATTATCTCCATTAGATATTCCATATAGATGACTTCCATTATCACTCAAAAAGAATTAAGGGAATATAAGAGTCATCTATAAATATATAAAATCAAGAAGAAGGGAAGGAAGCATTAAATAGAGCACAAGTTGCATGGTTGCAAAATCAATTTGAAAATTAGCGCAGCAATGGTTGTCTAGAAAGGTACTAACTTATAGTGAATGGGGTGGTATTATTTTGAATCTTGCTCTATCTTATGATCTTATAAATGTTAATACTTCAGAACATATGAGAATTTCATTATTTTAATAGTAACAATCATCGGTCACTCAGAACTGTGTACAAGTATTCAAAACAGATATGAATCTGTGCCAGACGAGGTTGTTTCTAAAAAATTTCAAACAAGATCAATTAGGATGTTGATTTCTGACTCAAAAGCTTCAGAGTATTTGATCTGAATGTTAAAATTAATAATTTGGCAGCCACACATGCAACGAGATATCCTTATCTGAGTTGGCATAGTATGCACCCCTTATAACCTTTAAGGCCTAATCAAATTTCTACATATATTCTAATCAGTAGATAGTTCCGGAAACTGTTGTATTAGCTCAATTACAATTTAAAATTGATACAGAGTTAGAACCTTCTTATGGAAGTTCGTTGCTCCTATTTCTGTATGTTAGCTTTTCTGTCAATTTTTACGTAACAAGCTTTAGATATTAGTTTTAAACACACTACAAGAAGATAAAAGCAATAGAATTCAAGGTTTATAGAGGTACAGTATCCAGAATAGGTACAAAATAACCTTATTGCATAGTTCCATAATGATATAAGAACATATAGTGTTTCTATATTCCCAGTATTTGACAACAAATGTCAAAACAAATTAAATTCAGAAAATGTCTTAGAAAATATACAACGACGACGACGACGACGACGACAACAACAAAGTCTTATCCCACTAAATGGGGTCGGCTATATGGATCCTTCTACTATATCATCATCTATATTTAAATAAATTTTATCTTGTTTTATTGTTGCTAACCAAGTCTTTTTTGATCTTCATCTTCCTCGTTAAAATGTCTTAGAAAATATAAACACAAAAAAATGTTAAAATTAGAGAATTATCGTTATTTATCTTCTTTTTATGTTTTGTACATTAGTTATATACTAAAAATTACTTGCATCAAACATACAATATAGTCCACAATGCATCTATTCAACCTCCAGATCAATGTGGAACTAGCAACAACCTAACTGCTATTTCTGAAGGTAAGAGAGGATGAAACAAGACATCCCCTTAGACGTTCCATATTTGTAATATGAAGATGAAAAAGCAAAAAAAAAAAAAAAAAGGAAGTAAACATACCTAAGCTTTGACGCACAGCTTGCTTAAGATCTTCTTGGAACCTTTTTTCATCCTCATCCTGAAATTGTCCTGCTGTCCTAACTTCATTTGGTCCTGGCAACAAGTAAGAAGTTACATATTAGCACGAAATTGATTTATATCGGAATGTGGTGCCCCAAGCACCTGAACTGTCTCCCTTGTCACTATTCCTTTCAAGTTACTTTTAATTAAACTTGCAGACAAAGGGGAAAAAAATCATTTGCCATATATCCTACACTAAAAATGGATTTGTAAGATCTTTACATGAAAAAAAAAAGAGCATGCTATAACATTGACCTCCATATTATAGCTGAGAAAGATACTGAACATCCTATCAAACATCCAAAGTTGCTGCTAAACATGATTGCCAAATAAGTGGTTCTATGTTTAATTCTCCTACTGATTTTGCATATTTGGTATATTTGTACAATGTTAACATATATAGAAGTAAACTTGTTGGAAATCAATATCTGCCATGGCAAGTACACTTGTCAGGCAGGCATATCCCAAGTAGCTCATACAGCTATGGAGTCGCTATGCATTTTGTAGCAAGTTTTATCAGGTGTCAATTAAAGCACTGATTGGGAACAACACTTGCATATCAAATTTCATCAAGGTCAAGCCAATACTAGTGCTAGCTCGCAATAATTTCATCTTAAAAGTATCAATAAATTATCATGGAAAAAGAGCAAAAAATTTGGTAGATATAATACGTTCAAAAGCAAAGAAAATCATACAACCATGCAGTTTATTTCTCATACAATCAAAATGCAAAATTTACAATTTTAAATAAAAGAGACCTGCACCATTATCTTGATCCTTGTATACTTCATGTTGAGAACGAGCAGGCAAATGATTTTCTTTAGAAAACGGAAAAGCTCTTCCATTCCCTTCAGGAAACTCTCTTGAAATATTATGTTTGGGAACCTGCTTAGCTTTCAACTGTTCCAAAGGCAGAAATCCATCATACATAGTTGTTGCAGAACCTGTGAGTAAAAACAGTATAAGTTGACATACAGCAAAAACAACTGGTCATCAAGATATTAAAAATATAATTGATCACGCTAACATTTCCTGTTGCTCAAATGAAAATAAAAAATTACCTTGCTTGTGTTTTGAATGAGATTGGCTATTTGTCTTTTTAGCCTTTTGGAAGCTGTTGCTATTGGAAGATGTCGTATCGGTTACAGATTTCTCTATTCCGTTAACTTGCAAACCCACTTTTACTGGAAAACCATTACAGATATCAAAAGCTTGCATTCCATCAATGCGACTCTCATTATTCTTCTCGCTGTTGTCACTGATAGTGTGCTGCTGTCCAACATTAATGTGGTTTGGTTTGTCATTCTTGTTTCTTAGTCTGAATCTCATGTTATGGTGGTCATAGTGCATGTTGTCTTCAGAAACGTGGGTATCACCAAATTCTATGTCTTCTACATAAGTTGGGGTGGTTTTATCTTGCAATCTAGAATCATCATTCAAATTTGCTGATGAATTAACAACAAAGGCAGCATCAGTATGATTGTTTGGGTAAGTCACAGTGTTTTTTGATTGTTCTGCAAGGTGCTTCTGCTTTGCCTCATCTTCAATCCTCCTTTGGTACTCTAAGGTCTCCTCAAGTTTCCTTTCTTCAGCCTCGAGTTCCACTCTAAGTTTAAACTCCTCTTCTTGCTGTTTGAGGTAATCACCAGTTGATACAATAAAATCATGCTCCAAGAAATCACCATATACAACAGACTCACTGCAAGAGAATGGAACATACTTCACAGAGTAGCAGACAGAATCTCTAAAACAAACTAAAAAAGGAAACAAAAGAACAGCTAACTATTTGATAAACAGACATCTGATAGAACTTATCAAAATTAAGGAACAGCGTATTAAGAAACCTGGTGAAGATGAACTCAATAAAAATAAATTACCCAAACTGTAATATTAAATATCTCACTATAAACTTTATTTTTTCATAATTTTGTAACAATACTTTAGCTACTAGTGCAATGCCATAAAACAATAGAAAGCTTGAGGTGTTAGGGCACAGAAGAAAACTTGAGGGGAAAAAAATTCACAGGTGATAATAATTATCAAATTACAAGTGAGCAAGGGATGTGCTTACGATTGTTCAGCAGTATCCTGATGATCCGGGTACTGATCAATATAGCCCACACTCTAAGAAAAAGCAAAAAATCAGCAAGAAAAAGTTACACTAAATAAACACACAAGAAATACAGAAAATGAAGGAGACAAGTTATAAAGACCTTCTGATCTTTACTTTTCCTATTATCTTTGCTTTTCTTCTTCTCCTTTGATTTTTCTTGTGCATGCTTGGTATCATTTCCTTTGTTTACATTCTTCTTGGCATCCTGTGCGAGCTCTGCAAGGAAGGCATCTCTGGCAGCGTCGGACTTCTCTATAGCATCTTTATCTACTAAATCCTCCAGACGAAACTGTAAAAGACAAACAATAAAAAGTCCCAACTAACCAACCATATTACGGAACCAAATATGTTGAGACATTTTTACAACAGGTGGAGAAAATAAGTGAACAAACCCTAAGGAAAGATTTCACAAGTAGCAAAACAACAGTGCGATAATCCAAGGCAGAAGCAGGCCCAAGCTTCGCCTCTAATTGCTGCATACCAGTCACATTGCGCATGATCCTTGCATCAATCTTGTTAAGCTACAAGCAACAAGACATGGATGAAGTTAAAAGAATTGGAAAATGGTAGCCTTGCACATTAAATGACCAGCAAACCTCCACAGAAAGTTGTTCCTTCTGCCTCTGGATTGCTATTCCTATACAAGTATCTGTTTGCTGCAAGTAATCATGCATCCGCCAATCATCACCTTCATCACAATCCAAGTCACACAAGCGAGAACCTGCACCTGATAAAGCCTCATCATACCCAAATTGTGACACATTCAGGACTTGTGCCTCCTTCAAAACATTAGAAATAACTTCCAACTCAAATCTGCATGAATCAAACATTTCATCATTCTCCCGCTCTGCCAGCTCCTCTTGCCGCTTCCTCAAAATAGCCTCATAGCTTTGAGATGCCAACTTCCCTCCTTGTTCCCTTCTCTTAAGTTCTTCAAAGCAAAGGTTTTCAATGGCCTGCAAAGCCTCCTCATAACTCAAATGTTCACATTTCCTTTCGCACAAACTTTGCAAAAGATAGAATTCCTTCTCTAGCATCTGAAGGATTTCCATGCCTTGATGAGGTTTCTCTTCACGCATGCGAGTCCATGATAAAAGTTGCTCGGCGATGGAAGGACCCGCAAATAACCATGACAAAAAAACATCAGTATCAGGTTTCTCGTCAACGGTTTCATCAACACAAGAATTCTCTAGATGGATATCAGGCTTTGGTCTGAAAGAACGACCATCTAAAGAAAGAGTACAGAAGTTAAAGCTCAGACTAATTTCATCTGAGACTTCAGTACCCTGTCCATTGTTATCAGCATCACCAGCAGTGGTGTCCTTGTCAGAATATCTCCCTAACCCACAGGACTGTGAAAGCTCCTGCAAAAACTTGAATATTTTCCGAAGGTGCAAAGCATCCAAGAAGAAGATACAAACAGGTGACTGATCCAGTGCATGGTTAAGCAACAATGATCCAGATGGAAATGCTTGGATCTCTTCAATGGCATATTGAATCACCTTATTTAGATGACTAAGTGACAGGCTCTTGTGTTTCACAAGTGTCTGAAACATGGCTTGAATTCTTTCAAGAAACTTGGTCCTTTCAGCATCATCGGACAAAGGCCATTTATGAGAGACACCAATAAGATCATTCATCTCATTGTAGGTCCCTTTCAAAGAATGTTCATCAGGAAAGTCTTGGTCTGCAATCTCCCCATGCTGGGGCGAAGAGGACGAATCCAAGTTTTCTTTAGCAGTCCAGTACTCAGGCGAAGATTCTTTGTCCTTGCAGCTAGTGTCAGAGTCTGCATCCTTCACCAACGAAGGGTGCTTCAGCTGTTCTTCCTTGAGCATCTTCACGGCCAAAGCAGCATCAATGGGTTTCCAACTCCCATTAAGAAGCATCTCGATCCATTCTCCATCAACTTCATGAGGCATTACAGACTGCAGCTTGGTTGAGAGGCTACTTATATGCTCCTGGGCAGTATGTTGGATGTGGTCGTTGCAGTCAGTGAACTTCTCATTGCAGCGGCAACAAGCCCAAACTTTCCACGTCCCTCTGACCTCCACAAATGTCAGTGCCTCAGTCAGAATGTCAACTGCAAGGTTGTCCTTGGCCGATGAGGTGAAATGCAGCTTGAGCTCTGGGATGTTTACAACTAGAAAATCCAACTGCTTCTCAAGACCCATCGAGTTCCAATATGCACGGGCAAGATCCATGCGGTCGGTAGAGGAAATGACCTTCTTGGAGATTAACTTCCGGCGCTCTGCTAACCGGTGAGCACTGGAGGAGGTGGTGGAGGAATCTGAACCAGGGCGGCCATCCTCCTCCTGGGGGGATCCTGGAGAGTTGCTGGACTTCTGTTGGAGAATGCGAGCAGCAGCAACACGGACCTCAATCTCCTTGCGCCGCTCTTCGGGGGTCTTGGTGGCCTTCTTGATCTCGTTGGGACGGCGAGCTGCCTGCACTAACCGGACTTCCATCGGGTCCTCAGAGATGCGGCGCATAGGAATCAACCGGAACCTCTCCTCCCCAGCAGCCCCGTTGCCAAGATTCTTCATCCAGGACGAGATAGAGGCGATGTTGGACTTCTGGATCAGAGCCCGTAGCTCCTGCTGGACGTGAGCGATCCGAGCCTCAGGCGTAGACAGCTTCTGCTGGCTCTCCTCCTGGAGGCTCTCCTTAGCAGGATCGACCGGGTCAGCGATGCCAAGAGCGCGCTCGCATTCTTGGACAACCTCCTCGTACCCGCGTCCATCCGTAGCAGCATCAAACAGAAGACTAGCATAGAAGTGCGCAAACTCAATCGAGCTCGGAGACAGCGTGACGGCGCGGCGTGCAGAGTCGATGGCGACGCGGAGATGCCGCAGTTTCGCACTGGGGTCATCAAGAAGAGCCGCGACCTTCGCCGCCACAGTACCGTGCACTCGGTGCAGCAGCGCGGAACCCTCGTGTCGCCCCGCCGCCTCCTTCATCAGTCGTAGGGCTTTAGTATGGTTTCCACGGCGGAGGGAATTAAGCGCCCGCTCACACTCCGCCTTAACGACAACGGACTCGACGGCATCGGGCGCATCGACGCGTTGCGGCCCGTCATCAGAGACTGGGGACGACAAAACCAACGATACATCAGCCACCACCGAAGCCGAAGAGTCTGGAGGATGGCGGGCGTGGCGGTGGCTAGGGTTTCGCTTCTTGTTCCCCATCACAAAACCAAAAGGCGCAAGGAGGAACGACAAGAAGAGAAGGGATTCCAATCTCCTTATTCCAGAAGAACATCCAACTCGCAAGCCTCCAAGTCACCGCCTCCGCCGCCGCCGACCGAATACCCGATGCCGCCGGCGGCGCCACCAGCGACGAGTGATCTACCTGGCCCGGCACCGGAGGAATCAACCGGAGAGGAAATCAAAATAGACTCAGATCGGATTGGGAAGATCGAGCGAGGACAGAAAGCGCAGCGATCGATTGAGCGATCGAGACAGAGAAGGGGGAGAAGGATGTGGCTAGGGGGGGAACGGAAGAGGAAGAGAGAGAGAGAGAGAGGTTGTTGGAGAGGCCTGCTTCGCCTTCGATCGATGGAGTAGATGGGATCTGTGACGGTGGCTAGTTGAACCCTTCCGTTTCCGTTTGGTCCAACAAGCAGCTACGACGGCGATAAATCGGTTTGCTCAATTCCAACTCTAACATTTGAGCCGAATTGGTTCACTCAATCGAGCCCGGACCGGTTGATTATTTCAAAAATTGGTTCCTCCTCCCCTACTTTTAATTATTTTGGAAAAAACAAATATTCTCACGGACAAACCTTATGATTAATACGATTATAAAATTATACTAATGAATAAAAATTAATTCTCAAAAATTATAAATTTTTTAGAATGTCTATCCTCGTATCAAATTAGTTCTGAATTGGACAATATATTTCTCATGATTTATCTTTTTCGTATTAATCATAGAATCGATTGACGGGATGCCTCCATGAGAAGAATAGTGTGCGCTCTGAAAGTTGCGGATGAATGACGAGTCAATCCTCATAAGCGAGAGTTCGTCCTCCTGTACTGGTTATTAGTCTCGGTCGAGATCGTAGTGATTTACTCCTTCGATGGCGGCTAGTAGAATTAGGTTCGTTCGCTTTGCACAAATAGAATCGATTGACGAAAACGTCGAAGACGAACGAATCATCTTTTGTACTGATTATTTTGAAAAATAAAAATAAAAATCACTCTTAATTGTCAAAAAGCACTTTTTTTAAAAATTCTCGTACAGTGATAAAGCGCCTAAATTATTTTATAGAATTGATAATTTTTAATAAAAATATTCTTTGTGAATAAAAATATCGATAAAAACGTTTGAAAAGAGTGCATGATAATTCAATATAAAAAAAATTATATTTTTAATAAACATCAAAATTTGAATAGGAAATATTTTCATGAATTTTATATTTTTACTCAAAAAAAACACTATTAATTAATGGATATATCGGTGCCTAACTTGAACAAAAAATGTTAACATTAAAAAAAATATAAATATAAATATAAAATTTTGAAAAAAAAATATATTTTCCTTACAAAACATAAAAAAAAACAAATTTATATATAAAAAACAGCTCCAATCAAAAAACCATAATAAGAGCATTTGGGAATAATAATAATGTGCTCAATTTGTAGCATTCTAGATAAAAAAAAAATCAAATTAAAAAATTATTTTAGATTTGCAAGTGGTATCGTTATTCCGTGGTTGCTATAACAGTATTGAAATAAGGATTTATATTTTGTATTTTTTTTTTTCAAAAGATGAGTGCCCTTTTAATAATTGAGATAATTAAGTTTGCTCAATTTTTGTCTATTATTATAATAATAAAAATTATTATTATTATCTATACTTTTTTTTTTCTAAAATATCATTCGTTATTTATTATTGTCATTTTGACTCCAAAAACGAGAATGAAACAATAACAGTGAAATATAGGAGTGGATTAATAATTAATAGTCAAAATTAAGTGGCAAAGTAAAATACACTTTTTATTTACATCTCTCAATGGTTTGTTAAAAAAAAACTCTTTAGTTTTGGAAAAAAAAAATAATCTCCATTTATTTCATTAAATATTTTATTAGGTAATTGCACCGAAAACCCCAGGATAATATTTCAAATGCTCATTTACTATTTTTAAGAAATGTTATTAAAATTCGATTTATATCAAAGCAAAGTTCATTTACTATCAAATAAAATACTGCCTATTTTTATCTTTCTAGATTATTCGTTGTTCATCAGTATCTTAGCAACATATATAAAAACTTTAAGAAATATTTTGAACGTCAATATTTTTTAAAAAAAAATTGACAAATATTAAAAGAGATTTTTAAAAAAAAAATCATCGTTTTTTATATTTGTTTGTATAAAGTTTTTTTAAAAATGTTTATTTAAAATATTAATACAAGCATCTTATCACATTCTTAGAATATTCCATATGGAAGGTGTTGAGTTGGTCAAATTGACCGTGGCTGGCTCGATCAAGCACAGTTCTAATTGACAAATTCACATTCAAACTGAACATTAAATTTATTCGATAAATGAAATCGATCGAAGAAAAAAACAATTGACCTCCAAAATTGATTAGATCAGGGATATAAAATTAAAATAAATGGAATGGTGAGTTATTCTTAGGGATGATAATTTTTCCTCAAATACGTTGAAAAAACCGGTATCTAATAGGAATATAAAAAGTTTTTTTTAGACACAATTAAATAATCAGAAAAATTTTCAAATTCGAATATAAAAATGAATCTTATAAAATCATATTTGTATCTATTCGAATATCCAATTAAATTATTAATATTAAAATAAATTATTTTTAATATTTTATTATTTCTTTTTATGATGTTTAATTTTCAAATTCGATTTGAGTGAAGACTTCACTCTGATCGTAAGAAAAATATATATGACTCTTATAATTAAATAGTAAAAGTTAAAAGATAAAAAATAAATTATATTTAAAGAGAAGATAAGAGTACAAATATTAGATAAAATATACAATGATCTTAATATAATATGGAATAAGATGGTATCAAAGTTGAAAATAATAACTAAGAGTGTACTCGATAAATCAAAGGGATATCCACCATCAAATAAAGAATCTTAATAGTGGAATGAGAAAGCCCAAGCAAACTCATCGTATAGTTAGCCTTGATCGTGTTAAGGCTTGAAAGGGCGAGATCGATTCACGAGATGATGGCACTCAGATAATTCTGCGTTCTGCTAGCTGAGACTGATTTACTCCCCTTCACACGTAGGGACATCGGTGGAGGACCGTTAATGTGGCAGTTCCATATTTTTTTTAATAATAGAATGAGAAAGTACAAGAGAAAGTAAATGAAAACCAAATAATCTATAAAGAATTATATATTTGTAAGAACGAAGACAACTTGAAAATATGTACAATAGCCAAGAAAGAGACTAAAAAAATAATGAATAAAACTAATAATGAAATTTTTGAACGATTATATTAAAAATAGAGTTACATGAAGGATCAACTCTAAGTTCCTATCTTTTTACACTAATCATGTCTAAATTCATTGGACACATTCAAGACATAATATTGTAGTGCATATTATTTGCGAATGATATTATTTTGATAGATGAAACACGTGAAAAAGTAAATACTAAACTAGAATTTTGACAGAAAATATTAGAAGTAAAAAATTTTAGATTTAGTAGAGTAAAGACAGAATATATGAAATACAAATTTAGCAATATTAGACGTAATGAGACAAGTATTAAGATAGAAGATGATAAATTATCTAGAATTGAGAGCTTTAAATATTTAAGATAATTTTTTGCAAAATAATGGAGAGATTGAGAGAGATATCTTACATATAATACAAACAAGATAGTTGAAATGGAAAAAAAACATTTGGTGTTTTATGTGATTGTAAAGTATCTCTAAAACTGAAAGGAAAGTTCTACAAAACGACAGTTAAACCTACTATGTTATATGACACTGAATGTTGAACTACAACTCAAGCACATGAGCAAAAGATGATAGTTGCAGAAATTAAGATGTTAAGGTGGATGTACGGACATACGAGAATGAACAGAATAAAAAATGAGAACATTGGAGAGAAAGTCAAAATTGCATCTATTAAAGGAAAATTTCGAGAGATATATTTAAGGTGATACAAACATATACTCAGACAACAAATGAATGCTCCAGTTATACGATATGAAACAATGATAAATATACATATCAAACGAGAAAGATAAAAAAAAAACTTAATAAACAACAATAAAAAGGATAAAATTTATTTAAATATAAATAATAATATAATAGAAGATAAAGTCCAATGATATAAAAGGATTCATATAACCGACCTCATATAGTAGGATAAGACTTGATTGTTATTGTTATTAACATTTAATTTTTTAATTTTTATATTTAATTTTTTTTATTGTTCTTTTAAAAATTTAGTAAATATTTATAGTTTCATCTAAATAATTTAAATTTTAAAAAAATATATAATTGTAAATGGTAATATGAATATTCAATCATTCCACAAATATAGAGATAGAATGAAAATTAAATATTCGATGAAGATGAATATAATAAATAGAAATATTGACGAATAATATAAAATCCAACTCTTTGTCATATTCGACACTGTTCTGCACACTTTCATATTGAAGCGTCGAGTGGGAACTAATATTAAATATGAAAACAAAACGAAAACTTGCATAAGCTGCAACACTTCAAACTTACGGATGATTAAAAAACTTCGATAGAAAGTAAAACTAACAAAATTACTTCTTTTCGTTTTTAGTGTTTTTCACAATCAATCAGGACGGACTAAATAATGGATCAAAATAAAAACCAAAAAGCAATCTGATCCTACACAAATAAAACAAGAATTCCAATATAAGGCTGAAAAATATCAAATAGTGTTGGAGAAGTTAAGATCAATCATTAGATCAACTCAAGACAATTACACCAATGCAGGAAAGTATACTGAACAGATCATATTTTTGTGACAGAAAAACAAGAATTTCATAAGGTAGAACGAAACTAAGTCATCCATTTCGGGCTTTCGCAGTGGAAACACAACACCTCAGTTGAAATCTATATTGTACAAAAATTATATCGAGCAGAGGCAAAACTGACTGTTTTTTTTTCAAACATACAAGCAAAGAATTACATGCCTACTAGTAAGCACTACTGTATATCTGAACAAGTTAGAACAGATCGCTGCACTCTACAAACTCCACTGAACTATGGACATGGGTAACAGAAACCTATCCACTAAACAGAGATCTTGGGACAGAGAAAGCATAACCACTTTCCTTGCCGCTAAAGTTTCTTCTTGTGTAAACATAACTAATAGATAATTCCCCAGATAAGGCAATGGAGAACACACTTTTTCTTTATGCGAAAACTAACCGAGCAGGCACAATAAGTATCGTAAACACACGATGTCTGAATACCGTACCTGGTTCCCTCACCCACGGAAGCCCATCCTTCCTCGTCCACGGCTGTAGCCTCTTCCGCCAGTCCTTCCGCCGCTACCCCTGCCACCACTATATCCTCCACCTGTCACGTTTGAGAATTATGTTCATCAAAGCATATTAGGTGACAATGTCATCGGAAGTTTAACAGAGGGAAGCATGATAAAGATTTGCTTTTAAAAGAGAAGAAAATACTTCCCTTTTATAAAAGAATTGCAAGCCATTTGTCGAAGCAAACATAGAATGGTCTGGAACAAGCAGATTAATTATTTTGACCCAAATAAGTAGGCCAATCTCAGGTAGTAAGACAGATAACATGATAGTCACATTAGCAGCAAGTCATAAGGTTTTATAGAGGTAGTTGCCTAGTTTAAGAAAATATTCCATGTTAATTGACATTGACAAATTTTTTTCATTCTGCCCTCTAAGCAGAATGATATAGTAGGGGAGATCGATGAGGCAGGAGAATCCATATAATCAACTCCACTTAGTTGGACAAAAGAACTCTCAAAAAGACAGGGAGACGTGTGTTTCCACTGTATTACTTTAGAAGGAAGATTTGTGCATAAGATAAAAGAGACCGAGTAGTCAAAGTTACCATAGTGAGTCCATTCACCTCTGCCTCGTCTGCCTCCTCGACCCCAATTGGAGTTCCAAACACCATTTTCTATCAAGAAAAACATTGTCAGCAAAGTTGAAGAAAACAAACACCACATTTTTGCATCTAATGAAACCCAAAACAAAAATACCTTGATTGTAACCATATCCACCTTGATTGTAGTCAAATTCGTCATATCCTCGTTGGTAGTTGTCATACCCTTGGTCATATTCATATCTACCATATCCTCTTCCCCAACCCCTTCCTCCCCTTCCTCTTCCCCGACCTCTAATGTATCCTCCAGCATATGAATCTTTACCAAGCATATTACCAAATTGAATTAATAAAAACAATATGTAAAAAAAAAAATATGAGAGCTAAGAAAGTACCCTCATTGAATTGATTCCGTTCTTGCTTTATTTTAAATTGCTGTTGCTGTTGAGGCTGCTGATACCTGGGCTGACGCCTTGGCTGCTCCAAAGGAACTTGATACCTAGAAAATAAAGAAAAGGACTCGAGGTAATTAAAAGATACCATAACGTCCCAAGTAGAAGAAATAGATAGGCTACCCAGGGGAGTTTTTGTTTAATTCTCTGGCTGATAGAGAGATTGAAATCATTGAAACATGTCGTGTCGTCTCCAGACTGAATATAGAATTTTAAAAATTTAAGTATCCTAACATACATAAGTGTAATAACAAAGTATTCAGACAATATATCATCAGCAAAAATAGCAAGACTTAACGGCACAAGGCCTTCTTCAATGGGTTCCCACACGTCCGTAATACTGACAGAACTGATTGCAGTATCTTGATATAATCCACGATTCCTTTTCTGCAGAAAGAATATATACACAAAACATATAGCGCTAAAGTTGAATGCCAATATTAAGGAAAATGTAGGGGGAAAGGTGAAAAATACAAAATCCAACCTTTATGATTTCTGCAACTGCCACAGCTTTGCTGATAGCCTGTCCCATTGCCTTTAAAACAATCTCTCTGACACGTCTGTCCTGCTTGAAGTGCCATGGTATGTATGATCAAAGAGTGGTTTTCTTTCCTAAATTTAGCAACACATTAACTGAACAAGAGAATGACACTGCTGAATCTCAAAACGAAGATGCTATATACATTGACAAACTTCCATTCATTATGTTCTTTCATTCATCTGCATATACTTTTAGTTCTTTGACATTATTTTTCTAAGATGCCATGGACAATATAACCATACTAATAAAGGAAAAATGGTCATAAATAGTGTAAAACTAGGTGAAAGGAAATATTCTATCGCACATAATGATATAGCCATGTCACAAGTATATATCAACTAATGATAAAATCTAAACCCAGGAGTACTAATGTAAGAATACACCCACTGCATCTATTACCTAATAGACTTAATACATTTTAAGATAGAACATGTATGATGATGAATATCAAATCCAGCACATTACTTCAACTAAAAATGTAGACTTAAACATCATGATAAAGTAAAAGCCTAATAGTCACCCAGGATGAATATGAAAAAATATGAGTAAATAAAGCATACAACTAATGATCCCTTCAGCAAAACTTTGAAGACAGTTGATGAAGCATGCAACGGTCCCTTTGACCTCAAACCAGCCAGCACATCAAACAGAGGCCAAAGAGAGAAAATATAAAATGAAACTGGGATAAAAGGAGTTTTCAGGAAAAAAAAACTCTTAAGTTGGCCTCTCCCTAAAGTGGCTCAACTAATCGCATGCAATAACCCGAGTGAAAAAAAAAACACTTGAGGGTCTTAGTGGAAAAATAAGAACATGAGATCTCGGTCTTTGTTGAAGATGGATAGCACAACCCAACACTTTGCTGGATATAGCAAAAGAAGAAGAGGACATTTGCTCTACTTGGTTATTCACTACATACAAATAGAATAGATTTAATTATTTAGAAGGAAAGAGAGATTAAGAGAAAAGGAAGAGAGCAGAAGAGAATTTGAAATGCCAATAGAAGGAAAACTAGAATGCAAACTAAGCCTTGGAGAACAAAAAGGCAAACTGAGAAAATAGGAGGGAGAACTCCAAGAATAAATAAATGTAGAAGCAACAGGAGGGAAAGAACAGCAAACCTGGTGCAGAAAGCGAGAGAAGTACACTACAATACCATTAATTGTTTATCTAAAGGGAAAAAAGAAAAGAACCCACAGGTCGGCTCTGGATTTCTAATTGTGAGATAAGGAAGAGAAAAGAACTTACAGGAGGCTGATCTGAGGATGATGAGTTGACAATTTTCAAATCTTTGGTGAAGTTGGAGGTCAGAGAAGCTGATTATACAACAAAGCAGATGGCTTGGAGACAAGAGGAGCACTTAATTCAAACCTTGACATCAATGCAAGGTTTGCAGGAGGCCACTCACATGGATGTGAGAGTTTATGAGTTCTTTACGATCAGTGAGCAAAGAGGGGATCAACAGCCACATCAGCAACCCACTAGGCAAAGTTGGCAATTTAGATCTAAACTCCTCAGATGGCAGATAGTGGTACGGTGACTGCTGTTGGACTAGCAACGAAGTAACCGAGATTCATAAAAACTCCTTGAGAGTAACAATTCAATGACATTGTTAGGGCTTAGGGGCAATTAAGTAAGATGTTCGTTGCGTTGTAACAAGTAATAATCTCATGCAATTAAGGATTTCAAGCATCATTTCACAAGTTTGTGATTGTTGAGACCTAGTGTGTTAGCTAAGATATCAAAGATCACCAGAATGAGATTTAGGAAACAGGGGAAATTATCATTCATAATCTAGGAGTTTATTAGATTAAAGTTTCAACCTTGAAACAAGGCAAATCACGTCATTTACTAACTTTATTGAGGAATTATGGTTAGAAGGCTATGGATATTCTGTGTAATGAAAATAGAAAATGCTGGGAGAAGTACACAGGTTGCAAGCATATGAGAAAATCAGAAACTAGGAAGACCACATAAGTTCCAGTGTTAAGCTGTTAGCTAATCAATGCAGACAATCTCCTTTTCCTTTATAAAAGAAGCATCATTCAAATAACAAGGCCACGAGGTGGACAACATTATGTGTGAACATAACCATGTCAAGGACCTCCCCATATGACATTTATGTCCAAGTAACAATATGACAGAAACAATCTGGATGCAACTTCTAAGTTCTACCATAAGATGTTACATGGTTAAAATGACCGATCAGGTTCCAAAAATCAGAATACAACGGGAGAAAAATGTCAGCGATGTCCAATGACTCTTATGAGCATCACTCTGCGCAAGCATTTATTTTGAAGTTTTTTTTCGCAGACATACGTCACCAGTTGATCAATCCAATTTCAGAATATCGTCGAGAAATAATTAGGCATTACGCATTGGTGCATATGAAACTTTCTTCCGTAAAGATCAACATAAGTTATGCGAACCAGAGATTTACTCTCATGCTAAAAAAATGCCTTGTTAAGAAGATAATGGCCATCGACCATCGGCGCATTCACAAGTAATAAATCAAACAAAAGAAAATTGCTCATCGACCGTCAATCTCAATTCATAGAGCTGCTTAGAATTAACAAACAAGTCAAATGGAAGAAAATTAAGAAATAAAATAGATCAGCGATGTAAGATTTCAACACCTGAAGGAGGCTGGTGGCGTAGCTAACATAGTTGCGGATGACGCCCTGACTTGTGATTCTTATCTCGTTTTCGCTTATGGTGGATTCCGTCCGCGGCTGCTCCACTTTCTGGTATCTGTCCATCGATCACACCCGCTGCTCCGGCGGAGCAAAACCAAACGGATCGTCGGGGTTAGGGTTTGAGAGGAGGAACAGGGCTGTTCCCTGAACTCCAATAATAGCATAGCTCTACTACGTTGTTCAATTCGCCCCCCTTATTTTTAGTAAATTACAATCTATCCGCGTTTCAGGTAAATCAAATGACGGTAATTTTTTATTGACAAAAATGAAAAGAGCACCTTTATTTTTATTATCCTCAAAAATTAATTTTAAAAAGGCAATAATAGTTTTTTTTTCATTTTAAAAGGACGTGTAAATATATCATTGTGATATCAAAATTATACTTGAGTAGTTTTAACTAAACTAATAAAGAGTATTTATGATAATTTTGATCGAATTAAAATGAATTTATTCTGTATTGTGACTAGGCATGCTTGATGGACTGGTTTGATCCGGAATCGAGTCAAAATCGATTCGTTAAATTTGGAATCGAAATCGATTCAGATGAATCGATTTTGGAACCGAACCGAAATTGTTTCTGTTTTGATTCGATTCGGTTCCAATCGATTTCGGAATCGGTTTGGAATTGGTTCGAAATCGAACCTGTTCTTGTTCCGATTTGGATATGGTTTTGATTTCTAATTTAAATGTGGAAACTCTTAGCATGCTAACATGTCTATAAGATTATTTTGCGATAAAAAAAAAGAATATGATCACTAGCACGATAGATGAATTTGAAAGCTCAAGTTCGAGAAGGATGATCCGAAACCATTTCGGAATATGTCCGAATTGAATTGGTTTCAAAGTTAAAATATTGGAATCGGAACCGATTCGGAATTGGTTTTGAACCGGTTCCAACTATTAGTACCTATAAGATTCATATATCCTCACAATGACATGATATTATCCACTTTGATCTAAACTCTCATGGTTTTATTTTTGGGCTTTATCCAAAAGGCCTCATATTAATGGAGATGTTTTTTTTTATTTTATAAGCACATGATCTTTTCCATGTCTTACTAATATATAACTTTGATTGTATTTTCAATACTTCAACACCAATGTTAATGGATCTAGAATTGATTAACATAAGACCACTACATAAACCGAGAATCGAAACATGTCTAATTAGGACCACTACAATATAAGGATATTTCTAAATTAAAAAAAAATAACATAAGACACTTTTAACCACATTATAACGATAACAAAAATAAAAGATATTTTTTAATTTTTTTCTAAATTTTTTATTTACCGATTATAATTTTAAAATTATCAAATCGCTTCTATTTTTTTTAAAAGCTCTTATCACTTTTCGAGGTAAAAAAAAATCCCTAGACGCAAAGTTGATATTCTTTTTTTTTTAAAAAAAAAAATCTTGAATCCAAACTGAAATATTAGATTTCTAAATGACATGAAAAAAAAAAAAAAAAAAAAAAAAAAAAGCAATTCAGCAATAAAGAATAATAATTAAATATTTTCAACCATTGGAAGTGGAGGCGTGACCACGCCGGCGATCGAGGCGAAGACCTGCTCGCTGTCGTCTCCGCTCCGCGTTCGCCGATCTGATTCCCTTGCTCCACAAACTCCCCGGTGATGGGATCCTCCACCTCTTCGTGTCGCCTCCGCCTCCCCCTTCTCCTCTCGCTTCTTCTGCTGGGATCGCCGTTCGGCCTGGCGGAGTCCGACTTATTGGATCCTTCTCGAGTAATTCAGTTGTCGTGGAATCCCAGGTGAGTGATTAAGCTCCCGCCTTCTTCTTATTCTTTTAGGATTGCCTCGGCCTCGGCCTTTACTCTGCTCTTGGTGGTTGGTAGGGCTTTCTTGTATCAGGGATTCCTCTCCGACGAGGAGTGCGACCATCTCATCTCTCTGGTTAGAATCTTTCGACTTTTTTTTTTTCTGTATTACATATCGTGAGTTTGGGGTTTTGTATGGGTTCGATTAGTGACGAGCGTTCTGGAACCAGGCAAAGGATAAGTTGGAGAAATCTATGGTCGCCGATAATGATTCGGGGCAGAGTTTGATGAGTGAGGTGCGGACGAGCTCTGGCATGTTCATCGGAAAGAGGCAGGTAATGTTTAATGTTTCTGATACTTTCATGATGATGGTTCATTCTTCTATGCATTTTGCAAATTTGATGCACGTATCTCCCAGGATTCAGTACATTTTGCAATCAGTTCGCTATACATGACATGCCAATTCAAAGAACATTTGCTGTGAGAGATTTGACGAAGATCCTCTAACTTCATTGTTTATCGTTGCTGTAGTTTATATGTCATAAAAAAGGTTGTCCAAATGCATGCAATTCGTGTCACTACAGGATCTGGGAAAAGATACCGTTGAATAACAAACAAAATGCTATTTCTTTCACCCATTTCATTTTCCCTGGTTAGTTTGTAGGATGAACTGATTGTTTTTGCTAGAGTTGTATAACCTTTCAACGGAACAACTTTTACTACAACACATTACTTAGGTTTATTATCTCTATGCTGTACTTGCAGGCCTCCAAATAGTTTGAAAGCCGTGTAGTTGAATTTAACAATAGATTACACCAAACCAAGGTGTATATGCATGAAAAATGACATGTATTACTTGTCTTTCTCCCATCTATTTATCGGAAAGAGGGGGAAGATTGTGGTAATCATGCTTGACCCTTATCTATTTGGAGAGGTTCCTCATGAAAATGATTCCGATGCCCAAGCTTTCTGGACTTATAGTGGATCTCTAAGAATAGTCTCCAGTGTGGATGATTCGTATCATTTTGCTGAGACGGCCCTTTTCTTCTTTGTTGCTGAAGAAAGAATGAAGAAGTTAGAATAACTAATCATTGAGAGTGTATCTCATCTTTTGTTGTTCGCTAGCTATAGGATTGGCCCTAGAATGAAAATGAGGTCTGGCTACTATAACGCCTGTAAGTTTTTACTTAAAGATATTGTTGCATTGCCATTCAAATGGGTTAGCTTGTTTTTGTTTTTTGGGTCCTGCTTGGAGCTTTCTAATGAATTTGAGGTCCTTGCACGAGCATCCCAATTTAGATATACTTGCTTTAATTGGAATATCTTGTGGTTCCTTGAGTAATTTAGTGCTAGCGGCAAGGAGGTATGTCATTAATGGTTCCTTGAGTGCTAACTGCAAGGAGGAGGAACTATGGTGCTATCTTCAGCTCTATTGGCTCACTGTCCTCTAGGCCTTCACACTTCAAGATTGTTTATCTAACCATATCCCTTGCTATAGTAGACTTCTAACCCCTTATACTATCTTATTGCCTTGCCTCTTTATTTCCTACTCCTCTATTCAGTCATTGCAATAGCTTGCTTTGTCAGGTAACTTTGACCTCATAATGGTGTGGCTAACTGAAAGCGGGCTCAAATGTCGACTTAAGCATAGAGTTACTTGCATAAAGGCATGCTCAGTTTTCCAAATGTCACTTCATCGACCATAGTGAACTTCTTGTTCAACTGACAAAGAGATTATAATGACTCGGTCCAACATCACACTGACACATGAGCGAGATACCTTACAACCCATCTGTGAAGTAGTTGGTGAGTTCTACAACAAATATAGATGAGTTTGGTCAATACTCAATACAAACACTCTATTCGTAACTATTAATGAACATGAATGGCCCAATTTTAGATTATCTTGTAAAGTCCTACATCACATTGACACATGAAGTAGATACATTACAAGCCAGCTGTGAAGTGAATTTGTGGGTTCTACAACAAATATAGATGAGTTTGGTCACTATTTGATACAAATTAAAGTTATATGATGCAATAATTGCTACATCATTCAACAAATATAGATTATCTTCCTTCTTTACATCATAGCACATTATCTAATATGATGCAATATCATGTTATGAATCACCGATATTTCAATAATTGCTGTTTTTCCATGGTGTTGTTTTAGAATGTTGATGTTTCTTTTTTGGAGAGTTAATTGTCAGTCCATCTATCATGTTACAATTAGAGACACATTGTATATGTGTGTAGATACTATATGCTATTTATAGTTGATTTGAACCCATAGGTTCTTGATAGAAAAGTTGCAAATAGCAGTTTTTCCTTCTCGACATCAAATTGTTTAAAGTGAAGTGTGAATCATCAACCTTAAATCCTCCAGGAAACTCTTGTTTCTACTTGAAATTGTTTCAGAATCTTAATGACCCACTGAATTGCTTTTATTCTTTCTTTGTTGAATCATGTAAACAAATGTGCACTATCGTGCACACACAACACAGACAATGCACACTCTCATGCATGCTAATGCATATTCTTATGTAGAGAAAAGCATTTTATATTCTCCTTTGTGATTTGTCAACTCATGTGGATGAATGTCGGGAAGAGGATGGGAGAGAATAATGGAGCAAGATGGAAAAGAAACAGCATCCAGTCTGGCATTTTTGTCATGTGTTTTTCTTTGTTCCTTGCCCTTCCCTTTTCCCTCTTATTCATCCACTCAAGCAACATGCCATCGTCAGCATCTTCCTTTTTTTTTTTTTCCTCCGTGGGAGTTGCAGCTGAAGCTACCCTATAAAGATCAGTTTTATTAAATCTGCAACCATCTTCTTGTAGGATGAAATTGTTGCAAGAATCGAGAAGAGGATTGCTGCTTGGACCTTCCTTCCAGAAGGTTTCTTACATCCCTAAAATTAAAAGATTCGCTGTGTAAAAGAATTTAGTATTCCTAAATGACCTTACTTTTTTCCTCCTTTTTTCAGAAAATGGCGAGTCCTTGCAAATACTGCATTATGAGCTTGGCCAAAAATATGAGCCTCATTTTGATTTCTTTCACGATAAAGCCAATCAAGAACTGGGAGGTCATCGAATTGCTACAATATTAATGTACCTATCCAGTGTTCAGAAGGGTGGAGAGACCATCTTTCCTTCTGCAAAGGTAATAGATCCATCATTAAATACGTTGCATAAAGAGACACCCAGTACTCTTTTTCTATCATCTCAGGGGAAGTTATCTCAGTTGAAGGATGACACCTGGTCAGACTGTGCAAAAAATGGTTATGCAGGTATCATCACTTACACTAGCTATTGAACAATTTTTTCTGATTCTAATTCTCTGAGTATTTCATCTACAAATTGATGCAAATCCTCTCTTCTTTTTTTTTTTCCTCCTTTTCTCGCCATGATTTTGTTTCCACAGTGAAACCTTCAAAAGGTGATGCTTTGCTATTCTTTAGCCTTCACTCTGATGCGACGACAGACTCCGAGAGTTTGCACGGAAGCTGCCCTGTCATAGAGGGCGAAAAATGGTCTGCGACAAAATGGATTCATGTGAGGTCTTTTGAGAAACCGCACAAAACAGGGTCCAACTCAGGGTGTGAAGATGAGAATGTTCTTTGCCCGCAGTGGGCCTTAGCAGGCGAGTGTGTGAAAAATCCTCAATATATGGTAGGCACCAAGGATTCACTTGGGTATTGTAGGAAGAGCTGCAATGTATGCACCATGTAGTTGGTAATTCTTTATTGTTCACTCGGTAAAACTGTAGTCAATATTACCACAAGGCGAACAAGCAATATGTCTGTATACATGGCATTTGTTCTATAATTATGCTATGACCTTTGATGCGGTTTCTGCCTCTAATATATGATTTTATTTTATTTTTTCTAGCATATAATATTAGTTGAAATGTTGATCGGTTGTTGGTTCTCCACTACGTCCAAGTAGATAAATATTTATCATAATTAATCAAATCGATTTTGTATTAATAAATTGAAATATTGATCCATACAACTTCACCATCTAGTTTATACATGTAAATTGGCAACTCTTGACAAATCAACATGGTTCACTTGGCCATTAAACTTTACATGATTTCGAAAAGTCGGTGTTACTCGGTCGTTGGGGCATGGTAGAATGATAAAATGACTCAACATTTCACAGACAAATATAGTTCGATTCTCCACTGGAATATATGATGAATTTAAAAAAATTTATATTTAACGACCCTGAATCAAATAGTCTAGATCAAGGATTTATTTTTGCAGACAAAATACGATTTTAACATTGAACAATCTTTATAAGGACAACGCTTCACCATTAGATCACGAATACTTCTCAAATTTATCCAATAATAATCAATGAGAAATTTCTACAAAGCTGAACCCATCATCCTCGGAACTAATCGGTCGAAGGCACAGAAAATTGATGCTAATAAAAAAATACAAGACAGTGTTACCTTTGGAGTGTCAATGTTAACAACACGAATCCTCCCGTGGAGGATCGTTCAGACTCAGCAGCAACCTCCGAGAGAAATTACACGGAACCTTGACTCACGCAGAAACCACATGGAGTCGAAATTAGCCATATAATTGGTTTCTTGGTGCTAATATTCTTGACTTAACAGATCGATATAAAAGGAATTTGAGAATTTAAATCTACAGTCAGCAATCCAGACAACTAATTCAAGATACCCTTTTTCATCAAATCAATAGTTTTCGATAATCCGCCTTACGTGCAAGGAAAAGAAAGAGGAAACCACGACACAAGTAAACAAGTCTTACACGAGGAAAATTATCTTTTTGTGCTCCAGTCAAATCCCTCATCAAATATCAAAACATGTTATCATGCCAAGATAGACTCACAAACTTAATAGAGGTTATGGAGTACAATTAGGCATTATCAACCAATGAGCTCCAGCACACTACAATATGGATTTCCTTCACCAATCGACAGAGCAATTTGATACGCAAGTCTGAAATGCTAATTGCTTTTTGGTCTGAAGATATTGCAGGTGCCAGTCTCCACACGGAGGCTGCTTTCCCTTCTACAGTTAGCTTTTGCACCCTGATACAGTTCAGAAAAAGACTGCAGTTAGACAAACTTCATGGCAGAGATCACTACAAAAAGCAATGGCACGATAGAGATTTTAGATTTCGTAAACATGTTTGTGTTATAAGATGTATTGTTCGACAAAGGTTGGAATCCATCAACCTAACGACCCCCACTGGCCTGTCCCATTGTCATCGTGAGTGAAATAAATCACGAAGGACCCTATGGACTTTGACGTGGCGGCCAAGATATGTGGAGGCTATCTGAATCTAGAAAAGAACTTTAGATCTCCTTCGAAATCGACCCGTGTCTTATCTGCAAGCTCCGCCGTACCTTAGTCACCACACCATCTCCGTGGAAACTATAAGATGTATTGTTGAATTGTCATATCATAGCAAAATCACAGCAATCAAAATTTATATTCTAAACAATGTGAAGTCAAAGTCAACCTATTTTTGTTAAAATAATACTTGATTTATTTCTAGTGTTCACTTGCACAATTTGGAACTATTAGAACCTTATAATAATTCCATTTTGTTTGAATTAACGTTGATGCATATTGTATAATTTCTAAACCGAATTTTACAAATATTTGACAAAAATATCTTATATTTATCTGACACAATCTAATTCCTTATATTGATAACCCCTTAATTAGATAGCATCTGAATCTTAAACTTCCCATGCAAACTATCTTATATAACATCAACTTTTCTTAATCTTCTATCCAACCTCCTTTCTCTGTTCATCAAGGAAGAACTTCCTTTCGAATGGCAAACAATGACTATTTTATTCTGATATTTCTTTTATTCTTTTATTATTCTAGATTCATATTTCTACATGGCTTTCTATTTTTTTTCCAATCATTCTAATCCTTGTGGGACAACTTGCATTGCATTTATATAATTGTTATTGTAATATGGCCTTCAAACAAACAAATTGTTTCGACAATGCTTAGTGCAGATTTGGAGTTGTTAATTTATATTATAGTTTCACACATTATTGCATATTGTTATTAATTATTTAAGGATGAATATTTTCAGGAGGTTATTAGTTTACTATCCACTACCATGAAATGCTTCGTTTTAGATTTTGTTCCAGAGCATTTTGTTACCTGTGCGTTCCTGACTACTAAATTACTTTACAACATAATGTTAGTTAGGAAATTTTGGAAAATGATGATTGATATCTTATTGTCGATAAAAGATTGGAACCACCAATCTATCAGCCCCCGCCGGCCTATCTAAATCACGGAGGGCTCTATGAGCCTTGACATGGTGGCCAAGACACGTAAGAGTAATCTGAATCTAGGAAAGAAAAAACCTCCTCTGGAATTGACCCACGTCAAGTCTGTAAGCACCGTCATGCCTTAGCCACCACACCATCTTCGTGGGGACATGATTGATACCTTATTGAAGATTAGAGTTGTGTCTTAATGTCGCTCCTATTCTTCGCTAATTTACCTCATATACTTGCATATTATTTTCACAAAACATGCATGAATAAATACATAATCTTTTGGGATGATCCATCTTCCATAAGCATCGTTATTGTGGGTCTCCATGGAATATAAGAGAATTTTTAATTAAGAGTGCAAATTAGATTGGTTGGAAATTCTTGAAAGTTTGAGGAGAAAATTGTATTAAATACATTCAATTAAAAATTTTATTGATAATTTTATTAAATATTAAAGATATTTGATTACCAAATAATGAAGTAGGTGCATATGCCCCTATTTCTTAAAGAATTTCATCTCTTTTCTATAGTAATGAACTCCCATTAGAATTGGAGATTTGGAGCTTTAGAGGTACTCCAAGTGGAGGTGCCCCATATATGTTTATATTCCACATTATATTGGTTAACAGAAGGGTTTTTTACTGAACCAGTGGGAAAAAATATCACATAAACAAATAAATCTATCTATTTTTTAAATACAAATTAAGGATTTATATTAGATGATGCTCATGTTATGTTATGGATTTAGTTTAGTTACTGTTAGTCATTTTATTTCATTCTTAGGCTAGATTGAGTATAATTTATTTCTTAGCTGGAACACAAACTGTCATCCATGAATGATCTAAACTTTAATAATTATATATATTGAGATGATACTATATTTGAAATAATACTTAATAATGTTTTGAATAATATCTAGTTATTGAATTTATGTAGTAAAAAATAATAGTCATTGATTAAAAACGGCAGACAATTAGTTTACATAAATCAATATATTTCTCTAAATTTAATGAGGTTTAAATAATTCATTAATATTAATAATTTTAGGTATTTAAAGAATTCAGATCTAAACACATTCTATTACTAATAAGTAAACTATATATTTTTTTAGAGTTTATATTTTAATAACAATAGTGGGCCTTTCATTTCCAATTCTGCCAAAAGCAACTTGATGAATTTAAATGAAATTCCTTTATGCAATGCGTTGGAGAAATTATACTTACAGCTAAGATATGAGTGAAAGAACAAATATCTGGTGAAATGGCCAATGTGATTGTAAGGATGTCTCCTTCAAAGTAAACATGATTACAAAATAAGGGAACAAATAAAGCTAGCAATTTGATCTGCTCCAATGAAAACATCAGCCTGTCACAAGGCATCTGGGAATCCTGCCCCATCACTAAGATGAGTGGAACTGAATGAAAAAAATATAACTTGCAAGCGCGATAGAGCAGGAAGGAAATAACAATTTAATGTACCACCCCACTTTTTCCACATAAAATCTAAAGAAAAATTAAATATATTATGGTATATGTGTTGAGGATCTACGCGCACTAGAGGGGAGGTGGATAGCGTTCGTTCGATTATTTTGATTACGTTCTTCGATCGTGTTCGTGCTTATCTACAATTACTTATGAGCAAATGCAAAACACAAACACAACACCAATTTTACATGGTTCGGAACCCTAGTTCCTACTCCACGGTTGAGCTCTAGAGTGAGCTCTAGTGATGCATCGCCACTAACTTTCTCCTTCTTGGACACTTGCGGAAGTGGAGAAATCTCTTATAAGATGCTTATACAAAAGTACAACAACCAAAATACAAAATACAAAAGCAAATGAAAGAACAAGTGAAAACACTTTTACAAGATTGAGCTTTTGATCGTTTTACTTTTGGTTGTTGTAAAATGGCTTGGAAGATCTGGAATGCAACAACAAATCTCCTCCCAAATCACCAAGAACGGGCATGTTGAAGACTCCTCCGCGTCCTCCTTTTAAAGGTTCTGCTCGAGCTGATTTTCCGCTAAACAGTCGACTGACCTTACTCACCAATCAACTACCCACTTGACCGTTGTTTCACAACGAACTAATCCACATCGGAAATAATCGATCAGTCGACTGCTCATACCCATCAATCAACTGTCATAGTCATCAGTCGACTACCATGAGTCAACAGTCAACTCAGAAACATTTTGTGCTCTTGTCCACTGAATCCAGTTGACTGTTCAACTCTAACAGTTGACTACCAGTGGCTAGTCGACTGGTCCAACCCACCAGTCGACTGCCCGAGCACCAGTCAGTTTCCTGAGTCGATCACTCGACTGGTCCATAACCCTAGTTGATTGCCCGAGTCAACTGAGCTCCCGAGTGTCGAGCACTCAACCAGTCGACTGGTCCAAAGCCTCAGTCAGCTGTCAAACAATCTGTCCAATTGTTTTAACCCACCAGTCAACTGGACCAAGTTATAGTCGACTGGTAAACCTCAAAACTGAGGTTTAACACTCAAGTATGATCCCCTCATAATTGACACTTACCCTTAGCCTAGACCTACATCTTCAAGCCACTTCCATCAGTCTCACGCCTTTGGTTTGAGTCTCCGACTCCTCACCCTTGCACTAGCCTTCATGGGCTTTCATCGGCTTTATCATGCCATCGGCTGCCCTTAGCCTAGACTTAAGCCTTCAAGTCACTTTCATCAGTCTCGCGCCTTTAGTTTAAACCCACGACTCTTCACCCTTGCGCTAGCCTTCATATGTTTCAATCGGCTTCATCATGCTATTGAGTCTTCCTTTGCCAAGAGGTCGCACCTCCGGGGCTTCCATTGTCAAGTCTCCGTACTTAGACTTTCGCCACCAAGACTATACACTTGGACTTACACGGCCAAGACTACACTTTTGGACTTTCCCTTTGCCAAGAATCCATTCTTGGACTTCTCCATTGCTAAGTATCTATATCCAAATTTGGACTTCTCTAGTCAAATATCTATACTTGGATTTTCACTCAAGTTTTACTCGAGCTTGGTCAATCTTGACCTGAGATTGATTGCTTCAACAATCTCCCTCGTATGACTTTGGATGTCCTAAACCATCCATTAGTTATATGATCATACATATTGTCAAACGTCAAAACATTAGTCGAGTCCCACTCGAGCTTGGTCAACATTGACCTAAGGCCGATTGCACCAACAATATATTGTATGCTTTATGTAAATTATGTTGCCCAGCTAACTTGCCCTACTCAAGAAGCAGATAGAATGGGAAGATAATATGCCCCTCCCCATCTTGCCTTGCTTCTTATGTATTATGCAGGATAGGACGGGAAGTTAAATCACTGCCCGTCCCCATGCCATGCCAGGCAACCAATTTCGTATTTAAAAACAAAAATATTGACAACAAGAAAATCACATGTTCAAACTGTATCACATTCAATTTTATTTTATTATTTACTTCATCTAATTCACAGTACCTAGGAACTAGATATCAACAGTACATCTAGAATGAAATAGTCCTCAGTAAGCTCCCTTACCTGAAAAATTGTTCCCAACTTCTTCAATGCTGTCGCTCGCAACTTCAGTACATCCTTTGAAACAGAATTGTCTCTTAGAACCTGAATTCAATCAAGCATTTAATTATTCTCTTAAAAAAATCTAAAGCACGTTCTGGCACTTCCAATTATCTCACCAATAAACTAGATGAATATAGGAATTTATAATATCTAGTTTTATCCTTATGCCGATGCAGTGCAATGTGATGCATGACTTGTATGAGTACAGTGCTTACTGCCTGACAGACGTGTGAAAGAGTGGACTCTATGTCAAGCACATTAATTTTCCACAAAGAGCTAACTATTGCATCTTTTTTCTCTTCCATGATTTTCATGAGGGTCTCAGCATCCTGTGATTCTCTTTTCACCCCTTCTTGAAGCTGGATCAATTCCACTGCCCCTAAAATGAGAAAGAATGGAAATGTCAAAACTCATGGGAAAAAAAAATATGTAGAAAATCATGCAAGTACCTGATGCTGCAATAACTTGCGATTTTACATGGTGACCCTTATCTCTTACCCATTCAGCTATAAATGGCACGCCCATGTATCGCTTGCTCTTTCCAATTTCTCTAGCGGCTTGTCTAGCATATACATAACCAATAGTGTGGAGCATAGCCTCCCCAAAAGCTAAAAAAATTATTTCACTTTAGCAGGTGGTAATTTGATAAGGAAAAGGTTAATCAATACCAATACTGCAATATCAGATGCAGTTTCAAATTTTATTTTGACTGTTTTAGTTATTTGCTGATCAAAAGATTGTATAACATTGAGGATAACACCGCTTACCACATTTTTTCCCCAACGAATAGGTATTGTGGACTTTTACAATGATTAAAAAAATAGAGAGAGAGAAATGCACCATTTTCCAGGCAAAGGTTCAATACTTTCTTAGTTTGTTTCTAAGCACCAGAGGTTCAATACCAGGTCACTTTGCCCATTGAAGACCACTTACCACAGCTTGGCTATTAAGCACTTCTTTGGAAGTGCATGTCTTACAAAAACTACAAAAAGCGAAGAAATGATGAGGTAAAGAAGCATTCACCAGCTTGAGATAGACGACTTGCTTCAGAGTTTGCCCAATTCACAAATTCATTTTCTTGTCCTGACACATACAGATGAAGATGATCTTTCAGAGTTTGGATTAGTTTCTGTTCTCTTTCTCTTTGTAGTTCCTGCACTTTGAGACACAGAAATTATCACAATATAGTTATGTTGAACCAACAAAGCTCCTTATCAAACGAGAAAAGCTCCTTGTAAGTGAAGTATAAATAGCATACAACATGACGGAGAGCTTGCATCTATATTCTTAGATCATCCACACTAGAGAAACAATACCAATTTTGAAGTACAGACGAAGTGCATTCATGAGGAATTGAGTCTTAATGATTAGGACTTGCAACAGAATATGACATGCCATCAAATAAATCTTCATAGTCAAGTACTATGATGGAATGTGTTTAGGTATGAAAATCCATATATATGTATGTTAGTTATATGAAGGGTAACTTTGGTGCGACAGTAAAATTGTTGTTGTGTGACTTTGTGGTCATCAGTTCGAATTGTGAAAACAACCTCTTGCAATGCAAGATTAGGCTGCGTAAGTCCAACCCTTCCCTGAGACCCTGCATTAGCAAGAGCTTCATGCATCAAATTGCCCTTTATGTATGTTAGTTATATGAAGGGAAATCTTGACACAATGATAAAGTTGTTGTGATGTAACCTTGTAGTCACGGGTTCAATAGCAAAAAATAACCTCTTGCAATATAGGATAAAACTGCACAAGTCCGATCCTTCCCCGGGACCCTGCATTTGCGGGAGCTTCGTGCACCAAATTGCCCTTTATGTATGTTAGTTATATGTGTCTTAGATTTAATAGGTATTATGACTTTATCAGGTATACAACTATTGGAGCTTGACTAACATGTCACTTACATATCTTAAGTAGACATTTTGTTTATAAAAGATTGGATCAGTTACTTTCAGAAGTTTAATTTGTTACTATTGTGAATATTGGTGGTGCCATGATGTGTTAAAGTGGTCTTGTTAGGGAGGAACAGGAGTGACCAGAGGATAAAGGATAGAATATCATCTATAATGGGAATGAGAGGGGTATGGGTTTGGGTAATGGCAACCAATTGAAAAAAAAAAAAAGTGTTGCGTAAATGAGATTAGAATTCCATCTTCTAGGAAAGGAAGAAACATCAGGGGATACTAAATCGCCAGTCATTTTCCTCTAAGAGAGGGTGAAGGTGTAATAAAATTTGGCACTGCCTTTAAGAAGAGAGATATTGCAAAGGATGAACAATAATTAATCTCATCTTAAATTATTCACACAAGACATGAGATTTTGAAATAGAATCTAATGGTACAATTAAAACTTGAATACTATAAATGCTTCAGATCTTTCACCCCTAGTAATCCACAATTTTCTTCTTTTCTAGAATGACCTTCTCTCTTATGTGTAATTCTTTAGATCTAATGGCCCCTTTTTATAGATTCCCTCTTCCTTTTGTTTCCTTTTCTTAAAATTGTTTTTTCTCTTTTTCTATGAATCATTCACCATGTTTTCTTTTAAAATCAGGTAGGCATCTAGCTTGGGCCTAGATCTGACAAGGTCAAGATACAGAAGCATGTATTTTTTGCTTTAGGTTTAAGTGCAAAAATTGGCATTTGTTTGGGGAGAGGAGATGATGCAGATTTACAGTGTGCAAGCTACTCCATTGACAAGATGGTCGAGCTTCACGAGGGAAAGGGGCTTGCATACCAACAGGCGATATTGTTAGCCAGGATGAAAAGAGAAGAAGGTATTATATTCCAACTTGCAAAGGGACGAGGGCTTGCAAAAACTTTGATGGTAGTGCTACCAGCAAAGTTTATGGCTACTCAGAGATATTGGAGTGTACTTTTCTCAAACTCATCTACGACTCCCACAGCTCATCCTCTTAGAATTTCTTGAGCCTCTTCCCATAGGAGAGGGCAGCAGCAATTTCATAGTGGCAAAAGAGCACAATGGATACATTGGCGATGGTAGTCTTGAAGGCAATTGGAGGGTCACTTTGATGAGATATGCTTCTTGTCGATGTTGGTGAGAGTGTAGTAGGACTTTGTAGGGAGGAACCAAAGGGACAAATACAATGGCAGTCTGAAGTTTGAAGCCAGAAGATGGTAAACTGGCTGGCTATGTATATGTGAGGATTGGCCTCCCCGATTACTACAGATTGACTACACTATGTGAGGGAGAAAGGTTGTTGTGAACCTGTAGAAATATGCAACGGGAGGTACGACATAAAAATAGGATTTCACAAAGAGACAGTAGGGAAAAGTAGGGTCTTTACAAGATTAAGACTCCCAACAGTGTCCCTGCATCACATTGCTAGAACAAGATTAAAAGCCTCCCAACAGTGCCATTATACAAATTTGAACCTCTGACCTTTGTCAGAAAAGTCTTCTTAATATAACTCACTTACCACTAGATCAAGCAGGTATTAGTGGAGAATCTGCTAGGCTGAGAGGATAATATATACATCATTTTATTTAAAGAGAACCATTTCAACATATATAAAGCTGTAGATCATAACATCATATCACAAATATCCAAAATAGGACTGGTCATATACTCATATTCATCATGTAATTATAATTCTAAGAATAGCTATTACTCGTAAATTTGAACACAGCATATTATAAATGGACGCATAGATGTATGACCTTCCAACAACAACAAGAACAAAAAAATTACACCTTAGAACTTGGTTAGCACAATGGATGATTAGTCAAACTCAAATCCACCACATAAAACATTAGATTTTTTACAAATGAACTAAGCTTAGAAATTAAGTTCTTCAGAAACATTGCTTATAACTTTAGACATCAATTCTCAAGGCCAATGCAGACGTGCAAAATGTGAGTGATTGCAAAATTTGACTGAATATATACCAATTCAGAGTTAGAATGTAGAAGTAACAACATAAAGTCTCGCATAATCTGACTCAGTGGCAATACTTGATTTTATCAGAGTTCTCTAACTGGGTAACTATACCTTAAATCTCTCTTGCACTCTTTGTCTTCTGCTGCCTGAAATATCTGCTTCTGCTTCTGCTTCTGCTTCTACAGAAGTAATGGTTGCTAAAGCCAGTTGTCCAATATAATCTTCAAAGAAATCACTTCCAAACATCATTGCAAAAACAGCGCCAGGATCTACCATGGAATCTCTGACATATTAAAATTAATAACATATAAGTAACTGGACAAAATTAAACAATGTCATTAGTAGAATGATAAATTCAGTGAAAATGCCAGTGCTATATCAGTGAAGATTCATCGTATAAAAATCCTTTCTATGAACTTACTGGGAAAAAGCTTCCTTTCCATGCTTGTCATACTCTTCACGTTTCACAGGATCACTCAAGACTTGATAAGCCTCACCAAGTATCTTCAAATAGAAAAGCATTTTAATAAGACAGTAATGAAACACACAAAAGTATAAATCTTAAATTTATTAGTAAAATTATATATGTTTCCATTTGCAAATTGCAATAAATTGTGGATTGCAAATTGCAAGGCGTATGCTAGATTCTAAAAGAAACTATTTCTTTTAAACATATTCATGTAGAAAATTAGGTAATTGTGCCACTGTTTTAGGAACCATCAATAGGAAGCACCTGAAAATTATGAGCAGCTTGTGGATCTCCGGGATTTTTATCAGGGTGCACCAATCTTGCCTGAAGACAAAGAGACAAAATCAGCAATTTAAAACATCAAAATCTTCATAGAGACGTCAAATGTTTAACTAGATGAGACAAACTGATATGAAATACTAGATGGATCGGGCCATTCAATTTAAGCATCATATGGTAAAAGTGATTGTGGGTTCAGGATTTTGATACAAATGAGCAAGTAATCATTCCGATCTACTGACAATTGAAGTTCAACAAAATCTTCTTAACTATATGTGAATTATCAATAATAGAACGTCACTATTATTACAAGTTTAATAGTTTTACATCGGTTTGAACCTGCAAACAGTTCGACTTGAAGAATTCATGAACGACTTTCTTTTATAATTGAGAAGTACTGAACTTGTCCAGAGGATTTTCTTACTGTTCTGAGGCAGAAATAAGTGTCTTTTACAAGAATATGTGAAAACGAATGACTCTATATCTTCGTCAGAGGAATCTGCTAGTTACCTTAAGGTAATAGGCCTTCTTGATCTCAGAAGCAGAAGCGTCTACGCTAACACCCAATATATCATAGTACTCCGTAGATTTCACCATGATTCCTAATTACACCTTTCTGCAACACAAAGTTCATATCATTAAATTGTGCAGCCAGTTATTCTCGTCACAGGTTTCAGGCGAACAAATCAATCAGTGTTACAAATATATATATATATATATATATATATATATATATATATATATACAAACACACAAAAGGATAGGCAGCCAATGGCATTTCCCACGTTATTGTGGTAGGCAGTGAAGTTTTAGATCAGTAAGAGGCATTTTTCCTGACAAATTTATGTCTTGGAAAATTTTCTTCAAAAAAGAAAAAAGAATTTATATCATCATCAACGTAGATCACAGGCACCAAGAATAAGCCCGCACGGGATAACCAGAAAATAACTAAAGACCTATTTATTTCTCCCCAAAGGAAAATAGTGACGGAATAAAACCATTTTTTGGAAAGACAATAGGGAAGCAACAGGATACAGTTGGGTTTGACTGAAACCAGAACAGATCCACAAAGCCCCGACGGCGAAGAGAGGATCAAACCATCTTCTTTCGGGGGAGATTAAGCAAAACGATAGAACAATAGAAAAGAATGGCGAATCGCAGGAGCAAGCACCTGTAGATGCGGAAGTCACAGAAGAAACGACGGCGGAGCTGTATGAAGTGACCCCGGAGCTCGGAGCGAGATGACAGCGGCGAGGGCCGATATATTCCAAACCCGCTAAAAAGCCGTCCGTTAGTATATCGCCCGTTACAAGCTGAATGACGGGAAATCGGGAAAACTCCATTAGGACGGCTTCTTCTGCCTCTTTTGTTCTGGGTCACCATATCAAGATTCATAGAATCTTTATAATTTATCTTTTTTACAATAGACATAGAATAGATGATAAAAATGACTAAGTTGATGAATTTTAATCTTTTACGAATTTACTCTTGTTAACCAAGTTAAGATTTATTCAACTATTAAAAATAATTATCAAACTTAGCTAAGTTAAACTCATACACTTTTATTCGTGTGTCATCGAATTTGAGATTATTTACATCTTAAGAAAAAAAAATATTGAACAGTCACATTAGCGGTCCTCTCCGACTGTCTCTATCGATGGAGGAAGTAAATCATGATCCGAGTGGTAAGTGTAAATGAGGAGATCCGTCGATGATCCAGAGTCATTATCTCCTCGATAATTGATCCATGCTCATTTAAGAGTTGTCCTTTTGTATTTATCAACTGGGCTAACTCTAAAGCTAAAAAAAGATGATTGTCGAGGAAGAGATAGGGACTCATATTTGACACGGTTTCGAAAATCATAAGCAAGCATTTATTTTTATTACTATTGGCATTATAGCATTTGAGATTTGGATATAATTAATCTTTAAGATGATCGACTCAATTCAAGGTTCTACATAGACCTTATCTCTATCAACTATCTCAACGTATCAATACAATGCTTGCAGCTTGATTGTCCAGTCCGGATTTTACAGTCGTATTATTCTTGAAAGATTATTCAACATCAAAATTTTATTCTATTCGTTGAATTTTTTTAAGATTCATTGTCAAATATTATTTCAATTAAGAATGGAACTATATTCTTTTATGGAATGCCTTAACGCTCCACTATCCCAAGAGACACAAGCAATTATTCCTTATACATAATTTACTGAATCTAAAAGATTAAGATTCCGCGAAGAAAAAAAAAAAGATTGAAGGATAATATTTTTATTTTTAAGTAATATAAAATATTTAAATTTCGATCCTATTAATTGTGAGAATAATCACTTTACATCCATAAAAAGATTTTATCGATCATAAAAAAAAAATAAAAAATATTTATTCCAAATGATGCAACAATTCAATATTCAAAGAACAATTTAGATGGACGACTATGAATTAATATGAATCAAGAGCTTATTTTTTCAAATGAAATATATAGTAGAATCCATTTTTATCATCAAATTTAGTTATTAAAGTGTGAGTATTTTTTAATTTATTATTGATAAAATATATTTTATTTAAAAATTATTTAATATTCTACTAAAAATTCACGATTTCATCGAGAATAGGATTTTTTTTTAAATAGACATAAATAGTAAATTTATTATGAATATAGATAAAAAAAATTATTACGAAAATAAATAAGAGTAATTCATTGTCAAGATTTAAATCTTGACATATGTTATTTTTATTTTTATTATATTGTTGGAATTTAAACGTCGATAATGAAATATTTTTTTTTATTTCTTTTTTTTCATTGCTGGGATTTACAATGATTGATTATAATTTTTTTAAAAATAACTTCTTAAAAAAATAACGTGGCTGTGAAACGTGAATTTTTAATTAATTTTTTTTTTATTGTATTGACGGTAGTGTCGTCAGTGGTCGTCCATCGTCATCCATTGTAGTTGTCGTCATCACACTCAATTGCTTGCCACTCTCGTCGTTGTCATCGCCCATCGATCGTCGTTGCCCGTCGATCGTCGTCATCGACTGACGATTGTCATTGCTGATCATCGACCGTTGTCATCGATCGTCGACCGCTGTCGTCGATCGTCGATCACCGACCGTCAATCGTCGGGCGTAGGTCGTCGACAGTCGATCGTAAGCAATCGACCGTCGGTCGCAGGCCGTCAGTCATCGGTCGCAGGCCATCAACCGTCGATCGTAGGCTGTCAATTGTCGGGCGTTGCATGTCACCAATCGTCGTTGTCGCCCATTGCCGCCCCGCGTCGGCTATCGACAAGCACCAATCACCGCCGATACAAAAATCATCTATCGACCGTCGTCGACGTCGGCCGCACCGATGCCAATCATCTACCGATTGTCGTCGTTGTCGCCTATCGCCAACTACCATCGTCCGTTGTCAATCGTGATCACCGCCATCAATTGCTGACGCAGTTGTCGATGGTCACTCGCAGTCATCTCATCAAATGACAAAGGCGATCGTCTCGATTGACACGATTTAAATTTCAATATATTTATTTTATTTTATTTTTTCATTATGGAGATTTAAATTCCGATAACAAAATAAAAAAAATATTTCATTGTCAGAATTTAAATCCCGTAACGATTGCCGATACAAAAAATCATCTATCGATCGTCATCGATGTCGGGCGCACCGATGCCAATCATCTACCGATTGTTGTCGTTGTCGCCTATCGCCAACTACCATCGTCCGTTGTCAATCGTGATCATCGCCATCAATTGCTGACGCAGTTGTCGATGGTCACTCGCAGTCATCTCATCAAATGACAAAGGCGATCGTCTCGATTGACACGATTTAAATTTCGATATATTTATTTTATTTTATTTTTTCATTATGGAGATTTAAATTCCGACAACAAAATAAAAAAAATATTTCATTGTCAGAATTTAAATCCCGTAATGATGGATTATAATTTTTTAATAAAAATAATGTCGCTCTCAATTAATTTCAATCAATTAATTTTTTTAATCAATTCTAATTTTTTTCAATATTAATGTCGGAAATCAATTGAAACTAAATATTAATATTTTTTTTAATTCTGAATATTGAATTTTTAATTAACTATTTCATTAAAATTCAGACGTTAATTGAGACCTTAAAAAATGATTTTAAATTATAATCAATTATTGTCGAGATTTAAACTCCGATAATAAAATTTTTTTAAAAAATATATGTCGGAATTTAAATCATGATAATCGAGATGATCGTCTTCGTTGCTCGATGAGATGGCTATGAGCGACCATCAACAATTACAATATCTGCATCGGCAATTGATCGATAGTTGCGATTGACAATCGATGACGGTGGTCGCGATTGATAACTGACGACGATGGTCACGATTGACAATCGACGATGATGATTGGCGATAGGTGACGACGACGATTGACATCGATGCGCCCGACGCCAACGACGATTGACATCGGGGACAATGACGATCGACGATCGACGACGACGATCGATGATGATGATCGACGACTGACAACTACGATCGACGGCGATTGTCGATGGGTGACAACGATGATGGCGAGCGATTGAGGGCGACAATGATAATTACGACAAGCGACGATAGTACGATGGACGAGTGTGGATGACAACTATTGTCAATACAATAAAAAAAATAGAACTAATTAAAATACCAATTTTATGAAAATTCACAGCCACACTATTTTTTTTAAGATTTTTTTTTAATTATAATCAATTACAATGAAAAAAAAAATATTCCATTGTCGAAGTTTAAATCTAAAAAATATATATATATCGGAATTTAAATTCCGATTAGGAATCACTCCAATTTATTTTCGTAATAATTTTTTTTACCTACGTTCAAAATAAATTTACTATTCACGCTTATTTTAAAAAATTTTCCGCCGAAGACTCAGATAGACTAATAAAAAAAAACCGCAACAGCCGACCATTATTTACTTTTTATATTGATTATATTTCTTAACGAATTGAATCGCCGGATTAAGTTATTACCTCGCGTGCTATATTACCGGCTCAAAAGCGAGCGGCGGTCCAGCCCGACTGGGCCGGATTTTATTTAGAAAAATTATTTTGTCACTGAAACGAAAGGATACCGAACCAACCCAAAGAATCCTCACCGTTCATGGGTTCCAGTCTCAGCGACGGAAGGCCGGGTGTGATCGTGGGTTTTCGTCGCCAGTGCACAAAGTACTGCTCATTTACTAATTCGGAGTCCAGCGCGTTTATTTTCAACCCTTGCAGGTATCCGAGTACCGGGCCTCATCGCCGACGTCGGCTCGCCCTCGATCTCTCCTCCAGATCTCCAGTTTTTATAGATCTCTCCGTTCATCCGCCCGGCGAGAATATGGTGAGCCTCCGACACGATCTTTGATTTTAATTCTTCTCCTCTTCGGATTATTCTTAGGCCTCTGCGATTTTTGTGAGGTTTTTTCGCCAGTTCAATTTATTTTCTCCTTTTCTCGAATGGATCTGTTTGATTCAGTTACTCATGCTGTTTTCTTCGAAGTTTCCAATGGAACTTTCATGTTAATGTTTAAGGGTTAGCTATCTGCTGATATTGCACGGGAAATTCTAGATCTGATCCTTCCTTGTAGCATGAGGTAATTATTTTTCCGAGGGAGATCTGCTCGGCTAGATAGGGAACAACAGAAAACTGTTACCGTTGGGTATGGATTAAAGAAAAAAAATGAAGGAAACGTAATTTTTTAACTTTAATGACAGAGCGCTAATTAATTTTATGCCTTTTAATTTTTTAAATGGACAATAATTATCTACTCCTTTTGTTTCTCAGCATTATTTTTCAGATTGCTGTTTTGATCTCTCTCTCTTTACTTCTTTGGATGAAGTATTTGATATTTATCTGTGATTCGAATAGAGAAAAAGGGATTGGAATACCAAAGGTTTGATGTAGCCTTTTTTTTTTTAATGAGAAAACTTAAGATGAGTAACTTCCAATAATCTGGGTTTCCTAATTCTTAAAGGTGCTTCATTACTAAATCAATTATTTTTTTCTCCAGTTCTGCTCCCTACACTACTTGTCTAATGAGGGTCTAATTCCAATAAAAGAATTGCCAAACTAATTTAGTAATAAATGAAGGAAATTAAGTTTTTTTCCTGTTTACTTCTGCAAAATAGGAAACAAAGAAATAAGATCATAAATTCCACTTGTTTACGTGGAAGGAAATAGGGACTAGGAAGGAATTCAATTCCTTCCAATGCCTTTATTTCATTTCTTGGCAGATGGAAATGGAAGAAAACGTACACATCTAAAAAAGACAAATGAATATGTGATATTAATCAATATCATCCAGGTAAACAGGATTAATGGAAGTGAGTGTAATAATACATTCTATTTTCCTTATATTTCCTCCCCTCTAAGTGCAACAGCATAGCACAAAATGCAAAATATGATCTTGCTCCTCAATCCCCTTTTTGTTCTCCTTCGCAACTTTTCTCATGTTTTGGTCAACCTTGTCCTCTCACGAGGCTTCTTGTTGCTTGTCAAAAATTTCAGCATATGCTTTGCAATCTTATTGTGGGTTGCCCAATCGTGTTTGATGGTGGAATAATTCATATGATTTTAGATTTATTGCACGTTTATTTCTTACCATGATATATCCATGTCAAATTCAGAGTGAGCATGTGATTGTACTGGTCTATGGAGCAAGATCAGATTTTGCGCTTTGTGCTATGTTGTTTCACTCAAGAGAGGAGGAAATAGAAGGAAAATGGAATGTAGTATTGCACTCTCTATCATTATTCGAGTTTGCCTGGATGACATTGATTACTGTCATGTGTCCTAAAGGTCACGGGTTCGAGTCATGAAAATAGTCTCTTGTAAAGTAAAGTAAGACAATAGACCCTTCCTTAGGATCACTCATTGGCGGAATCTTTGTGCATTGGTTGGCCCTGCCCTTTTTATTCTTTTGTCTTTTTTAGATGTGTAAATTTCATTTCCTTCCATTTCTGTTTAGTGAAAATGAAACAACGGTATTGGACAGAATTGAATTCCTTCCTACTCCTTATTTCCTTCCAATTAAACAAGAGAATTTTATGATCTTATTTCTTTTGTGCCCTATTATCGCACAAGCAAATACAACAGAAAATTTGGGATATTGCAAGGGGTTGTTTCTTTTCCTTCCTTTGAACACATGGTTCCGTTATCTTTCTAGATTTGATCATTGTATCTGTAATTTATTTCTTAGGTTTAGAAATTGAGTCCACTTATGATGATCAAGCTTTCCAATGTCACAGGTAAGGTTATAGAAGAAAGTTAGAAATTGAGATGGGCACCTCTTCTGGTGCAAACCACGACCATCCTCACCATCCCCACCAACCGTCATTAGCTATGCTACCACCTCGCCAGCATTCAAGGTCAACAGCGCTACAGGCATCTCTCTCTTTGGCTTCATCAGACCCAGTGGCATCACCTGACACCCTGGAGCCAGGATCAAATTCTGACCAAGTGCAAGACTCACCCACTGAGAGTGCCAGTTCTCGTGAGACCTGGCCTGTTGAGACAAACCGTTCTGATGCCATGGCAGGGAATAAAGTTGACAAGGAAAAGGAAGGAGAAAATGAAGTGACGGAACTACAGGAGGTCCAAAGGATGACAAATGCAAATAGGTTATCTCTCCGTGAAGTTGCTCGTGACAGGGTTGAGGTTGTTGCCGAAAAAATGAAAGGTATGCCAGATGAGCTTCTTGAGGAGCTTAAGAGTGAGCTGCGATTGATCCTTGAGGGTGCAGGGGGGTCTCATCATATAGAAGAGTTTCTGTATCTCCAGAAGCTTGTCCAGGGTAGAGTTGACCTGAACGCCAAGTCCCTTGCTACTACTCATAACGCTCAACTGGAAATACTTGTGGCAATTAATACAGGCATTCAGGCTTTTTTGCATCCAAGTGTCAGCCTACCACAGAGTAGTCTCATTGAAGTTTTCTTGTATAAGAGGTGCAGGAACATTGCTTGTCAAAATGCTCTCCCTGCAGATGATTGTAGCTGTGAGATATGCACTAGCCGGAATGGTTTCTGCAATCTCTGTATGTGTGTCATTTGCAACAAGTTCGATTTTGAGGTGAATACATGCCGTTGGATTGGCTGTGATACATGCACCCATTGGACCCACACGGATTGTGCCATGAGAGTTGGACAAATTGGAACAGGTCAATCTATTAAGAGTGGAGGAGGCCATACTGAGATGCTTTCCAGGTGTCAAGCTTGCCACAGAACATCTGAGTTGTTAGGGTGGGTTAAAGATGTGTTCCAACAGTGCGCTCTTGCATGGGACAGAGATGCCCTGATTCGGGAAATGGACTTCGTTTATAAGATTTTTCACTTGAGTCAGGATCCTAAAGGAAGGAAGCTGTCCCGGAAGTTTAGTGAACTCATAGAAAAACTGAAAAGTGGGACGCCTGAGCCCTTGGTTTGCAGAATGCTCCTGCACTTTTTTCAAGGTATAGATAAGAATTATCATGTATAAGTGCATTAAATTTAACATTGAAATTTCACTTGTTCTTTGAGGATTTCAGCTCAGCATTTTAGATAAATTCGTGGTTTAGATTAGTACCGCTTTGAAATATTTTAGATAAATTCATGGGTTTGAATCATGAAAACAGTATCTTACAAAGCAGGGTAAGTTGCATATAGTAAATCCATTTTTGGGATCTCATATTGATGGAAACTTCGTGCACTGGACTGCCCTTTATATGTTATGCCTCATTGCCTTTTTCGATTTGCCTCATATATGCTGCCATTCTGAATGCAGTTTTCTTAGCGATAATGAAATTAAGTATGAGTTAATTTTACTAGTTTTTGGTATAAAGATTCTAATAGATCTCTGCTAATTTTAATAGTTTGCCCTGTAATTTTTCTTTCATAAGGTGCATGGGTGTACTGATTCATTCATGTGTTGCACCCTACTCCCTAGTTTAACTCTTAGGAACTTTAGCTGACATGAGTTCGAAGAAACTTTCATGTGATGCACCACTAACTAGTTAACTCCGAGGAACTTTTAGCTGACATGAGGTTGAAGAAACTTTCATGTGATGCACCCCTAGTTAACTCTGAGGAACTTTTAGTTGACATGAGGTAAAAGATCATTTCTATGAAGAACATTTGAACTTCTATAGCATACTGCAAATATATTCTTTCGGTTGTTTAGGGGCATGTTTTATCTGCAAAAGGTTAGAACCGTCAACCTAGCGGCTCCCACCAGTCTGTCCCACGGCCATTGTGAGAGAGGTAAATCACGGAGAGTCTAATGAGTCTTGACGTGGTGGCCAAAATATGTGGAGGTCATCGGAATCCAAGAAAAGGTTTTAGACCTTCTCCAGAATCGTTCCATGCCACTTCTGCACCGCCGTATTTTAGCCACCAAGTCATCTCAGTGAGGACATGTTTTAGAAAGGCTTTTAGGAGAAATGCTAATTCGTTGACTGAATGAAAAAGAGGCTGGTACCTTCTTATTTAACATCACATTTCATGAATGGCTCAAATGTTTAAAAGTCTATATAATTAGAAGCGAACTGATCCATGTCGGAAAGTGCACCACTGCCTCATCACAATTTCAACTACCACATTAAGCATTGAGAGCCATCAACTACCAACTTGATCAAGCAGTATAATAAGTAGGCCAGTCATCACTCTGCCATGGGTATCATTGTTGCTGCAGCTATAGCTTTGTGAGCATTTCAGAGATGAAATTCCGTCAAATGGTCGCTATTCAAACTTCCAGACTAGAAATTTGTGCATCCTAAAACTTTTTGTTGCACTATACACAATAACATTCTGCCTAGGTTTCTCGCACCCAATTACAAATTCAAGGGTATCAATCTAGGTGTTCGGCACATCATTGCTAGAATTTTTTATATGAGCTGAATGGGAGTGTCAATATTTGACATACAATGTGGGTGTCAGAGATCAGATGCCCCACATCCAAATGGCTGATAAATGAAGAACCCAAGTAACATTAGTGCTTATTAATCTCTACTATTGTGCATTGTCCATATATACGCGGTTATAAGCACCATAAGGAGTTCTGTTGGCCAACTTATGTCCTTTGGATCAAGTTCTAAGTATAGCTCATGCATTTTTCTGGTCATACTTGTTTTCCTAATATGCCTCGTGTGTGCTACTGGTCTGAAGGTGCTTCTTTTTTTTATTTTTTTTGTCTGAACAGAGCTCGAAATAGATTCGTTAAAAAATTCAGAGAATGAAGAAGTTGGATGTCTGATTTCTCCACAAGAGGCTTGCAATAAAATCGCCGAGGTTGTCCAGGAAGCTGTCAAAAAGATGGAGATGGTTGCTGAGGAAAAGATGCGGATGTTCAAGCGGGCTCGTCTAGCTCTCGAGAGCTGCGATCGTGAGCTAGAGGACAAGGCTAGAGAAGTTCAAGAGATAAAACTGGAGAGACAGAGGAAGAAGCAGCAGGTGGAGGAACTGGAGAGCATAATCAGGCTGAAGCATGCCGAGGCCGAGATGTTCCATCTTAAAGCGACCGAGGCAAAGCAGGAAGCGGAGAGGCTACAGAGCATTGCGATGGCCAAGTCGGAGAAGGCTGAGCAGGATTATGCAAGTATGTACCTGAAACGTCGTCTGGAGGAAGCCGAAGCTGAAAAACAGTACATCTACGAAAAGATAAAGCATCAAGAGAGCCAGAGGCCGCCACAGGGAAGCGGCGGGGGCAGCGGCGATCAGATACTAAACAAAATTCAGGACTTGTTGAAGAATGTGTACAGTGTGCCAGCAAATACAGAAGGGCAACAATCAAAATGATCTACTGGTAATCGACTATAAAGGCGTTTTTAGATTATGAACTGGATATTACTACCTCTCTCGAACTAATGTTGTAATGACTAAGGTAGATTCTGTTTGTTTGGTGAATGTAGTCGTCTGTTCTAAATATTAAACATTAGAAACATCAATCTAAAACTTGGAAACCGAAGAGAAAGGATGAAAGAGATAAATTCAGGGACGTACAGTCAGCTATTTTAATATGAAATGCTTTGAAGTCGTGAATGAAAAAAAAAAAAAATCAATCAAAAAACTATGGAGAATTTTATGACAATTCAAACTCGAAGTATTATTATAAACTTAGTTAAAGGTCAGCATTTATTCTACGAATGAAATTAAATGAATAAATATAAAAAGGTATTTCTCGTATAATTAAATAGGATTGAGTTAATTACATCACGTGTGATATGACTAGTTCAAAAGCCGACGGCGGTCCAGTCCGACCGGGCCGGATTTTATTTAGAAAATTATTTTACAGCTGCGAAAAAGGCTGACTAAATCAACCCAAACAATCCTCACCGTTCATATACTCCAGTCTCGGCTACCGAAGGGCGGGTGTGTATGTGGGTTTTCCTGCGAGTGCCCAAAGCACGCTCATTTACTAATTCCACGTCCAGCGCGTTTATTTCACACCCTGGCAGCCATCCGAGTAACGTGCCTCATCGGCGACGCCGGCTCGCCCTCGATCTCTCCTCCGGATCTCCAGTTTCATTGATCTCTCCGTTCATCGTCCGGCGAGAATATGGTAAGCCTCCGATATGAGCTTTGATTTTAAATCTTCTTCTCTTCAGATTCTTAGGCCTCCGCAATTTTTTGGGGTTTTTTTCGTCAGTTCAATTTTTTTCTCCTTTTGTCGAATGGATCTGTTCGATTCAATCATTCACGCTGTTCGCCTCGAAGTTTCCGATGTAAATTTTGTGTTAATGATTGAATGTTAGCTCTCTGCTGATATTGCATGGGAATTTGTAGATCTGATCCTTTTATTGCAGCATGAGGTAATTATTTTGCCGAGGGAGATCTGCTCGGCTGCGATCTGCTAGCTTGCCTTGTTCTTTGAAATAAATTTTTAGGAATAATAAAAAAGGGAAATTCTGATAAACCTACTGCTTCTTAACGCATAAGTTAATGCTCGATCTACTATATCAGAAGGTAGATTTTTGTTTTCTGGATGCAATTTCTTTTCGTTATCTGTATATTATAAAAAAAAAAAGTAAAAAAGAATAGTAATTGTCAAACTTATATTTTATCAGTTTGCTGTAATTGATTCTAGCGTTGAAATGTTCATTCCTAAAAATTATGGCATTGAATCATTCAAATGCACATTAGAAACTATAATCCCGTGGATCTCCAGTGATTGCAGCATAAAATGAAGTTTCTTAGATCATACTTCCGAGTTGGCCATAAAACAAATTAATAAATAGAGAACATAATGGAAAAGCAATAGAAAAGTTATTTGGGTTGCTCTTTATCTATAACTGCAGATAACTGTTTAACATTGGGCATGGATTAGAGAAAAAAAAACTTATTAATTTTCTAATTTTAATGTTTGGTGGAAGAGCTCTAATTGGTTTTAGTCCTTTAATTTTTTAAATGGACAACAATTTCCTACACCTTTTCTTTCTCATATGCAATCACTGATTGTAAAAGAGTTGATACATTATCTTTTTCAGTTTCATGTTTTGATGACGAAGTACTTGATAGTTATCTGCTGTTCCAAATAGAGGAAAAGGGCTGGAATTCCAAGGTTTGATGTAGCCAGTTTTTTTTTCTAATGACAACTTAAGATGAGTAACTCCCAATAATTTGGGTTTTCCTAATTCTTAAGGGTGCCTCATTACTAAATCAATTAGATTTTCTCCAGTTTTGCTCCCTTGACTACTTCTATAATGAGAGTCTGATTTCAATTCCTATAAAAAAAAATCGCCAAACTAATTTAGTAATAAATGAGGGAAATGAAGTTTTTTTTGTCCCTGTTTCTCCAAGGTTAAGACACAGAGTTGAAACTTAATTTCTGGTATAGCTTGTTTGGGATCAATTCCTGTTGGAAAAGAATTCTAATGCCAATGATTATCTTCGGAGTTGAGAAAATGAGAATAAAAATCCCATTATTTTGGAACATTAGATCATGAATCTAACCTGCAATATATTATAGACTAAGTCTTTGTTTTTTTTTCACCAAACACGCGCACAAAAGAAGAACAGAATTCCAATTGTATAAGTTAGTGATTTCTTTCGAGGAGTTCGATATGCAATTCAATCAGTATACTGTGTGTAATATTCTTTCTACTCTTAGAATCTATTTAATGGTTGGAATGTGGATCTCTGGAATGGAGTGAATGTGGATGGTTCTCTATATGATACATTTGATTCCCTCATTTGCAGACGACGTCGAGACGTGTCGCAGACAGGAAGGTAGCGAAGTTTCAGAAAAATATAACAAAGAGGGGATCTGTATCCGACACAACAGTGAAAAAGGGAAATGACTACCCTGTTGGGCCCATCGTCCTGGGATTCTTCATCTTTGTTGTCATCGGATCATGTAAGACATCTTGACTTCATCTCCTCAATGATTGAGTTTGGATTGTAGGGTATAATAGTTTGAACAAAAACATGAGAAATAGTGCAAGCATAGATTTGTCTCTTTTATGCATGCAAGGGCACGCTAGCTGTTGAAGGAACAATCAAAATCATTTTGCAACTTCAAAGGGTTTAAGTACACAGATATCTTACTGAAATTAGCTGACCTTCGATTTGGAAATTCAAAGGGAATCATAGTGTTAGCAACTTCACAGAACAGAGGTTTAGTTTTTCTATGTTCCATCTAAGGAAGAGTGATGCCTGTGGATAAATATAGGGATGCCCATATAATTCATTAACTCGCAAGAGACTCTGTATGTTTTGCTTCGTTCAGCATCTTCTCAGGGTGCCAAGGGATCTATTGTTATATAAATTAAACAGCCAATATACCCAATGAATCTGGTTCTTACAAATATAATCTACAGAGGGAATCACACACTAAATTTATCCACCAAATCACTATTCCTCCCTAGTCTTTCATTCTAATCTTCAACTGAGCGTGAGACTAAAATTTACTTTGTTGGAAATTTAGGAGGAAGAGAGGTTCATTACGCTTATGTTTTTGTCATTGTTCATACTTTTCTATCCAACTAAACTACTGTAACCACACATAGAGTTCTCAAAAAATCATACTTCTACTAACTATGTCAACGACCTCTAAAATCCCTTTTCTTTTGGTTGCAGCTCTATTTCAGATTATTAGGACTGCCACCAGTGGAGGGATGGCATAGACCACAATTGAAGGACAATGGTTATAACTCAAGGCTACTGCTCTGTAACTTTAAGACACTCATTTAAACCTGGTAACTAAATCAATTGAGATGTATTGAATGTATTTGTGTAGTGTTGGTGCTAAAGATATACCTTTTCTTTTACATTTTATGTTTGGAGTGCCAGTTATAACAAATTGAACATTTTAAATATCCATATTATGAAAATGCCACTTTTGCTCTAAATTTAAGCACAAATTGTTTTGTAAATGTAGGCTGCAAATGAATTTAGGAATCAGCTTTACATTCTAAAAAATTTTATATTTGAGCCTTATCTAGCTTAAATTAGGCATGCTTATCGGTTCCGCGGTTTCGGTTCCGGTTCTGTTCTGATCGATTTAGGATCCGTCAACGTTGGAACCGATCCGAACTGTTTCAAAACCGGTTCCGATTCCGAATCGGTTTCGAAACGGTTCCGGACCAATTCCGAATCGGTTCCGGATCATCTTCCTCGAACTTGAGCTTCCATCAGAACCGATTTCAAATCGGTTGGAACCAAACCGAACCGGAATCAGAACGGTTCCGGTTCAGTTTCAGAACCGTTTTATCCGAATCGATTTCGATTTCGAATTTAACGGATTGATTTCGACTCGATTTCGAATTGAATCAATCCGATAAGCATGCATAGCTTAAATACGGTAAAGTTCCATATTTCAAGCACCCAAATGTCCAGAATAAGTCATTTTGAGCAACAAAGACTTTGCAAATTAACTTGCTGTTCGAAAATTACAAAGCTTTTAAAATGGGAGGGCAATAGAATTCAATGTCCACATTTTACAAGGAGAAAAAAAAGGTGAACAATCTCATCTCTAGCCCTACTCAAGCACCAAAACGAATCAAGAATCATTAAAATATAATTTTATTTGACACTTGAATAGCAATAGTAAAATATTTAGAGAAACAATAAGTGAATCAAAATATAAATCTCAAATGGGCCTGAACACCTGAATTATTATTTAAAAATAACACAATATGCTATCAAACATTGCTGAGATTTTTGACAGATAATCCAAAAGAGACATCCTCCGCAGAAGATTACTAAGGTTTAAATCCTACTTCTAACTCTGTCACAACAATGACAACTTTTTCCCTTCTTAAATAACATTGTTAAGAAGAGCTAACCTTTTTTATCCTTAATAAAGAAGGGTGCTTTGTGATATGATATCTGATGTAATTGATGTACAAATACAATTGAAACATAATGGAGGCCCCCTACTTTTGGATCAACTCATTTTAAATCCAACTAAACTTACTGAGGAACATCATCAATTTTGCCAAAAATCCCACAATATGTCCAGTTGTCAAATTGCTTTTCCCACTCCAACTTAGTTTATGCATGATGGATGGTGTTTAATTAATATCATTGTGTTACTGTTAGTAAATGCTGGTTGATGACCACATAAGAGCACAAAAGCAGAAGGTGGCCTTAAAGTGAATAAGAACATTTAAACTTCATTTTTGCACCCACCATCAATGGAATATAGAATGGCACTGTTCACCAGTGATTAGATTTCTCTAAATGAAAGACACAGAGAAAATAAAATAGTACTGGAAACAAATATTTTACCTCGATGGAATCTGGATGGAGTTGGCATAAATTCCCCTACAGCCACAAATTATTCACATTTTCTTCTACCAGAAGCATTGCAGCTTAGATAGATATCAAATACTTTGCTGTTAATAAACTTGCACTCCATTTCTGAATGTCCTCAACGTCTCTTAATGCACTTACCAGGATCCCACCACTGAAAAAATTTGTTCTTGTGTCTCTCCATTTCTATGACACAATCTAAAGTTATAATTTATGATACACAAACGCAATCCATGTGCAAGATGTCGGTTTTGAAGCACAAAGCTGAGAGATTTCTTTCGAGTTGGTATCTGAAGAACCCATCGATCAGCAGTGCACTGCCTGCGACTGAGCCGATCAATTTCATTATATCTTGAATCCAGCTTCAGGAACGAGCCTCGACCCGACAAGAATCGACTGCAATTCAGTTGCCAGATGAGTCTTTCCAGAGGCAGAAATCCCATCGAGAAGCTCAGTGAGCAATGCCTCATCAGGTGCCAAACGCCTCCCTGCCATTTCCTTCAACACTTCGACCGCACCTTCGAAATCATCGTTCTTGCAGAAGGTAGATACTAAGAGCTTGAAGGTATCAATGTCCAGTGCAAATCCACTCCTCTTCATGGTCTTGTAAAGCTCAAGCGCCCGCTCGGAGTTCTGCCTCTTGCACTGTCCAATGATAAGAGCAGCATAGGTCATGCCATTGGGGTCGAGATTCTTGCCATCGAGCTCCTTTACCAGAAAGGCAGCCTTCTTTGTTTTCCCGACATTGCAAAGGCCCTTTATCAGAGCATTGTAGGTGACAATATCGACCTCGATCCTGTTGGTTACCATCTCCTCAAACAGCCTTGATCCCTTCTCGATATCATTGACTCCGCTGTAACCATTTATCAGGGTATTGTAGGTGATCGTGTTTGGCTTCAACTGGGCAGCTTTCATCTCCTGAAAACATCTGTAAGCCTCATGCAGTTTGCCTTCCTTGCAGAGGCCATGAATGAGAGTGTTGTAAGTTACCTCAGTCGGCTGCAAGCCTTTACTGATCATTGTGTTCTTCAGCTTCAAGGCAGCATCTGGGATCCCTTTTTTACAGTGAGCATCAATCAAGGTATTGAATGAGACGACAGTGGGACTGCACCCGATTGCTTCCATCTTCTCGAATAAGCGAAGAGCTTGCTCCGATTTCCCCAATTTACAAAGGGCGGATATCACCATGTTTAGGGTATACACGTTGGGCGAGATTCGACACCGCTGCATCTCCCGATAGAAGGCCACCGCGACATCAGACCGGCCCCGACCGACCAGAGAGCTCAAGAAGGCGTTGCACGATTTGACCTTAGGGGAGAATCCGTAGTCCCGCATCAGCCGAAAGGTCTCGCTGGCCTTCCTGAGCTTTTTCTCGTGCGAGTAGGCCTTGAACATGGAGTCGAAGACGGCGGGAGACGAGTCGCAGAAGCGGTAGGTGCGGAGCATGGCGTCGAAAAGCTCGGAGGTGGAGTTATGGGTGCGAGGGACCAGGTTTTGCCGGAAGATCTGCTCTGCGACGGTGAAGCGGCCGGATTTGGTGAGGATGTGGAGCACGATGGCGTGGGTGTCGAGGGAGTGGGACGCGGGGGGGCCGTGGGCGAGGCTCCATCGGTAGAACTGGAGGGAGAGGATGGGATCGTGGCGAAGACGGAGGAGGATGTGGGTGGTGCGGAAGGGTGTGAGGGAAGGGGCTAACGCGTTTAGGCCCGCCCAATCGCCATGAAGGAGATGGCTGTGGGCTACGGCGACGAAGTCGTGGTCGCGACCTCGGGAGTCGGGGATCGAATGGAAGGGGATGGGAAGTGTCGCAGGGAAGGCAGCGGCGGCGGCGGCGGAGAGGCGGCGAACGGAGACCAGGGGTTTCATAGCAGCAAATTTGATCGGTGAGAGAACGAACAAATTTATTATATATTATTATTTTAGGAAAAAGGAAAAAAAATCAAAACGCCGTTATTTTCAGTACGGTCAGCTCCCTGTTATAAGAAAAAAAAAGATTTTTTTTAAGAAAAAAAAAAAAAGAGAATTCATTTTTTTACAAAAGGTTAGAACCGTCAATCTAGCGGTCTCTACCGACTGCTTCTGAATTTAAGGAGGTAAATTATTATCTTTCTTGAGACTAAGAATCACATCGAGGGATGAAACCTCACTTTTGCGAGGGATTGACCCATTATCCATTTATACAATATTCTACATACGCTAGCCACTAGTTCCCTTTTCGCGGGGCTAAAAAACAAAGAGAATTCACGATGAAATAAAGAAATGGGAGAAAAAAAATTATTTGCTTCTGATCGTGGCTATCAAGATGATGAATTTTTTTACATAGGACAATGGGTCAATGATGAATTTTTTTTACATAGGATAACGGGTCAATCCCTCGTAAATGCAAGGATGTCATCCCTCCATACGTTAGTGACTAGTCTCAAGCGGCAAAGATCTATCGTAATTTACCTCCCTTACGATGATCCATTGACGAACTGATAGGGGCCGCTAGGTTGACGGATTCTAATCTTTGCATCATAAAATGATGAATTTAAAAAAAATTATTCGGATGATTTTAAAATTCAAAAGTTTATTGGCTAGAAGAAATACTATTTCAATATAGGATCGTCATTTTAAGGAGGATGTGATTACAGAGTCCGAATTGAACCGTGAAAATATTATAAATGATTTTCTGATTTATCTTTGATGATCGATGAAAATCACTTGAACTCTAATTTTACTTAGCTTACCTAACGAGACGTCTTGAAAATTCACAGAACCGAGTTGATTACTTTTAAATATTAATGGGATAGAATGTTCCAATAGTTGTCAATAAAAAAAAAGAAACGATGGCCTATTGCTCCGGATTACGATGTAGTAGTATTATAATATTAAAAGTGTAAAATTAGACATTAAAGATTAATCCTTTAACTCTAATATATTTATAGAGAATTTTCTTTTAAATAAAATAAAAATCCATGAATGATGAATAGTTAGATTGTCTACGCCATAAGTATTTTTCAAATTATCTAGATAATTAATAGAAAAATTCCGTAAAATCAAGTCATCCACTTTAAGAAGTAGTCGGCCTAAAATTTAGATATGTGATGGCAAGGGGGCCTTTGAAAAGGATGACTGAAGAAAAAATATAGTTAAGGAAAAAAAATAATTCATCGATCATGGATGAAATATTAAATTCGTCAATCCATTAAATAATAAAATAAAGAAAAATAATTCTTTTTTTTTTTTCAAAAATTATGAAAAAAAAAAATCCATTGCAGAAATTTTTAAACGGTTTTTATTTCTTTCCCGCTAAGTAACAAAACCGCAATCATTCATTTGTTTATTATGAGAAAAAATAGATTGATTGATCGATTCGTTTAGATTTAAAATTTGTTATATAAACAAAGGAGTCCTTGCCGTTCGTCACTCATCCCGTTTTTCTTTCAAACCTGTTCGTCGTCTTCTTCTTCTTCGTGGAGTCTTCCGTCTCGATGGGCGACTCCGCCGACGGCGCTGTGTCAATGGACATTCCTGGGTGGGAAGCCGACGCAAACGGTTTTATCCTTAGCATGGAGGCGAAAGTGACGGCACGACGACGACATTCGCAGGACATGCAGCCGCCACAGCTGATATTGCACTTTTGCCGCCGGACGCTTTATCCTTCCACCCACGCCGTCGAGCACGCCGACTTCATCTTCCACCAGCCCTACCAGAACATCATCCGCCAGGCCGCTTGGGACGAGGAGACGCGGTGGATGCTCTCTCGCGTGGCGGCGGGCCGCATGCCCACCGCAGATCTTGTCTTTCTCCTTCTAGCTTTCCGCAGATACACGAGAACGGTGCTCCATCATTTTCCGATCACAGAATTATCCACGATGGAGTTTCTCTCCGTGATTGAGATTCCTTCTGCAACTCGTCCTTATATTTCTGTCGGCCGCTCTGTGCCCCTGGAAACGCATCGATTTTTCTCCAACGGCGAGGACGAGGGCAACGATGATATCGAGCCCATCAGAGAGCCTGCACAGGTACCTACAACGGCGGCCGAGGGACTCCGAATGAAGATTGCAGAAGAGTCCGACGTATGCTCGATCTGTCTAGATGATTTCGACGTCGCGACTCAGGTTTTGGAGACGCCGTGCTGTCATATATTCCACGATGAATGTCTGAGAAAGTGGCTGGCTCGAAGCTCTACCTGTCCCCTCTGCAGGTTCACCGTTCGCGCTCCTCCCTGAAGCAGAGCAGCTGCCTGCTATCGATTGATGATTAAGTCTCATCGTCGGTCTCCCGATAAAAACATACATTCATTGTTTTTTTTTTAAATTATTATTATTGATTTTATGTATATTTGTTGATTGGGTTTCTGTTTGAATATCAATATTTCATATTACATTTGTTAATTTATTTACTGTTTGAAATATCAATAATTTGTCGTCGAAAAGTTCGAAACGAAACAGAAGCGAGCGTTGAATCGGATTCATTACTTTTTTTTTAATTATTATTATTATTGATTTTATGTATATTTGTTGATTGGCTTACTGTTTGAAATATCAATAATTTGTTGTCGAAAAGTTCGAAACGAAAAAACAAAAGCGAAATCGAGCGTTGAATTGGATTTCTCGTCTCCGAATGGTTGACCGCCAGGTGGCTGACAACACGGCGGTTGCGATGTTACTGAGATTCACGTGTCATTGTAGAGGATCCGTCGCGTTTGGTAGAAATAAAATTTTCTATTTTTTATTTTTATTTTTTGAGAAAATGAAAAAATGTATTTGGTTGATATTTTTTATTTTGATTTTCTAGAAAATAAAATAGCATTTTTTGAAAAACTGAAAAACTCTAGAAAATCATTTTCTATTTTCATTTTCGTTTTCCAAAAAATTAAAAAAAATATTTTCTGGAAAATTAGAAAACACTAAAAAATCATTTTCTGTTTTTTGGAAAAGAAAAATAGAAAATTAAAAATTAAAAATTTTCTCTCTAGCAAATGCTACCGATTTTTTTTGTTTTTCAGTTTTCCAGAAAATGCTCTTTTATTTTTTGAAAAACGAAAATAGAAATAGAAAATGATTATTTCTCATTTTCCAGTTTTCTAGAAAATACTCCTTTATTTTCTGAAAAATGGAGATGGAAAATGCGAACTTAACACGTTTTTTCATTTTTGCAGAAAATGAAAATGAAAAACAGAGAAGAAAACGTCTATCAAATGCCCTCTTAATTTTTCGGTAATTATAATGAAGCATTAATAGCGTTTACTTGCATTGGATTTTGTCTGAATCGATTTGGGTAAATCATCTAATAATTAAGGAGGATAAGCTAATGTATTGTTAATAAACTCATAATTATATTCCTCGTTACATCGTTTAGAATGGATACATCCAGCGAAATGGACTGGTTCACATAAGTGAATCTCCCTTGCTAAATGCATTGTCAAATGAACTGAAAATGGTAAAGAAAGCAGATGGAAAATACCTTTCTAATATGCATAGAGTTTTAGCAATATTTTTCTCGAGTTATTTTAAATGGTTTCTGTCCAACACTCTTTGACATAATTCATTGTAAAATACACAAAGTCTAAATAGAGCATTGTGTGGACCTTTTGGTAAAAGATTTTTCAATGCAACTAAAAGCAATTGTTACATTAGAATATAACAATCATGAGATTTTAGGCTAATAAGCTTACGCTCTTCTACAAAAACGCAATTATCAATATTTGAGCTACAACCATCTGATAATTTTATTTTCTTCAATCTAGAGCAAAATATATCCATTTTTTTAGACAATGTGTAAGGTGCAATAGGCAAGTGATAGATATTTTCTCCTTTTTTTTTTCAGGATGTAATTCTTCTCTAATTTTTAAGTGCATCAAATCTTTACAGGCATTAATACTATCTTTGATTTTTTTCTTCACATTTAACAATGTGCCTATGACATTTTCGCAAATATTCATTTCAACATGCATCATATCTAAATTATGACATCACAAGAGCCCCTACAAATAAACATCAACACACATTAGAGTATTAGTTCAATAATATAACAAATTCATTGAAAGATAATGAATAGAGTCGAATAACTTACAAACCTTGAACCCCTTCTTCATATTCCGGTACAAGCCTTGAAGGCAAACACATCCAATCCTTATCCATTGCGTAGATGACCAAAATCCTAAAATCTAAGTTATTCTTATTTTTGGTAATTAGATTAATGTATCTATAATTTAACGTGAGAAAATATATCTAAAAATGACAGTTTTCTAAATTTCATATAGTGTTCTTCAGCTAAAAGTGCATAATAATAAGGACATTGACGTATATTAAACATTGACTAATATTGCAAGTATACCAATGAGAAAATCAACAATATTTTATTTGTAACAGTGAAAAACTAAATAAACGAATGAATACTAGCACATTTGATTTTAAGAAGACACAAAAACAAACGAGTCTATCTAAAGTGTGTATAACTAGATTGTACAAGTTCAAAATACGATGTCAATAGCGCTTATCAAGCATTAGCAGGATCTGGATTAATATCAATGCCTTCTTCGGGACTCATGTGTACCCACTCACAAATTACAAATTTTCGCATGGTCCATGTTTAAAAAAATATAATACAACAAAGGAATGACAATAGAAAATACTAATTAACTATTCTGCTAACATAGTATATATGAAGTTATAGCTCCCTGTAATTACGAAAAGGAGAATCTTGATATGCTTAATCGTTGGATAAAATCTGGCGGCATGCAATATGTGATAAGATTTTACTCCTCTAACGATAGTTGTAAATAGATATATATATATGAAGTAGGATCCGACAAAATAGTGAAGAAAGCATCAGTGGATTCAAGATTTGATGAATGTTATTGCATCGAGAATAATTATTTAGCAAGAGTGAGAAATCTGAGGAATATAATGGTCTTTCACAAGACGCAAGTTGCTGTTTGCAAAGCACCTACAAGTAAAAGAAAGGCAATGAGTTTACGTTTTAAAGGCTTAATTATAACACCAAGGGATTTGACTACATGAATTTATAGGTTTTAGGGGCATACCGATGAAAGCAGTAGAGTGTCTTGCCATGTTTGTCCTGATTAGACCAGGATGAAGTGAATTTGCTGTGACATTTAGCACCCAATCTTCCATTTGATTTACCATGAATATATTATAGATTTGTTAATAACGAGAAGTAGGACGAGTTGATGTGGATGTATCATTTTGCACTGGACAGTATAGCAGTACCTTCAGGCGCCTAGCTAACTCGTTGGCCAATTTGGATTGTCTAACACAAGATTTTTTTTCAGCAACATAATTAATAATCTATGCTAGGGATTAAAAATCTACGTATCGAGCAGAAATAAAATGTCCACCTTCACCTGATCCCTACGACAGGTTGAGCGTGGAGAAATTTTTACGGCGTAACCAAGGAGTCCGCAAGCTTGGCCAGGTTGGAAGAGATGAGGCAATGGAGCTCTTGGCCGGACCAAACGGGGCAGACGAGCAAACAGACGAGGACGTGCACTCACCGACGAGAAGCGACGACGACGTACGCTTGGAGAGGGTAGGCGATGATTTTCGTCGGGCGCGAGAAGAAGCGGTGGAATGAGAATACAGATTTCACTACAAGAATAATAGTATTTAAGGACACTCATAAATGTTCTTATAATATATTTTTAGTGACAATAACGTTTTAGTGACATCACTGAAAAATATCCTATAAAGTGATGTTGTCTTAGACCTGACTTGCTTTCTTGACATTTTATAATATCATTATACAATATAAATACTAACATCAAAAGTATCTTAATTTAAATATATAATGACATGCTAAAATGTCAAGAAATGTCATAATTTAAGGACATCTATGTGTATTTTATTATCATCGTAATAAGGACAAAACTAAATGTCACATAAACTTATTTATTTTGACATTTACAAATATCTTATATTTTTTATAAGGAGAATAAAAATTGTCAGTAAAGATCATTTTTAAATATCACCTTAGTTAATCTATAATGACATTTATAATAATTTATAAAAGACATTAAAATGATCACTAATATAAATATAAATATAATATTTACACATCATCACAATTCATCCCCTGTTTAGAATATAATAAATTATAAAATACAATTTAAAGTGCTAATAGAAAATATAAATTCATCTCACAATCATTTAAGTCAAAGTTACAAATGTCTTGATAAGTTTTTTACATCCAAATGTAACTAACACTACAAGAAAAATGGAAAATAGCGACGAAATATTAGCGACGAATTAGTTATTCATCGCTGACACTAGATATTTACGGTGAATTTATCAATCGTTGCAAATAATTTTATATTTGCGACGAAACAATAAAATATCATCGCTAATATAGTATATATATATTAACGACGATATAAAAATATTCATCGTAAAATGTTATTAGCAACGAATAAATATATATTCGTCATAATTATTTGCGATGAAATTTAATTTTTTGTCGCAAAATATTCAGTCGAGCCGCCAATCGAGTAAAATGAATTTCGTTACAAAATACGAAAAAAAGGCGCCGATTTTCCATCTCTCAGGCGATTATCTCTCGCTCCGATCGACGCTCATCCTTCTATTCTCGTATCGGCTAGACAAGAAGTTACTACATACAGGTTATTTTTCTTGTCGGCAGTGATCCTTAAAATGATTAACATGGAGGAGAAACTATTTTCCTATATACAGTCTTTTCTAATATTCATAATGCTAGAGAACCACCATAAGCAACTAAAATCTGATCCACAATGGATCTTCCTAAGAATACAATTGAACAAGCTTATTGATTTAATTGACCAATTAGTGTTTTGCAGTCTATTTTACTCTAAGAATATCTGAATTCTCTTGTTAGAAAATTCATCATGCATCTAGTAAGTGGCTTCCTCAAAACAAATCTTGCATTTGTTCGGTATGTTGATCTCATGTCATATTTGAATGTCTTCTATTAGACTACAATCTTTAGATGAAAAAGAGTAACCTCCATATTGATCATAATTTTGTATTGCATCATAATGGTCACAAAGAAAACTATTCTGGATTATAGGATGGTATATATTCTCAGTTGAACTTACATGGTGTCCTAATGATAGGAAGGAGTAAGAAGGAATTGCTATCTTAGATGAATCCATATTTTAAAAACATACAGTCTTTTCAACTAAGCTTGCTATGGTGGAAATAGTGGATGGGTTGTAAATTAATCATTAGGATTTTGAATGGGCTTAGACGAAGAATTTAGGATTTTTTTTATCATTTAGATTTGAATTTATTCATGGGAAAATTAAGCTCAATTTGTGCAATTGAATGAGAGTCATCTTTCTACACTAGTGCACTATCTTACTTTGCCGATCCGAAGCTAGTCAACTTTTAAATTCATGCATCTTGTGCTCAACAATAGTATCTCAAACTTGGTTAAGAGCTCATTGTGTGTTGTTTTTTCGTAAGATTAATTACTCATTGTGTGTTGTTTTTCTCAAGATACACAATCTCAGGTTATAGGATAAGTTTAAGTTTTTTTATTCTTAGATTATAATGTTCGATGACAAACAAGAGTTATAATGCAAATTGTAAGTTATGTTGTGTGAGGTTTAAATTATAGGTTTTTAATTATTTTGTATCTGATAACTACATTTAAGTTGATAAATTATTGTATATATGTTTAACCAGGGTTAAAAAATATGGATAAAAGTTGGATGACGAATTAGAATCGGATTAGTCCTGAATATATAAATGGGTTGAATCAATTTATGAGTATGACAGAAAATTACATGATCAGTCTGAATTTATCGAAAATTCATTGTTCATGTCGACGATGTGGCAATTTGTTTCATTTTGAATTGGATTATGTGCAAGGACATCTATATAGGTGGAGATTCGATAAACTATATAAAGTATGAAACTTTCATGGAGAAGCTTCTACATCATCCGGTAGTATAAATATTGTCAATCAAGATGAGAATAATTTTGATGTTGAAGTAGATAATTTCGAAGACAATTTTGAAGACATGTTTATTGATTTACAAAATACAGAAAATATAACCAACAACGAGCCTCAATCAGATGATATAAATGTAAACACAAATGCAAATGATTGTAGACGAAGCTATATGATATAAATGTAAACACAAATGCAAATGATTGTAGACGAAGTTATATTTCAATGTTGGAAGAAGCACAAAAAGAACTCTATCCCAATTGTGTTAGTTTTTTGGTTTTCAATTTTGTGATGAAGCTAATGAATGTGAAAGTGTTAAATGGCTGGAGCAATAAATCTTTTGATATGTTACTTCATTTATTGCAAGAGATATTTCCTAAACCGAATGCGATTTCAAACTCTTATTATGAAGCTAAAAAATTATTGAAAGAGTTAGGATTGACATATGAGAAGATACATGTATGTAAGAATTATTGTATATTATTTTGGGATGAGCACGCGAATAAGGATGCATGTCCAGTGTGCAAGGAGCCCAGATACAAGTACGAAGGGATGAATAAGAAAAAGAATCCTCAAAAAATTATTCGATATTTTTCTCTGAAACTGAGACTTAAGAGGATGTTTATTTCGAAGCATACGACTAAAGAGATGAGATGACATAAAGAAAAGGGAGTTGAAACAGATGGTGTATTAAGACACTCAGCTGATAGTGAATCATGGAAAGAATTTACCAATGCACATGAAATATTTGTAGGTGATCCACGAAATATGCATTTAGGGTTGGCTACTGATGGGTTTAATCCATTTGGAAACATGTCAAATGCTTATAGTATGTGGCATGCTATACTTGTGAATTATAATTTGCTACCATGGAAAATGATGAAGCCGCCATATATGATTATGCCTCTGTTAATTCCTGGGCTTAGATCACCTGGCAAAGAAATAGATGTATACCTACGACCTCTGATAAATGAACTGAAGGAGCTATGGAATGACGGGGTGGAAGCATATGATGCATCGACTGAACAAGTCTTTTAATTACATGCCGCTGTGATGTGGATCATTCACGACTTTCCAGCATACGAAACAGTTTTTGGATGGAGCACAAAAGGCTATAAGGCATGTCCAATATGTCTGAATGAAATCAAATCTCAAAGATTAAGGAGTAAAATATGCTACACATGTCACCGTCGATTCTTGGATGTGCACCACCTATGGCGTAGAAATAAAGATTTCAATGGAAAAGTTGAAAAAGAAGGACCACCACGATTAATGAATGGATATGAGATTTTAGCGCAGTTAGACGTCTTGCCTCAATTGACATTCAGTAAGCATCCTTTATTCAGTAAAAAACGACAGCGATCTTCGGATGATACAAATTGGGTAAAGAAGTCTATATTTTTTGAGTTACCATATTGGTCAGGTTTAAAATTGAGACACAATTTAGATATGATGCATATTGAAAAGAATATCTGTGATGCTTTAATTGACACATAATTAAATATAGACGGAAAGTCAAAGGACACTCTCAAAGCGAGATTAGATTTGCAAGATATGGGGATAAAGAGTGAGTTGCATTTACAGCCGGTAGGAGACAAATTCAGAAAGTCGTATGCAAGTTACACATTGACGCTGGAATTAAAGGTGTGAATTTTATCAATTTTTGAAATTAGTTAAGTTTCCAGATGGTTATGCTACTAATATATCTAGACATGTGAATGCAAATGAAGGAAAGATATATGGACTAAAATCACATGATTGTCATGTACTGTTGCAAATAATACTTTCAATTGTTGTACGTAAATTTTTCCCAAAAGACATGTAGCACACTAATTGAGCCATGTGATTTCTTCAAAATGATCACTGCAAGATCTTTACACACAGCGGGCTTATGTAGAATGGAGGAGAAAATAGTCCTGATATTGTGTAAGATGGAATGAATATTTCCTCCAATATTTTTTGACATTATGGTCCATTTGACAGTCCATTTACCTTGTGAAGCTATGTTGGCTGGGTCAGTTTTGTCACGATGGATGTATCCCTTTAAGCGATATTTGGGAAAGCTAAAAAATATGTTCGTAATAAAGCACAGCCTGAAGGATCTATTGCAGAGGGGTATATTGTAAATGAGGCATTGACTTTCAGTTCGTTATATATGAGTCAGATTGAGACAAGTTTTTCTAGGCCGGAACGGAATAAAGATGTTCCATCAGCAATATGCAAATTAAGTATTTTCTCACAGCAAACAAGAGTATTTGGCAACCAACAAAGTCTGAAGTTGTCATTATCGTTGTTTAAGAAAGCACATTGGTACATTCTCAATAATTATACAGAAGTCGACCGATATCGAAAGTAAGTGTTTACATTAAGTTATTACTTTAATTTTTTTTTCATTCACAGAGTTTAAATTGTTTAAGTTTTTTATCCAGTGAGCATTTACAATTTATGTCCCAAAGGGTTCATGCTGATCAAGTTATGTAATATCACGAGTGAGATTTTTCACTGTGGTTTAGAAATAAAATTGTAGCGCTAAAAAATATTACAAATTCAGAGATCACAGATAAGTTGTTTTATGTAGCAATGAGACCTAATGCTGAAGTACAACTGTATAATGCATGCATTGTAAATGAGATTCGATATCATACGAGGTCCCGTGATTCACCCAGAACTACTCAGAATAGTGGGGTCAGCGTATCATCCTCTGACGATGGGGACAATTTGGATTTTTTTGTGAGTTGAAGGATGTGGTTCAAATATTTTACTCTTTTAGGTATAAAGTCCAATTATTTTGGTGCAAATGGTTCCAATATAATAAAAAAAAAACATTAGTGGAAGAGTATGATCTCTTGTGTATTGACACTTCTAAAACATGGTACGATGATGACCCATTCATTTTGGCAAACCAAGCAAATCAAGTCTATTATGTGAATGATATCAAACGTGGAGGTCATTGGAAGATCGTGCAAAGGGTTCACCACTGAGAAATATACGAAGTAACTAAAGTTGACGAAGTATCAGACAATTTTGAGGGTGAAAATATCTTGAATATAGAGCCAAACCAAGATATTTCATCCAATGATTCAACTTCAGTAGTCGGTGCAGGCTTAGCGATAACTCAACTTTGTTGAATAGATGTTGAGCATCAACAAATAAATATGGCAAATGCACAAGTTAATCTGGATATGGGCTCTCAAAGTAATCATATTGCTGAGGGTGAAAATAGTGAAATTGATAGTGATGCGGATGATTATTTATCCTTTTATGATAGCGATTAGATGTATTTACATGGTATTTATATTGTTCTTCATTTATAATTCATGTATTTAATATAATTTTTTATTATACGTCGATCTGTATATAATATTTAATGTCACAGCTATGCCGCCTAAGAGGATTGAGCGCCCCCCAGTTGTGCCTACGTCTGACGATGATAGTGCTCCTGCTCCTACTGGTTAGTTATGTGATTTTATATATGTATATTTTGTTTGCTATTTATTTTACTTGTTATTTGTTAACATTCTTTGATTTACAGTTCATCCTACACGTAGAGAGACACACTCTGATCGGCTCAGAGAGCAAATCGAGGAATGAGATAGATTATCCATTACCTTCCGTAAGAGCGATGGTCACCCCTATCGGGACAAATGCAGCTGCTTTCATGACAGAGTTAGGGTTGTAAATTAAGAAGTTCGCTCCCTTACAAGCTAAGAGCTAGAAGCATATCCCTGCGGACAATAAACAGATAATATATGACCGATTAGCAGTAAGTACAAGTAATTTGATATTTATATAATCAACTATCATTCGTTAATAAATTTCAATATTGATATTTTTTTCAGGCTGCTTTCGATATTAGTTTTGATGACGAGGCAACATCAGTAAGAAAGGAGACTGACAGGCTAATGAGTGCAAGGTATAGAGACAATAGAAATAAGATGCATACTCATTATGAGAGCCTATTGCATCTTCCCCCTATCGAGCATTGACATCATATGTCGATCGAGTATTGTGAGACACAGAAAGATTGGAATTATATGTGTGATTTGTTTGAATTAGAGAAATTTCAGGTAACTCGATCTAAAAAAATTAAAATATTTGTTATATTACTCATGTTTTTCATTTTAGCTTAACAAATTTTTATATTATAGACACGATCAACAATAAATGCCCAAAATCGAGCACAACTACCATTTACTCATAGAAGTGGCTCTAAATCATTCATTCAATACAATTACGACGGTGTAAGTACAAACTTTATAGTTATAGTATATTGTTTGATATTTTTAATATTAACACATTATAATATTTTTCAGACCGATCAGTGTTAGAGAAAAGATCGGATTACTGTCTTCAATACAACACATTGTAGCTCGTCAAAAGGATGGAGTGGGGAGAGAGCCGAGGCTGCATACATAAGATATTATCGATCAAATTTAGTAAAGTTATTTTTAAATTTGCATAACTATTTGTAAATATATTAATAATATGTTTGTTATTCTTAGGGTGATATGGTGAGACTGCGAGATGAACACATCCAATCACAAGAAATCGGAGATGATATCGATGTTATTCATATTGCAGATCAGATTTGTGATCAAGTCCTCGGTGTTCGCTCTGGATATATTAGAGGGCTTGGAAGTGGGTCAAAACCAGTTAGGTCCACTTCTTCAGATGTCAGCTCCTTCTCCAGAACAACTAACGCAGTCCTGCGTGAACAACTTCAATCCACACAAGAGGAGCAAGCAAACACTCAAGCTCGATTAGCTAGCACCGAAGATGAGTTGACATCAATGAGATCAAGACAAGATATGTTTGAAGCAATTCTGAATTGACTTGCACTTGGAGCATTACAATCATTGATGCACGAGTCTTCTTTAGCTCCACCTCCTCCTCCATCTTAGAGTTTGTAACAGTTAATGTTTTTACATTTTAATACTATGGATTTGTGAATTTGGATGTTTTGGAGTTTAAATTGGATGTTTTGGACCTTAAATTCGATGTTATGTTAGTTATTTTTAAATGTATATGTTGGTTTGTATTATTTGACTTATATATTGTTAAGTTAAATTATAGTTGATATTGTATTACAAGATTTTGATTACAAATAGAATGGATTCTGGAAAACTATATTTTGATGGTTAGCGATGAATATTTTCTGTTTCGTCGCTAACCGTCGATATACGACATCAGAAAATTGACGGTTAGTGATAAATATTTTCCGTTTCATCACTAACCATCGATATACGACATCGAGAAATTGAGGGTTAGCGACGAATATTTTCCGTTTCGTCGCTAATCTTCAGGGTTAGAGACGAAAATACAAATTCCATCGCTAATATTTGGTGTATTAGTCGAGCCGCAAGTTGACACGCTCGACTGCTGCAGGACATTAGGGACGAACCTTATATAGTTCGTCGCTAATAAGTCACCAGTCGAGGGTCTCTCGATTCTGTGGCTGACCAAAAATAGACAGTCGAGTCATTTTTTGCGTTAGTCAACTGATAGTGTCACGCCCCGAGAGTATGTCGTGCCGAAAAGCAAACGGACAACATCTCCCCTATACGTGGCAACATTTTGAGTTAATACAAGGCTCATATGCCACAACAACAACAACATATATATATGTAAACAAACCACAACAACATAACAAACTAACTATAACAAATACACAGCAGAAACATAAACAACCACATCACAACTACATACAGTGCATATCGGTATGACTGACACATCACAACATAACGGAACAATGACAAAATCCGAATCCACAATTCCACAACACAGTACATCACGAAAACTCCAAATACATAACACAACGTACGGAAAGCCCAAAACAAACACGGGAGCCTCGACGGTGAGATGAGATGTTGCCGACCAGCAGTGCTCCAAGCCGTCACAAAGACTTCTACTTGTTACCTAGGCGACAGAAAAACTCAGGGTCCGTGGTGGTGAGTAAAACTCAACAGGTAATAGGAAAAATATGTATATATCAAATATCACATGTAATTCAACAACATAACCTAAAGGTACAACAGATATAACAACACAGTATATAAATACATGCATATACCATCTAACTAAATAAACAACATATAATGCAGACATACTTGAAAGTTTTCTACGCTACTCTGATCCAACTTGAGAATATATCCAACATATATAACAGGAAGAGTAATACTAACTCACAATATACCCATGATACAGGTCAAGGTATCTAATAGTGCATCGATAAATATCTGATGTATCAGCATTTGTATAGCAGATCACGAAGCATCATGAATATGATGTGACGAATACAAATCAATAAGTATAGATAATCTGATCAAATCTGACATCACTATAAGCCTATATATATATACTGCATCTATATATATATTAATCACAACCATATATATATATATATATATATATATATATATATATATATAATATACAAAAATGTCATAAGTCAATTAAATGTGCGTGATCAGCTCACCCTAAAGCTACCACGACTAGTGTGGCCTCGGTGGCTCGGCGTGACAAGCGTCAACTCGACTCAGCGCCAACCACTACTCTCGAGTGGCCGTGGCGAGATGATCGAGTAGCGTATAAGCGTGAAGCAAGCTACACGACGATGGGGTTCGTCTGGTTGGCCACTCCGACAGTCACTATCCATGAGTGGTCGAGTGCCACACACGCAGGACTACGACACGCAAATCCCACTACCACCATCTATAGTGGTAGATTGCGGCACCACAATGCTCTGCCTTCACACCGATTACTCCTCCTATGATTAATCGTGGAGGCAGGATGATTGACGACCCTCTCAACCATAAGGGAGACCACGTCGCCAGCGTGCATGCAAATGACATGAATGCAATGACCCACATACAGACATCCATCATAGACTCTCTATTCCACAAAGAGTCATACTAATCAGATCAACGCACTCTCTATCCTGCAAAGAATCGTACTCAACTGATCATAACACTCTCTATCCTGTAGAGAATCATATCAATCTAATCGACGCACTCTCTATCCTGCAGAGAGTCATACTCAATTAATGAACGCACTCTCTATCCTGTAAAGAGTTGTACTCATCTGATCGATGCACTCTCTATCTTGTAGAGAGTCGTACTCAACTGATTATAATAAGCTAGGACCATCGGTCCGTAGCGACACATTAAGTACCATTCACCTGATCATTTACACAATACATGGTTGGTGGTAAACATGCAACCTAAGGTACTAGAATAACCTCAGGTTCAAGACATTATCTACCTACGGATGACCTTTTTGCCCAATTTACAATCAGGTCGTCATCTGGACTTACTACTTGCACGTAACTAAACAAATTCTAAGTTACTTACATCACCTATATATATAACTCCTAATCATGATAAAATGAAATATGATAGCAGCAATGGAGTTAACAGCTAAAGGTAAGGTATCAAGCGCAAGAATAAATAAGAACAGAGATAAGGTAACATGATCATGTATTTAAATTTGCATGCATTTAAAACTACCTGAGCAGGGTAGGAATTACCCACCTGGTATGTAGACTTATCTGAGAATCTCCACGCCTAAAATCCTATTCCGAATTAAGGTCCTACAATTAAAATACAAATAACAACAAATTCTATCATTAGTCCAATAATGGTATCAAGTCCCAAATCAAATCTAAATCCTAATTAGCTAACCAACACATACACTGATACCATTACCGATTGAATCTACTATTTAATCAGATCCAACCCCACCATTATCACAACCTCCATCTATTAACGGTTAATTAACAAATTAATCACCACACAACTATAAACATAATATCCATATCATTACATAACCCAATTTACTTACCAATTTCTTAAGCTTCCACCCCACTGCTTCAAATATGAAGCCTAATGCCTTCTTCCTCAAATTATCACCAAAACTATAGTACACAAATCTTCCTCTTCGAAATGACGAAGCAACCCCAATCTGCTTGTCCAGAATTATCCCAGCACAACTTCGACAAAAAAAAATGGCTACAGCGGTTGTGCCCGTAAACGATCAACAGATTACTACCACCAAATGCTGGATTCAGGAAATAGATCAGGAAAGCAATCATTTTCTCCTCCAGCTCCCTTAGAACTCGCCTCAACAAGCGATCCAATGCAGCAGTGGATCTGTGGCTGTGACACGTCGGCAGCAACACCGGTAGGGAAAAGGTCGTCGAATGGAGCTCATGAACTGCTGGCTGAATGTATCTTCTATCTGCCACAATAGAGTGGTCGGTGAATAGTGTGTCCCGGTACCCACGATGCAACGACGCAAATCAGGGTTGGGAGAAGGGAAAATCGGCGAGATCTATTGTCGACAAAACCGTTCGACTGCTGTGGTCGAAATCCAAAGAAGAGATGGCTTGGTGCGGCTAGTGATCGACTGAGCTGAGAATCGAACGAGCGACGATTGGACCATACTCGCGGTGAGAAGAAAAAGGGCAACAAGATAAAATCGGTAGATCAAGCAGCCGATAGTCGATCTAGGTGATCAAAGGCGGTTGTGATGGCGAGACCAAACCAGCGCATCAAACAGCGAATAGGCAACGGTGTCGCGTGAAGGTCGACACCGATCGCAATCGACGCTGGCCGCAGAGCAGCGACATCAGACGCAGGGCAGTGGAGCTTCAACTGCGTCAGTCGATGACACTTGTTGTTGTTGGATCGAAGAAGAAACGAGCAGCGCTCGTGAGATCGAGGAAGACAAAGATGCGAGGTGCTCTGCTCGGGGGTCGCGAGCGGCCATGGATGGTCGCGGGATGGCGGTGAGGTGAGGAGGGCGGCACACAGCGTGGGCAGCGAGCACGAGAAGAAAAGAAGCGCTTGAGACATTGAAGGAGAACAATGGGGATAAACGCTGAATGGCGAGGAATCGACCGCACGGAGAAAACTGCGTGCGGTGAGGAAACGGAAGCAACTAGGCGTTTAAGGGAAGGAAGGGGATCGGGTTGGAGAAAGTGGGTCGGGTCCACGCGATCAAAAATTAAATCCATGTTTATTTAATTCCATAAACATTAAGCCCTAAGCTAGATTTAATTATATCCCTAACTATCCCAATTAAAATTTTAATTAACCCACTAACAACATTACCCCTCTAGCCATCTATTTACGGTATTTTATAGTTAGTTAGCGACAAAATGTTATTTTTTCATCGTTAACCTGTTAGTCAAGTTGATGGTCGAGTCTCTCTCGATTTTGTGGCGGGACAGTAATTTGGCAGTCGAATGCTATATCGGGTCACTCGACTGATATTTGGCGATGAATTTAATATATTTCGTCGCTAATATTCATGATTTTCCTCTTTCCAACATTCTACATTTCGCAACGAAATTTTTATTTTTAGCGACGTTTTTTATTTCGTTGGTAATGTTAACGACGAAAAATCCTTAATTCGTCGTTAATTCGTCTTTGCGACAGCCTTATTATGACGACTCTAGCGACGAAATTATTTCGTCGACAATTTTATTTAGCGGTGAAATGTTGATATTAGCGACGAAATAATTTCGTCGCTATTTTCCCTTTTTGTTGTTGTATACACACTATACTCAAAATATTAAAATGTAGAACTAATAAAGTCTTGTAAAAAAATTCAACTAGGTGGACCATCTTCAACCATAATATTGATTTACAAAAATTTAGGCATCTGTCACCTACAAATACAATTGATATATTTGTAATAGTACTGAAATAAAATAATAAACAACCAAAGTTAATAGATATAATGATAAAGATTATATATCATACCAAACAAGGAAATGTACCATATCATTCCATATGTACCTAATAATGATCTTCGCAAACGGTTAACTGTAAATAAATTTCATATTTATTTAAAATTATAATAACACGATAAATATAAAAATTAATAATATGTGTGTGGCACTCGATCACTCATGGGCGTGATCGCCGAGTGGCTAATAGCGAGGACCCCATCGTGTAGCTTGCTCTTTACTGCTACTCGATCATACTGCCCACTCGGCCGCTCGAGAGTAGTGGTTGGTGTTGAGTTGGGACAGTTGTCATGCTCGAGCCACCGAGGCCACACTGGGGTCATGGTAGCTTTAGGGTGAGCCGACATGACCATGCATACTGCATTGCCGACTTATGACATTTTTGCATATTACCATATATATACATATATGCATGTATATATATATATGGATGATTGTGATTAGCATACGTATATAGATGCAGTCTATATATAGATATGCTTATTGTGATGCTGCATTTGTATGTACTATGTTTGTTGCATTTGTTTGCACATATTCAGACATGTTATTACATTCTTCTGTATGGTAGTAGGTCATCACTTATATACTGGTTAGTTATTCACTGTGATACCCTTGACCCATAGCAGGATGTAGTATGAGATAGTTCTATTCTTTATACCATATGTTGTGTATATGTGCTCAGGTTGGATAGGTGTAGCGTAGCAGACGTTCAGGTATGTCTGCAGTTCATATTGACTTTTGGTTAGATGGTATATATACATGGATATATTATCATGCTAGTAATACATGTAGATTTGACTGTCGAAATACATGTGATATTAATATGCATGTTTACCTATTACCTGCTGAGTTTTACTCACTCCTACGGACCCTGGGTTTTTCTGTCGCCTAAGTAACAGGTAGAAGTCTTCGTGACGGCTTGGAGCTGCGCCGGCGATCCATCCCATCTCCACATTTTGAGTCTCCCGAGGATTTGTGTTTGTCTTATGGATTTTTGATTATATGTTATTGACTCAAGTTTATGTATGGACTTCGCCGTTATGTTGTGGACCTTGTTTTGTGTCGTTGCTTTATGTACTATTTTAGTACTGTAGTCTTGTCAGGTGGTGTACACCTCTATATTTTTGGTATTCTTATTGTGGTATGTGTTTATGTTTCCGCTGTGTGTGTTTGATATATCTATATATGTTTATTATGTTGTTGTTGTGGGCCTACGGGCCTTGTATTAACCCGAAATGTTGCCACGTACAGGGGAGATGCCGTCCGTTTGATTTTCGGCACGGCATACTCTCGGGGGCGTGACGGTATACACCGCCAAAGCACTTTGGGCTTACGCTGCTAAGATTTCACTTGGACTTTATGTCGTCAACCATTGGACTTATGCTGCCAAGACTTCACCCTTGGACTTTACGCCGCCAATATTCCCCTTGGACTTTCCAATTGCCAAGACTCAAGCTTGGACTTTCCCTTGCCAACCTATGTTGGACTTTCCATGCCAAGACTCATGCTTGGACTTTCCCTTGCCAAGACCCATGCTTGGATTTTCCATGTAAGTATACAAGACTTGGACTTTCCCAAATGCCAAGTGTCCCACTTGGACTTTTCATGTCAAGTACCCATGACTTGGACTTTCAATGTCAAGACTCAAGCTTAGACTTTCCATATCAAGTATACAAGACTTGGACTTTACCCATGACAATGGTCAAACCATCGTCAAACATCAAAACATGACATGGGTTGATTGCTCCAACAATCTCTTCAATACATTGTCAGACATCAATATCAAACATCAAACCACTACTCGAGTCAAATTCGAATCTGATCAATCATGACCTAGGCCGATTGCATCAATAATCTCTCTCTTTTTAATGTTTGACAAAAACTAAACACCTTTGAGTTAGGCCTCTAACTCAAATTCCCCTATTAATTTTCCCAAATTGGTAATTCTAACATTCTCCCCCTTTTTGACATACATCAAAAAGGTTCTCCCCAAGAAGGTCAATGTCTCATATCTCAATGAGATTTTACAATCTCCCCCTTGATCTAAAAACATCTAGGATGCCTTCACTCTTCCTAGTGATAAGTCTCATATCACTCAAGATAGGCACTCCTATAAGCTCTCCCAATTTCCAAATTGGGCATCTCAAATTTTCATTTTCCCGCCTCACGAGAAAGAACACATCCATCATTCCAAGATGGATAACCTCCCCCTAAAGACTTGCTCCTCTTTGACCATTGCACCAACAATGTCCTTGGAGAGTCCCTAAGCCTGTAGGAATACTAAACCATCAAAAATAAGGTTAAAAGTTCAACTTTGAACTTTCACTCAACTTAAATTGATACACACCCTAACAACTCTCCTAATCCATATCCAATGAATTTTCACCCTTTCTAATGTTTTCCAAAGCATATCCTAGAGTTAGGAGTGGTTAGGGAACCCTAACATAGCTGAAACATGGGCTAAACATCCTTGTTTACTCGAAATCAGCTCTGACAGTCAACTCTGACAGTAATCAATCGACTGCTCTATATATTAGTCGACTACCATTAAGCGGCAGTCGACTGATAACTGAAATTTTCGAATTTCAATTATCAGAAATGAATTTTGAAAATTCATAAGTAATTCTATGTATTTTGAAAAATTGTGAAAATTCATACGTGCATGCATTACTTATAAGCAATACAATGGGTGAAAAATATGTGAAAAATAATTTACCTATAAATAGTGAAATTGATACAAAGTTAAAAAGTGAAGAAAAACTTCAATGTTTGAGGTCACTTTGTATCAACATCATCAATGATGACTTATATCAAAAGATAGATTGCACTAAGGTTTTTCAAAATAATTTTTAAATAGTTTTAAAATCTTATATTGGATCATGTTCTTTGGGCTTAATGTACATGACTTGAACATAAGCTTTCCCAATGATCCATCAATAATATAAGATGAGTTTGAGTTCATCTAGATGTAAAAATTATGCACCTTGAACTTAACTCATTTCCTAACATCTCACATGTGTCTAGGATGTATCAATATACACACATGTCAATGTGATGTGAGATGTGAGTTTTGTTCATCCTAATCTAGGGTTTCATGTATTTTTCTAAGGCAACACTACTTGATTCTCTTATACATGGGACTTCAAGTCATGTCATAGTCCTTGATTCAATTTTATTAATGCATGAAATGATCATGTTATAAATGATGATATAAGTAAGCATGACCAATGATCATGATGTCATGACATATGATTAAATTTAAATGTACATGACATTAAAAGACAAACCCTAAGTATAATCATGACATTTATATGATTTAAATGATTATGATGTCATGACATGTTATATGACACATCAAGCATGACAAATAAAATGTAAAGGTATAATAATACCTAAGTTTTAATATTAGTTGTCATTTGTTAGAATTAAATTTATTTTGCCATATTATTAGTTTATCTCTCAAGTGTGCTAAAAACCCAAAATGACACACTATGACCTCTAAAACTAGTTTGTGTCAATTTGATTGATTTTTCATAATCTTCAAAATATATTTGCACATCTTAAAAACCTTTAGGATTAAAGATCATTCTTATTTCTAAAGTACCTCATTAACTTGGAAATGACATAAAGTGTCACCTTTACTATGGTTAGGTTAACTACATATCCATTCAAGGTTGGCACACCTAAACTCATCTAGCGTGAATCGATCACGCTCCTAGGAACTCAATACCTATTGGAGCACCTTGGTTAACTAGGTATTCACTAGGGATAACTTCTCTAGATACCCTCTTAATGACCCTTCTAAGCTTAGAAGTCTTGGTCATTTGGGTCTTACCTAGATTAACTCTAGGGACAACTCCCCTTGTAATCTTCTTAATGGCTTCCCTAGATTTCCTTGAAACCTTAGCCACTAAGCACCTACCTTGGTCAACCCTAGGGATGACTTTCCTATTGACCTTGGCTTTCCTAGACCTAACTTGAGTTCCATAATCGAATGAAACATTATGATAGGTCTTTTTGGGCTTAAGCTTGCCCTTGGATGGTTCTTGTTTCCTAGGTTTTGACTTTGACTCCTAGACCCTAGGCTTTGACTATTTGACCCTTGCATTTGATTTTGTATCTTTCTAAAGGTCTTTTTCATTTTCTCAAGCCTTAATCTCAAAACTTGATTTTCCTTTTCTAACATCTCAATTTTTGATTTTTCATTAACTCTTGAGATATTCTTATTTCTAGGCATATGTCTAGTCCATTTAGGGTTGATGTCTAGGTGATCTTCTATCTTCCTAATGGTCTCCCTAGGAAGGATAAGTCTAGAATTGTTTGATCTAAGTTTGTCCTTAGGTAAAATTGTTTTAGGGACATTAGTCCCAAATTTCTCCTTATTTCTAATGTGGACATGCTTAGCTCATAAACAATAAGATCTATTATTCCTACTAGCATGATTTTCATGATGAATATCAAATGTATTAAGATTATCTCTAACATGCTTTTTACTATAAAATTTAGAAGGTGCATTATTAAATTTTACCTTAGGGATTGTTTTAGAAGCTCCCCCTACCTATGATGCTCCTTCTTGGCTCTTTTTCTTCCCCCTAGGGCATTGACTCCTATAATGTCTCTTTTGTTGACACTTGAAGCAAATCACATGCTCCTTGCTTTTAATTCTGGGGACACCGACATTCTTGACCTTTGGAGCCGGTTGAGCCTTCTTGACCTTTTTAAGGCACTTGCTCTTATAGTGTCCGGATTCTCTACACTCAAAGCATATGATATGAATTTTATTATTAATTGAAATGCTCGAGTTACCTTCCATGGAAAGGGAATCCAGAGCTTCCTCTTCCTCTCGACCGGAGGTAGATGGTTCTTCTTGTAGCTCCGGTATTGAGGATGCTCTAATCTCCTCCCCCTCAATTCTTGAAGTAGAGGTTTCTTCCATCTCTTCTTCCTTTTCCGATCTGGTTGTTGATTCCCTATCAACTTCCGAATCCTCAAGCTCTTGGGATGAAGATGTGCTTACTTCTTCTTGAACTTGAGTGGATGAGCACTCCTCTTCTTCATCTTCTTCTTCTTTTTCTTGGACCGATTGAGGGTTCTCATGGAATCTTGTCACTTGACTCCATAGCTCTTTGTCATCCATGTAGTCCCCTAAACAAGATAAAATATTGTTAGGTATTAAATCAATCAAAAATTTCATCTTGAGGAAACCTCCCTTTGGTTCTCTTGGATAGTTAAATCCCTCCATCAAAATGGATCATTCTTCAAAGTCCCTCATCATGATGAAGTCTTCAATTCTTCCCTTCCATGAATTGAAGTCTTCTCGTCCATAAAATGCATACGGGACCGACGTGTTGATATTTCATCCTAATTGTTCTTCAAGCTCTATCTTCCCTCTAGCGATCTTGCTCCCAGGTGTTAGTCCATAGAAGAGCTCCAAGCTCTGATACCAATTGTAAGGATCTATGCACCCGCTAGAGGGGGGAGGGGTGAATAGCGATTCGTCAATGTTGATGGAATTCGATTGCACTTGCCTATGATTGTTAGTATGCAGCGGAATATGAAAAATACAATACAAATACACAATCACAATACGCAAGATATTACGTGGTTCGGAACCGAATGGTTCCTACTCCACGGATTTAGCTCAAATGAGCTCTAGTGATGCATACGCAACTACTAATCAATAATACTCTTTCTTGACAACAAGTCAGAGGTGGAGAAACCTCGTAAAATGAATTACAACAGTAATAAAGACAAACAAGTAAAGAAACACTTTATAATTATGAACTTATATGATTGCTTTGTGATTGCTTGAACTTTACTTGAAGACCCTGATTTGTACCAGCAAATCGCTTCAAATCGTCTAAGAAACCGATGGCGAATACCTCTTCCACGAGCTCCCTTTTAAGCTTCTTCTTGGGCTAGATTCTGCCTAGAAGTCGATTGATTGGGATCATCAGTCGACTGCTCCTGTAGCCGTTGTGAGACAACAACATGAGCCACGTTGGATAAGTTCCAACGGATAGACCATTAGTCGATTGATCATGCCCATTAGTCGACTGATCGAGTCATCACTCGACTGTCAAATCCTAACAGTCGACTCGGGAACTTTCTATCTTCGAAACTCGACCGTGATCGGTGATCCCAGATCGGTTGGTGCTCGAACCATCGATCGACTTCCCACGATCTTGTGGTGATTTATTAGGCCAATTCGATGATGAACTCTAGTTTCCATGAGGTTTTAACCCCAAGTATGATGTCCCTATACTTGCTAGACCACCCTTAGTCTAGACCTAAGCCTTCTAGCCACCTCTATCAGCCTCATACCTATTGAATCCCTCCAAGTCATCCATAATTTATTCATCCATATATTAGCGTTCAGATGTTTCCATCAGTTATTGTCATGCTAATGTGGTTTACACCACCAAGACACATTAAGCTTACGCTGCCAAGACTTTACTTGGACTTTATGCCATCAACCATTGGACTTATGCTGCAAAGACTTCACCCTTTGACTTTACGCCGTCAATATTCCCTTTGGACTTTCCAATTGCCAAGACTCAAGCTTGAACCTTCCTTTGTCAACTCATGTTGGACTTTTCATGTCAAGATTCATACTTGGACTTTCCCTTGCCAAAACTCATGCTTGGACTTTCCATGCTAAGTACACAAGATTTAGAGTTTTCTAAATGCCAAGTGTCCCACTTGAACTTTCCATGTCAAGTACCCATGACTTGGACTTTCCATACTAAGATTTATGCTTGGACTTTTTCATGTCAAGTACACAAGATTTGGACTTCTCCCATGACAATGATCAAACCATCGTCAAACATCAAAATATGATATGGGTTGATTGCTCCAACAATCTCCTCAATATATCGTCAGACATCAATGTTAAATATCAAAACACTATTCGAGTTAAACTCGAATCTGGTCAATCGTGATTTAGGCCGATTGCACCAACATGATCGACGTTAGGAGCGAGAAGAAGCACGGAGCGAAAAGAAACGTGGTGGAAGAGAATAGGGATTCGGAGAAAAAATATATTTTAAGTTTATTCACCCCAATATAAACATCGCACGTTGATATTATATATAAAAATATATTAATTAAGTAATTATATATATTACAAAATTATATTTTTAACGGCATACAATATTATACGCTACAAATAAATATATATTTAACAACATATATTAATATGCACTGCGATTAATAAATTTTTAACAATATATATTAATGTGCATTGCGGATAATTATCTTTTAATAATATACATTAATGTGCGCTGCGATTAATATACTTTTAATAATATATCTTTTAATGTACGCTTTATTTGTAAAAATATATTGCTATCGGTAGCGTACTTTATTAATCCGTTGTAAAAATTATTAATAATAGCACATTGTATATGTGCGATATTAATAACATACTATGAAAAATCATATTTGTAAAGAAAATTATTTGCTCCCGATGACCTATTCCTCTCGAATTAAAGTACAATGATATGACATTAAAAGTGTAAATGTATACATTAAAGATCAATCCTCAAATTCAATATATTTATAGAAACTTTTTCATAGATAGGATAACCATCTACGGATTATTTATTATTTATTGTGAATATTTTTTTTATTTAGATGATCAATTAAAAAATTCGGTACGATCAAATAGTGGACCTAACAAACAGATATCTGATGACAATTAAAAAAAAAAGAAAAAAACGATGGCAGATGATCGGTATTTTATATCAACTGAGAAAATATAGTTGAAGAAAATAATAATAATTGATGGATCATGAATAAAATATTAAATTCGTCAATCCATTAAATAATAAAATAAAGAAAAATAATTCTTTTTTTCAAAATTAATGAAAAAAAGTTTCCATTGCAGAAATTTTTAAACGGTTTTTATTTCTTTCCCGCTAAGTAACAAAACCACAATCATTCGTTTGTTTATCATGAGAAAAAATAGATTGATCGATCGATTCGTTTAGATTTAAAATTTGTTATATAAACAAAGGAGTCCTTGCCGTTCGTCACTCATCCCCTTTTTCTTTCAAACCCTCGACTCTTCGTCTTCTTCTTCTTCGTGGAGTCTTCCGTCTCGATGGGCGACTCCGCCGACGGCGCTGTGTCAATGGACATTCCTGGGTGGGACGCCAACGCAAACGGTTTTATCCTTAGCATGGAGGCGACAGTAACGGCACGACGACGACGACATTCGCAGGACATGCAGCCGCCACAGCTGATATTGCACTTTTGCCGCCGGACGCTTTATCCTTCCACCCACGCCGTCGAGCACGCCGACTTCATCTTCCACCAGCCCTACCAAAACATCATTCGCCAGGCCGCTTGGGACGAGGAGACACGGTGGATGCTCTCTCACGTGGCGGCGGACCGCATGCCTACCGCAGATCTTTTCTTTCTCCTGCTAGCTTTTCGCAGATACACTAGAACGGTGCTCCACCATTTTCCGATCACAGAATTAGAATTATCCACGATGGAGTTTCTCTCCGTGATTGAGATTCCTTCTGCAGCTTCTCCTTATATTTCTGTCGGCCGCTCTGTGCCCCTGGAAATGCATCGATTTTTCTCCGGCGCCGAGGACGAGGGCAACGATGATATCGAGCCCATCGGAGATCCTACACAGGTACCTACAACGGCGGCCGAGGGACTCCGAATGAAGATTGCGGAAGAGTCCGACGTATGCTCGATCTGCCTAGACAATTTCGACGTCGCGACTCAGGTTTTGGAGACACCGTGCCATCATATATTCCACGATGAGTGCTTGAGAAAATGGCTGGCTCGAAGCTCTACCTGTCCCCTCTGCAGATTCACCGTTCGCGCTCCTCCCTGAAGCAGAGCAGCTGCCTGCTATCGATTAATTGATGATTAAGTCTCATCGTCGGTCTCTCGAAACAAACATACATTCATTACTTTTTTTTAATTATTATTATTGATTTTATGTATATTTGTTAATTGGGTTTCTGTTTGAATATCAATATTTCATATTACATTTGTTAATTTATTTACTGTTTGAAATATCAATAATTTGTCGTCGAAAAATTCGAAAGAAAAAACAGAAGCGAAATCGAGCGGTGAATCAGATTTCTCTCTCCGAATGGTTGACCGCCAGGTGGCAGACAACATGGCGGTTGCGATGTTACTGAGAACCTCGCTCTGTTCGCTGATCTTTATTCTCTAAATAATTTTTCGATAATTTTAATGAAGCATTAATAGCGTTTGCTTGCGTTGGATTTTGTCTGAGTCGATTTGGGTAAATCATCTAATTAAGGAGGATAAGCTAATGTATTGCTAATAAACTCATAATTATATTCCTCATTACCCCTTTAGAATCCCAATAACATTCAGCAATCTAATTTTGCATGCAGTTCAATCATTCAACAGATTTATACCATAGAACATAATATTAAGAAAGATTTTTAAAATAATGCTAAAAAAAATATAAGATCACTCTAAATACTGAAACAATATTGTCATATGCCATTATACATCATATATTAAAGTTGCGCGGAAAAAATAGGAAAAATAGTGCTGGAATTTTTCCAGCACTACCATGTGCTGAAAAAAATTCTAGCACTACATTTTCCAACAAGTAGTGATGGAAAAATATGATGTTGGAATTTTTTTCAGCACCACCACATGCAAGTCTTTTGACAATTTAATGAAGATTGAACTATCTACATTTGGCTTCTTGAGCCCCAAGTAGTAACAGAAAATAGAAAAAGACCAACTAAAAAATGTGCAGCAAAAAAACAAGGGACAGACACCACCATTAAAGCAGTGACATTCAATCCTGATCAAGAACACCATTGTACATAAAACCTCTGTGTCGAGCCTAACCTCATGCATGGAGCTTGGGGGCTGATGAATAGAATCAATTTTAAGATAAAATTCCATTACGGATAAGATACAGGACAAAAGGGCAACTATGGCAAAGTCCTTGGCCTACAACAAAATAACGTGAAAGAAACTAGAAAATAAAAACATTAGTCAACTACCACAAAGAAACTCAAAAATCTTGATGACAACATCAAAAGAATTGAATTGGTAGAAGGTGCATAGACAACTCGTGTGGTCAACCAATTTAGAAGATAACTAGATGATTGAGTACCAAGATATCACTTCAGCTAAAGGAGCTTCAAAAAGGACAAGGACTAATCGAATCATTGCACCTTTTCTAGCAGTTGTATGTGCAAACATAGTAGTTTTATGTATAAATATTTTTTTCATCAAATTATTAACCTAATCTTTTTCATTCTGTAGGCTTATATTTTAAAGAAACATGAACCTCATCTCTTGCATTTCTTGTTGAAGATTATGCACTATACTTTCGAGATGTTTAACAATTTCATTTTTTTTCCACATAAGCTCCAACTCTTGATGATTTAACTCCAAAGCCCATTCCACGCACTCTATCTCAAGATTCCTTGCCAAATACAAGGCTAATTGCATCATCAACAAGGTTAGTTGTGTTTAAAGATTCGGGGAGGGGGGCATTCTTCTATTTCTTTCTGCAAATAATAAGATACAACTTTTGTAAAATAATAAATTTAAGTAACTAGTGGTGTGTATGAAAACTTTTAGATATAATAACAAGAGATAGTCTTATTACTATTTTATCTCCAATAGCTTGACTGATAGGTTGTCCATTTTTTTTCTTGTGACCTTCAATCTAAACTTGTGATTTTGTAGTTGTTGTACCGACAGAACTTGCTTTTTCCTTAAGTATGAGATAAATATATAATTGTTAGGGACAAATAATAATGTTAATAAATGTATCTGCAAATCTTTTTATAATAATTAATGAGAAATAATAATACTTACCATCATACTAGTCAATCACACATAACCTCTCCGACTCATCATGTGAATGTAATCTTGATTTTCCCTCATTGTTCTAAATTTTACACTCTTTTTCTGAGAATAAAAATAATTGAAACATATTCATATATAATTGATTATTTATTTGAATCTACAAAATATACCCAATACGACAATCATAATAATATTTCTAATCCATCAAAATCTATTATAAGTAAGACTTTTTCAATTAATACTTACTTGAAATTCAGCTGATAGTGTTCTCTTTACAAACATTCCCCGCTGCTGTTGATCCATAAATTCAGACTTCAAAATATTAAGATTTCGTGATGCTACTTGATCAGTATTAGCTTCTCGTACAAGTATTTGTAGTTTAGACTTTCTATCATGACACAACTTAGCCAATTTTTGAAAGATTATTTTTTTTACACTCCTTGACATTATAATTCACCTGTACATTAAGAAGCACCAAATTATATCTACTTTTTGTTATGGAATAGAACTTGATAAATTTAGTAACTCGAGATATTACCTGAAAACAACTCCATATCCTATTCTTCATTCTTCGGTTATATCATTCCATCCATCTAATGTATATGGCACAAATTTCTTTACCATGCAACCAAGAAAAGAAGCGTACTTTATAGAATTAACCCCAATCAACTGTTCGAATTCATTACGCTCCAACTCTTTGGGCTTTTGTCGACCACTAGCTAATTTCAACTTTGATGGACCTCGTGCCTTTTTATTATCAATGTTGTCTTCATCAATTGGCTTTTTACCATGTAAATCCTCTGATGAATTAGGTGAAGTGTTATAGTCCACTCATGATAGCCTCTTCGGTATATTATCCTACAAATAACATAAAGAATACTTTACTATAGTAAACAAAGATTTAAAAAAAATACACTATCACATGAATTTCATCTACAAATGCTTTGTTGCATCTTTTTCTCATCTTTTGCGTCTTTTCAATTGGCTCTTTACCGGCTCATAAACAATATCACATGATATATTGTTGAAAATAAAGAAGTAGAAAATAAATAAGAGAAGTATAAAATCGACACTTGAAAAGTGAAGTCATGGATTAGTCACATCAATTCCATCACACTCATTCCTTGCATATGGTTCTTTTTCAGTAATATTAATATCAAGTTTAGACACATCAAGAGGTGTTGTTGATATATAGGCTTCCTCGTCAATCAAGTTCATATCATGAATACTCTGAGGCGGCGCTTTTAGCACCACATACCAATTTGATTCATCATTGTCCCTAGAATAGAATACTTGTTTTGCTTGTCATGCTAAAATGAAAGGATCACTTTCAAAAGTTCTTAGTCCTTAGTGTAAGTTAACTAGTGTAAAATCATCTTTCATTTTAATAACAGTTCTAATATTAGCCCAATCACATCTAAAAACAGACACTTTGAAAGAATAGTAGTCAAGTAAAATAATGTCTCGTATAACTCCGTAATACGAGAGTCTTCCTCTTGTATGTGGATAATCATTAGTATTAGATTGACAAATAGTATTGGTTTCAATTGAAACACCACTATCTTGTGTTGACCTTCCAACATCAATTGTATGGAATTGATGCGCATTTATAGTATAACCAGTATAATATATAACATGCTTTCTTGGACCATGTGCTAACCATTGGATTCGGCTTGAGGAGTTGTCAAGATCATGGTTTGATAACCATTTTGCAAATGTTTCCATATGTCGCTTTTATAATAATGTGTCATTAGATATGAAACGACAATTTGATTGTTTAAGCTCCTCAATGTGCATCATATTCAAAATCATTGAAGGGTGATTGTTAGAATATACGAATTATGAAATAGACCATGAATATCTAATAGGATTTGAAATTAAATATACTCACTGTAAATAAGGTTCAATTTCTACAGTATTGAATAATACATATCGATGTGCGACATGCAACACTGATCTTCTAAAATCCTTTATTTTCCTTTAGAAATTGGGTGACCTTCCACTAATCCATTCTCTAAATCCTCATTCCGATTAGAACGGACATCAATATTAGCAGCTTTTTGAAAATATGCACTACAAAATCACATTCTTTCTTCTGCGATATAACACTCAGCTATGCAACCCTCTGGCCTTGCTCGGTTCTTTACGTACCCTTTAAGTATTTTTATAAATATAAATAATAAAAAAATCATAATCAAGAGTTGTTGATAGTAAAATATATTTTATTGTATAATATTTATTACATTTCAAATGGATATATCCAACGGAAGTGGACTGGTCCACATAAGCGAGCCCCTCTTGCTAAATGCATTGTCAAATGAACCGAAATGGTAAAGAAAGCAGGTGGAAAATACCTTTCTAACATGCATAGAGTTTCAGCAATATTTTCCTCGAGTTGTTCTAAATGGTTTTGTCTAACACTCTTTGACATAATTCATTGGAAAATGTACAAAGCCTAAATAGAGCATTGTGTGGACCTTTTGGTAAAAGATTTCTCAATGCAATTGAAAGCAATTGTTGCATTAGAACATGACAATCATGATATTTCATGCCTATAAGCTTATGCTCTTCTACATAAACACAATTATCAATATTTGAGTTATAGCCATCTGTTAACTTTATTTTCTTCAACCTAGAGCAAAATATATCCATTTCTTTTTTAGACAATGTGTAAGGTGCAGTAGGCAAGTGATACATGTTTTCTCCTTTTTTTTAGGATGTAATTCTTCTCTAATTTTTAAGTGCACCAAATATTCGTGGATATTAACATCATCTTTGATTTTTTTTCTTCACATTTAACAATGTGCCTATGACATTGTCGCAAATATTCTTTTCAACATGCATCACATCTAAATTATGACGTAACAAAAGCCCTTACAAGTAAACATCAACACATTTTAGAGTATTAGTTCAATAATATAACAAATTCATTGAAAGATAATGAATAGAGTCAAATAACTTACAAGCCTTGAACCCCTTCTTCATATTTCAGTACAAGTCTTGAAGGCAAACACATCTAATCCTTATCCATTGCATAAATGACCAAAACCCTAAAATGTAAGTTATTCTTATTTTTGGTAATTAGATTAATGTATCTATAGTTTAATATGAGAAAATATATCTAAAACTGATAGCTTTCTAAATTTCATATAGTGCTTTTCAGATAGAAGTGCATAATAATAAGCCATTTACATATATTAAACATTGACTAACCTTGCAAATGTAACAATGAGAAACTCAGCAATATTTTGTTGGTGCAATTGACCTAGGTCACGATTGACCAGATTCGAGTTTGACTCGAGTAGTGTTTTGATGTTTGACGATGAGTTGACCATTATTTGACAATGGATTGGCTATATGATTGATATGGGATTATGATGGAAAAGTCCAAGTCTTGAGCACTTGGCATGGAAAGTCCAAGCATGGATCTTGGCAATGGTAAAGTCCAAGTCTTGAGTATTTGGCATGGAAAGTCCAAACATGAGTCTTGGTAAGGGAAAGTCCAAACTTGAGTCTTGGCAATTGAAAAGTTCAACATGGGTTGGTAAGGAAAGTCCAAGGGTGTAGTCTTGGCCACGTAAGTCCAAGTAGTCTTGGCAGTGAAAGTCCAAGTCATGGGTGACATTTGGGAAGTCCAAGGGTTGATATTGATGACATAAAGTCCAAGGGTGGAGTCTTGACAACATAAGTCCAATGGTTGACGGCGTAAAGTCCAAGCGTGCATGTGTCTTGGCAGCGTAAGCCCAATGTGCATTGACAGTGTAGATCAGCTTAGCATGACAATAGCCGATAGAAGCACCTGAAGGCTAACATATGAATGAACAAGTCATTGATGACTTGGAGGGATTCAATAGGCGTGAGGCTAATGGAGATGGCTAGAAGGCTTAAGTCTAGGCTAAGGGTGGTCTAGCAAGTATGAGGGCATCATACTTAGGGTTAAACCTCATGGACGAGGTGTAGCAGTCGACTGGGGTTATGGACCAGTCAACTGGGCAAGTGTTTGATACTTGGCAACCGAGTCGACATTGAGCAGTCGACTGACATTATGACCAGTGGATTGCTGAGAGTTGACTGGCGTTCGACTACGGCAAAATGCTCTGGCAGTCGACTGTCAGCATTAGGCAGTCAACTTTCCATGAGCAGAAGATTGCTAGTGATTTTGGTCATGAAGGCAAAACACTCGGTAGCCAACTGAACAGTCAGCTACGGACTTTAGCAGTCGACTGCTGGGAATGACAGTTGACTGCCAGTGTATCTGTTGGCTGGAATGTCAACGTGGATTAAGTTGTTGTGTGAGAACGACTACAGGAGCAGCCGATTAGGGTCTTTTGACAGTCGATTGCTAAGCGAAAATTAGCCTGAGTTGCAAATTTAAAAGGAGCTCGAAGGGAGGTTTTTGGCAATGATTCATGGGGCAATTTGGAGGGAAATTGTTGTTGTATTCCAGACCTTCAAGAGCAAACCAAAGCAATCAATAAGAAAATAATCCAAAGCTCTTAGTGTAAAGTTTTCTTTACTTGTATTTGTGTATTACTTAGTTTACTTGTTATATTTCATTGTATTACTTTTGTAATCATGTGTATGAGGTTTCTCCACCTCCGGATTATTCCGAAAAAGAGTGCATTGATTAGTGGTGGTGTTTGCATCACTAGAGCTCAACTCGTGAAGTAGGAACCCTAAGATTCCAAACCACATTATATTTGTTTGTAATGATTGTGTTTGTCTATTTTGTCATTGTTATTATTATTTCCGCTGTGTATAACAAGTATTGTAGACAAAGACAATCGAATTCCATCGACGAACGAGAATGCGCCATTCACCCCCTCTAGCACTCACCGAAGTTCCAACATATTTTAATTGTAACAGTGAAAAACTAAATAAACGAATGAGTACTAGCACATTTGATTCTAAGAAGACACAAAAACAAATTAACGAATCTAGCTAAAGTGTGCATGGCTAGATTGTACAAGTTCAAAATACGATGTCAATAGCGCTTATCATGGATTAATATCAATGCCTTCTTCGGGACTCATGTGTACCCATTCAAAAGTGACAAATTTTAGCATGGTCCATATTAAAAAAAATATAATACAACAAAGGAATGACAATGGAAAATACTAGTTAAGTATTCTGCTAACATAGCATGAAGTTGCAGCTCCTATAATTATGAAAAGGAGAATCTTGTTATGCTTAATCGTTGGATAAAATCTAGCATGCATGCGATAAGATTTTACTCCTCCAATAATAGTTGTAAATAGATATATATGAAGTAGGATTCAACAAAATATTGAAGAAAACATTAGTGAATTCAAGATTTGATGAATGTTATTGCATTGATAATAATTATTTAGCAAGAGTGAGAAATCTGAGGAATGGTCTTTCACAAGACGCAAGTTGCAGTTTGCAAAGCACCTACAAGTAAAAGAAAGGCATGAGTTTACATTTTAAAGGCTTATAACACCAAGGGATTTGACTACATGAATTTATAGGTTTTAGGGGCATACCGACGAAAGCAGTAGAGTGCCTTGCCATGTTTGTCTCGATCATGACTAGGATGAAGTGAATTTGCTGTGACATTTAGCACACCCAATCTTCCATTTGATTTACCATGAATATATTATAGATTTGTTAATAACCAGAAGTAGGACAAGTTGATGTGGATGCATCATTTTGTATAGTACCTTTAGGCGCCTAGCTAACTCGTTGGCGTGCAATATGTTGGCCAATTTGGATTGTCTAACACAAGATCGCTTTCAGCGGCATAATTAATAATCTATGCTAGGGATTAAAAACCTATGTATCGAGCAGAAATAAAATGTCCACCTTCGCCTGATCCCCACGACAGGCTAAGCATGGAGAAGTTTTTATGGCGGAACCAAGGAGTCCGCGAGCTTGGCCATGTTGGAAGAGACGAGGCAGTGGAGCTCTTGGCCAGACCAAATAGGGCAGATGAGCAAATAGACGAGGAGGTGCACTCACTGACGAGAAGCGATGACGACGCTTGGAGAGGGTAGGCGACGATTTTCGTCGGGCGTGAAAAGAAGCAGCGGAATGAGAATACGGATTGACGTCGGAAGCGAGAAGAAGCGCGGAGCGAGAAGAAATGCGACGGAAGCGAATAGGGATTTGGCGGAAAAAAATATATAGTTTATTAAACCCAATATAAACACCGCCCGTTGATAGTATATATAAAAATATATTAGTTAAATAATTTTTATATTAAAAAGGGTATACAAATATAAACAGGTGAGCGTTGATCTGCTGCGCACTTTATGTTGCACGATTCGTACGCGACAACATCTTAGCCGACGGATCAAAATTGCGATTGCACAGTGACGGAGAACACACAATATTTTTTCCATGCGATTTTGATAGTTGATCTGTTGAACGTCGTTTTGTTGCCCGATTGTGCACGACGCACAGTAATCGCACGCTCGACGCCCTCGATCGCTGGCGGAAGGCTGGATTCCAGCCCCGATTCGATCGGAATTCGACGACCGTCCGACTGGAGTCTGGTCGAAAATGGCCGCGATTGTGGCCGCCAGTGGATGCGTCACCGACGACCACAATCGTGGCTGGAAACGACCGCATTCCAATCGGAAATCGACCGGGATCCGACCGACACCGGAGTCCGACCGATTTCCAGTTGGATTGCGGCCGGAAACGACCGCGATTGCACCCGCCAATGGCACGCCCACTGGCGACCGCAATCGCGGTCGGAAACGGCAATAATCCGACCGAAAATTGATCGGGGTCCGGTCGAACTCCGGTGTTGGCCAAGTCCCGGTCGATTTTCAATCGGAATCCGAGCGGTCGACGGTGAATCGACGACGACAACGATGAAAATCATGCGAAAAAAACATTGTGCGTTCCCCGTCACTGTATAATCGTGATTTTGATCTGACGGCTGAGACGTTGTCGCGCACGAGTCGCGCAACATAAGGTACACAGCAGATCAACGCTCTATATATAAAATGATCATCTGCACGCCCATCATTTCCGCGCTTATGCACACCTCCTTACATGAACAGTGATTTCATGATGACTAGGTGCGCACAAGCATGGAAATGATGGGCACACAAGTGATAAGTTTATATATATATATATATATATATATATATATATATATATATATATATATATATATATATATATATATATATATATATATATATATATGATCGATTAGCGGTTGATTTTTTGTATGCATGGATTACTATCGTGAATAGTGTTTCACTATTCACGATAGTTTCAGTGAACAGCGAAACACTGTTCACTGTGCTTTCTGCGCACATGCACTCATGAATTTGGTGCCTAGCAGAAATTATATATATATATATATATATATATTATGAAATTATATTTTTAACGGTGTACAATATTATATGCTACGAATAAATATATATTTAACAATATATATTAATACACACTGTGATTAGTAGACTTTTAATAATATTAATGTGTATTGTGAATAGTTGTCTTTTAATAATATACATTAATGTGCGCTGAAATTAGTAGGCTTTTAACTACATATTCTTTAATGTGCATTATTAGGCTACGTTTGGTATCGTAATGTCTGTATATAATGTAATCAGATTACATTAGGCAGATTGTTGTTATTATCTTAATGATGTAATGTAATGAATATAAAAGCTAAAGTTTTATAATCTGATTCTAAAACCTATGTAATCCAGATTACATTACAAGCTTCTAATTTGCATGCAATAAATTACATTTGCATGCATGCAAATGTGATTTATTGCATGCAAATGAGATTTATCTTTGTGTTTAGCGATCGGCGGTATTTCGGTCGGTCGACAATCGGCGGCCAGCCGGCGGCCGGCGGTCGGCCGATGCCGGCGACAGCGATTAATTCGGCCGGCGGATCGGCCGACCGGCGGCGGTCGATCGGGCGGCCGATCGGCCGACAACGGCAAGCGATCGATCGGCGGCGGCCGGGCCGATCGCCGGCGGCCGGCGGTCGGCCGGCGGCCGGCCGATACGGCCGATGATCGGCCGGCGGCCGCCGCCGTCGCCGCCGATCGGCCGTCGTCGATCGTCGATCGGCGCGATCGAGATCCGGCCGCCGGCGTGTGTGATCGGTCGGCGATCGGCGATTGGTCGGTCGTCAGCGATCGGCGGTGGCCAAACCCGATCGTCGAGCGGTGGCGTGGCAGCGGCCGTGTGTGTCGGCGACGGCCGGCGTGGCCGATCGTCGACGATCGATGGTGGCCGGCCGACCGGTCGTCGGTCGACGGTCGATCGCTAGTTAGCGCGTCATCGTCGTCGTCGTTGACTACGTCATCGTCGTCGATCCATTCCTATCGTCCTTGTAATGGACACCAAACAAAAGAATGTAATGACCTTTGTAATCCAAGATTACATACAATTTGTATCCAAACATAGTAATGTAATCAAGATTACATTGCATTCCATTACAACTTGGATTACATTACGCCCTACCAAACGTAGCCTTATTTGTAAAATTAAATTACTATCCGTAATGTATTTTATTATATGCATTGTAAAAATTATTATTAATAACACGTTGTATATATGCATTTAATGATGTACATATTTGTAAAGAAATGGAAGAGATAGAAATTATTTGCTCCCGATTGCTGACGTTGTGGATGGCCTATTCCTCTCAGATTAAGGTACAATGACATGATATTAAAAGTGTAAATTTAGACATCTAAGATCAATCCTCAATTTCAATATATTTTAAGTTTATTAAACCCAATATAAAGTATATATAAAAATATATTAATTAAGTAATTATATATATATATGTTATGAAATTATATTTTAAACGGCGTACAATATTATACGCTGCGAATAAATATATATTTAATTAACAACGTACATTAATACGTACTACGATTAGTAGACTTTTAACAATATACATTAATGTGTGATGTAAATAGTTGTCTTTTAACAAATATATTAATGCGTATTTCGATTAGTAAACTTTTAACAGTATATCTCTTAATGTGCACTGTTATTTATAAAAATATATTACTATCCGCAGTACACTTTATTAGATGCACTACAAAAATTATTATTGACCGCACATTTTACATGTGCATTGTCAATGAGGTACTGCAAAAAATCATATTTGTAAAGAAATGAAAAAAAATAAATTATTTGCTCTCGAGTGCACAGAGATTGTGGATGGCCTATTCCTTCTTCCAAAAAGTTGGGAATCGTCTAATTAAGACCCACACTGCCGTCAGGTCAGAGAGGAGGTAAATCGCTGAGGACTATATCCTTGACACGGTGAGGCGGGGGTCATTCGAGTGGGGATTTTAGATCCTCCAGAATCGACTCACCCGTGTCAAAAACAATCACACTACGCACCGTCATCCCGTGATGGCCTATTCCTTGCATTAAGGTACAATGACATGATATTAAAAGTGTAAATTTAGACATTGAAGATCAATCTTCAATTTCAATATATTTATAGAATTTTTTTTAATAAGATAATCATCTGTGGATTATGTGAATGTTTTTCAATTTATCTAGATAGTCAATTGAAATTTTTGGTAATATCAAATCGAGGATCTAAAATTTAGATATCTAATAATAATTAAAAGAAAAAAAAGAAAAAAAAACGATGGCGGATGATCGGTATTTTATATCAACCGAAAAAATATAGTTAAAGAAAAATAATAATAATTCATCGATCATGGATTAAATATTAAATTCGTCAATCCGTTAAATAATAAAATAAAGAAAAATAATTCTTTTTTTTCAAAATTAATGAAAAAAAGTTTCCATTGCAGAAATTTTTAAACGGTTTTTATTTCTTTCCCGCTAAGTAACAAAACCACAATCATTCGTTTATTTATCATGAGAAAAAATAGATTGATCGATCGATTCGTTTAGATTTAAAATTTGTTATATAAACAAAGGAGTCCTTGCCGTTCGTCACTCATCCCCTTTTTCTTAATTTCAAACCCTCGACTGTTCTTCTTCTTCTTCTTCGTGGAGTCTTCCGTCTCGATGGGCGACTCCGCCGACAGCGTTGTGTCAATGGACATTCCTGGGTGGGACGCCGACGCAAACGGTTTTATCCTTAGCATGGAGGCCAAAGTGACTGCACGACGACGACATTCGCAGGACATGCAGCCGCCACAGCTGATATTGCACTTTTGCCGCCGGACGCTTTATCCTTCCACCCACACCGTCGAGCACACCGACTTCATCTTCCACCAGCCCTATCAGAACATCATCCGCCAGGCCGCTTGGGACGAGGAGACGCGGTGGATGCTCTCTCGCGTGGCGGCGGGCCGCATGCCCACCGCAGATCTTGTCTTTCTCCTGCTAGCTTTCCGCAGATACACTAGAACGGTGCTCCATCATTTTCCGATCACAGAATTATCCACGATGGAGTTCCTCTCCGTGATTGAGATTCCTTCTGTAGCTCGTCCTTATATTTCTGTCGGCCGCTCTGTACCCTTAGAAACGCATCGATTTTTCTCCAACGGCGAGGACGAGGGCAACGACAACATCGAACCCATCAGAGAGCCTACACAGGTACCTACAACGGCGGCCGAGGGACTCCGGATGAAGATTGCAGAAGAGTCCGACGTATGCTCGATCTGTCTAGATGATTTCGACGTCGCGACTCAGGTTTTGGAGACGCCGTGCTGTCATATATTCCACGATGAATGTCTGAGAAAGTGGCTGGCTCGAAGCTCTACCTGTCCCCTCTGCAGATTCACCGTTCCCGCTCCTCCCTGAAGCAGAGCAGCTGCCTGCTATCGATTGATGATTAAGTCTCATCGTCGGTCTCTCGATACAAACATACATTCATTACTTTTTTCTTTTAATTATTATTATTATTATTATTAATGATTTTATGTATATTCGTTGATTGGGTTTCTGTTTGAATATCGATATTTCATATTACATTTGTTAATTTATTTACTGTTTGAAATATCAATAATTTGTCGTCGAAAAGTTCGAAACGAAAAAACAGAAGCGAAATCGAGCGTTGAATCGGATTTCTCGTCTCCGAATGGTTGACCGCTAGGTGGCAGACAACATGGCGATTGTGATGTTACTGAGATTCACGTATCATTGGAGAGGATCCTCGCTCTGTTTGCTGATCTTCATTCTCTAATTAATTTTTTGATAATTTTAACGAAGCATTAATAGCGTTTGCTTGCGTTGGATTTTGTCCGAGTCAATTTGGGTAAATCATCTAATTAAGGAGGATAAGCTAATGTATTGTTAATAAATTCATAATTATATTCCTCGTTACCCCTTTAGAATGGATACGTCCAACGAAAATAGACTGATCCACATAAGCGAGCCTCTATTGTTAAATGCATTATCAAATGAACCGAAATAGTAAAGAAAGCATGTGGAAAATATTTTTCTAACGTGTATAGGGTTTCAGCAATATTTTTCTCGAGTTATTTTAAATGATTTATGTCTAACACTCTTTGATATAATTCATTGTAAAATGCACAAAGCTTAAATAGAACATTGTGTGGACTTTTTGGTAAAAGATTTCTCAATGCAACTTAAAGCACTTGTTGCATTAGAACATAATAATCATGAAATTTTAGGTCAATAAACTTACGCTCTTCTACATGAACACGATTATCAATATTTGAGCTATAATCATCTGATAACTTTATTTTCTTCAACCTAGAACAAAATATATTCATTTCTTTTTTAGACAATGTGTAAGGTCTAGTAGGCAAGTGATGCATGTTTTCTTTTTTTTTTAGGATGTAATTCTTCTCTAATTTTTAAGTGCATCAAATTTTTTCGGGCATTAACATCATCTTTGATTTTTTTTTTCTTCACATTTAACAATATGCCTATGACATTCTCTCAAATATTCTTTTCAACATGAATCACATCTAAATTATGATGTAACAAGAGCCCCTACAAGTAAACATCAACACATTTTAGAGTATTAGTTCAATAATATAAGAAATTCATTGAAAGATAATGAATAGGGTCAAATAATTAACTTACAAGTCTTGAACCCCTTCTTCATATTCCGGTACAAGCCTTGAAGGCAAACGCATCCAATCCTTATCCATTGCGTAAATGACCAAAACCCTAAAATGTAAGTTTTTTTTTTTTTGGGTAATTCGATTAATGTATCAATAGTTTAACATGAGAAAATATATCTAAAACTGGCAGCTTTCTAAACTTCATATAGTGCTCGATAAAAGTGCATAACAATAAGCCATTGACGTATATTAAACATTAACTAATATTGCAAGTGTACCAATGAGAAAATCAATAATATTTTAATTGTAACAGTGAAAAACTAAATAAATTAAACAAATTAGTACAAGCACATTTAATTCTAAGAAGACACAAAAACAAACGAATCTATCTAAAGTGTGTATAACTAGATTGTACAAGTTCAAAATACAATGTCAATAGCGTTTATCAAGCATTAGCAGGATCTGGATTAATATCAATGCCTTCTTCGGGACTCATGTGTACCCACTCACAAGTTACAAATTTTCGTATGGTCCATGTTTAAAAATCTATACTGTCCAGTGCAAAATGATTCATCCAAATCAACTCGTCCTACTTCTGGTTATTAACAAATCTATAATATCTTCATGGTAAATCAACAGGAAAATGGGGTGCTAAATGTCACAGCAAATTCACTTCATCTTGGTCTGATCAGGACAAACATGGCAAGACACTCTACTGCTTTCGTCGGTATGCCCCTAAAACCTATAAATTCATGTAGTCAAATCCCTTGGTGTTATAAGCCTTTAAAATGTAAACTCATGCCTTTCTTTTACTTGTAGGTGCTTTGCAAACTGCAACTTGCGTCTTGTGGAAGACCATTATATTCCTCAGGTTTCACTCTTGCTAAATAATTATTTTCGATGCAATAACATTCATCAAATCATGAATTCACTAATGCTTTCTTCAATATTTTGTCGGATGCTACTTCATATATATCTATTTACAACTATCGTTAGAGGGGTAAAATCTTATCACATGCATGCCAGATTTTATCCAACGATTAAGCATATCAAGGTTCTCTTTTTCATAATTACAAAGAGCTGCAAGTTAATGCTATGTTGGCAGAATACTTAATTAGCTAGTATTTGCTATTGTCATTCCTTTGTTGTATTATATTTTTTTAAACATGGACCATACGAAAATTTGTAACTTGTGAGTGGGTACACATGAGTCCCGAAGAAGGCATTGATATTAACCCAGATCTTGCTAATGCTTGATAAACGCTATTGACATTGTATTTTGAACTTGTACAATCTAGTTATACACACTTTAGATAGATTCGTTTGTTTTTGTGTCTTCTTAGAATTAAATGTACTTGTACTAATTTGTTTAATTTATTTAGTTTTTCACTGTTACAATTAAAATATTATTGATTTTCTCATTGGTACACTTGCAATATTAGTTAATGTTTAATATACGTCAATGGCTTATTATTATGCACTTTTATCTGAAGAGCACTATATGAAGTTTAGAAAGTTGTCAATTTTAGATATATTTTCTCATGTTAAACTATTGATACATTAATCGAATTACCAAAAATAAAAATAACTTACATTTTAGGGTTTTGGTCATTTACGCAATGGATAAGGATTGGATGTGTTTGCCTTCAAGGCTTGTACCGGAATATGAAGAAGGGGTTCAAGACTTGTAAGTTATTTGACCCTATTCATTATCTTTCAATGAATTTCTTATATTATTTAACTAATACTCTAAAATGTGTTGATGTTTACTTGTAGGGGCTCTTGTTACGTCATAATTTAGATGTGATTCATGTTAAAAAGAATATTTGCGAGAATGTCATAGGCATATTGTTAAATGTGAAGAAAAAAAAAATCAAGGATGGTGTTAATGCCCGAAAAAATTTGATGCACTTAAAAATTAGAGAAGAATTACATCCTAAAAAAAAGAAGAAAACATGCATCACTTGCCTACTAGACCTTACACATTGTCTAAAAAAGAAATTGATATATTTTGCTCTAGGTTGAAGAAAATAAAGTTACCAGATGGTTATAGCTCAAATATTGATAATCGTGTTCATGTAGAAGAGCGTAAGCTTATTAGCCTGAAATCTCATGATTATTATGTCCTAATGCAACAAGTGCTTTAAGTTGCATTGAGAAATCTTTTACCAAAAAGTTCACACTATGCTCTATTTAAGCTTTGTGCATTTTACAATGAATTATATCAAAGAGTGTTGGACAGAAATCATTTAAAATAACTCAAAAAAAATATTGTTGAAATCCTATGCACGTTAGAAAAGTATTTTCCACCTGCTTTCTTTATCATTTCGGTTTATTTGATAATGCATTTAACAATAGAGGCTCGCTTATGTGGATCAGTCAATTTTCGTTGGATGTATCCATTCTAAAGGGGTAACGAGGAATATAATTATGAGTTTATTAACAATACATTAGCTTATCCTCCTTAATTAGATGATTTACCCAAATTGACTCGGACAAAATCCAACGCAAACAAACGCTATTAATGCTTCATTAAAATTATCAAAAAATTAATTAGAGAATGAAGATCAGCAAACAGAGCGAGGATCCTCTCCCATGATACGTGAATCTCAGTAACATCGCAATCGCCATGTTGTCTGCCACCTGGCGGTCAACCATTCGGAGACGAGAAATCCGATTCAACGCTCGATTTCGCTTCTGTTTTTTCGTTTCGAACTTTTCGACGACAAATTATTGATATTTCAAACAGTAAATAAATTAACAAATGTAATATGAAATATCGATATTCAAACAGAAACCCAATCAACAAATATACATAAAATCAATAATAATAATAATTAAAAGAAAAAAGTAATGAATGTATGTTTGTATCGAGAGACCGACGATGAGACTTAATCATCAATCGATAGCAAGCAGCTGCTCTGCTTCAGGGAGGAGCGCGAACGGTGAATCTGCAGAGGGGACAGGTAGAGCTTCGAGCCAGCCATTTTCTCAAGCACTCATCGTGGAATATATGACGGCACGGTGTCTCCAAAACCTGAGTCGCGACGTCGAAATTGTCTAGGCAGATCGAGCATACGTCGGACTCTCCTGCAATCTTCATTCGGAGTCCCTCGGCCGCCGTTGTAGGTACCTGTGTAGGCTCTCTGATGGGCTCGATATCATCGTTGCCCTCGTCCTCGCCGTCGGAGAAAAATCGATGCGTTTCCAGGGGCACAGAGCGGCCGACAGAAATATAAGGACGAGTTGCAGAAGGAATCTCAATCACGGAGAGAAACTCCATCGTGGATAATTCTGTGATCGGAAAATGATGGAGCACCATTCTCGTGTATCTGCGGAAAGCTAGAAGGAGAAAGACAAGATCTGCGGTGGGCATGCGGCCCGCCGCCACGCGAGAGAGCATCCACCGCGTCTCCTCGTCCCAAGCGGCCTTGCGGATGATGTTCTGGTAGGGCTGGTGGAAGATGAAGTCGGCGTGCTCGACGGCGTGGGTGGAAGGATAAAGCGTCCGGCGGAAAAAGTGCAATATCAGCTGTGGCGGCTGCATGTCCTGCGAATGTCGTCGTCGTGCCGTCACTTTGGCCTCCATGCTAAGGATAAAACCGTTTGCGTCGGCGTCCCACCCAGGAATGTCCATTGACACAACGCCGTCGGCGGAGTCGCCCATCGAGACGGAAGACTCCACGAAGAAGAAGAAGAAGACGAACAGTCGAGGGTTTGAAATTAAGAAAAAGGGGATGAGTGACGAACGGCAAGGACTCCTTTGTTTATATAACAAATTTTAAATCTAAACGAATCGATCGATCAATCTATTTTTTCTCATGATAAACAAAGGAATGATTGTGGTTTTGTTACTTAGCGGGAAAGAAATAAAAACCGTTTAAAAATTTCTGCAATGGAAACTTTTTTTCATTAATTTTGAAAAAAAAAGAATTATTTTTCTTTATTTTATTATTTAACGGATTGACGAATTTAATATTTCATCCATGATCGATGAATTATTGTTTTTTTTCTTTAACTATATTTTTTCGGTTGATATAAAATACCGATCATCCGCCATCGTTTTTTTTCTTTTAATTATTATTAGATATCTAAATTTTAGATCCTCGATTTGATATTACCAAAATTTTCAATTGACTGTCTAGATAAATTGAAAAACATTCACAATAGATAATCCATAGATGATTATCTTATTAAAAAAAATACTATAAATATATTGAAATTAAAGATTGATCTTCAATGTCTAAATTTACACTTTTAATATCATGTCATTGTACCTTAATCCAAAAAGGAATAGGCCATCCACAATCTCTATGCAATCGAGAGCAAATAAATTTTTTTCTTTTCATTTCTTTACAAATATGATTTTTCGTAGTACCTCATTAACAATGCACATATAAAATGTGTTATCAATAATAATTTTTGTAGTGCATCTAATAAAGTACACTGCGAATAGTAATATAATTTTATAAATAACAGTGCACATTAAGAGATATACTGTTAAAAGTTTACTAATCGAAATGCACATTAATATATTTGTTAAAAGATAACTATTTACATCACACATTAATGTATATTGTTAAAAGTTTACTAATTACGTATTAATGTATGCTGTTAATTAAATATATATTTATTCGCAGCGTATAATATTGTACGCCGTTTAAAATATAATTTCGTAATATATATATATAATTACTTAATTAATATATTTTTATATATACTTTATATTGGGTTTAATAAACTTAAAATATATTTTTCCCCCAGATGGCCAAATCCCTATTCTCTTCCGTCGTGTTTCTTCTCGCTTTGCGCTTCTTCTCGCTCTCGACGTCGATCCGTATTCTCATTCGTCGCTTTTTCTCACGCCCATCGAAAATCGTCGCCTACCCTCTCCAAGCGTCGTCGTCGCTTCTCGTCGGTGAGTGCACCTCCTCGTCTATTCGCTCATCTGCCCCGTTTGGTCTGGCCAAGAGCTCCACTGCCTCTCGCGGACTCCTTGGTTCCGCCGTAAAAACTTCTCCACGCTCAGCCTGTCGTGGGGATCAGGCAAAGGTGGGCATTTTATTTCTGCTTGATACATCGGTTTTTAATCCCTAGCATAGATTATTAATTATGTTGTTGACAGCGGTCTTGTGTTAGACAATCCAAATTGGTCGACTCGTCCTACTTCTAGTTATTAACAAATCTATAATATATTCATGGTAAATCAAATGGAAGATGAGGTGCTAAATGTCACAGCAAATTCACTTCATCTTGGTCTGATCAGGACAAACATGGCAAGACATTCTACTGCTTTCGTCGGTATGCCCCTAAAACCTATAAATTCATGTAGTCAAATCCCTTGGTGTCATAAGCCTTTAAAACGTAAACCCATGCCTTTCTTTTACTTGTAGGTGCTTTGCAAACTGCAACTTGCGTCTTGTGGAAGACCATTCCTCAGATTTCTTACTCTTGCTAAATAATTATTCTCGATGCAATAACATTCGTCAAATCTCGAATTCACTACTGCTTTCTTCAATATTTTGTCGAATCCTGCTTCATATATATCTATTTACAACTATCATTAGAGGAGTAAAATCTTATCGCATGCATGCTAGATTTTATCCAACGATTAAGCATATCGTGATTCTCCTTTTCATAATTACAGGCGATGCAACTTCATGCTATGTTAGCAGAATACTTAACTAGTATTTACTATTGTCATTCCTTTGTTGTATTATATTTTTTTAAACATGGACCATACGAAAATTTGTAACCTGTGAGTGGGTACACATGAGTCCCGAAGAAGGCATTGATATTAATTCAGATTTTGCTAATGCTTGATAAGCGCAGTATTTTGAACTTGTACAATCTAGCCATACACACTTTAGCTAGCTAGATTCGTTTGTTTTTTGTGTCTTCTTAGAATCAAATGTGCTAGTATTCATTTAGCAACGAATTTGTAAATTTGTCGCTAAATAAAATTGTTTTTAACAGATTTCATCCGTTTCGATATTCTATCGTATATACAAATTTTCACACACACACAACAAAACACAATAAGTTCTAATATCCAAATAAATACATTCAATACAAACAAAACACACACATATTCAATACAACAAAATAATATTCAATCATATCTAAATAAATACAAAGCAACACAATCAGTTAAGAACAATACAACATTCCAAATAAAAAGTTATATCCTACAACATTTCAAACATCAACATAGTTCTAATATCCAAATAACAATGTCTACAAAAGATCTAAATACATGGGAAAGAAAAAAGAAAAGAGAATCTGGTAAGCAATCGCCGACATTTTTCTACCTGCATTAGAAAAGAAACAAACAAAAAGTATCATACATTAAAAAAAAACTATATAATAACACGAAAATAAATATGCAAAGACTTACAATGATGTGCATATTCAACCGCCATAAGGATTAACTTCATCGATCATTCCTGTTTAAAGCAAAATAAACAAAGTCAATAAACTAAAAATTTTTAAAAGTACTAATTAAAAACATGCATACAATATCATCATCGTCGCCACCATCATCGTCATGACTAGGAGGAATATGACTTGGACGAACTAAATTCTTTGGAATCAGCATAAGAAAGGCTTGTTGTCGTCGATTTCTATCATTTCTTGATCCCTTTGTGAGTTTTGTTGTTGTATTTCTAGAATTTCTTGATCTCTTTCATGTATTATGCCCTTAATTGCTAACCTCCTCGGTTAAGTTATGTATTTGTGCCTCTTCTGGTGGAGTAGAAGAAATAGATCTCTGAGGAGCATTATGCGTGCCTTTCAGAGAACCCATACCTAATATCCTTCCCCCTTTTGATCCTCCACTCGCCTCAAGCCATAAATCCAAATTATTACTAACGGATGGCTCGGATCCTCGATCAGTCATCTCTTGAAATTCTCTGAGATGAGGATAGCGATCATATCTCTCATACACAAAATTAAAATTTTAATCGAGCATTTACATAACTAACATAATTAAAGTTATAAAGTAAGTTTAAAGATTAATTCAAACCTTAATTGCTCGAGCTCTATCTCCACTCCAAGTCTTATCTTTTTTTGGAAAGTGCGAGCGAAAGTATCTATAAATTCGGCTCCTTTCCCAATTCCTTAGACTAAATATAAGAATGTTAGAAATAAAATAATAATCTGAAATATATTTAAAAACTAATTGTAGAATTTAAAATTATCAATCTACGTGAATGCTCCTCGATATTTATAGATCCTCCGCGTATATGTTGCACATAAGTCTCGAATTACATGCTTGATTTAATTTATTACATTGACTTCTTTTTGCTCTCATCAGATTGCCAATAATTGAAGATTTTACTCCAATTTTACGGCGTGACACAGTGGTTTTCGATGGGATTTGACATGACTCAATACATGTCGGATATGATCGCCACATTTTTTAAAAATTCTTTTAACTTCAAGTCTTGAGTAGGGTCCCGAATAAATCTCCTGAGATGGAAAAAAACAATTATTTATATAATCACTTATTTAATATATAAAATGAATCAATTATACCAAACTCGCACCACCATAATTCTTTTGTAGGTCTGGCGTGTTTGAGTATGAAAAGTCTCCTCTCCAATAGTTATTCACGATTTTATTGATCTCATGAATAACATGTAGAATTTTCAAACCTACGATAAAGTGAAAAAAATTGAATAAATAATTAAGATAGTTTAAAATTATAATATTTATATTACTTACGAATCTCAATCGGAAATATATATGTCGACTTTCGATGTTCTCGGTGGAGGAGTGTCACGGAGTGCAGGTGGTCGAATGGGAAGGATGCCCGAATGAGATGATGCTTGGCGATCATGTGAAGGTCCAGGCAGATCAAGAGGGCAAGTAGGTATAGTGCTGGCAGGCGGTGGATCAGTATGGCCACTACTAGTACTCTGTCGTCTCTGTCCACCACGTCGAAACTATCAACCAAAAACAAAATTAGAATAAAGAAAATAAAACTTTTATGCTTAATAAAGAACATGAAAAACTTACAATATGCATAATGAAGATATGAGAGACTGCGACTGCGCTAAGCTACGATGATTTCACCACTGATAACCTATAAGAACAAAATATACACAACATACAGAGACAAAAGATATAAATTTAACAATGAGACATTATATAAACAAATAATTGAGATAAGAAAATTTGTAAAATTATAGTTTAAAACTAAAATTATATATAAAAAAACTTACCCTAGACGTCAAATTTTAAAGTCCTCATTATCATCTTCCTCATCCTCATCAGTATCCTCATCCTCGGTCTCCTCCTCCTCTTCCTCCTCGTCCCCCTCCTCCTCCTCCTCATTATCATCAATTTCAGTTGCATCCACGTTTATCACTACTCCGCTGGGATCTCGTAACGTTGTAATTATATATTCCTCGGTATGAAACATATTTGTAACTTTGTCTTGTTGATATCACGATGTCTTGCGGCGCTCTTCAATTTTTTCCGTGCTTTTGTTTTCTGAACCCACCATTCATTTTTGTCACGCCTCAAATTAGGATATGGAGCATAAAAACTTGAATCTTGTTGTGCCAAAATAAATGGTTCATATCTCTTATAAAATCTTTTATGATTTATTTCAACCAAATTATCTTGTGGATGCACCTTCATCCCTCGTGACGGGTCAAACCAATGACACATAAATAAGATAACTCGCATTTACGGACCGGGATAATCAATCTCTATAATTTCATCCAAAGAAACCATAAAATTCATTGCTTGCACCTCCATCATTGGAAGACTGAACACATACTCCACTATTCATTGTACTCTTTCCATTTCCATATTCTTGAGTGTGGAAATTATATCCGTTTATGAAATATGCTGGCTAAGTGCGTACCATTGCTTTTGGACCCCATGATAGATGGATTAGCAATTCTTCTTTGAACTTGAGTTTGATTAGCATAAACCTATACTCAAATGAAAATGATATTTATTTAAAAGTTAAGATATGTGTAAACAAAATGAGGTAATTAAAATTGCTTACATATGATTTGAACCATGGTGCAAATTCGATCGCAGTATGATCGAAAGTCACGTGTCGGATTTGAATATAAGTTTTGGAAAATTCTATAATAAAAAATTGTATTATAACATAAACAAATTAACACTTGACGAAGAAATAGGAAATATATACTAACTCGAAATATGACGATACTTCTGGACAATTAAGTAAAACATATATCTGGGCTGCCCGCCATTCTTGATCAGTTAAGTATCATTGCTTACACGGTCCACTGATTGGTCAAGATAATTAATTAAAATTGAGAATGAATTCAAATTGGGATCGACAGGACCTTCATCATTCCTTCCGGATTTCCGTCTTTTGAGTCCGAGCGTGAGGCTCAAAATAATATAATGCAAAAGTTGTTACTTCCTCCACAATATATGCATTCACAATAGAGGTTTCAACATGTGCCTTATTTTTCACTTTTTCTTCAAATGATATAAGAATCGATTGTAATATAACAAATTGTATTAGAAATGAATATATAAACAAATTAAACATTTTTATGCAATATTAAGTATAGAATATCGAATTATACCTTTCAAAAGGATACATCCATCGATAATGAATCGATCCTCCAACTTTGGCCTCATATGGCAAGTGAACCAAAAGATGTTCCATTGAATCAAAAATGCAGTGAAAAATCCTTTCTAAATTGCACAAAATGATTGGAATGTCTCTCTCTAACTTCTCCATGTGTGAATATCCCAAAGCTGAGCATATATCATGAAGAAAAATACTTAACTCTGTAATGACACTCCAGACAAAATTCGGTAAGAGTTCTTTAAAGGCAATAGGAATTAGTCTTTCCATGAATATATGACAATCATGACTTTTCAAACCCATCAATTTGCATTCCTTCATATCGACACATCTCCCAAGATTAGAAACATACCCATCAGGAAATCTCAATGACTTCAACCATTCACAAACAACACGTCTCTGTTCCTTATTCAATGTATAAACTGCCTTTGGTTTTGGTCCTCTACTATTTTCATCAACATCAAGGGTGGGTCGTTTACAAATGAGTCGCATATCTTTTCTTGCATTCAGGTTATCTTTTGTTTTTCCGATGATATCCATCACTGTATTTATCAGATTATCAAAAATATTCTTCTCAATATGCATAACATCGAGATTATGATGAATCAAATTACTAAACCAATACGGTAACTCCCAAAATATACTTCGTTTAGTCCATTTATGGTTGGTTCTGTTAGGGAAATCTCTTGCCGTAATATGATTTTGATTGTGTGGCAAAGGGTTTAAGTTAGTGTGTTATGTTGATTTGATATGTGCGTTGAAGTCGTGCAGGACTTAGTAATTCGCACATGGAGCCGTGGCGAGTTTCACATCTCATGACTCATGCCTTGAGTCGGTGAAGAGGATAACTGCGAAGCGTGCACTTGGAGCATCAGAGGGACAGCCGGACGAAAGCTTAGGTGAAGCCGAGGAATGAACTTGAGGCAAGAGGCGAAGGGAAGCATTGCGGTAGAGGCCGTCGATCTTTGCTTAGGGGCGTGGCCGAAGCGAAGAACTTGAAGGCGAGGACTCAGGAGATGAGTGGCGATTATAACCCGAGAGGGTAGCTCTTAGGTGAAACGGCCCATTTGGCAGTCAGTGGATGGTTTTCCGACACCGGTCATTGCCATGTCATAGCGATCATTGCTCACAGTCGAATGAAGTTCGGCGGTATCGACTAAGCCCTGGAGTGTGGCGGTCGGTCATTGATCGCTCGTGATAGGCGGTCATTTGCCAAGACCATCGATCATTCTTTGGCGGGCCGGTCGGTAGTCGATAGGAGTTTAGCCACACAGCGCTCATGGCCGCCCGAGCTTGATCGACTACGGATCGATCGATTGCCAAGTTCCATTGGACTGCAGCGATTGAGGATCCGACGTTGTTCGGGTCGTTAGGTAATGACGGCTCAATTGCCAGAGGCGTGGTGGCAGCGCGGCTGGATGATTAATGACCCAACGAAGAATATCATCCATCATCCCTCTCTATAAAAAGAGAGGGTGTGAGCCTTTGAGAGGCTAATGCTTATGCTCTAAGTGATCTTCCTAGTGCCCCACAAGCTCTAAACTCTTCTTACTTGTTTTTACTTCATTTTATTTGTAAGAAGAGTGATCTTGATTGTAAAGGTTACCTCCACCTAGCTTGGTGCAAAGGAGAGACCAATAGTGATTGGCTTTGGAGGAGTGATTCACCTTGGACGAATCGGGATCGTGGATTAGCGGCGTAGCCGTGAACCACGTTACATCTTCTTGTTAGCGTTTGTATTTTTCGTTTATTGCTTTGTCTTTATTATTTATGCTTCCGCTTGCGCTAACAATTGTGTAGACGAGCAAACGAACGAGAGAATTCCAACATCCATTGGAAGAGGGCTATTCACCCCCCTCTAGTCGGCCGTACCGATCCCCTACAAGTGGTATCAGAGCCAAGGAAAGCTTGTCGAGGACTAACCGCCACAACAAGCAATTTTCGAAATGGCCGGCTCCAACATCCATCCTCCGAAGTTCGACGACGAATTCTCTTGGTGGAAAAAGAGAATGGAGGTATTCTTCGAGACCGATTTTGATATTATGCTTATAATGGAAAATGGTTTCGAGTTGCCTAGGGATGAAAGGGGTGAACCAATTGAAAAACCACGTTGGACTAAGAAGCAAAGAGAGGAGCACCTTGCAAACTCAAAGGCAAAACATCATCTTCTCAATGTGCTCCCTCAACAAGAGATCAACCGGATCGGAGAATGTGCTAGCGCCAAAGAGATGTGGGAAAAGCTTGTAGAACTCCATGAAGGCACATCCGAGGCCAAGCTAGCTAGGAGAGACCTCCTCCGCTCCCAACTCTCAAACATCAAATTAGAAAAGGGAGAAAAGGTAACTTCCCTACATTCTAGATTTAAAGAAATATTAATTGGGCTAACAAGTGTAGGAGAAAAGCTCTCCAACCGGGATATGGTAATGAAGGCCATAGATGCCTTTCCCCGGTCCTCAAGATGGAGCTCCATGGTGGATTCGTTTTACATCTCCAAGAACTTGGAAGTAAGTACCTTGGAGGAATTTTTCTCAACAATGGAGCTCCACGAAACTAGGCTTGGAGGAATACAAGAAGAGCCTAGAATTCAACCCTCAAGAGGAGTAGCTTTGATAGCGAACAAGGGAAAGAAGAAGATAGAGATCTCCTCCTCCTCCGATGACGAAGCGTCTTCCTCCTCCTCCATGGATAGCACCGAAGAAGCCTATATGGTAAGGAGGGTAAGACGTGCTTTAAAAGGTTTTCATTTTCATAAATCAAATGATAGGAATAGGAGACCAAGGGGGAAGGTCATATGCTACAATTGCCAAGGAGAAGGACACATAAGGGACAATTGTCCTCTCTTAAACAAGAGCAAGGAAGAGAGGAAAAAGAAAGAAGAAAAGAAGAAGAAAAAGGGGAGCAAGAAAAAGAAGGAAGAGGAGAAGAAGACAAAGGAAAAGGGAAAGACTAAAGCTCTCAAGGCAAGGACTTGGGATGATCCATCCTCATCATCATCGGATGAGGAGAATGCCTTTGTCACCAATTTGGCCTTGATGGCCTTTGATGACTTGGTTTGCTCTTCATCCGAAAATGAAGGATCAAGCTCAAGTGGGGAGAGCTCAAATGAAGGGGGAGCTTCTACATCCTCATCATCCGAAGAAGAAGAGGACATGGAAACTATAGTAACGAAAGCCTCTCCTAAGAAAATAGTTTCCATAATTTCTAGTTTAACTAAGGACTTATTTGGAATGAAAAAGAAAAATAAAAGCATGCTTAATCAAATTAAGGCATTGGAAAATAAGCTAGAAAATGCATGCTTAAATGATAATATTTCTTCTAGCTTAAATGATGCATGCTCACATGACCTTTATGTGCCATTAGATGTTAGTGATGCATGTATAAATGAAAATAGGGCCTTAAGGGAAAAGGTAGATTATTTAACAAAAGCCCTAGAAAAATTCACAATTGGCTCCAACACATTGAACATGATCTTAGGGAGCCAAAGAGCTAGTTTCAACAAAAAGGGCCTAGGCTACAAGGAAAAGAAAAATGAAAAGGCCTACAAATGACTAATAGCTAGGGGACAAGATAAGAAGAAAGTAATAGCTAGGAAATGGATCCCCAAGGAATACTTAGTGAACCCAATAGGAAAGAACTTATTTTGAGTTCCAAAATTCATCCTTAAGGGTTAGGATAACTCTAGGGTAGTCAACCATATGCAATTGACCTATATCATATTTTGGTTGACTTAGGATGGCGGGACAACATTTTTAGAATAGTGTTGGGTGATGATAACGTGCCCATAAATAGATAATAATGCTTAAATCATGATGATTAATGTGATTCCTATGTATGGTTGCAATCATGATTTATGATTTTAATATTTGGCACGTAATCATGAGAAATAGGGTTGAATCATGCTTTAGGTGATACTTTGCTTATTATCATCTTATAATACCTAATGCATGACTATTATTTGATGAATACATGAGTTTCATGATCATAATGTAGAATTTATTCATATATGTCTTTATGATCATGAGGATTATTAGGTTGATACTTAACCTTGATAGAATTGCATGAATATATTGGTTAAGTATACACAAATACCCCCTAGGATGCATCTCACACTCACCATAGACTACCTTGATTGAAAACTTAGCATGAGTGAGATGTTAGGATGATACAAATATCCACTAATGCCTATGACATTTAGATGGTCATTTAAAGTATCAAAATAGCAATAATAGACCAATCATGGGGAAGGCTTATGTTTAATTCATAGACATATTGCCCAAAGATCATGGTTGGATATTTCATATGTTTTCAAAACAATTTCTTACTTTAAAATACATGTATTCATGTTTTGAAACAATTGGATGCAAGACTAGGTGTTAAAATGGATACTCTTATGATCAAAAACCTAGTAGTTTTTAAGTTTTTGGATTTTTGGCAAATACGTGGAATTATAATGATTTTTCATGAAAACATATTTTTCACTAATAGATATACTTAAAAGAAATGTGTTCCCCAAATTTCATGATTTTTCGAATTTTCTGAAATTAATAATGCATTTCTGAAATTCATCCAGAAAATCAGAAATTCGGATTCCTTTGTGCCACCGATCGCATACCGATAGCAATGATCTGATGGATCATGAATGCTACAAGAACATGATTTTATCAGGTTTTGACTGATTTTAATATATGTTTCTCTTTATACTTGATGTCATGAGTTTATAACTTAGTATTAATATTTTTGATTGTGTCAAAGGGGGAGAAATAATCATGTTTAAGTTAATTATGATAGGGGGAGAAATTAAGGGGGAGTTTCATGGATTAAGGGGGAGTTGCATGTTGTTATATCATGTTTATGTTTACATGCTTTCTTTCCTTTGAAACTTATATCAAATGTTTTTACCTAACTTAAACGGATTGCCACACATCAAAAAGGGGAAGATTGTTAGGGCAATCTCTTGCCGTAATATGATTTTGATTGTGTGGCAAAGGGTTTAAGTTAGTGTGTTATGTTGATTTGATATGTGCGTTGAAGTCGTGCAGGACTTAGTAATTCGCACATGGAGCCGTGGCGAGTTTCACATCTCATGACTCATGCCTTGAGTCGGTGAAGGATAGCTTTGCGGAAGCCGTGCGCTTGGAGCATCCGAGGGACCGCCGGACGAGAAGCTTGGAGTGAAGCCGGAGGAAGTAGACTTCGAGGCAAGAGACGCGAAGGAGCATTGCAGAGCCGTGCGCCTGATGCTGCCGAGGGACGTGGTCGAGAACGAAGAGAACTTCGAAGGCGAGGGACTCCGAGAGATGAGAGTGAGCGATTGTAACCCGGGGAGGGGTAGCTCTTAATTAGGTGAAACTTGGCCATTTGGCCAAGTGTCGGATGGGTTTTCGACACCGATCGCCATGTCATGGCGCGATCGCTTCCGAGTCGAATGAAGTTCGACCGGTATCCGATTAATCGAGTGTGGCGCGTGATCAGCGAAGACCTGATCCGAAGGCGCTGATCGGTAGTCAATAGGGTTTTGCCCAGACCGCTCGTAGCCGTGAGCGCGATTACGGAGGAGCGGCCGATCGTGTGAGGTCCATCACCGATCGCCAAGAGTTTCGTTGACTACTGGCCTCGGGATCCGACGTGTTCGGAGGTCATTGTAGTGACGACAGTCGACTGCCAAGGGCAGCAGTCGACTGGTGGCGGCCAACGGGAAGAAATCAGCCCTCTCTATAAAAAGAGAGGGTGTGAGCCTTTGAGAGGCTAATGCTTATGCTCTAAGTGATCTTCCTAGTGCCCCACAAGCTCTAAACTCTTCTTACTTGTTTTTACTTCATTCTATTTGTAAGAAGAGTGATCTTGATTGTAAAGGTTACCTCCACCTAGCTTGGTGCAAAGGAGAGACCAATAGTGATTGGCTTTGGAGGAGTGATTCACCTTGGACGAATCGGGATCGTGGATTAGCGGCGTAGCCGTGAACCACGTTACATATTCTTGTTAGCGTTTGTATTTTTCGTTTATTGCTTTGTCTTTATTGTTTATGCTTCCGCTTGCGCTAACAATTGTGTAGACGAGCAAACGAACGAGAGAATTCCAACATCCATTGGAAGAGGGCTATTCACCCCCCTCTAGCCGGCCGTACCGATCCCCTACAGGTTCCATATTCATAAGTTGTACCATGTGGCTCTTCAATAACAGATGGAAAGTGAAGAACTCTGTACCAAATATCTTGACCTGTCAATCTCAATGGCGGAGGTGTTCTTTCAATTCGATTCCTAGTGAATTCATCTTTATTCCTTCTGAAATTATGATTTAGTGGTAAAATTTGTCTGTGACAATCAAAATAACTTGGCTTCTTACCATGCTTCAATCTAATCCACTTTGATCTCTCCATACATATTGGGCATCCTAAGATCCCTGCAGTACTCCAACCTGATAGCATACCATAAGCCGGAAAGTCATTTATGGTCCAAAGAAGAGCAGCCTTCATTACAAACATCTGATTAGTATGAACGTCGTATGTAGGAAAACCTTCATCCCATAGTTGTTTTAGCTCTGCAATCAATGGTTGCATATAAACATCTATTAACTTCTTCGGATTTTTTGGGCCAGGCACAACCAATGTTAAAAACATATACGGTGTTTTCATGCACATCCCAGGCGGAAGATTATACGGAGTTAATATAATCGCCAACAAGAATAGTGTCTTCCTCGATTTACCAAATGGAGCAACCACAAAGACAGAGACCTAACCTAATATTTCGAGTCTCCTTCGCAAAATCGTGATATGTTCTATCAAAATTTTTCCACGCCTGCATCCGATGGATGACACATTAGTCCTCTTCTGCTCGATGATTCGCATGCCAAGTCATGTGTTCAAGATAGCTTGTCTCGATGCATAAAGCCTTTGTAACCTAGGAGTTAAAGGCAAATAAAACAATCGACTATATGATTTACGCCGTTGTCGCTTCCTACTAGTGCTCTTGTACCTATCTTGATTACGTAATTTACAAACATCCACATCTGCATCATCTCCCCAATATAACATACAACCATCTCTCGCACACATCAATTCTTTCCACTGGGCTAATTCTTTCATCGCTTTTTCATCGTACAAATCATTGGGCAGTATATGATCACGCGACAATGCCTCTTCAAAAGCTTGAACAAAATTATTAAAACACTCTTCAGACACATTATGCTCTGCCTTGACATTCAATATTCTTGCGGTGAACGATAGTTTAGTGTGAGTCTCACAACCAGCCCATAAAGGTGCATCTGCAGCACTCAACACCTCCTGAAATTTGAGATATGCTTCATTATTCATATTCTGACCGATATCTGTTACTTGCATCTCTTCCAAGGGTGATGCATTAGTAAACATTTGCTCAACTGTTGGAGGACAACTTGAAGTTGCACCTTGTGATTGGGGAATCAAATTCGGGCCCGCTACATCATATATCATCCTCTGATATGGATTTAATTGATTATAATTACTTTGATCCCTAGAGACTTGTGTGTTGTGTCTATCATAAACTTCATCAGATATAAATGGTTTACCATGACATGTCCAGTTATAGTAATTTGCAACGAATCCAAATCTACAACGATGCTCTGAAACTTTGCTAGACGGTAAAAATTAAAATTAAACTTAACGTTTTAAAAACTTAACGTTTAAAACTTTAAAAAAAAAATTTTAAAAACTTTAACTCTATGCATGTTAGAAAGGTATTTTACACCTGCTTTCTTTACCATTTCGGTTCATTTGACAATGCATTTAGTAAGAGAGGCTCGTTTATGTGGACCAGTCCACTTCCGTTGGATATATTTATTTGAAATGTAATAAATATTATACAACAAAATATATTTTACTATCAACAACTCTTGATTGTGATTTTTTTTATTTATATTTATGAAAACACTTAAAGGGTACGTGAATAACTGAGCAAGGTCAGAGGGTTGCATAGCTGAGTGTTATATCGCAGAAGAAAGAATGCGATTTTGTAGTGCATATTTTCAAAAAGATGCTAATATTGGTGTCCGTTCTAATCGGAATGAGGATTTGGAGAATGGATTAGTGGAAGGTCGCTTAATTTCTAAAGGAAAAGAAAGGATTTTAGAAAATCAGGTGTTGTATGTCGTACATTGATATGTATTATTCAATATTGCAGAAGTTGAACCTTATTTACAGTGAGTATATTTAATTTCAAATCCTATTAGATATTTATGGTCTATTTCATAATTCGTATATTCTAATAATCACCCTTCAATGATTTTGAAGATGATGCACATTGAGGAGCGTAAACAATCAGATTGTCGTTTCATATCTAATGACACATTATTACAAAAGCGACATATGGAAACATTTGCAAAATGGTTATCAAACTATGATCTTGACAACTCCTTAGGCTGAATCCATTGGCTAGCACATGGTCCGAGAAAGCTTGTTATATCTTATACTGGTTATATTATAAATGGGCATACAATTGATGTTGGAAGGTCAACACAAGATAGTGGTATTTCAATTGAAGCTGATACTATTTGTCAATATAGTACTAATGATTATTCGCATACAACAGGAAGACTCATATTATGGAGTTATACGAGACATTATTTTACTTAACTATTATTCTTTAAAAGTGCTTGTTTTTAGATGTGATTGGGCTAATATTAGAACTGGTATTAAAATGGAAGATGATTTTACACTAGTCAACTTACACCAAGGACTAAGAACTTTTGAAAGTGATCCTTTCATTTTAGCATCACAAGCAAAGCAAGTATTCTATTCTAGGGACAATGATGAATCAAATTGGTATGTGGTGCTTGTAGGGGATCGATTGGGCCGGCTAGAGGGGGGTGAATAGCCCTTTTCGTTTGGATGCCGGTATTTGCTCGTCTACAAAACTAATTAGCGCAAGCGGAAGACTAATAAAGACAAACAAATAGAAATACGAGAAAACAATCGCTAACAAAGAATGTAACGTGGTTCACGGCTACGCCGCTAATCCACGATCCCGATTCGTCCGAGGTGAATCACTCCTTCAAAGCCAATCCAATATTGGTCTCTCCTTTGCACCAAGCTAGGTGGAGGTAACCTTTACAAATCAAGCACACTCTCTCTTTTACAATAGATGTGAAGGAAAACTAAAAGAAGGAGTTTGAATCTTGTGGAGCACTTGGATGGTCGTTTAGGACTTGAGCATTAACCTCCCAAAGCTCCACACGCCGATCACCGCTTCTCCGTGAGTCGACCGCCTGCGATCGGCCACTTAACGGTTCCTCGCTGGATCAAACTCCTATTGACGTCACCGATCGCCGCTTCATCGGGCCGATCGATGATTCTGTCGATCGGCACGACCGCCCATGATGGCGAAATGATCATCGCCACAATCCAATCGATACCGGCCGAACTTACTCGATTCGGCGATCGACTGCCATGACATGGCAGTCGACTGGTGTCGGGAAAACCCATCCGACACTTGGCCAAATGGCCAAGTTTCACCTAAGAGCTACCCTTCCCTGGGTTACAATCGCTCACTCTCATTTCTCGGAGTCCCTCGCCTTTGAAGTTCTCTTCGTTCTCGGCCACGTCCCTCGGCAGCATCAGGCGCACGGCTTTGCAATGCTCCTTCGCGTCTCTTGCCTCGAAGTCTACTTCCTTCGGCTTCACTCCAAGCTTCTCGTCCGGCGGTCCCTCGGATGCTCCAAGCGCACGGCTTCCGCAAAGCTATCCTTCACCGACTCAAGACACGAGTCATGAGATGTGAAACTCGCCACGGCTCCATGTGCAAATTACTAAGTCCTACACGACTTCAACGCACATATCAAATCAACATATCAAACTAACTTAAACCCTTTGCCACACCATCAAAACCATATTACGGCAAGAGATTGCCCTAACAATCTCCCCCTTTTTGATGTGTGACAATCCGTTTAAGTTAGGTAAAAACATTTGATATAAATTCTAAGGTAAGAAAGCATATAAAGATAAACATGATATAGCAACATGCAACTCCCCCTTAATCTATGAAACTCTCTATGCAAATTTTCTCCCCCTATCATATATTTCTTCCCCTAAAATAATTAACTTAAACATAATTATTTCTCCCCCTTTGACACCATCAAAAAGATTAACACTAAGTTATAAGCTTATGACATCAAGTATAATGGAGGGAAAATACCAAAAACATGAATAAAATCTGAAATCAGAAAATTGCAGGCTGATTTTCAGGTGAGCAGTCGACTGGCACAATTGATTCCGAAATTCTGATTTTCTGGGCGAATTTCAGAAATGCATTAAAAATTCCAGAAAATTCGAAAAATCATGAAATTTGAGGAGCATATTTCTATTAAGTATATCTATCAAGGAAAAATAGTTTTTCATGAAAAATCATTATATTTTCCGAGATTTGCCAAAAATCCAAACACTTGAAAAATCACTAGTTTTTGAGCATGTTAGTACCCATTTTAACACCTAGTCTTGCATCCAATTGTTTCAAAACATGAATACATGTATTTTAAAGTAAGAAATTATTTTGAAAATATATGACATATCCAACCATGATCTTTGGGCAATATGTCTATGAATTAAACATAAGTTTTCCCCATGATTGGTCTATTATTGCTATGTTGATACTTTAAATGACCATCTAAATGCCATAGGCATTAGTGGACATTTGTATCATCCTAATATCTCACCCATGCTAAGTTTGCAATCAAGTTAGCCTATAGTGAGTGTGAGATGCATCCTAGGGGGTATTTGTATATACTTAACCAATATATTCATGCAATTCTATCATGGTTAAGTATCAACCTAACAATTAACATGATCATAAAGACATATATGAATTAATTTTACATTATGATCATGAAATACATGTATTCATTGAATAATAATCATGCATTAGGTATTATATGATGATAATAAGCAAGGTATAACCGAAAGCATGATTCAATCCTATTTCTCATAATTACGTGTCAAATATTAAAATCATAAATCATGATTTCAAACATACATAGCAATTTATTAATCATCATGATTTAAGCAATATTATCTATTTATGAGCACGTTATCATCACCCAACACTATCAAAAAAATGTTGTCCCGTCATCCTAAGTCAACCAAAATATGATATAGGTTAGGTCCATGTGGTTGACTACCCTAGGGGTTTTCTAACCCTTAAGGATGGATTTTGAAACCCAAAATAAGTTCTTTCCTATTGGGTTCACTAAGTATTCCTTGGGGATCCATTTTCTAGCTATTACCTTCTTCTTATCTTGTCCCCTAGCTATAAGGCATTTGTAGGCCTTTTCATTTTTCTTTTCCTTGTAGCCTAGACCCTTTTTGTTGAAACTAGCTCTTTGGCTCCCTAAGATCATATTTAATGTGTTGGAGCCAATTGTGAATTTCTCTAGGGCTTTGGTTAAATAATCTACCTTTTCCCTTAATGTCATATTTTCCTCTATGCATGCATCATTAACGTCCAAAGGCATATAATCATGTGAGCATGCAGCATCATGGCAAGAAGAGGTATCATTATTATTTAAACATGCATTTTCTAGCTTATATTCCAAAGCCTTAATTTGATTAAGCATGCTTTTATTTTTCTTTTTCATTCCAAATAAGTCCTTAGTTAAACTAGAAATTATGGAAACTATTTTCTTAGGAGAAGCTGCTACCAGAGTTTCCATATCTTCTTCTTCTTCTTCGGATGAGGAGGATGTAGAAGCTCCCCCTTCACTTGAGCTCTCTCCTCTTGAGCTTGATCCTTCATTTTCGGAGGAAGAGCAATCCAAGTCATCAAAGGCCATCAAGGCCAAATTGGTGACAAAGGCATTCTCCTCATCCGATGATGATGAAGAGGATGAGGATGGGTCATCCCAAGTCCTTGCCTTTAGGGCTTTGACCTTTCCCTTTTCCTTTGTCTTCTTCTCCTCTTCCTTTTTCTTCTTGCTCCCCTTTTTCTTCTTCTTTTCTTCCTTCTTTTTCTTTTCTTCTTTGCTTTTGTTTAGGAGAGGACAATTGTCCCTTATGTGCCCCTCTCCTTGGCAATTGTAGCATATGACCTTCCCCCTTGGTCTTCTATTCCTATCATGAGATTTATCAAATCTAAAATTCTTAAACGCACGTCTTACCCTCCTTACCATATAGGCTTCTTCGGTGCTATCCATGGAGGAGGAGGAAGACGCTTCATCATCGGAGGAGGGGATTTCCATCTTCTTCTTCCCCTTATTTGCCAACAATGCTACTCCCCTTGAAGATTGTATTTTTGGCTCTTCTTGTATTCCTTCAAGCCTAGATTCATGTAATTCCATAGTGGAGAAAAATTCATCTAGAGTACTTACCTCTAGATTCTTGGAAATGTAAAATGAGTCCACCATTGAACTCCACTTGGATGATCGGGGGAAAGCATCTATGACCTTCATTATCATATCGCGATTGGAGAGCCTTTCTCCTACACTTGTTAGTCAATTTAAAATTTCTTTGAATCTAGAATGCAAAGAAATTACCTTTTCTCCCTTTTCTAATTTGATGTTGGATAGTTGGGAGCGGAGAAGATCTCTCCTTGCTAGCTTTGCCTCGGATGTGCCTTCATGAAGCTCAATTAGCTTCTCCCACATCTCCTTGGTACTTAGGCATTCTCCTATTCGGTTGATTTCTTGTTGGGGGAGCACATTGAAGAGATGATGCTTGGCTTTTGAATTTGCAAGGTGCTCTTCCCTTTGCCTTTTGGTCCACCTAGATTTCTCTATTGGCTTCCCCTCTTCATCCCTAGGCAAAACGAAACCGGATTCCATTGTAATCATAATGTCAAAATCCGTTTCGAAAAATACCTCCATTCGCTTCTTCCACCAAGCGAATTCTCCTTCAAACTTCGGAGGATGGATGTTGGAGCCGACCATTTTGAAAGTTGCTTGTTGTGGTGGTTAGTCCTCGACAAGCTTTCCTCGGCTCTGATACCACTTGTAGGGGATCGATTGGGCCGGCTAGAGGGGGGTGAATAGCCCTTTTCGTTTGGATGCCGGTATTTGCTCGTCTACAAAACTAATTAGCGCAAGCGGAAGACTAATAAAGACAAACAAATAGAAATACGAGAAAACAATCGCTAACAAAGAATGTAACGTGGTTCACGGCTACGCCGCTAATCCACGATCCCGATTCGTCCGAGGTGAATCACTCCTTCAAAGCCAATCCAATATTGGTCTCTCCTTTGCACCAAGCTAGGTGGAGGTAACCTTTACAAATCAAGCACACTCCCTCTTTTACAATAGATGTGAAGGAAAACTAAAAGAAGGAGTTTGAATCTTGTGGAGCACTTGGATGGTCATTTAGGACTTGAGCATTAACCTCCCAAAGCTCCACACGATGGACCTCGATTCTTTCCTTCCGTAATCGGCCCGATCGCCGCCTGAACGGTCAATGGCCAGAAACCCTATTGACCGACCGATCACGCCTTCATCACCGATCGGTGATGGTCTTGTCGATCGACCGCTTGCGTATGGCGATCATCGCCACAATCCGGTCGATCGGCTCACCGAACTTACTCGATAATGACCGGCGATCGGCCACATGCTAAATGATCGGCGGTGTCGAAAACTCATCCGACACTTGGCCAAATGGCCAAGTTTCACCTAAGAGCTACCCTTCCCGGGTTACAATCGCCACTCATCTCTGAGTCCTCGCCTTGGTTCTCTTCGTTCGGCCACGCCTCGGCGATCAGCGCACGCGGCTCTACAATGCTCCTCGCCGGCGTCTCTTGCCTCGAAGTCTACTTCCTCCGGCTTCACTCCAAGCTTCTCGTCCGGCGGTCCCTCGGATGCTCCAAGCGCACGACTTCCGCAAAGCTATCCTTCACTGACTCAAGGCACGAGTCATGAGATGTGAAACTCGCCACGGCTCCATGTGTGAATTACTAAGTCCTGCACGACTTCAACGCACATATCAAATCAACATATCAAACTAACTTAAACTCTTTGCCACACCATCAAAACCATATTACGGCAAGAGATTGCCCTAACAATGCTAAAAGCGCCGCCTCGAAGTATTCATGATATGAACTTGATTGACGAGGAAACCTATATATATATCAACAACACCTTTTGATGTGTCTAGACTTGATATTAATATTATTGAAAAAGAACCATATGCAAGGAATGAGTGTCATGGAATTGATGTGACTGATCCATGACTTCACTTTTCAAGTGCCGATTTTATACTTCTCTTATTTATTTTCTACTTCTTTATTTTCAACAATGTATCATATGATATTGTTTATGAGCAGGTAAAGAACCAATTGAAAAGATGCAAAAAATGAGAAAAAGACGCAACAAAGCATCTGTAGATGAAATTCAAATGATAGTGTATTTTTTTTAAATCTTTGTTTACTATAGTAAAGTATTCTTTATGCTATTTGTAGGATAATATACCGAAGAGACTATCATGAGTGGACTCTAACACTTCACTTAATTCATCAGAGGATTTGCATGGTAAAGAGCCAATTTATGAAGACAACATTGATAATAAAAAGGCAGGAGGTCCATCAAAGTTGAAATTAGCTAGTGGTCGACAAAAGCCCAAAGAGTTGGAGCATAATTAATTCGGACAGTTGATCGAGGTTAATTCTATAAAGTATGTTTCTTTTCTTGGTTGCATGGTAAAGGAATTTGTGTCATATACATTAGATGGATGGAATGATGTAACCGAATAATGAAGAATAGGATGTGGAGTTGTTTTCAGGTAATATCTCGAGTTACTAAATTTATCAAGTTCTATTCTATAACAAAAAGTAGATATAATTTAGTGCTTCTTAATGTACAGGTGAATTATAATGTCAAGGAGTGTAAAAAGAAAATAATTTTTCAAAAACTGGGTAAGTTGTGTCGTGATAGAAAGTCTAAACTACAAATACTTGTATGAGAAGCTAATACTGGTCAAGTAGCATCACGAAATCTTAATATTTCGAAGCCTGAATTTGTGGATCAACAACAGTGGGGAATATTTGTAAAGAGAACACTATCAGCTGAATTTCAAGTAAGTATTAATTGAAAAAGTCTTACTTGTAATGGATTTTGATGCATTAGAAATATTCTTATGATTGTCGTATTGGGTATATTTTGTAGATTCAAATAGATAATCAATTATATATGAATATGTTTCAATTATTTTTATTCTCAGAAAAAGAGTGTAAAATTTTGAACAATGAGAGAAAATCAAGATCACATTCACACGATGAGCCGGAGAGGTTATATGTGATTGGCTAGCATGATTGTAAGTATTATTATTTCTCATTAATTATTATGAAAAGATTTGCAGATACACTTATTGACATTATTATTTGTCCATAGCAATTATATACTTATCTCATACTTAAGGAAAAAGCAAGTTCTGCCCGTACAACAATTACAAGGTCACAAGTTTGGATTGAAGGTCACAAGAAGAAAAATGGACAACCCGTCAGTCAAGCTATTGGAAATAAAATAGTAATAAGACTATCTCTTGTTATCATATCTAAAAGTTTTCATACACACCACTAGTTACTTAAATTTATTATTTTATAAAAGTCGTATCTTGTTATTTGCAGAAAGAAATAGAAGAATACCTCCCCCCCCCCCCCCCCGAATCTTTAAACACAATTAACCTTGCTGATGATGCAATTAGCCTTGTATTTGGCAAGGAATCTTGAGATAGAGTGCGTGGAATGAGCTTTGGAGTTAAACCATCAAACGTTGGAGCTTCTGTGGAAAAAAAATGAAATTGTTAAACATCTTGAAAGTATAGTGTATAATCTTCAACAAGAAATTCAAGAGATGAGATGCATGTTTCTTCAAAATATAAATCTACAGAATGAAAAAGAACAAGTTAGTAATTTGATGAAAAAAATATTTAAACATAGAATTACTAATTTATAGAACTGCTATGTTTGTACATAGAACTGCAAGAAAAGGGTGCAATGACTCGATTAGTCCTTGTCCTTTTTTAAGCTCCTTTAGCTGAAGTGATATCTTGGTACTCAATCATCTAGTTATCTTCTAAATTGGTTGACCACACAAGTTGTCTATGCACCTTCTGCCAATTCAACTCTTTTGATGTTGTCATCAAGATTTTTGAGTCTCCTTGTGGTAGTTGACTAATATTTTTATTTTCTAGTTTCTTTCATTTTATTTTGTTGCAGGCCAAGGGCTTTGTCATTGTTGCCCTTTTGTCCTTTATCTTATCCTTAATGGGATTTTATCTTAAAATTAATTCTATTCATCAGCCCCAGTCTCCATGCATGAGGTTAGGCTCGACACAGAGGTTTTATGTACAATGGTGTTCTTGATTGGGATTGAATGTCATTGCTTTAATGGTGGTGTATGTCTCTTATTTTTTTACTGCACATTTTTAGTTGGTCTTTTTCTATTTTCTGTTATTACTTGGGGCTCAAGAAACAAAAAAGAAGATAGTTCAATCTTCATTAAATTGTCAAAAAGACTTGCACATGGTGGTTCTGAAAATTTTTTCAACACGTCGTGGTGCTAGAAAAATTCCAACACCACTTGATATCTGATGCATAATGGCATATGACCATATTGTTTCAGCACTTGGAGTGATCTTATATCTTTCTTGGAGTGATCTTATATCCTTTTTTGCAACATTACTTTGAAAATCTTTCTTAATATTATGTTCTATTTGTATTAATCTGTTGAATGATTGAGTTGCATGCATATCTTAATCAGTAATTAATTTGTTTGTAAAATTAGATTGCTAGTGGTGGCATTGGTAGCGTTATTGGAAATTATGTTGTTGCCGATAGCACTGTGAATGGTGGAAGAAAAAATATTAATGTTACAACTCAAGTAACTATCTTGACATCGAATAATATTGTGCCAACATATATTTAATTTTAATGCAATAAAATCAATGTGAATATAGTTATGTAAAAATCACATTTTATGTTTTACTTTCTCTTATTACAAATAGTATCCTTTGTTATACAAATATGTTTGATATCACTTTTAACTGTTTATTATTATATAATCAAAACTAAAGAATGTGAGTTAGGGAGATATCAATGATAATGCTAAATGTAAGTTGTTTCATTGGTCTATTGATGGAGTTGTTGCAGAAGGTCGAATTGCATCTACAGATCCAAAAGCAAAAGTGCATCGCGTTCCTCTTGGTAGATCTTGTTGGAAAGTTTGGGTTGATAGAGTTTTTATGGAGAAGTTGGACCTGATTCGACCAAATGAAGAAATATTTTTTTTAGGATGCAATAGGAAACACAATCGCTTGGTTATCGAAGTTTATAGTTTTGTGTGACTGATATAGATTACATTGCTTTGATCATATTCTTTTTTATAGTAAGAAATCATGTAAGTAAATTTATGTTACTAGTTTGAATTATTTTCTCTGACTAAGTGAATTATTGTTTTCTTTAAGTGTGATGTTGATGGTTATCTCTGGTATATATTATAGTTGTTTTAGTTTTGGTGTTATAATTGTGTATATATGTGATCTTATAATTTTGTGTGATATTTATATGTGGTATGAATATTGGTATTTGTGTATCGCATTATAATTGTTTGAATTATGATTTTATAATTATTTATATTTGATATTGGTCGTGCGCTCTGAATGCCCTTAACCGCAGCGCGTAGTCGTAAACTGAATGACCTTAACCGCAGCACGTGGTCACCCACTGAATGACCTTAACCACAGCGCACGACTGTGCGCTGTCGATGTCATATGACTTTTAACAGATTAACATTGTACTTTTACAATATGCGATGTGTGCTGCGAATAAAATAATTATATTTTGTGGAAAATTAAATTTGTTGTAGTAAAAGCCACAATTGATCTGTTAGCAAAGGTAGAGATGACAATGGCATTCAGGGGACGACCACCAAGTGCACTGCCTGCGACAAGACAGTGTATTTGGTCGACAGGCTAATCGCCTACAAGTGAGCCTACCACAAGGCCTGCTTCCGCTGCCACCATTGCAATGGCACCTTGAAGGTCCATTTTCATATGCATGTACATGAGAAAGAGATAATTTTCTCAATGATTGTTTGTTGATCTCATTATCGATTTTGCTTTTTTTCTTCTCCCCCCATTTTGCAGTTAGGAAACTACAATTCCTTCGAAGGAGTGTTGTACTGCAGGCCTCATTTCGATCAGCTCTACAAGAGCACAGGCAGCCTAGAGAAGAGCTTCGAAGGTCACCATCATTCCCTGCTATATTTTCAATTGTGAGAAGTACTCTTCTTGTTCTGAAACCTGAAACTGCATGCTCTCGTTTGCATTCCCCAGGGATCCCGAAAGTCGTGAAACTAAAAAAGCCCGTCGACAATGAGGAAAAGCAATTCGTCCAAATCGAAATTGTTCTTCTTTGAGTTTCTCTTTGGTTTATGTTGGATATTGGGTCTTAAAAGATCAATACGGTTTACGATTTTACAAAGAAAAATTGAGGTGTCATCAATCGATGAAAGTCTGAATTGACTTCAAAATCGAAATCTACATTTCGAGTAGATGAATCTATGAAACGGTGACATCATTTGAGTGTTTTAATTTATGACATGATAGACTTGGACAAGTTAATAATAATACTCTGAAATGTCTCGTCAAATTAAACTTATTATCAAATGTCAATGTTGACAAAACACACAAATGTGAAGTGTGCATGGAAGCAAAAATGACGAGACTACCTTTTCATTCGGTGGAAAAGTCAATGACTCTTCTAGAGTTAATACATTGTGATCTATGTAACTTAAAATTCGTGCAAACTAGAGGTGGTAAAAAGTATTTTATTATTTTTATCGATGACTGTACAAGGTTCTGTTATGTCTTTCTTTTAAGAAGTAAAGACGAAGCCTTAGAGACTTTTTGAACCTATAAAACAGAAGTTGAGAATCAACTTAATAAATGAATTAAAATAATACGTAGCGATAGAGGTGGAGAATATGGTGCATTGTTTAATGAATTTTGTTCAGAATCTGACATTATTCATCAGACAACGGTGTCTTACTCATCTCAATCGAATGTTTTTGTCGAACGTAAAAATCGGATATTAAAGGAAATGATGAATGCCTTGTTAATAAATTTAGGCTTACCCCAGAATTTGTGGGGGGAAGTTATATTATCGACAAATCACATTCTTAATAAAACCCCTCACAAGAAAAATGATAAAACATCATATGAACTATGGAAAGGTCGCAAGTCATGGTACAAATACTTGAAAGTGTGGGGGTGCTTGGCAAAAGTCGAAGTACCCAAGCCAAAGAAAATAAGTATCAGACCTAAAACGTTCGATGCAATATTTATCGGATATGCCCAAAACAGTAGAGCATATTGTTTCATAGTTCACAAGTCAGACATTCCTGATATTCATGTGGGAACAACCATAGAATCTCAGAATGCGATATTCTTTGAAAATGTATTCCCAAATAAGAAGGGAAACATTCAAAGTGATAGCAACGGAAGTTCTAACGAAAAAGACGTTTCTGAACTTAGTTGTCGTAAAAGGACTATTGACTATCAAAACGAAGAGCCACGTCGGAGTAAACGGGCTAGAGTTGAGAAATCGTTCGGGCCGGACTTTATGACTTTTATGTCAGAAACGGACCCAAGAACATTGAGCGAAGCTCTCTCTAGTCCCGATGCCCCATTATGGAAAGAAGCAGTCAATAGTGAAATCGAGTCCATCATGAATAACTATACTTGGGAATTAGTTGACCTTTTTTCTGGTTCTAAATCATTAGGTTGTAAGTTGATACTAAAATGCAAGTATAAAGTTGATGGATCGATTGACAAGTATAAGGCTAGACTTGTAGGCAAAGGGTACAAGCAAAAAGAAGGCCTTGATTACTTCGATACCTACTCACCGGTGGCAAAGATTATATCCATATGAGTGCTGATAGTCATCGCAGCATTGTATGACCTTGAAATACATCAAATGAATATTAAGACTGCATTCTTAAATGATGAGTTGGAAGAAGAAATCTATATGGAGCAACTCGAGGAGTACGCAGTTACAAGAAAAGAGGAAAAAGTGTGTCGACTTGTTAAGTCGTTGTATGAACTCAAACAAGCACTTAAACAATGACATGAGAAATTTGACAAAATAATGCTGTCAAATGTGTTCAAAATAAATGAATGTGACAAATGTATTTATGTCAAAAACACACCTAAAGGTTATGTAATCGTCTGTTTATACGTAGACGATATGCTTATAATGGTCAATAACCATGAGATAATCATGAATACAAAGAAAATATTGACAAAAAATTTCGATATGAAAGATATGAGTCAAATAGATGTTATATTGGGAATTAAAATTTTCAGGACATTTGAGGGGATAATTTTGACACAATCTCACTATGTAGAGTCGATATTGAAGAAGTTCAATGTATACGATCTCTCTACAGTGAAAACACCTATGGATCTAAGTCAACATTTAGCGAAAAACCAAGGTGAGCTCATATCGCAATTGAAATATTCTCGAATAATAGACAACTTGATGTATCTCATAACCTGCGCACGTTCGGATATTGCCTGTGCAGTCAACAAGCTAAGTCGGTTTATGAGTAATCCAAATTACACCCATTGAAAAGCATTGATGCGAATTCTTAGATATTTGAAATATACTATGAACTACGGATTACATTACGGAAGATATCCCACTATCATAGAGAGATATTGTGATGCTAATTGGATATCAGATACAAAAGATTCCAAATCCATTAGTGGAAATATATTCACAATCGGTGGAGGAGCGATATCTTGGAAATCCACTAAGCAGACGTGTATTGTTTGGTCAACTATCGAATCCGAGTTTATAGCACTAGACAAAGCGGCTGAAGAAGCTGAATGGTTGCGGAATTTCTTGGAAGATATTCCGAGCTGAACAAAACTTGTGCCCGCCGTACTTATCATTGTGATAGTCATCGGCGATTGAAAGGGCACAGAGTAGTATGTATAATGGTAAGTCATGACATATACGTCGTAGACATAATACCATTAGGCAGTTGATCTCGAATGGAGTGATTGCAATCGACTATGTCAAGTCCAAAGATAATTTAGCAGATCCTCTTACGAAGGAGCTAAATCGAGATCAAGTATACTGCTTATCGAGAGAAATGAGATTAAAAATCTATAACTAAAATGACTATAGCGGTAACCCAACCTTGTTGACTGGAGATCTCAAAATCTTGGTTCAATGGGACAACGAAGTTACAGAAGTTGTGTTACAGCACACGAGATATATTATTTCTATCCCAATCCTAGGATGAATATGTGTTGTCCTACCATATGTAATGAGGTTAAGCTTATGCTTTTAATGACTTTTATACCTTTATAAGGTGGAATATGGTAGGATATTCTTGATAGAAGTGTCACCTATGTGAGTGTGAAGACAGATCGCTTCAATGAAACATTCATAAATCTAAGATGATGTTCATGGCCAAAACGGAACCAACCATGAGAACCAAAGTAAGTGAGATAAGTCTTTGTGTGAGTGTTATTATCTTAGTATACACAAACAGTTGAGTAGTTCAAGACATCACGTTCACTGCGTAGCCTAGTATGCTCGATAGCATTCCACTGCGGAAGGTTCAAAGTCACAAGCTACCTCTCCCGATGCATTGAATTATCGATTGGACTCTTGTAAAGTGTCAGCATGCATACACATATTAATTTCCATTTATGTGGGGAATTGTTGGATATTGGGTCTTAAAAGACCAATACGGTTTATGGATTTGTAAGGGAAAATTGAGGTACCATCAATCGATCAGACCATTGGTGATAAAGGTTGATCTGGAGCGTCAGATTGACTGGATCGCTACATCTAGATCTGACGGTTGAGATCAAAGGAGACTCTGAAAGGTTACAATGCTCCAGATCTAGCAACCGAGATTAAGAGGTTTGTTTGAAGGGTTACAACCCTCTAGATCGAACGATTCAGATGAAACTCACCAAAAGATACTTCACCTCTTCACCTAGTATAAATAGGATCCCTAGATGATGGAATTCAATCACCCAAACTCAATCAAATCAAATCCTTGCATATATTTCATCTTCTGCATCCGGAGTCCAAAAAACCTACGAGAGAATTTGTCGATCTCGGAATTTGAAATGCTACTATTTTGAGGCATCGTCGTTGTATCTTGGAAACAAATTGTAGCTATCTATAAGCACCTGAGTGGAGCAAAATCATTTTACGGAGATAATATTGAACACTAGTCTCGACGATATTATATCAGCTTGTATCCTCCCGACGACAAACATCGTATATTCCGACAACAGTTTATATGTACATATATGCCGACAATGAAATAAACAACCGATTCTGATACTACAGAATGCAAGCAGAATGTCGAATGCTTTTGTCGGCACAAAAGAGAAGTGCATTGGATGCGAAAAGACTGTTTATCCGACTGAAAGAGTATAATATTTTTTTTTGAATTTCCTCCGACTCTTGTGAACCAAATGATTGATATATAGAGTTGATCGCTGATATATCTGAATCGTTCTCGAAGGTTAAGGTTAATGGAGCTGCATACCACAAGAGCTACTTCAAATGCTGCCATGGCGGATGCGTCATCAACCCTTCGAACTACATTGCTCATGACGGGAAGCTCTACTGCAAGCACCATCACACTCATGTCATCAAGGAGAAGGGAAACCTGAGCCAACTCGAGGCCGACAGAGAGAAGAGTTCGAGCGCGCTTGAAGCAGCCGACGAGTCAGAGGCACCTGAACTGGAAGAAACACCTGACGAGGCATAGATGGCCTACGGAGACAGGACAATACTGCTCCAAGGTCGGCGTGTGCTCAGTGCTGTTTTTGTTCGAAAACTGTTAATTGCTGTGTAATTTTGTTGATCTTGAACTTGTGTTCGAATGAAGTGGAGCGATTTTGTCTTCGAATTAGCTTGTTTGTCTGTCGAGGAAGGCGAAGGAGCTGCAACAAATTAAATGGCTACTTGATTCTGATTAAAAATGTTCTGGCATGAAATTGTGGTATGGGATGACGTAGAAGAATGCTCACGATCAAATCTTCTTTCGGCTAACTGAACTAAGATGGCTTCTAATGTGTCAAGCCAGACAAGCGGGGGTGGATGTCTGGCTTTGAAAAATAGTAGAGTGGTTACTCCTAGATTAGTTGTTGGAGTCTTAGAGGCTTAACTCAAATTTATCATCAGAGACCACAAGGATTTGAATATGAAAAGACTCGCAAATGAGTGAGAGAGGAGGTCCAAGGATACCTTAGCGCAACCCTTCCGATGCTCAAGTAAAAATGTGACGGAGAGAGGGAGAGATTGCTTAATGGAGTCAAATTGAGGATTAGATATTAACTCTCGTTTCATTTTCCTTGTTACCTTTTTATAGGAAATGAGGTCAAAGAAACCTGATGACGTGAGTCCTCAGAGAGTCATGGAAAGCATGACCTCATTGTGACAAGACATAACTGTATGAAAGGGATCTTGGGAGGCATAATTTTATTATGAAGGAGATATATGTATCTATATGGAGAGAGATTTTGAGAGGCATGATCTCATTATGAAGGATATGTGTTTGTACAAAAGGAATCTCAAGATGTATGACCTCATTATGAAGAAGATATGTCTATACAGAGAGGATCTTAAGAGGCATGACCTCACTATAAAGAATATGTGACTAAGGAATATTGAAGATCGCAGAGATGTATATATCCTTTAGAATAAATATAACTATCTAGCTGTTGAATTGAGCTTGGATTATCTACTGAGCTTCGGCACCCGACTGGTATAATCTGTCAAACTGAGCTGATATAATAGATCTATCGAACTGAATTGGTGTAGTAGATCTGTTGAACTGAACAAATATATATAATAGATTTATCGAACTGAACTGATATGCATTCCAAATGCTTTCCAGTCAAGTTGATATGAGTCTCATTTGATCAGGCTTGATCCGGGGTTCCATCTCAACTTGACTATTGACTAGACTTCTTTCTGATAGCTCATGGCCAAGAGGACCTCACGACATAAAAAAAATCATCCAATATGCATTCCGAACGACGAAGAATACAAAAAGATATTTTAGATACGATTAAATAATCAGATATAAAGATTTGTAAGTTTTGTCCAGAAAGAGTCGTGTAGATATTTAATCTGAATACTCAATTAAATATTTTATTGGAATAAATTTTTAATATTTTATTATTTTTTTGTATAATGTTTAATTTGTCGATCTTTATTTTTAATCTTATTTCTTATTATTGTGTTAAAATTTTAATAAATATTCATAGTTTCATTAAAATAATTCAAATAAAAAATATAATTCTAGATGATAATAAAATATTCGAGTAGAGTATGAATATTTAATTCTTTTATAGAGATATAAATGAGATAAAAATTGAGAATGAGAATGAAAATGGATTTAATAAATGAAGATGAAATTAAAATTAAATACAACTGCATGCTTTGATAAAGTTATATTAAAGCTCTAATTATTGCCAAATCGAATACTTTTGGGTCGATCCAAGCTAACAAAAACGATTGATCATTTTTATTAGTTTCTGAATTTCATACTTATTTCTTATAGACAGAGAGAGGACTATTGGCCTTTCATTTATGGTCCAAAAATTTTCAACACTAAAAATTCAAATTTTATAGTTTAATATTTAAATTGCACTGGACATAATTTTTAAAGTTCCTTCAGGATCTTAAATATAATTTTTAAATTAAGATCGACTCTACTTATAAGGAATGCTGTACCTTTCGAAAGGTATTATTAACAAGCTGAATGTTATTGGGATTCTAAAGGGGTAACGAGGAATATAATTATGAGTTTATTAACAATACATTAGCTTATCCTCCTTAATTAGATGATTTACCCAAATCGACTCGGACAAAATCCAACGCAAGCAAACGCTATTAATGCTTCATTAAAATTGTCGAAAAATTAATTAGAGAATGAAGATCAGCAAACAGAGCGAGGATCCTCTCCAATGATACGTGAATCTTAGAAACATCGCAACCACCATGTTGTCTGCCACCTGGCGGTCAACCATTCGGAGACGAGAAATCCGATTGAACGCTCGATTTCGCTTCTGTTTTTTCGTTTCGAACTTTTCGACGACAAATTATTGATATTTCAAACAGTAAATAAATTAACAAATGTAATATGAAATATTGATATTCAAACGGAAACCCAATCAACAAATATACATAAAATCAATAATAATAATTTAAAAAAAAAGTAATGAATGTATATGTTTGTATCGAGAGACCGACGATGAGACTTAATCATCAATCGATACCAGGCAGCTGCTCTGCTTCAGGGAGGAGCGCGAACGGTGAACCTGCAGAGGGGACAGGTAGAGCTTCGAGCCAGCCATTTTCTCAAGCACTCATCGTGGAATATATGACGGCACGGTGTCTCCAAAACCTGAGTCGCGACGTCGAAATTGTCTAGGCAGATCGAGCATACGTCGGACTCTTCTGCAATCTTCATTCGGAGTCCCTCGGTCGCCGTTGCAGGTGCCTGCGTAGGCTCTCTGATGGGCTCGATGTCATCGTTGCCCTCGTCCTCGCCGTTGGAGAAAAATCGATGCGTTTCCAGGGGCACAGAGCGGCCTACAGAAATATAAGGACGAGTTGCAGAAGGAATCTCAATCACGGAGAGAAACTCCATCGTGGATAATTCTGTGATCGGAAAATGATGGAGCACCGTTCTCGTGTATCTGCGGAAAGCTAGAAGGAGAAAGACAAGATCTGCGGTGGGCATGCGACCCGCCGCCACGCGAGAGAGCATCCACCGCGTCTCCTCGTCCCAAGCGGCCTGGAGGATGATGTTCTGGTAGGGCTGGTGGAAGATGAAGTCGGCGTGCTCGACGGCGTGGGTGGAAGGATAAAGCGTCCGGCGGCAAAAGTGCAATATCAGCTGTGGCGGCTGTATGTCCTGCGAATGTCGTCGTCGTCGTTGTTCCGTCACTTTCGCCTCCATGCTAAGGATAAAACCGTTTGCGTCGGCGTCCCACCCAGGAATGTCCATTGACACAACGCCGTCGGCGGAGTCGCCCATCGAGACGGAAGACTCCACGAAGAAGAAGAAGAAGACGAACAGTCGAGGGTTTGAAATTTAGAAAAAGGGGATGAGTGACGAACGGCAAGGACTCCTTTGTTTATATAACAAATTTTAAACGAATGATTGTGGTTTTGTTACTTAGCGGGAAAGAAATAAAAACCGTTTAAAAATTTCTGCAATGGAAACTTTTTTTCATTAATTTTGAAAAAAAGAATTATTTTTCTTTATTTTTTATTTAATGGATTGACGAATTTAATATTTTATTCATGATTCATGAATTATTATTATTTCTTTCAACATCAAATTCAACGTTCAATTGTTTTGATGAGACATACGACAGAGATGTCCCACCCAAGAAAAAACAGTGTTACTTTCTCAACGAAAGAAACTATCCCCTCTTGTAATTATACAATTATTTGAGATCACTGTAGGAGATGGGATTCTAAGGGGGAGAATTTTTTAATTTTTAATTTTTTATTTTTTCAGAAAATAAAAAATTATGGAAAATAATGTCGTTTTCCATTTTTCAAAAACTAGAAAAGAAAAAAAAAAAAAACTGCCAAACGCAGCCTAAAGCTTTTCACCCATGTCTCGAGGTGCTTGTCCCATGTATATTGCCACATAAAATCAATGATCCCAAGAACCAACTCCTGCTTGTTCTCGTCCACCCCCACGAGCAAAGAGTAATCAATCACATCAATAGAAAACTAGAAAAAAGTCAACAAAAGAATTAGAGAAACAGAAGCAGTTAGAAAGGAGGAACATTCAATGTTAATAGTTTCGATCACTAAAATATTCTTAGTACGTAGTTGACAAACAATGGATAAGTAGGTTTTCTCCAAATTGCCATTTTTTTCAGCAGAGAGAATACAATATTCATGTGGGAACTTATTAGAGGGGAGATCAAACAACAATTCAGTCACCATGTACTTACTCAGTTTTTATCCCTGTCCAAGTAAATATAAGATTATGTTTCACAATTCCAATAATTTGTAGAAATCGGTGCATTCATGAAGGACCTATTTCTTGGACAATATTTGTAATGTAAGGAGCAGGCCTATAAAAATAGTACTTACTGCAAGAAATGCAATGTCATTCCACACTGCTCATTCCAGAAGTCTCTTTGCTTTGTTACCAACAAAAATTGAGGAAGTAGGCATTGCCTCGATCAAATCAAAGGTTCTCCATTACAAGAACATCCATCTTAGTTTCTTTTCCACCCTTCGAGCTTTTGACTACAACGTATATATTACAACAAAAAGATGTTTGTTTCAGAAAAAAGATAAAGTGCTGCTTTCACACGAAAATTGTTAATATATAAGAAAAAAATCTATCTATATTGGTGGTCATGTTCATGCCAGCATAGGAAACAAAGGAGGGTGTTTTAGTGAGGGGTTATTAAGAGCAAATCTAGTGCTTTCAATTTATGCTTCAAGAAGTGTGATGTCAATTGTTAAGAAGTATCATTGATATAATGAAGACTGAAGAGACTTTTTTTCTCCCAAAGCAATCTAACAAGCACAAGAGAAAATTTTTTAGACATATTAGGATATTTTATAACTGCACTGCCACCAGCTTCAATAAGAAGATATGGAAAAGGATGAAAGGATTAGATATATACCTGATAAATGCCGAGAATCTTTGCCAAACATGTTGGACTCCTAGTTTATGGATTCAGTTAGATACTTGAAATACTCTGAGGCAAATTTAATAAATGATTCTAACTCAGTCTTGGTAACCTGCTTTATAATGAATCTATCATCCAGAGACTTCGCAAAAAAGACACTACCTCTGTCTCCTCTTAGATACCTACTAGAACGACCATGCACCAACATTGTATGCAAGCGGTTGGCACCAAAATTAGCAACACACTAAGATGATAAATCTTGATCGCAATCTTATTCACCTTCAACACCAAATACAACATTCAACTATTTTTATGAGACATATATGACAGAGATGTTCCTTTAAGCCCAAGAAAAAACACTGCTACTTTCTCGATGAAAGAAACTATGCGCCCTCTTATACAATCATATACACGTTTATTTGTTATCGGGAAATTTATATGATCCTGTAAAAACATGCAATAATTCAAACTAATTGAACCAATATAAAAGTGAATACAATTGGCTACTTTGCAATTATCTTAATCACCAAATCAAATTTAATAAACAAACATAAAAAATTGGAGAACCTCAAATAACAGTAGTCATTATTCTTAAACTAGTCAATAACTTATCCTCAAAAATAAAGAAAATTAGCTTGAAATGAGTATTGTCATATTGTACTATTGAAGAAATGAGAAGGGAAACAAAAATTTACTAGCTTATTGTTCTGAAGGTCATGACCTTTCTAATTATGATCCTTACCATCACGCAAGTAATCCCAATCTTGCAGGTCATTCAAGAATCCTTTGAACTCCTAATAGATAGAGAATTCACCACACAAAAATAAAGAATCTTTTTCTTCCTATCATAGTTTACATCATCAAAACCTACTCCATCATTAGTTGTTCGTTAGAAAAACAACTTTTTTTATCCATCGAGTCGGTAGAGACTTACCATGGAGTGATCGCGGACCTTTTTCTTCGATGTCACAGACATCAAAATCAACTTGCATCTTTTGTGATCGGCTCGATAGCAAGTGTCGCAAGGGGAAAAAGGAAAAAAGAGAAACAAACTCTAGAGAGAGAAATTAAGAGAGATCGAGAAAGAGGAGGAGAATGTGATACTAGCAGTGTTTGGGAGGCTGGATTGGCGGCGCTAGCCTATGAGGAGACGTGCGACGGAAGGAGAGACGACAACAGAAGGAAGGCGGCAAATCTCACTGAAAAAGGCGACGGAAGGAGGGCGTGGACGACGACGGAAGGAGGTCGGCAGACGGGAGGACAGCGGATGACGACAGAAGGAGGCCGGCGGATTACGACGAAAAGAGGGCGACCGGTGACGGATGACGACGGAAAGAGGGCAACGGATGATAATGGAGGGAGGGCAGCAAATGGCTAAGGAAGGAGGGCATCTGATGGCGACGGAAGGAGAGCGACGAACAGTGACGGAGCAGACGCCGACAAAAGGAGGGTAAGTGAGTGATAGCTGCATGAAATCGTGGAGAAAAAGGCCGAACGCAGGTTTAAAGAAAAAACTTGACCTATTAAACCTAACCATCTACGACGCACTTTATTAGCATGCTACGAATAATAGACTTTTGCATATATTTTTAACAATATATATTAATGTGTGTTAGGAATAGTAAATTTTAGCAGCATATATTAATTTTTTAAACACAGCGCACTTGATTGACAGTGAATAGTTTATTTTTTTATAATGAAATTTTTAATGACGTGCAAATTGTTCGCTATTATTATTTCATATTAACAAGCTTAATATTATCCACAACATATTTGATTGGCACGTTGTAAAAATTTTAATTTTTTATAATGATATTTTAACGGCGTGCAAATTGTGCGCTGTTATTATTTCATATTAACAAACATTGTAATATTCGCAACGCACTTGATTGACACGTTACGAAAAATTAATTTTTTATAGGGAGACTTTTAACAACTTGTAAAATGCACGTTGTTAATATTATTTGTAACACACATGATTGACGTGTTGTGAAAAATTTATTTTTTTTATAATAAAATTTTTAACAGCGCGCAAAATGCAAACTATTATTATTTAATATTAACAACGTGCATTGTACACTGTTAAAATGAGTATTGACAACATATTATTTTTGCATGCTATTGTTTGAAAAAATATAATATTATCCGCAGCGTATAAAATTGAGTGCACTGTAAAAACTATTATTAATAGCGTGCTACAATTGTGCGTTGTTGATAACGTACTACTGAAAGTAATATTTGTTGTAGTGGTATTCTATTCTAGGGATAATGATGAATCAAATTGGTATGTGGTGCTAAAAGCACTGCCTCGGAGTATTCATGATATGAACTTTATTGACGAGGAAACCTATATATCAACACCTCTTGATGTGTCCAGACTTGATATTAATATTAATGAAAAAGAACCATATACAAGGAATGAGTGTGATGGAATTGATGTGACTTATCCATGACTTTACTTTTCAAGTGTAGATTTTATACTTCTCTTATTTATTTTCTATTTGTTTATTTTCAACCATGTATGATGTGTGATATTGTTTATGAGCAGGTGAAGAGCCAATTGAAAAGATGCAAAAAATGAGAAAAAGACGCAACAAAGCATCTGTAGATGAAATTCAGGTGATAGTGTATTTTTTTTAAATCTTTGTTTACTATAGTAAAGTATTCTTTATGCTATTTTGTAGGATAATATACCGAAGAGGCTATCAGGAGTGGACTCAAACACTTCGCCTAATTCATCAGAGGATTTGCAAGGTAAAGAGCCAATTGATGAAGACAACATTGATAATAAAAAGGGGCGAGGTCCATCAAAGTTGAAATTAGCTAGTGGTCGACAAAAGCCCAAAGAGTTGGAGCATAATGAATTTGGACAGTTGATTGAGGTTAATTCTATAAAGTATGCTTCTTTTCTTGGTTGCATGGTAAAGAAATTTGTGTCATATACATTAGATGGATGGAATGATGTAACCGAAGAAGTGAAGAATAGGATGTGGAGTTATTTTCAGGTAATATCTCGAGTTACTAAATTTATCAAGTTCTATTCCATAACAAAAAGTAGATATAATTTGGTGCTTCTTAGTGTAAAAAAAAAATAATCTTTCAAAAACTAGTTAATTAAGTTGTGTCGTGATAGAAAGTTTAAACTACAAATACTTGTACGAGAAGCTAATACTAGTCAAGTAGCATCACGAAATCTTAATATTTTGAAGCCTGAATTTATGAATCAATAACAACGGGGAATGTTTGTAAAGAGAACACTATCAGCTGAATTTCAAGTAAGTATTAATTGAAAAAGTCTTAGTTGTAATGGATTTTGATGGATTAGAAATATTATTATGATGGTCGTATTGGGCATATTTTGTAGATTCAAACAGATAATCAATTATATATGAATATGTTTCAATTATTTTTATTCTCAGAAAAAGAGTGTAAAATTTAGAACAATAAGGGAAAATCAATACCACATTCACATGATGAGTCGAAGAGGTTATGTGTGATTGGCTAGCATGATGGTAAGTATTATTATTTCTCATTAATTATTATAAAAAGATTTACAGATACACTTATTAACATTATTATTTGTCCTTAACAATTATATACTTATCTCATACTTAAGGAAAAAGTAAATTCTGTTGGTACAACAATTACAAAGTCACAAGTTTAGATTGAAGGTCACAAGAAGAAAAATGGACAACCTATCAGTCAAGTTATTGGAGATAAAATAATAATAAGACTATCTCTTATTATTATATCTAAAAGTTTTCATACACACCACTAGTTACTTAAATTTATTATTTTACAAAAGTTGTATCTTATTATTTGCAGAAAGAAATAGAAGAATGCCCCCCTCCCTATAAATCTTTAAACACAACTAACCTTGCTAATGATGCAATTAGCCTTGTATTTGGCAAGGAATCTTGAGATAGAGTGTGTGGAATGAGCTTTGGAGTTAAACCATCAAAAGTTGAAGCTTATGTGGAAAAAAATAAAATTGTTAAACATCTCGAAAGTATAGTGCATAATCTTCAACAAGAAATGTAAGAGATGAGATTCATGTTTCTTCAAAATATAAGCCTACAAAATGAAAAGGAATAGATTAATAATTTGATGAAAAAATTATTTATATATAGAACTGCTATGTTTGCACATAGAACTGCTAGAAAAGGGTGCAATGACTCGATTAGTCCTTGTCTTTTTTGAAGCTCCTTTAGCTGAAGTGATATCTTGGTACTCAATCATCTAGTTATCTTCTAAATTGGTTGAGCACACGAGTTGTCTATGCACCTTCTACCAATTCAATTCTTTTGATGTTGTCATTAAGATTTTTGAGTTTCTTTGTGGTAGTTGACTAATGTTTTTATTTTCTAGTTTCTTTCACGTTATTTTGTTGTAGGCCAAGGGCTTTGCCATAGTTGCCCTTTTGTCCTATATCTTATCTGTAATGGAATTTTAATTGATTCTATTCATCAGCCCCCAGCCTCCATGCATGAGGTTAGGCTCGACACAGAGGTTTTATGTACAATGGTGTTCTTGATCAGGATTGAATATCATTGCTTTAATGATGGTGTTTGTCCCTTGTTTTTTTACTGCACATTTTTTAATTGGTCTTTTTCTATTTTCTGTTACTACTTGGGGCTCAAGAAGCCAAAAGTAGATAGTTTAATCTTCATTAAATTGTCAAAAGATTTGCATGTGGTGGTGCTGGAAAAATTTCAGCACCACATTTTTCCATCACTACTTGCTGGAAAATATAGTTCTGGAATTTTTTTCAGCACATGGTGGTGCTGGAAAAAATCCAACACTATTTTTCCCGCGCCACTTGAATATATAATGCATAATGACATGTAATAATATTGTTTCAGTATTTAGAGTAATCTTATATTTTTTTTGGAGTGATCTTATATCTTTTTGTAGCATCATTTTGAAAACCTTTCTTAATATTATGTTCTATGGAATAAATCCGTTGAATGATTGAGCTGCATGCACAGTTAGAGGGCTAGTGGTGGCATTATAGCTGAATGTTATTGGGATTCTAAAGGGGTAACGAGGAATATAATTATGAGTTTATTAGCAATACATTAGCTTATCCTCCTTAATTAGATGATTTGCCCAAATCGACTCAGACAAAATCCAACGCAAGCAAACGCTATTAATGCTTCATTAAAATTATCGAAAAATTATTTAGAGAATAAAGATCAGCGAACAGAGCGAGGTTCCGTGAATCTCAGTAACATCGCAACCGCTATGTTGTCTGCCACCTGGCGGTCAACCATTCGGAGAGAGAAATCCGATTCAACGCTCGATTTCGCTTCTGTTTTTTCGTTTCGAATTTTTCGACGACAAATTATTGATATTTCAAACAGTAAATAAATTAACAAATGTAATATGAAATATTGATATTCAGCGAACAGAGCGAGGTTCCTCTCCAATGATACGTGAATCTCAGTAACATGGCAACCGCCATGTTGTCTGCCACCTGGCGGTCAACCATTCGGAGAGAGAAATCCGATTCAACGCTCGATTTCGCTTCTGTTTTTTCGTTTCGAATTTTTCGACGACAAATTATTGATATTTCAAACAGTAAATAAATTAACAAATGTAATATGAAATATTGATATTCAAACAGAAATCCAATCAACAAATATACATAAAATCATAATAATAATAATAATAATAATAATAATAATAATTAAAAAAAAAGTAATGAATGTATGTTTGTATCGAGAGACGGACGATGAGACTTAATCATCAATCGATAGCAGGCAGCTACTCTGCTTCAGGGAGGAGCGCGAACGGTGAATCTGCAGAGGGGACAGGTAGAGCTTCGAGCCAGCCATTTTCTCAAGCACTCATCGTGGAATATATGATGGCACGGTGTCTCCAAAACCTGAGTCGCGACGTCGAAATTGTCTAGGCAGATCGAGCATACGTCGGACTCTTCTGCAATCTTCATTCGGAGTCCCTCGGTCGCCGTTGCAGGTGCCTGCGTAGGCTCTCTGATGGGCTCGATGTCGTTGTTGCTCTCGTCCTCGTCGCCGGAGAAAAATCGATGCATTTCCAGGGGCACAGAGCGGCCGACAGAAATATAAGGACGAGTTGCAGAAGGAATCTCAATCACGGAGAGGAACTCCATCGTGGATAATTCTAATTCTGTGATCGGAAAATGGTGGAGCAGCGTTCTAGTGTATCTGCGAAAAGCTAGCAGGAGAAAAACAAGATCTGCGGTGGGCATGCGGCCCGCCGCCACGTGAGAGAGCATCCACCGCGTCTCCTCGTCCCAAGCGGCCTGGCGAATGATGTAGCATATACTTGTTCTTTATTTACCCGGTTAGAGTTTTAACTTGCGTCGGAAGAAATATCATGGTGGAAATTTCCTCTGTTTCCACAAACCAAGATCGCCGGATGTCTCTCTTCACATCTCTGATCGAAATCCACCGCCGAGCAGCCCAACCTCGCCGAGCAACCAACCACCCAACCATCTCCTTAGACGAACTCCTTCCCCTTATCAAGGGACGGGCGGTTCCATGAATGCCTCGTGCGCTGTGAACTGCCACGAACTTCCTACATCTCCCACTCGTCAAAGGTATGTCACACAGACAAAAATGATTACACAGACCATTTTAAAAGGGGTGTTTAGTCACATAGACTAAATGATCACACAGATCATTTTAGAAGAGGTGTTTAGTCACATAGACTAAATCGAAGCAACATCTATTGTCCCAAAAGACTAATAGAACAGAGATTAATAGTCACAAAGACTAAATGAAACATTAAATTAGAAAATGATTCGTGCGACAGCAAGCACATTGAGCGTTCAAATGCTAAGAAAGTTGTTACACCTTACATAGCTGCTCATAGAGTGATGCATGCTAAGAGAAGTTGTTACGCCTAACTTAGCTACTCTACATATGATACATAATCATTCTCCATACATGAGTCATCTCCTGGTAGACAAAACCATTTATCTTATGACACACCCATTTCTGTGACACATAGTCATTTTCCAGATGATACAAAATCATATTTCTGGTGGTACATAACCGTTTACCTGAAACATTCATGTCTTGCTTTTTACCCAGATTAAATAATCTCATTTACATCAATATGAACATCTCTAATCCCTTAAATTGACCATCATGTCAAGAGCATGTCTCATATTCCAAATATTCACAATATTTCAGATACACTTGTAAAAGAGTCAACTAGTGAATAATACTCATTAGATGTAAAACTATTTAATCTTCCTTTTTAGTGTGAATTTATTCATTTTAATCAATCGCTTTCTTAGTCATGTTCCATAGACCGAATCATACATAGTCATAGGTAGACATGCTAAAGTAGCAAACCTTGATTAAAACTTCAAGTAGACACCTAAATAGTCACAAAGGGCAAATTTTGAGATCAACATATAACCTCAAAGGGCTCACATAGTAGAGAAGCAGGGATTCATTCTCTTATTATCCTTAGTGTCGTCTTAGCACATGTGGTATGATTCACATGCTACGATGTCGTCCTCTTTACCAATAAAGAGCGCATGTTTCCCTCAAATTAACATTGTACAGATTTCGATATAGACATTCTCAATGTCTAATCCAGAATTCAACACATGAATCCAGAATTCAATATATGAATTCTAATTTGGCTCAAAACAGATATAGTAAATGGTAGGTTTATTTACTTCGATCATTTACCACAAAATGATCTTATCTTGATACAAATATCAAGATGACCCTAACTTATAGGAATGTAACAAATTTTACAGCTTCCAAAGCTAACAACCACATAGGCTGACCTATCAGCATCGATCTTACCTCTATTCATACACAACAAATAAAGATGATTGTCCATGTGAGAGGACCAATCATTACCTGCCAACATGCTTATCGAGATCTTATCACTAGAATGTAACATAACATACACTGAATAGATTATGGTTGACATTTCAAATAATCAAATCATAACATTAAATGTCATTACAAAACTGTTACATTCTACGAAGTCTCATGGACTTTACATGCTGATTAAATGACTCTCTAGTCATTGGCTTAGTAAAAGGATCTGCAAGCATAGCTCGTATAGGGATATACTCAAGAATCACCTTCTTTTTAGCAACAATATCCCTTATAAAGTTGTACTTTATAGCTATATGCTTGCCCTTGCTATGATATTTAGGATCCTTGGAAAATAAATAATTTGGACTCTCGCTCTCAGCAATCTTCAAATGCTTTAGAAACCTCCTCAACCAGACTGCTTCTTGCACAGCTGTTGAACATGCCACATATTCAGCTTCCATTGTAGATAAGGTCACACATGTCTGTTTCTTGCTGTTCCAGGAGATGGCGCCACCATTCAACAAGAACGCATAGCTTGATGTTGATTTTCTATCATCCAGGTCCCCAGCCCAATCTGCATCTGAATAGCCCTTTAGGCTCATATCTGACCCTTGATAACAGAGACAATAATCTGTCGTCGCCTTCAGATATCTGAAAATCCTTTTCACTGCCTTCCAGTGTCTCGATCCTGGTTTGACCGAACCTACCGACTAAGCCCACTGCATAGCTGATATCGGGACGAGTACACAACATAGTATACATTAAACTACCTATGACACTTGCATATGGTTTTTTATTCATGTCGGCTATTTCAGCTGGAGTCTTGGGACTCATACTTTTGCTCAAAACAGTACCTCTCGCAATAGGTGTCTGTTCACTGTTGCAGTCAGACATGTTGAAATGTTGTAACATCTTAGTAATATAAGACTCTTGTGACAAACCCAAAAGTCTCTTTGATCGATCCCTGATGATCTTTACTCCTAAGATGTATTCAGCTTCTCCCATATCTATTGTGTCAAATTGTGAAGACAACCACTTTTTGACTTCCACTACAAAACCTATGTCATTTCCTGCTATCAGCATATCATCAACATATAATGATAAAATGACATACTTTCCTTTTTCCTTCTTTAGGAAAACGCAATGATCCTCATTGATCATTTCGAAACCATAAGATAAAATCACTTTGTTAAATCTTATGTTCCATTGTCTTGACGCTTGCTTCAGCCCATATATAGATTTCTTCAATCTACATACTTTATCCTCTTGGCCTAAAGCAACGAAACCTTCTGGCTGAACCATATAGATTTCCTCGTTAAGCTCACCGTTAAGGAAAGCGGTTTTGACATCCATTTGATGTAATTCCAAGTCATAATGTGCCACAAAGGCCAAAATAACTCGGATTGACACAAACTTCACTACGGGAGAAAATGTCTCTTCAAAGTGAATACCCTCTCTTTGGGTAAATCTTTTTGCAACCAAACGAGTCTTGTATCGGTTAATCGATCCATCAGACTTCCTCTTTATTTTTAGAATCCACTTATTCCCAATAGCTCTTCGGCCAGGAGGAAGATCGACTAACTCCCAAACTTCATTCCGAATCATTGACTCCATTTCTTCTTCCATTGCACTTTTCCACTTATCTCTAACCCTACATCCCAACGCATCCTCAACTGATTGAGGTTCATCTTCGTCAACTGGGAGTGTCATCATTGCCTCATTCTCAATATCAAACCTTCTTTTAGGTATGATCTTACGAACACTTTTCCGTAAGTTGGGCTGTTGAGAAGTCACCCCGTGATCAGACACATTACTCCCACTCGGTTGACTAGGTTCAGGTATCCCACTGGACATCTGTCTTGTTGATAACGACTCATCCTCCTCAAAAAGAGGAACTGTCTTATCAACTTCACCTTTTGTTGGGAACTCAGTTTCGAGAAAAGTGGCATCTCTTGAATCCAATTCAGAGATTGTTCTATCTGACGTCTCACCTATGAAAACATAACCTTTTGAGGTATCAGAATATCTTATAAAGATACATTTCTTACCTCTAGGTCCGAGTTTTCCATATTTGTGAGAACTATCATGAAAGTAGGCAGCTGCCCCCCAGGGTCTCAGATTGCTCAAATCTGGTTTTCTGCCCATCCAACGTTCATATGGGGTAGTCGGAACTGACTTTGAAGGAACTTTGTTAAATATATATGTCGCAGCTAGTAATGCATCTCCCAATAGAGATCACAAATTAGCTCAAGGCCATCATAGACCTAACCATTTCAAGAAGAGTCCTATTTCTTCTTTCAGCAACCCCATTTTGCTGTGGAGTTCCTGGGATCGTTAGCTGTCTAATAATCCCCTTATCATTACATGTCGTCTTGAACAAATCATACAGATATTCACCCCCACGGTCAGTGCGTAAGGCCTTAACCTTACGTTCCGTTTGATTCTCAACTTCGTTCAAATAACGAATGAAATAATCCAACGCTTCAGATTTTTGAGAAATCAAATACACATGACCATACCTAGTGAAATCATCAATAAATGTAATAAAGTAGGAAGCTCCATGCCTAGCCTTCACACTCATCGGACCACAAATATCCGAATGAATCAATTGCAATGGCAAGTCTGCTCTTATAGCCTTTCCAAATGGTTTTCTAGTTGTTTTTTCAGTAAGACAATGCTCACATATAAACAAGCTAATCTTAGCACGAGAGCCCAATAAACCCTCTCTAGCTAATCGATTCATGCGATCTTGTCCTATATGTCCAAATCTAGCATGTCAAACCTCATCAGATATATCCGCTGTCACGCCCCGAGAGCATGCCGAACCGAAAATCAAACGGACGACACCTCCCCTGTACGTGGCAACATTTCGGGTTAATACAAGGCCCGTAGGCCCACAATAACAACAATATATATGTATGAAAATAAAAACTACACAAGACACAGCAGAAACAAACCACAACAATACAACAATCCCACACATGCATACCGGTATGACTAACACACCACAACAACATGAAATCTCGACAAAATCTGAATATACAATATATACATCACGAAAACTCCAAAATACAATGCACAACGGACAGTAGGCCCAAAACAAAACACGGGAGCCTCGTGAGATGAGATGACGTCACCCGGCGGTGCTCCAGTCACACGAAGTCTTACACATTACAGGCGATGAAAACCCGTGGTCCGCGGGGTGGTGAGTAAAACTCAGCAGGTAATAGAAAACATGTATATATGTCATATCACATGTATTTCGACAACATAATCAGGAAGTACAACAGGTATATCAGCATAGTATATAAATACAAGCTCATACCGTCTAACTGAATGAACAACATAAAAATGCAGACATACCTGAAGTCTGTCACGCTACTCTGATCCAACCTAAACATATATCCAACATATATATATATAATAGGAAGAGTAGATCAACTTAAAATATACTCTAGCTATAGGTCAAGGTATCTAGTGGTCTGTCCAACACATACGAATATCCGACACAATCGTATAACAAATGCAAGAGACATGCATGAATATGATGTCCACCCAAATGCAACAAGCATAGTACAAACAAATGCAACATCACAATAATCATATATATATATACTGTATCCATATATATATTAATCTCAACCAGCCATATATATATACACACATGCATATATGTATATATATATGGTAATATGCAAAGCGCCATCAGATATGGCAATGCAGCATGCATGGTCATGTCGGCTCACCCTAAAGCTACCACGACCCCAGTGTGGCCTCGGTGGCTCGAGCATGACAACTGTCCCAACTCAACACCAACCACTACTCTCGAGTGGCCGAGTGGGCAGTATGATCGAGTAGCATATAAGCGTAAAGAGCAAGCTACACGATGGGGGTCCCTGCTGTTGGCCACTCCGACAATCACTACCCATGAGTGGTCGAGTGCCACACACGCAGGACTACGACATGCAAATCCAATTACCACCGTCTATAGTGGTAGAGTGCGGCACCACAATGCTCTGCCCTCACACCGATTACTCCTCCTATGAGTAACCGTGGAGGCAGGATTACTGGCGACCCTCTCAACCACAAGGGAGACCTCGTCGCCAGCGTGCATGTAAATGCATGAATGCAATGTCTCACATACAGACATCCACCATAGACTGTCTATTCTACAGAGAATCATACTAACCAGATCACGCACTCTCTATCCTGCAGAGAGTCATACTCAACTGATCATAATACTCTCTATCCTGTAGAGAGTCATACCAATCTACTAGACGCACTCTCTATTCTGTAGAGAGTCGTACCCAACTGATGGACACACTCTCTATCTTGTAGAGAGTCGTACTCAACTGATTATAATAAGCTAGGACCACCGGTCCGTAGCGATACCCTAAGTATCATTCCTCTGACCATTTACACAATACATGTTCGGTGGTAACATACAACCTAAGGGTACTAGAACTAACCCTAGGTTAAAGACATTATCTACCTACGGATGACCTTTTGCCCAGATATACAATCGGTGGTCATCCAGGACTTTACTATTGCACTTAACTTAAATAGATTCTAAGTTACTTACATCACCTATATGTATAACTCCTAATAATGATGAAATAAACATGATATCAGCAATGGAGTTAATAAAAGCGATAAAAGATCAAGCATACGATAAAAGAGCGGTCAAGATAATATGAACACCTAACATGCTCATATCTATGACTAAACTGAGTGCAATACATCTACCTGCACTGTAGGAAATTACCCACTCTGTAAGTGCTCGTAGTAATAAAATCCTCACGGCCATGGACCTGTCTCGTATCCACGTCCAAAAATTTATCTCGATTCCACATCCTGCACACAACATATATGATCCGTTTATGTTGTCAATTCTAATATTAGGATCAAATCCTAATCCTACTTCACTTTATATTTCGATTAACTAACTGAATATCTTCCTCTATTAATTCATAATCAGCAACCAATAATGGCTTAGCTATAGATCTAGCATCTCATCTAGAACAATTCAAATCAGAACTTACCAAGCTTATCCACGCTTACATAGCTTCTCCATTCCCTTCGATGAGTCCGATTTGCTCAATCCAGATGAATCGAAGATGAACTCTACATCCTAGCAGCTGTAACCTATAGTATACAGGTTTTCCATCCACTGATCAAATTCAAGAATCCTAAATCGATTAACAAGAATATTTCCAAAGTACACACACAAAACATCCACACCTTTACCTCTTAATCCAATCATATAGTATCATTAATCCAATTTAAACCTTACCTTCAATCCTTCACAATTCCGATCCTACGGTGAATCTGCACATGAAATCCACCATTGATCTTCCCCCATAACCACCTGTAACCATACAATACATCAGTTTCCCTTTCCCTTCAAATTCTGAAACCTTAATCCAAGAACAGCTAATTGGATGAAGGTTTTTACCTGAACATGGAGGAGAAACTAACATACACGGTAACCAAATTGGGTTGAAGGATTTGTCCGGTTGCCACTACACCAAATCAAAGCTTATCTTCCCTAGCTTCCTTCTGATCGATCGATCCACAGATCCGAGTATTGAAGCGCAGTGACTGTGGGTCACCAATCGCAATACAGGGCAAGTGATCAACAAAGCAAAGCCACCGGGGGAGCTAGCTGCCGATGAAGTTGGCTAGCCTCCAGATCTAGCGTGGGTCGCTCATGTGGTGGCTGCAGTTGATTGCAGTGGATGTTCACGGCGACCCAAAGAGGCAACCGAAATGGTAGGCGACGCCAGCTGCAACTCCAACTCGCGGCGACGAGGTGGCGGTGGTGGCAGATCAACTGCAGCGACGAGGAGGCGATCCACAGTGGCGGAGGAAGGGCGTCGGCAAAAGGGAACAAAACTAGGGCACGGGAAAAGGCGGCGAGCACGCGAAGGTCGCGGACTGCGGCGACTCTTTGCTGTCGTCGAGATCAGGTGGAGCAAGGCGACGACGAAGCTGTCGCCCGTGGCGACGGTGATGGGGCTGCGACCGGCACGGCGACGACAGCGGGGCGAGCTCGAGTGTGGCGTCGCGTGGGGAGAAGAGAAGGAAGCCGCGAGATCGTGAAATGGTGGAAATCGCGGCGGAAGAAGAGGAGTCGGCAGCAGTCGTTCGGCGAGGAAAAGGTGCGGCGAGAAGATGAAGAGGAGGTGTCGCGAGTGGGATTAAATCGAAGGAGAAACCGCAGATAACGGACGAATAGCAGGGGAAACGGGTTTGTGGATCGCGGATCGCGTTCGAGATTAACCCGGCACCTATTAACCTATTAATCTTAGGGTTAGATTAATAAACCCAATTAACCCCTAGACTAGGATTTAAACTCATTTTAAATCCTGAAAAATTTCTAAAAACTCCCGAAAAATTCCACAAGCTAATTTCTTAATTAGCAAGATTTTTTTTTTTTTGGTATCTTACATTCTCCCCCACTTAATAAAAATTTGGTCCCCAAATTTCGTACTAACATACGAGAACCAACTCACGAGATTTCTTGAACTACTACATGCCTCAAGTGAACAAATGAGGATATCGAGCTCGGATAGTATCTTACAGCTCTCATGTAGCCCCCTCATCAGTAGGATACTGTTATCCGACCTTTACGAGTCAGATGGTCTTGTTCCTCTACTGTCGCTCCTTGCGACTTGGAATACGCACTGACATCTCCTCGTAAGTCGCATTAGACTGAGGTAGAATCGAAACCTCTTTCAGAACTTGGTCAGATCGCGGCGCGTATTTCCCCAGCATAACAACAAGAAATACGTTGTGAGCACCCGCAAGTGTCGGAGGTAAAGCCAACCGATAAGCTACACCTCCATAATCCATGACGCAAGATCTGAATAGATCCTCCAACGTTTGAATGTCATGCTCAGACAATCCATCAGTCTGCGGATGAAATATTGCACTTAGCTGAAGCTTTATGCCCATAGTCTGATGCAGACTCTGTCAAAAGTGCGAGGTAAATCGTGGTCTCTATCAGATATAGTACTCAAAAATACCCTATGCAGTCTGATAATTCCTCGACAGTTCAACTCTGTCGGACGGTCCAACGAGTACCCACGAATAGGAAAGAAATGAGCCAATTTGGTCAGTCGATCCACAATCACCCAAATTGCATCATGTCTTTTACGGGTTATAGGCAACCCCGTAACGAAATCGATAGTGATATGCTCCCACTTCCATTCCGAAATCGGAATTGTCTAGAGCAATCCAGCGAATTCTTGATGTTCAGCCTTCACCTACTGGCATACTAAACATCGAGCAGCAAAATCTGCTATAACTCTCTTTATATCATTCCACCAGTATAAACGTTTCACTCTCAGTACATCTGAGTACCACCAAGATATATAGCTCATCTCGAATGGTGTGTTTTCTGTAGCAACTCTCCCTTAAACACTGCAACTCTGGAACCCCACTATCCTTATCAGAGACGGGGGATTATTTTCTTAAACGAGGAGTCCATCAACCATCCAAGATACACTTCACCACACACTCAGTAAGTGCATGGGAGACTATAGCGAGGTCCGGTCAAACCGTCGGGTCCGGGTTGATAAAATATCACTTAACCGCCCGGCCAGGTCGGTTACGGTCCGGGTCGTGGAACCGCCGGTTCCGGTCCGGGTCCGGGTCCGGGTCCGGGTTCGGGTCAAGTCCGGGTCGGGTCCGGGTCCGGGTCCGATCCGGTCCGGGTCCGGGTCCGATCCGGTTAATCGTCGTCTTAGTTAAATAAATAAAAAAAATAAAAAATGATGTAAATAATTAAAATAAAAAAAAATCACAATTAAACTTATAAAAACTCTATCAAATATTTCATTATCTCAATACAAAATATATTACATCTTAGACTTAAATAAAAAAATCTATTACAATAAAAAAATCAAATCTGATTCGATCGTATTCGGTATTATTTCCTCCGTCGTCGTAGTTCGGATGTTCCTTCTTCGTCTTGGTCTTCTTCGTCACTTTTAATATGTTGGGTTCGACTTGCGACTTTGACCAATCATTGAGTAAACATTGCGCTTCCAAATTTTGGCCTTAAACTAGACGCCTCTCGTCCCAATGTATTTCCTCCGATACTAAAAGCGCAATTTAAACTGGACAAGCTAGAATTTCTTTTGCCATTATAGATAAGATTGGAAATAATTGAGTTCTTCATGACCACCATTTTAGAATGTCGGCTTTCTTCATTTGCATCACTAAAATCAAAAGAAGTGGTCAATAATTCTCAAGTTCCCGTTGGAACTCGAGGATCCTCGTGACGCTTAGTCCGTTTTAATAACAATTGTGCTTTAGTGAGTTTAGAAGTAATAATACTAGTTGTAGTGGATTGATGTGTTTCATGTCCAATAATTTGTTCACCATATTTAATGTTATATTCATTATAAATATCATGTAAATGTGTTTTAATATTAAACAAAATCAAAGGAATATTAGGAAGCAGTTTTGATAATAGGACTTAAAGATTCATAATATAATGCTAACATATCTTGCAAACCATCTAATTTAAGTCTAGGATCTAAAACAAAAGCACATAAAAATATTTCAGAATGTTTAAGAAATATTTTTCCCATTTTTCTTTCATTACATAAATACATTTAGATAAATAAGTATAATTTAAATGAATATTTTAATTAAAAATACATGCAATATTACAACAATGTGTTAAAACTAAATGTGAAGTTGGATAATAAACACCTGATAATTGGCCACTAGCATCACTACAAACAATTAAAATTTCACAAATACTAGTGCATATATTCCATTGATTTGAAAAAAAATAAATATCACGTGATTGAACATGTTGATGAAAAAAAATACATAATAAATCTTTATATTCAAAAGTAGATAATAACAATTTATAAGTAGAATCGAGAGTTGGAACGCCACGCAAACCGCTTAGGCTTCATGCCATTTATTTTACAAAATTTTCTCCATTCTTTCATTACTTGAGGATGTGTCCATAAATAATGAATTGCACTCCTAATTGGTTGAATATGTGATCCTAAATTTTTAAGTCCATCTCAACACACAAATTTAAAATGTGACATGTACACCTAATATGAAAAAATCTTCCACCTATTGATGGTTTACATATATCAATAAATTCACTAATACTAGAGGTATTTGCACTAGCATTATCAAAAGAAATTGAAAAAACTTTAGAAGTTAGACCATATTCTTATAAAATAATAAAAATAATTTGTGAAATATTTTTTGTCGTGTGTGTTTAGTTAAAACATCTATATGCTAGCAATCTTTTTTGAATGTCCCAATTATTATCAATCAAATGACAAGTAATACCCAAGTATTAACAACATTTCCAATGATAACAACAAATATAGGAAAACAAAGAAACTTTCATTAAACTAGAAAATTCTTTAATCAATTCTTGTTTTTGTTCTAGGACTAATTTTAAAAGTGTACGTTTTAGACTATTTCTTGGGATACGTTTAATAGAAGGATTTGCACTTGTAGAAAGCCAATTTTCAAAAGATAATTTATCACTAAAACTAAAAGAAAGTTGTTCAATTGCACAAAATTTAGCAGCTTCTCTAAATTTAGTTTCACAAATTTAAAGAGTTTAGATTCGTTACCCCAACCCGATTGAGAAGAGAATGTCGAATTTGAGTTTGAAGCGATCAATACCAATTTCAGGATGATTTCTCTCCACGTGTCGAGTAAGGGTTCCGTAACCTCCTCCTTGTTGAAATTTATAACATTTCGAACAATATTTGCATTTTGCTTGCATATCACCGGAAGGGAGCGTTACTTTTTCGAAATGTTTGGTGAAGATATCGGATGCGGGGCGAGGCACTCGAGTTGGTCTTGTAGCCGTAGAACCCACCATCGTACTGTATGTATTGCTCCTACTTTCTTGACTTTGATGATGATGACGTATTTGAAATTCATCATCGGAAATATCAAGATCGTAGTCGGCGCCGATATCGAATGGAGGTGAATTGCCGCTTTGCTCGAACTCGAACTCGGGCGGTGGTAGCATTATGCTCTTTCCCTTTCTGGCACCGGCCGCACCCTTACGACTTGATCCGGCTCTAGACATTCGTAAAAATATGACTTGAGAGTTGAGACTTGAAAGCGGAATGAGAATTAGAGAAGAAAAGTTGTGATTTGTGAAAAAATGAAAGGGAATGGAGGTGTATTTATAGGAAAAAAAAACTTAAAAAAAAAACCAACGGGGCGGCCGTTGCACAACGACCACGAAATCGTGGCCGTTGATCATCAACGGCCCCGAAATCGTGGCCGTCGGTTGTTTTTCATAAAAAAGCGACGGCCGGAGTCGACACGCTTGTGCTCAATAGTCAACACGCCGCGGCGGCTGCGCCCGTCGTGATGGATGAGAGCAACACACGTCATCGCGGCGAAACACGCAGCGCGCGGCGGTGCAGTGTCGTATAACGAGGAAAACAGCGACACGCGCGTGATGCATGCGACCTTCGTGTCGTTTGTTTTCGGTCGATTTTTGAAAAACCGGGACCGGACCGCCTAATAGGCGGTCCGGTCACGGGTCCGGGTCAAACCCGTTGACCCGGTTAACCGGACCGTTGACCACGGTCTAGTTCCGGGTCGGGTCCGGGTTTGACCCGGACCTTGGCCAGGTCTAGCGATCAATCTCCTTTGTTGCAATTGTTGCAACTGTTCGCGCTCCAGCAACTCTATAGTAGCTACCCAGTAGCTAGTTACAATCTCATGAGCATTCCTGCTCCATACAACTACAAATCCAGATAATAACTACTAAAGTCACATTATGTATATGACAGACTATCTCGTAGTTTCTTAACTGACGTAGACATAAGATATGCCTCATTCAACTGCATCGGAATCATTCCGATCCCTGAAACGACTCATTTGCATACATCATCCTTTTATCTAATCCGGAAGGATTAACTAATACTCGTGTAAAAGTTAACCGCCGTTTAAATCCTGTAAACTGGTTTCACCAGCTTCCGACTAAATAATTTCCAACATTACCTTTGTCAAACAAGTTCGTGATATACTAATGCTTAAAAGCATCCCATCCACATCTACGGAATTAACCAAAACATACAAGGAAAACCACCATCTACGGTGGTCGAGTGCACAGCTCCAACTACCACAATCAACAGTGGCTAAGTTACGCAACTCCAACAACTACAAAAGGATCCAATCGTGTTCAAGATACACGATTCTCAAATCCAGGGAAGACTAAATCGTTAATTAGTCAAACATCTTAATCAAAATTCATACCAAGTATGAAATTATCGTCTCCACACACCTGCATCCCCTTTTACTCTAAGCTGACGATATGATAATCATCACAACGACAATGATAATCGTATGACATCATGCCACTACAATATCAGTACTCCAGTCGTAACCAAACTTAGAATATACACAGGTGTCTTTGGCTGATCTAAATAGATAATCTATCCACAACAAGGATATTTATCACGACAACTACTGTATTCCATCATCGATAATCGATGCATACCTTCAAAGGTTCATCTCTCTTTCAACAGAGAGTTCCGGATCTTCTCAAGGAGAAACACTGGGATAAATAAATATCCCCTCCAATATCTCCTATAATCACAACTCACGTTCTTCCAATTCTTTTATAGTGTTTAACAACACTGATACCAACAAAAATATCACTCGATATGTGATCTTCGTTACCAGAACTATTTTTCGCAATCATTTCGATCGCCTACTCCACTTGCCTATGTAATGACAAGGCTAGGAGTTCATCTGAAACTATATCCGAATGCTCTCGGATTATACACACATCAGGGAGACATAATCATGTCATACTTCCTATAATTTAACCATTCGTACGGATATGTCTACCGTAAAGGTATGTCTATCCAAGTCTAAGGACCTCCCTTGACTTCTTAATCGTTGGTCCACTTCTCACCTGACGGTAGAGATACCATCGACCCACAAGTCAATGTAAAGGACCCTTCTAATCCATCTGAGAATGTTCTAGATACAGATACCTGTAACAACAAGCGTCTCTCAACATATTAACCCAGAGGGTAAAACTAGAGTAATACCCTGAACGATGAAATATCTGTCGATCCGATCCCAAAGGCTCCACGCAGGTCTCGGCCTTTCTCCGAAGAGAATAAGATCAGAACCAACAGTCCGCGACAAAACGGTCGCATTTCTGCAATGAATGATCCAAGGATTTTTCCTAGATCATCTAATCCATCCCTTAATCCTACGAGCTACAACTATAGAATACTGAATGGATACGACCATCGTCGTATATTCTCTCCTCTGTACTAAGCAAAACACATATGGAGGTAACTGTTTGTTGTTGTCTGCTGAGTCTTCTACAATGTCTTCTGCTGATGCTGCTTCTGCGCTGATCTCTGCTGAAGGGGAGTATCAAGGAACTCCAACCACGCCTGAGGTAGTAGGTTGATGTTGATAAGATAACCCAATCCTCTGTGCTGATCTCTGCTGTCGAGACAATGCATCTTCCTCCTGGAACACCATCGATAGTCTTCAACTGAATCTTCAAAGTACACCTCCTCTACTGTACTGGTTGCTCACAATAGCAACAGATGAACTGCTCCAACGGATAATCGGGTTTCGCATGTCTTCGTGATCTGCACTGCACGCACACAATTCCTTCGGAGTCTTTGTTCTGATTTTGCTAATATCCATAAGAACCTTCTGATGATCTGCGATTGGTCTTCTATAATCGGAAAGTAGCCCCAAGGCCTCTGACTCCGATCTTGCTGCTTTTGTCCAACATTCGGAGGCTTCTTACTCCAATATCTGACTTACAATAACTGCTTATCGATCTTCATCTTCTAAACACTTATACAGAGTCATTCTTAAACTCCTGTCTCAATCCAATGTCTTCCGGCAGGATCTGGTAGAAGATCCCGACATCCTTATCCAACTATAAGCCAATAACTCTGGGTGGCTTAAATCCTCCATTCATCTTCTTGAGCTATTAGGTGGCCGTAACCTCCGTAAGTCTCACGACTCTGCACAGTACACTATTACTGACCGATCATCCTTTCTTGAAGCTCAAGAATTCCTTACAATGTGTCACTAAAAGTGACACGGGGAAATACACTCTTTCAACATCACTAATCCATGATCAAGTGATATATTATTTCTCGAAGATTATTTTCTGCATTTATCACCAAATACCGGCTTGATCCCGATAATGGTATGCAAACAACTCTTCTTTCTCGGTATAACTTGAGTTAAGTACTCAAAAGTACTCTCAAAGTTATACATCTCAGTATGAACAACTCAGGGATAAAAATCCCTATAAAACACCGTAGCCTAGCCTTCCGCTATCTGCATCACAATAGTCTACAAGTCTGTTCATTACCCACAGGTAATGATCTGACTAGCACCGTTAGTGAAAATCTCTAAGGCTGAAATCTCTGATTTCAACCAGAAATGTGATGACTTGACCCATGTTTTTCCGACTCGGTATCAGTCGGCTCTCAGAGGTAACTCACCTCCTCGACACAGGTTCAAAACTCACAAACTCAACAGGTCGTTCCCGTGGTCAACTCATACCACGCATTTAAATAATAACCAACACACTACAGGTTATTCCCTGGTATAAACATCTAAATGCATATCCAACATAACCGGGAGTATAAACCCTAAGGGTCACTCCGGTTGGTCGCCTCGGTGGACGACCCCTACTACAAGTCTGCAGAGGCGTTATAACTATATTGTATACACCTACTAATCAAGTTTAGATAAATATCTACTAAACCATAATTTATCATAAATTCTACCTCGCTGGAGCTCGAGCTCAGCCGTGTCCATCTCATCTCAAAACCAAAACCGAATAAATCGACTAGAATCCAAGACTCGACACAAAAAACAATTGTATGGCATCGCAGTAACCTTGGGCTCGATACACTAAAGTTGTCACGCCAGAGCATGCCGAACCGAAAAATCAAACTGGACGACACCTCCTGTCAGACGTGGCAACATTTCAGTTAATACAAGGCCGTAGGCCCACAATAACAACAATATATATGAAAATAAAAACTACACAAGACACAGCGAAAACAAACCACAACAATACAACAATCCCACACATGCATACCGGTATGACTAACGCACCACAACAACATGAAATCTCGACAAAATCTGAATATACAACATATACATCACGAAAACTCCAAAATACAATGCACAACGGACAGTAGGCCCAAAACAAAACACGGGAGCCTCGTGAGATGAGATGATGTCACCCGGCGGTGCTCCAAGCTGTCACGAAGTATTCTACATTACAGGCTGAGAAAACCTGTGGTCCGGGGTGGTGAGTAAAACTCAGCAGGTAATAGAAAACATGTATATATGTCATATCACATGTATTTCGACAACATAATCTAGAAGTACAATAGGTATATCAGCATAGTATATCATCAAGTCTAAGCGAATGAACAACGTAAAAATGCGAGACATACACAAGTGCATCACGCTACTCTGATCCAACCTAAACATATATCCAACATATATATATATATAACAGGAAGAGTAGATCAACTCAAAATATACTCTAGCTACAGGTCAAGGTATCTAGTGGTTTGTCCAACACATACCAATATCCGACACAATCGTATAACAAATGCAAGAGACATGCATGAATATGATGTCCATCCAAATGCAGCAAGCATAGTACAAACAAATGCAACATCACAATAATCATATATATATAGACTGTATCCATATATATATTAATCTCAACCATCCATATATATATATACACATGCATATATGTATATATATATGGTAATATGCAAAGCGCCATCAGATATGACAATGCAGCATGCATGGTCATGTCGGCTCACCCTAAAGCTACCACGACCCCAGTGTGGCCTCGGTGGCTCGAGCATGACAACTGTCCCAACTCAACACCAACCACTACTCTCGAGTGGCCGAGTGGGCAGTATGATCGAGTAGCATATAAGCGTAAAGAGCAAGCTACACGATGGGGGTCCCTGCTGTTGGCCACTCCGACAATCACTACCCATGAGTGGTCGAGTGCCACACACGCAGGACTACGGCACGCAAATCCAACTACCACCGTCTATAGTGGTAGAGTGCGGCACCACAATGATCTGCCCTCATACCGATTACTCCTCCTATGAGTAACCGTGGAGGCAGAATTACTGGCGACCCTCTCAACCACAAGGGAGACCTCGTCGCCAGCGTGCATGTAAATGCATGAATGCAATGTCTCACATACAGACATCCACTATAGACTCTCTATTCTACAGAGAATCATACTAACGGATCACGACTCTCTATCCCGCAGAGTCACTCAATCGATCATAATACTCTATCCCGTAGAGAGTCATACCATCGGACGACTCTCATTCGCAGAGAGTCGCATCAATCGATGGACACACTCTCTATCCCGTAGAGAGTCGTACTAACTCGATTATAACAAGCTAGGACCACGTTCCGTAGCGATACCCTAAGTATCATTCCTCTGACCATTTACACAATACATGTTCGGTGGTAACATACAACCTAAGGGTACTAGAACTAACCCTAGGTTAAAGACATTATCTACCTACGGATGACCTTTTTGCCCAATATACAATCAGGTGGTCATCCGGACTTTACTATTTGCACTTAACTTAAACAGATTCTAAGTTACTTGCATCACCTATATGTATAACTCCTAATCATGATGAAATAAACATGATATCAGCAATGGAGTTAATAGCCAACGATAAAAGATCAAGCATACGATAAAAAGAGCAGGGTCAAGATAATATGAACACCTAACATGCTCATATCTATGACTAAATCTGAGTGCAATACATCTACCCGGACCAGGTAAGAAATTACCCACCTGTTGTAAGTGCTCGTAGTAATAAAATCCTCACGGCCATGGACCTGTCTCGTATCCACGTCCAAGAATTTATCTCGATTCCACATCCTGCACAAAGCATATATGATCCGTTTATGTTGTCAATTCTAATATTAGGATCAAATCCTAATCCTACTTCACTTTATATTTCGATTAACTAACTGAATATCTTCCTCTATTAATTCATAATCAGCAACCAATAATGGCTTAGCTATAGATCTAGCATCTCATCTACAACAATTCAAATCAGAACTTACCAAGCTTATCCACGCTTACATAGCTTCTCCATTCCCTTCGATGAGTCCGATTTGCTCAATCCAGATGAATCAAAGATTAACTCTACATCCTAGCAGCTGTAACCTATAGTATACAGGTTTTCCATCCACTGATCAAATTCAAGAATCCTAAATCGATTAACAAGAATATTTCCAAAGTACACACACAAAACATCCACACCTTTACCTCTTAATCCAATCATATAGTATCATTAATCCAATTTAAACCTTACCTTCAATCCTTCACAATTCCGATCCTACAGTGAATCTGCACATGAAATCCACCATTGATCTTCCCCCATAACCACCTGTAACCATACAATACATCAGTTTCCCTTTCCCTTCAAATTCTGAAACCTTAATCCAAGAACAGCTAATTGGATGAAGGTTTTTACCTGAACATGGAGGAGAAACTAACATACACGGTAACCAAATTGGGTTGAAGGATTTGTCCGGTTGCCACTACACCAAATCAAAGCTTATCTTCCCTAGCTTCCTTCTGATCGATCGATCCACAGATCCGAGTATTGAAGCGCAGTGACTGTGGGTCACCAATCGCAATACAGGGCAAGTGATCAACAAAGCAAAGCCACCGGGGGAGCTAGCTGCCGATGAAGTTGGCTAGCCTCCAGATCTAGCAGTGGCGACTGGGCTGTTCAGGGTGGCTGCAGCTGATTGCAGTGGATGTTCACGGCGACCCAAAGAGGCAACCGAAATGGTAGGCGACGCCAGCTGCAACTCCAACTCGCGGCGACGAGGTGGCGGTGGTGGCAGATCAACTGCAGCGACGAGGAGGCGATCCACAGTGGCGGAGGAAGGGCGTCGGCAAAAGGGAACAAAACTAGGGCACGGGAAAAGGCGGCGAGCACGCGAAGGTCGTGGACTGCGGCGACTCTTTACTGTCGTCGAGATCAGGTGGAGCAAGGCGACATCGCCGTGGCGGGTGATGATGCTGCGGCCAACCGCACGGTGATGAGGCGAGCTCGAGTGTGGCGTCGCGTGGGGAGAAGAGAAGGAAGCCGCGAGATCGTGAAATGGTGGAAATCGCGGCGGAAGAAGAGGAGTCGGCAGCAGTCGTTCGGCGAGGAAAAGGTGCGGCGAGAAGATGAAGAGGAGGTGTCGCGAGTGGGATTAAATCGAAGGAGAAACCGCAGATAACGGACGAATAGCAGGGGAAACGGGTTTGTGGATCGCGGATCGCGTTCGAGATTAACCCGGCACCTATTAACTTATTAATCTTAGGGTTAGATTAATAAACCCAATTAACCCCTAGACTAGGATTTAAACTCATTTTAAATCCTGAAAAATTTCTAAAAACTCCCGAAAAATTCCACAAGCTAATTTCTTAATTAGCAAGATTTTTTTTTTTTTTGGTATCTTACATCCGCATTACTAGTAAGAGCAATGTTTGAAAAACAACTATGAATCGCACAATTCACATCAGGCACCACATCTAGTACCATAAAACCATTAGATAAATAACCATATCCGATTGACACAGAGTCAATCTTAAGTTCTACACAACGACTGAAAAAATTTACAGAGTACTCCAAATCAAGAAGACTAGTAACAGATACAAGATTCCTTCGAATCTCTGGAGCATACAAGACATCATGTAGAAACAAAGTACTTCCACCACGAAGGTTAAGTTTACAAGTGCCGACTCCCTTGACTTCGACTCTTGCATTGTTTCCTACATATATCCATTTATTGCCAGCAGGTATCCGGCGGTACTCCACATATGTAACCCGCTATCGAGCTACATGGTTGGTTGCTCCCGAATCTAAAATCCACAAAGGATAAGAATCAACCATCAACACAGTACTAGCAACAAAATGCTCAAAAGACAGACTAGAAGTTACCTTCTTTGGCTCAGTACACTCCCGAGCAAAGTGACCCTTCTTGCCACAATTAAAGCAAGATAATTTACTTTTAGGTTTCTTCCCTGTCTTCTTCTTCTTGATTTGATCCTTCCCAGCAGCAGTAGCAACGTTTTTATTCTTTCCCTTTCCCTTCTTGTACCATTTCTTCTTGGATCCAGCAGAGCCTGCAGCCAAATAGGCTTGGCCAGAAATCCTCGCGGATTCTACTCTCTCAGCCTCCAGCTCAACATGTCGTGAGATATCAGCGAAAGTCTTAATACTCTCACTGTGAGTTAAGGTCTGCTTCATGGTCTCCCAAGAATAGGGAAGAGAACGAATAACCGCCTGAACCTGTTGTTCATCGGTTAACTCATGACCGGCAGTTTTCAGCTCCCGAATCATATTTGACATCTCCCTGAGATGTTGAACCATCGTTGCATTCGGGCGCTTCTTGTAGCTGTCGAACATGATCGAATCGCCGGCTTTACTCACTTATTCTCGGACTTATTCTCTAAGGGCTCTCTCTATCGCTGAGCATGGTGAAGGATATGACTCATACTCTAACACTAGGTCATCCACCATTGAACTTATCAATATTCCCTTAGCAGTGGAATCCTTCCTTTTCCATACCTTATAGGCATCAAGGTCATGTTTGTATTGTGCTGCGTTACTCTCAACAGGTTCTAACATAACCTGATTAACAGCCTCTAGGACTTCCTGTTCCTCAAGAACATAATGAATCTTGAGGTGCCATATTTTATAGTTATCCCCATTTAGTTTTTCACCTTTGTTCAGTTCAGCTATGATGTTTTTGGTTGTCATAACCTAACATAAATAAACACATTATTTAGTTACTCAGTGTATACTTTTATGTATGTAATCTCAAAAATAAACTCAAGATAAATCTGATCTGGTTTACAAAATCAAGTGACAACTGCGTTATCACTCATCATTTGTATGTGTCAATCAGACTTATATTGATATATTTTATTACATACATCCCACTTAATGATATTAATCATTATTACAGCATGATATTACACATTAAATGAACATATCATTATATACTCATTTGAACTAATCAAAGGCATATTCAATAATCATGCATCATGTAGAGTCAACAATATTAAATGAACTAATCATTTTAAATGAACACATCATTAAAATAAACATGTTGTACAATGTTAACCAATAACAAAGTCTACTAAGAATGTAACAGATTACATTCTTCATACTCAAACTAAAAACAACTTCTAATAGACTAGATAAGCGATTACTACTCCCACTAGGACAAGCCCTAGCGCAGCAGTAATCATGACATGTCCCCTCCGTCTGGACTCAACTACAGTACTCTCTGCTGGGACACTCACAGGCAACACATGCTGCCCTGATACAGAATCCTTTAAAGACCTCACTAGTCGAGAACCAAAATCCTCCACAGGGTCTTCTTCAGGATCCTCTTCACAGTCAGCATAGTCAATCAGTTCTGTGCACAACTGGGTATATGAAACACGTCCTTCATGTAACCCCCAAAATTGTCGTGCCGCGTCAGCAAGATTATCGGGCAATGAACGAATCAATGCCCAAATCCTGTAGTTGTCTAACACTGGAAACTCCTGCATTTCGAGCTTCCAGAATAGTCTGTCCAGCTTCCCAATGTGTCCAAGGACTCCATGATAAGGGTCATAGTCCAAATCTTCGATAGTCTCTCTATACCGATTGCGCAACACATCGCGCCGGGTCATAGTGGTATACATCCGTGTCATCTGTAAAATTGAAATAAATCATGTCAGTACATAACCGACAAAACCAATACAAATACCGGTATATTCCAATTAAACAAGGTACAGAACAAATACACATATATCAAGAAGAACTAAACTTCTTGAATTTTAAGCTATAATTAATTGACTCATTGATCAATCAATTTTGACCCATAGACAGTCATAAACTAGTCCTATCTTTGAGTTATTCAAAAAAAAATTTTATAATCTGTACAAAAAAAAAAATTATTTATTTCGCTGTGCCTTCAATCGGCATGGGCGTGTCGGCCGCGACACGCTGCCTTCAATCGGCATGGGCGTGTCGGCCGCGACACGCTTGTGCCTTCAATCGGCATGGGCGTGTCGGCCGCGACAGAGGTCGTCGCCTCCGCGCGTCGTCTCGACGGCGCCCGACGACCTCTGCGGCGTCGGCGACAACACAGCGAGCGGCGATCAGGGGCGTCAGTGGCCACGCCGCCTCTGTCGCCTCCGAGAAGTCGACTGGGCGTCGACGAGACGCCGCCTCAAAGGTCGCCCTCCGACGCCGCCGGCTGCGCCTCCTCCGAGGCCGTTGCCTCTGAGGGACCGACGAAGCGTCGGTGAGGCGCCGCCTCTGTCGCCTCCGAGAAGTCGACTGGGCGTCGGCGAGACGCCGCCTCAAAGGTCGCCCTCCGACGCCGGCGGTTGCGCCTCCTCCAAGGCCGTCGCCTCTGAGGGACTGACGAAGCGTCGGTGAGGCGCCGCCTCCGAAGGAGGCAGATGCCGGCCTTATAGGAGTTTCCAGAACAGAGTTTTCTCGTTCTGACAAGGGAAAAATTGAACAGGTAAACAAGATTTCCAGAAAAACTTGCTCTGATACCAATGTAGCATATACTTGTTCTTCGTTATTTAATTACCCGGTTGGAGTTTTGACTTGCATCGGAGGAAATATCATGGTGGAAGTTTCCTCTGTTTCCACAAACCAAGATCGCCGGATGTCTCTCTTCACCTCTCTAATCGAAATCCACCGCCGAGCAGCCCAACCTCGCCGAGCAGCCAACCACCCAACCATCTCCTTGGACGAACTCCTTCCCCTTATCAAGGGAAGGAGATGCACGCATCGAGGCGGTTCCACGAACTGCCTCTGTGCAGTTCGTGGAACTGCCACGAACTTCCTACAAATGATGTTCTGGTAGGGCTGGTGGAAGATGAAGTCGGCGTGCTCGACGGCGTGGGTGGAAGGATAAAGCGTCCGGCGGCAAAAGTGCAATATCAGCTGTGGCGGCTGCATGTCCTGCGAATGTCGTCGTCGTCGTGCCGTTACTGTCGCCTCCATGCTAAGGATAAAACCGTTTGCGTCGGCGTCCCACCCAGGATTGTCCATTGACACAACGCCGTCGGCGGAGCCGGCCATCGAGACGGAAGACTCCATTCAGAAGAAGAAGACGAACAGTCGAGGGTTTTAAAGAAAAACGGGATGAGTGACGAACGGCAAGGACTCTTTTGTTTATATAACAAATTTTAAATCTAAACGAATCGATCGATCGATCTATTTTTTCTCATGATAAACAAACGAATGATTGTGGTTTTGTTACTTAGCGGGAAAGAAATAAAAACCGTTTAAAAATTTCTGCAATGGAAACTTTTTTTCATTAATTTTGAAAAAAAAAATTATTTTTCTTTATTTTTTATTAATGGATTGACAAATTTAATATTTTATTCATGATCGATGAATTATTATTATTTTCTTCAACTATATTTTTTCAGTTGATATAAAATACCGATCATCCGTCATCGTTTTTTCTTTTAATTGTCATCAGATATCTATTTTTTAGGTCCACGATTTGATCGTACAGAATTTTTTAATTGACTATCTAAATAAATCGAAAAATATTCACAATAGATAATAAATAATCCGTAAATGATTATCCTATCTATGAAAAAATTTCTATAAATATATTAAAATTGAGGATTGATGTTCGATGTCTAAATTTACATTTTTAATATCGTGTCATTGTACCTTAATTCGAGTGGAATAGGCCATCCACAATCGTCTGCAATCAAGAGCAAATGATTTTTACCTCTTTCATTTCTTTACAAATATGACTTTTCATAGTACATCATTAACAATGCACATATACAACGTGTTATTAATAATAATTTTTACAGCGCACATAATAAAATATACTGCGGATAGTAATTTATTGATACTACTGTTACCTCTTTTCTGTGAACTGGGTAAAAATGTTCACGTGTAAGACACTATCTGAACCAAGTAATCGGTTCGGCAAGGGAAGCGAGGTAGATTGGTTCGGACATGCCCGTCTGGGGCAATTGGGACGGGGGGATAGTTTGAGGTAGTTGGCATGACGAGGTGATCGCGGAGATCATTTTGGTACGGGACGGATAAGAATCGGCTCGGTTTAACAGACCCAGAAGCGGTTCGGGGCGGTTCGGGCTACAGGGAAGAGTCTAATGGTTAGGATACACATAAGCCGTAGGTTTAGGTTGGTTTCGTTGAAAGCAAATGGTTGAAAGGGACATACTAGTATATTTTTCGAAATGCAGATAAGAAATTGTTACACAACAGAAGGAGCCTCATATAATATTCCGAGGAGCCTTCACTCCTCGTATCTGTAACAGAATGATTCTCCATATGGGCAATGTGGTCACGTGTACGACGAGGAAAGCTTGCGATGCAACAACTGATCAGAGGAGGAGAATAAAAGGGAGAAGCATGACAGAAGAAAGGGGATCCACATTATTCCAAACAGCAAGTGACGAAGGCAGATTCTGAAGGGGAGAGCAATCATATTCGTCGAAGGAGTGAAGGAGAGTAGTGAGCTCCATCTTTGTTATACTGTTTCCTTGTGTATTGACTTGATTGCAAGAGGTTTTCTCCTCCACCTCCGGAAGTTCTTTCCGTGAAGGAGGAAGTTCATAGTGAAAGTGCTTGAGCACAGTAGCTAGTGGGAGAGCTCACCCCCGTGGAGTAGGAATCTCTATTCCGAACCACGTTACATCTTGTGTCTTTGTTTGTTGCTTGCGTTGGCTTGCATTTCTCTGCTTCACGTTTCATTTTACAGTTGCGGCTGGAGAGAACCCCCTAAACTTCCTTCGTGCTCCATCGCATTGAAAGGAAGTCAACAGATCTTCTTCCCCGTCACCACATCATTTATTTTTACAAATAACAATACACATTAAAAGATATGTTATTAAAAGTCTACTAATCGCAGCGCGCATTAATGTATGTTGTTAAAAAACAACTATTCGAAGTGCACATTAATGTATATTATTAAAAGTCTACTAATCGCAGTGCGTATTAATATATGTTGTTAAATATATACTTATTTGCAGCGTATAATATTGTACGCCGTTAAAAATATAATTTCGTAATATATATATATATATATATATATATATATATATATATATATATATATATATATATATATATATATATATATATATATATATATATATATATCACCCACGCGCTCATCATTTCCGCGCTTCTGCACGCCTAGTAAGCATGAACAGTAATTTTACTGTTCATATGAATAGTGAAATCACTGTTCATGTGAAGAGATGCGTACAAGCACGAAAATGATGGGCGTGCATGTGATATATATATATATATATATTACTCAATTAATATATTTTTATATATACTATCAACGGGCGGTGTTTATATTGGGTTTAATAAACTTAAAATATATATTTTTTCCCTAAATCCCTATTCTCTTCCGTCGTATTTTTTCTCGCTCTGTGCTTCTTCTCGCTCCCGATGTCGATCCGTATTCTCCAAGCGTCGTCGTCGCTTCTCATCGGTGAGTGCACCTCCTCGTCTGTTTGCTCGTCTGCCCCATTTGGTCCGACCAAGAGCTCCACTGCCTCGTCTCTTCCAACATGGTCAAGCTCGCGGACTCCTCGGTTCCGCCGTAAAAACTTCTCCACGCTCAATCTGTCGTGGGGATCAGGCGAAGGTGGACATTTTATTTCTGCTCGATACGTCGATTTTTAATCCCTAGCATAGATTATTAATTATGTTGCTGACAGCGATCTTGTGTTAGACAATCCAAATTGGCCAACACATTGCACGCCAACGAGTTAGCTAGGCGCCTAAAGGTACTGCTATACTGTCCAGTGCAAAATGATTCATCCAAATCAACTCGTCCTACTTCTGGTTATTAACAAATCTATAATATCTTCATGGTAAATCAACAGGAAAATGGGGTGCTAAATGTCACAGCAAATTCACTTTTAAGTTTATTAAACCCAATATAAACACCGCCCGTTGATAGTATATATAAAAAATATATTAATTGAGTAATATATATATATATATATATATATATATATATATATATATATATATATATATATATATATATATATATATATATGCGACCATCGCGATCGCTGATCGGGCCGGATCCGGCCGAATCCGCCGGACGGGCGGATCGCGATCCCGTCGTCCGGGCGCAAATGGTCGGCCGCCATTCGGCCCGCCGGCGGGATCGACCGCGTCAAATCGGCCAGACCGGCGGCGATTTGGCGCTGTCGGCCGGATCCCGGCCATTCGGCCGAATCCGCCCGATCGCGGCCGGCGATGGTCGCGCATCGCCGCCCGTGAAGCGGCTATTCCGGCCGGTTCCGACGGCCGGGCGATAACCGACGAAACCGGTTACCGCACGGACCGCCGCGTGAAGTCGGCATCGATCGCGCTTCGTGGTCGGTGGTACGGCGGTGGCGTGATCGCGATATAGGGCCGGCTGTCGCGACATGACGCGGAGATTCGGCGCGAGAAATAATTTCTGCATATATATATATATATATATATATATATATATATGTTGACTTCTTTTAATGTGCACTTCGAATAGTTGTTTTTTAACAACATACATTAAGTTTTTCTGCGATTAGTAGACTTTTAATAGCATATCTTTTAATGTGTATTGTTATTTGTAAAAATAAATGATGCGGTGACAAGGAAGAAGATCTGTTGACTTCCTTTCAACGCAATGGAGCACGAAGGAAGCTTAGGGGGGTTCTCTCCGGCCGCAACAGTAAAATGAAACGTGAAGCAGAGAAACGCAAGACAACGCAAGCAACAAACAAAGACACAAGATGTAACGTGGTTTGGAATAGAGATTCCTACTCTACGGGGGTGAGCTCTCCCACTAGCTACTGTGCCCAAACACTTTCACTATGAACTTCCTCCTTCACGGAAAGAACTTCCGGAGGTGGAGGAGAAAATCTCTTACAATCAAGTCAATACACAAGGAAACAGTGTAACAAAGATGGAGCTCACTACTCTCCTTCACTCCTTTGGCGAATGTGATTGCTCTCCCCTTCAGAATCTGCCTTCGTCACTTGCTGGTTGGAATAATGTGGATCCCCTTTCTTCTGCCCTGCTTCTCCCTTTTATTCTCCTCCTCTGATCAGTTGTTGCATCGCAAGCTTTCCTCGTCGTACACGTGACCACCTTGCCCATCTGGAGAATCATTCTGTTACAGACACGAGGAGCGAAGGCTCCTCGGAATATTATGTGGGGGCTCCTTCTGTCGTATAACAACTTCTTATCTGCATTTCGGGAAATATGCTAGTCTGTCCCTTTTAACCATTTACCTTCAACGAAACCAACCTAAACCTACGGTTTATGTGTATCGTAACCATTAGACTCTTCCACTGCAAAAAATATAGTCATTAGCGACGAATTTTGCGACAAATTTTAAAAAAAAATTCGTCGCAAAATAAATTAGCGACGAATTTAGCGACAAAAATATTTTCGTTGCGGATAAAGCGTCGCAAATATTAGCGACAAAAATAGCGACGAATTTAAATTTTCGTCGCTAATTTAGCGCTACAATCCAAAATTTCGTAAAATTCATTTTTTCCGTCAGATTTGCGACGATTATAATTCGTCGCGAAATTTCGCGATTTAATTAAGTGTTTTCGTTGCTAATTTTCGCGACAAAAAAAAAATTCGTCGAAAAAATCGTCGCTGAATTCGTTGCAAAAAAACAAATTTTCCGACGAATTCATTTTTCGTTGCCAAACATCTGCGACGAATTTTGTTTTCGTCGTAAATTTTCCGACGAACTCATTTTTTTAACTCGAAATTATGTGACGTCATCTCGATGAATTTTATTTTTCAAAATTGCTAAAATTTGTTTGAGTTAGTTTCGTTGCTAAATTCATCGCTAATTTGCGACGAAAATAAAATTCGTCGCAGATGTCGTCGCAGAATTCCCAGAATTTAGCAACGAATTTGTATTTTTGTCGCTAAATTTGTCGCTAAATAAAATTTTTTTTAGAATGTTCCATCCGTTTCAATATTTTATCGTATATACAAATTTCACACAACATGTTTAATACAAACAAAACACATGTAATACAACAAAATAACATTCAATACAACAAAATAACGTTCAATAATATCCAAAAAATTTTCATATCCAAATAAATACAAACTAACACAATAAGTTAAGAACAATACAACATTCCAAACACCAAAGTTATATCCTACAATATTTCAAACATCAACATAGTTCTGATATCAAAATAACAATGTCCACTCAAAATATCTCAACACATGCGAAAGAAAAAAGAAAAGATCATCTGCAGAGCAAGGGCCGTCATTCTTCTACCTGCATTAGAAAAGAAACAAACAAAAAGTATCATACATTAAAAAAAAACTATATACTAACACGAAAATAAATATGCAAAGACTTACTCAGATGTGCATTTTCAACCGGCATAAGGATTGACTTCATCATTCCTGTTTAAAACAAAATAAAAAGTACTGATCAAAAATTAAAAAAATGAAGGATTAACAAACTCAATAAACTAAAAAATGGTAAAAGTACTAATTACAAACATGCATACAATATCATCATCGTCGCCACCATCATCCTCATTACTAGGAGGAATATGACTTGGACTAGAACTAAATTGCTGAAACTGTCGCATAAGAAAAGCTTGTTGTCGTCGCATTTTTATCATTTCTTGATCCCTTTGTGAGTTTTGTTGTTGTATTTCTAGAATTTGCTGATCTCTTTCAAGTATTATGCCCTTCAAATTGCTAACCTCCTCAGTTAAGTTATGTATCTGTGCCGCTACTGCTGGTGGAGTAGAAGAAATAGATCTACGAGGAACATTATGCATTCTGCTCAGAGAACCCATACCTAATATCCTTCCCCCTTTTGCTCCTCCACTTGCCTCAAGCCATAAATCCAAATTATTACTAACAGATGGCTCAGATCCCTCATTATCACCGTCATCTCCTGAAATTCTCTGTGATGAGGATAACTGATCATATCTCTCCTATACAAAATTAAAATTTTAATCAGAGCATATACATAACTAACAGAATTAAAGTTATAAAGTAAGTTTAAAGATTAATTCAAACCTTAATTGCTCTAGCTCTATCTCCACTCCAAGTCTTATCTTTTTTTTGGAAAGTGCGAACGAAAGTATCTATAAATTCCGGCTCCTTTCCCAATTCCTTAGACTAAAAATAAGAATGTTAGAAATAAAATAATAATCTGAAATAAATTAAAAAACTAATTGTAGAATTAAAAAATTACCAATCTACGTGAATGCTCCTCGATATTTATAGATCCTCCCGCATATGTTGCAGATAAGTCTCCAGAATTACATGCTTGATTTATTTTATTCTGTTGACTCCTTTTTTTGCTCTCATCAGATTGCCAATAATTGGAGATTTTACTCCAATTTTTCGACGTGACACAGGCTGGTTTTTTTCCAGTACTCTTGGCATGACTCAATACATGTCGAATATGATCGCCACATTTTTTTTAAAAAATTCTTTTAACTTCCAATTCTTGAGAAGCGTCCCAAATAAATGTCCGCTGAGATGAAAAAAAACAATTGATTATATATTCACTTATTTAATATATAAAATGAATCAATTATACCTTAAACTCGCACCACCATAGTTCTTTTGTAGATCCTGGCGTACTTGAGTATGACAATGAGTCTCCTCTCCAATAGTTATTCACGATTTTATTGATCTCGCGAATAACAGTTACAGAATTTTCAAACCTATGATAAAGTGAAAAAAAATTGGATAAATAATTCAGATAGTTGAAAAATTATAATATTTATATTACTTACGAATCTCCAATCGGAAATATATACGGTCGACTTTCGATATTCTCAGTAGATGAGTGTCTCCGTGGTATGTGAATTTGAATGGGAAGGCCTGCGGTGAATGAGATGGTATCTTGGCGGTGTCATGTGAAGGTCTAGCCTGATCAGGGGGGCGTGTAGGTATAGTGCTGGCAGACGGTGAATCAGTCTGGCTAGTACTAGTACTGGGTCGTCTATGGCCACCACGTCAAAACTATCAACCAAAATCAAAATTAGAATAAAGCAAATAAAACTTTGATGCTTAATGAAGAAAATGAAAAACTTACAATATTCATAATGAAGATCTGAGAGAGTGCGAGAAGCTACGATGATGTCACCTCTGATAACCTATAAGAACAAAATATACACAACATACACAGACAAAAGATATAAATTTAACAATGAGACAGTATATAAACAAATAATTGAGCTAAGAAATTTAGTAAATTTATAGTTTAAAACTAAAATTATATATAAAAAAACTTACCCTAGACGTCAAAATTCAAAGTCCTCATTATCATCTTCCTCATCCTCATCGGTCTCCTCCTCCTCGCCCTCCTCGTCCTCGTCCTCCTCCCCCTCCTCCTCCTCATCGTCATCATCAATTTCAGTTGCATCCACGTTTATCACTACTCCGTTGGGATCTCGTAACGTTGGAATAATATATTCCTTAGTATGAAACATATTTGTAACTTTGTCTTGTTGATATGCAATGTCTTGCCAGCGCTCTTCAATTTTTTTTAAAACAAATTTACCAATCATTTTTGTCACGTTTCAAACTAGGATATGGAGCATAGAAAACTTGAATCGTTTGTTGTGCCAAAATAAATGGTTCGTATCTCTTATACAATCTTTTATGATTTATTTCAACCAAATTATACTGTGGATGCACCTTCATCCCTCTGACGGGATCAAACCAGCGACACATAAATAGGATAACTCGCATTTCTGGACCAGGATATTCAATCTCTATTATTTCATCCAGCAAACCATAAAATTCATTGCTTGCACCTCCATCATTGGAAGACTGAACACATACTCCACTATTCATTGTACTCTTTCCATTTCCATATTCTTGAGTATGGAAATTATAGCCGTTTATGAAATATGCTGGCCAAGTGCGTACCATTGCTTTTGGACCCCATGATAGATGGATTAGCAATTCTTGCTGAACGTGAGTTTGATTAGCATAGACCTATACTCAAATGAAAATGATATTTATTTAAAAGCTAAGATATGTGTAAACAAAAATGAGGTAATTAAAACTGCTTACATATGATTTGAACCATGGTGCAAATTCTTGATCGCAGAAGTGATCAAACTCACGTGTCGGGATTTCAGAATATAAGTTTTGGAAAATCCTACAATAAAAAATTGAATTATAACATAAAAAAATTAACACTTAACGAATAAATAGGAAATATATACTAACTCGAAATATGGCGATACTTCTGGACAATTAAGTAAAACATATGTCTGGGTTGCCCGCCATTCTTGATCAGTTAAGTATCGTTGCTTACACGGTCCACTTGGTCGACCAAGATAATTAAAAATTGAGAATGAATTCAAATTGGGATCGACAGGACCTTCATCATTCCTTCCGGATTTCCGTCTTTTGGTCTGAACGTGAGGCTCAAAATAATATGATGCAAAAGTTGTTACTTCCTCCACAATATATGCATTCACAATAGGCTTGACATGTGCCTTATTTTTCACTTTTTTCTTCAAATGATATAAGAATCTGATTGTAATATAATAAATTGTATTAGAAATGAATATATAAAAAAATTATAAATTTTTATGTAATAATAACGGAGTATAGAATATGCAAATTATACCTTTCAAAAGGATACATCCATCGATAATGAACTGGTCCTCCAACTTTGGCCTCATATGGCAAGTGGATCAAAAGATGTTTCATTGAATCAAAAAATGCTGGCGGAAAAATCCTTTCTAAATTGCACAAAATGATTGGAATGTCTCTCTCTAACTTCTCCATGTGTGAATATCCCAAAATTGTTGAGCATATATCATGAAGAAAAATACTTAACTCTGTAATGACACCCCATACAAAATTCGATAATAGTTCTTTAAAAGCAATAGGAATTAGTCTTTCCATGAATATATGACAATCATGACTTTTCAAACCCATCAATTTGCATTCCTTCATATCGACACATCTCCCAAGATTAGAAATATACCCATCAGAAAATCTCAATGATTTCAACCATTCACAAACAACACGTCTCTGTTCCTTATTCAATATATAAACTGCTTTTGGTTTTGGTCCCCTACTATTATCATCAACATCAAGGGTGGGTCGTTTACAAATGAGTCGCATATTTTTTTTTGCATTCAGATTATCTTTTGTTTTTCTGGTGATATCCATCACTGTATTTATCAGATTATCAAAAATATTCTTCTCAATATGCATAACATCGAGATTATGATGAATCAAATTACTAAACCAATACGGTAACTCCCAAAATATACTTCGTTTAGTCCATTTATGGTTGCTTCCATATTCATAAGTTGTACCATGTGGCTCTTCAATAACAGATGGAAAGTGAAACACTCTATACCAAATATCTTGACCTGTTAATCTCAATGGCGGAGGTGTTCTTTCAATTCGATTCCTAGTGAATTCATCTTTATTCCTTCTGAAATTATGATTTAGTGGTAAAAATTATCTATGACAATCAAAATAACTCGGCTTCTTACCATGTTTCAATCTAATCGACTTTGATCTCTCCATATATATTGGGCATCCTAAGATCCCTGCAGTACTCCAACCTGATAGCATACCATAGGCCGGAAAGTCATTTATGGTCCAAAGAAGAGCAACCTTCATTACAAACATCTGATTAGTATGAACGTCGTATGTAGGAAAACCTTCATCCCATAGTTGTTTTAGCTCTGCAATCAATGGTTGCATATAAACATCTATTAACTTCTTCGGATTTTTTGGGCCAGGCACAACCAATGTTAAAAACATATACGGTGTTTTCATGCACATCCTAGGCGGAAGATTATACGGAGTTAATATAACTGGCCAACAAGAATAGTGTCTTCCTGATTTACTAAATGGAGCAAATCCTTCAACACATAGACCTAACCTAATATTTCGAGTCTCCTTCGCAAAATCAGGATATGTTCTATCAAAATTTTTCCACACCTCTGCATCTGATGGATGACACATTAGTCCCTCTTCTGTTCGATGATTTGCATGCCAAGTCATGTGTTCAACAGTTGTCTTTAATGCATAAAGCCTTTATAACCTATGAGTTAAAGGCAAATAAAACAACTGACTATATGATTTACGTCGTTGCTACCTCCTACTAGTGCTCTTGTACCTATCTTGATTACAGAATTTACAAACATCTACATCTGCATCGTCTCCCCAATATAACATACAACCATCTCTGCACACATCAATTCTTTCCACTGGAAGACCTAATTCTTTCATCAGTTTTTCATCTTGTACAAATCATTGGGCGTTATATGATCACTGTGACAATGCCTCTTCAAAAGCTTGAACAAAATTATTAAAACAATCTTGGACACATTATGCTCTGCCTTGACATTCAGCATCTTGCGGTGAATGATAGTTTAGTGTGAGTCTCACAATCAACCCATAATGGTTCATCTGCACTCAACACCTCCACGAAATTTGAGATATGCTTCATTATTCATATTTTCACCGATATCATTACTTGTACCTCTTCCAAGGGTGATGCATTAGTAAACATTTGCTCAATATGTTGGAGGACAACTTGAAGTGCACCTTGTGATTGGGAATCAAATTCGGGCCGCTACATCATATATCATCCTCCGATATGGATTTAATTGATTATAATCACTTTGATCCCTAGAGACTTGTGTGTTGTGTCTATGATAATCCTCATCGATATAAATGGTTCACCATGACATGTCGATTATAGTAATTTGCGATAAAACCAAATCTCTGAAGATGCTCTGAAACTTTGCTAGGCGGTAAAAATCTACCATTGTGACACTTTACGCACGGACACCTTATCGATTACCATCCATTCAACATTACTATGCGAAATTTAAAAACTCTTTCAACCCACTCATAAATTCATCGATTAAACTCAGACGTTCGGGTAAATTCCTATTATACATCCAACTCCTTTCATTATTGTATATTTTTTATATTAATTATATTAATAAAACTCCTAGAAAATACAACATTAGAACATTAATTGAATAATATAATTGAAACTATTATCCTAAAATGTATCATTTTTAAATGAGATACATCATATAAACATATTTAAAATTAAATTTTTATAAACCTCTTGATCGCGCGATGTGGCGGCCGTTCGGAGGGGCGGCGGAACTCGCGGACGGCGGCCTCACGTGGCCCGTGCGTAGTCGCGGCGGCTGGCGAAGCGATGGCGCGTCGGTGGTGCCGGCGGCTCCTGCCGGCGGCCTTCGGGTCCGAGCGGACGGCGAGGAACTTCGGCCGACCTTCGTGTAGGCTGGCGGCGGCTCGTCGTCGGCTGTCAGCGGCGATGGCGGTGCGTGCCGTGTTCGCCGTGGCTGATGGAACTCTCGGCCCGGTGGCCGTGCATTCATGTCAGCGTGTTGAGCCATTCTTTGGAACTATCAGACGTGAGTGCCCGTATCGAACAGCCCATCAGCTATCAGACAACTGACTACAGCCCGGCCATCGGCCGGATTCTGGAAGCTGTGGAAGGCTTGGCGAGCTCATGGCCCGGCCTTGGCGACAAGCGGACAGCCAGCTTGCGGCCCGGTGGTGGCGAGCGGGCGAAGGCTTGAAAAGCCCAGAACCTGACGAAGCCTTGGCCAGGCTCGAAGCGCGGCCGACCTCATGGCCGAGACGACTGGCCTTCATGGCCGGGGAGCACGTGGCGAGCGAGGCGTGGCGGCCTGCGGCTGCCGGGCGCGCGGCGGCTCGGCGGCGACGGGTCGGGCGGCGGCGGCTCGGCGACCTCACTTTGACGACGGGCGGCGGTCGTAGGCGACGGCGGAGCGTGTCGGGCGCGACGCGAAGGGAAGAAAAGATTAGGGCATCGGGAATTAGGGCATCGGGTTGGAAAAGTTAAAAAAACTTTGCAACGAATCCAAAGATTCGTTGCAAATTTTTTTAAAAAAAAATTGAAAAGTTTGCAATGAATCACAGATTCGTTGCAAATTTTAAAAAAAAAAATTAAAAAATTTGAAACCGTTCTGATTTTTTTAATATTTTTTTTATAAATTTAAAAAATTGCAACGAATCCTGGATTCGTTGCAATTTTGCAACGAATCCATTGATTCGTTGCAAATAATTTTTTAAAAAAAATAAAAAACTTTAAAATCGTTAAATGAATTTTTTTAATTTTTTTTATAAAATTAAAAGTTTGCAACGAATCTGTGGATTCGTTGCAAAATTAGCAACGAATCCAAAGATTCGTTGCAAATAATTTTTTATTTTAAAATAAATAAAATACTTAAAACTCGTTAACTAATTTACAGATCTCCGAATGAAATAAAATCAGTGCTAATATGTTCGTCTAGTTCTTCTCATTATATAAACATCGTCAAAAATATTTTAATTCGGAAATTTTCGAATATCGGTCTGTTTGAGAAATCTAATTCACGTTCAAAAAATCAGGTATCGCAATATTTTCGCTAAATTTTATTTTTAAAAATATATATATAATCAGGGGAAAACTCCGCCCATGATAAGTTAACGGTACGGCCCAAGCGGATAAAGGAGGAGGGTTGCGAAGGTCACCATTATAAACTAAGGCAAATGTTCAAGTCTAATTGATCAATCAAACTATTGTGCTAATGCTAGATTGTTCCCGGAAGGAGCAGCGTTCAGTCCATTGTAATGTCTCGGCAATGAGCCGCTACATTTTCGTAACTCGTGTGTAGTGAAAAATATGCAAGAGTTCACATTCGCAGTCCGCATTTAACGTATCTCCATGAGAACTTGGGTGTAGTGTTAAATAAGCAAGAGTTCTCACACCATAGGTTGGGTAAGAACAAATATTATAGAAAAACTAGTAGTCTAAGATTTGGTACATGGAACATAGGAACCCTCACTGGTAAAACAATGGAGATAGTAGATACGATGATTAGAAGAAAAATTAATATTGTATGTGTACAAGAGACAAAATGGATTGGTGAGAAGGCAAAGATGATAGAGAACTCGGGTTTTAAGTTATGGTATACAGGGAAGAGTAAAACAAGAAATGGAGTGGGTATTATTGTTGATAGTTCGTTAAAGGATGAAGTTGTAGGAGTAATTAGAAAGGGGGAGAGAATTATAGCTCTCAAAATAGTAGTGGAGAAAGAAACTATAAACGTAATTAGTGTATATGCACCTCAAATAGGATTAGATGAAAATACCAAATTAAGGTTTTGGGAGGACTTGGATGAAGTATTACAAAATATTCCGTCAAATGAGATGATTTTAATTGGAGGAGATTTCAATAGGCATGTCGGAGTGAAAAATGACGAATATGAGAGGGTGCATGGGGGTTATGGATTTGGAACAAGAAATGAAGAAGGTAAAACTATATTAGATTTTGCAATAGCATATGATCTTATACTAGCTAATACATTTTTTAAGAAAAGAGAAGAACACTTAGTCACGTTCAAAAATGGAAATAATAAATCACAAATTAAATTTATTATGGTTAGTAAGAGAGAAAAATTTGTAAAGATTGTAAGATTATCTTTGGAGAAAGTTTAACGACTCAACATAGGTTAGTAGTATTGGATATACGCCTCGAATATAGTATTAATAGAAGGAAAATATACACCCCTTAAGTGGTGAAAGTTAAAAGCTGAGAAACTAAATATATTCAAAGAGAAGATAGGAGTACAAGTATTAGATGAAATATACAGTGACCATAATACGACATGGGATAAGATGATATCAAAGTTGAAAATAGTAGCCAAGAGTGTACTCGGTGAGTCAAAGGGACATGCACCATCAAGTAAAGAATCTTAGTGGTGGAATGAGAAAGTGTAAAAGAAAGTCAAGGAAAAACAAACGACATATAAGAAATTATATATTTGTAAAAATGAAGAAAATTTGAAAAAATATACAATAGCCAAGAAAGAAGCTAAGAAAGCAGTGAATGAAGTTAAGACTGGAACTTTTGAACGGTTATATCGAAAATTAGATACAAAAGAAGGGGAAAGAGACATTTATAGAATAGCTAAAGTGAGAGAGAAGAAGACAAAAGATCTTAATCAAATAAGATGTATTAAAGATGAATGCAATAAGGTACTAGTAAACGATGAAGAAATAAAAGAACGGTGAAAGAGATATTTTCATCAACTTTTTAATGAAGGTTTAGGAGACCAACTTAATTTAGGTAATTTAAGTAGGTCAGATGAGTATAGAAATTTAAATTTTTATCATAGAATTTAAATTTCAGAAGTAGAACAAGCTATAAATGGAATGCAAAATGGAAAAGTCGTTGGACGGATGATATTAGATAGAGTTATGGAAGTGCCTAGGGAAACAAGGTATTGAACGACTTACAAAACTATTTAACATGATATTGAAAACAAAAAATGATGCCTGATCATGGAGGGTAAGTATCCTAATTCCCTTTATATAAGAATAAGAGAGACATACAAACTTGTGAAAACTATAGGGGTATTAAACTAATGAGTCATACCATGAAACTTTGGGAAAAAGTAATAGAAAAAAGATTAAGGAAGGAGACCATGGTTCTCGAAAATCAATTTGGATTCATGTCAGGAAGGTCGACAATAGAAGTTATACATCTTCTCAGACAACTAATTGAAAAGTATAGAGAGCAAAAGCAGGATCTACACATGGTATTCATTGATTTAGAAAAAGCTTATGATAGAGTTCCAAGAGAAATAATATGGAGAATTTTAGAAAAAAGAGGTGTTAGTGTAACATATATTGAACTAATTAAGGATATGTATAAGGAAGTAACGACCAGAGTGAAGACTTCAGGTGGATTAACTGAAGCATTTCCAATAAAGATAGGGTTACATCAAGGATCAGCTTTAAGTCCCTATCTTTTTACACTAATGTGTAACTCACTGGACACATTCAAGACACATTACCGTGGTGCATGTTGTTTGCAGATGATATTGTTTTAGTAGATGAGACACGTGAAGGAGTAAATGTTAAACTAGAATCTTGGCGGGAAACACTAGAAGTGAAAGGTTTTAAGCTTAGTAGAGGAAAGACAGAATATATGGAATTTAAATTTAGCAATATTAGACGTGAGACAAATGTTAAGATAGGAGATGATGAGTTATGTCCGGAATCGAGAGCTTTAAATATTTAGGATCATTTTGCAAGATGATGGAGGGATTGAGAGAGATGTCTTACATAGAATACAAGCAGGATGGTTGAAATGGAGAAAAGCATCGGGTATTTTATGTGATCGTAAAGTGCCTCTAAAACTTAAAGGGAAGTTCTACAAAACGGCGATTAGACCTGCTATGTTATATGGAGCTAAATGTTGGGCTACGACTCGAGCATATAAGCAAAGATGAGAGTTGAGAGATGAGGATGTTAAGGTGGATGTGCGGACATACGAGGATGACGATGAATAAGAAATGAGAGCATTAGAAAAAGTTGGTGTTGCATCTATTGAAGGAAAGCCCAGAGACACGCTAAGGTGGTACGGACATGTACTTAGGACGACCAATAAATGCTCAGCTTAGGCGATGTGAAACGATACCAAATATACACATCAAACGAGGAAGAGGAAGACCAAAAAAGACTTGGTTAGCAACAATAAAACAAGATAAAATTTATTTAAATATAGATGATGATATAGTAGGGGATAGAGTCCAATGGCGTAGAAGGATCCATATAGCCGACCCCACCTAGTGGGATAAGGCTTTGTTGTTGTTGTTGTTGTATATATAATCAGGGGAACTAGACGAACACATAGAACTTGTTTCATCTCATTCCGAACTCTCTAAGTCACTTAACTGGCTTCGACGAATTTTTAATTTTTTTTTTCTAAAAATAAGAGTTTGCAACGAATCCTCGAATTCGTTGCAAAATCAGCAACGAATCCTCTGATTCATTGCAAAATTTGCAACGAATCCACGGATTCGTTGTAAAATATTTAAAAAGTAACTCGTTAACGAGGACTTGTTTTTTTTACTTTTTTTAATAAAATAAAAATCTGCGACGAATTATGATTTCGTCGCTAAATCAGCGACAAAAAAATAAATTCGTCGCAAATTTTTTCGACGAAAATAATTTTCGTCGCCAATTTGCGACGAATTTATTTTTTCGTCATTATGATAATTTTAAATTCGTTGCGAGAAATACAACGAAAAATAAATTAAATCAAATTTTTTTGACGAAAATTATTTTAAATGCGCGATATCGACAATTTTATTGGAAATTTTTTAATTTTCTCAACAATTTTTTTTCCGTCGGAAATTTCGTTACAAATTTGCGACGAAACATAAAATTCGTCGCTAATATTGTTGCAGATTTGCTACGAAAATAATTCGTTGCCAAAGTTCGTCGCCAAAAAGCAGTTTTTTTGTAGTGTTCCCTATAGCCCGAACCGCCCCGAACCGCTTCTGGGTCTGTTAAATCGAGCCAATTCTTATCCGCTCCATACCAAAATGATCTCCGCGATCACCCTGTCGTGTCAACTACCTCAAACTATCCCCCCGTCCCAAATGCCCCAGACGAGCATGTCCAAACCAATCTACCTCGCTTCCCTTGCCGAACCGATTACTTGATTCAGATAGTGTCTTACACGCGAGTATTTTTACCCAATTCACAGAAAAGAGGTAACAATAGTATCAATAAATTACTATCTGCAGCATATTTTATTATGTGTGTTGTAAAAATTATTATTAATTACACATTGTATATGTGCATTGTTAATGATGTACTATGAAAAGTCATATTTGTAAAGAGATGAAAGAGGTAAAAATTATTTGCTCTCGATTGCAGACGATTGTGGATGGCCTATTCCACTCGGATCAAGGTACAATGACATGATATTAAAAGTGTAAATTTAGACATCACATCAATCCTCAATTTTAATATATTTATAGAAATTTGTTCATAGATAGGATAATCATTTACGGATTATTTATTATCTATTGTGAATATTTTTCGATTTATTTAGATAGTCAATCAAAAAATTAGGTACGATCAAATCGTGGACCTAAAAAATAGATATCTGATGACAATTAAAAGAAAAAAACGATCGCGGATGATCCGTATTTTATATCAACTGAAAAAATATAGTTGAAGAAAATAATAATAATTCATCGATCATGAATAAAATATTAAATTCGGCAATCCATTAAATAATAAAATAAAGAAAAATATTTTTTTTTTCAAAATTAATGAAAAAAAGTTTCCATTGCAGAAATTTTTAAACGGTTTTTATTTCTTTCCCGCTAAGTAACAAAAACACAATCATTCGTTTGTTTATCATGAGAAAAAATAGATTGATCGATCGATTCGTTTAGATTTAAAATTTGTTATATAAACAAAGGAGTCCTTGCCGTTCGTCACTCATCCCCTTTTTCTTTCAAACCCTCGACTGTTCGTCTTCTTCTTCTTCATGGAGTCTTCCGTCTCGATGGCTGGCTCCGCCGACGGCGCTGTGTCAATGGACATTCCTGGGTGGGGCGCCGACGCAAACGGTTTTATCCTTAGCATGAAGGCGAAAGTGACGGCACGACGACGACGACGACATTCGCAGGACATGCAGCCGCCACAGCTGATATTACACTTTTGCCGCCGGACCTTTTATCCTTCCACCCACACCGTCGAGCACGCCGACTTCATCTTCCACCAGCCCTACCAGAACATCATTCGCCAGCCCGCTTGGGACGAGGAGACACGGTGGATGCTCTCTCACGTGGCGGCGGGCCGCATGCCTACCGCAGATCTTTTCTTTCTCCTGCTAGCTTTTCGCAGATACACTAGAACGGTGCTCCACCATTTTCCGATCACAGAATTAGAATTATCCACGATGGAGTTTCTCTCCGTGATTGAGATTCCTTCTGCAGCTCATCCTTATATTTCTGTCGGCCGCTCTGTGCCCCTGGAAATGCATCGATTTTTCTCCGGCGACGAGGACGAGGGCAACAACGACATCGAGCCCATCAGAGAGCCTACGCAGGCACCTGCAACGGCGACCGAGGGACTCCGAATGAAGATTGCAGAAGAGTCCGACGTATGCTCGATCTGCCTAGACAATTTCGACGTCGCGACTCAGGTTTTGGAGACACCGTGCCATCATATATTCCACGATGAGTGCTTGAGAAAATGGCTGGCTCGAAGCTCTACCTGTCCCCTCTGCAGATTCACCGTTCGCGCTCCTCCCTGAAGCAGAGCAGCTGCCTGCTATCGATTGATGATTAAGTCTCATCGTCGGTCTCTCGATACAAACATACATTCATTACTTTTTTCTTTTAATTATTATTATTATTATTATTATTGATTTTATGTATATTTGTTGATTGGGTTTCTGTTTGAATATCAATATTTCATATTACATTTGTTAATTTATTTACTGTTTGAAATATCAATAATTTGTCGTCGAAAAGTTTGAAACGAAAAAACAGAAGCGAAATCGAACGTTGAATCGGATTTCTCATCTCCGAATGGTTGACCGCCAGGTGGCAGACAACATGGCGGTTGCGATGTTACTGAGATTCACGTATCATTGGAGAGGATCCTCGCCCTGTTCGCTAATCTTCATTCACTTAATTTTTCGATAATTTTAATGAAGCATTAATAGCGTTTGCTAGCGTTGGATTTTGTCTGAGCCGATTTGGGTAAATTATCTAATTAAGGAGGATAAGCTAATGTATTGTCAATAAACTCATAATTATATTCCTCGTTATCCCTTTAAAATCCCAATAACATTCAGCTTGTCAATAATTAATACCTTTCGAAAGGTACATTATTCCTTATAAGTAGAGTCGATCTTAATTTAAAATTTAGATTTAAGATCCTGAACGAACTTTAAAAATTATGTCCTGTGCAATTTAAATATTGAACTATAAAATTTAAATATTTAGTGTTAAAAATTTTTGAACCATGAATGAAAGGCTCGATAGTCCTCACTCTGTTTATAAGAAATAAATATGAAATTCAGAAACTAATAAAAATGATCGATCGTTTTTGTTAGCTTAGATCGACCCAAATCTATTCGATTTGGCAATAGTTAAAGCTTTAATATAGCTTTATCAAAGCAGTTGTATTTAATTTTAATATCATCTTCATTTATTAAATCCATTTTCATTCTCATTTTCAATTTTTATCTCATTTATATCTCTATAAAAGAATTGAATATTCATACTCTACTTAAATATTTTATTATCATCTAGAATTATATTTTTTTTTATTTTAATTTTTTTAATGAAACTATGAATATATATTAAATTTTTAACACAATAATAAAAAATAAGATTAAAAATAAAGATCGACAAATCAAACATTATACAAAAAATAATAAAATATTAAAAATTTATTCCAATAAAATATTTAATTGAGTATTCAGATTAGATATCTACACAACTCTTTCTTTCTGTACAAAACTTACAAATCTTTATATCCGATTATTTACTCATATCTAAAATATCCCTCTGTATTCTTCTCCGTTCGGAATGCATATTGGATGATTTTTTTATATCGTGATGTCCTCTTCGCCATGAGCTATCAGAAAGAAGTCTAGTCAATAGTCAAATTGAGATGAATCTCCCGATCAAGCATGATCAAATGAGACTCATATCAACTTGGGTGGAAAGCATTTGGAATGCATATCAGTTTAGTTTGATAGATCTATTATACATATTTGTTCAATTCAACAGATCTACTACACTAGTTCAGTTTGATAGATCTATTTTATCAGCTCAATTTGACATATTATACCAGTCAGGTGCCCAAGCTCAGTAGATAATCCAGGCTCAATTCAATAGTTAGATAGTTATATTTCTTTTGAAGGATATATACATCTCTGCGATCTTCATTCCTTAGTCACATGCATATTCTTTATGGTGAGGTCATGTCTCTTCAGATCCCCTCCGTATAGACATATCTCCTTCATAATGAGGTCATACATCCTGAGATCTCTTTTGTACAGACACATCGATCTCCTTCATAATGAGATCATGCCTCTCAAGATCTCTCTCCATACAGATACATATATCTCCTTCATAATAAAATCATGTCTCCCAAGATCCTCTCCATACAGTTATGTCTCTGTCATATTTTCCTTGACTTTCTCTAAAGACTCACATCATCATCAGGTTTCTTTGACTTCATTTCCTATAAAAAAGTAACAAGGAGAATGAAACGAGAGTTAATATCTAATCCTCAATTTGACTCCATTAAGCATTCTCTCTCTCTCTCTCTCTTCATCACATTTTTACTTGAACATCGATCGGAAGCCCATGAGAAATTGATGGTAGTGGGTGCGTGTGAGAGCATGTGAAAGTTACCTGAATGGATAACGGGTCAATTGATCCGTCCCTCCATACGCTGGTTACTAGTCTCGATGGCTAAAGATCCACCGTGATTGACCTCTCTTATAATGGCCCCGGGGCGAACTGCCGCTAGATTGACGGATTCCAACCTTTTGCACAAATTGAACATCGATCGGAAGGATTGCGCTGAGGTATCCTTGGACCTCCTATCTCACTCATTTACGAGTCTTTTCAATTCAAATCCTTGTGGTCTCTTACGATAAATTTGAGTAACCATTCTACTATTTTTCAAAGACAAACATCCACCCCCACTTGTCTGGCTTGACACATTAGAAGCCATCTTAGTTCAATTAGCCGAAAGAAGATTCGACCGTGAGCATTCTTCTCCGTCATCCCATACTACAATTTCAGGCCAGAACATTTTTAATCAGAATCAAGTAGCCATTTAATTTGTTGCAGCTCCTTCGCCTTCCTGGACAAATAAACAAGCTAATTCGAAGACAAAATCGCTCCACTTCATTCGAACACAAGTTCAAGATCAACAAAATTATACAGCAATTAACAGATTTCGAACAAAAACAGCACTAAGCCGGCCTTGGAGCAGTACTGTCCTGTCTCCGTAGGCCATCTACGCCTCGTCAGGTGTTTCTTCCGGTTCAGGTGCCTCCGACTCGCCGGCTGCTTCAAGCGCGCTCGAACTCTTCTCTCTGTCGGCCTCGAGTTGGCTCAGGTTTCCCTTCTCCTTGATGAGCTGAGTGTGGTGGTGCTTGCAGTAGAGCTTCCCGTCGTGAGCAATGTAGTTCGAAGGGCTGATGACGCATCCGCCATGGCAGCATTTGAAGCAGCTCTTGTGGTATGCAGCTCCATTAACCTTAACCTTCGAGAACGATTCAGATATATATATATATATATCAGCGATCAGTTCTAGATATCAGTCATTTGGTTCACAAGAATCGGAGGAAATTAAAAAAAATAATAATAATAAAAAATATACTCTTTCAGTCGGATAAACAGTCTTTTCGCATCCAACGCACTTCTCTTTTGTACCGACAAAAGCATTCGACATTCTGCTTGCATTCTGCAGTATCAGAATCGGTTGTTTATTTCATTGTCGGCATATATATATATATATATATATATATAAACCAAAGAGAAACTCAAAGATGAACAATTTCGATTTGGACGAGTGCTTTGCCTCGCTGTCGACGGGCTTTTCTGGTTTCACGACTTTCGGGATCCCTGGGGAATGCAAATTAACGAGAGCATGCAGTTTCAGGTTTCAGAACAAGAAGAGTACTTCTCACAATTGAAAATATAGCAGAGAATGATGGTGACCTTCGAAGCTCTTCTCCAGGCTGCCTGTGCTCTTGTAGAGCTGATCAAAATGAGGCTTGCAGTACAACACTCCTTCGAAGGAATTGTAGTTTCCCAACTGTAAAAAGGGGAGAGAAGAAAAAAAAAAGCAAAATCGATAACGAGATCAACAAACAATCATTGAGAAAATTATCTCTTTCTCGTGTACATGCATGAAAATGAACCTTCAAGGTGCCATTGCAATGGTGGCAGCGGAAGCAGGCCTTGTGGTAGGCTCGCTTGTCGGCGACTAGCCTGTCGACCAAATATACTGTCTTGTCGCAGGCAGTGCACTTGGTGGTCGTCCCCTGGAACGCCATATCTCGTCGTCTCGACCTTTGCTAACAGATCAATTAATTGTGGCCTTGTTTGGCCCCAAATGAGAGGGGAGGAAGGATTGGATGGGATGAAGAGGAGGAGTGGAGGAGGGAGAGGGATAAAAAGGAAGAGATGAGAGGGAGAGAATTGCGGAGGAGCCAACGAATAAGAAGGGAGGGAGGCCATGATCCTGGCGGATGGCCAAAGACAGGTAATTAATATTAGCTAGGAAGAAAGGGAGACCGTCACTTGGTGGTCGGTAAACAATTGTCCATCATTTTATTTTATTTTTTCCTCTTGATTTTGGGATCATTTTAATTATTATTTTTTAAATAAATAAAGTTGGATGTTAAAGTTTGATTCTTCACATAATTATAATTTTATAAAAGATGGGAATCGTATCCCATTAATCTATTCTATATATGTCTACCGTGAGGAAGATAAATTATGAGGATCTTTCATCTTGATATGATTTATTAGAGTAGAGAAAGATCATCTGATAAATTTAATTTTTTTTTTCAAAATTGATCTGTATTTATTTCGTAAATATTATCCTATTTTATTCCAAATAATACGTCATCTCATGGGCACACACATAGTCACAACTTGAGATGGGAAAGGAATATATCGATTCTGGAGGTGACGATCAGGCTATCGATGACTCTGTATTTCTACGCTAGTCATTTGACATCTGATTTATCTCTCTCCACATGTAGGGACAACGATGGAGAACCGCTAATGTGACGATTTTTTTTTTAAGATGGAAAAAACATGGTGCATGTGATTTTTTTTTAATCAAAAGAAAGCTAACTTACTTTTTCACAAATTAATTTATTTTTAGAGGAAAAAAATATTTGGCTATAATAAATCTTCATTTTATAAAATAAAAATATAATTGTATAATTTAAAATATAGATAAGTACTATTATCTATCTCCTAACTCAATAGACTAGACTAGACTAGATAAGTATTATTATCTATCTCGATTAATTTAGAGATAGATTCAATTGTCTGTCTGTCTATTTCTAGAAGCATATTCAAAAATTTATTTGTCTTTAGGGATAAATTTGATAATCTATTAATTTTCAGAGACAAATTTGAAAGTCCGTCTACTTAAAGAAAGAGACTTGAAAATTTATGTCTTTAGAAACATACTGAACATTCTTCCTACTTCCAAAAAATAATTTTAATAGTATGTTTACATTCCAAGACAATCTAGTCTATCTTTAAAGGTAAATTTGTTTGCTTGGAAGATGGACTCAACAATTTATTCGTCGCATAATAGAAAGACTTATAAAAAAGAAAAATCATCTTAGCATAAAAAATTTAATTTAATTTATGTCTTCACGAATAAAGTTGGATGGCTAAATATTGCACAAATAGAGCATGAATTAATCCCCACCTTTAGCAACAGTGGTGTAGCCACGTGGGGATAGGGGTGCGACCATCCCTTGTGTTATATATATATATAAAAGAATTTCTATTTTTTTTTATATGGTTGGATAGTTGGACAATATTATTGAATCGTCGTATAAACAAATGAAAAAGCATATTTCATGAGAAATAATTTGAAAAAAAAAAATTATTAAAAGAATTTACAATTGTGATATCTTCACTAGACGAGTATAAATCAAGAGAAGAAATTTTAAAAAATTGAGAGTATATATACAATGGAGTTCACGTTATAATACATTATTGAATTTAATATGCTTTTATCTTTCAATTATCAATGTGGTTTTAATCATTGAAGAGGAGGGAAAAAATTATAAACAAATGATGCAAACAAATAATCTATTGAAATTTATGTAAAAATATGAATTTATATTTTATATGTCTTACTGAAGAATATCTTGAAAGTCATAAATGATTTATCATTGACTTTACAAAGAAAAGATCAAGACATTTTAAATGTCATGATCTTTGAGATTAAACAAACATCAATTGTAAATCATGAAAGATCGATGATGATTGAGATTTATTATTGAATACAATTTTTTTATTTTATATTAAATATGAGTTAGTCACCGCATATATAGAAGACTTGTTCGTTTTTCATCAGAAATCACGATGAAATATTGAATGAAAGATAAATCTTCATTATTAGGTGAACACAGAGTTATTGTCTATGACTTATTTTGATCCATTAAATTCATTCTCTACTTATGATAAGAGAAAATTATTTCAATTTATTCAGTTTTATCTATCCAATTTATCTCTGATAGAATTAATGCATCTTGAGCAACAAATCGATAACTTTATTTTTAACATACAAAGTAGCAATCAAATTTATGATATTGCAAGGATTAGTGAGTTTACTGAAAAGATGATTTAATTGAAAAAAATATCGATTGTATCCTTAGGTATATTTACTTTTAAAATTAATATCGTTATTACCTGTTGCCACTATAATTGTAGAAAGAATGTTTTCAACAATAATAATCAAAATTTTACTTCGTAATTGATTGGGACATGATATGTTAAATGATTGTTTAATTTGATACTATATATTGAACGAGATGTGTTTGATACAATTGATCAGTATTTTTAATGTACGGAATCTCGAAAAATATTATTATAAAAATATATGAAACTAATATATAACTTTTATCATATATTTTATTTTGTATTATATTTTCTTTTAATTTATTGAATTTATACTCTCTGATTGAAAATTTTGACTATATTATTAATTGTCTAATAGAGTTCTAGTTCTCCACTATATAGTATAGACGCCGTTAAGATTAAAAGTCTATCGTAATTTACTTTATCACTCCTTAGTAGAGCCGATCCGGAAGAAGAATTTTTCATTTTGCACAATTTCTCATAAACAACATAATACTAGCTAAATCGACAGATTATTTTTCTTCTCTCGTCTGCGCTTGACTCTTTTCTTTTCTCCCTCGAGGGCTCTCTGACTGTTCTTTGGGGTTAAAAAAGACTTTTTCTTTTCTATTTAGTTTTTTTTTAAAACTGTTTTTTTGCACAATATTTATATAAATATATCAGTGGAAATTAAGTTTCCAAAATGGCGTCGGCTTTGCGTCGAGCTTGACACTCGAATTTGTGTTCTACTGCGAATCGCGACGGCCTGCCTCCGATCGGCAGATTCAAAGCCCTAGCAATCCCTTGAAATGCTCGGATGCCGCCGATGGCTGCTCGGAATCGCCACCGTAGGGACCTCCCCGCTTCGCCTCGGGGTGGGGATCGCCGTCGCCGGCGCCGCCTGGGCGGCGACCCCTCGGTCTGTCGCTGCTGCCGACTCGCCTCTCTCGTCCACGGACGTTACGATCGGCTCCGCCATCAACGGCGTCATCAGATCCTCTCGTGCGATCTACGCGGTGGGTATTAACCCCCATCTTCCATTCTCGTTCTTGCGCTGGGTTCCGACCATTCGTCTTCGTCTCTTCAGATCGCCTTTATAGTGGTGGATTACAAGTATTCTTTACGTCATTTGCCTCCCAATTCCGGCGATTACCGTATGAAGCTGTCAGAGGTGCAATCTTTTGTTCATTGCTTTGGTAGCCGTCTCTGACCTGCAATATGTTCTGCTTCTAGTTGTAATTCATGTCTCAATATGTTATTCCCTTAATATTTCAATTCGTTGTTATCCGCTCATGTAACTATTGTTAAAACTTGAAAACCATCTACATGCATCCCATCAAGTGATATTCTCGAACCAATGTCGAAGAATATTGTAAATTTAGCAGAAGTTAGATGTTCCGACGAACCAGTCTATATAGTCCAGAATTATTTTAGAGGATTATTCTAACAACAGATGTTCATTATCATTTTAAGTGGGAAAGCGAGTCTAGTGGATATTACAGGTTATATCTGTGGCTAGGCGTTGGTCCTTGCTCGTCTGTAATTCAGAGTGTGATATTTGTATGACATATGGATTTCTTTTTCATTCACCTGCCATGCTGTACTAACATTTTAAGCTTCATTTCCCCTGTGTCAATTAGTTTGATCCGCCTTGGATTACCAATTTGAGCTGAAGGCATAGTTCTTCAATAAGATGAAAAGCTTGTCTCAAATGGTAGAAAAAATGATAAGAGAAGGGCAGATATCAATTTTTTTTGTTTTATTAGATAACTTATACTATAAGCGGTAGGAAAATCCATTCCAATGAATGACAATTTTTAATCAAGCATCTCGAATGTACATGATGAAAAGAATCAAAGTTTGCTCGTACTCAGCATCCTGCATAGAGTCTCCAGAAATTAACAAAATAACTATGCATATAATCAATAGACCTAGGCATTCTGTATCATGGATTAGGGATAAGGGGAAGTAATAGAAGATAATTTTGAACCTTGCACACATGATGAATCACTGGAGATGACCATCATCATGCTATGATTACCTTACACTTCCAATGAAGATGGGGGATGCTTCCATTTTTTTCCCTATTTACTTCCACCTACTGGGATAAGGCTTAGTTGTTGTCGTTATACATTGTTATTACTCAAGGAAAATAAGAGCGGAGAAGAAATAAAATGGATAACTTGTAGTCGTCATGCTTAGGCATGCTTAATGGACCGGTTCGATTTGGAACCGAGTCGGAACCAATCTGTTAAATTCGGAATCGGAACCGATTTGGATGAACCGGTTCTGGAACCGAATCAGAACCGTTCCAATTCCGGTTTGGTTCGGTTCCAATCAATTTCGGAACCGGTTCGGAACTGGTTCTGGTTCCGATGTGGATCTGGTTCCGGTTGCTAATTTAAAGGTGAAAATTCTTAGCATGCTAACATGTTTACAAGATTATTTTGCGATAGAAAAAAAAGAATAGGATCACCAGCACTTTAGATGAATTTGAAAGCTCAAGTTTGAGGAAGGTGGTTCGGAACCATTTCGGAACCGGTCCGGAACCGTTTTGGAACTGGTTCGGAATCGATCTGGATTGAATTGGTTCCAAAGTTAAAACTTTGGAATCGGAATTGGTTCGGAATCGGTTTTGAACCGGTTCGGACCAGTTCCAACGTTGACGGATCCAGAACCGGTTAGAACCAAACCGGAACCGAGGAACCGATAAGCATGCCTAGTCATGCTTGCCTCAATTCACTAAGGGCACAGAAAACTCATCAGCATCCCACATTCTGTGAATTTTCCACTCAGTTTGAACTCAACTCTTATGATACAGAGTTTTGTTCCTTCAATGTTTATTGTCTTCATCTTGTTTCATTATCAAACATCTTACAGAAGACAAGTTTATTTGACCTAATCTGGCTGTCACAAGGCCAACAACCTAGCAGTTGGCCTAATCTTACATCACCCAAGACTCCATTAAAAAAAATGTTTCGATTAAAACCTAGCAGTTGAAACATCTGTGTCATTTCTCATTGCTGTGCATGAACCCGCTTGTGTCTGGATTCATCACGCGAAGGGTGTACTGAAGACTCATAAGCAGTGCCACTTTGGTGTGGTGAAGATTCACTTGACAAATGCTAAACTACCTGATGATTGGTGCAATCTTGCAGATGTTGGTGACATCTGGTCCATCCTTAACTTTAATACTAGAAATCACAGGGAAACTACTACGCGAGGATTCATGCCTTTTTGGCATGAGTTGGAAACACAGAATCATGAGTTCTTGATGATGCTCAATGAAGAGGATGTGAATCAGATAGTGTCCCAGCTCAATAAATAAGATTTGACTCCAAATTAAACCAACTTACAACCCTTTTATATGCTGGATACAGGTTTGGGAAAATACAAGATTAAAAAAAAAAGCAAACAAAAGAAATACATAGAATACTTATTGCTGATGCAGATTACCATCAACAATTTTCTTCCTGTTCTATCTCAGTTCGTGAAATGACTTAGCTTAAAATGGCAGATATAGATAATGTAGAAGACCATGCTTTGTGAGATCAATTTGACGGACTAACTTTTTGGTTAATGAAATACAACACATGCACTGTTGTCTTCTAACAAGTGAGAAATCCAGATTCCAGATATTCAACAATGTTAGTCTACAGATGTTGTATGGCTGTTTCTTCTAGTTTAGATGACACCATTCACAATGGGAAGTTTGAAAAAGAGACTGCCTGAATGTTCTGCAGACCTGGATAAGAATTTACTTATTAAGATGTTATTTCGTTACTAGTTCAGGCAAGACCTTGCTAATGTGTCTTTACTTTTTCTTGTACTTTTCTTCGAGTATTTGTATATTGTTTGTTATGTAGACCATCTTTTTTCACTTGTATTTGATATTTAAGAGTTGTGATATCTAGCTCATTGCTGATGTACTCAAACATTAGCAAAAAGCTAATCTTCATTCTGTTCTATTATGGCTTATCCAGATTCATCTTCGCTCTGCTAAGAGGTTAAGAAAATTATGTGAAGGCAATAAAGGTTTCTATGTGAAAGCTGGTCAATTTGTTTCATCCTTGAGACAAGTCCCCAAAGAATATACTTCAATCCTTTCATCTTTGCAAGATCAGGTTTTAATTTATTCTATACTTTTTTCTTCCCTTTTTTGTTCCACAAAAATGATTGAGTTGATTTATTGTGTTGTGCCCTTTTAATGTTATATCTCAGGCAACTCCGTACCACTTCAAAGATATTGCAGATGTAATAGCCAGAAACTTGGGAAAGGATTTATCAGAAATGTAGCTACATACTTTGAGCAACTTTATTTTATTTCCAGATTGATTTTTGTAGATGTTAAAAAATGGAGGCATACATGATAGCATTTGGATAATCCTGTTATTTATTATATGAAACCTACTGTAAGACACTCTTGTTGTATTATTGTGATTAATTTAGTTTCTCTTTTCTATATCAAAAAGTTTTTTTGAATGGATGACAATGAGTATTACACTAGCCAGTAGTGATGGGGGCACATCAAATAGCATTGTGATACATCTGTCATTTATTATTCAAAGCCTATTCTAAAAAACTCTTGCTGATTACTAAGTTGCCTAGTTGAACTGATCTTCATCTTGTCAGGAGAATATGCGTTAGCTAGATCCACTGTCATGGAAAATATATGTTGGTTCATTGCTTGCCAAATATGATGAAAATTTGATGTTTCAAACTTGTTTATCTGTCAGATTTCTAGCATTTGATGAACAACCAATTGCTGCTGCATCAATTGCTCAAGTACACCATGGACTTCTGAAGAATTACCAAGAAGTTGCTGTGAAGGTTGGCATTGCTAGATGATAGCTGAGATTCTCAGTTGTTAGTTACTCTTGAAGTTTCTTTGTCGTTTATTCTTTGGAAATAATTATTCTTTCCTTCTCGATAGCTTGAATTATGGTGAGTAATTCACATATCTCTTTTGATGCACGATAACATCGAACCATCTCTAGACTTGATAGCTTCTGTCATTTAAATCCACTGCATGCTAATCAGTAGTAGTGTCTGAACTTTTATGTTTCTTTGGATTTTAGTCCAATAGGTAGTATACAATGTAAAAAGTTAACAGGGAAAAAAAATTTGGATTCCTTCCCCATGGTAGTCCTTTTTACTTATGTTTAATTCAACATAAAATTACACTTTAAACCTTATAATATATAGTAATTAGGCCCCTTTCAAACTTCAAAACACAGTAATTTGAAAGTACTATTGTCAAGCATGGCCTTGATAGGACAACTGAGTAAAGTGAGATTAGGAAATGAGTGAATGATACCAAATATGTCGCAATACAATATAAGTACTTCTCTGAAATATGACAGCATGTAAGACTATCTTGAGTAATTGTGACTAACTCTGCTACATGTTTGGTGTGTATAGGATCGCCTAGTGGATGGTCATGGAGGGAGTAGCACGTCTAATTTCCCAATATTTATACATATCTATTGGAATAGTAGCTTTCCTTTCAAAATTTCATTGGAAATTACTATTTTCTCCATATATCTTGATGTTTGGATGCAGGGATGATACTTTTTCTTAACATTATATCTGAATCATTCCTGGTCAACCAAATTCATGTTAAATATTTGAGTCTTCTAATTATATGTGTTGATTCTATAAAGAAATATCATAATTAGCATATTAATGAAAATATAACAAAAACTGTTCTTCTCGCTTGTGACTGGAATCCATACAAGAAATTTAATCACAAGATGAAAATAAAATAGCTTTCTTTACAGAATTGACATCCAATTTTCCCCAGAAACTAAAGTACCTCTATTTTCTATTTTTCTTACTCTTATTAACACCCCAGATTTTTTTCCTTAAGGCCTCGCAAGGACATGATAGTATTTATTTCTCACGTTCACTAATTGAAAAGTATAGAGAGCAAAAGCAGGATCTACATATGGTATTCATTGATTTAGAAAAAACTTATGATAGAGTTCCAAGAGAAATAATATGGAGAATTTTAGAAAAAAGAGGTGTTAGTGTAACATATATTGAACTAATTAAGGATATGTATAAGGAAGTAACGACCAGAGTGAAGACTTCAGGTGGATTAACTGAAGCATTTCCAATAAAGATAGGGTTACATCAAGGATCAACTTTAAGTCCCTATCTTTTTACACTAATCATGGACGAACTCACTGAACACATTCAAGACACATTACCGTGGTGCATGTTGTTTGCAGATGATATTGTTTTAGTAGATGAGACACGTGAAGGAGTAAATGCTAAACTAGAATCTTGGCGGGAAACACTAGAAGTGAAAGGTTTTAAGCTTAGTAGAGTAAAGACAAAATATATGGAATTTAAATTTAGCAATATTAGACGTAATGAGACAAGTGTTAAGATAGGAGATGATGAGTTGTCTGGAATTGAGAGCTTTAAATATTTAGGATCATTTTTGCAAGATGATGGAGGGATTGAGAGAGATGTTTTACATAGAATACAAGCAGGATGGTTGAAATGGAGGAAAGCATCGGGTATTTTATGTGATCGTAAAGTGCCTCTAAAACTTAAAGGGAAGTTCTACAAAACGGCAATTAGACCTGCTATGTTATATGGAGCTGAATGTTGGGCTACGACTCGAGCATATGAGCAAAAGATGAGAGTTGCAGAGATGAGGATGTTAAGGTGGATGTGTGGACATACGAGGATGGACAGAATAAGAAATGAGAGCATTAGAGAAAAAGTTGGTGTTGCATCTATTGAAGGAAAGCTCCGAGAGACACGTTTAAGGCGGTACGGACATGTATTTAAACGGCCAATAAATGCTACAGTTAGGCGATGTGAAACTATACCAAATATACACATCAAACGAGGAAGAGGAAGACCAAAAAAGACTTGGTTAGCAACAATAAAACAAGATAAAATTTATTTAAATATAGATGATGATATAGTAGGGGATAGAGTCCAATGGCGTAGAAGGATCCAGATAGCCGACCCCACCTAGTGGGATAAGGCTTTGTTGTTGTTGTTGTATTAATGTTGTTAAGCAGTAGTCTGTTTATGCTTGGTTCCTTGACAAATTTCTGTTTTTTCTTTTTGACGTAGTTTTTAATTTTGATCAAGTATGGAGGCAGTTGCAGTATATCTGATTAAAAATTATTTGTTTGTTGAGATCTTATATTTATCATTATTCAAATCAGATTTCTTAGGTTTATTTACCATGCAAAGATTTGACACCTTCTGATTTCATGTATTGCTATAACAGAGTTGTCGCAGATGAGTTTTGTGCCATGCATCTATTAATTGTAAAAGTTCAAGTAATTTGGAGTATGGACATTACAATCCTGATGATTATTCATTATGCTGTTTGCTTACATTCAGAAAGTTGGGTTCTTTTATCTAGATTATCTCCTGTAAATGTTAATGGTCAAATTTCCTTTCATTTATTACTTATTTCTAGATTACTGTTGCATGAAGACAAAAACTTATCTTCTAAAATTTACCTTATTTTATTAATCCTTTAGTATAAAAATTATAATCTTTGCATCTAGGTACAATACCCGGGCCTAGAGCAGCAGATGAAGATTGATATTACAACTATGGCTGTTCTGTCTAAGGCAGTTGCTTGGGTATGCAAAACATAATGTGAAAATCGTCTTTACTACCAAGATACACATTTTTAAATTATGCACGGGAAAACCAATGATGAGAATCCAGCAAATGCTTTGTTTATTACATTGGTATTTTGTGGGGAGTATTCCGAGAGAACTTCTCTCATGGCACTATCAGAATGTTTATTTGAGAGAAAAATGGATGGTTTGGTTGCTTCTAGCTGCCTTGGGAACATTGGCAAAATAAAAATAATGCAGAAGGAGGATAACATGGAACATCCCTGTTAATTTACATCGGCTTGTTCTTTTTTATGTTTTATATAGCATAGGGTTGCTTTTCCAACTCACTGCTTACTCAGACTGAGGTGTGCAAATTTTATGTTTTTATCTCTCATTGGAAGTGTTGATCCACCCCAGATCAGTGTCATCTTAAAACTTCTTTCCCAACCCACATTTTCTCTCCAGATTGATAGGCAATAACTCTACTACATATAACCATGCGCTGAGTCTCACACGATAAGATTCAAGATTTTCCCTATCTAAATGTATGGATGACCCTAACCATATAAGTCAGTTGATAATACATACATCATTCTTAACATTCAAAATTAGAAATACAACCATGTTTATGGCCCTTGCCTGAACTAGAATTGACAGTCAGATCCTAAGTTATTGTCACTAAACTCCATCTCTTCTATTTTACCCAACAATTAGCATCAATAAGGATTAGCTATAAAGAAAATGTTTTAAAGGCTCAAAGCAAAGTGCCCTTCCGGATATTAGTGTTATTAGAGGATTTAGTGTCCCATCACTAATCGCAGGCAACACTGATTTCCTAATTTGTTACCTGGAAAGATTTATTGGTAAGAAAGTTTGTGATATCATATTGTTAGGAAGCTGGTTGACTTTATTTTCTAATTCAAAATTTACTCTGCAAAGTATCTGCTCCATTGAACTCTGTTTAATTGTTTGAATATTGTAGATTTCCACATTTGCTTGAAGAGATAATATCTACAGGTTTTCCCAGATTACCGGTTTGAAAGAATAATTGAAGAATTTGAAAGGGCAATGTTCTTGGAACTTAGTGAGTAGTCAAAAGTTCATTATGTTGTTTGTTCTGTCAAACTTGTCTTTCAAGTCATACAATATAGAAGTAACACTGTCTGCTTCAGTGACGTGATGAGTTATATACTCTTGCACTTATCATTTATCTCATTCCTGTTGCTATTTTGAGGAGAATCTTAATCTGTACACTCACAATGTGCAGTTTTTGAATTGACTAATCATCCAACTCATAAAAAATTTGGGCCATATAATTCTTTTCTTTTCTAAATCTGATGATTTCTTCTGGCATATATGCATTTCATATGTCCACAGTTGCCATTAATCTGGAGTTTTGAAATTATTGGCTCTGAGCTCTCTGTGAAGTAGTGTATTAATAGCTACAGATTTCCCCTTTCCAGTCTTTCAATGGGATGGTCTCCATTTTCTCACTTATGAAATCCCAATGGTTGAAATTTGAGTTTAGGTTTGCAATTTTTTAAACATGTATTTGATAATTTGTGACCTTCAGTATTGCATGATTAACACTCATGGATCTCTCAATAGTGGAAGAAAGTAAAATTCTCCAAGATTGTTTTGTTAGTTTTTTTTTTCTATTATCTCATCAAATTTGAGGATAGCTCATAGGTTTGTATTCATAAAAAATAATCCATTAATTTCTTTAATTGGTTATCTGACTTGAGCAAAGACAAACTGAAAGTCCCTGTCACTGATCATGTTTGTCCTTGTTTACTATTTCATATCCACAGATTTTGTTCAAGAGGCAAAGAACTCTGAGAGAACAGCAAGAAATTTTAGGAACAATAAGGTTGTCAGAATACCTGGTGTATTTTGGGTATGTGGTTTGTCAAGAGAATTTCTTGTAGTGTCAGGATACTAGGATAAGGTTGAATGGGGTTTTTGTGATGCCTTGGTTTGAAATGCTAGTGGAAATTTGACTTTGGCTGACTTTTCTCAGGATTTAACAACAAACCAAGTTTTGACAATGCAGTTCTGCAGTGGATACAAGGTACTGTGACTTGTTTAACCTACCTGGAAATATTTTGGAAACTTTTCATATACTCAAATGCCCTAATGTGGTAGCTTTGAAGACCTTGCATTCTATATTTCTATGTACCTCATTTTCCTAAAACCTTATAGGCTTGTCCCTTGAATGCTTTAAACTTATTGACAAAACTATTATAGTAGTAACCCATAAATTGTTCTTGAACCCTTTTTAAATTAGTCTGAGTTATAATATCAGACAAATTCCCAAATCAGTAAACTCTGGAGTATTTTTTACCTGTTAAGATTCAATTAATATTTTTTCCAAGAAAAATTGGTGGAATATATTTCTTGTGAGATTGCATATCTGTGTCTTTGGACGAGTATTTTTTACCTGTTCACACATCACTTGTGATCAGTTCCATTATCATTGTCAACTATTAAGTGTGATTTAGTTCTCTTTTTGATCTATCTTCTATGTGAAGTTGTCTTACCTATGTTATTTTCTGTTCTTTTCCTTCACTGTGCTCTTTTTCCTTGGCCTTGTTGGGTACTATAACTCAAGTTAAAAGTACGTGTTCACATCAATGCATAGAGGAGCCTTGACTTGCATGCTTCTGGCTAAAAGAAAAATGGAATATAATATGAATATGATGCTGAATGCTTCTTTTAGTTTTTTCTTCATGCGGTTTCTAAGGTGCCCAATTATCAGTGAAGGTACATGGGTATCAGGCCAACGTACAAACAAGGAGTGTAGAGTGATTATTCTTACTTATAATAGTGCTCTGTTTTATTAATACAGAAGACCTGCAACTGTACCTTCAGGTTTTGCATTTAGTTTGTTGGTAATTTGACCCATTATATGTTAGCTGGTATCGTTATTAAGGTTTAATATATTTTCGTTCAGTGGGCCTTCTTGCTATGTTAGACCTGAGTCATTGTTTTCAAACTTTTGTGGAGAAATGTCAATTCATTGTGCACATAGTAAGAGATTAGCATGATATTATCCAATCCAATTGCCATGACAATGAAGGGGTTTTCTGTTGTATGCGTTTGGATATAGTTTTCTTCTGTGCAATAAGTAACGCTTTGTTGTCTTAACTATTGTAGGTTGATGATGTCAAGTCCATGAGAAATTCCAAGATAAATACTCAAAAGGTACCTGCTTTGATTAGAATACATTCGTCATTTGCCACATCCATATAATTGTAACTCAAAGAATGGTCAATTGCTCTCTTAATTTTCAACATGATAACAATGTCTCTTCTAAAAATGGTCGGTCGTTCTCTTGCTTATCGGCATGTCAAGTGTTAGCCCAAGTATAACTTTCACTTTACTAGTTGAAAAACAAATTCAAACTTCTTGTCAAATTTATAAATATGAAGTAGGCTCTTTTCACTTGTCTTCATTGAAATTTTCTGTGTTATGATTCATTAACTCCTAGTAACCTTTGGTCAAATCCATTGTTTAAGATCAGTTCGTATCTTTTATGGCTGTAAAATCAATAGATTTGATAGATCAAACTTTGATACAAATTGTTGGATGCAAACAAAATGTATCTTGCTAGTTGATGCCGTGGTGGGACGATTTTAGTTTTATCTTGTATGTATCAATTTGAGATGTCAAATCTTTTTTTTTTTTTTCTTTTCAGGTTGCTCAATCTCTAATTGCAATCTTTGCTGAGATGATATTTGTCCATGGTTTTGTGCATGAAGATCCACACCCTGGAAATATATTGGTTTCTCCCGAAGGTCATGGTGGCTATTCTATTGGTCAGGCTGCAATCTTCAATTCCCTATCTGATTAACCATTATGCTTCTGTGTGGAAATCTAACATTGACTACTACTTTTGGAGATGCAGTGCTATTGGATCACGGGATCTATAGAGAATTAGATGAGAGGTTCAGATTGAACTACTGTGAGCTATGGAAAGCTTTGATTTGGTTAGATTCAAAGAAAATACAACATTTAGGTGAAAAGTTTGGTGTTGGCAACTACTCGAAGTATTTTCCTGTCATCTTTACTGGAAGAACTATACAAAGGTGTGGCTTTAATCTTCAAGTTTGCATCAGGAGTTGTCATTTTTGATCCATGCAATAATGTCTTGTTGGAGCTGCGTTTGCAATATCTCATAGCATGTTGCATATCTAGAAGATTTGGTGAAATATGATCTTAGTATTTTGATTGTTCGATCATCCTAATGCTATAATAAATTCTAGATCTTATTTATGACATGGTTTTCTGTTAGCTATAATATAAAACTAGCATTTTGAGAAGATAAATCAATAAAAAGGTGATTTTATATAGCTATTTGTGATTAAGAATCCTGGTTCAACTATGGGACTTTATTTTCTAATGCACCAGTTTAGTACAAATATTTGCTAGGAAAGAACTAATAGTGTAGTGCATTTTGATCTTTCTCAATGATGTTTCTCTAAATATAGTGTAGATTTTTTGGATGTTACCTCCAATAAAACAATCGATTCATCTTTCCTTTATAATGAATTATTCGTGTTTTGTCGGTGTTCATTTTGTTTTCAGCAAATCAGCTCTTGGAACACAATTGTCTAATGAAGAGAAAAAACTTTTGAAGCAAGAATTGCATTCCTTGAAGATAGAAGATATTTCGTCATTCATGGAATCTCTGCCCGCTGATTTCTTCACCATTATTCGGACAGAGTATGAGCACATTCTATGACTTCTAAGATTCGATGTTATTGGAGATCTCTAATCAAAAAAGCCACACATATCTTTTCAGTGGATTGTTGCGGTCGATTATCAGCAAACTGGGAGCACCGAGACGTGTGCGGCTTCTTGCATATGCCAAATATGCTTTATATGGCCTTGAAACACGCCATGAACTTGACCATGGTAAATGTTCCTACTGTCGATATATCTACAAACATGCAGTTAAACAAACATTCTGAAGGGTTTTCATTATTTATTTAGGTTTAACAATTGCATCTGCACTCTCCAAACTCAAACCTAACGTGAACTATCTTTGGTTGAAGATACTTCTTGGTAACCTTCTTCTTTTCGTGTTCTAATATGCAGATTTAACTTTAAACTGAAGAATCTGTTATATATGCTTTCCATTTTCAGAATTTCTAGCATTGCTGTTTCAAATAGGAGAGGCAAGGCATTCACTTGCGATCAAATGGAATAGGATGCTTGAGAAAATGGTAAATTTCTTTATCAGATGATTTGATGTACAAAAGAACTAATCACTTCTTGGTACATAATAATGCTCTGTCCCAACTTCTGGGACACATGCTATCTTCCCAATTGCCATGGGAGAAATATTTATTTTGTCAAGCAACATAGTTATGACTAATGACTAATTAATCCCCTCGTTTCAATGAAATCGTGATTTTGTGTATCCTTAATCCCCACCTCCGGTTAGAATGTTTATTGAGCATCAGTGATTTTATTTGTAGTTAGATTAAGCAAACAATAACAGCTACCCTTTTCTGACGATTTGTATTGTGATTTGCATCAGGTTGTAGCGGGTTTATCATTGTAAGTTTCTGTCTTAGCAAGTGTTCGATCTTCCATATTTTTGTCATCCGGCATTGGTTATAGCTTTTGAACTTGTGTTCGTGACGTTATTATTAAATTCGGTGATAATTTCAACTCCCAAATCAACTCTAGTAATTGTACATTAAAGTTGAAGTTTGGCTAGGAGCTAAGAACATGAATTTTCTATTGCCGAAAAACAAACAAAAAAAAATTGCTAGAAAATTACAAAGAAAATTGACGGTAATTAGGAATATTCAATTATTGTAAATGAAATTGATTCGGTGAAAAGGAAATAAAATCTTATTTATTGTTTTTCCTTGAAATTGAATATTATCAATCCTTTACAGTGATTATTTATTGTGATTTTTTTTTTATATTTGTTTCATACGTATTGAAGCTGTTGTTGCCTTTATTTGTTTTTAATTTGTAATTGTCGAAGACATGAGGCCTTGCTTTGAGGCTGTGACTGTTCAAAATAATAATAATAATAATAAATACTGGAGAGCAGAGTCTACAACGGTTGAAGTCAATAGAAACATTGATGTTTTAATCTGTAATTTTTCATAAGTATTAAAATTTTGAGGCCTAACGAAAATGCCACTCAGACGATCGATCAACCACTTGGTGATCATGGGACCTATGCCCAGCGTCGTTGATTTCTACTCTCTCAATGTGAATTATTCAGCGTCATGTTTAGAAATTCTTAGAAATGTAACGAATGGCTTGTGACTTATCTTTGAAAGGTTGTAGTAGAACACCCAGTCCTACCAACTCCGCTGCCACCTTCAGCACAAGCCACCTCTACCTCCAACGCCACGTTAGAGCTGTCAAACCGGATAATTAATTCACGAGTGCGGCTCATTGATAACTCAATAAAAAATTTTATATAATGAACAAAGATGTTTCCAAAAGCGATTTAAAATTTTATATGATTATTTATGGTCTTATCAATCGTGTCTAGAATATAATTTTTTCATAATTTATTCTTTCTCAAATTTTAAAGGGTTTAGATTAGGAGATCACGATTTCAATTTTTAACGATAAAAATAATTAATTCATTATAAATTTAATATTTAATAGAGAGATAGATCAAGACATCTCTAATTAATCCAATCCAAAATAGTTCACGTTCACGGATTAAAAAAATCTTAAACTTACTTTATCATTTCCTTTCCTAACACATTATCTACTACATTTAATTAATTAAAGATAATTATATTCCAAAGCAATAACCGAACCTAGTACGACATTGTGGTCGTTATCCGATGGCGGCGAAGTTACAAGGCACACATCGATAACATGGATGAGCAAATGTTCGAAGTGCATGCGAAGCGAGATAATGAAGGAGCAACAAGCACAGTGCTTATGCCTCTAGGGTACGATACAATAATAAAAATGAAGAAATATTTCATAAAAAAATACAGTTCGATTTTTTATTATGATATTATTCGACGACGAATTTTAAAAAAATTCATTCGAATGATCTTGAGGTTTAAAAATTTATTCGATGGATAGAGTACGACTTCGGCGTTGGATTATCGTTCAGAGATGGTGCGATAGTGAAATCCGGATTGAATCATATAAAAATTATGAGCGGTTCCTTGATTTATCTTTGGTAGCCAACGAAGACCACTTGAATTTCGATTTTATACGATTCAACTGTTAACGAGATATCTTGAAGATCTATGGGGCAGGATGATCACTCTAAAAAATTAATCGAAACGAAAGTACGGACCCATTAAAAAAAAATAAGTAAAATGCTGATTGAGACCAAAGTGCACCGATAAATCATGTCCTTCGATTTAACTTTCATCGTTTTCAATTAAGTCAACCATCAAATAACTCATTTTCTAAAAATTATACATAATTATCAATAAGCGAGGAGCTTGCGGATAAGATAAAAATCAATTTCCGATGATTTTTTTTTTTTTGAATTTAGATGACTCTCATATATCTTAATCATCATATCAAAATTTATAGAGTACTCCGAAACTTATCTCCCTCATAATGATCATAGGATAAATCGATAGAAACTACTCAATCGATGGATTCCATCTTTTTAGGAAGAAAAGCGCATCTCATTGTTTGAAAATTCCCCCTCATCCATAGACTTTTATTCGATTGGATGTGAAAATTATAAAGCCAAATGTATAAAATTTGAATCGATTTGATTTTTGGGCTTTTTTTGTCTCATATGTGTTATTTGAATAAATGAACTTCCTAAATCAAATAGGATATGAAAACCAAATTAATTTTCTGATAATATATATACTTGTTTTTTAGATTTATTGTTAATAATTAAACGTCTATGAAGATCTAATCGTATCTATCATCGGTGGGATAAAATTTTATTAAAACTTTAATATTTACATAGACTTGTATATTTCCTACTTTTTGGTTTTAAAGTGTATAGTTTTTTTCTTCCTTCCTTCGATATAGTTGAAAATACAATATAAAAAATTCATGATATAATAATATAACTTATATTTAATACACTAATAATTTGGACTAAATCAAACTAATTTTACTTCATATTATAAAATTTTTAATTAAAGTTGCTATAATAGTGAAATAAGAGCATTTTTTATGAAAAATGAGACGAAAGGTCGTTTTGATATTTTTAAAAATTTAGGCGACGAAAACGAAAATAAGGAAGGTTTTGTGATTTTTGCCCTTGTTTACTTCCCAAACCCTCGAGCATCTTCGACGTTGTTGTTCTTCTTCTTTAAGGCGGCAGCAGAGTACCGCGGTGCCCGCCGACTCATCGTATCCTCTCGTCTCGTCTGGTCGCTGGCCGACGAGAAGCACGAGCTGTCGGGGAGCTCGTGTAATAACCGGCGTCGAATCAGGCTCCGCAGATCTCCCTTCTGTCCATTGTGTTCGCCTCGCTATGTTCTGATAGCGAAACACACCGACTCGCAATGCCCTAGAGATTCTTGAGAGAATGAGAGCCAGTTCCCTGGGACCCTAAACAGGACGAACGTTGCGCGTAGGTTAGAGTTGGGTTCAACCCCTTTTTACCGATGGCAGCTGACGTAGCCTTGGATTTCGATGCCTCGAATCCGTGCTGCGCGAAGGTTAATTATCTGCTCCGCGCTATGTTTTCTTTAGTTTCAGTAGTTCTTTTACCAGTTTTCGGATGTTTCATTTTGTTTTCAGCTTAAGAAAAAGTTCTTGAAGCTGGAGGCAAGCAGGAATGCTCTTCGCCAAGCAGTGCATATCCTCGAGCAGCAAGTTGATAAGCTAGAAGGCGAGAATGCTAATCTTCGAAAAGGTACTTGCACTCGTTTTCTTCTACTTTTTTAGATTTGCGCACTTAATATTTTCTTTCCCTAATCAATTTACGTCAAATAATAAGTATGAATTGTGAAGCCTCGTTGTAAGAAGTTACATCTAACAGCAAGAGCATACATTTTTTCTGTACGTACAGCCAACTAGCAGGGATTTTCCTCATCTTAATTGGCTGTAGAAATTTTTTCTTAAATGTGGAAATCAATTCTTGAATAACCATTATCCATCTTTTGTTTCTCATTGGCATTAGTACACCAAGGAAATTTTTAGCAATAGTTCAAAAAAGTCAATTGATAAACTCTTAAAGAAATGTTTAGGTATAACCAGTATCTGGTTATGTAGTTTGAATCTGAGTAGAAGTGAGTAACTAGGTAAGATGCCACTCTACTCAGAAGAAATTTTGGTGGATAATAAAAACAAACATAAATATTGCCGGTGTTTGCATTGCCATTTTGTAGGAAGTCTATTGGCCTTTAGGTTTATTATTGTGATTGTGTTCTTATAGAATTTTGAAGGGTAGCCTTGGTGCAACGGTAAAGTTGCTGCTGTGTGACCTAAAGATTACATATTCGAGTCTTGGAAATAGTTTCTTGAAAAATAAGGTAAGGCTCCGTACAATAGACTCTTTTTTGGAACCGACCCTGCATTAGCGAGAGTTTTATGTACCGGATTGTCCTTTATCTTCTTACAGAATTCTGCTCTAGCTTTTGAAATAAACATTTTTTTGCGCTTTTAAAAGTCTGTTTCACTCCTTTATAGCCTGGAAAGCTACTTTTAGTTATTATGCACACAGAGGTAGCATAAATAAAAATTTCATAGTTTTGAAGTTACTTCTCCTTCGATTATATGTGGTATCTCTTCATCTGTTTTCTTCTATGAAGTCTGAAATCCAAACACTCTGTGTGAGTGGCATTTCTGATATGCACAGCTCCAAAAGAATGTGTCTGCATGCATCTTGTTTCTGAGTGTTATTAAAGTGGTACTTTGAATGCTTTATCCTGCAACTGGAAAATGTTATATGTCAATAAATAATTTTCTTTTGTTTCTTCTGTGTTTCAACCTGTTTTTTTTTTATCAACTTCCCTAGTCTCTAGATGACCGAGTCTTCTTATCTTATTAAGTTTGTCAGCAACATGAGGATTTGGAACCTGGAAAAAAAGAAAAAGAAGAAGAACCAGGTATCATACTTAAGTTGGAGAAGGAAATTTATGATTTGAAGGCTGAGATAGCTGCTTATCACCAACAGGAAACTAAAGCTCATGGTAAGATGCCTGATAATTGCATCTCTGAAAGGGATGTAGAGATAAAATTGTTGAAAGAAGAACTTGTAAACGAGAAAGAAAGAGGTGATACTGAGAAGAAGAGAGCTGAAGTTGAGAAAAAAAAAGTTGCAGAGGGAAGAAAGCTGCTTGAAACAGAGCAAAGGAAGGCTGAAGAACAAAGGAAGCTAGCAGAGACTGAGCGAAAGAAATCTGAGGAGCTTAAACTTTCTTTGGAGAGATTAAGAACTGAACTTACCGATGCCAAAACAAAAGTAACGACGGAAAAAAAGCTGCTTGAAACAGGGAAAAGAAAAGCTGAAGAACAAAGGAAGCAAGCAGAGACTGAGCAAAAGAAAGCTGAGGAGCTTAAACTTTCTTTGGAGAGATTAAGAACTGAACTTACTGACACCAAAACAAAACTAATGACGGAAAGAGCAAAAACCCATGAACTGGGCAAGTCAATTGAAGCAGAAAAGCATAAGACCATGATGGAAAAGAACCATGCTGATTTCGAGAGGGGTAAATCTAAAGAGCTAAGTAGTTCTTTGGAAGCACAATGCATAGAGGCCAGAGAGCAAAAGATCGATGCAGAGCGTATGAAGCAAATGCTGGAGGACAGGAATAAAAAAATAGAAGACCTAGAAAAGAAGTTATATGAGGTCATGTCAAATCTAGAGTCTGACCACGCCAAAAAAATGAAGTTAGGTTCAAGTGATGAAGTGGGTATTATCAGGTCTCTTAAACAGCAACTTAAGTTTGAAAAGAAGCGCATAAAGTATGCAAAAAGAATGGTGAAGCTTGAAAAGGCAGAGAAGATGGTAATTGTCCGACAATTACATCTCGTACAGCAGGACTTTATGCAACTCTCTTGTCACCTTAAGATGCTTGGCGATCAACTGTCTCAGAGAACTGAAGGTACACACGGCTTTGCAAAGGTTTGTGACAATTTGTTAATTTGTATTTCACTTGTTCCAGTGATGGAACACTTTGTGCTTTAATAAGGTGTTGCTTTTGACAGCTATTTTTTCCCTAACTGTGTTACTTGTCTGATCCTTGAAAAGCATAGAGAGGCTATCTTAAGTATGTTTGCTGCATGACTTATCCTTGTTTATGATTTGATTTTATGGCTCAATTGTTCTTGATTTTCAATTCATCTGTGTTTCTGAACTTTTTTTTGTTTTCATATTGGGGCATGCCTCTGAAAGCTCGTTTGGTCCCAGGTTTAAAATTTTTTTATGGGTTACTATTATGTTCTGAAGTGTTTTGGCTGTTACTCCTGAACTTTCATGCCATGATAGACTCAGGCCATAAGTTGCATTTGGCTAATGTTGGATGTGTTTCATGTAAGTGCCAACTTTAAATCTAGTTTTTTAGATTTAAGAGTATTCATATTCCTTTAACCATGGGCTGACTGGCATACATTGTTCTTGCAGGGTAAACACCTGAACCTTCTGTAGGGGATCGTTTGAAGCTAGAGGGGGGTGAATAATTTGTTGTCGTTCTTTTATGGAATTTGTTCGTGATCGAGTCTACAATTTTCGTTAGCGCAACGGAATAATGATAATAAAAGCAATAACGAAATAGACACAATCAAACACACCAATACACAAATATTTAACGTGGTTCAGAACCGAAACGATTCCTACTCTACGGATCGAGCTCTAAAGAGCTCTAGCGATGCCAATGCAATCACTAACCACAAATACTCCTTCTCGACACAAGCCGGAGGCGAAGAAACCTCTTACAAACTATTCTTACAACAATAAGAAATATATACAAGCAATTACAACAATGAAATACAATGCAAGAAAACTACTTTACAATTGCTCTTTGAATGCTTGATCGCTTGGTTGCTTGAAAAGAACTTGGAAACCCTGATTTGCAGCAGCAAATCGCCCCAAATGCCCTTAAGAACCACTTGACTTTTTCTCCTCCACGAGCTCCATTTATATCTTCTGCCTGTGCTGGAAAAAGTCGATCACCGATCGATCACACCGCTGCCGAGACAACGATGTAATCCACGCCGAAAAGTTCAACGCTTAGACATCACGATCGATAATTACCATCACGATCGTTCGCTTATCACTGACCGCCGGCCCCACGGCCGAAAGTGAGACTCCACTTTCAGGTCCCAAAATGAAGCATCACCGATCGATCACAAGATCACCGATCGCGTCTAATCGCCGAGTGCTGTTCGGCAATGATCGTTGATACATCCCACACCAACCCTAGTCGATTCACACCACCGACCGCCATACGACATCACACCGACACACTTCAAATATGAGGTTTTAGCCCAAGTACGGTTCCCCATACTGCTAGACCACCCTTAGTCTAGACTCCAAGCCTTCTAGCCACCTCCATCGCCCCACGCCTGATCCTCTAAGTCATCCATGACTTGTTCATCCATCGCGCTAGCCTCCGTGTGCTTCCATCGGCCATGCCATGCTAACGATATCTATACCGCCAAGGCACATCGACTTACGCCGCCAAGACTCCGCTTCGACTTTACGCCGCCAATCATCGACTTATGCGCCAAGACCGCTGACTTTACGCCAATATCAACCTCGACTTCTCAAATGCTAAGACTCAAGCTCGACTTTCCTCGCTAACCCACGCTGACTTTCCAAATGCCAAATACCCATGACTGATTCTTCTCGCCAAGTGTCCCACTCGATTTTCCTAACGCCAAGTACCCATGACTCGACTTTACTATAATCACATGGTCAACCCTAGTCAACCATTTAACATCTCCTCGAGTCAAACTTCGAGTCCTAAGATTATAACCGACATTAATGTCAAACATCAATGTCCACTCACTTTGTCAAACATACTATGTCAAACATCAAAACATCACTCGAGCCAAACTCGAGTCTGGTCAATCGTGACCTGGGCCGATTGCACCAACAATCTCCCCCTTTTTAAAGTTTGACAAAACAAACCTTGAGGTAGGCCCCTAACTCAAATTCCCTTACCAATTTTCCAAATTGATAATTTTACTCTCCCCCTTTTTGACATACATCAAAAAGGCTCATCCAAGGAGGTCAATGTCTCATGTCCCAATGAGATCTTACAATTTTCCCCTTGGTCCAATAATATCTAGGATGTCTACCATCTTCCTAGTGGTAAGTCCCATATCACTCAAGAGAGGCAATCCTATACATTCTCCCAATTTCCAAATTGGGTATTGCAAATCCCATTTTCCCTCTCATGAGGAAAATTACCATCCATCACCCCATGATGGATACCTCCCCTAAAGGCTAGCTTTCCCTTGACCATTGCACCAACAATGTCCTTGGGAAGTCCCTAAGTCAATAGGAACTCTTAAACATCAAAAATAAGGTTCAAAGTTCAAAAATGAACTCTTCCACCCTTAAACTTGATACATTGACCTAAAACCTCTCAAAATCCATGTCCAATGGATTTTCACTCTTTATAATGATTCCCAAAGCATATCCTAGGGTTAGGAGTGGTTAGGAACTTTTACCGTAGCTGAAATCGGGTTAAACAACCTTGTTTTCCGAATCGGACTTAGCGATCGAGTCCTTAATCAATCGATCATTGCCACTCTTATCGATCATTGCCACTAAGAGCGATCGATAATCAAATATCAGAATTTTAGTTATCAGAAACGAAATACGGAAATTCATAAATAATTATACGTACATCGAAAAATCATGAAATTTCATACGTATAATACCTATCACACATACAATCGGTGAAAAATTTCGGAAAAATATTTTAACCATTAAATTAGGAGATTGATACAAAGTTCAAAAACTATTAAAACTTTAAAGTTTTTGATCTACTTTGTATCAACTTTACAATGATGATTGCTATCAAAAAATAGACTTCACCAAGGTTTTCTAAAGTGATTTTAAAATATTTTTGAAAACCTATTTTGAACTATGGACTCTTGGCTAGATATACATGACTTGTATATTAGCTTTACTCATGATTCTTATGGATGATTGAACTAAGTTTAAGTTCATCTAGATGCACTACCTATGCATCTTGAACTTAACTTATTTTCCTAACATCTCACATGTTATCTAAGGTGTATACACACACATACATGTCATTTTGATGTGAGATGTGGATTTTATTTTCCCTAAACTAGGGTTTCATGCATTTTTCTAAGGCAACACTACTTAATTCCTTTATAAATGGGACTCTAAGTCATGTCATTTTTCCTTAAATCAATTTTAATCAAGATAAATGCATGAATGATCATGACATAAATGATAGCACTAATAACGCATAGCCAATGATTATGATGTCATGATATATCAATAAGCTTTTAAAAAGTGAACATGACATCTACAAAAGTCCTAATCAACAGCATGACATGTTATATGAGAAAATGGAATTAGATGCCATGACATAGCAAGCTTACACAAACAAGCACATTTCAACCAAACATACAATCAGACAACAATAATTTTTAGAAACAAAGCATTTCATTAAAAACTTCAAGTTTTTACATCCAAAATGTGAAATGTTCAAACAAAAAAAAACATCCTATATCGCTAGACATCCTATATTGCTAGTCCTCTGCGGAAGGTGGAGGCGGAGGTGGCTGCTGACTCAAGGTCCAGGCTCGCATCATCTCGTACATGTCGAGCTGACGCTCAATCGCGCCCTGCCCGCTTCGAGAATCTCGGTAGGTCGAGAGTCCACGGCCTGCTGGTACTCTGAATCGACCTCGGTCTGCGGCCCGATCCCGAAGGACTGCCGCGATGCATCTCTGGTATCGATCATCCTCGCGACATCAGGGTCCTCATATTGTCCTGCATCCTCTCCATGGACTCGAGGTGACTCTCTACGTGCCCCGGCCTGAGGTCGAGGTATCAGCTCCATCCGTCCGTCACCAATCCGGAGCCTCGCCAAGGTGAAGTTACGAACTGATATACAGTTGTAAACTTCGGATAATGCCCGCAGCGAACCCCTGGAAATATTTATGCCTATGGACTCTAGCCATGTAGTTATGATATGTCCAAAAGGCATGTGGATCTTTCCTTGCACAGGGGCTATAAAATGTACAATGCAATGAAACATGTTCAATGTAATGTTTATGTCTAATCTGTGACGCATGACATACATAAGGAAAAGATAGGAAGGCCGAATCTTGGTCTGCCCCTGAGTAACAATAGGTAGAAAACACCCAACAATGACTTTGTAGAGTACATTGCCGGGCGCAGATAGCTCATGGATGGGAAATAGGTTCTGAGCTGGTGGGCGAGGGTGGCGAAAGATATGCTCATGCATGGAGTCCAAGGAGATATGATGAAAAGGCTCAGGCAGAGGAGCATCGAAGGTAGGGTAAAATACGAAAGTGTCATTTGATGGCCGACACCCAAGGAACTCCTGTAGGATTGCAGGAGGGAACTCTAGGTCGCATTTTGCGACCCGAGTAGTGTATATCGGACCATCATCGACTTTCTTCAGGTTTTGATAGAACTCCTTAATGAGATCATCATTTATGGAATGGTTGCAAAGAGCTACCTTCATAAGCTGATAGTATGATAAGATCTCAATGACATCAGTACAAAAATTCCTAAAGAACTCGCTGTCGATGTACCGAACCGCCATGGGTTGGTACAGTCGTGAGGCACCCTCATTGGGGTCGTTCCTACATGGTCGTCTATATGAATGCAATGCAGTGGAATGAAATGCAATGATACAATTATGCGATTAGATCACAATGAATTATAACGAAAAATTAGGGTTTTAAAAGAGTAAAGAGTTATACTTTGGCGCCATTGAGGATGTTGAAGAGAAAGCACTCAAACACTGCTGAAGAGAGCGCCGGAGAGTTCGCCGGAGCAGAGGTTTCGTCGGAACCCTAATCGCAAAAAAATCGCCGGAGAGGAACAGATAAGGGCTGTGAGATGCTAAAAAACGTGAATGGAGGAGTTGGTTGTCAAACCTAGGGTTTAGGTGGCCGGCGCGGTCGGAAGAACTGGTCGGAGAAAGAGGCGACGATCGGAGAAGAGGAAGAAAACGAGAGAATCGAGCATGAAGATGCCGAACCCTAGCGGTTTGGCGTTATAAAATCGCGACGTCAGTCGACTGATGGCGGCTTATGAGCGGTTTTTCTTCAACCGATAATCGATCGCGGCTCGGCCAAAGACTCGATCGGCGAGCATTCTCAGATCGAGCTACATAACATCGATCATTGCTGTGGTCATCGATCGATGATCACGATCACCACTCGATTGCTGAGCGAGCCACTCGACTGATGATCCTTCTGCCTCGATGATTTGTACATCAGTCGACTGATCGGATACATCAGTCGACTGATGATACTGTTTATAAGCCCTGATTTGCAGCAGCAAATCGCCCCAAATGCCCTCAAGAACCGCTTGGCTTTTTCTCCTCCACGAGCTCCATTTATATCTTCTGCCTGTGCTGGAAAAAGCCAATCAGTTGACTGATCGGGACCATCAATCGACTGATCACATTGTTGCTGTGAGACAACGGTGTAATCCACGCTGGAAAAGTCTAACGGCTAGGACATCAGTCGACTGTTTAAGCCATCACTCGACTGCTCGTCCCAGCGGTCGAGTGAGACTCCACTCTGTGTCCCAAAATCCGAGCATCAGTCGACTGATCACAAGATCAGTCGACTGCTCGTCCAATCAGTCGAGTGCCAAGCTCCGACAGTCGACTGTTGGGACACATCCCGCAGTCAACCCTAGTTGACTCACACCAGTCGACTGCCACATAACATCAGTCGACTGACACACCTCAAATATGAGGTTTAGCCCAAGTATGGTTCCCCCATATTTGCTAGACCACCCTTAGCCTAGACCTAAGCCTTCTAGCCACCTCCATCAGTCTCACGCCTCTCGGATCCCTCCAAGTCATCCATGACTTGTTCATCCATCGCGCTAGCCTCCAGGTGCTTCCATTGACTATGTCATGCTAACGGTGTCTACACCGCCAAGGCACATTGGACTTACGCTGCCAAGACTCCGCTTGGACTTTACCTCGCCAATCATTGAACTTATGCTGCTAAGACTCCGCTTGGATTTTACGCCGTCAATATCAACCCCTTGGACTTCTCAAATGCCAAGACTCAAACTTGGACTTTCCCTTGTCAACCCATGTTGGACTTTCCAAATGCCAAGTGCCCATGACTTGGACTTTCCTTGCCAAGTGTCTCACTTGGACTTTCCCAATGCCAAGTACCCATGACTTGGACTTTACCATAATCACATGGTCAACCCTAGTCAACCATTTAACATCTCCCTCGAGTCAAACTTGAGTCCGGTTAATTATAACCGACATTAATGTCAAACATCAATGTCCACTCACTTTGTCAAACATACTATGTCAAACATCAAAACATCACTCGAGCCAAACTCGAGTCTGGTCAATCGTGACCTGGGCCAATTGCACCAACACCTTCAGTTTTGACCACTCTAATGAGATCAAATTAGTTATGAGACTGTTAATAGAAGCCTTAGTTGAGATAGGAAACTCTGATTTTCTGATCACATGCTACTTGTTAAGAACTCCACTTGCGGGCAGAGATTCCATATTTTTATGATTCTGAGAAGTGAGAGTTCAATCTTCCTAGTGTTCTGACATTTGAGCTTAGTTTTTCCTACGAAAATCTTTATGTGTTTAGTTCATATCTAGTTTTGGCTCATAAAGTTCAATCGGTTGAGTGATTATACATGACCAGTGTGTATACATTGAATTTGTCATCATTTCCTGTTGCCCTAAAAACAATGGTTTTTTCTCAGGTTGATGGATCAGATCTTAAATTAAATTTACAACCAGCTCGTCATTGTTCAGAGAGTGATCTTCTACAGGGCAAGTTGTACAAGGGTTCACCCTCTAGCCCTGGCTCCATTAGAAAATGCTCTCATTTTGATGTATCTGGAGGAAAGTACATAAGATCAATTGCAGGTACTCAGTTTGCACAGGAGTCAGTCGGTAGAAATTCTTTTGGAAGCAAACAACAGAGCTCTACAGTCTGTTCCACTTCTGCGACTTGTTCTGATATGATGAGCTTAGAGGGGATAGATGCTGTATTTTTAGCAACCCGCAATACACAAAACAAGATGCCTGTTGATGAAGAATACAAAGTTACAGATAGAGTAATTTTTGTTAATGGAAAGAAAACGGAGAAGCAAGAATTACTGGGTCTAGATAATTCGTTCTGTTATAAGGATAAACATTTTCATAAGGATCCACTGCCATCTGTTTCTGAAGGAATCAAAGTTTCAGATAGTGTTGAAGTTCATGTTGGCAGCAAGAAAAGGAAGAAGAGGGATCCAGTGGCATTAGATAAATTGACCTGTCATAAGAATACAGGATTTTCTAAGGATCCAGTCACATCTGTTTCAGAAGGAAGGAAAGCTACGGGTAGCATAGTTGATGTCAGTGGCAAGAAAACAAGGAAGCAGGATCCACTGGCACTGGATAAATCATTAAGTGACAAGGGTAAACAATTTCATATTGGCAAAACAGAGGAACGACCAACAGGAAGAAATCTAATGAGAAATCCTGTCGGTCTTCCCAAACCAAATTCCCATGCGAAAAATGGAATCCCAAAAACTTCTAATAATTGCAGAGGACAAGTTACTGAAATTCATGATGGTACATGTGGAAAGTTTCAAGGAAGTTTGAAGAACTCAAAAGATGAGCAGAAAACATCATGTCTAAAATGTTCTAATCCAGGTCAAATGCATCAATCAGAGATTAATTACTCTATGGTGCCATGTATTGCCAATAAATCATCATCTATATCACTCATAATGAAGGAAGTTAATCCTTCAGCTAGAGAAGAGGATATTGGTGCTATCAGTGATAATCAGGCTGATTTTTTTTGTTCTAAGAATATAAATTTGCAGGATTGCATGACTTTACTCATGTTGGATAATAAGGATGACGAGAGAAGATACATCGAAGCAATTGAAAGACCTGTTTCACCTACCTTACCTGAAGTCAGAATTTCCAATGGTCTATGTAGAGGAAAGGATCAGTCTCACTGTTTGGTTGACAGCATTTTCAGGAAACCTATATCTGAAGTTACTTGCGAACCTTGTTGCTACTTTGATGTTATTGATTTGGAAATTAATTTAAACAAGTTGGAATTGTTGACACCAAACCCTCCAGTATCAAAGGATGCTATAGGTGCCATTCATGCATCTGAAGATTCAGAACCTGATTCTGTTCTTGAAAGTCAGAGAGATTTAAACAAAAATGAGATTCAACCTTTAGTTTCAAAATATACTCAAGGTGTTGTCCATGCTTCTGATGAATCAGAACTAAATTGTGCTCTTATAGTTCAGAGAGATTTACACAATACTGTGCCTCTTGATAAAAGTATACAAAAATTTGACCACGGAAAGACTATGTCTCTGGCTGTCGGAAAGGCATTCTGTGACAGGGTGGTAAATGCGTCGACGAACACTGTTGCTGGCCAATCGCTGATGTCAGGTAATGTTATTTATATCACCAGCAATATGGTTCCTAATGCATAACTTGGTAAATTTTATAATGTATAGATGAAGATCCATTTGTCAACGAGGATAATGGTTTTTAAAAGTTTATTGCTTGTTAGATCTTTTCTCAATGGCTTAAGCTTTGACTATTCATTCATTCAAATTTAACATGGTATTGGAATATGTGGTTATAGCTTTAATCCTCCTAGTGTCAGTAATTAAGAATTTTAGTGATCTTTTCTTTATAGCTTAAAATTTGTGAATCATTTAAATTGAACATGGTATTGGAGCAAGAAGTTATGCCTTTGAATCTTGCTAGTGTCAATTATTAGAAAGAATTTCTGTGACCAACTAAATCATTGCAGATGTTGGAGTTTTTCCATATACATGTGAGGGTGAGTGTTAATAGTTTACAAATGCTGTGGGATCTATACTGACAGTAAGATTTTGGAATAATCAGTCACCTAATCAAAATTTAAGATGGTAATATTGCAAGAGATATTATATTCTTCCAATTAAGCTAATGACATGTTTTAGCAATGTATTTGATAATTAAAAACACCACAAAATTATGTAACAGAGATGTGGATGTTGAGATATGCAGGTTCGGAAGCACTAGGGGAGCTTAAATAAAAATGTTGTTACATATGAGCAACAAACAATTAGAGAAAATATGTTTAGTTGGCAAATACATGCTTAAAATTTACTGATTTCCCTATTTGGACCAATGAATAATTAGAGTAAAAGTTAAAAAAAAATTGAATCAAAATTATGAGAGTTAATTGAACAATACCAAAAAGTTACATGAAGGGTGGTTTCAGATATGTACGCACTGAATCCTTTTCTGTAACTCAAACTGTGGATAAATTTGTCTTTGGTAAAGTAATTGAAGATTGTCAAGTTATGCTAGAAGTGAACATATGTAGTATCATAGGTGGTGAGTAGTGTAATACTTTTGTTGCTTGTAATACTTTGCTGGTGATCCAGGATAATTTTTATCATAACTGATCATGATGTTGTGACAAACCCCAGATGACTTTCTTGGTGCTGGAAAAGTTGACAACGACCTAGTTTCAAATTCCAATGTAGTGGCCAGAAGTGACAGTCGTGTGCATTCATCTGCCAGCCAGGAGGTACAAAATCCACATGGAAACACTGCTTCGCTTAAAAATACAACCTGGTGCTGTGTTGTCTTTTCAGATTGCAAGGACGAAAGCATATCACGAATAGTTCAAGCTAGAAATATTGTTGCCTCTCAAAGTTTTAGAAATTCTCAGGTGGACTTCTGTATTGTTGAAGTCCTACAGTGCTTAAAATCTCTGTTAGAGCTCCGACCAGAGTAAGTTAATTGATTCCATAATCCATAGAATGAAAAATTTAGTTAACTTGGATTTTATAGCAGAAGAGGATTTACATATACCCTTAAGCTAAACATATAACATGTTCAATAACTCTACTTGCTTCAGGGAAAAGGTCTGTGTTTTCTTTTCATTGATGTTGGGCAACATTTCTAGTAGACTACATGCTTATCCTGGAAACATGATGGCCAGCAATATTCTACAGTTTGCTAAATCTTTGTCCGAGGAGATTGATAAAGGTTTGTTGATCTTTGTCAGCAATATTTATGACTTTTTTGCCTTGTTGATCAGTAAAATCAATCCAAGACAAGGGGATGGTCTTATCCTTTCTAATGTGTCCTGCTAAACCCTAAATCATCTGCATGAAATCCTAGGAATAGTATAAATGGACACCCTTAAATAGGTACGTGTCTTTTGTCTAAAGTGTGTAATGTGATACATCATGACTCAGTGCATCAATGGGCTTGTCCATATTAGGTTGGTGTTTTAGGACAAAAATGTATTCCTGGAGGAACTCAATACATCTAAGATATTGAACACTTCTCCTGAGATCAAACGAAACTTAGTGCCTTGTGGTCAATGTAGAGGATGAATTCATGAGTAAGAAACGACAAATCTCTGGATGATAAACCTTTTTATCGTAGGTTGCATAATTTTGTTAGATTTCTTTGAGTTTTTTTTGCTAAAAGATGCAACCAGATGACCTTGCCTTAGAGTTCATCTATTCCCACAGTTCTTAAGGCAACTTGTTATAGGAGTCATGATGGCACTAAAGTTCTTAATAAAGTGCTTATAGAAGGTCACAGAGCTATGAAAGATTCTGGCCTCCTCCTTAATTGCCTTAATTTTCTTTTGGTCTATCACAATGCCTTTTGCGAAGAGAATAAACCTAAGGAAGAGGACTTAGGGTTGTATGAAAGAAGATTTCTTCAGATTCATCAATAACCTTTAAATCCTAAGGGTCCTACGGATGAACAAGTGTGTTCTAGGTGGGTATCGTGACGAATGCAGACTTATATCTTTGACACCTTTTATTTAAGTGTTTCTTATCTCTTTTGTCAAGCATCTCTCCATGTTTTCAAGTTTATGGAAAACAAATCTCTTATCAGTCTAGATTGTTTTGCCTATGCTGTCTCATAAATATGCTCTTAAATTTTTCTGTTGTTTAGAATCACTCTTTTTTTGCTGACAGACTTTTTTTTTTTAAACTGTCTCGCCTGAACTGGTATAAGGTGTTTAGCTCTCTAGTTGAAATGATACTTGATAGAATTTCTCTGATAAATCAGTTTCTTTTTAAAACATTAAGGCATATATTGATGTAGACAGATCCCACTGTCACAACTCATGTGATGGGTAACTAACCCATATTTTTCTTGCAGAGTTTTCTGATGCAACAGCTTACCAGTTATTTTTAGAAATTTGCAAGATAGATATGTTATTGAACCTACTAGAAGATTTTCTTATCAAGAGAGGGATTTTGATGTTGAAGGGCGTGGAGTCTGAACAATCATGTTCAGTTTTATCTAGCAATTTTCTTGATGCAAAATGTGGAAACATGTTTGTGACCCAGAATGCTGCAAAAACCAATCTGCTGTTGCCTGCTAGCATCTTTTGTGCATCCATTTGTTCTATGCTCGACCAAGTAGGATTTCTTGTTGAAACTTCTTATAAAGTTCTTACATATTTTAAATGTGATACAAGTTGCAATTTGTTGATATTGCACATATTTGCTCTAGTAAGTGGTGAGAAGTTTTTTACTGCGGAGAAATACAGTTTTCTTGCAATTGTCATAAAATCAGTCATTTCCCTTCTTGAGGAAGGATATCAAACACTGCCTTCTGGTCATTTGACTTCTGATTTGGACATCAGTTTTTCTCCTTGCGAACAATGTCCTTTTTCCAAAGAGATAGTATGTGCAGAAAAAATCAGTTCTTCATTGATGGATATACTGCATGATTTTGCTTTTTCTGGGAATTCATCTACGAGCTCTATATTTCCCTTGTCACTGGAACCAATTGCTGAAAGTTTTCATGGTGCAGAAGAGAGCATCCATTGCTCAAGAGAACATGACAAATCTAGTCAATGTGAATCTTCATGTGTGTTATTTAAGTACAGATATCATGCTGATCAAACTTCCAATTCCACTACTGAAAGGGTAACCGAGCATGCTCCCATGAAGCCCCTCTGCTACATCACTGATGTTGTTTCTGCAATTGAACTTTTCAGCCTCTACATGGTACTTTTCTATGACTTGTTTGCCATTATAATTTTCCATCTTATTGCTAGTCTATCTGCATGCTTAGCTTGTTTCTTTCTACTTTCCTTCCCTCATAGGAACCACATAGTTTTCTGATGGACTATTGAATGTAACCCAGAGTTACAGATTTTCTCACAAATGATGTTAGTTTGATTGCTTGAAGCATGATTTTCTTGCATTTCACCTTAGCGCGCCACAATCAATCTTCTGATGGAATAATTTGTTTATTCATGAGAATTTACATTATATTTTTCCTTTTAGCTTCGTTGATCAATCGCGTAATTGTGTGGATCTTTATTCTCTGTTGCTATCTTCAGGGATGTCAATATATGATTTCACAGTGTTGCTTTTCCTAGGCAATTCTCATTTCCCTGCTAAACCAAAGCTGTTATTTTCCTCCTGCACATGTTCAGATACTTTGTCGTGACCTTCTTGGACGTCTTAATATATCATGTGGTACGGTTGCTTTTCTTAGACGATCTCATTTCTCTGCTAAAGTCAAAGCCATTATTTTGTCCTGTACATGGTCAGATACTTCATAGACATTCTCTTCTCTGTTAATGCCAAAGCCAGTATTTCCTCTTGCACATGTTCACATACTTTGTGAATTGACCTTTACTTGCAGTAGCAAAAAGATTATTTACCAGGACCCTTGAAGCTATCTGTCTGATTTTCTATGATTTGAGGCTTCTCCTTTTTTGTTTCTTCTAGATATATGAAATTGCTTTTTCATGTTATCATATTCATCGAATCATTAGAGTTTGCAATCGAGTTAAGAAGTTTGTTGTATTTTTGTTGCAGGGTTGGAAATGGGCAACTGACAATATTCTACCACGAATTCTTGCAATGCTAAAATTATCTCCATCAACGGAATTTTCAACTGCTGCTGTTGTTTTGATTGGTCAACTTGGAAGGTATTCTTTCCTTATTCTTACATTGGCAACTACTTCCATTCCTAATCTGAATTTAACAACAATAACAGCAACAACCAAACTTTTTCCCACTGGGTGGAGTTGACTATCTTAATCTGAATGTAACCATCAGGAAAAAATATCTCATGGGCAAACAGAATGCCTTTTATGTAGAACAGGAAGTAAGTTGTTGAACCCACCACGACTACTTAGACCCATCACGGGTATACAACAATCCCTTTGGCAATCACGATACATCCAACCATCTACCGTTGTCACGCATGTTTTTGATGCTTGATGCCAAAAGGAACAAAAAAACACGGAGAGGAACTCACTCATTGCATGAATCAAAATTGGGAAGTTGCCACAAGAAGAGATGCAATGGAGGTTTTGGTTGGAGCCTGCAAATTTGACAGGATTATACAGGCTTTCGTGTCTCCAAGAAATCATTGTGTTATTAGCCGATACATCTCGAAAAACCTGCTCTATAATTTAGGATTGGATCATTTCACTATGAGTAAATAGCAATTTCACCTTTGCATAAAGCTAATTAGGTTGTTGCAGGGTATATATATAGAGAGAAATGTTCTCCTATACAACTCATCCGAAAGAGCACTTCCATTATTCACCGTCCGATCGGGTGTGTACCATAGTTCAATTATTGAACCCTAGAGGATTGGACGGTGGATAATGAAGGTGTTCACGGATGAGTTATGTAGGATAACATTTCTAATATATATATATATATATATATATATATATCAACGTTAGATGCCTGCACGATAGGTTGTTTTGGCTGTGGGTGCATGCATCCACCAACTGGGAAGATCATATATAAGAAAGATGAAACTTGGACCTTAGTTGAATACTATCATAATTAGGCTTTTAGATATATTCTATCATCTCACTTTTATTTTTGATATTTACGCTTTTCATAGGATGTTATATTATATATTCATTGACATGTTATTCTTATTTTTGTTGCCTTCATGACTTTTGATTCTATTTTTGTGTTATGTTTGCCTTAAAGAAACTTTATTGGAACTGATGTTTTTCCCTGCCGGTGTTTGTTGTTTGTCCAGGTTAGGTGTTGATTATGGAGGCTATCAGGAGATGGGTGTTTCACAACTGAGGTGCAATTTATCTTCTTTGCTCGAAGAAGCTTCTTTACAAGGGGAAACCAGCCTGCCAAACCAACTTGCTATCATTAATGCTCTGGTTAATCTTCTTCCCTCGAGTTTTAAGGAAATTGTGGACAGAAACCTTGAGCATTTAGTCGATGCCGATGGATCTCTGGAAATCAAAGTAGTGAAGGAGTGGTTTGCTCAGCTGGACAAGAAAATGCAAGCTATGGTGTTGAACTTTTTTGGTCATGCTGTTTGATCGTGGCACTGTTTTTTGGGTTGCTCAGACATTATGCAGATTTGGTTGCCGTGACCCATTGACTGAGGATTTTTCTGCCGCAATATAATGCAGCCAATAAAGTGTAGTCGGGTTTCACGACCTTCTCCTAGATACGCAGCGTACTGTTTTTTTTTTTTTTTTTTTTTTTGACGAAGTAAATTCTTTTAACAGATCTGGAAGAGCATCAGGCGGGATTTTGGTTTCGAAGGCTTCTTTCATTCCTTGTAGTTAGCACGTGTTAGTAATGGCAGTGCATATATTCTCATGTTTTTTTTTTTTTGTATAATACATTGCTTTTTGGATATTCGAGTTTCACTGACCTGATGCTATCCATTTTTGTGCGCTATGCATTGAATGCATCCTTGTGGATCAGTGCAGCTCCATATAGTGCAGCTCAACCAGACAGATCAATGCAGTCATTCCGAAATCCGACTAGCCTTTTCGGAGTTTTGGCTTGCTTTAGGATCCAGTTCGAAGCTCGGGACTTGCTTGGTGGAGGTACAAATACAACTCAAGGGGAGGAAGCTTCGACCAAAGGGGTTCGAGCGAGGTATTATTTGTTGGGGTCGAATCAGAAGTGGTATAGGAGGCTAGCTCGGTGAGTTGCATGGTTGAGCCAGTTAGACTGGAGTGTCTCGCCACAACCCTAGTCTACATTTCTCATCTTCCAGGGGAAAAAAAAAAATTGGAGTTGTCACATTAGCGGTCTATTTTGATTATTTCTATTGATGGAGAAGGTAAATCAGAATCTAGATGATAAATACAAAGAAGAAATCGATCGATAATCTAGATAATAGAAGGGGAGTATTTGGGCTCGCTTGATTAATCTCAATGTCATTTTTTTTAGTTAGTATTAGATATTTAAGTTTTGAGTCCGATTAATTTTAAAGGGATCATTTGCTTATGAAATTTTTTTATCATAATAAATCAATAAAAGTTCACGTTGAATGGTCCAACAATTTAATATTTTAAAATTTCATTTAGAGAAGAATTTGTATAAAATAATATATGAACACTTTGTTACTATAGCTCTGGAGGCGATTAACCTCAACATCATTGGATGGATGTGACGTGCTAATCTAGCATAGGATATTGCAAAGTTGGTGGCCCATCGAACTTGATATGCGAGAATATTGACCCATAGATGAAAGCTGAGAGCCTAATCTATTGAAGGGGAAAAAAAGAGGGGGACTCCACCTCCATTGCCTCTAGGCTTCCCGCTCCACTCCTTCGCATCGGTCTTGATCGGCCGCACTTTCGAAGGCGTTCAAACTTATGGCCAGCAGCTCCATGATCTTTCCTTGGCTCTTGGTTTTCACTTCGTTGTGTCTTCTTCTTCAAGTAACTTCTTCTCCTCTTTAATTTGTGGAGCTATGAAAGTGGATCTATTTGTCGATTTTACTCTTCTTCTTCCTCAACCTCCAAGTTCGTTTCCTATTTTGGAGCACAGGACGATGCTTTTGCCAAGGAGTTCCTTGGTCGATTCCCTCTCCATGACTACAACTTCTCTTGAAGCAATTCAAAATATTACTAAATTTCCATAGGACATTCGAAGAGGCTCTCACAAAAAGAATTGTCGGGGGAGGGGGGATAAGGTTGTGGCACTGGCTGCCCAACATCAGCAAGTAACGGGGGGCATCGACGCCTGATCTTCCACTATACCTTCTTCCAGAGAGCAAGGCCATAACATGAGACTAGGGGTGAGCACGCGATTCAAGAGCAGACATATTCATTCCAAAACTTCCTTCCTGTCATGCCTCACAATTTCAAGGATTTCGTAAACAAATGCAAATCTCTTTCTGGTCAGTTGTGAGTTGGATAGTGCGACTACGTATCTCTTTCTTTCTAACGTCTGCTATACCACCTCATCACCATGCCAAGGAAGCACACTCATCATATTTTCCCTCTTATGCAAACAACATTGTTTCCTTGGTCTAACGGGCTCTCAGTTCTCAGTGTGGCTGCAATTGTCTTAGTAATTCTTTCTCATTCATTCATAGGAGGACCATCGAGGAACTTTTATCTCTTTCACTTGAACTCAGCCTGTGATGATATTGAAAGGAAATACTTGGCATTATTGATATTGGTTGGAAGAGTTATCCAGTGGATTGAACTGGACCATCAACAATTGTTGTAGCACCTCATGGAGTCGTAGTTTTCTCAGCCTTGATGTCGGTTGGGACTAGTGCATAACATTGAGTGTCATGGACTACCATCTTGTGACTTAGGATGATCTTCTTCATGTTTTCACCTCTTTGCCTAAGAATTTGAACTTCATTGATCACACAAGTGATCTACGCCGGAAAGAGTATAAGAAAGTTCTCTGTGGATAATTCTCAGTAAATTTTTTGTGGAGTACTGTGTGCATGGCTCAGACAATCTTCTTTGGAAATTGCTTATGTACTTTGTCAATGAGCAGATCTTTCTCAACCAAACACACCAAAAAAGACACGATGAGGAGCAAAGGCGCTTTTGCTAGGAAGTTCATGAAAGATGTTTTGCCATGCACTTTGACTGAGTCAAAAGTAATTGGAGCTTTCATACACATGTCTTCTGATATTATCTAGACATTTTCTCATGGATTCTCATATATTTCTAATAACATATAAGATAAATTCTCTTCTTATTATTCTACATTCCTTTTACTATATTTCATATATTTTCTTTTATTAACGACGATTGGAGTGTCTTCGTCGAGTAGGCTGATGGGGATTTGACGAGCATTATTTTTTTCAGAATGATCGAAGAAAACTTCTTCTTGATGGTACAAGATCATGGAGCGAAACATTCATATCGCATCCAAACCCTTTTTTTTTTTCAAACAAAACCATAAATCTTTTTAAAGTTACCATGAGGCAAAATGATTACATACAATCATAAACGAAAAAAAAAAAGGCTCATTCATGAGAATATCTCCCTGATAAAAGAATCTATTCTATGAAAAGCTGATCATCTAAAAAGTGAATATTGGGACTGGCTACAATATATAGAACATGATTAACATCGAGAATGCGCATATAGACGACGGCGACCGACGAACTGGTCGAAGGGGAGAGGAGACTCGAGTCATTTTCTGTGGGGCGCATGCAACGGGGAACGACGAGACTGGACCGGCGCCGACCGTGTGGCCGCTGAGCTAGAACTCGTCTTACTTTTCCGGTCACCCTGCGGAATTAGCAAGGCGGCATGCTTTGCATCCTGCAGCTTCTCGAGCGAGGCGACGACCTCAGACATGCTCGGGCGTTTCTTCGCATTGCCTCCTATGCACTGCAGAGCGAGGATGCTGAGCTCGAGGGCCACTTTCTTTGTGTACTTCCCCTCCAGCCTCCAGTCGGTGATCTGATGCATCCTGTGCTTGTTTCCCAAACGAGGCTTCGCCCAGTCCACAAGGCTCTGCTCCGCTCCCACCTTCGTTTTGTCGAAGGCCCTTCGCCCCGTCAGTAACTCCAGCAACACCACCCCGAAGCTGTACACGTCGGCTTTCACAGAAAGCCTGCCTGCAACACGGCGGAGAGAGAGACGGCTCGATGCGTAAGCGATTCCTGCTGCCTCTCGGCTTCAAGACTAGATACGAGAGCGATCAGTAATAACCTGTTGCGATGTACTCCGGAGCTGCATATCCGTGAGTTCCCATGATCCGCGTCGATACGTGAGTTTGGTCGCCAGTCGGTCCGTCCTTCGCCAGGCCAAAGTCCGACAGCTTCGCGTTGAAATCCTGCAAAACGATGATCGAGCTAGCTGTGAAGCTCAGAATAAACAGAAACTTAATTATCCGGCGGGCAGCGTTTTTCGAGATCCGATGTCTGATGCATACGTTGTCGAGGAGTATGTTTGATGCCTTCACGTCTCGATAAATGATTCTGCACTCGTCGTTCAGGAAGGATAGGCCTCTCGCAGCTTGAATTGCGACCTTGATCCGAATTTCCCATGGCAGAGTTGCAGGTCCTTCTGCAAAGAGAGAGAGAGAGAGAGAGATAGAGAGAGAGAGCTCGGTCGGCGCCAAGTTCATGAAAATCAATGAACAAGAAGATCGAGTCTGATTAAATGTCGAACTTTCTCGCTCACTTTTGAGAAAAAGTTGGCTCTCTAAGCTTCCCTTCGGCAAGAACTCATAGACCAGGAGCCGATTGTCGCCCTCCGAACAGAAGCCGATCAGCTTGACCAAGTTCCGGTGGTGGAGTTGACCCAGATAGTTGACCTCAGTCTGCAAATAGTAGTGTTTTGAAAAGTCAGAGACCAGGAAGAGCTAATTAAGCAACAAAAAAGCATCGTCGTCTTCAGCCCCACCAGCCATTCCTTGTGACCTTGGAATCCATCAGGTTTGAGTTTCTTCACCGCGACCACCATGGCCGATGCAGACTTCGAAGGGGCTAGGGTTTGCTCGTCGAGCCAGCCTTTGTACACACAGCCAAACCCGCCCTCCCCGATCAGACTCTCGGAGCGAAAGTATCTAGTGGCAATCTTCAGATCGCTGAAACTGAAGTTCTTCAAATTGGAGGACAGAATTTCCCCTTCGCTTCTCAGCGCTGCAGGAAGATTTCCACTGACGACGTTCTCGCCGTACGAAGTCGAGCAAAGGTTCGATGTAGTAGCAGCTGTCAGAGTCGAAGGAAGTGAAGAAGCAGTAGTACTGCTTTTGCTGGCGATTCCTCTCGAGCCATCTACGAATTAAGAGATAGTCGGAATATTCTTAGAAACATTCACAGATACACGGCGACTTTAAGCAGCAGTAGAACAGACAAGAACTAACAGAGATCAAACACTACGCGAAAAGGAATCGTGCAAATTAAGATCGACTCAATTCGAACGACGACGACTCACAAGTAGAGCTTTGGGTGGTCTGAGAGCTATCGATCCTGGACATCAAGTTGAAGCAGTTACCCATGACTCCGATCCGTCGAAGGGATTGCGAGCTAGATAGCAGAAGAGATTAGAAATCCATGGAAATGAGAGAGCGAAAAGCTGGAGCCTCTGCGGAGTATATAGAAGAAGATAGCTTCGATTGCGAGTTTGACTGGCGAATGAAATAGAGGAAGGCGAAGGGAAAACGCAGGCGTAGACTCGGGGAATTAAGGCCGGCCGTATCCTTTGGTTGGATTCGGGGTGGTCCCCAATTGGGAAAAGAAAATCCGGTCAAACGGGAAAAACACAACAAAAGAACTAGAAAAGAAAAACGAAAAGTATTAATATGGTGGGTTTCCCGATCGATCGATCGATCGATCCTACCAGATTTATTGAAAAAAAACTTTCGATCTGACTGTTTAGCTCAATAGTCTCGCCTACCTCATTTGAAGGAGTTATAATAAATCATTCTGCGTCCACATACTCTTTCTTTCCGAAGGATCGCATTTCGCAATGAAGTTGGTAAGATCGTGATACTTTATTGACGCGGATACGTAGATTTTTTTCATCTCTCTTTAACACGGATAATGTCAAAGAGACTTAGAGTTATCTCCGATTGCAATAGTAATAAAAATGAATAGACGATGAAAAATCAAATACAGAGAGCAAATGATACAGAATTTAATGTGGTTCGAAATTTCAATTCTTACTCTACAGAGTGAGTTCTAAATCGAGCTGTAGTGCTAAAACACTTTCACTATAAAACTTCTCTTTTTTGAAAGTATTTCCAGAGGTGGAATAAAACCCTTTACAACTTTAGCAATACACTAAAATTGAGAGATCCCATCAACTTCCAAAGTCCATCTGCTTTTTCTTCTCCCCCTCCGGAATACGACCTTTCTCCCCTTCTTCTCTCGTCTCCTCCTCCCGGATGCGATGTGGACTCCTCCTTTTCATAGGGTTACCTTCAGTCGAATTGAATCGGAATCAGAATCCCCCACTCTCTCCTTCTTCCTTGGTTTTTATCCTCCTCTTCCTTCGGCAGCTGTGATGTAATGAACTATTCTGATCACTGTCCACGTGGAGGACTCTTTTTTCCTAGAAAATAATTCTATTAAAAAGATAAGGAGTGAAGGATCCTGCGGATATCGTGTGGGGTTCTAGTTTGTTATATTATATAACAAACTCTCATAAATTAAAGACGCGGAAAATATTCTGCCCCTCTTCTTCATCCTCTCTTCCTTCGTTGGGTCAAATACTGACTCGGTCTCTCTCGGCGAAATCCTCTTAGTTCACTTGAACCAGGACGTATGCTGCCTATTAATATCTAGGCTCACTCTAGTTATAAGACTTATTCCCTTGTGCTTTCCATCTTTTTTTGAGCTAACACCCAACTCATTCCCTGAGTCACCTCCAGACTTGTGTCCCGTATTAATCATCTGATCCCCTTTCGATCTTAAGACTTATTTGTCCTGTTTTATGTCTTCACTCTGTCAGTTTGGTCGACTCACTGGGGTCGAGTCTAGTCGATTCAGACACATCTCAATTCCTAAATTAGATTATCATATTATCATTTACGAATGAGATACAGATTGAATTTTAAAGAAAGATTTAAAATCCTCTCTCGGGGTTCAGAACGATCCTCTGTAGTCTTATAAATCATGTCAAAATTCAAAGAATTTCTCGTGATTTATCTTCTTCACAATAGTCCTAAAATGAATAGATGAAACCGTTATATCGATACAAACTCAAATAGAATTGATCCGATTAATAAGTCCAACTCATAACTGACGTCAGTAGATCAGTTACGGGTTAGGTTTGTTTTAATCGATCAAATCAGTTAAATAGATAGATGATTAATAATTTTAAAATATTATTTTTAAAAAAATAGTAAATTTTTTATATAATAATGTTTAAAATAGCGTAATAATATTGATGGTGTAGTTTAATTAATATAGATTGATTCATTTATTTTAAAATAAATTTATTTATCTTAAATTTTCTAATGTGCAACTCTTTTATTTTTAAATTATTAAAATTAATCTCATTCAACTTTCCTAATAAATTATTTATCAGTTTTTTTATTTTTTTATTGGTTCAATATTAAATTTAAAAAATTGTTTAAATTGTGCGATACAAATATATAGAGAGATGTTCAGATTTTAGTATAATATTTTTCTCAATCTAATTTAGCATTTGACTTTTTAAAAATCTAACACTACAAAGAAAACATAGTATTTAACATCGAATTTATTTTGTTGCTAATACATAACATTGGTCGATAAATTACATTAAACACGATAATATTTTTTCGCAATAAACTTATTGTTAACAGACTATAACAACGAATTATTATAATTTCGTCGATAATATTAAAGACAAAAATAATAATATCACTAAATAAATAAAAATCATCGCTAAAAAAATATATTATCGACGAATAAAATATTTTCGACACTAACACTGGATTTGTTAACGATGAATTAATTTATTTCGTCGCAAATCTCAATCAATTTGATATGAATCAGTAATTGATTGATGGAGTTCACTAGTCGACGTCTGCCAACCATAAAATGTTTTTTAATCAATTGGTCATGCGTCTGCCAACGATTAACGACAACTTGTTATAAATTTCGTCGTAAATCATAGATTATCCTGAGAAGCGTGTATCGAAGATTAACAACGAATTAATTAATTTCGTCGCACAATCTCAATCGACTGTTATGTTTTGATAGTTGACTGATATGTAGAAATTAGATTTGACATGAACCAATAGTCGATTGGTAGAGTACACTAATCGGTTGGATATGTCACAGAATATTTTTTAGTACTCGACTGATGATGATTAACGACGAATATTCATAAATTTCGTTGCAAATCATATATTATCTTGAGAATGATTTTTTTTTAGTGTAAATACTGTTTGAATACTATTTGATGATTCAAGGCTGCGTTTAATATGACGTAATGTAATTCAAGTTGTAATGTAATCCAAATTGTAATGTAATGTAATGTAATTATTATGTTTGGATAAAAATTGTATGTAATATTAGATTATAAAAGGTAATTATATTCTTTTGTTTGATGTTTATTACAAAGATGATAGGAATGGATAGACGACGATTACGGAGACAACAATGACGATAACGACGACAACCGTCTAGTCCGGCCGTAGACGGGCCGGACGGCGACGATCGGCAGCGATCGGCGACGACCGACGACGATCGACGGTCAATCGGTCGGCAATGGTCGGCCATCACCGGTCGTCGATCGGTCACCGCCGGTCGTCAACCGATCGCCCGTCGATCGTCGGCCGATCGCTGACCGATCGTCGGCCGATCGTCGTTCGGTCGTTGGTCGATCGTCAACCGATCGATCATCGTGATTGTGATCGATCGTCGATCGGCGGTGGCCGATCGGCGCGATGGCCATCGACGAGCGATCGTCGGTCCGACAGCGACGGTGGCCGACGGTGATGACCACGACCGACTGATCGATGATGACAATAGACAACAACGATCAACTTCGATTGGTGAGCATCGAACACTTTTCAGATTACGACTTATAATGTAATCTGGATTATATAAATTTTGCTTTGTAATTCAAATTATAAAACTTTAATGTCTTTTGTAATTCAGATTATATTACATTACAATTTTGAGACGATAACAAACAAAGGAATTTACCTTGTAATGTAATCTGGATTATATTACAAGGCAGATTACGACATACTAAACGCAGACTAAAAATTAAAAATAAATAAAAAATATAATTTTTAGAAAACAAAATAAAATTGTTTGATAATGCAGAAATTAATGAACATTGTTTTAATTTCTTTTATAATCTAAGTGAATAGATAGACAATTTAATTACATTTATATTTTAAATTATTAATATTTATAAATTTTAATTTTCTTTTTAAAAAAATAAAATATAAATAATAATTTTGAATCGTGTCTAATAGTAAATCGACTTATAAGTCATAATAGATTATTCTAAGCGGTGAATTGTAAATATCTTATATGGCTAAAATTAAAGATTGACTTTCTATGAAACCGTCGATTTCAGATTGTGGTCGAGTCTAGGTACTACACCCCTTAAATATATTGGATCCGAATTCATTATCAACTCATTAATAATTAATAATAACGAGTTAATAAATTAATGAGTTATATACATATAAATCATATCAATAATATAAATCCAAAATTAATATATCAATTAGACTACTTTACTATGTTTGTCGGAAAGAGAAAATTTGTATATTACAAATTAATATATATGTCAATTAAATAGAGAAATAAAACCCAATAATTTCTCATTTAAGCTACGTATAATTCAGCTCATAACACACAATTTAAATATTAATTGAATTTAACAATGTTAAATTTTATGAGTTGAATAACTTTTTAGAATAATATCTACAAAAAAAAATTAGAATCACTAATCTAACAATTTCCACTGATTTATCTCATGATTATTGTGAGGGAGATAATCACAGATGAATCTATTAGCCTTGATGTGATGGCCAAGACACATATAAATCATCTGAATTCAAGAAAAAATTTTAGACCTCCTCCAAAATCAACCCATGACCATACTATCCCATACGAACAACTTTTTAGAATAATATATTCTGATGTGAAATCGTTTCATGAAATTGTATAAAATATAATTCACATGGATCTAATATGGATGCACGCCCAAAAACATTTAATATTATATCTACAAATATTTTATGCAAACTGCATTAATAAATTACCCATCCTTATTTTAGAGTGACAAAATAAATATACACATATCTTTTAAACTTTAGCACGTATAATAGCCAAAATATACATATGTTATTAATATATATAGAATATTAAATACAAATTTACTAAATAGATACTTCATTCAAAAGAACAACCTCATATTCACTATATATTGACGAAATACTTTGGGCGACAAGATGTTCTATTATCACTCGATTACTTTAAATTCTTTTTTTAACCGTCAAAAAATTAATGTTGATGTGTTTAGATTTCAACGATCATTAGATACTAAGCACAACGATTTTGTTAATGTTAGCGGCTCTCGAGTGAACTATAACAGAAAAGGCAGAAGAACAATATGTTATAAATAAGAACATACATATATATTTATAAGCAAATGAATGAAGCATAAAAGTATACATATATACGAGTCATTTAATGAGATATCAAGTACAATATTATAATTAGTTTTTATATTAACGATAATCTACTTTCTAATAATAGCTCATGATAATATGAATTAGCTTCACAATATGTCTTCCTTTAAATCGACACATTATTTGCATGATAGATAAAATGATACCTTATATAAAAACTACCTTAAATATATATTTGACCTAAAATAATTTTCTTTTCAACTAATTATTTTAGCATAGACATATATCTGTCCACATAAAATGTACTAAATCTATCTAATATTTTTCACTTTGATGATAATATTGTTAGTATCTATAAGATTCATATATCTCTATAATAACATGATATTGTCCATTTTGGACCTAAGCCCTCATGGTTTTATTTTTGGACTTTATCCAAAAGGCACAAATGTGATTGTATTCCCAATACTCCACATACCAATAGAGATATATTTTCATCTTATAAGCACATGATTTTTTCCATGTCTTACCAATGTGTGACTTTAATTGTATTCCCAATACTCCAACAATTTCCCCCTCAAATGAAGGACCACATTGATCCTCCCTCAAAGCCTATTCATCCCCGAAGGACATCCTTTGTTTGATGTCTAATCCCCAACTCACAGGACTTCCTGTCAACTGTCTGGTCTTCCTGACCCAACTTGACTTCTTGTCAGTTGTCCAGCCTTTCTAACCCAACTGGACTTCCTATCTGATGTCTAGTTCTCTTGATCCGAATATGGAAGCTCAACTTTTTTCGTTTGAGGTTGATACTAATTGTTAGTGTCTATAAGATTCACATATCTCCATAATGACATTATATTGTTCACTTTGGTCTTAAGCCCTCATGGTTTTATTTTTGGGCTTTACCCAAAATGTCTCACACCAATGGAGATATCTTTTCATCTTATAAGCACATGATCTTTTCCATGTCTTACCAATATAAGACTTTGATTGTATTCCCAATACTCCAACAAATATTAGATTAACTCAGTAATATATGTGTGAATAGATACATAAAAAACTTTAAAAAATCTAATCGAACATCAATAGCTGATTGTACCTCAATAGCAATTGAATTATGACTCAACAGTCGATTGATCAATATATTGTACTGGACCATACAAACTCACTATTCTCTCATGCATAATAGTGGAGTGTTGTAATCGACTATAAAATCTACTATGCTCAACTCAACCATATTATTTAAGTACTGATCGAGTATCAAACTTTCTATGCTCAAGTCAAACAAAATAATTGACTAACACTTAATTGTTGGGATGTATACTGAAAAGTTTATCTTTTGTATGAACATCTTTATTTTGAAATAAGAATCACATGATCATTGTTTGCATATTTATGGTTATGCATACTGTCTAATACATTACATTGTAGATAACATGGTGTGTGATGTCACACGGAAGATCATGTTATCAGCTCCTTGTAAAGTATAAGTAAAGACTCACAACCCATATGACTTTGGACAAACCATTGGTATGGTTGTAGTGCGTTATGGTATTGGTTTGTCTTGACCATAGAATCATACTAGTGCACTTTGTGTGTATTGAGCAGGACCGACTTAGAGGTGATTCGATTTATTGCTGACTACATAATCGAATCGGACCTCAGATATTATATTGTACATGCTCTTAATCCCGATATAATAACGGGCACATATACTTAGTATTCATTTCTTTGATTTACCAATGAGCGAGATTTATAGATTAAATCGATAGGCTCGGTAAGTTGGGAAATGATATTATTTATATGGTATGTCGTTGATTATAGGAAGAAACCGCGTCCTATAAATTAGGATGATGATGTCCCCTTGAGGAGCTCATAAGGTTCATCATGTAAACCCTGCAGGTGGACTTGGTCCAGCATGATGAAAAGGTTGAGTGGTACTACTCATGGAGTTAGATGTTGATTAATTAATGGTCAGTAAATTAATTAATCGACGGACATTCGAGATCTTAAACACGGGGAGAAAAATGTACAAATAATATATGGAGCCCATATTAACTTATAGAGGTTGGTGAGATAGATCAATGATAAACCTTTAGTGGATTGGATTATCATTAATGGATCGGACTTTATGTGGGCTTGATCCATTGGGTGACCAAGATCCAACTCCTCCTCATAGTCCCTATTGTAGTCTATTAAAACCTCATGAAGCCTAGATCCAATGGATGAAAACAAAACTCTATATCCAAAGGTAGAGATTAAATCTCTAGATCCGACGGTTGAGATTAAATCTCTAGATCCGACGGTTGAGATTAAATTCCTAGAACCAATGGTGGAGATTAAAATAAGGTTTATCCCTAACTTTATAAAAGGAGAGGAGGGGGTGAGCGGCAAGAGGAATCCCATTAGAGATAAGATTAGGGCAAGGGGTGGCAAGCATTGGGGATTAGGGTTTAGGTGTTGGCGGCACCAAATAAGGAAAAGTTTTCCTTATCTTCTTCTTCTTCCTTGGTGGTCAGCGCCCATACAACCCTTCCCTCCCTTGGCCGGCGTCCAAACCAGCCCTTCTCCTTCTCCTTGGCCGGTGGAAACAAGACTTAGGGTCTTCCCTTGGAGTCTTGGTCGGTTTCCATCTTATTCTTCTTCTCCTTCTTGGCCGGCGGCAAGCACTAAGCTTGGAGCTTGGTGGTTGGTTGAAAGAAGGAGAAGTGCTTTGTTTCTTATTCTTCCTCTTGTTCGGAGCGAGCAAGGAAGGAAGATTGGTGATCTAGGAGCTTCGACTTTTGGTAGATCGTCGCCCACACGACGTCCGAAAGGAGGAAGGACATACGATAGAAGATCGAGAGGTATAATACTTGTCTATTTTCTTATGTAACATGTTTATAATTGTTTCTCAATTATATATGCATGATATATTCTGTTTTGTGACTAATATAACTTGGACCCCGAACATAAACACAAAAGCCGGCGATCCGTACATCGTCTATTCCGCAGCTATTCGTAGAATAGAGGTTGGTGGCTTGAACAACAAGTTTGTTCAAGTGACCACTCTAATCGAATATCACAACGATGAAACGGTTGCTTGGGTGATCTCTTTTGTCTAGGATTAAATTTTTTTAATCCGGGGACATCGATGGGATCGTCATGAACAAGCGATCGAGTTGAAGTGGGAAGCGAAGTTTCCTACCTTCAAGTGGTATCAGAGCTTCGGTTTTGCAAAACCTTCAAGTGGTATCAGAGTCACGGTTTCCGGTTTTGTGTGTTTAGGATTCGGTTATTTTTATGCACTTTTCATATATTATATGTGCCGGATAATAGTAGGATATGCGTAGGTTAACTCTTTGGTTGCAGGCATAGGATCCAACTATTATGGTCATATGTGTGTATGTGATTGTATGTGTGTAATTGTATACTTTGTTGAATCCTCGGGGTTGACGAGACTAGTATTTAATTTTTGTAATTAGATACGACATTATTTAGCCACTCCTTTTATTTTAGTTTACTTTCGATCTAGATTTCATGTACACTCCCTCGTGGAGTATAGGATCGATGGATGTAAATTAAAATAGTTTTTTCTCAGCTCGGATCTCCGGATGGCTTGTACATGGCGTAGGGAGGAGCGAACGAGATGACGATACGACGGGAGACATATTGAAGACAAAAGCCATAATGGTTGGGAAATATTTATTTTTCATATTTATTACTTATTGTTTGATATGCATGTCGTAGGCTAGAAAATTTCTCAATTTCAAATTACTAAGTGGGAGAGGGATATTTTTTTTTAAATTCCCACGGCCTCCATTATGATTTAACATGTGATGCAAATAAACTTGCGCGTCGGCTCTGAGTGCCTTCCTCCCCATCGGATGAGTTTGTTTGCGGATCACAAGGTCGAATATGGTTATAGGAAATTATTAAGAAGCGTGTGTACTTCCCCATCGGAAGATACATAACCCGAGATAATTACCTTGGTACTGAGTAATGCTGAATACTTGGATACAAATATAAGTATCCTCCCCATCGGAGTCACTACTTTTATTTGTAGGACAGAAGAGGAACCAACTATTAATTGTACTTGTCAAAAGGTTAGGTTGACAAGATAGTAAAATTAATGGGTAAAACCTCCTCTTACAAATGTAGAATTCGTATACGTCCACACTATCGTGGCATACGATATTCTCGGTGTTTTGAGGTGTTGGTTGATTTTAAAATTTTATTGTTTGAGGAATCAATAATTTTTTGAAATCTAGTGTTTTGATCAATGTGATTCTTAGGTTTTTCAAAATGTCTTTCAACCCACTTACTGTGACACTGAAAGAAAATAAACTTACTGGACCCAATTATGTTGATTGGAAAAGTAATCTTGATATTGTCTTGACTGCTGAGGAGTACAAGTATGTACTCTTCAAAGAGCGTCCTCCTAAGCCTGTGAATGAGCTGAAAGTCCTTAGAGCTAAGATCGATGGGGAAACCTAGGTCGATATCATACTCCAGTCTCTACCTAGAAGTTTTGAGCAGTTTCGCCTGAACTACACCATGAATAAAATGTTGTATTCGTTGACGGGGCTTCTGACAGAACTCCAGGCGGCAGAGGGGCTTTTTCGTCAGAGTGCTCAGGCTCAGGTCATGGTTATCTAAAAGGTTTCTACTTCTAAGCCGAAAGGCATGAAGAAGAAGAAACAAGGTGGGGCAAAGGTGGCGGGATGATCTCAGGGAGGAGTGAAGAAGCCGAAAGGAAAGTGCTTCACTTGTGAGCAGACTGGACATGGGAAGGACTATCCCAACTAGAAATAGAACAAAGGTATATCCTTTGGTCTAGTCGTTGAAACATGTTTAGCGGTGTTATCTACCGACACCTAATGTGTAGATACGGGAGTCACTGGTCATGTCTGCAATACTTTACAGGGGTTCCAAGAAACCAGACGACTAGCTGAGTGGGAGATTACCGTATACTTGGGCGATGCCACGAAGATGGAGCTGTTGCAGTGGGAGATGTTTATTTATCTTTTGAGAAAAATAAAGTTTTGGTTCTTAAGAATTGCCTTTATGTACCTTTATTTAGAAAGAATTTAATTTCGGTTTCTAAATTGTTTATGGATGGATATTCTATTTCTTTTAATGACAGAGTTGTTATAAAAAGGAATAGGGAGATTATCTGTTCGGGTACATTGATAGGAAATTTATATACACCTGAACCAAAAACTCCCACGATGCAAATAGAAGTTAATAACTCATCTTCTAATTCCAATAAGAGAAAAGAACCTTCAAAGATGAACCAAACATATCTTTGACATCTTAGGCTTGGTCATATTAACCTAAGAAAAATTCAAAGGTTGATAGCTGATTAACCTTTGGGTTCATTAGTGGTGGAAGATTTCCCAACCTGCAAATCTTGCTTGGAGGGTAAAATGACCAAGAGGCCTTTTAAGGCCAAAGGGTATAGAGCCAAAGATGTGTTGGAATTGGTTCATTCTGATTTGTGTGGTCCTATGTCTATCCAGGATAGAGGTGATTTTGAGTATTTTGTCTCTTTTATAGACGATTATTCAAGATATGGATACATTTATTTGATGCGCCACAAGTCTGAATGCTTTGACAAGTTCAAAGAATTCAAGGCTGATGTGGAGAAACGTCATGATAAAAGTATCAAGACACTACGATCTGATCGTGGTGGTGAATACCTCTTGGGAGAGTTTAGGAAATACTTATTAGAGGTTGGGATTCAATCCCAATTGTCTGCACCTGACACACCCCAGCAGAATGGTGTAGCAGAGCGAAGGAATAAGACTCTTATGGAGATGGTTAGATCGATGATGAGTTATTCTGAGTTGCCAGATTCGTTCTGGGGATATGCTCTAGATATGACAATGTATATTCTGAACTTGGTATCATCTAAATCAGTGTCTTCTACTCCCACATAATTGTGGATTGGGCGAAAGCCTAGTCTAAGACATATTCGGATTTGGGGGAGTCTAGCACATGTGCTGAAGGCAGATGTTAGTAAGTTGGAACCTCGTACAAAAGTGCGCATGTTCGTTGGCTATCCTAGAGGAACGAAAGGTGGTTTGATCTATAGTCCTAGAGATCAGAGGGTGATCGTTAGCACGAACGCCAGATTTCTAGAGGAAGACTATGTAATGAACCACAAGCCTATGAGTAAGATTGTTCTGGAGGAATTAAAAGGGGAAGTCACTTCTTCAGTACCACCGGTACAAGAGGATATACTACAAGTCACTGCACCGCGTGTCACAGAGGATACACAGGTGATACCTCGTCGTAGTGGGAGGGTTGTTAGACAGCCTGATAGATTCATGTTCTTGGGAGAATCTTCTGATTTGGTCCCTAGTGAACATGAACCTAATCCCTGGACATATGACGAGACAATTCAAGATAAAGATGCAGTATCTTGGCAAAGTGCAATGAATACTGAGATTGAATCTATGGATTCGAATCAGGTCCGGGAGCTAGTAGAACTACCCGATGGTGTAAAAATCATTGGATGCAAGTGGATCTACAAAAGAAAGAGAGGAATAGACGGGAAGGTTGAGACCTTCAAAGCGAGGCTTGTTGTGAAGGGGTATACTCAGAAAGAGGGTATTGATTAGGAGGAGGCCTTTTCGCCGGTAGCCATGCTCAAGTCTATCCGGATTCTCTTATGCATTGCTGCTCATATGGATTATGAGGTATGACATATAGATGTTAAGACATCTTTTCTTAATGGAAGTCTTGAGGAGAACATCTACATGAAGCAACCAGAGGGATTCATTGCAAAGGGCAAAGAGCATCTTGTGTGCAAGCTTAATCGGTCCATTTATGGATTGAAGCAAGCTTCGAGGTCTTGGAACATCCGCTTTGATGAGGTAATCCAGTCTTATGGATTTATTCAAAGTCCGGATGAGTCTTGTGTATACAAGAGATGCGACGGAAACGTAGTGGTATTTCTTGTGCTATACGTAGATAACATTTTATTAATTGACAACAATATCAAGGTGTTATCGGACGTAAGAGTATGGTTGTCCAAACAGTTTGATATGAAGGACTTGGGAGAAGTGGGACACATCCTTGGGATCAAGGTTATAAGGGATCGCAGGAAAAGGATGTTGTGCTTATCTCAAGCTTCATACATAGACACTATTATGGATCGTTTTAGCATGCAAAACTCCAAGAAAGGCTTTCTACCTTTAAGGCATTGAGTTCCTTTATCTAAGGAGATGTGTCCTAGAACATCTGAGGAGATAGAGGAGATGAAGGCAGTTCCTTATGCTTCGGCAGTAGAAAAGCCTCATGTATGCGATGCTATGTATGAGACCAGATATCTGCTTTACCGTGGGCATGGTTAGCAGATATCATAGTAATCCAGGACAGGGACATTGGACTGCGGTAAAGCATATATTGAAGTACCTGAGAAGGACTAGGGATTATATGCTAGTATACCAGACAGACCAATTACTCCCTGTGGATTACACAGATTTCGACTTCCAATTAGATAGGGATGACAGTAAGTCTACCTCAGATTTTGTGTTTACTTTGGGAGGTGGAGCCATTGTATGGAGGAGTGTCAAGCAGAAATGCGTGGCGGACTCTACCATGGAAGCTGAGTATGTGGCGGCCTTTGAGGCGGCCAAAAAAGTTGTGTGGCTCAGGAACTTTCTGATGGACTTGGATGTGATTCCTGGTTTGCCCAGAACTATCACAATTTATTATGATAATAGTGCTACAGTTGCAAACTCGAAGGAATCACGAGCCCATAAGGCAAGTAAACACATAGAGCGCAAGTACCACCTGATACGAGAAATTATAAAGGAGGTAGAAGGTGCTGTCACCTAGATTGCATCAGAGGATGACCTGGTAGATCCTTTCACTAAGGCCCTTCTAGCGAGAGCTTTGATAGGCATGTGGAGGGAATGGAAATTAGATGTATGACAGTTTGAGGACAATATAGTCTTTTAGTATAAGTGGGAGATTGTTGAGATGTATACTGAAAAGTCTATCTTTTGTATGAACATCTTTATTTTGAAATAAGAATCACATGATCATTGTTTGCATATTTATGGTTATGCGTACTGTCTAATACATTACATTGTAGATAACATGGTGTGTGGTGTCACACGGGAGATCATGTTATCGGCTCCTTGTAAAGTATAAGTAAAGGCTCACAACCTAGATGACTTTGGACAAACCATTGGTATGGTTGTAGTGCGTTATGATATTGGTTTATCTTGACCATAGAATCACACTAGTGCACTTTGTATGTATTGAGCAAGACCGACTTAGAGGTGATTCGATTTATTGCTGACTACATAATCGAATCGGACCTTAGATATTATATTGTATATGCTCTTAATCCTGATATAATAACAGACACATATACTTAGTATTCATTTCTTTGATTTACCAATGAGTGAGATTTATAGATTAAATCGATAGGCTCGGTAAGTTAGGAAATGATATTATTTATATGGTGTGTCGTTGATTATAGGAGGAAACTGTGTCCTATAAATTAAAATGATGATGTCCCCTTGAGGCGCTCATAAGGTTCATCATGTAAACCCTACAGGTGGACTTGCTCCGGCATGATGAAAAGGTTGAGTGATACTACTCATGAAGTTAGATGTTGATTAATTAATTGTCAGTAAATTAATTAATCGACGGACATTCGAGATCTTAAACACGGGGAGAAAAATGTACAAATAATATATGGAGCCCATATTAACTTATGGGGGTTGGTGAGGTAGATCAATGATAAACCTTTAGTGGATTGGATTACCATTAATGGATCGGACTTTATGTGGGCTTGATCCATTGGATGACCAAGATCCAACTCCTCCTCATGGTCCCTATTGTAGCCTATTAAAATCTCATGAAGCCTAGATCCAATGGATGAAAACAAAACTCTAGATCCAAAGGTAGAGATTAAATCTATAGATCCGACGGTTGAGATTAAATCTCTAGATCCGATGGTTGAGATTAAATCCCTAGAACCAATGGTGGAGATTAAAATAAGGTTTATCCCTAACTCTATAAAAGGAGAGGAGGGGGTGGGCGACAAGAGGAATCCCATTAGAGATAGGATTAGGGCAAGGGGCGACAAGCATCGGGGATTAGGGTTTAGGTGTTGGCGGCACCAAATAAGGAAAAGTTTTTTTTATCTTCTTCTTCTTCCTTGGTGGTCGGCGCCCATACAACCCTTCCCTCCCTTGGCCGGCGTCCAAACCAGCTCTTCTCCTTCTCCTTGGTCGGTGGAAACAAGACTTAGGATCTTCCCTTGAAGTCTTGGCTGATTTCCATCTTATTCTTCTTCTCCTTCTTGGCCGGCGACAAGCACCAAGCTTGGAGCTTGGTGGTTGGTTGAAAGAAGGAGAAGTGCTTTGTTTTTTATTCTTCCTCTTGTTCGGAGCAGCAAGGAAGGAAGATTGGTGATCTAGGAGCTTTGACTTTTGGTAGATCGTCGCTCACACGACGTCCGAAAGGAGGAAGGACATACGATAGAAGATCGAGAGGTATAATACTTGTCTATTTTCTTATGTAACATGTTTATAATTGTTTCTCAATTATATATGCATGATATATTCTGTTTTGTGGCTAATATAACTTGTACCCCGAACATAAACACAAAAGCCGACGATCCGTACATCGTCTATTCCGCGGCTATTCGTAGAATAGAGGTTGGTGGCTTGAACAACAAGTTTGTTCAAGTGACCACTCTAATCGAATAGCACGACGATGAAACGGTTGCTTGGGTGATCCTTTTTGTCTAGGATTAAATTTTTTTAATCCGGGGACATCGATGGGATCGCCATGAACAAGCGATCGAGTTGAAGTGGAAAGCAAAGTTTCCTACCTTCAAGTTGTATCAGAGCTTCAGTTCCTTAAAACCTTCATTAATGACAATCGACTGATTGAATTAAAGTGTCCAAATTGATAATTAACTGATTGAATTAGTCGAGTGCCCTAGTTGATTAATAAATCTTTTATGCTTGACCCTGTGCATTGCAGTCGATTAAATCTTAATGGTAATCAACTGATTGAATCAGTCAAGTGCCCCTATCAATTGAAAAACCTTTTATGTATCAATGTATGATTTCAAATGCAATAGTTGATTAATCCTTATGGCGATTGATTGAACACCTAAGTCGAGTGTATTAATTTGTCAATTCAAAAATATTTTGTATGTGACCTCATGCACACCGGTCAATTAGTCCTCAATTGTAATCGACTAATCAAATTAGTCAAGTACAATAATAGATTGGAAAATATTCTGTGCACAATTTACTACACAAAAATCGATTGATTAAATGCACCAATTGACTATTTATAACGTAGTTCAATATTTTCAGATAAACAAGATAGTTTTTATAAAATATGATGGCGGTTGTCAAATTTCACCATTGGTTTTCATAGAAAATTGCAAAAACCACAAAATCAACATGAATCTTAGGGGTTCTAGACCAAAATTCGATGAATTTACATCATTTTAGTGTGATAAATCAAAATCTAATACAAAATACATGCATTCAAGCATTCAGATAGAAATCATTGAACTAATGATATAAACATGACGATGATCCTAAACCTATGACTTTGATACTACTTCAAGAACTTAACAAATCATTTTTGTTGGAGAGATTGTTGGTACAATCAATCTCAGATCAAGATTGACCAAACTCAAATGAGACTTGAGTAGAGTTTCGATATTTGACAATATGATTGGATGAGTAAAGTTCAACTAGGAGTTGACACAGGTGAAATCCCGGTAGGTTTGGAAGACCATGCTTGATAAGTAAATACCTGATAGATCAAGAGTGACCATGCTTGACAAGGAAAAGTCAGAGTAGGGAGACTTAACAAGAGAAAGTTCAAGTAGGGAGGCTTGACAAGAGAAAGTTACGTATGAAGGCTTGACAAAGAAAGTCCAAGTATGAAAATTTGGCAAAGAAAGTCTAAGTATGGAGGCTTGGCAAGAGAAAGTTCAAGTATGGAGACTTGGTAAGAAAAGTCTATGTATAGAGACTTGACAATGAAAGTTTCGGAGGTGTGACCTCTTGGTAAAGGAAGATCCCATAGTATGACAAAGACAAAAGAAGCACTTGAAGGCAAACACAAAGGAAGAGAAGTCATGGACTCAGATGCATCCTAAAGGCACAAGGCTAATGGGAACAAACTTGAAGGCTTAGGTCTAGGCTAAGGATAAATGTCAAATATGAGAGGAGTATACTTGATGCGTTAAACCTCAATTTTGAGGTATGCCAGTCAATTGGTGGTTTCAATTAGTTGACTGATCAAGGTGCTCGGGCACTGGGTGGATGCAATGCTCAGGACTTAGGGTGCTCGGGCATACACTGGGGAAGCAGCAATGCTCGGACATGCGCTCGAGTGATGGGAAACACCCGAGTCAGGGACTCGACCACACTTGATCGTGGGTACTCAGGGCAGCGACTGTCCCAAGGCTTGGGCAATGGGGAGTCGGGTGCTCGACACTCAGACTCAGAAAGTCAGGAGAAAGTCCTTGCTTGAGCAAGTGAGAAATCTCGAGCATGGACGAGCGGTGCTTGGGTGCTCGAGCGAGCGTAGAAATAATGCTCGACACTATGAGTGCACAGGCACACATAGAAATAATGCTCGACACTGTGAGTGCTCGAGTGATGTAGAAAAGTGTTCGGACAATGTATAAACAATGCTTAGGTCAACAACTATAGTGCTCCGACCACTCAAAAAAATGAGAAACAATAGCCCCAACAAAGCAATTGACTATTGTGTTCGAGCAGTCAATTGGTGTCACTATAGCAAGCCCATAGAGAGTTCTAGAGCCGACTGCTAGTTGACTGGTGACTTGGCAGTCGATTGATCGATTGAAATCTGAGGTGGATCGAGCCGTTGTGAGCAATGGTTAAGTGACCAGTCGACTGGAGGTAAAACCAGTTGACTAGTAGGCGAAAATCAGCCCGTTGCAAAGCTTATAAGAAGAAGACTTAGCGATGAGTTAAAAAGCCAATTTTTGAGAGTTTTGAAGAGGAAGTACTGTTGCATTCCAGATTTTCAAAGACATTCCAAAGCAACCAAACACAGTGATCAAGCAAAGCTCACTTCTGTAAAGCATTGTAATTTCATTCATTTCATTTGTATGTTGTATTTGGTTGTTTATTATATAAGAACATGCTATGTAAGAGGTTTCTCTATCTTAGATGTGATTCCGAGAAGGAGAAAGAAGATAGTGGAGCTATCGGCTGAGAGCTAGATTGTGGAGTGGGCACTGAGGTTCCGAACCACATAAAACTAATATAGTGTTTGTGCTTTTTGTTTGTACTTATTTATGGTTCATTTCAGTTGCATATAATCTTTTTAGACAAGCACACAATTGAGAAAACACAATCAAAGTTAGAGTCGCAACCCTCCCCCCCTTTAGCGCATTCCGGTCCTAATAATTTTTTACGTTTGTATAATTGAATATAAAAGACAATTGTATTTAGGATCTTGTTATCATCGATGTTCAAAGCATAAAAAAAATCAAATGAAATAATTGTTGGTGCAATCGACCTCAGGTCAAGGTCGACCGAGCTCGAGTTGAATTTCAATATTTGACAACATGAAAATAAGTTGATGAGGAGTGAAGAAGATGATTGTGTGATGAAGAAAGAGATGGTTGTGTGATGGAGATTATTGGTGAGTCATCATTGGGTTAGGTTGATCAATGATGTATGTAATGTCAAGGTTGAGTGTGAAGTCAAGTAGGTCGAGGTTTATTGGATACTTGATTAGTGAGAAATCCAAGTGAGTCATGGAGAACTAAATATTTAGTAGTCAGAAGTCCAACATGATGTTGGCAAGTGAGAAGTCAAGTAGGTCAAAGTTGACTAGATACTTGACAAGTGAAAATATTCGAGTGGATTAGAGAGGACCGAACACTTGATGATTGAAAGTCTAACAGAGAGTTGACAAATATGAAGATCAAGTGGGTCATGGTTGATTGGTTACTTAGCATGAGATGGAAAATCTAAATAGGTCAAGAAGAACTGAATGTTTGGTGATGAAAAATCATGACAGATCGAGTTTGATCGAATGTTAGATTCGAGAGAAAAAGTTTAAACAAGTCAAGGAAGATCAAATACTTAGTGTCGGTGAAGTCCTAACTAGTCAAGGTAATCGGATGTTACACAGCGAAGTCTCAGCAGGTCGAGGTGACCAGATGGTAGGCAAGTGAGATCCCGACAGATCAAGGGTGGCTGAATGTTGGATTAGAAAGGTCTTGGTAGGTTTAGGTCAACCGAATACTAGGTAAAGTGAGAGTTAGCTCAAGGTTATGATTGAAATTGAGATTTCAATCGACTGGAACATCCCAAACTCTGAAATCAAGGGTTTAGGGGAGTTTTAGCTATTACCAGTTGATTGATAGGGTTCACCAATCGATTGATATTACTGTTCAAGCAATCATTGAACTCGACTGTGAAAATCAATCGGCTGCTATAGTAACAATCGATTACTATAATGTTTTTAGCCTAAAACTAAATAAAATATTTGACAATCGACTGATAAGGCCCGAAACGATAAATTTGATGCACATAATATTTACCAATTGACTGACACTATAGCAAGACACAGAATATTTTCCAGTCAACTATTATGATATATCAGTCGACTGGTACACTATAGTAGGTCAAAATTCGATATGGATTAAGCCATTGAAGTGTCAGTCCGAGCAACAGTTGAAGACAATTGACTAGTTGGTAAGATTAGTAGACTAATAGGCAAAAATGAACCCAATTACCATTCTATAACAAAGGATTTTGAAGTGATTTGAAGGTGTCGATTCTTAAAGACTCAGAAGGGGAGTTGATGTTGCATTCTAAACTTTCTAAAGACATTCCAACGCAATCAAACTATAAGCAAACAAGATCTCATTATGTAAAGTTATTTTGATTTATATTTGCTCATTCATATTGTATATTTTATATTTGGTTGCATCTAGATTATAAGAGGTTTCTCTGTCTTCGGAAGGATTCTAAAAAGGAGAAAGAATAGGCAATCTATCGCTAGGAGTTAGACCGTGGAGTACGAATTGAGGGTTCCGAACCATGTTAAATTGGTTTGTGTTGTGCTTGTGATTTATATTGTTTATATTTATTTCCACTACACATTAACTTCTTGTAGACAAGCACGAACACAATCGACAATCGAGATGAATCGCCATTTATCCCCCCTCTAATGAGGCCAAGGTCTTAACAACAATGAAAAAAACTAAATCCAAACTTGAATCCAAAGACACTCTCATCATCTCAATGTCACTTGATGAAGATTCTGAGAAAAATACAGTGGGATTTCTCTCATAAGAATTAGGGTGATGACTCTGCAATCTTTCTCTTTCGATAGGTCGCAAGAAAGCTTCAAATATTTTAATCCTACGGAGATCACACCCATTATTTATATTGAGTCCAAATTTATTATCAATTCATCAATAATAATGGATTAATGATTTAGAGTGTCCTATCCATATAATTTACATCCAATAATTCACTCTATCGAATTTGTCCCAAAGAGTAAATTCAGGTGTTACAAATTAACATTGTAAGCTCATCAAATGGAACAAACTAATTTGTCCTTATGAGGATGATGCGTTGACTGGGACAGTATGATAGTTGCAGAATGAATACGGATCGATTCTGAAAAAAAGTCTAAAATTCATCCTCGGGCTCATATGACTCTCCACTGTCTTTGACCAATATGTCAAGATTCAAAAGACCTCTGTAATTTATCTTCCTTATAATAGTCACGAAACAAGTTGATGGGAGTTACTAGATTGACGATCTCAATCTTTTTCAAGAATAAAGAATAAACCATCTAACTCCATGCGACATTCACAATAATTTAAAGGGAATCCTAATTAAAAATTTGAGATTGCACATACTTTTCTTCGTTGAAGCAAGAATCAACCGTTTGGACTTTGATCTAAAGCTCATTGGCTCCTTTTTTTTATTTTATTTTATTTTATTTTATTTTTTATGAACTTCCACTTAAAATAGGAAAGAGAAACGTTTGCACAACCTCCTCCACTTCATCACCCTTCTGGACCTCCACAATGGACTCGAACAGCATGTCAACTTCATCTTCAAATTTTCAAATTCTCATTATCAAATGTTTGTCCTCAGCACATTAGTTAAACCAATCATCAATGGAATAGATGGCAATTTCTTTCTTTCTTTCTTTCTTTTCATTTTTTTTTTAAATGCCAAGTCAATTTGAATGGATCAAAGAAGGAATTAGAAGTCCATAAACAGTTGGACTTTAAGAACACCCATTGTGGAAGACGATGGCACACATTCATGCATTTTCCCAACCCTTGGGCTGATTTGGATCGTCAGATTTCTCAAGGAATTGCAGTGGTTGACCACCCAGAGGGGAATCGAAGACGAGTCAAAGGGGTTGACTTCATATGCAACTCGATCAGAAATGATATGCTCGAGATGACCATGCTCGCGCGTATGGAATCGTCAATCAACAACAGATTGCTTTTACTAGATAGATTGATCATACCATACGGACAGACCTAATAAAACAAAACAAAAAGCAGATAAAATTTGCTGGATCATCAATTTTCAATCATATAAATGTTACAAATGCTATTCCTTTGCTAGTTCTTTCGTGGTCTCCAGCCGTATCTAAAATTTAAGGGTCCGAAGTGAATTTTAAAAATTATATTGATGAATTATTTTGGAGTGCTTTATATTTTTTGGGTCCTTTTAAAGAGACGTTTAATCTATTTTAAAAATGAACCCGAGGCGATCGACTCTTTGACCTTACATAAGGTACGACCCTCTCCTGCTTTTGATTGCTCTGTTTTTTGTCCCAACAAGTTGATGAACTCATGGACCTTCTGTTGAAAAATCTTATTCCACAATCAAATCGAAAATACAAAAAGTAATTCGAATTTAAAATTACAAGAATATAACTCGGACTTATCTATTGAGATGGTATTCGTCACCCATATAGGAAAGAAGACGTCGAGTCCTGCAAAGATACAGTCTCCTTACGACAGATTCATCCTCTCCGATAGTGCTACGAGGTAACGTAGGACGTTTATCTCCCAGAATAAAATGACGGAACCACTAGCACAATCTAACACAGGTTGTAGTGACGACTTGAACAGTATATTTGAATACTATCATAGGGTCTACTGAGCGAAGAATAACTTGACAGAATAAAAAAATGACTAGTGGAGATTCACTCTTTTTCTTTCTTCTCGGATGAAGAAAATCCTTAAAGAAAATCTCTTTCTCCCTTTCTTTCTCCTCTCTTTCTCTCCTCACTTTCTCTTTCTTACTTTCACGATGAAGAAATTTGTTTGTGTTCATTCCATCTCATGCTCTTCTCCTTATAAAGAGCAATCAATCCATGGTGAGCTTGTCATATCCACCTCCACATGACTTGTGGTGGCAAGTCTTCAAAGCATGCAAGTCATATGGAACTTAGGTGCCCTCACCATGCCACATGCCTAAATTATGCATAAGCATGTGAAACATGAAAGCATGAAGTTAGCCCCCAAGACCAACTCAGATAACTAGCGCATCCGTATTAAGGCTTGCAAAGATAAGGGGTCGATTCCTGAAGGTGACGACTAGGCTATCGATGACTCCGCATTCCTGCGCTAGCCACCTGACACCTGATTTATCCCCCTCCACACGTAGAGACAACAGTGGAAGACCGCTAATGTGATAGTTCCATATTTTTTATGAAAGCATAAAGTGACATAAGCATAAACTATAATGAGCTTTCCATGATGGACTTCATGGCCTTGGGCTTTACAAAGACTTTAAGCTTTTATGCTTAATCAAGACTTAGGCCTTTAATGTTTATGTCTTGATGTATGAACCATGCATTTGAGCTTTAGGCCTTACAAACATTATGTAAATAATTTAATTTTGCATATGTATGGAAAGTGAATAAGTAAAATATACTGTGGCAAATTCTAACTTATTTTCATGATCATATCATTTTTTGATCGGTTCGATATGTACAGTAATATTCTCATAAAAATTATTTGGATGCGTACGATTCAGACTCTAAACTTATATTTTTTTTACGCTATTTATCAATTATTTCTACTGTACATTTTTTCCATTCATATTTTTTAACACCTTCCGAGTGGAACAGGAGTACGACAGCTCTTGCTCATCACTCTTCTGGTCCCAAATTCCAGTCTTCAGTAATCGAGTAAAATTTGTTTCTAGGGTTTAAGAGTGTTGAATGGTCCAAGAATTATCTGCCCCTTTCAAATTACTTTCCTTTCGAAGGTTTCTGCTTCCTGCCCTGTCCGTAGCTGACAACCATTGCAGTAAAGACAGAGAAGCTAATCGACCCATCGACACTCAATGAGCTTCCTCGGAAAACTTTCGAGCGAAGCTGTCCTTAAGCCGACCGATCAACATCGCCATTTTACCCGGAAGTTTCCACGCATTTCTCGTAAATTCACAGGGTCGAGAAGAACACTGTACACAGTGGAGTTAGGGGTATCCAGAGCTATCAGTAAATGCGAATTCGATCTTCTTGGTTTTTCAAATGATGTGACGGAAGAGGAATTGGTGATCTGCCTTCCAAGACAATTTGGAAAGGTTGCAGAAGAGGAAGTGAACATGGTTCTCCCACCTCAAAACATGATTTCAAAAGTCATGTTGTCATTTTACACCTTTAATTCTCTAAAAACGAACTTCTTCGATGTCGCCTGAAGGATTCATGGATTCCAAATACAATTCAGGTACTGGTAATTCTTAGTACATCAATGGAAGTTGAGGTGGTCTGGCCATGGCCAGAAGGGCGCAGAGTGATCTTCCATGCTGCACAACAAATTGCTGAAGCTTCTGCACTCAGCGCCGCCACCGTGCTCGTCCTCGAGGCACTGCATCTCCATCTCCGCCGGCCTGACTGATTCAAAGAAGGGCAGGATTCGGTGAGGGTGCAAGGAGGGGCTCTCCATGGCCAAGTTGATCTCGGAGCTGTTCTCGCTGCTTGAGCCCTCGGTCTCCTTGTTGAGGTTGATCAGCTCCGATGCCACTCTCCCTTTGAGAGCCATGATCTGCATAGGGTTTGCGTTCCCTTAATGATCTCTGAGTTCGTGTTCAGAATTGACGAGCAGTACCTCAGCTTGGAGGTCGACGTTGTGCGCTCGAAGGGCTTCGTTCTCGGACTTCATGGCCTCGAGCTGGCTCTCGAGGGCATCGTAATCTTTCTCCAACTTCTTGGTCTTCCACCGGGCTCGCCGGTTCTGGAACCAGATCGCCACCTGCTTCGGCTGCAGCCCAAGAGCCACGGCCAGCTGCATTTTCCTCTCAGGCTCCAACTTGTTCCCCTGCTCGAAGTTCTTCTCCAATGCCCTCGCCTGCTCCGCGTTCAGCCTCCTCTTCTGCACCACCCCGCCGCCGCCGCCGCCTTCCGAAAAGTCCTCCTCCCCGTTCGTCGTCTCTCCGATCCCCGAAAATGACACGGATCTCTTCCCTGACACTGGACTCATCGCTGCGCCACTCGAAGCAGCTCCAATTTCAACGCGATCAATGAACTCACCTCTGAGATCTTGGCGTGGCCATACCATTGAAGGACATCAATTGCGGGGAGAAGAAGGAATTCAAGGACGATGAGGCCATACCATCGACGGGCATCGATTTGCAGCGAGTGAAAGCTGAGGTGCTGAAATATATCATGAAGCTCTGAAAAAGAAACGAAAAACAAAAAAGATCAAAATTCAGCGTTCACCAACTACACTGCAACTCGATTTAGCACCGCGATACTTGCTGCATTAAGCTACTAATGCCTCTGTGCTAGTGCTGGAACATGCATGTTCAGCATCTTCTCTGGATCAGTGGGGCTGCTGCGATTGTTCCCCATCTTTTGTTCTCTTCTCATTCTCCCTTTGAGCTGTGCTTCCGAATCATGTTGTGCGGGGGTTTAAGAACAGTAATGGAGGTTCATCAGTGAAAAAAGGAGAGGAGGAAATTGGCGTCGAGAGATTCCAGGAGAGACAAGGACAAAGTAAGCGTTCAAGGAAGATGCCCCTTGGGGGAGAAAGGGAGGGCAGGAATCTAGGGAACGGTCCAGCGAGCTGCTGGGACTTGGACTGCTACCTAACACACATACAGCTAGCTACTGTGAATCTTGCTCTGTCTCCTTCCTCCTCGCTCCAAATTTGCAAGCACACACTGCTTGGTCTATTTGACATGGTATATTTTGGATAAAAGATTAGAATTCATCGATTTAATGACTTTCTATTAATTCATCCTCGGATCATAATTCATAAAGAAGATAAATTATAGAGAATTTTTGATTCCAAATCTATTGATAAATCACATAGAGAACTGTTACTCTTGCAGAAATAGAAACAGAGAATTAACCTTTGCTTTTTTATATAAATTCTATATACATTTACTATCCACAGGAGCATTTGACATGACATTCTATCTCAATATGGTATCACACACCTCCACATGAACTTTCATCCTATTGGTCCAACTTGGATACGTAGGCGAGATTTGAGATTCGATAATCCATCAAGATTTGAGAGTATGATTCTCGTTTTCACGAACAAAATTGGATGACTAATACAATGAATAATTATAGAAGTGAATAAGCTGATGGATAAAAATATTAGTCGAAATATCTGTTCTCCATCGTCTTGAAATGATCATGATCCATGTAGAATTTATCACACATCTCACCGTGGGAGAAAACTTCATTGCTAATTTCTAATGCAATGGGATGATAGCTTTTTTGTCGTAGAAGGATTTATGGTGCATTGAGCATGATCATGGTACACTTAGTAAATATCATTTTCTTAGACCATTTGTTGTAGGTCTAAATTGATGATCTAGAAGTTTCTACGGGATGAACAATTGACTATAACAGTGTAGAAACTATTACAATGAACAAAAATCAAATTTCAACATGAGATTTAAATTCTCACTTGGATTTAGAAATCTTTAATTGATTTGACCAATCACTCAAGAGATATAATCTTTCACGATTTATTTTCTTTGTATTGATTATGGAATCGACTGACGAAAATAATAGAGACGAGCGAATCACCTTTTTACTATAAAATTGATGATCTAGAAGTTAATTGAGAATTACAATACAAACTCACCTAATTTATTAAGTATCTTCAATTCCAATTCCAATTTCAATTCCAATATATATATATATATATTTTTAAAATGGAGTATTGGACTGCGTGCATGTTACGATTTACTTTAATAATCAATGATTTTCTTTTATAAAATTAAATCAATCATTTTTTAAATTAATTAATCGAACCAAAAGTTTAGAAAAAAAAAATGATCTACAATGTGAAAAAAAAAAAGCACTACGATGTTTTAGATTACTCAAGGTGGATATAAAATTGATGTCTCTGTAATTCAAAAGCACCATGAGTGCATTATCATACGATGGAATCTTCATTTTAATTGGTAGAATCAAATAAATAAATATAGAAAAACAAAGTAATTTAATGCGGCGTATATTATAAGAATCTAAATTTACTTAACACACGAAAGTAAAAGTTTAATGATTTTTTTTTAAAATTAAAATAAGCCTGAGGAGTATGGGCCAATTTAAGTGCAGAAATTACATGGGCCGATTTTTTAAATGGGCCGACCTGGACACGAAGTCATTCGCAAATGTAGCGCTGAGATAATTCCGTATGATTTTTTTCGAGAAAAGGACGACGAAAGGCGAAACCGTCTGCCGGCCTCTCGAGATCGACGATCCATAAACTCGCGTTAAATTTTTCTACCCACGTGGCGTCATCTTGATCGTCGATGCGGTCGTCATGATTTCTTAAGATCGTAATCAGGCCGCCGCCGCCGTCCTTTACCGAATCCAATCGGTCGGCGGTTAAATCGGTGGGCGGCGGCTTCTTTGACATCACTTCCCTCCTTTCTCGCTTGCTCCGCCGATCTCGGCCTCACGCCGGCCGAGGTGTCGATCGCGATCAGCGTCTCCTCCCTTGGACTGAGCGTATTTTTCGAGGAGAAGAAAGAGCGCTCCCGCAGCAGCGAGGAGTAGAAGGATCGATCACTGATCTCGAAGTGAACTGGTAGAGTTCTTCCTGATATTACGTGTCTTTCGTACCTTATGAAGTGATTCTTTTTCTTCTCTGTGTTGCTTGAGATACTTCGGAAGGAACGTTACGGTCCTACTGGGTTTGGTGCTATCATGGGCCATGGCGTTATCCTTTGTGATCTGGTGATTTTTAGACCTTGTGTATGCGTAATTTCTTCGGTGGATTTTGACTGAAAATCCAGCGTTTTTGTTGGGGTGACTTAGTCTGATGACGATGGGAAATATTGTTTGTTGTCTAGCTTGTGTTGCGTTTGATTTCTTCAAAGCAGGATCTTAATGCCTTGTCTACTTTAGACATGCTGCTGAAGGTTTTGTTCATTAGTGTTTGTTGGAAAAGGAAAAAGGCATATGAATTTGATAGGGAACGGTTTATGCCATTCTTCGTTTCTGTTCGGAATCGGATAGTGTCATTCGCCTAGATCTAATCTTACTGATCTCTCAACAGTCTGTTGCTCTTTTTGATATAAGCAGCGGGGAACCTTCGTCCTTTTCAATTTTATGATATAGAATCATGACTCCCTTCAAATCAGATGATCATTTATGCAAGTTTCTTTGAAAATGTTATTTAATTCTGGAGTCTCAAAGTAAGGCTTTTTTGCATTTCTTGATGATGAAAGTAAAATTTTTTTGGTTGCTAAAGTAGTTCGAGGTTGAAATAAACTGAACTTCATTACATCTTTGCTTTCTGATGATTTATTTCTTGACTTCTGTGGAACTAGTTATACAGTTCCAATTTGGCTATATGGTTGTGTATGCTTGAAAAACGATATGGCTATAGTTAATTTTGTCCATTTGTATTTTTTTCTAGAATTTATTGCTTTATCTTTTTTCCTCACGATTTCAATGCCTAATTGGATTCCCCACAATATCACAATTTAACTGAAGTAAGAAACTGCAATATAATTGATCTTAATGTGCTCTTTTTTCATATTTTTTTTCATCAGAATCTCTGCTGCATTTGCTCAATGGCTTTTACAATAGCAATTAATGGTGTTGATTTAGTTGACTTGCGTCAACATGGTATAAAGTTCTGTTCCAGTTCTCGACTGGGAAACTTCCACTGTGCAAGGATCAGAAAGTTTGCTAGAGTGATTAGAGCTGAATCTCAAATTACAAATTCTAGACCATCTACTGTGAAACCACAGATTGACTTTAGTGATCCTGATTGGAAAAAGAAATTCCAGGAAGATTTTGAAAAACGATTCAGTTTACCGCATTTGGGGGATATTCTTGACATTAAGCCAAGGCAAACTACATTCTCACTTAAAAGCAGGTGATCTGTTGTATGCACAAGAAGTCTTTTTTCTATTAAGGAAATAACCTTTTCATTTATAGTTGTTAAATTGATTTTCCTTCATAGCAAGTATTTTGCAATCTCTAGATCTTTATAAAGAAGTTGTTGTTTGGTTTGTACAGGATCCCTTTAGTTGATGGTAATGGGGCAGCAAGTGACATATGGAATGGCTATGTGAATGATGATGACAGAGCACTACTTAAGGTGTGTACTTCTTGACAGGAGTATTTGGTTATTCTTCTTATCAAATACAGTTTTCCATAATTCTCAAGTACTGAATGACTTGTTCTATTCAGACAGTTTCTTCCATATACTAAATGCTGATAGTATGCTGAAGAATTTGCTTTCATGATGAGAGATTTTTTTTTCTCTTTCAGGAAATACACTTATTCTACTGTACTCTTAATTCATTGCAGTTCAATTCATGGATGAGAAGTGGAAACTAGTCTCCTAAACTGAATATGTGTTTTATTATGCCACTTTATCTCCATGACATTTATACTCAAGGAGTGAGAGTGGATTAACTGACTTATGAAGTGTTTATAGTTGCAGTTCAATCTCCAAAGGAAATTGATAAAAAGCAAAAACTGGTTTTGAAAGCCGAACATATGTTATATTATGCTGGTTATTCTTCTTATTGGATACAGTTTTCTATCACTCTCAAGTACTGAATGACTTGGTCTTGCAATAGAAACATCCATTCGGACAGTTTCTTCCATATACTAAATGCTGATAATATGCTGAAGAGTTTACTTTCATGATAAGAGATTATTTTACTCTTCCAGAAAGCATTCCTATTCTACTGTATTCTTACTTCATTGCAGTTCAATTCAAGAATAATATGGATGAGAAGTGGAAACTGGCCTCCTTAACTAAATATGTGTTGCATTATGCCACTTTATGAAGTGTTGATAGTTGCAGTTCAATCTCTAAAGGAAATTGATAAAAAGAGAAAACTAGTTTCTAAAGCTGAACATATGTTATATTATACTGGCTTATGCCCATGGCAGTTACACTGAAGGAGTAAGAGTGAATTAACTAATTTGTGGAAGTGTTTATTGCCATCAACTAGGTACTGATGTATCTTAATAATTGTGAAGTCAATACACATTCCTTTTCCAGCATTATTTATAGTTCACTCACCATACCTGATGGAGCTTAGTGTTTTTATCCTTCTTAGTTCTTCCAGCTGGAATAGGTCAATACTCACCAACATTAAGAGATTGATCATGGATGCCATAAACGTTAAGTCTAATAGAGCTTCAAATTTTTATATTATTCTTACCAGGTTATTAAGTTTGCTTCGCCTACTTCTGCTGGAGCAGAGTGCATTGACCCTGATTGTAGCTGGGTAGAGCAATGGTATTCCTTTTCCTTGTAAATTCAGAACAATTGCATCATTAAACTTTTTTTTTTCTTTTCAGTAAGCCTACCTCATGTGGCTTGGAAAAGGATGATCTTGCTGGTTCATGCTCTTAATTGATTATTGATGTTTTGCATCACAAGTTGTAACATTATTTATGTATGTTTAACTAAAACATTATATAAAATGATTAGTCACATAATTTGATTGTGTTCTTTTTGGGGCATTTCATATATGGACCTTAATGGACATGGCTAAAATAAATAAAACCTGCGAGACTACAAGTATACTTGAAGTATTTAGTCTTACGCAGCCGTATTGTCTTCTTTTTTCTCAGCTGCTTGGTGTCCTGTCTGATCAATGTTGACTTATAGTTCATTTCTTTCCTTATGTATATAAGTGTAGTAGTGTTCATTTCTAACTATATATAAAGAATTGATGTCCAAAAGTATGAACTGCCTATGTATCTAAAGTCGAATTGGCCAAACTTTCATGTTTATCTACATGTTGTTCTGTATATTTTTTCTTATATTTCATCTCCAGAATAGAGGTATTTCTTTTGTAATATATGTTTAAGTAGTCTAAAATACACGAATGTACTTTTGTCAATGATAACTGTCCTATATCACCTTTTATTGGTTGATTGTGGTCCTAATAGGGTGCATCGAGCTGGTCCAAGAAAGAACATATACTATGAACCTGGGGAGGTAAAAGCTGCCATTGTTACGTGTGGAGGGCTTTGTCCTGGTCTCAACGATGTCATTAGACAGGTTAGCTAATCTTTCGTGCATTAGTTAAATCCTATTTTTGTTACACATAGGTTTTGCATCATAGTCCTTTATGCGTGGATTCTACTTGTCATACATAGATGCTATGGATTTGCTAAATCAATTGATATAGTGTTTTGAAAATATGAACAAAAACAGCATGGATAGAAGGTTAAAAAATCCCAACCTTTGAGATATTAGAAACCTCTCTGAAAAACTAAAGCATTCTCTAGGGTTGCAGGTTATATATTTTGACTTTAGCATGAAAAGCTTTGCAACTTTTTTCTTCTTTTCTGTTAAAACTTCATGAATTTTGCATGATGACCTTGCTCCTTGGATTGGATTATGGAATATATAACCTATTTGAACAAAATATCGGGTGTTGTTTTAACTTCTAAATGTTCAAAAAGTTGGCTTTGGATATTAGATCTATGGGTGTATCTATGTGTATCCATATGAGAGGGAGTGTGATGATGGAGGTTGGGAGGGAGAGCCAAGTTGCCTACTCTGACACATTGTTTACAGTTGCTTCATTCTTATGGAGGCTTCATAAATTCTTCCTGTTGGGTTGGTGAAGAAATATCTTATTTAACTTCACATTTTAACTTTGAATTATTCCGTATGTTATATTGATTGGGCAATGGTATGAGTAAGAGAGTTAATATGGATATTATTAGGTGGTATTGGGTCTAGTTACACATTGGTACTTCTAGGGCTAAGGTTTTCATTAGTCATATTTTTGTATGTATATCTTAATAATGGTTATCTCATATTGAAGCAGCATAATATTTCCTTCCCTTAAACCTAACATGGTATTAGAGGTCCTTTCTAGTTTTTTTTTCTAGGAGTGTATTTCCCTTAATTGGCATCCCATGCATCTCTCAATCCTTTTCTTTACCTCTAGAAATCTTTTCTCTTCCCACATGCTTTTGGCTTCAAATAAATTGATGCTCCCCCAAGAAGCATCACTTCACATCCATCTTCCTAGCATTCATTCTAACGTTCTTTGCTGTGGTGTCGTCAACCTTAGCTTCTTTGTTGTGTACTTGTTTCCACATAGCGAGGTCAACCTCTCTTCCACTTTCAAGGATTCTAAAATCTGGCAGAGCTAGATTTTGCAGAAGTGTGAGCCTTCATGAACCATCTTCAACTTCTATACAAATGGGCATCTCTGTCTTCCTGTGTCACTGCCTCAATCAAGGGAAGATGGTGGCTCAGTTCTGTAGGTCCCAAGCAAGGGTGGAGGAGGATCAATGAAGTTAATCGGCTAATCATGATCCTTCGTTTGCCTCTGTAGTGCAGCTCATCTTTGGAGACTCTGGATCTATGTTGCCATCATCTCCAGGTCCACAGTGACAAGAACACTGTTGGTGCCTAGGCACCAAAGCTATCCTTCTTTGTTTCCTTCAACTCCCTTTCCATGTGGCATAGGCACATTAGGTCTTCTTCTAGCAAACTAGTAAACTTGGCACGAACGCTTGTTGTAGTGTCAGGGTCTGCAACTCTCATGCATCTGTGAGTGGAGAAATGGATCTTCCTCGTGTAATTCTTCTGCTGTGCCTTAAAATTATCCTCTCGTCTTTCATTCATCATTTTGGCACGCCATTCATTCTACATCTGACTAGATCTAGTTCTTTACTTTGACAACTCAGAAGATGATCTTGTTCTTACTTTTGCTGCCTCGAGGTTTTTGACAACATCAAACAGAATGTCAGGCTCCTCTCCTGGAGCTTCATCACCATGCGACATCAGTCTCGTGTGACAATTAGATGTTTTACCACAATGTGTCCAACAACTCATTGACAACTTCATCAGCGCCACCTTCAGAAATCCTGCATAAGGACCTCTCTTTCCACCCCCAGGCACAATTATTGTTCTGCTTTCTCTCTCAGCACTTTCTGTTATATTGCAATGCAACTTGGTCCTGTTAAATCCAGTTTTCTAGAAATAGTCTTTGTTTTTTCCTCTCTTTCTTATGAAAAAAAAATCAATTCTGTTCGGCTTATGTGCTGCATTTGTGTTGCTTGAGCGAGTAAAATACATGAACTGAGTAAATGTCATGTTCTCAAATTGCCACTTATAGCAAAGGGTTGAACTATGCCATCCATCTTCGGCGAAGATAATTAGAGAAAATGTCCCATTCTCAGTTTTCCACTCCAATATAGGGTTGAGCTATGCTATGCATCTTTCCATAGGATTTCTGAGTGACACGATAAATTCTACCTTCTCAAGAACTTTTGATTTAATTTAGTTTTAAATCAATTGAGCATAAATTTTGTCATTTAGTTTCTTGTGTCTGGTTGGTTGGTAGATTTTGCCTTGGTGTCAGCTTGTGCAGACAATCAGTGCAGATTGCCACAAGTCAGTTGTGACAATTTGCTGCAATATCAAAGGGGAATAAAATGAAATTTATCTTAATTAGACCATTTTCTATTTTTATCAGGTCTGCTTTATTTTCATCAAAAGGAAAATTGAGAGAAATTTTGATCTTAAGAATTAAGATAATCATTTTCTTAACTGATTACTATGACTCACTGCAAGTTAGAGACCTTGGCCAACCATTTAGTGGATCTAGATACACTATGTCAGCATTATCAAGATTTGGCTACATTACATTCCGTTAAGATTTACTGGACTCAGTATTCATTTTTCACATCTAGCCAATTCATCACTGCTTGCAGCATGAATTTTTCTGCTCTTTATTGGCAAAATTCGGTCATGATAATGTTCCTTTTTTTTTTCCAGATAGTTCTTACACTTGAAAAATATGGGGTGAAAAATATTGTTGGAATACCACATGGTTATCGAGGATTTTCGGATGAGAGATTATCTGAAGTACCGGTACTATGAAGTCCTATATAATTTCTGCTATCTCTAGGAATGTTTGCACATATGCCCCTTGAAATTTAATAGTACCGTTTCCTATTTTTTAGCTCTCTCGTAGAGTGGTTCAAAATATCAACCTTGCTGGTGGAAGCTTCCTAGGAGTATCTCGAGGAGGGCCTAGCACTAGTGAAATAGTTGATAGCATTCAGGTAAGATGACTTGCAAATTCATGGGTTAGACTTAATTGAGTATTTTCTACAGGATTAGAGGAACCAGATACTGATTTGTGTTTTCTACTGGACAACTCAGGCCAGGAGAATCGATATGCTTTTCATACTGGGTGGAGATGGAACACATGCAGGAGCACTTGCTATACATAATGAGGTATTGGATCCTTATTTAATGTTTTCAATTTAGTATCTACATGAATTAATTTGGCAACACACATGCATAGGCAGCTTCATTGCTGGTACTTGTCTTTTTAAATTGTCATGAAGTTGCAAATTATTTTCCAATTTTGCCTTGCATTGATAGACCATGGCTATCATTCTAGTTTGACTTTAATTTCATGTTGATATTATAACTTCAGTGTCGCAAGAGAAAGCTTAAAGTTTCTGTTGTCGGTGTGCCTAAGACTATTGACAATGACATACTCTTAATGGACAAAACTTTTGGTTTCGATACTGCTGTAGAAGAAGCCCAGAGAGTGATCAATTCTGCCTATGTTGAGGTAGCATATTGTTATAATATTCATATGTATCATACAACTTTTGGAATGATTCCTAACATTTTCTCTCCCAAAAGAAGACATTTCTGTTTTGTTTTTTAAAGTATCTTATATTTCCTTCAACCTAGGCTCGCAGTGCGTACCATGGCGTTGGCCTGGTCAAATTGATGGGAAGAAGCAGTGGCTTTATAGCCATGCACGCTTCACTTTCTAGCGGTCAGATTGATATCTGTTTGATTCCAGAGGTTTGTAAAATCCATGCCCATATCTGGTTTGTTTCCTCGATCAATTCACTGAAAATTATGCAAACGAAGGTACCATTCAAACTAGAGGGTCCCAATGGAGTCTTGCAACATCTTGAACATCTCATTAAAACAAAAGGAAATGCTGTGATCTGTGTTGCTGAAGGAGCAGGACAAGTAAGCTGCTATGCTTGATAATCTTTTTTTTTTTTAGATTAGAACAAATGCTTTCTTGTATGAGCAATTAGATTGCTTTTCTACGACCCAACCAATTTTGTCGATGACATGTTTACACTTAGATTTTGGACTACTATTCTGCCCTTGGAAGTTGAACTTAGGATATCTCTTTGCGATTCACCACTCAAAATTTTGCTAAAGTTTTCCTGGGTGCATTACATTCTGTCCACTCATTAATTTGGATATCCAGGACAGTGGACAACTAGAACTTCAATTTAAGCAAATCAGTTTTCGATTTTGTTGCTAATGATATTTTGAAGAAGATTAGTTGGTAATTTTCATTTCAATTAATTTAGTGACGGCCTGTAAATATCTTTCAGGGATACCTACAAAAGTCAAACACAACTGATGCATCAGGAAATGTGGTGCTTAGTGATATTGGAGTTCACCTTCAACAGCAGGTGCTTGTAACATTATAACATCTATTTCATTCTCGTTGTAAAGAAGAAAATGTACTTGTACTGTAGATTCTTTTCCAAGGACGGATGGGGAAATGGTTTTTTGTTAATTAATTAATCAATTTTGTTGCTAAAAGGATAGTCCGGTGCACGAAGTTTTTGCCATGCGGGATTATTTTGCTTTGCAAGAGACTATTTTTTGGACTCGAACTCGTATTTTTTAGGTCACAAGGCAATAACTTTATCATTGCGTCAAGGCTCCCCTTCTAATCCATTTTATTGCTAAAATTTAAAAATTCTTGGCCTCTCTCTCTCTCATATGCACACGTATCACAAATGTGGAAGACTGCTAATAATCTCCCATTTTATATTATTTTGCTTGGGCTTTACTGATAGATAATCTCACCAGGTTTTCGCATATTGCTGAAATAAACTTTGAAAGTGTAGGCTATCGATATAATTCATCGAGGGTAATATGTTCATATCTTTGCTTTAGAGACACTGGAATCATGCTTAATGATTTTCATGTAGTAAAAATTTTAATAGGATATCCAAATTTTCAATTAAATTTCCATTGTCTCTGGATGTGACAGATTTAGCACTAATAAATTGTTCCATCTACTTGAGCATTTCTTCATGATTGAAACAAGGAACTTCCAAGGAATTGATGAAATTATTAGATAGGCAAGAAATGAATTTTTTTTTTGCACTTACAATTCCTCTTTTAACCTTCTTGCCTTTTTTATTGTCCATTGCTCAGTTTTTTAAAATATGAATCCTTACAACACCGGCACTATGCTTTTGTAAAATATTGATTTTCAACGCTCAGTCAGATTATGCAGATTCCTAACCATATAGTTGGTTTATACTTTGCTCAATTTGATGACTCCATTTCCTTCACAGATCAAAAGTCATTTCAAGAATATTGGTATTCCAGCCGATTTGAAGTACATCGATCCAACCTATATGATCCGTGCGATCCGTGCCAATGCATCAGATGCAATCCTTTGCACTGTACTAGGCCAGAATGCGGTAAGAATCTCTATTCTGCTTCACATCAATGTTTTTGGTACTAAACTCTGACACTAGAGCTATTTTCAATATCTACATGTTATTCAGTTATGTTCAGTTTCTAGAGATGAAACTGAGGTACAGAAATTTGCCAATATCTGCTTTAACCACCTCACATCATACATCTGGAATTTGCAACTACCATTTCTTCTGTTATCGATGGCGGTCTCTTTAATTATTTTGACCTCTCTCTTCTTCCTTCTATCTGTCAACTATCATTCTCAGTGATTCTGCAGAAATCTAATCATATTGTTCGAGACGAGAAGCTTCTATACTCTCCACTCATTTCGCAGTGTTTCAGTGAAAAATCTAATCATACTGTTTGAGAGCAATGTGGTCTAAGTACTTCAAAATTCTTGAAAATGATCTCTTCGACTCATTGAATTTGACTAATGATCGAGTTGATTTATCATTTTGTTCGAGTAATAGTGTGTTACACTACATTTGAACTGTAAGTTACCTCCCTTGAACTATGCTGTGTTTTTATGTTTAGGTACATGGAGCATTCGCTGGGTACAGTGGCATTACGACTGGAATATGCAATACGCACTTCGTGTATTTCCCAATTACTGAAGTCATAGCATCTACTAGGCATGTCGATCCAAACAGTAGGATGTGGCATCGATGCCTTACGTCGACTGGCCAACCTGATTTCAACTAAAGGTATATTGACAGCATGAATGCATCCACAACAATCGACATGGACGAGTTGGGTAGCTCAACTAGTTTTGTTTTGATAAGTTTGATGAAGAGGTATTTTATTCACTGATTCACTGGTTTAAGGTGTAAGGTTTTGTAACCTGCGATGGGATGGGATTCGATGAAGTCAAAGCAAGCATTCTGTTGTTGCTTGAACATTAGTCTTTTTGGAGCAAGTAAGAGTGGGAACCGTCGCCCAAATATTGATTTATCGACTGCCATTTATGGCTTTGTTACTTGTAAAGATACAAGGCTGTTAACGAGAGCTGCTTGACTTTTGTTTTATATATTTTTATCGGCCTTCCATATTGTCTAACGTGTGGTCGTAGCAAAAAGATAATTACGTTCGCCTCTCTGGAAGGCTTTCGGTCTTTCATCGTCGGTCGTGATGGTGAAATGAGTTAAATTATAGGAGGTTATATCTTTTGACTTGTTGATAAAAAACCATGGAGAATTTTTCAGTATAAGGCAGGATTAGAGTGGTAAATGAATCAAGTGTTCATGAACAAATATGGTGTTCGATTCGGTAAGAGTTCATTTACGTTCGTTCAATATATATCAAAGTTGATTAATAAATAAATTTGAACAATTTGATAAATTAAATAAATAAGTTTGAACACATATATGTTCAACTTGTTAATGTTCATGAATAGTGTTCGTGAATAATATTCGTGAACAGTGTTCGTGAATAATATTTATGAATATTAACAAATCGATTTATGATTATACTATTTTAAAAATTATTTTTGAATTTATTTATACTCATTTATAAATCAAGATTAAATTAGTAAAATTCTAAATAAACAAACAAGTTTGACTTAAGAGCTTGATAATGTTTAAATAAGTCAAATTTAAACAAGTTTGAATTAAACTTGATTGGAAGCTCAATACTCATTAAACAAGTCAAACTCAAGCAAGTTTAAGCTAAAAAAAAAACAAATCAAACTTGAGTAGATTTTTCAATAGTTTAGTTAATTTTAGACTTGACTTGATTCGGTTTGATTATCTTATCAAATAAATCTGAACACTATAAAATTTGACTTAATTTGATTCGTTTACGACCCTAATTAATATTTTAATTTTGATGTTGAGATATAATCTATACCATCTTATTTTAATCATTATGTTATCTCCGTTGCAGTAATTGTTGGTACTACTTGGTGGACTTGCCCAGAAAAGTAGGAATGAATAAAATACATTAAGGTTATTTACATCTTTATTTTCATTATTCTTTAATGTACTCAAGACTGACATTTCTTAATAAAAGTGTTTTGAAAAAGAATGCAGTTTTGCAGATGGCACCAGTGTGTTCGGTCCAACGAGTGACATGCAACCTTGTACTGAATTTATTGAAAACATTTAGAGAAATAAATAAAAGTAAACTCGTGCTGAATTTATTGAAAATATTTATAGAAATAAATAAAAGGATCAGAATTTAAATTTCATTAGGAAACAATATTTTAAAAGTCAATTTTTATTCGATAAATAAATTAGAGAGAAAACAAGCGAGGCTAAATTGGAATCTCGCCCAATAATATTGGGGGGTAAGGGAGCTAGAGATGCAATAGTAAAATATTCAAATAAAAGAATCATAATTTGAAATTTAGATGGTTTTTAAATATGTATAAATTATCTCCTACAGACGAATCAAGAAGAGGATCGTTTACTTGAATTATCAAAAATAAAATAAAATATAAAAAGGTCCAGGGACAAAAGGCTTTTCAAATCTAAATTTTTGTTTTGAGTGAGAATATATATAGAGAGAGATAATATATTAAGTGACATTTTATGTACGTCTATCGACGTGGCACTGACACCTCGTTTCGTTATCGTGATCCATGCCTCGCCTAGCATTTTTTTTTTCCCTTCGATTTTGTTTTTTTTTTATTTTTGCTATGCCATAGCGATCCTATCTCTCTTTTTTTTTTCAATGAATATTCAATGAATAGATCCATCGAACTATTATGTTAATACTAGATTGTTCCCTGGAGGGAACGCATTATAAGGTCCAACTGTAATATTTCGACAAGGACTGCTACATCTCTAAAACTCGGATGTAGTGATAAATATGCAAGAGTTCGCATTGCAAAGTCCGACTATAACGGTATCGACAAAGATTATTATATTTCCATAAGAACTTAGGTGTAGTGTTAAATAAGCAAGAGTTCTCACATCATAGATCGGATAAAAACAAATATTATAGAAAAAATAATAATATAAGATTTTGAATATGAAACATAAGAACTCTCCCTAGTAAAGCAATAGAGATAATAGATACAATGATTAAAAGAAGAATTAATATTTTATGTGTACAAGAGACAAAATGGATAGGCAAGAAGGCAAAGATGATAGAGAACTCAGATTTTAAGTTATGGTATATAAGAAAGAGTAAAATAAGAAATAAAGTGGGTATTATTATAGATAGTTCGTTAAATGATGAAGTTATAGAAATAATTAGAAAAAGGAATAGAATTATAGCTCTCAAAATAGTAGTGGAGAAAGAAACTATGAACGTAATTAACATATATGTACCTCAAACAAGATCAGATGAAGATACCAAATCAAAGTTTTGAGACGACCTAAATAAAGTATTACAAAATATTTCGTTAAATAAAATGATTTCAATAGGAGGCAATCTAAATGGGTGTATCGATATGAAAAATAAAGCAAATATTCTATGAGGGTGGTGTTCTCGGTCTGGGTACAACAAGTAATCTCTTGCTGTGTCGGTCTCGTCGTAAGTCAGAATTCCCATGCATCACCCTCGAGTTCGCCTCCCTATGCTCCGCCTCTCGCTGCGTCGATCTCACAGTAGCCCGTTGTCTCTTTTGTCCTCGAGCTTTGTGTCTCCGTGTTACACCCTTCGATGCATCGTCTCGAGCGGCCCCTCATCGCGTCGGTCTCACCTTAATCAGGCCGTTTTCTTCTTGGTCGATTTCGTCATATACTTTTATTCCATCGTTATAAATGTACTAAATTTTGATAAATAAATATAATATTATAAATCTATATCATATAAAAATCGTTTGTAGTTTATCTATATATATTGTCGTTGAGGGTGGTGTTCTCGGTCTGATACTGATTTCTGACCTGCAACTGTCTTCTTCATTGCTGCACCAGTTCCCGAACAGATCACCTTGGAGTCCAATGCCAGAACGAGGCTAGCGAACCCTTCTATTAACTCAGCCAACTACCTATTCACCAACCAGCTCGCTTCTCTTAATTCTCTGACAAAAGGTTTTTGACCCAGCATCAGACCTTCAGCAACCCACATGCAGTCTCAGAATCCCCTGCCCTGCAACTCGTACCAAAAGTCTCTCATCATCTCTCGATACCTCTCTTCCATTTGACTGCCTTGTCTAAATTCCTTCTCGAGCCAATTAATCCAAGATCGAGTCATTTTTCTTTTGTATCCGATTACTGATTCAAGTTTCCAGTCCTCTGTTTTAGTACTACAGTACTCTTCTGTAAATTTAACTCAGCAACAACAGTCGTAGCTCAATAGCTCAAGTTCATTGCCTTCACATGCATGGCTGAACTGCCATGCAGATGGCTCAATACAACAGTGACACTTAGGATCGCACTGATCCAAACTAGGGTTCTAAGTCCTCGACACAAACATGGAGGGTGGTAAGAGTCCACCACTACCAAACTATCAGTACTCCAGAGCCATACTAGTTCTGGAGTTTAAGATGAAGCTAAAACAAAAGGTGGAAGAAGTGCTAATCAAACTGGCCGCCGCTGTAGGTCTGGCCGAACGACCACCGCGCAGGGACAACGTCGTAGGAGACGACGGAGAGGCCGTCGCTGGTGGTTACCTTGAAGGAGAGTGCTTGGCCGTCGAGGCACGCGCCGCTCTGCCAGTTCTGGCCCCAGTTCCTGGACATGGACTGCCACCCTGTTCCTGACCCCCTGACGGACACGGCGCGCACGTCGCCGGCTCCCCCCACGTTGGCGATGAGCACGAGGTTGAAGTAGGAGTGGCCGTTCATGGTGAACCTCATCCCTCCACGTCTCCGGCAGGGGACCCTGCAGCCGCCCACGCCCCTGGTTTCAATGAGGGTCTATCGAGGCGACTAGAAATCAGCGAGCAGCAAAGCACCCACCTTCGGTAAGAAACCGGCACGATTCCGGCCCTGTACTGCGCAATGCGGAGGAAAGCCGGCTGCGACAGGTCGAAGTGCTGCCTGGGAGGGTTGCACCAGCCTCCGTCGTCGTTGGGGAGGGCGTAGTTGGGCGGGCAGTAGTTGGTTGCCGTCACCACGATGGAGCCCGGAAGGCACCACTGCGGATCTTCCACGCATTCGAGTTCGTAGCAGGAGCCGCAGCTGAGGCCGTCGTCGAAAAGGGCGGTGCTCAGAGCCGCTGTGTTGGTGCCGTAACCTTGGCTGTACAGATTCCCGTAGCCACAAGCTCCCCCTGCATCTCAAAACCAAAACCAAAGGAAAAAAAGAAAAGAAATTATTTCATCATATAATTAATGAATGAACAACCTGAAGCATGATACCCATTGTTCCTGAGGCATCACTTCCTCCATAGAAGGTGGCATGAGCAGTGGACCATCCTCCGTAGCCATACCCTTGTGCAGCAGAGCACAAGGAGAGAATGGCAAGAAGAAGAAGTCCGACGAGAGCCATTCAGTTATGTCGAGTTATTGTCTGCTGTGGTCTCTTTTGTTTGAGGTTTAGGGAGAAGAGAGGGTTTGTGGAAGCGAACTGTGGGCAGCTGATGGAGGGGGAAGAGCATATATATAGATGCATGAGGTGGTGGATTTTTATATATATATAAATTATCTTTGTTGTGTTCCAATTGACTGCCAGTCAAATTTTTTTTATTGTTCCATGGATCTTTTAATGGGTACTAAGAAACTCTAAAGAATATCTTCATCCACCATCCAAGTACATTAGGTATGCTTAACAAATTAGTTCGATCCGAAATCGAATCAAAATTAATTTATTAAATTCGAAATCAGAATCGATTCAAATGAATTGGTTCTGAAATTGAATCAAAACCATTTCGATTTCGATTCGGTTCGGTTCCAATCGATTTCGAAATCAGTTCGGAATCGTTTCGGAACCGATTCTAGTTCTGATTTGGATCTAGTTTCTGTTGCTAATTTAAAAGTGAAAATTCTTAGCATGCTAACATATTTACAAGATTATTTTACGATAGAAAAAAAGAATAGGATCATCAGCACGTTAGATGAATTTGGAAACTCAAGTTCGAAGAAGATGATCCGGAACTATTTCGAAATCGGTCCGAAACCGATTCGAATTGAATTGGTTCCAAAGTTAAAATTTTGGAATTGAAACCGATTCAAAACTGATTTTGAACCGGTTCGGACCGATTCCAACGTCGACGAATTTGGAATCGATCAGAACTGAATCGGAATCGGAACTGAAGTACCGATAAGCATGCCTAAAGTACATTATAAAAATACTTATGATTTAATAAGTAAGTCGGATGATCCGATCGCGTCGTTTCTGTAAGATAGATTCGACGTCGAAGACATATTCTACCTGATAAAATAAACTTTCGCTCCGAATCCAACTCAGGGTCGCTTGCTCATTTTTTTTTTAAATTTAAAGTCGAACTTGTCATAACAATAGATCAAATCGTACTAGTATATAAGACATCGCATCATTTTATCGCTGTACCATACCCTTGGAGTGAAGTCGAAACCTCATGTTGTGCCACTGAGAAGGTTGAGGTGGTGGTCCAATCAGCCTTCTCAGTGGCACCATTTTATTACTGTCTTTTTTTTTTATTGACACTAGGATATCTGAATCTTCGATCCGATTAATCCATAGGAGTGATCGTCCCTGTCTCACGGACCTTCGAGACGCCTTGTGAATAATGGCGCGGATAGTCGAGTCAAATATCTCTATCGACCATCAAAAATAAATCAAAAGCTCTCGCGATTTTTCACTCAATCCCGACTTATGCACCATCCCGAATGAAAGTCTCATGTCGAAATCGTCATCCAGACAAATTCCTTTTTAAATTCATCAAACGATATATCCTTTACTGCTGCACCATGGCTTCTAGTTCTAAATTTTAGCACGGTCGCAGTTGTTTCTAGTCCAATCAGCCTTCTAAGTGGTTTTGAAGGTGTAGCCTACAGAGGCCATTCATTTAGAATTTCGAATTAGAGGCGTAAACAAGTTTGTGGTTTTGAAGGAGTAAGACCCAGTGGCCATTCATTTCTAGTGCTTTGCCAGAGCCAAGCTAGGCTTGTGCCAAAGTTAACCTTAACTACAGTTTAACTTCGCAGCACAATGTGCCACAATGTATTTTAACCTAGCACACGAGGGTACGCATGATAAGCGAAACTTACATACAAAAACTCTTCGAGAGCTTCGAATAGAATACATGCTTCGTCACAAAATACAAACTCTCCGTGCTCGATCGATGGGGGCGAATTAAACTTTAAGATAGACAGTGTCGAAGCACTTCGAGATCAAGAATCACGTACACTTTGACTAAACCCTAAACTTCTAGCGAATGATTTTCGGCGATTTATCAAACAATGCACGTGAAATTTAGAAATATTCAAACAGTGTCCCATATTTTCATATTTATCAAATAACACATCTAAATTCTCTTTTTACCCTTCCCGCCAAACAAATCGGCATCACTGTTGTGTTGGAATTACAAATTTCAATATCATTGTGTTGGTGGGATTTGAATTCCCAGCACCACCACTGTGGTGCTGAAATTTATTGGAAGTTGTAATTACAGCATCACTGTGGTGCTGAGATTTGAATTTTTAACACCACTATGGTATTGAGATTTGAATTTCCAGCACCACAGTGATGGTGCAATCCTAGCATCACCACTGTGATGGTGCTGAGATTTGAATTCCCAGTATCATGTTCAGGATTTTTACTGTGGTACAGATTTGTTTGGCGGGAAGGATAAAAAGGAAATTAAATGTGTTATTTAATAAATATGAAAATATTGAGTGATGTTTGGATAATTCTAAACTTCACGTGTGTTATTTGATAAATTATCGAATGATTTTTGTCGATGAATTAACTTGTAGACAATTAGATGGTCCCTTCGAATCCATGTTGATGATAATTTATACTACCACCCACTTGTTAAGAAAAGATGTTGACTAGTATCCATCGCCGCAATAAGCTATTGTTTACTAACCCTAAGTTTTCTTTCATTGTTATAGAGCCCTCCTGATTAGCTAAAGTTGGTTGCGAATATGGTACCGTCCTTGCGATGAAAGAAAATTAAAGAATGAATTGGGAGGGTCCTAAAGCTAAGGGCAATGTTCTTTTTCTGCATGTAATTTGTAGCGACCATTGCCTAAATATGCTGCTGGTTTAACAAATGAATCTTCTTTGTCATCGCCCAATTTTAAAGGGTTCCCTACCATTGTCACCACAATAAAGTCATTGAGAAAGATGGTTATTTAGTCATCTAGCTCCCGTTTTTCTTCTTCAGCTTGAGCCACCCTATTCCACAGTGCTAAAACCTCATACTCATATATATGGACTAGAAACAATCGCGACAGCGCGCGAAACCGTTTCGACGGGTTGCGATCGCATGGGTACAAATAAGTAGGAGTTCGACCGAGTCGAGAGACCAAGTTTTGTTTATTTGAGTGTCGTGTGATGTAGCATTTTGAATGATCATGGAAGAAAATAAACCTCGGTCGAGATGCATTAGAGCGAGCATCGTTAGTTATCGCTTAAACTGCCGATAACCGACTTTGTTCCTTTGCGACTTTAATGAATTCCTTTCTCTGAACACCACTCCTTTTCCTTGTTCACTTATCCATGATGCCTTTGGACTCCTCTTTTTGTTCTTTCTGAGGTTTAAGTTTTCATAATTCAGTGCTCAAAATGAAAATGTATTTGGTCAATGGTAGACAAAGGTGATATTCCTGTGAAAGGTGGCGATGTGTGCTGCTGCATCCACAGCAGATTTAACTTTGAATAGATTTGGTGGGTTTGGCTTGGAATAATGATCTTTGTGAGCAAATCGGAAGGTAACTTTTTCAAATTATTCAAAATTATTCATCTCACTTTGTGACAACGTGAGGCCATAAACCTAAACCCTAAACACAAAGTCATATGCCTTCTTTACGATATCTTCAACGATGGATATTGGGCGCCTGAGTAAGCACAGTAACGAAGAATAGACAGTAATTCACTGTGCAACTAGAGTTGTAAACGAGCCGAACCAAGTTAAGTCAAACTTTGTAATGTTCATACTTATTTGATAAGATAACCAAGTCAAACCGAGCCAAATCTAAAATTAATCAAGCTATTGAAAAAACCTATTCAAGCTTGGTTTGATATTTTTTTTTTTTTTTGGAGCTTGAACTTGACTTATTTAATGAGTATCGAGCTTCTAATCAAGCTTGTTTAAATTTGACTTATTTAAACGTTATCAAACTCTTAAGTCAAACTTGTTTGTTTATTTAAAATTTTACTAATTTAATCCTGGTTTATAAATGAATATAAATAAGTTCAAAAATAATTTTTAAAAGAGTCTAATCATAAATCGGTTTGTTAATATTCATGAACACTGTTCATGAATACTGTTCACGAACATTGTTCACGAACACCGTTCACGAATACTCTTCACAAACACCCACGAACACCGTTCACGAACACTGTTCACTAACATTAACAAACCGAATACATATGTATTCAAGCTTGTTTATTTAATTTATTAAGTTGTTCAAGTTTGTTTATTAATTAACTTTGATGAATATTGAACAGACATAAACGAGCTCTTATCGAGTCGAACATCAAGCTTGTTCATGAATGCTTGGTTCGTTTACAACCCTATGTGCAACTGTTCCTGCCGTCCGAGCGATCGAATTCCGATCGGATCACGATCGGAATCCGATCCGATCGTGGACGTTAGCATCGCAACCGTTGGCGGCTACAATTGGACCAAATTTTGATTACAATTCTGTCGAAATCTGATCGCGATATGATCGACATTCGAATTTGACTAGATCGAAGCCACTAGTGGTCGCGATCAAGCCAAATTTTGACTATGATCCGATCGGACTTTGACTCCGACCGAATTCTAACTGAACTCCAACTCAATCATGGTTGTAATCGGGCATGATGTCATAGTCGGATTTTGACTGAAATCCGACTTGATCATGACCGGCAATGTCACAACCACATTCGAACCGAATTCTAATGACGATCCAACCCAATTGCACGCGACTGCAATCCAATCGCAACTGCATGTCTGCTGTTGGCAGCTAGGACAAAGCTGGTGATCTGACGGATTCAGGGATTTAACTATAATGTACTCGGAAAAAATACTATACCTTCTCATTTACTGTACAATCATACAAATCGGAAGGCTAAACAAGCATCGCACAGCACAAGAACAATCGCGTAGGATATTAGAACACTAGATCCATATATCGCCACGTTTGACTCCGTATAGCATCTCCTATAGAGATCTCTATTGAGGGACCTAAATAAGATTTGCGCTCGGTTATGACCATCCAAAATCATTGTATCTTTTGACACAATCTTTTGCTTGGATTATTGCCATCAAATTCACTGATCACATTCTTGTGCTGCTTATGGAATTTCAAGGTCATAAGAAGTTTGTGGAGACATTCTTTTCCAATTGCATTATCCAACAGCACTATAATTATTCTTCCATGTCATGGTGACATATTAAGATAATATTCTCATTTATTATACCAAAAAAGCTATCACAAGTTCAGCTTTTGGTATTTTCAAACAGACAGCTTTTATCAATTTAATTTGGAAGAATGTCAAAACTCCTGGAAAGCCATCTCTACTCAACTTGATTAAACTATTTGATTATTCTACCTCCTAATTTGTACAATAACAACAGGCCCTTGACATAGAATGGAGTTCTTCTTCACAGTGTGCATCCTAATAGAATAAGGATATTAAGTGCACTCAATTTTTAATGTGTGCGCATCAAATGTTGAATATTAGATGCATCACAGTTTAGGTGCACTGCTCATTCCTCAATAGATTCTTCAATAATAGTATTCCAGGTCGAACAAATGAATGCATTTGAAAATTGACACATCTATTTTTTTTTAAGGGGTTAGGGTTTAGGGTTTAGGGTGAGAGAGAGAAACTCTTCCTAATCAATGTCTAGCATGCTGTAAAATCACTGGTAAACATAAAATATTTATGTTGGTCGATGAAAAAATAAGAGCTTTTCTACTCCAAACAAGTCAAAGTTATTTTCCAACCTGTTTGCTTCTCTCCTATGCAAGTCTCTGCATCCATTAAATTATATATTCTGATAGAATAATATTTTTAAGAATGTGATTACTGGGAATCAACCAATGTAAATCTGAAATTCACTTGTATGATTAACAATATATGACCGACAAGAACGTAAAACTTATCATATTTTGATCATTTTATAACAAGGAAAACAAGCTACTTCTTTAACAGGGCTATAATTTATGTGGATACTCATTGTACTTGAACTCAGCTTCTTCACTTTTGCCAAAAATAACTTATGTGACAGAGATTTGACTTGTGATTCTAATTGTGATGAACCATGCGATTATATATGCAATAGTCACAGTTGCTATTCTTCATATTGTGATATGAAGAAGTATGAAAACATACATATATGTTATAGTAGCGAAGAACACTATGTAGGGAACATATGGAAGGTTATGTTCAGAGAGATTGGTGCAACAAGGAACTCCTCCAAGTGCACTTTTGGTGTTGTATTATAATCCATCCATGAGTATATAAGCATAACTGGCAAAATAAGCACTAGAACAATGCACTCGACGCTAATGAAGATTAACTATTCGGGCTGTTACACCTAATGCCCATCAACAGAGATCGTTAAGGACCACATGAAGAAATCAACAAAGCTTAAAATCATTAATAGGCACAGAAGAGCAGTTAAGTAAATGTTGCTCTACTAATTAAAAGTATATGATCCTTTTATTTTGATTAAAACGGAAAGTATATGTCTTTAGTAATATTAGGAAAAAATTCCTGATGCAAAAATAAAAAAAAAGGTATTACCATCATCAAGCTAGAATTGATTTAACCTGTAACTATACTTAATCCCAATCCTTTTCCTGTGATGATCAGAAATCAGAATATCCTCTTAAAGGTCAGAAGCTTCAAGCTTTTTCTGGTACATGGTATCAGGCAAAGAGAGATACTATTGTCCCTATAATTCAATGAAAAATGTTGAGGGGAAAAAACTAAGACCCCCAAAATAAGTTGGACATGATTCAAACTCCTTTTGGAAGTAGCTAGTATCTAAAAAATTAGTCAGAAATAAAAATCAAAACAGCATGGCCTGTAAAAGAAATGTATGGTCCAGCACCATGTTTCCAGTGGGACAACATAAATGTGTGACAGAATGACACATTGATTCACATTTTACATAATCCGAAAGGAAAAGCTCCAGTTTTACTAGCAGGCCCACTGACATGATATTATAATTGATCACAAAAATACTTATTCGATGTTTTTATTGTGGAGCAACTGTAAATCTGGGCTACAAAAATCACGCAACCTCGAGCTGGTTTGTGTTCTTTTATATATGCAGCTGTTCTAACTTACTGCCTGGCAATGCTCCAACCAGTCAGGCCGGCCAATTGCAAAAATCAAACCACTGAAGAATTACAGGTATACTAAACCCTAACCATGGAAAAAGGTAGCCTGAGTTTGTGCCAGCAATTGCAAAAGCATACAGTTAATATTTTGTCATTGTTTGATCCGGGATGTTTAAGGCAATGTCGATTAGTTAGCCAAAATTGATATATCTTGTGAGATGTAAGAACATGATAGTTTCACTTGAGGATATGCTAACGTTGCTAAAGGCATTTTCTCAATGAAAATCAGTAAACACGGTCTTAAAAAATCAATGACAATATAGATCGAATAAGTGCGAACGGTTAACCTCGCGCTGAATAATTATTCATAGATTTGGCAGAGCGGAAGGCAGATATCCATGCAGCAGCGTCTCCGAAGGCGAACACGAAGAGCCCAGCGGCACGGTCGGCAGGTTTGCTCGATACTGGAGCAGGGACCCTCTATAGAGATTGAGCGACGAATCAAAAGCCATTGCGGTAGCGTCTCCGAAGGGGAAGACGAACAGGCGGCAGCAGGGTCGCCGCATTCGGCCGCCGGAGTAGGGAAGGATCAGGAACCGAAAGGGATGCGGTGGTGGAGACTAGACCACAGTTCAGCATTCTAGTATTTTAAAAGAATGATTTAAAACATATCGTATTTATCAAGTGGGCATTTGGTCTAGTGGTATGATTCTCGCTTAGGGTGCGAGAGGTCCCGAGTTCAATTCTCGGAATGCCCCAGTTTTCTATTTTTAAAACTTTTAATAATATACTGAATTGTAAATTCACGTACAACTATAATATAATTTTGGTGAAATTAAAATTTGTGCACCACTATTTTTCCAACATTTTCAATCGCAATTGACTTTTAGAAAAAATATTTTTTATCATTAGCTAGTCTTTAATAAAAAGAAAAAAAAAAAGAAAGTTTGAATACTTGAGATATTTGTGAATTATAAATCTACTTGTTGGACTACTATTTGAAAGTTTGAATGCCCCATTTTTTAAAACTTCTTAATATACTGAATTGTTTACATTAGGGCAAAGATAATATACTTGAATGGACTATCATCTAGTATTTTTGGAACCACATCACATATATATATATAGCCGGAGTGCATTAGGCGCACCTCGCCCGGCCATCCGGACGGATCGGCTGCGTAGGAAGCCGGCCGACGAAATCAGCCGCGATTCGGCGGATCCGGTGAATCACGCACAGTCGTGATTTGGCCACGATTCGATCGATTCGCGGCCCGCCGGCCAATCCGGTCGGTCGAGCCGGGTGGACCGCCCGGTGAGGTGAACTTCCAACGCATCCGGCCCGTGACGGACGGCGGCAGTGGCGGCGGTGGCGGTGTCGGTAGCGCCTAAGTCACTGTGCATTTCAAAATCGCGGCGCTGATCGAACGGTTGCGAGCACATCGCGGACGGGCGCGGAGGGATTGGTCGCGCAGGAGATCAAATCTCTCTCTATATATATATATAGGAAAATGATCCACTGCGCACTCGAACCATGCACGTCCGTCCGTGACACGCCGAGCAACCGTCACTGTCGCCGTTGCTGCCGCGTCGTCCGACCACCTCCAGGCGCCCGACCTGGCGCGATCGATGCCCAGGTCGTCGACAGTCCGGTGGGGCTCGGGCGCCGTCGGATTCCGACCGCGATTCGACCGGAATCCGACGGGGGAAGGATCGCCCGGCGCTGGCGGTCCTTCCCCGCCCGGATTCCGGCCTCGATTCGGCCAGAATCCCGCCCGATCCGACCGAATCGCGGTCGGAATCCGGTGCCTCACGAGCCCCGTCGGACTGCCGGTGACCTGGGCATCGATCGCGCCAGGTCCGGCAGCCGGAGGTGGCTAGACAACGCACCGACGATGTCGACAGTGAAGGTGGATCGGCGCGGACGGTTCAGTCGCGTGGCAAATTTAAATTTTCTAAGGATTCAAATCACTTGCACGGTGAGATCATCTATTAAGATTTTTTTTATACTTTTTGAATTTATTCTAGTTGTCAGTAAAAAAATTTCATAAAATCAAACCTTCCATCTTAGAATTAGTCCGATAAAAAAAAATTACATACCAGAGTTATAAAAAAAACTAAAGAGTGAATGGAACCATTATAATCAGAAAGGGGGAGAAAAAGATAGTCAGAAAGGAAATAATTCATAAGAAAAAAAAAAGGAGTTAAGTGAAGGAACAGTTGAATTAAGTTTTACAATTCCACGACAAAATAAAAGTATGAACTCTAATTATCTCACTATTTTAAGGAGTTTTACCACTTTGGTGTATCTTAATAAAATTATAAATCAAATTATTTTTTATTTTGAGTTCTTAATTTTAGGTTTAGGATTTGTGTGGAAATTATATCTATCGAGAAAAAAATTTCAAGAGATATATTTAAAATAGTACGGATATGTATTTAGATGATCAATAAATATTCGAGTTAGATGATATAATATGCATGTCAAATGAGGAAGAAAAAGATAAAAAAAAATACTTGATTAATAATAATAAAATAAAATAAAATTTATTTGAGTATAAATGATGATATAATAAAGGATAGAATCTAATAAATAATGATATAAAAGGATCTATATAATTGATTTTCTCGTTAGATAAAATTTGATTGATGGTTGTTTAATTTTAAATTGTTTCTGACATTAAGAATAATGTCAGCATTGACCCTAATTTAAATTTTAAATAATTTAATGTAATTGATTGGTAAAATAGTCTCTCTCTAAATATATATATATATACATATTTTACCGACGAATAAAGCAAATATTTTGTTGTTGATGAATAAGATAGTGAGAAATTATTCATAAATAAAATCATAATTATTGATACGAATCTTTTTCTAAAAAAACTTTTGTTACAATAGAACAAGAAGTGATTTTGGATCATTCAAGAATAAAGTGGATTTGGTTTATAAAAAAAAGATATAATTGAATTTCTATGAAATAGTTTTACGAGATTCAACTTAATTGTCTCGATCATAAAATATCACTGATAAATAGAAATCCATGTTATTAAATGATTTCTTGCCATTATTTCTAATATGGAATAAGTCAATTATCCATTTTGGTATCTTTTTGAAGCTAAATAATAATCTTGTTTCTCTGTGTTGATCAAGGATTTACTATCTTTTAGAAGTATCATGATCACCTAATAAGAAGGGTTTTAATTTATTCAAATGAACGATTTAAACACCTATTGATTTTAACAACTAATTACGAAATTGATCATTCGAATCTTTCAATTCATTATTATAATATTTTTATACAATATTTGAAAATAACAAGTTAGCTCCATTATTTTTTTTATAATTTTGTTATTAAATCCTCCAACATCTAGCAAATTTCACAAAAGCCAGAACCGTCATTTTCATAATCCCAAATTGATTTCAGAATATTTTCAAACAGATTCCTTTTAAACAAACAAGAACAATTATAATAAAACACATACATGCAACAAACAAAACAGAAGATGTCCTGCTTTCTATTTCCTCAAATCAGTTTCTTGAATATTCTTTACTTTTTGTATTGCAACAAATTTTGATATATAGAAGATTTCATACAAGTGAAAAAAAAAATTTGAAAATACACAAGCTAAACATGCTCATTCACAACAAAATATATATAACAAGAACTAACAAACAAACAAACAAACAAAAAAGGATAGCCTATCCGATGTAAATGCGTAACAATGTATACCAAAGAGGTGAAGTATCATATTTTGAGTTTTTTGGTTATCCAATATCATCTAGTCGTATACTCCTTGCTTCTTCTCGACAACGATAGAGGTAACAATGAGCGCGCGGTGCTGAAAAGAAGATCGGAAAATAGCTAATGAAAATAGGTCTAAAATCTAAGTTTTCATAAATGAAGAGAAAAGAACACACATTATCTCATTATGAACAAGCGGCCACTTAACCTCTTAGAGAGCTTCCAGTTAGATGATCCTCTCTCGATCTGAAGTGTACAAGAGAGTTTGGAATGTCGCCGCAGGAGAAATGTGCTGCAGAGAACAATGGCTGTTCAGTAACTTGGAGGAATCAACATTATGGAAAATAGTAGAATTTTTGGAGCGGGCGCATGCAATCACCAATTAGAAGAAAAAACTCGAGTGATAAGTAGAACTTGGGTATTGAAAACTTGTACAAGAAAACAAGGATCAGACTGCCCAAAAGCGATGAATGCCGCCTCGTAACAGTGTGCAAAAAAGGTACGAGGATGATATGTCCGAGTAAGATATCCTAGTAATCTCACATTTGAGCCATGCCATTCTATCCTAAAATGTGCAGTTACAAGGAACAAAAACTCAAATATTTAGACAGGTTGCATCCTACGTTAGTAATTCATTAATTGATAACTGCCAACATTAGGAACTTGTGTACAGCGAGCATCATATATGCAACTGAAATTTCAGACAATCCTGCAAGTGGCAGTCCAACCTGATGAACTCGAGCACAACTTAAATAACTAAAAAAGCTGCTAGTCAATGTTTGGCAAGGATTTCCAAAACAGGTAAAAGAGATGTTCTTTTGGCAGTTCAATTAATTTTCTTGATATGTTGCCACATTGTGGTAACATGGTGAGAGAGAGGGAAAAAAGGCAAGCAGGTAAACTATAATCTGAAAATCTACTTTCTCTAATGACATCCACGACAATTTATGCTATTAGCAGAAACACAGGGTCAGTCATATTCCTTGATCAAGCCTTTCAGGTATCTCATGCGTTACCAAGTGAAATACTGATGAATGGACCAAAACCTTCTTCATATCAAAAAATACTGACAAGAAGTGACCTGGTTTGCTAGTCAAAAAGTTTCAAGATTCAAATTTACAGTATAGCAAATTGCTGAAAGGTAAACTAGAAATAATTGAGTTGGGAGTATAATGAACTACACTAAGGAATCATAATCTGTAAAACTAAAACTTTTCCAAGGCAATATGGAATTCCATTTATGATGAATAGTGAAGAGACAATCATACAGAAAAATCAACTAATCAAGGTACCTTGTTCCGAAAATGATTCTGCAATAAATCTATCACGAGGAAGAGAGTAACCCATTCTTGACTGCCTTGAGTTCTCATTTCGCTGCCATGCTAAGTTATGGCCATCTTCTGCATAGTCATCATGACCATTGGAAGCTGTTAATGCAGACACCCAATCAGAGGATAGACTTTCAAAACCCCTAGTCTTCCTTCCAGACTTGAGTATTTGTTTAAAGCCTTCTGTGTCATCCTTGAGCGATTGTTGGGATTCATCACTAACAAAGGCAGGAATCTGTCCAGATCTCCATTTCTTTCTAGTTCGGGCAGCATGTGCCTCCATCTTTTTGTTTGTTTGTGAATTTGAGGATGCTAAGCTACCAATTGGTGAAACTACATAAGCATCAATATAGGTTACTTCATATGAATGATGTAGATGTGGTTGACATGATTGAGGGCTTTCCCCTGGCAACTCCTGTTCATTACCTGGAGAAATACCAAACTTGACAGGAACAGGAACAGGAACAATATCACAGCCTACTTGACTTATAGACCTTTGGCCATCATCTTCAAATCCAAAGTAATCAGAAAATTTATATTCCTGGCCTCGACATGACTTTTCAATATCCGAGTTAACAAGCAAATTATCAGCAGCATCTCTTTCAGCTGAGGTTATCTCCAACTCCTGAATATTTTCAACAAGAACAAGTGAATGCTCTGGGCTGACCATTCTCTCTGAATCCTCTCTATTTTTGTTTAGCTCAGAAACCTTAGAACCCTTAAAATTATTCATATAACCTCCTAAACCAGTAGCTTTACCTTTCCCTTCAACAAAGAAGGGTTTAAACTCCCCATTCTTCTGGACTTTATTGATAATGGAAAACTCCAAACTCGCAAGATCAGTGTTTTTACAATTAAGAGGAGAAAGGTCCTTAAATTCACAAGCACTGGCCGTATTTTTTATCATAAACTGCGACCTGCTTGCTTTGCCTGCCTTATAAAGCTGACCCTCTTCAATCGTGCTCTTGCTTCTAGAAAGTATTTTCGTTCTCTCTCCTGCATTTACATTATTATTTGCTGTAGTTGGCTTTGCATTTTCCTTTCTGAAATCGGAGTTGGAAATTGATTCAGTAAGAAAACTTTCAGTTTGAGCACTGCGCTTTATGGAAACTGATTTCTCAGACTTTACAATGGGCTTAGGCACAGGAGCTACTAATGCTTGAGGGATGGAAGAAGATAAAGTTTCCATAGGTAATAGCTTCAGGCAATCTGCACTTCTAAAAGAACGATGACCAAAAGGAGCAATGCCAGACGATTCTTGGTTGTGAACTTCCAGGTCTCTGTCTTCCTTAACAGACACAACTGCTTGCTATCAGAAAAAACATTCTTTATCAAAAAATAAAGGGAAAAAAAAAAACTAAACATTAATGTCCTATAAATATGTTCAGAAAAGATGACAAAAGACAGTTTGTCAACTGCAGTGAACAAACAAACAAAAAAGTGTAAGTATTATCACTAGGAAAAAAAGAGGCATCACACGCATGCTAGAAAACTGTCACAAGATTTTTTTTTCAGCAACCAAAAAATTAACCTAAAAAAAATTAGCCTAACAGATAATAATGTCCTTTACCGCCCTCTTACTCTACCCCTCCCTATATACACTTGATCACTGTCTTCTGTTGATATCAAATAATGCAAACAAGAGAAGCTTGGATAATTTAGTATGCAGCTACAGGATCGATAGATATACATGCATCTATTGCTAATGTGAAATTTAAGGTAACATGGTTTTTGCTACATGAAGTTGAACTATTAGCAGAAGGTTCCAGATTTTTACCTGGTCATGACTGTATCTTGATCTCTGTCTGTAAGCATATCTGGAGTTCATCTCAGCTTCACTAAGTTCTAGGCTGTCACGCATAGCTTTCATTTTTGCTTCCCTCTGAACCCTGTTGGTCCCCCACTTTTCTTGAAGCATTGCATCCCGTTTTTGCATGTACTTGTGATACAGCATGCCTTGGGATTCATTACAAGGACTTGGTGTACTAGATTTCCGGTTTACACACAAATTGCTGACCATGTTCAGCAGGAAAGTGGCATCAAATTCTACCTCACCTTTAGCAGCCTCCTTTACAGAATTAATGTCAGGTGATTGGTTGGGAAATGTGACTGGTCTTTTCTCCACTTCCATAGGAGCACGATCCTCCTGGACATTCATAGGCCTGCTTCTTCGAGAGGAAGTCAACTCACTGAGACTTCTGAGCTTATGGGCAGCAAAAAGTTTTTCCAACTCATTAGCCTTTATCTGTAGCTCATCTTTTAGCTCTTGATTTCCTTTGGATAGCGCCTGAAGCTGTTCCATAAAACAATCAGAAGGTGGTTCGACTATGTTCAGAGCATTAGGCATCCAGACAGGAATAGTAGGCATGTAGTTTATTTTAACATATCTTACTTCATCTGCACCCGAGAAGTTTGTTTTATTATGTAGTAGTTCATCTGCTTCAGTCTCTGATTCAGATGATTGATGCCAATTCAAGTAATGGTGATTGATATCTCCACTTTTCTTACCTACAGAAGATGTAAAAGTTCTATGAGCGGCGGTAGAATTTCTTTGCCTTGCTTCCTCTACTTTTGCAGGAAAAATTATGTGCTGAGATCGAGAAGTTACTAAATCACCTTCTGTAGACAATTCTGGTGAATTTACGAAGCAAATCTGAGACGCTGACGAAGCTTTTGTTGTCTCTTCATTATCTACTGTTCTCCCAAATGTGCATACTTGATTAACTACCTTCCTGTGATCTTTGAACCGAACATCACTGGCTTGAGAAGAAATGTCCCCAGTTTGAATCTGCTCACCTTGACCTCTCAATCTAGCCTGCTCAGTAGCAGATGCAGTTTGCACAATGTTGTCAGAATGCAATTGATTTTGACTAGATTTGAAGCTCTTAGAACCAGTTTTTTTGTTTGTTTCTGAACAAAAATTTTGGTCAATACTGAAAGCATCTTGAACATCTAATCCACGGTGATACACCCTGCCGACGGAAGCACTTAGGCAATGTGTGCCCTGATTGTTCTCTGAGATTGTTCTGGCCATGGTTATGAGGTTAGCATCTTTTTGATCTTCCTCATTACAGTTTCTGTCCCCTGTCAAGTCATTGTAAAAGGAGTATGACAATGTCAAAGTAGAACAGGAACTTGGTGCCTTGTGTCCTTTAACATCTAACCTGCATTGAGATGTTTCACTATCCTTCAAGCTAGTAATCTCAGTGTCTTCGGTTCTATTTTGGAACGGATATAGGAAATTACCGGGCGATGAAGTTTCAATAGCAATGCCACCCCTACTCTTGTAATTGAAACTACTGTTGCTTCTGCGACTCTCAAAACCCATGTCACCCCATCTTCTGAATGTCGACTTTTCAGACACATCAGAAGAAAGCCTCTGGTGCTCACCTTTAGTCTGTATTACCCTATTAGAAACACTTGATGGACTGATATTCTTAGAACTTGCAGAGAGTTCTTTCTGCTTGTTTTCGAAGAGGTTAATTCGATCTTGCACACTTAATCGCCTAGAGTTTCCTCCACTCCATGGAGAAGGATCTTTGGCTGATGAACCAGATAGAAAAGGTTCCTCTGGCACTGCCATATCAAAATGCTGTTGAGTAGGTTGGGCATGCTCCAACTTTTCTGATAGCTTCGTTGTGTTTGGTTGTGATGGTTGGATAACGCTGGCATTCTGAATCTGAAGATCACCAACAGTCCCAAAAGCACTCTTCTCAGCTTTCAGTTCATATGCAGACACATCGGAGCTAAAGCAGGATCTAATTTTCCCATCAGCTGAGCTTTTGTAATGTAAAGGCAGAGACTTCGATTGCTGCTGATGGTCAATAAGATCAGGGTTTCTTTGAGAAACCAAGATGAATTTGTTGCATGCCTCACTGATGCCAATAGTGTGAATTGTAAAAGTAAAAAAATTCAGTTCGTCTTTTTCTGAAATGTAGAAGATTAGAAACGCATCCAAAAAATGCAAGCAAGATAGCATAATCAATCTCACAAAAGTACCACAACAGGACGAACATATTTCACTATATATGGAGTGATAGTATAATGGGAATACAGGAGATGAAAAAATTATTGAACACAATCAACAAAGAGAAAAGGAATAGTTAAGTAATTTAAATAAGGTCTTCAAATATCTATTTTCCCTGATGTGTTAATTTTACTACGACTCTCCCATTGATATTGACTGACAAGCAAATAATCAGACATAGCCACTCCAACATTAATTAAGTGTTCAATGTGATCCAGGACAACCTCATCATACAGCGATAACACTTCCAGCACTGCCCCCACGGATTGACATAATTGGTAACTACATGAATGCTTGTCATATGAAATCTTGGGGTCAATTCTCAGCGGATGAGAAATGCCTCGCTGGGCTTCTAACCTCTCTCATGCAAAGGGACCACTGTGTCAGGGCAAAACATCTGTGATTTACTACCTTTCATTAAGCCAGGGGAACGACCATGAGGGACGCTTGGCGTGAACATTATCACGATAACAGTTCTAACACTAAATATACACTGAGAAATTTTTTAATATTTAATATCTGGGAAAAAGAAAGGCACCACAAAGTACATATACATCATAGAAAGGTCTATATTAAGTGGGCTAATCACACGGTGAATGAAGAAATCATTACGATTCCTGATGTCAGATGGTACTGCTAAGAAGGCACAGCCTAGCCACAGGTTGATTGACATCTGACCTGACTTGCCACTGCCTGCCTATTTGCCAGCATGGTAGTTAGTAACAAAATAAATGAACAGGTACGCAAGTCATGCTGACTAACATAGTTGTTAACATGGGCCATTAAGTGTGCATGTCTTCAACAGGCTTCATGTCTGTGGCCTCGATGAACAAGCCAGACCAGATCACAGGCAAACACACGATCCAGGTTTTAATGGATTATGTCACTTGCGTGCTGTAGCAATCATACTCTTTTTTTTGTATTCTTAACTAGATTTTTGGCTCTCTCAAGAGGAGAAATGATATATATTCGGAACTAATTAGCTATAGGTTGCATATTCTTAAGGCTGAATTCATTTATTGACTTCTTCAATGCATGTTGTTATATTTAATTTTTCTTTCTTTAGTCATTCTGCAGCTGACCATTTCATACCATCACAATGATGGTTACGTTGCTGATGAGAAAAAATGTTGATCGGGATTGCAGTGTGCAACCCACTACATTAATTGTCAAGATTGTTAATCTGAACTGATTTAATTGAACTGGTTTACAAGGCAACCATGTAGAACATATGCTCCTCATACTAGTGGATGAATACCATGTTAGACACTTTGCCAACACATACCGAACTACAAACTAAACTTTCAGCATGTTCGATAAAAAGTAGATAATGTTGTTTCCACACATTAATATGGAAGTTGTGCAAACAATGAAACCTAGAAGAAAAAATTCAGAGCGAGTAGGATAACAATGATATCCAGAAAATTGATGCATACCGACTTCTCAATTACTAAGAAATCAGTTCGAAGCAAGCCACTAAGATAAGATGATTGCAGTGTCTAAAGTTCCAAAACTTACTTTAGTCGGTTTAAACCAAAATATTCAGCAAACAGAAGAAGCTCAGAAACATTTTTGTCACAGAATCCAGCAGAAACTGCACGGGAACAAGATGTAGCCAGATCTTGCTTAAGACTGACAAGCCGCATATCAATAGCTTTTTGAAGCTCCTCCCTGCACAAGAAACCAAAAAAATATTATATTAATGGTCCAATAAATAAGAAGCTAATTTTGTCCCTCTTTCTTCCACCTTAAGTTTCATCTATCTTGAAGCATTTGGCTATAGCAAAATGGAGTTTCCAAAATCACAAAGTAGTCATTGCTGATTATTTTGGTTTTCAAATAAAAGGACACATTCCATTTCAAAAACTAAATTGGCGGCATTCAACGAGGGTGTAATATAAATAAACTAGCATGTCACTACAACAAATTTGACTTTTCGTAGCACGTCATCAATGGCGCACGTATATAGCGTGTTGTTAATAATAGTTTTTACGGTGCACTTGACTACAGTATGCGACTGCGCGCTGTCAATGTCTTATGACTTTCAATAGTTTGGCGATGCGGATAAAAAAATTATGCACTGCGAACAGTCAAATTTGTTATAGTGTATTAACAATATCTGACCTAAAATTGGCACCTTAATGTTGTTGTGGATCATATAAAAAAGCCTAAATATCAATTGGAATCCCAAAAATCAATTTTCTAATGTCTAAATCATATGAGATGCATCTTAAAGAAACTATGTTATCCTTTGAAGAAAGATAAAAGCTATGGATAAGCAAGAATGCAATAATTTCATTCTCTTCGTTTTGAAATTCAACTATTTATATTCAAACTGCCTAATTAAAATTTAGTCTCTCTTTTTCTTTATTTGTTTGATTCTTCAGGAAAACCATCCGACTAGAGTTTTTTCTTAGTCCACACTACATGGAAGTCCTTAAGTTAACTGACCAAAGTGTTACTAGAATGTTTAGTATAACATTCTGTTTTCTATTTAACTTAGTTTCAGGTGCAGAACATGTACGCATAGCACATTCACAAGTTGAAACTCCAAGATAGGTTGCTTGTTATGAATGTTAGTACCTGACCAATGGCTCCTATCTCTTCAACAAAGTTTTGGTTTGTGATTTTCCATTGCCATTTATAGTGCAATTTCACCTTACACCAAATTTTTCAATGCTCCCATCATAATAATTTTATCCTCATTCTTCAAGAGATTGTTTTTCCAAACTAATATGTTACCACAGTCTAACATGTATTTTTTTGCATGATAAAAGTCCATCCACATCCACAGGCTTTCTGTGTGAATTTGAGAGAGTCATGGTTTCAAATTTGACCTAACACCATTACTATCAAGTATGCTTAACGTTTCTTCAGTCCTCTTTGTCCAATATTTCGTGCCTTGTTCCATTTTACAAAATTTTCAAAAGAACTCAAGCAAAGTAAAAATATATTTTTAGTATCATTCCACAACAAATTATTGGACAATATTTTTGATGCATGCAATCAGAAATGAACTTACGTTGTTACATTTGCAGCTTCTGCAATACTATCCACTTTGCCTGTCAAAAATTCACAAAGACAATAATAGGGTGATAAGAAATCAAGAACTGACAAATCAAAAGGGAAAAAACCAAGCACAAATTATGTCCAAAAGAGAACCATCTATGCTCTAGAAATTTTACAGAACAAATATTATAGATGCCAATTTCATATGCTTATACAGTTCAGTTAGATGTGTTATAGAGATCTGTTGTTGTGAAATTACAGCATAGCACACGCTACTGAAGGATGAAAGTGTGAGGTGGAGCTCCAATTTAATGGATATACCAGAAGGCATAACTATCAATCCAAAAAAACATCACATTCAAAGGACAATCGATACATTACATGCAAGTCATCAGACCATTCACCTATGACATGCAACTCGCCAGATTTTCTTCTGCTTTGATTAGCAATAATAAAATCAATTATGGGGAATCAGGTCAGTTGCGAAACGCAGAGACAATTAACAAGAAATACAAAACCTAAGAAATTGTTTTCAAGTTTCATCTAGTTGCAGTCCAAGCTTTGCCCAAAGCATATGTTTATTAGTTGGTGGAATACTAAGGCATATCAAACACCCTACATACGAAGCATGCATTCAGGAAAAAAATAAAATAAAAAGTCCCCTCGAGACGGTCCGTTGGCTAGAGCAGTGCAGATGCTACTATAGATGGGCAGGAGTCGATTTTCGACGTGGAATCTAAAATCCTCGCCCATGCTTGGGTCCGACTGCAACGTATCGACAAGGACCGCTACATCTCCATGAGAACTTGGGTGTAGTGTTAAATAAGCAAGAGTTCTCACACCATAGGTTGGGTAAGAACAAATATTATAGAAAAACTAGTAGTCTAAGATTTGGTACATGGAACATATGAACCCTCACTGGTAAAACAATGGAGATAGTAGATACGATGATTAGAAGAAAAATTAATATTGTATGTGTACAAGAGACAAAATGGGTTGGTGAGAAGGCAAAGATGATAGAGAACTCGGGTTTTAAGTTATGGTATACAGAGAAGAGTAAAACAAGAAATGGAGTGGGTATTATTGTTGATAGTTCGTTAAAGGATGAAGTTGTAGGAGTAATTAGAAAGGAGGATAGAATTATAGCTCTCAAAATAGTAGTGGAGAAAGAAACTATAAACGTAATTAGTGTATATGCACCTCAAATAGGATTAGATGAAAATATCAAATTAAGGTTTTGGGAGGACTTGGATGAAGTATTACAAAATATTCCGTCAAATGAGATGATTTTAATAGGAGGTGATTTAAATGGGCATGTCGGAGTGAAAAATGACGAATATGAGAGAGTGCATGGGGGTTATGGGTTTGGAACAAGAAATGAAGAAGGTAAAACTATATTGGATTTTGCAATAGCATATGATCTTATACTAGCTAATACATTTTTTTAAGAAAAGAGAAAAACACTTAATCACGCTCAAAGTGGAAATAATAAATCACAAATTGACTTTCTTATGGTTAGGAAGAGAGATAGAAAGATTTGTAAAGATTGTAAGGTTATTCCTGGAGAAAGTTTAACTACTCAACATAGGTTAGTAGTATTAGATATACGCCTCAAATATAGTATTAATAGAAGAAAAATATACACGACCCTAGAATTAAGTGGTGGAAGTTAAAGGATGAGAAACTAAATATATTCAAAGAGAAGGTAGAGTCAAGTATTAGATGACATATCTGACCCTAATACGATGTGGGATAAAATGGTATCAAAATTGAAAATAGTAGCTAAGAGTGTACTCGGTGAGTCAGTCGAAGGACATGCACCACCAAGTAAATCTTGGTGGTGGAATGAAAAAAGTGCAAGAGAAAGTCGAGGAAAAGCGAATAGCATATAAGAAATTAAATATTTGTAAAATGAGGAAAATTTGAAAAATATACAATAGCGAAGAAAGAAGCTAAGAAAGCGTTGAATGAAGCTAAGTGAAACTTTTGAACAGTTATATCAAAAAATTAGATACAAAAGAAGGGAAAGAGACATTTATAGAATAGCTAAAGTAGAGAGAGAAAGACAAAAGATCTTAATCAAATAAGATGTATTAAAGATGAATGCGATAGGTACTAGTAAATGATGAAGAAATAAAAGAGCTAGAAGAGATATTTTTATCAACTTTTTAATGAAGGTTTAGGAGACCAACTTAATTTAGGTAATTTAAGTAGGTGAATGAGTATAGAAATTTAAATTTTTATCGTAGAATTCAAATTTGGAAGTAGAATAAGCTTTAAATGGAATCTGAAAATGGAAAAGTCGTTGGACGGATGATATTAGATAGAGTTATGGAAGTGTCTAGGGAAACAAGGTATTGAATGGCTTACAAAATTATTTAACATGATATTGAAACAAAAAAGGATGCTGATCGATGGAGGGTAAGTATCCTAATTCCCTTATATAAGAATAAGGAGACATACAAACTTGTGAAAACTATAGGGTATTAAACTAATAAGTCATACCATGAAACTTTGGGAAAAATAATAGAAAAAGATTAAGGAAGGAGACCATGGTTCTCGAAAATCAATTTGGATTCATGCGAAGGTCGACAATGATGGTTATACATCTTCTCGACACTAATTGAAAAGTATAGAGAGCAAAAGCGGGATCTACACATGGTATTCATTGATTTAGAAAAAACTTATGATAGAGTTCCAAGAGAAATAATATGGAGAATTTTAGAAAAAGAGGTGTTAGTGTAACATATATGAACTAATTAAAGATATGTATAAGGAAGTAGACTGAGTGAAAACTTGGTGGATTAGCGAAGCATTTCGATAAAGATAGGGTTACATCGAGGATCGACTTTAAGTCCCTATCTTTTACACTAATCGTGGACGAACTCATGGACACATTCAAGACACATTACCGTAGTGCGTATGTGTTTGCAGATGATATTATTTTAGTAGATGAGACACGTGAAGGAGTAAATGTTAAACTAGAATCTTGAAACACTAGAAGTGAAAGGTTTTAAGCTTAGTAGAGGAAAAGCAGAATATATGGAATTTAAATTTAGCAATATTAGGCGTAATGAGACAAGTGTTAAGATAGGAGATGATGAGTTATGCGGAATTGAGAGCTTTAAATATTTAGGATCATTTTTACAAGATGATGGAGGGATTGAGAGAGATGTCTTACATAGAATACAAGCGGGATGGTTGAAATGGAGAAAGCATCGGGTATTTTATGTGATCGTAAAGTGCCCTAAAACTTAAAGGAAGTTCTACAAACGGCGATTAGACTGCTATGTTATATGGAGTGAATGTTGCTACGACTCGGCGTATGAGCAAAAGATGAGAGTTGCGAGATGAGGATGTTAGCGGACGTACGAGGATGGGATGAATAAGAAATGAGAGCATTAGAGAAAAAGTTGGTGTAGCATCTATTGAAGGAAAGCTCCGAGAGACACGTTTAAGGTGGTACGGACATGTACTTAGACGGCCAATAAATGCTCCAGTTAGGCGATGTGAAACGATACCAAATATACACATCAAACGAGGAAGAGGAAGACCAAAAAAGACTTGGTTAGCAACAATAAAACAAGATAAAATTTATTTAAATATAGATGATGATATAGTAGGGGATAGAGTCCAATGGCGTAGAAGGATCCATATAGCCGACCCCACCTAGTGGGATAAGGCTTTGTTGTTGTTGTTGTTGTTGTAATCTAAAATCCTCACCCGAGCCCAAAAGCCTTTCGCTATTCTGACCAACGGATCAAAAGGTATAGCTCCCTCCCTCTGTAATTTACCTCCCTTCACCATCACTGAGGGATCGACGGCAAAGTCGGTCATAATTTCCAAATTTAATCTCAGGGCTCTAGGCGAAATTGAAAAATTAGGTCCCATTTTCACTACAAATTTTGAAAAACTAGGCCCTACAAACCTTAAAAAAAATTTGGGCCATGGGCGAGGGCCCCAACAGCCCTCCTCCAGGGCCGGCTCTAACCGGCGGTGAGGAGCACTGGCAGAGCGTAATCGTCTTTTGCTACAAAGAAGAAAAAAATAATTAAATAAAAAAAACAATTAGTAATTTCATCTTCTCGAGAAAAGCTATGAGTAGTTGTTTTATCAAGTGCATGCAACTGAAAAAAATAATCAAATAAAAATATCAAGAATCTAGTACAAAATTTATATCAAGGAATAAATTTAGTGATAAATTGACTTGTGGAAAACAAAACTGAACATACCCAATGAATCAGCAAGTGGATCTCCAGAAACCTGGAATAAATAGTGATTTATTAAGCAATGCCCAAGGTACTTGCTTAAAAATTCAAACCCAAATTAAATGTGGCTCCTATCTTCCAGTACCTGAGAATATATTCTTCTGGCCCCTTCCAACTGTGATATTTCAGCATCATACGCATTGGCTGATTCAAGCACTTCTGGATGACAGACAAACCGAACAAACCTGCAGCGAGTAGTTACTCGTAAGAAAATTCAACTAATGCATTTTTTTCAAGCAAGTTCAGGAAAGCATCATATCAATTCGACCTTTCAATTGTCCCTTTATTGAACCATGAATTTTCATTCCTCGATCTCTCAACCTCAAGCTTTATTGATGTACTTTCACGTGCAATCTGTTCTTCATCAACCTTCAAATGGGAGATAAAAGGCTCGAAGAAACCAGATGCAATCTTCTCAGTCTCACCATTCCACGTGACAAACAACTCGTACCTGCATAAATGCCCCCTTTTTCAGAATTTCACTTCCAAAAGCAATATTCACCGGGGATCCTCACCGTGAATGCTCGGGGGAGAGCTGGAACACAGCATAGTCTATAGAAGTGTCCGAATTCATCATAAAACCCAAAAATTAAAGCATCTCCTTTATTAGTCGACTAGAAGTCTCCACCTCCCATCGTTCCAATCAATCAACCCCTTCTCCGACACTACTTCCAACAAGAAAAGGTGAAAAAAAAAAAATCCAACTTGATGCACCATAAAAAACCACCACTGAATAATCCACCTCGGGCCGCAACAAAAGGAGACACACCCGAAGGGAACTCGCGACGGTTTCCACAATGCCAGAGAGTGAAGCGCGCTGGGAGTGGCCGAGGACCGCGCAATATCTCTCTCTTCGGAGACACTTCCACAAGAATAGGACCGCCAAGAGAGCTCCTTGGATGAAGCTTTTCGGATCTCCGAGCTGGATCGGCCTGCGACAGCGACGACTGCTGTGCAAAACGGCGATAGTGGGATCTTATAGCGGCGAAGCGAGGAGCGGTGGGTGGATGGAGGGGGCGACGATCAATTCCAGCTCCTAACGCGAGGGTCGCGTCTGGTCGAAGACTTCGTCTTCGAGTTGGCGTCCGCTTTACTTCCCTGTCTCTTTCTCTCTGTCTCCCCTCCAGCTTCGAACTCGACTCTTCTTCCGAGCTGCTCTCGATGATAACTGACGAGCACCTTCGAATTTTTAAATTTACAGAAAATTTAATTTTGCCCCACATTTTAATATTCTTTTAGAAAATAGCCCTATAATTCTAACAATAACATTTTTTTATTTTTTATTTTTAAATTCACATTGGAAGGGATAATTCCAAAATACTTGCGAAGTATAAGAGGTATTCTGAAAAATAAAAATAGTAGCATTTATAAATAAATTTAGTGTTCGATTCGATAAGAATTCGTTTATATTTATTCAATATGTATCGAGATAAATTAATAAATAAAGTTAAACAAATTAATAAATTAAATAAATAAACTTAACATATATAAATTCAATTTGTTAATATTGATGAACAATATACATGATTAAATTCATTTAAAAATTATTTATGAACATATTTATACTCATTTATAAATTTAGATTAAAATATTAAAAGTTAAACTAAATAAATAATTTTGCCTTAAGAGTTTAATAACATTTAAATCAGTCAAATTTAAATAAGTTTGAATCAAACTTGATTAAAACTTAAATCGAGCTGAATTAAAAGCTTGATACCCATTAAATAAATTAAACTCAATTCAAGTTCAAAATAATCTCAATCTCTAAAAAACATTAAAATAAATAAATCAAACTTAAATATATTTTTCAATAGTTTGATTAATTTTAAACTTAGTTTAGTTCAGTTTGATTATCTTATCAAATACGTTTGAATATAGTAAAATTTAATTTAGCTCGACTCATTTGAGTAGAAGTGCACCAATCAAAGCTTCTAAAATGTTTAAATTAAATCTTTTTACCTTTTTAAATTATCGATTCCAAACTATTTTCTTAGAATACTCATTTAACCATTGATTTATGATAACTAAATTTAATACGACTTAATTTTGAAACGACCAGTTAATTAGATAATCACTCGACCCTATTAGGCCGGCGGTCATAGGATTACGTTATGAAATTGCATTTAGGAAGAAGTAAAATTACGATCAATTGAGGGTCGTCGGGTATTTTGAACATTTGATGGATAATTAATTTAGCAATTCGAAAAAGGAAATTACGTGAATTAAATATAAATAAATTGCCACTTAAACTACAACTAAAAATAAAATAAATTTAAAATTAATCGACATCCATTGTACTAGAGAACGTTATTTCTCGTAATAAAAGATAATTATATTCATCTTTTAATATTTTTCATCGTCGATTTTTCAATGATGATGAAAAAAATACATCATAAAGGACTATACTTTTTAACTCGTTGATTAGAAATCGACGATTTATCAAACAGCGCACGTAAAATTTAGAATTGTTCAAACAGCGTACGTAAAATTTAGAATTGTTCAAACAGCGTTTTATACTTTCATATTTATCAAATAGCGCATTTAATTTTCTTTTTATCTCTCATGTCAAACAGATCTGCACCACTGTGATACTGAAATTCTAAATTTCAACACTACTATGGTGTTGAAAATTCAAATCTCAGCACCACAGTGACGGTGCAATCCCGGCGTCATCACTGTGGTGCCGGGAATTCAAATCCCAGTAGTGCTGAAGTGTTGTTGAATTTCCAACATCACAGTGATAGTGTTGGGATTGTAACACAATTGTGATCTTGAAATTTGAATTTCAAATATCACGTTCGGCACAAAAGTTTGGTTGGATTTTAGAACCTAATTCAAGTCATTTTTACGGAGAAAAAGAGTTGTAAATACTTTTTTTTTTTAAATTTTGAAACATAATTTTATTTTATTGGTGATATAGTTTTTTGATGTCTCAGCAATTTTCTAAATGTCGTGTTAGAGATCATTACGTTCGCGTAACAAATTTCTGACCTGATCGAATTTATATTCAAAAATTCTTTGTTATTTTGATCACGATTCGAGGGATCATGAATCGGTGAATGGAGTTTCTATGGAGATAATATGATAGTTAAGATATGACGGTGTTTGTAAAAATAATATGGATCGATTTCGGATAAGATCTAAAATCTTTTTTTAAATTTAGATGATTTTCATTTATTTTGATTATCATATTAAAATTCATAAGATTTTATGGATAGACGAACAAAAATATTAGGAGGGGGAGGAATCGATTTTTCCTGTAAAGTTCAGGAAGTTAGAAGAATTATTACGAGGTGGGGGCAACGGGTCAAACCTGAGCTTTTTGAATTTTGATGCTCTTCTTGCTCCTGCACGAGTGTACGACTTGGCAAATTAAAAAAATGTGCGGCGCTTCTTTGTACATTAACTGAGAGCGACTCTTCGAATGGAGAGCCGTTTCTTACTTTTATTATTATTAAAATATTTTTATAATTTAAGTTTTTTATTTTTTGAAAAAAAAACATTAAAATTAAATAAAAAAAGTATTATTCAATGATTAATTAATTACATCATCATTTTCAAACCGCCAACTAAATATATCTAGGGTATGATAAAATATATATATATATATATATTTAGTCCTTACGAAATAAAAATTAATCTTCGAAAATTATAAAATTTTCAATGTGTTTAGCTATTTTCTTATCATACTAATCTTAGTTAGACAATATAGGTATCTCTTTCCTATTGACTATGAGATTAATTGAGGAATATTAAAGATGAATGAATTGCTTAATGAATAATTTATAATAAAAAATAAAACTTATAAAAAAATTGTTGGGATAGTAAAAAAATAATAAGATTTTTTATTTTTCACATGACATAAAAAATGCCCCCAAATGCTCAGTGCATGCAATAGGTTGGGAATGGTATCATCTAAGAGATATATAATTTGATAAGATAATTTAATTAAGATTTAATTTAGATCATGAATTAAGATGAATAAATTAAAATCATTTAACTGAGAGAGTACAAATACCCTTTCGGATACTTCAATTTCAGCCATCGAATTCAAAATAAAATATTAAAATCTAGAATTTTCTTTCTCATTTTATCAAATTCAAAATAAATCAAGCATTGTGAAAAGTTCTAAAAATATCTTCGATTGGAAAATCTTGTGATTTACCATGCTATTATCGTAAAATAAAATCATTGTATTTTAAGAGAGACGATCATATCATATTCTGTGAACATCTTAAACAAAGCATATTCGTCTTAAAAAAAAAAATAGAATCCAATTCTAATCCCGACTTCGTCTAAACGGTATTAATAATTATATCAGGACTCAGATTGCACCATCTCGATCGATCAGACCCAACAAAATTCCTGGAAGAAGCACGAGAGTTTGGATTGACCTACGCATTCAATGTGGCACTATGAATCACATGGAAATGGAATTGTAGTCCTCCAGAGTCATATTGAAGGTGATACATGGAGTATGCCGACGTCTTCCATGGTAATAGATCTTCCCATCATATAACGCGGATCTCTCGCATGTGCGATTGTAAATCCATCGTCCGATCCACAGAATACACATTAAATGGGAATGCACAATTCCATTGTCAACACAACCGTCGATAGAATCGGCCCTAGACTAGACCTATTGGAGCGACCGTTCAGGATCATAAATTTTTAATATTATTGAGTTTTTTATTTATGACTCAAAATTTTTTTTATGTCAAAATTTATGAATAGGGTCAACTAGCAGGTTAATTTGTCGGCCGACTTTGATCGTCCATCGTCGTTCATGTTATAGTTATCAACTCAATGAACACATGTGTCGTCCAATCCATGAAATATATAGTATTTGAGAATGTAGATTAACAATAATCGTCGGATTTAAATTTCAATCAAATCACAATCGAATTCCAATCGAATTTTAACCAAATCAATCGAATTTATTCGCTATATGTAATTTTGATTTAAGTATTCTCCCTGATAAATTCAATCTTCTTATGATTTTCAAGCCGTTAAATTGGGAGTCTAAATGTGAGACGCCAAGTATGTTATCGGATATGACAGGCGGATATTTAAGCGGACCCACAATAGATTTCGTCTTATAACTAGCTAGTCATGACCTTAACAATTTCAATATCCAGTTGCATGAACATAATTACAAGGATACGTGATTGAATTCTAAATTTATTAGATTTAATAAATTAATTTAATTAGATTTTAAATTTATTAAATTAAACGAACTTATTAGATTAATCTATGGATTATATCTACATTTTACATTAGATAAAATTACGTATAATTGTGTCAATCCTAAAAATTAAAATTCTTGATCTAGTTAGTACTATGATATTATGATTTATCTCCTTTATGATGGTTCAAAAACAGATTGATAAAGACCGTTAAATTGATGAATTCCAATCTTTTACATTGGATAATAGTACTGTGACATTTGATAATGTATGATTCTAATTGTAGCCGGACTTAGTTCTTGTTCAAAGGAATTAGCCCAGAAGTTGCAGAGGGAGGGCAGCTAGGTACGAGGAACTCATAATTACGCTAGTGTCGGCATAGGAAGTTTATGTACTTTATCTACCTGCATTTATGGATTTTTCACACGAGACGATTGTGTTCGTTTCAATATTTTTCACGAAAAAAATATTATACTCGTTGATCCATATGCTGTTCACGTTTTGCTGGGACCGATCTATTCATATCTAGATTGAATTAATGTGAGATTATTTTCTATGATATGAATAGGTAATTACTAATCAGTAACGATCATTAGGAACTCACATGAATTGGATCAGAAGTTCCAGAGAGGAGAGTTTCTATAAATGTCGCAAAAAGCAAATTCCGGCCAAAGCTCATCATCCTCGTCGAACCACCACTCAATTCTCTCGTTTCCCTGCATGTAAACCCCCGTCGAATCCTGCTGCTCCGGCGAAGTCGATAGCAACTGATCCTCCCCCGCTCGGCGCGCCGGCGTCTCCGTCGTCGTCTCTGCCTCCGCCTCCCCCGCTGCCTCAGCGGCTAGCTCCCGATCAGGAGTACTCGGCCGCCGCCGCTGCTGCCCCGCGCCGCCGTCGTGCGCGAACCGGATCGCCTCGGCCCGTATCTCCTCCCGGCTCATCCCGCCGACGGCGGCGGAAGGAATGTCGGGCGGGTGGTCGGGGAAGTTGAACTCCGCGCCGGGGCCGCGCAGGCAGTACAAGGCGGCGTCGAAGGCCCTCGCGGCCTCCTCCTCCGTGGAGTATGAGCCGAGCCAGAGGCGCTCCCGGCTGTTGGGGAACCGCACCTCCGCCACCCACGCCCCCCACTTCCGCCTCCGCACTCCTCTGTACCGCTTCCTGATCTCCCCCGAAGACCCGCCTCCGCCGCCGCCGCTGCTGCCGCCTTCCATGCCGGACTACTCCACTTTCTTCTTCTTCTTCTTCTTCTTCTTCTTCTTCTTCTTCTTCTTTTGCAGTCGATGGGATCGGGTGGAGCGAAGCGAGCAATGAGATGGGCATGTCGAAACCGATCGGCTATAAATAAGAGCGCACCACGATGACGACCGCCGCGTTGCCAGATGACAAGGAGCAGATTACAGCGTGGACCGGGATCCGCGAAGTGGACGGCCCGATAAAGCGCCCGGATCGAATCTACTCGCTCTTTGACCCGGACCTGGAGGCGGCCGCGTGGGCAATGGGCGGTGGGTCGAAGCGGGTATATCTGTGTCAGGGAATTGGAAAGGTCGAACCGATAATTCAAAAAAGCCGCGGTGAAATGTGTGGAGGGCTCGTATGTATAACGGAAACGAGAGAGAGAGACAAGCCGATCTTTGATGATGACGTCACTGCATCCAAATAAAGTTCGTCGTCGTCTTTCATATCGTTTCAGGTTGACCGAGTAGCGACGCTGGAAATGGAAACCGAGCTTCTGGAAACTGGGCATGGAAGAATGGGATCGGGGAGGGGGAAAAAACAAATAAATAAAAGGGCAATTTTTTTTTTAAATTTTTTTTTGTTATGGTGGAAATCAGAAGATGATGATAATAATAATAATAATAATAGCGAACTAAATTAATTCGAAATTTTACTTCGATTTATTTATTTATTTATTTTTAATTTTGATTAAATTGATTCAAAAAGAAATTTTGATGCTGGGGGACTAGTTGATCATGAATTTGAATGGCTAAAAAAATAATCTTTTAGATAAAATTATATATAGTAGATTTTTTCTTTACAATTCGGAAAACTATTTGTCTTTTTTTTTTAATTAAATCGATTTTTTAAGAAAACCAATTGATTGATTGATTGATTTTAATATATATATATATATATATATATATATATATATTGTTGGAAATGTGAATGGAAACAAGAAAATTGAAGGATGAAGAAAACCTATTATGGAAGAGTTTAGTCTCACATTGAAAGTTGAGAGACAACTTGATTGGTTTATAATGTATCACAAACATTGTAGTTGTGAATATATATAAGGGAAAAGACTCTCTCTCACGCATGAATGCGCAGGGGGTGCGAATCCAAGGTCCGGATTGCATTACCGTAAAACGATTTGTGTGCGAGCGCGATCTGTGTACGTTGAATGTACGACTGACCGAGGCATAATTTGCCCACGCGTGAGAGATGTGCACCGGTGTTCCACTCTTTCATTCTCTCATTCCACTCTTCCACTCCGCTCTACAGTCACATGGAGATCAACCAACGCAGACAACAATTTACATATTTCCACGGAAATGACGTGGTGACTAAGATACGACGATGTTCGCGGATAAAGCATGGGTCGATTTCGAAGGAGGTCTAAAACTCTTTCCTAAATTTAAATGATCCCCGTATATTTTGATCATCGTGACGATCAGACTACCGATGATCGCTTGACATTTGATTTATTCCCCACACAGAAAGGCAATTTACACGGTGGACGGACGTGCATCTCATTGATTCGGCAAGCAGGGAAGACTAAACGAAGACATTTCACTAGCAGGGAAATAAAGTGAATGCCGATGTTAGGGAGTGGGGAACGGTGGGATGGTAAAATAAGGGAAGCGGGAGGGGGACAAAAACGATTTATTTCTCTTTTTCTGCTAAAAGTAGGTTTCCATCCTCTCCTTTTTCCTATTATTTCACATCAGTTTTGCTTTGCTCGTTAACTTGTTGGAAGTCAGCTGATTCCCACGTTGCTCCGAAACGACGAAATTGTTTCCCCTACAACTTAAAAGATCGTACATTGAATATTCAAAGCTGCTCGGTTTGCTAACATAAATGTGCGAAAATGAAAGGGAACAGGACATTAAATCCTAATTAAGTTTTGGATGTGCAATTTGGAAAGTCAAACCACTCGGTGGCGGACTGATTGAAACGAGTCAACCTATTCACATGCCCCTTTGGAATTGACTCGAAAATATCAACTCGGTCAAGATATTATTATATTCATTTGAAGGTCAAGTTTAGTCCTGCCAATTGATCGAGTGGTATATTAGCCATAAACAACATGGAAGGAAGCATAAAGAAAATTTAATCAACAATGAAATAAATTGATTGAGTGGTATTATTAGGCAAGACATGCTTTTTATGAACTGCAACTGCTGAACAGGAGACCAAGTTACCAAATTATGAACTGCGACTACTTTGCTCGAGCTTAGATTGAAAAAGAAAAGAAAAGAAAAAAGAAAACAATTCTCTTTAGATATGCACAACTGAGGACTCATCGAACAATATTCAAAACATTCAAAAATCTCTGAGTGGCGTTGGCATTGATGATATGAAACCTGCAATTCCCTTGGAGTTTGCTCAGTCTCAGTGAGAAATTGCCAAAGTGTGTTTGTGTTTGTGTTTGCTGCTTGTCCCGGGTAGCATTTGAGTTTTTGCTCCTTGCGCGATGCGAATAGGTTTCTGAGTTCATCTTTGATTGCTAGATCTCTAGAACAATAACTGGAGGCAAAGTAAACGCACAATCAATCAATGAATACACTTGCAAAAAAGTAAACAAGAGCTGAAGAATCAAGTAGCAGTGGTTGTCGAACTGACACTCTGAATCTGTTTTGACCCATTTAGACTTGGATTTCCTCCTGCGCTCCTCTTCCTCTTTGTATGCTTGCTCTTGTGGTGTATTCTCTAGATATTTCTTGGATGGAATTGGCGCAGAACAGTGCTGGCAAATCGTCTTTGTGAGAATTGCTCTTAAAATCTGTTAATTTAATCAATTGGTTAGTAGCTTCGATCGAAAATGAAGAAGAAAAATATCAATGAATGGAAACATACCTTGTCCGTCCTCGACTCAATTATGGGATCTCTTAAGCTTGGAGCAGGTCCAAAGCCACTGCCACACATAAACATCTTCTCCAGAAGAAAGGAAATAGATTTTTTCTTAATCCGGTTGTGGTTACCCAACAACACATCTTTCAGTTTGTATAGGATGAGCTTGGTGTTTGGTGACAGATCCCCGTTGTTTACAGTAGCAGTCCTGTCGACCTCCAAGCTCGATGGGCAATTGAGGAATCTGTCCAATGGCAAGTTGGCTCTATCTTCTTCACCCATCTCTGATCCAATACTAGTTTTGGACTTGGACTTGCGCGAGAGTAGCCTTTTTAGTTCTTTTTGTAATTTGTTAGCGTCTTCAACAGTGAAATCAGATAATCTGTCTGAGGAATCCAGGTTTGGAGTCTGATCATCTCTCTGAGGTTCTTTCTTCAACTCATTATTTCCAAATGTGCCAATTGACAGCAATGCCCGTGGTTGCTCATTCTGTTCTTCCAGAATATCAGGCATGGAATCATCTGAAGAATATATTAATAGATGTGAGTTTACACTCGATAATGCAATGCGATGGTTGATTGATACTATAACACATCTTCGCATGAAAATTTCTTAGCAAATAGTACAAAACAAAAATCTAAAGAGCCAGCATGTTTTAACTGTTAAGACTATGTTCGCCTAATCAAAATGCTATAGAATTTGAGTGAGTTTAGCTCATCATGATATTGTTTTTCAATTGTTTAATGACTATGTATGAATCCATTTATGCGATGTCAATGGTTGTCGTGACGTATCTTGTGATTCGTCTGCATTCATGGATGCTTAGTTCAGCATGCTCGTGAGGGATATTATACATTAATATTAATGTTAGTTATTTCCTAATATCTTGAGTTTTGAGAGTAAGCAACATAAATTCAAATCTTTAAAATGTTGGATAATTTTTTCAGGTGCAGTTGAGTGAAAAACACATTTTGAAAACCAGAAGTCTTTCGATAAAGATCAATAGCAACCTATGCATCTTTTCATTCTACAAGAAAATAATTTTTAAAGAAAAGAACGACTAATGGAGAACCAATGGAAACAAATTAAGTAGCACATCTTTTAGTGAGAGATGAAAGCATCACTTACAACGGGCTGAGCTCATTCCTGCATCAGATCTCTTCTTCTCCTGCCTCCCATTGAACTTGTTTTGCACCCAGCTTAAGATCTAATCCAAGAAATTACATCAGAACCAAGATTCCAGCAAGCTTAAAAGCTAGTTCAAGTGTTCTCTAGTCCTTACTCTCATGGCTTCAATCCAACCAAACAGCAAGATGCCTTTGAGGATCACTTGACGGGTGAAATTGGACCCAAAAGCCTTCCTTGTTCTTGTCCAAGAATGTGAAAGTATGAGGGCACCCTACTGCAGAGGATAAAATGGAAGAAAAGAAAGCGAGGATGGTTAAATAGACTGAAAGGAATTCTCTAGTAGCAGATGGCTAATCTCCATTCCCCATTTGGAATAGTTTAAGGTCCAATTCCCTAGACGAATACTTCAGCTCCTGAAGCTATTTTTTTTAGCCTTTTATGTTGTTGCATCCTTCTCCGGCAACTGGTACGGCAGCCCTCAGAACAATACTTCTGTAAAGAAATAGGAAGGAAAAAAAAAGGTAACCATGAAAAAGAAATTCCTTGCAGATATATGTCCAAATGATTAATCCAAATTGCAAATTTGCAGCGCTAGAACCAATTGTTTTTCTAGTAATCTGGAAAAAATTTCATCCATTATCCAAAATGGTCTAAGAAATATTCCTAATTTGATACCAAACTAGCACTTATAAAAAGCCAAAACAGAAGAAAAAGATAGAAGAGTTTTCATTTGAGCTAACTTGGAAAGCATGACTAAAATTTTGATTGCTATGACATAGCCTAGAAAGATTTTTTGCTTCCACCATTGACTAAAATTTCCATAAGTGTCAACTTACATGTTGATTGTTGTTGATTAAGGTTATATTTATTTGGATGGAAAGCTAAAAGGGGAAGAGAAAAGCTCACAGAAATATATATATGAAGCTCCATCATTACGTACCATTTTCATGTCACTTTCCTTACATCCTCCATCTAAGTGATCTGACTCGACGACGATTAGTGATCTTAGGCTTCCATGATATCATTCAACTACTCTAATTACCAGGATCATAAAAACAACCAAATTGCAGATTAAAAATAAAAACATTTATATTAAATTTGTTCCATCTAACTTCCTATATGAAGCAGTAGATCTTAGAAATGGTACACTTGGTAATTGGTATCACATTTGTTATACATATACAACAAACTGCACGTTTCTATACCAGTAGATCCAGTATTATGTTCCCTAAACCTCACAAGTCTATGAGAATTTGGCTACAAATCCACAACAATTACTAACAGTCAACTTAAATTTAAGTTTTTCATTTGTATTATATGCTATACATTGACGGCGTGGTCCTATCAGTACATGGATTGAGCATTGCTAGTATGTATCAGTATAGCTACTTCTTAAATCTACCAAAATTAGATATATAATTCTTCCCCAGCTCTATCAGCATGTGGTCAGGATAACACTAACTTATGTTTATCACTCAGATACTGATGCTATAAAACAATATAAAACCATATCGTCCTTTATGAGTCCACGTTGGTTCATCCATGTAGCTAGTGACTATATTAATTAACCAAACTTGGCAGAGGACAGAATACATGATCACGAGGTTAACACTATTCAGATGCTTGTTCTGACACGTTTATGATGTTCAGGCCACAGAAGGGGTCCAATTAGAGGAGTCTATTTCACCTGCGGCCCTAAAAGATGCATAAAAAAATGAGGAAGCAGTGATCAGCAAACAAGGAGTTTGAACAGGGCAACTTTAAGAATCCCTGCGTTTGTTAACTAATGGCCGGGTTCCCGAGAACTAATTGAGGAGACAACACCCAAAGGCTCTGAGGTTTAGAAACTAAACACGCAAGATTTGCAAATTGTAAAAAGCAGTCCTTGATCGAATAAAATAAAATAAAATACTTGTCTGGTGTTCTTGAGATGTCCACAGCAACCAAATGTCATTCTTTTGGATATTTAACTATAGATAACAAAGATAACATTCCCAAGGAAGAGTTATAAATTATCTGTACAGTAATGAACAGCGAGCTGAAAATCTAGATTGACCAGTTTGTTTAGGATGATAGATCATCTAGTTGAAGAACTCAAATCTTGAGAGCATAAGTCAGAATATGAATTTGATAAACTAGGAGAAAAATCCAAGTGAAGAAATAAAATACAATATAAGATCTCGAAGAAAGCGTATCTTTTTTGGGGGGATGGGAGAGAAGCAGCTTCTCCATGTGGTCCTGGAGGGGATAGATATCCTGGAGAATGTGGCGAAGGATGCCACACAGGATGAATCAGCAAGAGAAGCCATGTGATAGTCGCTGCTCGCTGTCCATGAGTTTTAGGGTTCCGATGCACCTGCCTTGAGGATGAAGAAGGGCCTATCTCCAAAATGGAAAGATTGCAACTGGGATTTGCGCGCGCATCATCTGATTTTGATTTTTATGAATGTCGAAGAGCACAGAGCGTGCCGGGTCAGCTGGCTTCGAGGGTGGGACGGAGCTAAGCAGTGACATCATTGCAATTGCAAAAGGCGGAGGAGCGACTGCTGCAGGTGGCGGTGTGCCTTCTTCGAGTTGGGCTGCATCTCTCCTTTTAACCATTCTGATTGGATCTGCAATCTAAAAATTAAAGAAGAAGAAGAAGAAGAAAGAAAAACAAAAAAACAAACAAAACACAAAAGCAGTCGAATCCGCAGATTTGATCTGAACGTATTGTGTGTCACCTGTGGATCTTTTGCTGAATTCATCCGAGGACCGAAGAAGAAGAACAAGACAGAGCAAAAGATGTCACGAGTTGACGAAGCGGTCAAAATTACAGCCAACGGCCTGCGTAACTAGCGGCCGTGAAATTGCAGTTGGGCCGGTCTGGCCTAGTCGGAAATTTTTACCACCTCACACATTTAAGTGGTGACCAACATTCTATTCTAAAATGTGAACCGCCACATTAGTGGTTCTCCACCGTTGTTCTTACGTATGGAGAGAGTAAATCAGGTGTCAGATGGCTAGCACAGAAATACGGAGTCATTGGTAGTCTGATCGTCACCTCCAGGAATCGATCCCTTATCCTTTCAAATCTTAACACGGCTACGTTAGCCATCTAAATTTGTCTTGGAGACTTGACCAACATTTTATTCTACTATAGTACAAGGTGGCCTAGTCGGAAAAGATGGTATTACGAACAAATAACAATTTGAAGAAATTGACATAGTAAATACACAACCTCTAGACAAATTAATAATAACTTGAAGGCTCCATGACTTGGTGCACCGATAACCACACTCTCTTCTCAACACTGATGCCACGGTTCGATTCTTCCGGGGCGCATCCCGTTGGGTATTTTCGCCTGGGGCGTGACAGTCGACTGTGTTGATCGGATACCGTGGGTCCACGTTGGTAGATCGGGTCGGAGTGCAAGTGTCAATGATGTGTCCTCCTGATTTACCCTCGCTGATCGATGGAGACTCTAGTTGAAGATCGTAGGATAGAATCGGTCAACCAAGGAGACTAGTTGGTGCCAATTGCCCAGATACCCTTTGTAAATCAAAAAATAAAAAACAACAACTTGAAAAAATTGACATAGTAAGTACACAACCTCTAAACCTCTAAGCAAATCAGCAGATAAAAAAACTTGACTCTTTAATCTAAGAGAATTTGACTCCAAATAAGAAGATAAAAAATAGTAATGAAGTGGAAGTGTTTTTTTTTTTAAGTATCATATGATTGTTGATTTATTTTTTCAAACATTAAATTTTGATGTAAATGTATTTTTTTTAGGTGGAAAGTTAGAATACTCGTGAAGTAGATATACTCTTATATTTGAATCTGATAATTAATTTATTTCTTTAACCGTTATCTTTTTGTTATCAATATGGTTCTCTATTTATATTATTCTCCTTCATTTAGGAGAACTCGACTCCTAACAAATTATCGACTTATCCTTTTGGATTATTTTTTGAGTAAATGGAATAATTTCTTTGATAAATTGACGTATAGGATGGGAATTTTATACCATTGATGGGAGTGTATGAGTCAATATCATTGGTATGTATCCTATAGTCAATTTAATGGAGAAAGACTTGAATATTCAGGATATAAGTAGTAAGTCTTCATCATCAAAAATTGGATTAATATTTAAATAAATAGATAAATTAATAACATATGCATTAATATTAATTTTTCTCACCATTTGAAAATAACTAAAAGAGTAGTTATGAAGTTTTTTTTTTTGGAATTTTTAAAGATATATTTGGGATGAATGCTTACCAGCACATAAATTTCTACATTATATTTCTTAAATATATAATATCCATTATCTTGAATTCTCTCGGTTGACTTTGAAGAAAAAGAAATAATAGTAAGGAAATCATGCTAACATATTGATAAGTTTATAAATCATCCATGATTTTGAATAGAGTCAGTCTGGATTTTAAAATTTGGTCTTAAGGCTCTAGGCAATATTAAAAAATTGGGCCTTATTTTCATCGTAAAATTTAAATTGAGCCCTAACTAATGGTAAAAAATATTTGAACCTTGACCAGAGCCCTAATAACATCCAACAGAGTCGACTCTTATTTTGACTGAATTATGACCGATAGATTGGTTTATTGAGTCATTGTAAATGAAGTTAATAAGTGGTAGGCTAAAAAACTAAGAGCTTGAGATCAAATTCCAAATTCTTGGTGTGATTGGTAATCTGCATACGCAAAGATCTATAAGGTAACTTTGTCCAATTTATATTCTCAAGTTTCGAAGAGACCAATTTAATATTATGAATTTTTAATGATATCATTTTCTTTTTCTTTTCAAATGTGTAAGAAGATAATAAATTTGTTTAAGATCATTTTTAGACTCTAATTTGTTTGGTTTATTTAAGTTCATCTAAATTGTCTAGTCATTGTATTGAAAAGTAGCTATTTTTTTATCCACCGTGAGTGACATAATGATCATAAAATTAAAGTTGAGCAAGGATGGCATGGGTCATATTTACAGGAGGACTATCCCACCATATATTATGTTTACCGAGTATATTTCTATTGCAACTAAATATTGTTATGTAATTGGAAGAGAGATTTGATTTATCCATGCCACTGTATAAGGATTCGAGTATGGTTCTAAAGTGGCTTGAATCTTATGAAGGACCTATGTGAAAATTACGTTCATACCATTTCTATTGTCGACTATAATTTTAAAAACTTTATTTTCACATTTTACACATGTATGAAACATATCAGTGCACTTCCATTTATTAATTGATATATATATATATATATATATATATAATATTTGAATGGTATATGATCTTTGTCATGATATTAGACATTTAATATTAGGGTGACTTAATCTAAAACTAAATTTAAAACCGCTACATCTAAAACTAAATATAAAGCATTATGCTCCTCAATAAATAATAATCTTACTTACATAGCATTATCACAATTTAGCAAGTTTCTTAATCCAATTCACATTGGATGTACCACTAAGTAAAAAAATATAAATACATAAGCCATTAGAAAAAAATTGAAAATTCTAATATTAAATGTCTAATATCATGACAAAGATCATATATCATCCAAATATTCGCAAGCAAAAAATATATTTTAATTTTACTTGTTTTTGATAAACCTCTAATTAAGGTTGGGACAAATAATTTTATTTATTTTTGAATTTCAAATCTCAATCTATCAATGAAGTAGATTAGAATTTTTAAATTTGCTTAGATACTCGTTTACATTTATTTTTTATTATTGTAAATTGATCCACAAAGTGTACTATTATTTTTTAAAGTAAAGTGAAACATATTTTCTAATTAAAAAATATTTTATTCTATCCAATATGTAATTGATTCTTACCTATTGATCTTGAACACTTTATAAGTATTTCTTTACCAAATTATTCTATAAGTTTGAATTTTGTAAATTATACTTATTCAATTTTGATCGTATTGAAAAATATATTTGGCTTTCAATAATAAATTAATGATTTCAACTTAGATAACGCATAAATGATGATTGAATTATGCCTAATAGATGATTTGTAAAATCTTACATCCTTTACTCCGATTGTTAGTAATATGAGTTTTAAATTATTCAAAGTAGTTCACTCTAAATCAATGGGTCTTAAGTTCATCTTTTAAAAATTCAAATTTAGCATCTATCTCTATGATCCATCGTGATGATGCGGAGGTTTGAAGATGCATAGTAATTTAAGAAAATAAATAGAAAATTCAATTAATGATGATAAAATAATTAGTAAATTGATTTAAAAAATAAGAAAAATTAGATAATACATATTAAGTAATTAATCTATTCAATTAAACAATAATAATCTTCAAAGAACGAATGAAACTACTATATTAATGCAAACTTTCTCATTGCATAATTTAAAAGTTCACAAGCAAACTTAATTTTCTCTACTTGTGATCTTCTATATTGTAAGTGATTGTTGTTAGGAAACAATGATGATGGTAATGATAGAAATCAAAAGAAGACTCCAAGACCATGATAAATTTAATGTATGAAAATGATAAAACAATTCAACTATATATTTAGAACTAAAAAATGAATAAAAATAGTAAATTTTCGATGGTGGTGGAGGATACAACGATGAAAGTAAATATATACAGAGAATACAACGAAAAAAATGATATACGGTGACAAAGAAAAAAGAAAATCTCAATAAAAGCGGCATTATCAGACACATTATATTATACAACTCACTCATCTAAGAAAGATAAATTTGCAACTGGAACAAGAACATGAATTGCATACGCACAAACATAACAAATCGATACAACATACGAAGACACAACATGGGAGGAATCGGGAATACAAACTAGTCGGCGCCGCATAACTCGCTACAGCATTCTGAGCAGGCAAGGCATGATAGAGCAGCACAGAGCTGTGTCAATGCAATCATAAGCTGATCGTTAATCTTATCGCATGTTTTTATGCAGCAAGGGCAGCAGCAGCAGTGGACTATCTTGCTACAGCAGCCAATGGCCTTGTAGACGGCGAGGCTCTCGGGCTCCTTGCGAGACCCGAATTGGAGATTTTCTTTGGTTGCTGTTGGATCTCCGAAGCCAATGGTCATTCCATGCACCACAGTTGGAAAGTTGTATCCTTGGCCTGCACGCATTCGGGAAGTTTTCTTCTTCACCTGTCCAGTTCCATAAAATCCATCAGCTTGGGGTTTGATAAAGGAAACAAGGTGCTGAACTCCAAGCCTTTGAGAAGCGTATCAGGGCTCCCATGAGTTGGCACAGTTGATAACTGTATGGAATTCCCAACGGGTACAAAATGTATCATTGGATTATTGATCTCTCCCATGCAAAAGGATCACTATGCCAGAGTGAAATCCCTCGTGGGGGATGTTTGACGTGAGCATTATCACATTTTATCACATAAGAAGCGTATCAGGACAAGGTAAACGAAACTGAATAGTTTTTCAAAACTTCACTAAGAGTTTTATGCCTGCAAGACAAATAACAAAATGCCAAAATTCTCCGTGACGTATACTAGATAAGATCCAAGTTTCCAATAGAGAGCGAGGGGATCTGAAGAACTTACGGGCTGCATAATAACGTGCAAGAATTCAAATAATACACTTTACGAACATCATGTAATCGATACTAATAATTATCACCCTGTTCCCTCTTTTTGTTGAAATAACTAGCTTAAACACTGCAAAACTTTTGAAATAAAATTTTGCATTGCTCTCGATTTGTTTCATGTCTTTCTTATCTAAACTGTCGACTAAATAAAAGATAAACAACTAAATTTATTTGAGATCAACTGGGTACTTTGCATTAATAATTATCACCCTGTTCCTTCTTTTCATTTGAACCATGATTCATTGGTTTCTCCTGGTTGAAATAGCTAGTTAACACTCCAAAACTTTTGAAATATAAATTTGCATTAAGTTTGATTCGTGTGATATCTTCTCTCTTATCTAAACAGTCAACTAAATAAAAGATAAACGACTAAATTTATTTGAGGACACCAACAGGGGATCAAAGCAATCTATGACAGCATATGTAAATGTGAGCTATCTGATCCAACAAAGCACACACTCATATGAGAAGGAACATCATGCACCGTTTTTAAAAACAATCCATCTTTTTGGATCCTAGTAGTTCATAGAACAAAACTAAGCACATGCATAATCATTTTTTTTTTTTTTTGATAATCCAAGTGTTCGGGCTTCGCCCGACTAATCCTAGAGGTAGATGGTCTTCCTCCCTAGTTCGACTACTAGTAAATCCGGAACACAACTTATACACACTTAGAGGTTGACCTCCAAAGTATTCATCCCAATTTGAATTGTGACCCTTTTATTCGTTCCCCTAAAAGCTTTACCACTACATCACACCCGTGGCGGCTCCAATCCCTATTTGATAGCTAAAACATGTTACATCATTATTTTTTAATGCAAATTGTTAGCTACTAGCCATAAATTGGGAGATGTTCTAGGAAAAAGTAACAAGGATGAGATCTTTTTCATTCACAAGACCTATTTCTCACTTTGTTCGAGAATAGATGAACTATTTCTAACGGAATTTTGAAAATCCCACATTGCATGAAGTGTAAGTGCAATAGCACATAACCTGTACCTGTTTTACTGCCTCCTTTACGGTGTCACTTTGGAGTAAAACCATACATGTATATTCTGAAGGAATGCCACTGTGTATGCTTAATTTCGCCACCTGTAAAATCAAGTAAACAGAAAAAAAACACGAGATTATAAGCACCGCTCATCTACTTTCTTATGAACATCGAAATAGATTTCAACGTTATCATGGGCACACTGCTGATTCCTAAAGCCAGACACACAGCAAAGAAATGGCATGTCTTATAAAAGAGAAATCTCTGTATAAGAAAAATTGATTTTCTTTTCAAAACGTTGGATGAATTTTTTAGTATGTTAGAGAATTAAGTTACTGGTCATGCCTCAAAGAAGGAACAAAGACTGGAAACTTACTCGACAAATACAAAACTTCAAAATTTAAGAGGAATAAAAAACATTAAAAAAGAGAGAGGAACTTCTGGAATGGAAAACTTAAAATAAAACTGATGGACTATGCTCAATATATCAAATGATTTTTTTCAAAAGATAATATGATTGTGCAGGTCGTAACTCCAAATTGATAGCAGCAACCTCACCGCAAAGCCAAAGAGTGATATCAGTTTCCCTAGCTTTCCATTTTTAACATTGTTTTATGAAGAAAAATAGATTGAACTGCTTTAGGGCACTTGGGTTTGTCTGCTTAGTGGAAAATATTTTCTTGAAATTTTTTTTATTAATGCAGCAGAAAATTATTGCCAAGTTAAAACACAGCATTTTGGGAAAAAATGACTTTCAGTTGAAACAAACAGAAGTCATTTACCCCACCCAAGCAGCAGTTTACTCACTCCTCTTTGTCCCCTAGGTTCCTCTGCTGTCTACATCCAAGCCTATTGGTTGGCCGACCTTGTTGGCAGGTAGGCTGACTGATGACCATACTTGATGGTCAACTGTTCTTGCCGACTGGCAGGTGACCACTAACCATCCTTGTTGACCAATCATTGGCCAGTGACTGGATTTTGACATACTACCTTCTAGCGGACAACCACCATTGACCATCCCAATCACTCGGTCAGCCAAGATCAATGATCAACAAATTTCCTACTCAATCGACGACAACCAATTGACTGATGACAACTGACTGTCCCTTGGGATGGACAAATCATCCCCATTGATTGACTGATGACAACTGACTGTCCCTTGGGATGGGCAAATCATCCCCATTGATTGACTGATGATTGCCAACCCACCCTGCGATTGGTCAATCGGTGATCAGTTGGTCACCACCAACAACCATCTTGGCTGACAATTGTCCCTGCCAACCAACTCATGTAAAGGGAAGGGAAAATATTTTTCCCTGTATCACTGCCAAACAAGGAAACAAAATAGATATTCCAGTAAACATTTTCTTGGGGAAATATTTTGCACTTATAAAAATACAGACTTTTACAGGGATATTCCTATTGAGTTTCATTTTTTATGTGTTTACTTTTACTGAACATGTGGATCGAAATAATTTTGATAAACTAAAATCAGACAGCTGTTAATGAATATAGAATCAAAGAGTTCATGTCTCATAAAAGATCTTTCACAGGCATCCATGCAGATGCAGTGTTGAAAAGGTTTGCTGCTAGAAAGTTTAAAAAAAATGGACATTCTTTAAGCCAACATAGGCAATAGCATTTTAAATTAAAGGATGGGCTAATGATAAAAAATTACTCACTATATTTATCTAGAGAGTATGGACCTACAAAGATAGTTGCGAAGAAGTCAAAGTACAAGGTGTCATGATCAAGATGACTTGAATACCTCAAGTCTAAGGAATCTCGCACTCGAGCTATAATGAGATCTTCAACGACATAAAGAACCATGTGAAGTCTCATAGAAGATCACTCCAATGAATTAGTTACCCTAACTAGCATCCACATATTCACTCTTATCATCCCTATGTTTCTATTCAGTGAGTACCGAATGCATGGATAAACCAAGGAGCATAACATGTACTAGTCTCACAGAATTAATAATGTTCAATCTCATCAATTCATCGACTAGGAATTATTTCAATACTTACATAATTACATATGATGAGATACTCACTAATCACGATTCAATTATGATTTCTCTCATGCTATGCATCATATTGTGGACTTCAGTAAATGAGTTTAAGATCCAATCAGATATATATAGAATGTACACTTAAATAGTAAATTGTATTAATATTTAAGGCGATTGTCTTAGGACACCTCTTTATTACAACAGAGAGAGCTCTTCTCGGCCTAAAGCCGACCCAACGACCCGGCGAGAAAGAGTTCATCCCGGCCGAGCGACTGGGAGATAGGTACAATAAGAAATAAGCTTAATAATGTAGTAATGTACCAAGTTTGATATTGGTAAATTACCCACTCTATGCACATGCAGACAGACATAGGTGATCAATTGTGTGAATGGGGTTGAATCTGCTTGTTCATAATATACAGAGTGGAGACAAATAAGTCCAAATGACGACAATAAATCCAGGATTCCACATGTAATTGGGAATTGGATGGCAACTCACGCTGCAATAATTCAAGGTTTAGAATAACTCTAGGCAACACCGAGCGACAATTTGTTTCCCATCTCCACTTGATCCACACCCATCCCATTCTCATTCATCACCACTTTAAACCAACTAATTTTATCACACACCTGCACCCAGAACTCGTCCATCAAAGTCCAAGCCAACTAATTCTATCACACACCCAATAACTCCTGCCCTAAACTCGCTCCAGTCAGGTGTCCAACATTTTCCAAGCCAGCTGGACACAAGTTTCACTCACTTTGGTTGAGCAAAATTCACCTTGACTGATTTAAGTCCACCTTGCGACCTCCTCCTAGTTTGGTTGAGTTAGCCAGCTACAATTCCTGATTTGACTAAACTCATCTCACCTCTATCTATTCTAGACAACTTCCCCCAATCAAGGTTCAAGAAAACTCTAGCGATTAGTAGACTTCTTTATCCATGGTGATTTATCCGCAACAACGTCGACTCAACTAGAGTGCTAATGGAAACAGAGATCCAAATATCCAAGAAAGATTTCATATGGGCGCATGAATTCCCAATTACAGAAGTCAAAGGAAAGGCAAGTCCCAAGTAAAATGAACTAGTAAGCTAAGCTGAAGTTTGATGAGTGGCGAATAACATGACTACAAGATATCAACAGAAAGAACAGTGGTGAATAACATGACTAGAAGAGATCAAAGAAATCAACAGAAAGAACAATTTTATGTACGATTCCTTTCATCATTTACGCTTCTTTTATCTTTCATACACATATGCCGCTTCTCATTTTTTTTTCAACTTGAGCAAAGGATTGAATAGGTCCAACCTTTGCATCAAGAGAATGTTAGGGCCAGTGTTGCGCTAAATGGGGGTGAATAGCGATCGTGACTTGATCGTCGATTTCGTTATTCGATTGCGTTCGAGTGCTTGTCTCTATAAATTGTTAGTGTGTAGCGGCAATAAAAACATGAACAAAAACAAATACATAAGACTATACGGGTTTTACGTGATTCGGAATCCCCGATTTCTACTCCACGGTCTAACTCTCAGTCAATAGCTCTACTATCTTCTTTCTCCTTCTCGGAAACACTCCGAAGGAGATGAAGAAACCTTTTACAACCTGAGCTTTTACAATACAACCAAATACAAGTGTAGAGATGCAAATTAAATACAGAAACAAAAATACTTTACACGGAAGCTTTTCTTGAACGCTCTTTGGTTGCTTTGGAACACCTTGAAGGTCTATAATGCACTAACGTTTCACCTACAAAATCCTCAAAAATCGGCACTTCAAATCTTCACGAAATCCTCCTTTTATAAGTTCAACATCGGTTGATCTCTGCCGACTGGTCACTCAACCGTTTGCTCCCAACGACATGATCCACATCGGATTTCAATTGATCAGTCGGCTGCTCTAATCTATCAGTCAACTGCTAAGCCTCCAGTCGAACTGGTCAGTCGATTTAGTGCCTTTCTATTCGCCTAACATTATAGTCAATCGACTACTTCAACACAACAGTCGACTGCTGCATCGTAACCTTCTCGAGCACTCGGTTTCTCATCTGAGCACTGGACTCGCGACTTTTTCCTAGCACCTTCCCTAGTCGACTGACCAACTCATCAGTCAACTGGCTTACCGAGCAACTGAGTCTTGAGTGTCGAGCGCCCCGTTTTCCACTTGCTCGAGCACACCTCGAGCATCGCTTCTCGAGCGCGCTTTCCAACCATCGACCTCGAACCGCCTAAGCACCGAAGCACCCGAGTCTCCGACTCGAGTGCCCGAGCACTTCCGCGCGCTCGTCGCCCGAGCACTGACCTGAATGCCCAAGCACCTCTTCCTCATCACCCAAGCACCCGCTTCCTCATCACTTGCCCGAGCAACGATCGCCGAAACCGCTTTCAATCGCCCGAAGCGCGACCGCCGAAACATCGCTTCATCGCCTAATCACCGATCCGGTCTGATCGATCGAGTACTCATCCCCAAGTATGCGACTCGGGCCACACTCCCATGACCTACTAGGACTTTTCTCATCCAGCATCTGATCACTCTTGATTTGTCTGAACCTCCCTTGTCTAGTATCCGGTTAACCGTGACCTACTAGAACTTCTCTTGCCAAGCACAGTCATCTTGACCAGCCTTCACTTGCTAAGCACGGTCACCCTGACCTGTCGGGACTTACCTGCCAAGCACGATCAGTGGTCACCTTAACTTGTCGGGATTTCACTTGCCAAGCACGGTCATCCTGATCTGCCGAGACTTCACTTGTCTAGTCATCCGGTCACCTTGATCTGTCAGGACTTCACTTGCCTAGTCATCCGGTCATTTTGATCTAATAAAACTTCACTTGCCTAGTCATCTAATCACCTTGACCTGTCAGGACTTCACTTCACCAAACATCCGATCCTCCTTGACCTGTTTGGACTTTCCTTGCCTTGCATCCGATCTCCGATCTGCAGCTTTTCCGACACCAAGCATATGGTCGTGCTCGACCTACTTGAACTTTTCTCTTAGTGCAAGTGTCCGTCGACCTTAACCCACCTAGACTTCACACTTGTCAACTCCCTAGACTTTCTATAACTAAGTGTTCGATCCTCATGACCCACTTATATTTCTACCTGCCAACTTCTTGTTGAACTTCAAACCACCAAGTGTCCGATCAACTATGACCCACTCAGATTTCTCACTCACCAACTCCCAGTTGGACTTCTAACCACCAAGTGTCCGGTCCTCCTTGACCAACTTGGATTTCTACTTGCTAACATCCAATTGGACATCACTTGCCAAGTCTTTGGTCAACCTTGACCTACTTGACTTCTCGTCACACCAACACTCTCATCCGTCATGGTTATCCTGACCTAATAATAATTATATCAACACTCTCCCTCATATGATCTTGGATGTCCCATACCATCCTATAGTTATATTATCGTATTGTCAAATATCGAAACTCAACTCTAACTCGAATCTCATTCAAACTTGGTCAATCTTGATCTGATTGCACCAACAATCTCCTCCTAATAGAGAAAACATAAATTCACTGTACAAGTTTTAAAACAAACCGTAGACAAATTAACTGAACATTAAACTAGAATATACAAAGTTAAAAAGATAAACTAGAATGAACCTAGTATGGGACATAATCAAGGTATTAAATTTTGACCCGTTCCGCCCGAAACGCCCGATTTTTTTCATTCCGATGTGGAACCAACATCGTTACGCGAGCGAGATACCGGTAGCGGCAAGGAAGGCGCAGCCGATGAACGGCAAGAAGAATTGTGGGAACACGATCGTGTTCGGCTGTGGAACACGCCGCGTTCAAAACGCCGATCGCGTTCGCGATCGAGCCCGGAAAGCGATTGCATTGCGATCACGCGCATGGAGTGCAATTGCTTATGAATGCGATCGCGCTCACATTCCCGGAATGCAATCGCATTCGCGATCGAGCACCGGGAAAGCGATCGCGATCACGCTCTAGGAGCGCGATTGCTTGCGGAAATGCGCGATCACATTCGCGATCACTGCGAAAATGCACAATCACGAACACGATTGTAAGATGAATTAATATATATATTATAATATAATTATAATTAAATATATATATATATATACACTTTAATTAAATAAATTATTAATTTATTTATATAATTATATAAATTTATATTTTTATTTAAAAATATAAAAATAAAAGATATTTTAATTAAAATTCTAAATTCGAATTTATAATTTATTTAAAATTAAATCTTAAAATCTTTTTTAAAAATTAATTAAAAAAAAAAAATTGAAATAATTTTAGAATTTTATAAGGATATCATTTAAAAAAAAATTGAAATATACTTTAACAATAAACACTTGAAATCAAACGAATAATAAACATTTTAAATAATTAAATACTAATATTTAAAAGATAAAAAATATTGAAATAGTATCGAAATGGACGATACGGTACCGAAACCGTATCGTTCCAATCGCAAACCGAAACTTCGATACAGATCGAAATTTTAAACCTTGGACATAATAGCAATAATTTTGTGTTGAACTGAATGAAACAAAAGGATAAGATTGTTATCGAGTATCAAACACAGATGGACACATGTAGCTGGACTATTAACAAAAAAAAAGTTGATTCAATATCGGAATAAGAATACTAATATACCTCTAGCGAGTGCAGGTGCAATATAACTGGGAAAATAACTGCATGCAGAAAAATTTCAAACAGTTTGTTTTTCCATAAGAGCAACTAAACATCAAAGTAAATGTTGCTGGATATTGCTCTAGGGGGCATGAGGATAATAATGACCAACAGAAATACAGCTTATATTTTAAATCTGAAACAATGGCTCAGATCCACAGTAAAATTAAAACAAATATGAAAGCATAGGATAAGATTTCTGGGTTAAGAAAAGCAAGGTAACACAGAGAAGTCGTGCAAAAAAGTTTTCATTGCTTAGATCCTATAAACTAGCAAGTACAGCTTGTCATAGTTTAATAGTATAGTCGCATCAAACCTTTTCCTCAAGTTGTTTACTCTCAGTAAACCATGCCTGAGCTGTAAGAAGATCAATATGCTGCTTGTTCAAAGCCTGCGAGTACATTCGATAGAAACACTATTATACAGGGGCCTGTAGAAAGTGGTGTTAATCTGATACAGCAAATACATGGGCAAAGAAATATATCGAGAGGGATAAAAAATCTTGATGCCACAATTACATTTGCAGTACTCAATTATTAATTACAGTGCTAACATGTTTCTGATAACAAAACCCAGTTCCAAGTCAAACAGTAAGTTCACATTACTACCTTTAAAGTTTTAAAATGCAATTTCCAAATCAAACAGTAAGATCATATAACTACCTTTTTAAAGTTCAAAGACCTGATATTGCCCTCTAAAGTATACAACTTTAATTATCATTCATTTTATGAGCCTCCAATAGGATCACTTTTATCCTAGAAGATTTTTCATATTCTAAGTCTGTGGTTAGAGTTGAAATGTTTTTTTGCTCTATGGTATGTACAATATAGTTTGTTAATAATTTTTCTCAACCCCTAATAGAATCTAGCTTTCTCGTTATGAGTTTTTTTTTCCATTTTCTTAAGGCTCCACCTTCAAGCCTGCCATCTGTCAATATCAAATTCTAGTTTGTGCACAAGCTATATCTGATAGAAAGAGACTGCAGACAAACAAGAAACGAGCATAGATACAGGGGTTAGTACATCACTTTGATGACCAAGGAATTTAGAGGCAATAGCAGAAAAAACTCCATCAAAGGTTCTTTCTCAAGACTAAGTTTTTTAATATCAGACCTTGCTTAACTTTAATCTTATTGTGAACTTTAGATTCAAACGAATAGAAAGCTAAATAGGAACCAGCATTTGGTTTCCACACATAAATACTAGCTGACCAATGCAAAAATTTAGTCAGCATGCCACGTGATTATTGTGTGGGCAACTAGCATTGTACTAACATATCATAGTTTGTTGAATGCAAGACCAGGCCACTTTTACCAGATGATACCATGCAGCCAAAGGTGTGGAGATTATTCTTTGATAAGAAATTCGTGTCCCACTTGCTAAGGATGTTCAGATTAAAATACTTGGTCATAGGTTCTTTTCATAGGAAACAAAGGAAATTTTACTCAAATGTGTGTTTCTTACTTTCTCAAGAGGAAAATCTTTTGTGTTGTGCACCTTCAAGTCGATAGCAATATCAGTCATGTCAGCCAAGATTCCCTTAGCTTGAAGAGTCTCTGGAAACCTTCCATAAAATCGGCCTGATATTATCAGTGGACATTGAGCTGAAAGATCTGGAATATTAACAGGGTAGACCTGAAAGGACAGGTAACGGTCTTTAAGGTTGTTTTATCAAAGAAATATAGAGCCAGATAATGAGGTAAAAGCTAGATAAATTCGATAATTTTTTTTTCATAAACTTTGACACTGACCTGCATAAATTGGATTATCCATTATTGAGTTTATAAGGTCCAAACTACTGATTCGTTTAGCACCCAAAGAAAATTGCAATGAATATTTAATATGCTGAATAACGAAAAATCTAGATTCTTCAATTTTGGTGATAACCTGAATAAATCAGACTATCCGTGATTAAGTATATAAAACGTTGTTTAAGCTGAAACAAGTATAAGGTCCAAATAATTGATTCATTGAGGGCCTGCCTAATTGCAGTAAATGCTACATTTTAGTGGAGAGGGAAACTGAGATCACGTTATGGAAGCCCCCTTTAACTGATTTATTTGAACAGCTGAAGAGAAGATAATGGTCATCTACGGAAGCAAAACACCAGAAAAGATGTTCATACGAAACTGGGCAGATATGGTGGAAATGGACCAGTCAATTCTGCAATGCCAAAAATACCCAGCAAACTTGTTCAAAACATTTGAACCCATGCATAGTGGCATCCATGTTGGTTGATGCTCAGTGAGGTTGTCCTCCACAGAAGATCACACCACTAAGATGATTCTAGGTCATCTTCTACAACTCTTTTGCCTTCCAACACAGCAGCAAGAGGAATGCCCCATCATCGACTTCCTCTGCAAGCTTGCCAATCCGTGGCTCACTGTCCTCGAATTGAAGTTCACCTCCACGCCTGACATCAACCAATCCCTTGACTCCATGCATTCCTCCATCATGCTGAAAGCGTCCACCCACAGGTCCTTGACAACATCTATAGCATCTGGAAATCCATCACACTGTCATAGTTCTCTTGCATATCCTCACCATGAAAAGCTCCTTGTTGCTGCTTTCTTGAATTCATCAAGAAGGAGAATGGGGGAAGATGAATGGGTACTTTTGTCATTTTGCTCTTTTCCCACCTCCTCTCCTTTCTTTAGATTATCATCAAATAAACTATAAATTTGGATGGAGGGATTGAGAGAGATGTCTTCCAATATAAGTAGGATGGTTGAAATGAAGGAGAGTGTCAGGTGTTTTTTGTGATCATAAAATACTGCTGAAATTTAAAGAAAATTTTACAAAATGACAATTAGACCTGTTATATTATATGGAGTTGAATGTTGGACTATGACTCAAACATATGAGCAGAAAATGAGAATTCCAAAGATGAAAATGTTAAAGTGGATGTGCAGACATACGAGGATGGATAGAATAAGAAACACAAACATTAGAGAGAAAATCGAAGTTGCACCTACTGAGAAAAAACTTCGAGAGACACGTTTAAGATGGTACGGACATCTACTTAGACGATCAATAAATGCTCAAATTAGACGATGTGAAACTATGACAAATATATATATATATATTAAACGAAGAAGAGGAAGATCAAAGAAAATTTAATTAACAATAATAAATTAAAATAAAATTTATTTAAATATAGATGATGATATAGTAGAAGGGGAGTCTTGGCGCAACGGCAAAGTTGTTGCTTTGTGACTTAGAGATTACGGATTCGATTCCTGAAAATAACCTCTTGCAAAGTAGGGTAAGGTTGTATACAATAGATCCTTTCCTGGGATCCCGCATAGCTGGAGCCTCATGCACCGGACTGTCCCTTTATAGACGATGATATAGTAGGGAATAGAGCTCAATGGCAGAAAATATTCCGTATAGTCGATCCCACCTAATGAGATATGACTTGGTTGTCGTCGTTGTTTCCTTTCCTTTGTATCAACTTCCTTTCCATTCTCCTTTCTCTCCTTTCTTGCCCGCTTCCTATGTTTGAAGAATAGGCCCTTGGTATGCAAAGGAATTGCAATTAATCTGAAATATGCTAGAATCAAACCACAAACCCTAAAAGGAAAGCAAACAAACTTTAAGGCAATTTTTGCTAAAGAAATATACCACAAAAGGGACAAACATATAATTGAATCTAACTAGTATGGACTAACACTATAAAATCTTGACTCTTATGACATCAAATTGTAAGTTTGAATGGCCTTGCAATTTTGAGTATCATGGTTAAAAATCCTTGAGGCAAATTAGATTTTACAGTTAACCCTTCACAACTATTCCTTCTACTTTCTTACATAAACTTTTTGTAGATTAGAGTTATCTATTGATTTGGCAGCATTAATGTTTTTACATGAACAACTAGTTAAATAATTGTTGCAGACCACATATCAAAAACTTTGGAATAACATGCACAAAACCATATGACTAGAAGGCATCGTATAAATCAAGAAAAACAATGCAAGGGAAATTTCAATACAAGATGTATCTGTTCCATGTACTGTAAATAACTCTCGCTCATTATTTTGTTCCATATTGGTTGGCATGACCTATAAGTACCATTGTCATTGTGAACCAAAATTGAGACCAACTACCATTGGTGAGAGTTAATGTTCCACGGTCACTTGGCAACATTGTTGACCCTAAGTCCCATCCATACGAGTAATATTGGTTTTACAAATGCATCAAGCAAGACAAATTTAAATGGAAACAAAATTTTAAGTTATTAAACCTCAATTAGATATTACAATTCTGAGTTATTTAGAGGCATAGATATGACAATAATTTATAAACTATATAATATAAGTATGCAACTATATCTATAATTATTAAAGTTGATTAGCTAATCACTGATTTTAAAGGCTCAAGCTGCTGGGACCTATGTTACACTTTATAAAATGGGCCACCACACTTGTCCATGTGAGACTAATGAACGTAGAGCATACTTACTACCTTTAACACTCCCCTCACGTCCAACATGACTCAAAGCTACAGGCCTTTTTTTTTCCCTACATAGGGAGGATTCAAGCTGTGGACTTCAAGCTCTTAAGCCATGTTAAAATTGATTGATTAACCACAAGCTCAAAAGCTTGAGCTGTTAGGAAAGATATCACAATTTATATAATGAACAACTGCACTTGTATATGTGAGACTAATGGACTTGGAGCATCATACCTTTAACAATAATTAACTCACTATTATATAAAGTAATAAATGAAACAGACATTCTAGTATTAGTAGAGACTACAAATAAGAAGACATTATTAGAAGTGCTCTTATAGTATAGTATGATATAAATTAAAATGTTATTTATAATTTTGAGTTGTTGATGAAATATTCATTCAATTGACTATGAAACTATTATAGTATTGTTTTTGGAAGTGCATAACATATTGGAAGGTAGTATCTAGGAGAAGGCATCTTTCCGGACTGATACTGAATCTGACTTCAACAGGGAATTTTTAAACCTTGTTTCTTATACTTCAAGTCGCAAGTTCCATCAAGATTTTGGAAGACATGAAAGAAGATAGTATGAGATCTCACGACACAAAAAATAGGAGCATGGTCTCTCCTTTTCTGCCAAATCAGTTTCAAATAATAAGAAGCTCTCATAAAGGTCACCTGAATCTGCAGAACATACCTCAAATTCATCAAGATCAGTGAAGCAGTCAACTGTCAGGTTTGCGACTATGGTTGATGAAGCTCTACAAAACCATTTCTTAATACGTGTTCCTATTGAATCTATATGAAAGCATATGGTGCAATTAATAATGAATATGAATTGAATCTATATAAAAGCTTATGGTGCAAAATAAATATGAACAGAAATTTTAAGTCAAAGATTATAGCTTATAAGAAAATTTTAACCAAATATACGACTGAAGTATTTCAAATTATAAATAGATCTAAAGCCTGGTATTCAACCCAAATCTATTTCTGGCTGTATATATAGACAAAAACATTATAGTAATAATTTAAGCAGTAGACAACAATTGTTGATTAATCTTGTAAAAGACAATCTAGTGCATGAAGTTCCCGTCGTGTGGAGTCTCGGAGAAGGATCTATTGTACACAGTCTTATTTTACTTTACAAGAGATTATTTTCGGACTCAAACCCATGACCTTTAGATCACAAGGAACAACTTTACCATTACGCCTAACGCCTCCTTTCTATCGATTAATCTTGTGCCATATAAAAATTTGAAGCTAAGTAGTTTTCCGTAATATACATAGAAAATGAAGAATTTAATTGTATTGTGTTTCTACCTTGTACACAATGAATCCAGGAAGTAAGCAAAAAATATAACTATCTGATTTTCCCATTGCTAAAAGACTGACGGTTTTCAGTACAGCTCCCAAATAGGCAATTGGTCTTATACACGATTAGGAAACCGAATTGTACAAACTTAGAAGCTACCGCTTTACTTTTTCATAAACAGAATTCAGTAGACACAGATTTTTTTCATTCCCCTCACAATATTTCTAACAACAAGATACTAGACATGATCACATAACAATGGATGACAAGAAAGCATATTAACTGGCCCAAAATTACCCCATCCATTAACCTTAAGATTTTCAAATCATTGGATGACAGGACTAACTGGGAAATTTGTGGCAAATAACCAGAATCATACAGCCGACCCTAAAATGTTAGGTCATTTATAGCGAGTTTTAATTGTGCTAGAACAATGAATCATTTAATAACCTAAACTAATTTTGACAAGCTATGACTCTGACTCATTTAACTTGTCTAATTATAGAATCAATTGGGAGTTGACATGACTATATCATCATAGACTAATCTCTCATATTATCATTTTTCTGGAGTTGCATCTAATTGCTCTTAGAAGATATAGTATTTGTTTTATTTCATCTAATATGAAAATTGAAATGGTTGCCACGTAAGCAGCCACTGTAGCAATAACTCCTAAATTGACAACATTAAACCAAATTAAGGATGCCTGAAGAACTTTGCTATAATTGGAAATGTGACTGACCTGGATCGTATGCAGCATCATACTGCCCCCTCCCAATAGAAGCCAGCATCTTCAAGAAGTAATGGTTGCAATAAGAACCTAGAGAATTGTTTTCAGCACTGGGGTGGAGCAGTTTCTGCAAAATCATGCAACTTAATAAGAAGATACTGACCTATATAACTTACCTATGCCAAACGTAGAAATCCGAGGAGATATAGATCCAGGATTTGCCAAAAGAGTTTTGATGGTTCTACAAATGTTGCGCTCATCTTCAACAGCTCCATCAGTTATGAGAAAAATTTGTGGAATTGAACAATTTGTACTTGATAGTAAACCAATTGCCTATAAGAAAAGAAACAATAACACAACAATCCATATTTTAAATCTACTAATACAAAAAACAATGTCCAGAAACACCATTGAAACTCATCCAGAAAAAGTGAGTAGGATTTTGAACAAATAGGAAACATACAGACACATGTAAAGTTCGTGGTAAGCAAGAAGTTACCTCCTTTAAGGGGTGCATTATATCTGTTCCACCCTCTGCAATAAAATCTTTATTCATCCACTGGATAGCATTTTCTACCATTTCTTCCGTAGCATGCTCCAAACATGGTGAAAATGAATGCAACTCATCATTGAAAGCTATGATATCAAACAAATCGCCTGGCCTGAGCTCTAACAGTGACGCAGCTAATGAGTTCTTAACATTCTCGATAAACTTTCCATGCATGCTCTGGCTTACATCAACGACAAAGACAATTTCATTTTTGAAAGCCTGTTTCAATTGAAAAAAAAAAACATTCATATAGAAAATTTATACAGTAACTTGGTGGAAATTTTTTCAAAGAAAATATACAAATACAAGTAACCTAACAATTAAAGATGTTCCCTGATATGTAAAGTGTTGGTGCAATCGGCCTAGGTCACGATTGACCGGACTCGAATTTGACTCGAGCGATGTTTTGATGTTCGACAAAAATATATGACAATGTGATTGTCATGGTAAAGTCCAAGTCTTGAGTATTTGATATGAAAAGTCCAAACATGAGTCTTGGCATGGAAAGTCCAACATGGGTTGACAAGGGAAAATCCAAGCTTGAGTCTTGGCATTTGGAAAGTTCAAGGGGAATATTAGCGGTGTAAAGTTCAAGCGGAGTCTTGGCAACATAAGTCCAATGGTTGACGGCGTAAAGTCCAAGTGGGAGTCTTGGCAGCGTAAGTCCAATGTGCCTTGGCGGTGTAGACACCGTTAGCATGACAATAGCTGATGGAAGCACCTGAAAGCTAGCGTATGGATGAACAAGTCATGGATGACTTGAAGAGATCTAATAGGCGCGAGGCTGACGGAGGTGGCTAGAAGGCTTAGGTCTAGGCTAAGGGTGGTCTAGCAAGTATGGGGGCATCATACTTGGGTTAAAACCTCATGTTTGAGGTTGACAATGACCGCATTATGGCCGATTCGACCGCCGTGAGTCGACTAGAGCTCACCGTCGCTTAAGGGCTGAAAAGATTGCGGCCGATCGCTCATCGAGCAATGATCGATCGATCACCGATCGACATGGACGGCATTAATCGATGGTTCGCCACGAGCACAGAACGCCCGTAGGCCGATCGGCGGCATGGCACGCGCCGCTACCGATCGCCAAGAGATCCGTTGGAATTTTTCCAGCATGGATCAAGCCGTTGTCTCACAATATAATGTCGGGCAATGATCGGGCCTTACGGCAATCGATCGTCGTAAAAATCCACCACGCAGTTAAAAAGAGGAGCTCGAGGAGGATTTTAGCAATTGTCTGGGAGCGATTTGAAAGGCGAATTGCAGTTGCATTTCATGGTCCTTCAAGCTCATCCAAGCAACCAACAAGCAAAGCGCTCAAATTCTAGTTTGTAAAGTGTTCTTTACATTTCCTTTGTATTTGCTTGTATTTCTTTCGTTTATTATTGTAAACATTTGTACGAGGTTTCTTTGCCTTCGACATGTTGTCGATAAGGAGTTCTATTAGTGGTGTTGTCATCACTCGAGCTCGTAGAGCTCAATCCGTGGAGTAGGAACCATTCGGTTCCGAACCACGTTATATTTTGGTGTTGTGCTTGTGTTCTTGTTGTATTTATTATATTATTATATATTCCATCACAGATAACAAGTTTTGCAAAGCAAGCACGCGATCGAATTCCTCCATCTACGATGTACACGCTATTCACCCCCCTCCTCCTCTAGCGGTCACGAGATCCCCTAACATAAAGTACCATATGCTGTGCTCCCTTTAAAGTGATAAGCTCATTCTTAGCATGCTCAGAGTTATATATGGAAGAACAAGTGAAGTGATATCATATATAGGATCATGAAGAGAAAAAAAGAGAGAGCAAATTAGAAACTTAAATAGCACTTACAGCTTCTTGGTATAAAAATCGATGTTTAGTAAACCTTTTCAAAGAAAAATATTAAGATCTATGGTAACAACAAATGTTTTCTTGACCATGGTTTGAAATTTAGTGTCATGCCAAGTAGCATAGTCAAAATTTGCCATGCAAGTAGATTATAGAAACTCGATGTTGATCAGCATGACTTATCTATGACGCAAATTGAGAAATAATTTTGAATTTTAATTTTAAATTCAATTTCAGTTGTTTGAAAATAATTTGAAATGTTTGGTAGTTTGTTTTTTCTCCCTTGTGTTATTTTTTTAGGGTAATCAATTAATTAGGACTATTGGATTTCCTAGTTTCTTGTAAGGTCAAGTTTATAAAAGTGGTGCATTGACAATTATCATAGGCAATAATAAGACTTCCACTATCTTCTCTATTGAGAGTCTTCCCTTTTTATAAGGTTGTGTGCATATTGATGCTACGTCATTTGATGTCTGAGCGGAACCTAGTTTGATTTTTATACTAAAATCCAAGGTGACTTCCTGTCTTCACGTGAGGCCATTCCCTTCAATCGAACCCAACCATTTTGTCACTGCCTACATCCACCCAATTGATAGCATCCTGTTCCCATCCAAACAGACACCCATTCCCATGCTGGCTCAATCCCCACAACTGCACTGAGTCGTGTTGTGGCCACACACACTCCACACTATGAACACAACAATGTCCCCCAGTTGAAAAGTAAAGTCACATATCATTGGCAGTTGGAACCAAAAAACGAATGCTAGTTTTTGAGTTGAACACAGAAGCATTGGTGAAATTGTGGAGAGGCTGACCTTTTTTCGCTGATTATTTCCTGGAAAAAGATAAAAGCAGAACATATCTCTCTGGTCACCGTCATGTGTTGTTGGAGACTTTAAGAGTATACCACCAGACAAGTCATTTGAATAAAGCTGATGTAAAAAAAGATAGAACTGTAAGCCTCATTTCCTAAAACAGCACAAAGTTATGTTTTGTCAAATGATAGACGAAATTAACTGCACTAAACATTCAATTGTTCTAGTGTGCACTAAACATAATTAGGACTTGCAGCTTAATGTTCAAAGTTCATCTTGCAGATCCATCCTTTTGTGCTACAATTGAAAGAAATTTCAAGTATTAAAGTAATATTATTATTGACCACAGTTCATATAAACAAATGTTAACTCAATGCGATATAAATTGGTGAGGTTGACCTCCAACTAATGCAATTTAGTTGAGTCAATTATGCTCCTTGTGTAAATTAGTTAAGCATTTGCTAGCTCTAATGTTTGGTTAACACTGAATTGATCTAAGGACGAGAGCAAGATTCTGTTTATAGTTCCAGTAATTAAAAAAAAAACAAAGCAAATAAATTATATGCAATAGGCAAAACTAGTTTAAAACTCTAGGATGGGTACACGTAGCATGCTAATAAGGCATTGAAAATTTTATTTAACATAGAAATCCACAGTCTCAGCCTTTCAGGTTATAATAGAATAGTAAATAAATCTATTACTATTCTAAGCTATCACTTGGAATAAAAGTTTGACTACCAAGTCACAATTGCAATTGACAATGCAGTTTGCCTTGGACATGTTTTGCTACAAGTTAGTAGATGATGGAAAGCAATGAAGTAAGACTTGACTTGGTTTCAAATTTTGTTCCTCCTTGTCGACATGGGGAAACCACTTTATTCCACTCATGGACTGAAATTGAAACAATGCATTCTTGGGCAAATTTATGTATTCGCCCATATCATACAAAATCAATTATTATAGATACCCTTGTTCATCTCTGCATTAAACAATTCAGACTCCCAACTGTGACCAGCACAGGAGAGTGACCTACTAAGATATTCTTTGTTTATGCTTGTATTCTCCTTCCCCTTCTTCCTCTTCTATTAATCTTCCTCTAACCTACTCAATTTCTCATTTCTCCTTGTCATATCTCCCATAGTCTCACCACACAGTTGTGCCAAGCATGGTAGTCACCTAGCCAATGAGATCGGCATGTCCTCTACCATGGCAGTCAAAAATTGCAATCTGGAGCTTTGGATCTTATGATCCTATGATCCAATTGACCTAAACGTTCTAGATCTTATGAGCCAACGATTTAATCTTCTTGTTGTTCATGCATAGGATCTCGATCCAAAACCCCAAACAACCTTGATTAGGATATATTTAAATTCAATCAAATGCTTTGACAATCAATATTTAACATAGCAAGTACTTTTTTCATGGCATATCATTTAAGGAAATTTGCAATTGTAGATGATCATTTGTGACTCCTAAATTAAAAAAAAAAAATCATAATTGTTGTTACTATCATCTATCTCAGAGTAGAAGAATTCTTTTAATTATTATTCATCTCATAGAAGTTGTTGTTTGTATAAAGTTAGAACACTAACATTTGTGTTATATTTTTCATATATTACTATATGAATAATTTATTTATGTTTCATGATATTGAAATGATAATATTTGAAATATTCATTTTAATACAATATATTGAAAATTAATATGCGTATAAACTATAAATGTTAACTAAAATAGTCTTACTAAATTGTAGTATTTGACAATCCTCTGATCTAAGCCTATGGTAGTGTTTCCATTCTTCAGTAGAATCTCAATCCTACAATCATGTTCTCCATCACTTAGCAAGCAATATCATGTGATTGCTCTCGCTCCCCCCTCCCCTCTCTCTCTCTCTCTACTCTCTCCATCTTATGTAGATGTGAAGAAGGTGAGGAAGAAGACAATTAATAGTATCCTCGCCTAACTTGTTTTACCTAGATCAATATTAATTTGTTCACCATTGAATTTAGTACAATTCAAAATAATTCAACTGAAACTCGATGTCTAAATCGAGCCTGAAGTTGAGTCCAAACCAACCTAATCCAAGGTTTTAAATACTGAGCTGTATCGAAGTTTCGGTCAGTGATCGGAACGATACGGTTTCGGTATCGTATCGTGCATGCCGATACTATTTCGATAATATAAATTAATTAATAATTTATTTAATTAAATATATAGTTTAATTAATTTATATTATATAAAAAAATTTAATTAATAATTTTTTTAATTAAATTTACGGTTTAATTGATTTATATTATATATAAAATTTTAATTAATAATTTATTTAATTATAATTATATTATAATTTCTATATTAGTTAATTATATAAATTCAATTTTTAATTAATCGTGGATCGGAGATCGCGATCGTGATCCCACGATCGCGCGGTGATCGCGATCGTTATCCCGTGCGCGTTTGGGATCACGCGATCGCCGCCTCTGCGTCGTCGTCGCCTCTGTCGTCGTCGTTGCTTCCAGGTACGCTTCTTCCCTTCTCCTCCGCCATCGGTGCGCCTGTTTTATCGAAATCTTACGCGCGTTCCGTTTCGGTCCTACGTCGGAACGAAATGTTTCGTCGGTTTCGCCCGGTACGAGTCGGCTTTTAGAACCTTGACCTAATCAATAATACTTCGATTCCTCTCGTGAAACTCATCTTCAACCCTAAAGAACCCAATTCAAGTCGTTAAACCTAATATAGATCTGATTTCCAAAAATATCTTGATTAAACATGCATTTTGGATCAATCAAAGACATGATATAATAATAACTCTAGAAATACATTATGATGTAACTATTTATAAGTATTACACTTGAATAACAAGCTATCATTTTGAGTTGTTTCTGCATAGTATGAAATTGACATATTTCTTTAAAAACAAAAGGCCAAGTGTGAGGAGATCAGAGAGGTGAAGCCAGACTAAAACTAGGTCACAATGAACTAACAACACCGACCAACAGCCTGTGTTGAAATGGATGACATAAAACCAGTCTAAAACTAGGTCACCTTGAACTAACAGCACCGACCAGCAGCCTATGTTGAAATGGGTAGGGTGCATCATTTCAGCTATAGATCACATTGATACTGATACTGATATTTTATCCCTTGAGGTTTGATTAGTCGTAGATTTGCCATAAAGATAACCAACTTCAAAAGAAAGAAACATTCATATTATGCAAAATGAAAATAAAATTGGAGCTTACACTATATGAGAATTCAAAATCTTTATTTGACCAACTATCAACATCTGCTTCATACAAAAAATTTAACTTTCCTGCTTGGCGATTTTTTTCCTGGAAAAGAAATTAGAAATGTCATTAATAGATCTGACTGAGTTCATGTGTTCCAAATGTTCGATAATAAGCCAATCATCACCTTCAGAAGATGGCTTATCTTCTGGATCAGAAGTTCCTTTCCAAAACCACTATTCAGGTTTAACTGAATCTTTTCCCTTTTTGCAACAACTTTTGAAAATGGAGTGACATATTCTGGAAAATTGAAAGGTATGCTAACCAAAAATTGGCCATCATTGTATGTCAACTTATGTGACCATCTTGCTTGGATAGAAATGTCTGATCCTCCATTGACCTTGGCAAAACAGAAATTACAAAAAATTGCCTTTATAAGCAGTTTGAACTTTAGAAGAGAGCATGTGACCAGCAATAGACAAATGTTTATGGCCTAATCACCTGAGGAATTGTTAAGTAAAATATGTGTCCTTTTAGGAAGCCACTGCCTTCATTTTCAGCAGTGTTTCCAATGTTATGCTCTTCCTCTTCAATCACCTGAGTATGGTATGATCTTCCACCAACCTCAATCTCAACACCTAGAACTGAACCCTGTTAGCGACACCCTTCTTAGTTTATAAGAAATAAATTCAAAGGCTAGAAGACTTGCAAAACAACAATACAACCATGAAAATATGGCAGCATGCATAAATTTCAGATGAATCATTCTATTAAACGATCATTTGACTTAGAAGTGTACCAGTACATGATTTATAGTCAAACAGTCCAGGAAACAAAATAAGTTGCATATCAATATTGATATTAAAACCTACTGAGGATGTTATAAGTTGCGTATCCCATTTATACATTGAAGACATAAAAACCTAAGAGGGAAAACTTCTAAAGACTTAGTTAAGTATATTTGCCCAGAGGAAAATTCAGAAGTTACTAAATACCACATTTATGGTTTAACCTACTGAAGAAAAAATTCTAAAGACATAGTTAAGTATATTTCCACTATATCAAATTCAGAAGTTAGTGAACATCATATTTATGATTTAAATTTAGGTTATTAGGATTAACTTCAATCGCCTATCTAATATCAACATCAAGCAAATTGAAAAGCATAAATAATGAAAATGTATGCAAATCATAGTCTATAGCACTGCACTTTATTCGTTAATGTGTAAACAAAACAAACTGCAAGCCCTAGCAAAAGTTAGGCATTTGTAAGCCCTTAAGCTATCCTATCTTAAGTCTATTGTATACCTAGTATTATTACAAAACTTCATCATTTCAAGCTAATTTCTCTAGCGTCATAACACCACCTAAAACCATACATTAGTATTTTGATCACTATGGCTTGAAATTGGGAGCAATTAGAGCTTCAATCTTCCAACCAAGATGATGTCAGAGCAACTAACGTGCTAAATTGTTTATCAACGCACTACACCATGAAAATCTTCATTTGTAGTCTATCGCAAAGTAGGAAAAGGATGTTTAGGGACTACATCTTTGGCGATAATATTTGCATCTCCGCAACGACAATTCAATATTTACAAAAAAAAAAAAAAACTTAACACTTCCTGATATGAATAGCGACAGATTGACCTGTCAAAGTAATATTCAATGGCTGGTTCGAGGTAATCCTAGGGGGAAAAGCAAGCGCCAAAAAACTTGTGGGGAAAAGAAGGAACAAATTTGCTTTACCTGCTCGCCTATGGGGACAACCAACCGGCAGTTGCAGCTCTTATTACGCATCACGCAATGAACCCGCCACCGGCCGTGGATGGAGACGAAGGCCGAGTCGAGGAGGCATTCTATTTCCATCCCGATATCCCCCATATGGAGTGGGATCAGTGCCGGCGGATCACACCGTCCATACACGTGCGGCTGGTAGCTGGGAATATCTGGGTTGTCGACGATCCGGGGGTCGGATATCACCGCATACATCATCGGCGCCGAAGGGAGGAACGAGTCCGCCTTCCGGTCCATCCCTCCCACTGGTCTCGGCGGCGCTACAACCTGCCGGTCCTTTCCGGCATACACCCGCTTCGCCAGCTTCAACCCATCCTCGACGGCCCTCGCGAACTCCTCTTCCTCCGCCATGCTCGTACGTTCTCGACCCAACAGCTCGGGTCCCCGCAAGAAGGTCGCAACCCGTGAGACGCGGAGCAAGAGAAACGAGGAGAGAATTGAGAACGCGAAGAAACGAACGACGGCGAAGCGGAGGAGAGGACGGGAGAGGAGAGCGAAAGAGAGAGAGAGAGAGAGAGAGGAACGGATAAAATGGTGGATCGCTTTCGAAGTAGAAGGGCGTTTTGGTAATTAACTGAAAACGACAAGAAATAACGTCAAACTGGCCAAGGAGGAGATCTGGCCGTCGACGGTATTGGTGATTGCGAATTTTCGCCGTTAGATCTGTTGACCGCCCGGTTTGCATGCGCTTCGTCTTCTCCGCAAACGGTAACTGGACCTGTCCTCTCTGGGAAAAGAGGCCTCCTGTACCCATCTCCGCACCAATGGACGAGTACAAAGCGGGCCCCGCTAGCAGGAAAGTGCACCGAATGCGGGTAGATTTTGGAGGATGCTTGGCCTTTATGCCCTTTTGGTATGGATTGTGTTCGTGGTAAGGAACAGATTCGTAATTTAAGATTGTGAAGATTTTTGGGAAACGAATAAATTTAACCGCCCATGTATTTCGTAGCTAAAATAATATTTAAGTCATGTGGCAATGATACATCGGTTAATCATGAAATTTTTTTTTTGTATTTTTAAGGGTCAATTTCATATGAATAGCTATTTCAATATCCCGTCTCGACGTAATCGACTTTTTTGATGATGCATGAGTTTTCAATGTATACTGACTATGCATCATCATGAGTTATCTATATCGACCGTCGAAAAATTTCTATGAGATCAAAACGATCACCCTTGAGAATTAATAAAGGAATAAAAATCGTACTTTGATATTTCATATTAATCAAAAATAAAATTAAATAAAATAATGTTTAGGAATAAAACTCTTATAAATACATTTTATAAAATTAAATTTACTAGTCAACCAAATATATTTTAATTTTTTTTTAAAGAAAGTTTACATTAAGAACTCGATAATATTAAAATAAATATTTCAGCTAAAATTGATAACTAGAACTTATTATCATTTTAATAATTTGATTAATTTTAAATCTAGATAATTATTTTAAAAATAATTTTGAACATTAAATGACTCGGTGCTAGTCAATTTTTTAAGAGGATTTTTAATCTAGGAAAATATTTTATTTGAAATTGTTTTAAAATATTTTATTCGGGGTGTATGAAGTTTTTGTCATGGAATTTTAAAGAAAATCTATTATATACAATCTTATTTTACTTTAAACAAAATTATTTTTAGATTCAAATATGTGATTTTTAATAGCAAATGTATCACTGTCCCAAATTTTCCCTTCGAATTATTTTAAAATTAAGTACCAGCTAATTTTACAAACACATCTCTAATTAAAAGTTTCAGTTGTAATAATTTTATCAAAACTCGAGTAAAGCAATTTTTAAATAATTTTATTTGAAATTTTTTAATTCATATTAAAAAAATTTTGATTATAATTATTTAATTTTTTTAAAGTATATTAGACCAACTGCCGTAATAGTATTAAAATAATATTATTTAAAAATGAATAACGTTAAAATAATATTCCTTTAGAATTTAAGAGGCTTTTTAAATATTACACTACTATTTAATTTTATTTTTCCTTAAATTGTTTCACAGAGAATATTTTAAAACGAGTTACCTTCAATAGCAATTAATTGAAAAGGAAATATTTAAAATTTCCAAGTGTATACATGATATTTCAGATTTATTCAATTTAGGTAAATTAGACAGAAGATCGTTTACCTTTTCAAATTTAAATAGATTTGCATAATTTTTAAATTGTGAAAACTGTTTTATTTTTATTTTTTTTTTAATCCTGATTTTTATCAATTTTTTAAAATTTCGATTTTTCAAAATTCCAGTGGCCAAAAGGCATTCGATGCACAGTTTCGATTCTATGTTGGAATATGTTCGACAATAAATTACGAAAAAAACTATACAGACCATCCTGATCGCAAGAGTTTAGCTTTGCAAAGTAAAGTAAGATTTTGAAATTGAATAGTCTTACATAGATATTATTACTATTAAAGTCAATTGAACCATTAAAGTACGGGCACTTTCAAATTTATTCGAACGGTTGATGAAGATGTGAGATCTGATTGATCACCTCAGTATTAATCAGACTGAAGTAGGCATACTTAATGGATTAATTCAATTTGGAACCGAGTTGAAACTAATTCGTTAAATTCGAAACTGGAACTGATTCGGATGAAACGGTTCCGGAACCGAATCGGAACGGTTACGATTCCAATTCGGTTCAGTTCCAACCGATTATAAATCGGTTCAGAACCGTTTCGGAATCGATTCAAAATTGGTTCTGGTTGCGATTTGGAATCGGTTCTGATTGCTAATTGAAAGGTGAAAATTCTTAGCATGTTAATATCTCTACAATTTTATTTTTGCGATAGAAAAAAAGAATACGATCATCAATACGTTAGATGAATTTGAAAGCTAAAATTCAAGAAAAGTGGTCCGGAATCGTTTCGGAATCGATCCGAAACCGTTTCAAAATCGGTTCGAAACCGAAATCGATTTTGAACCGATTCGAATCGATTTCAAAATTGACGAATCAAAATCGAACCGAATCGAAACTACGAACCGATAAACATGTCTAAACTGAAGCATATATGCCTCGTATTAATAATAATAATAAAAAGAAGATGTGGGGGTACATTTTGAAAATTTAAGTAAATTCGGGGCAGAAAGTAATTATATTTTCATAAAATGCAGCGGCCACGAGATTGAACGACCGAGGCAACCCGGCACGGCACGGCACGGCACGGCAGTTTTGAAGCCCTTTTCGGCCCTCGTCGTTGGGGATTCGTCAATCGGCCTCAAGCGCCATCGCCATGGATGCCGCTAAATATTCCTCCCCCGCGACCCCTCCCTTGAATCCACGAACCCCTAGCCCGGCGCCAGCCAACGACGACCAATTACGCGTCAGGCGACGGGCCCTCGAGGCCGTGCTGGAAAACTGCAGGAGGGCCCTCGAATTGCTCGAGAACACCGACCTGGACCCTGGTCTCTCCGTACCCGAAGCGCATAACCCTTCTGATCCGGTGGATCTGGGGGATAGTTCGCCCCGGCGATCTCGATCTGCCACGGAGTTAGAAACCGATGAGGTATGTCAGGGATCCATTTGGGAAATTTCAATAACCTTCAATCTAATTCTGAGTTCCGATGATGCATAATGAATGGTGAATATTTTACTGGTTTTGATGTACAATCCGAATTAGGGTGCATAAACTGATTAACCTTTTATTTTTTCCCCTTTTGGGTGGTGGTTGGGGTGGGGTGGGGGATGGTACTCAGGGATCTCATTGAAGTATTTGATCTCATTTCCATTGACGAATGTTGACCTCTTCTCTGGAAACAAACTGCAAATTTTTCTGTTTCAATCTATGCATATGTAGAAGACATGTGCAGTTGGGTGTCTGGGAATTTGTTGACAAAAGTTTGTCATACCTATTGACCATATGGATACTGTCAGCTATATGGCTTGTTCTGCATGAAAACTGAGGTCTTGTTGTCTTCTTTGCATCCAGTCATTCCTTTTCTGCTAATATGCTGTGTTAATTCTGTTACCGCTAATGTCTCAAAACTCAAAATGAATGTCATGGGTTAACCATGTGTTATGCTCAACAACAAAAAAAAAAAAAAGTGAAAATGGTAAGCATGTGCATGTACACACACACACACACACAAGAAGTGAAAACGGTAAGCATGTGCATGTACATACTTATCAAGAGGTTTTACTAGTTGTTTGTTGCTCTATATTCATATTCATTTAAACTTTGTAACTACATCGCAAGATCATTACTTACTGTCTTATTTCATTTTTTCTATGTTATGGTTAACCATCAGATAATACTTATTCTATCTCTTAATGGTGTGTTTAGTTGGACTGAAATAAGAGGAAAGGAAAAAAATAGAACTTATTATTTTATCTCCTTTACTTGGATGGAAAGGAGAATTTTTTTTAATTCTATTCAATTTCTTTGTTTCAATTTTACAAAAATTGGCTGTGTGTAGGGAAAGCAAAGTTTAGACTTGTTGCTACAGAAAACAAGGTTTGCTTTCTTCTTTAAATTCATCCAAGCAAACAAGATAGATGGAAGTGGATAAAGGAAAAAATACATAATTCATTGCTTTTCTTCTCTTCTCAGTACTTTTCTCTCCTTCTTTGTTCCCTTCAAATACACATTGAAAATATATTAGAGTTTCTTATACAATCTTTGCTTATACTTGAAGGTGTAGAACTTCACATGGCAGATTTGTTTAAGTAAATTACTAGAATTTTTTCTTCTAAGATAGTTAAACTTAGCTGAGAAATACCACTTATTATTTAAAACAGTTTTTGTACTAGTTCTAGAAATATTTTTTTCACTGATGCATTCAGAAATTTCCTGCTTTCCTTCCCTAATGTCTTCCACTGCAATAGTAAGTGTTTGTAAATTGTGAACTTGTTGATACACATATCTAATATTTGAATTTGCTAAGAATGAAAAGGTAGCTATTCTTGTGACATAGCACAATAGACTAACAAGATGACAACCTCGTATAAGAAAAAACTTACACAAAAGGCAAGTAGAAATTTCCTTAATTGCAAGATAATTATTAATATTGAAATGACACTATTTTTATAGGATAAAACTGAAAATGAACAAATTAGGAAACGCAATAGTGCTAATTAATTTTCCATATGGAGCAAGTAAATCTGAAAATAAAATAATCAGTTAATTAACTAACCAAAAGAAAATATAGAAGCCATGACAAATCACCAAACAATTCAGATTTAAAATTCAGCCAAATTAAATCCTTACATCCTTCTTGATTTGCATCGCCTTGTTTAGAGGTAATTCATTTATTTATGAGAAGTTTTTTATGGTTAGCTTTGTTGATGTAATATCAGAACGTTTCTTTCCCTTTTCATCGTCTTTCTAATGTCCAGCAGACCTGACCAACTAATTATCTTCCTACCCCAACTTGTACGAGAACTAGAAATCATTTGATATTGTAAAAAGAAGGGTTTTTTTTTCAAAAAATATCTCAACCATGTCTTCCTACCTGGAAATTAAAAGACAAGAGATTGTTTCATGATATAAAATAAAGATTATTTTTTAATTGTCTTGTCCAGGTATTGAAGGTTGCTAGAATATTGAAGCTAAAAAAACTATAAAAGATTCAAAATATTTGAGTTTCCTTTTTATTGTTTTCATTTGCTAGTACCACAGTCAAGAAGTAGAATGTGTGACATCCTGTGCAAGTTTTTATTACATCCTATGCAAGTTGTTATTGAGCTCTTTTTGATTTTTCCATTTTGAAACTAAGAAATTGAGTTGTTTGGAAATATCTGTGAGGATTATTATATTGTCTTGGAATTTATAACGCCTAACTCGGCAACAAAAATATATGGTAATAAAGACCAACCAACTTTGTGTTAAGCAAGGAGAGAAGAAAAGTATGCTTCGGACTGCTTACCCATTGCATATTTACCTCTGTACTAGAATTCTGCCAAATCAATGTGAATCAGTTCCTGATATAGAAACGTCACTTGTTTCGGTTATTTCTATTCTTCTGTATAATTCCTTGCCCATTTGTTTAATGATAAATTTTTTGTATATACAAATGGGTTAATGTTTATAGATACTTGCAAGATGAATCCACTTCTACAAGTTTTAATCAAGGGATGATATTTTTTTCCCTTTTCAAAGCAAGAATTAGTTCCGTCTCTTTATTTTATGAAATGGCGTTCTTCCTCGAATGCCATTTTTTTCATAGATTGTTTCTATCATAGCTTCATTTCTATAGTATTTATTGTCCATTTGTTGTGTCAGCTATGTTCCCTTCTCAAATCAAAGGTAGAATCGGCAAACTTCCTAGAAAAGCTTGGAAATATCCAGTCTTCAGTTTCTCAAAATATTCAAGGTACGCCAACCTATATGAATGCCAATCAAAGGTGAAATGCCTAATGGATAATGTTATGGTTGAAAATATTGAAGTTTTATAAGTCTGTTATACTGATAAATGAGTGGTAAAAAATAAAAATGTATTGAAGTTCTGAAAGTTTATTACAAAGTCATTAGTATGTTTTTACTAGGTGTTATAAACGAGGTAAAGTTAGACCATATTTTAGGAAAATTATCCTTTTTGTTTTATAAAAAATGCTCTTGACCAGTCATGTAATTTATTCTGCAATTTCACTAAAATTTTCTCTTAGGGAGTTTTTAATTTGTGATTTGTCCCTAGTGCTACAAAGTGGCATCAGAGCCCTCATGTTGTATCAGTGCCTATCGACTACTATGGCTTACATGGACGGTTTGGGCAGTGGACTGTCACACACAAACAACAACTTAATTAAGAAATTTCATTCTATTTTCTCATTATTTATGGTTATATAGCTCATCGTCTAGTAACAATTATCCTACTATTGCTTTAGAAGTTTCCATTGCTTTTGAATAAGGGTTCTCCTCTCTTCCTCATAGAGAGTATGTATCTCTTTGTTTCCAAGTTTATACATTCTTTTATTTGGAAATTTCAGATTATAGAAAATGTGTATAACTTTATTTTCTACTCTTGCCCATGAAAGACTAATATGCTCTCTGGGTAGCAGATGATAATGCATCTTGGAACATTATTACTGCCGCGGACTCATGGGAAGATAAGCACATTGATGGGGGCAATGGCTCAGATGAAGATTACGTTCTTGTGAGTCAAGAGGATATTGTCGACAGCATAGCATCTTTCATGGCAGCTTACCTGTTATCACTGAAGCAAACTAAAGTATGCCAAAACTCTTCAAACTGAAGTATTGTCAGTATTTGCTTCTCTTTCCATCTATTTATCTGTGTCTTAATTGTGGTTTGCCCTTTATTTAATCCATCCGATGTTGTTGTTCATTTGGCAGGAATTAAGCCCGAATCAACTTCAAGAAGGTGAGTTATATATAAGTACTTGTGGCATCATAAGAACTATTGGAGTGTCCTAATTGCTAATGGATACCCTCTTCTTTTTCTTTTTTTCTTTCTGTATAGCTCTTTGCAAAGCATTTTCAGTAAAGAAGAGGAAAAGTAGGCTCCGGAAGGCATGGGAGGGAAGCCAAGTTATTTACAATGTTGCCTCTTGGGGTGCCACTGCCATAGGGTAAATATCTCCTAACCTAAACACTGGAGTTTTTTTTTTTTTTTTCAATTTACTAGTTTTTCCTTGAACCAGGGTATCCTGCGCCTGAGTTCTGAATATATTTATTTATAAGTTTAGTCATTATATTATGACATCATCTGCCACCTTGAGGAAAATTTTTCCAAAAAAAATAGTCCATTGCCTTGTTATTGTTGAGTTTGGAGGAATTATTATTTAACTTTGTTGCTGGGTATCTCTGAAAACAACCTCTTGCAAAGCAAAATAAGACTGCGTATAATGGATCTTTCCTCGGAATTCCGTATGGCGGAAACTTCATGCATTGAGCTATTTTTTTTTTTTTATTGTTGTTGTTATTGTTGGGTAGGTTGATACAAATTTGGAGCCCAACTAGCATAAGCAAAGCTCTGGCTGGCAAATGTATTGTTTAATGACCTTTAGGGAACTGGGTTGCATTAATTATATATTTCTTTAACTTAATTTAAGAAGTCAAACATCGCATTGCATTATGTGATTGTCGTTAATATATTTGCCTTCAGGATTTACCAGAATCCAGCAATACTTAAGGAAGCCACTGTTGCCTTCTGGTCTTCATGTCGTGTTATCTCAAAGATACTTTAAAGTGAATCTGCCACAAGCATGAATTGGGATTTGATACGGTGACATCGTCTCTGGTCGCCCAAAATGGTCGGTATGAAGAAAGTGTCTCTGCAGGGTTCAATACTTGTATTATTGCTCTGCTACGGCTTGCATCTAAATCCACCGCCTCATGTGTATTATTGTTTGTTGAATGCACAGAATTGTATGCTGGTGTTCAATTGCTTCTCTTCATCAGATTTGCGTTTCTAAATGTAAATGCCTACGTATGCGCACATATTTATAACATTTGCAATAATATGGTAGGAACTTGTTCACATTTACATTCCCCGCTTAGCTCTGAGTCTTAACATGTCATGTTTGTAACTATGATAACTTGTCCAACCAATTTCCGTAGACAATCCATTCTGACAGAGGCTTGACGTAAAACTAGCTATAAAAAATAAAAAAGGAACAGCAATCGACCGCAGTTTGTTTGGACAGACCTGCTTGTGATACTTCTTTTAACTTTTCAACTTTAATATCCTACTAGTCATTCGTTTATCGTCACCTAACAGAACCACTCAATATCCGTTCCGAAATCTACAGCATGGACACCTGTTGGGAAACTCTAAAGAATGATCGGGAAGGGCACGAGCAGTACCACCATAAACACCAGGGCAGAAAACACAAAAACGAAAGAAGATTCATCTCGTCATTGGAAGCGGCCAAAATTTACCATATGCCACTTGACCACGCCAAAATATGTTAATCAATAAAAAGAAAGAAGAAATTCACCAGATGCAAGCAAAGATATAACGAGTCAAGCACCTAATTCACATAACGTAGCAAGTCTGCATCAGTATATTCGACACAATCACAAACAAGCTAGACCATATAGTGTCGCCAAATTACATAGCAGTCATATACGGATTATATTCCTACAGCAATTCAAAATGATACGAGCGAACACTGACTTCACGTTGACCAATGTCAAAGATCAAGCCCTCTCCCCACGGATCCTCCTGGCCAATTGAATATCTTTAGGCATTATAGTGACTCTTTTTGCATGAATCGCACAGAGGTTGGTGTCCTCAAAAAGTCCCACAAGATAAGCCTCAGCAGCCTCCTGCAATGCAAGAACAGCATGGCTCTGGAAACGGAGATCAGTCTGCACGCACAATCAAAGAAACCCACCACCCGGCATGAGAAACATAACTTACTAAAATCTTGTGCAATTTCACCTTAAAAGAGAGGGAGGGAGGGAGAAAAAACAAAAGAACATTTCACCTTAAAATCTTGTGCAATTTCCCTCACGAGCCTCTGAAAAGGCAGCTTCCTGATTAAAAGCTCAGTGCTCTTCTGGTACTTGCGGATCTCACTGCAGGGCCGTTCATGTAATTTAGAAGCCACTAACAAAACAACCGCAGGATAGAATTAATCTTAAGCCATGCAACACTAACTCACCGAAGAGCAACAGTTCCTGGACGATAGCGATGTGGCTTCTTCACACCTCCAGTGGTAGGAGCAGACTTGCGAGCAGCCTGAAGCCACAAGCGTCAATTTAAAAAAAAAAATACAAAACTATGAATTATAAAATTCAGGAAAGCGAGCAAATATAAAAAGAATCACTTACCTTTGTCGCAAGTTGCTTTCGGGGAGCCTTCCCACCCGTTGACTTCCGAGCAGTTTGCTTCGTACGAGCCATCTGCCGAACAATGTAATTTTGTTACAAACAAAGAAAAATCAAGCGCATTGAATTCATCACCAAAATACAAAAAAACACCAAAAACGCATGCTAATGCTGCTCTAACTATTAAATGCAAGAAGGCAGACCTCCAAGTTACCATATACATATCATGGTCCGTACGAACTACTATGAAAACAGTGAAAGTCACCACACAAGCCTCAAAGAAGAGGAAAGTGGTATGGATTATATCACACCATCCCACAATAACTTTTGACATGATTCATATTCAATCCATAACTCAATCTTATCAATAGCCCATGAAGATCACAGGAGGAATCAAAAAAGCAACAAAGAAACAAAAAACCCACTAAAGCATCCAAGAACCACATGGCGCCAATACAGATCAACAGCCAACATCATGGGTGCAAACAGCTCGTTGACAGGGATGAAGAAACAGCCACCATCATAAATGTTTTCTTTAAATTTAAGCAATGAACAAAACATAAAATACCACCATATTCAGGATTACGTTAGTAAATAATCAATATGATCACGGAAAACAAACTTTAACACCAACTATAATTTCGCCCAAATTACGGACCACCTATATAAAAACCACTATTTTGATACAAAGACTGTTGTGATTAGCTTAATTACTAATTCTAATCGATGGTAACGAAAATATGAGATAGAGTTAGGCTTAATTACGAATTCTAATTGATGAGAAACATTAAGGAAAAATTACTAGTTTAGAACAATTGAAGGATATGCATTAACAATATATTATACACTACATATAAATTCAGTATTAACTAAATTTAATGTCGACAAAACAACATTTTGCTATGCAATTTGCTACAATTTTTTTTATGTTTAAACGAAAATAAAAACAAAATACAAATTTTCAGATACGATAACAATTGTTCCAATCCGACCTATCAAGCTACATGTTTATAATTCAGCCAATGTCCATAATACGTTACATGCCTCCACTCACATTCATATTATGATATCTAGTTTTGCAATCCAAAAGGACAAAAAAATATACGAACACGATTACCCTTTGCGATCAGCTGTCTCCTCAATTTACCGTTATTTAGTTATAGATATCATGACTGAATCGACGGATGACCATTCACCAATCGTTTATGCATCATCTTGGCGGAAATACTTACAACAAGGCAAAGAATTGAAGAGAAAAAAATCCGTTCGCCTTAGCCTATAAGAGAAACTAAAATCGAGTTTCTTGCACCGGAAACCACCAGCAATGTTAGAGAAGAAATCCTACCAATAATCGCCTAAAAAACCAACATATGACACCACCAACCCAAATCGAAAACACGATTCGAAAAGAACAAAAAAACAGAATTATAAAGGGATAAAGAAACTGAACAAGAAAGGAAGCTCATACCAATCCCTTTCCCGAAGGCAACTCTCCCGACGGACGACCTTCGATCCAAAAGTGGAACGATTTGGGGGCGAGGCAGTATTTAAAGGGAGCGACGGGGCGAGGGATCGATGCTTTAATTTTGCTTCCAATTGGACGGCGGAGATGATCGTATTGTGTGTTTCCTATCGGCACTTTCGACGGTCAAGATCGTCTTCGATGACCGACTCGGATCGCGGGGGTTGAACGTTGGAATGCTATTGGTGGAACTCTTTGTTGCTGGATCGGAAGGAGCTGACTGGATCCGACGGCTGCTACTGTGACGCGGTCGCTGGCGGCGCAAGGTTGGAATCTGTGGATTGCAAAATGTTCCTGGTATTTTGGAGTTACGAAATGAAATGAGACAACGACTTGAAAGTAATAAGAAATAATATTTTCCATGGTTAATAAAGATAATTTGGATTTCCATTTTATTCGATTTAATTTTTGATGAGATATTTTAAAAGTCGATAGAGAGTAACCATTTTTAAAAATTAATTGGATCGAATATTTAATATTTTAATATTAATAAAAAAATAATATTCTTGGCCTTAAAAAATCAAAAGAGAGAAAAAATGTAGTTGATTTTTTACTAAAATAATATTTGATAATAAATTTTAAAAAAATTATGAGAGAAATTTTTTTGTATAGGAGTTTGTTTGACAAATAAAGTATGATTTCGACGTTTGATAATTTTTTAAGAATAATATGATTATGAAGTTCGGATTGAACTGTTAAAATACGAACGTTTTTTTGACGTATTCAAGTGGTTAGTGAAGATCTGTAAGAGCTCTGATCTCCGTTAAATTTTGGATTGGGCTGACCATCTTAGAAATAAGTCGAGTCAAAGGCTCAAATAACTTGATACCAATTAATAATAATAATAATATTCTTGCATGGTGGTGTGGTAAGGAGGGATGATTTTCACATATTAACGATTATCAATTGAGATAAATTCGTTTCTGAATTTTTTAAAAAATAAATAGATGTTCCTGAGTCAACTATGAGTTAGGAGTTTACTTTTTCAGACGAAGTATATTTTCGATATCGAACTTGCCTTACAAAGATGGAAATGGGATGACCGTGTCACAGGTCGTGAACACTTTTATAATTTATTTTGATGATCGATAAAATATATTTCGTAAAAAAATTATTTAACGCTATGTCATATATTCATAGATTTAAATGAGTCATTTCAAAATTAATCAAATCGAATACTTTGATAACGGGTGGGGTGCTGGTAACAAAAAATAATAATAATAATATTCTTTAATTTATTTAACGAAATGGTATACGTATTACACACGGTTATTATAAATAAATAAACGTGTTTAACGTTAAAGCAACTATAATAATAAAATAATTGTGTTATTTAGTTTATTTAGGATAAAAATTTAAAATAATGTCTCTGATTACCTATTTATTCTGAAAGATTGAATCACAATTTAGCTCTTCTTTACCGATTTGCCCTACGATTATTATGAAAGAGATAATTACTTATAGACCCTGTGGCGAAAATATATATGAATCTTCCAATCAAAAATTTTAGATCTTCTTCAAATCGAATTACGCCACTTCCGGAACATCTTCACGCTTTAACACTACGTCATCTCATGACATTACCTACTTATTCGAATAGTCAAAAGATGTTTTTTTTTTAAAAAAAAAAGTTACAAAGATATTTTATTAAACTTCTCAAGTAAGAAATATTTTTATTCGATATTAATTTGATAAAAATGTTATAAACACTTTGTATAAAAATTTGTTCAAAAATATTTAAATTCGATCAATATTATTTTAATTTAACCAAAATAACTGTGTAATACTACTGTTTTACCATCTTTAATTTATAAATAGTATTTTATAGAATTATTGTTTTAAAAAATAAGAAATTTAGTAAAGTTATATCTAAAAATATATAACAATTTTTATGTCATTTTATAAGGATAAAGACCCTAACTATAGGATCAACATTTCTTTTTTCTTACCTGTCAAAAATAAATATTGTTAAAAAAAATAATTTTTATTTGTATAATATTTAATACAATAGAATAACAACGTCAATGAAATTTATTTTAATTGGTAAAAAATAATGAATATAAATTATTTTTCTACTTTTCATCCTTTCCCCTGTACAAGAAAGTCACTAGATGGATTAGACAAAACCAAGTGAATTATACAGGTCAGAAAGGCCAAATAGGCAGATAACGATCCGGTGCGATCAAGTGGTCCGATCGAGCCCGGGCCAAGCAATTCATTTTCGACTAAGCGGGTTACCAGTCAGTCGAGCCGAAGAATCCGAACGAGCAATGCTAACTCGACGATAGATCAATCATGTAACTAAATTGGAGAAGCTCCTGAAGACCCAATACAAGGAACACATCCAACTACAACTGTGAAACAAACATTCAGTTAGTCAGATGTGAAGTGGCCATATATGCTAAGAGCCTCACAAGTAGGTACAAAGTATACGAGTGCGTTCGAACTATGATTCGGTCTCGACGAAGCTCAGGCACTGTGTTAAAAGGTCGCTTCAGTTACCGCAATCTCGAAAGCTCGATATATATATAAGGTTTCAAAGAAATGGATTGCATAATGTAACTCTCTATCTCTGTAGATATCACAGGCAACAAGCATGCAAGTGTCTACAAACCAAATATACTTCTTTCAAGCAGTTGTGATCCAAGCTTCCACTGCCTGCTCTGAACTTGTGCACCATTCCACCAACTTCGATCCAACTGTGACCGGAATCTTTCGATATATTCCTATCATCCATTAACTCTCTGACGGCATTCGCCTCCTGCCACTGCTTCCCTGCAGAGTAGATGTTAGACAGTGCAACATATGATCCTGAGCACTCTGGCTCTAGCTCAAAGAGCTTCTGCACGGCAATTTCCCCGATATTTGAATCTCCATGGAGTTTACAGGCGCCAAGTAGAGCACCCCACACAGAAGGCCCCAACTCAGAAGCTGATCCACTTATAAGTTCATAGGCTTCCCTCACCATTCCTGCCCGCCCGAAGAGATCCACCATGCAACTATAGTGCTCCTCTCCGGCTGGTATCCCGTAACACTCCTGCATCGAGTAAAACAATCTCCGTCCGTGATCAGCCAACCCCGAGTGGCTGCAAGTCGACAGGAGACAAGTGAAAGTAATGTGATCAGGATGAACAGAGGCAGGTTCCATGAAATCAAAAACTTGAAGGGCCTCCAGACTGCGCCCATGCTTTCCGTAGCCACAAATTAGTGAGTTCCAAATAGCAACATTCTGTTTAACAGTGGACATATCGAAGGCAGTGCGACTGGATTCTATGTCGCCGCACTTTGCGTACATATCAACAAGGATCACTTGGAAGACCTCATCGAAACTGAATCCCCGCACAATTACTTGAGCATGAAACTGCTTTGACGGGCCGATCAAACCGGAATGTGCACATCCGCTGAGCAGTCCAACAAATGTTGATTGATTTGGCAACAATTCCTTTGAGCACATTTCCGAGTACAAAGATATGAGGCCATCTGTTATCCCAGCTCTTCCATACCCTGATATCAAGCAGTTATAGCAGACTACATCTGTCTGAGGAATTCTGTCGAACAGCAGCTGGGCAAGACCCAGGCTCCCATTTCTAGAATAGACATCCACCAAGGAACTTCCAACAAAGGCATCAGAATCCAATGCCCACTTAACTGCAAATGCATGGAGCTGCTCACCTAGATCAGGCGTAGCATTGCTCAGCATCAAACTGAGGGTGTGGGAATTTGGTGCGATGGCTTCGCACATCATCTCTACGAATAAGTGCATCATTTCGCTCCGGTAGTGCCCTCCATCAGCATAGGCCTTCAGCATCACAGTCCAGGCAACAATATCTCTTTCATGCATTTGGTCGAACACCCTCCGTGCTTGCGACAGAAACCCACACTTAGCGTAGAAACTCACGAGGGAGGTCTCTGAGCAGCAGGTGCGAGCATTCCCTCCCGTGCGTCTTATCAAGTAGCCGTGCAATTCCCGGCCGGGTCGGACGGCGCCGAGTGAGGCGCAGCAGTTGAGTAGGGTAGCAAAGGCGAGGTCCTGGGGTTCACGGAGGCCGCCGCCGGCATCGCCGAAGAGGAGGAGGGCCTCGTCAGGAAGCCCGTCCCGATCTCGTTGCCAGGTGGGGGCGGCGGGGTTGCGGGGCACGGTTTGTTGCGGCGTCTCGCCGAACGATGAGAGGGCGCGACGGGGCCGCAGAGGGTGGCGGGTAGCAACGCCGTTGAAGGGGGTGGCGGAGCGCGAAAGAGTTGTGAGTGCGGAGAAATTGGCGGGGGCGGGAATTGGGTCAACTACCGGCATTCCAGTGAAAGTTTCAATTTTCAGAGGGAAAAAAAAAAGAGACAGATGTTAGAGTCTCTTCCCTTTAAAACTTTAAAAACGAAAAAAAAAAAAAATCTTTTTTTGTTCTGTAATGAAATAGATGAAATAACCATACATGAAATACTCTTAATTTTACAAATCAATAAATTTTGTTATTTCAATGAATAAAGTAAAGTCACCTATTTAAATTAAGATTATTTAAGTTGAAATGATTTAAATATGACCACTTTCTATTTATGTTAGAAGCACCAATATTAGCCCCGCGGGAAGGGACTAATGGCTAACGCATGCAGAAAGTTGCACAAATGGACAACGGATCAATTCCTCACAAAAACGAGTTCCGTCCCTCCATGCACTAATTACTAGTCTCAAGGGCCAAAAACCCACCATGATTTATCTCCCTTACGATGGCCCGGAGACAGACTGGTAGAGGCCGCTAGGTTGACAGTTCCAACATTTGCACAAATAGAAGCACCAATATTAAGCTCCAAGGGAAGGATTCAATGGCTAACACATATAGACATTGTCCAATAGAACAACGAATCAATCCTCTATAAATACGAGAGTATTGTCTCTCATACACTAATTACTAGTCTCAAGGATTAAAGATCCATCGTAATTTAACTTCCTTACGATGATGCAAGGACAAACTAATAGGAGTTGCTAAGTTGATAGATTACAATATTTATGCACAATAGAAGCAATAATATTAGTCTCAAGAGTCAAAGATCCACTGCGATTTACTTCCCTTACGATGATCTGAAAACGGACTAATAGGAATCGTCAGATTGATGGATTCCAACCTTTTGCATAATAAAAGCAACAATATTAGCCCCATAGAAAGGACTTAAAAGTCCACTATGATTTATCTCTCTTATGATGATCCAAAAACAGACTCATAAAAATCGCTAATTTGATAAATTCCAACCTTTTATATAATATTAGCTTCATACCTACAATACTATCCAACTCGACTTCCAGATACTTACGATTGATCCTCAATTATACAATTTTTCTTCAAATAAAATAACAAATCAAAGACGCTACAACTATTGAAGTTGTACATACAAACGCTTCTTGATTTATTTTGATAATCAATAGAGTATATCTCATCTAAGAGTTATTTAGTATTCCAATAGAGATAAGTAAAAAAAAACAATAATATTAACTATTATCGTACAAATTTAAATTACATAATGAGATTATGTTGATCATACACCACAATAACTTTTGACAACTTGGAACATTACAATTAGCCAGTTCAGCTTTCAGATGTTTGTTGCATGGAACTCTAACTACCTTAATGTAATTTCTCTTGCACTGCGTGTTTCAGACATTACAGTTATGTGCATAAAGAATGACATCTAGTCGATATATTTCTTAGTTAGGATTGCGATAGAAAGTCAACTCGTTCGAACGTTCTGCAGCATTTGACTAAACCAGCTGCAAATACTACTTAAAGCTTGCAAGATATCAAGGAAAAAAAAAACTTCTTGGTTCCCTGATTATTGTTTCCTTCTCAGCAAATCAGTGCCTAAAAAAGGGAAGAAAAATGCATGGCTATTTGTCATGAAAGAAAGGTTTCAGAAAGAAATATTCTAAAAGGATTCTTAGAAATATATATGAACCTGTTGGCCTTGACCATGAACTCTCAAAGCTTCCAGTATGCTGTCAACCCACCTGTCGAGACCAAAGTTGTATTTCGAAAATATTAGCTTCTAAGGAACACAAGTGTATAGAAATATATATGATTAAACAATGCATGGGGATCTAAAATTGTTTCCCTGTCCGAGTTCTTTCTGTGTCAATTCAACATTGATACTGAGCTGGTACTTCTTGACAAATGCAGAAGAAGCACACATTACTTCGACTACCATGTGTATGTTTGCAAGACTTCAAGATAAGTTAATGATTGACAATAACGAAATTATCTTGATAATGGTGTCTTGATTTCGAAAAATTTTGTGTTTATTTGATTTTTATTTCTTTTCTAACGTCTAATTTCTTGTATCGATGAGTGGTTATCCACTTTCTTTAAAATGCAAGGCAAACGTTCCAAACTACCAAATAGATAGCAATATGTCGCAGTTAGCCAAGAGGTCACATTGAAATACAAAAAATGATGAGGGAAGAAATCAAGGAACTATTTACTTGGGGTGATACAAACTTCACTGCAAGCTAAAAATGAAGGAGAGAATGGAGAGAATACCCTTCAAGACCTGGATTTCTCGGATAGTATACATTCTTCAAACCTAGTTTTTTGGCAGCTAGACCAGTTGTCTCGCCGATGCAAGCAACTGAATTGTCCCAATTCTCTGCTTTTGGGACAAGATTAACCCATGCACTGTTGACATTGGTAAATGAACTAATCAACTGTCTTACAAATTAAAAGCTTGCAAAAGAACATGAAGTGACACTCAGAGCAAAACAATTTCTAGAATGGTCAATATCAAGAAGGTATATATAAAGTTGCTATCTTTCCTAGCTTCGAATATACCATTAAAGAGCCACAACTACTGATACAGTAATGTGTTCCATTCTTGGCTCTTTGCCTCAAAAACAAAAAAAAAAAAAAAAAAGGAAAGAGAAAATGACATGAATAGGCATTTGTTTGTACCGGACTGCAGAGGGGGAAGCCACAGCTACAACTGGAGAAGAAAGAGCAAGTTCCAAAGTCTTTTTCTCAACATGTTCAACAGCTACCTGACACAAAGTCATGCAAAAAATTGATCTTTTAACCAGAAACAGGACAAAGTATAGTGGAGTAGTAAGAGATGTAACAAGAATACAAGTTAACAATAGAATGAGAGCAAAGGAAGGTGAAGGATAAGAATGACCAAGGCACAACTTCCAATCCATTTAACCCTAAGCTATTTTAAAAATGACGTCACCTAGTTAGGCTGGGGGTGACCAGGGCCCTCAATGTAGTTGCATCATCTAAAATAATGAGTGGGAAACTAGCATAAGGCCTTCAAGTGATGTACTATTTTAATGGAATCCATCAGCTTCTTACAATAAAGAACTCATTATTCACCCCAATATCAGTTCATCCATCATCTACTCTTCTTTGTTCTAAAATGATTGTATCTAATAGTCTAGGAGAACATCCTTTGTTAAAATATCTCATTCCTCATGACAGTAATGAGATATAGGGAGGTAGGAAGCCAAACAGGGCAAAGTAATTCATACACTCCAAAGACTAGGGGAAAATCTTGCTGGAAATTTAGTTCTACTAACGCATTATGCTAGTGCTCAGGTCAGGATAAATAGAACAGAACTCCCCAACAGAGAAAACCACAAATGAATGAATTAACAGTACCAACTTTAAACCTCGATTCTATTAATCTATCTATATGCATGGAAAAAAGAGACAAATAGATCTCTAAACTAAAACAAGAAGGATAAATTCTGTATCACTGGAAAATATTTAATATGCACTTGCGTTAACATTTCAGATTATTTATTTTCTTTTAAAATTTTTGTGGATGTTTTCTTAGAACTTAGGCAAACATTAAAAAAAAATGACGAGGGGACTACATAAGTGCTTGCATTAGAAAATGCAAACTAAATGTTGTACGATGAAATGCTGAATCCAAATAAAAGTACACAGGATTTCTAGCCTGTGCAACTAGCAATTCTAATATTACCCAAAGAAATGAATGTCATGAAAAGATTAACTTGTTAAAACCTTTTACCAGGATGGATAACATGGTATCTTCTTTTTTCACAACAACAACAACAACAACAAAGCCTTATCCCACTAGGTGGGATCGGCTATATGGATCCTTCTACGCCATTGGACTCTATCCCCTACTATATCATCATCTATATTTAAATAAATTTTATCTTGTTTTATTGTTGCTAACCAAGTCTTTTTTGGTCTTCCTCTTCCTCGTTTGATGTGTATATTTTGTATCGTTTCACATCGCCTAACTGGAGCATTTATTGGCCGTCTAAGTACATATCCGTATCACCTTAAACGTGTCTCGCGGAGCTTTCCTTCAATAGATGCAACACCAACTTTTTCTCTAATGCTCTCATTTCTTATTTTGTCCATCCTCGTATGTCCACACATCCACCTTAACATCCTCATCTCTGCAACTCTCATCTTTTGCTCATATGCTTGAGTCGTAACCCAACATTCAGCTCCATATAACATAGCAGGTATAATTGTCGTTTTGTAGAACTTCCCTTTAAGTTTTAGAGGCACTTTACGATCACATAAAATACCCGATGCTTTCCCTTTACTATCTTCTTTTTTCACAAACAAAACTTAATTTAATAAGCATGCAAATCACTTTGCTAGCAGCCATGCTTGTTAGCATCTCATTTATATTTCAGTAGGAGGAAGCACAGCTGAGATATTAGCAACATGTATTCAGCTACCTACTTGGTAGCTTCCACAATAGTTCTTATCAAAGAGCACTTAGTTCTATTGGCACAAGTTAGCATAGTTCAAAAGTAGATGACTGTCATCCCCATTTTTTCCCCAAGTCTGTTCTAGGTTTTCAATTTTTCTCAACTTCCTAAAAGCTTCACCTGCCACTTATTTTCACAAGGGGCTGCCTCGAATTTGCTTATCTCAATACTCATGTGATCCCTATAAGGAAATCTTCTAAAACATCAAATAGACATGGATACCTCTATAAAAAATAAGTAACTACTAATCTATCTATGCCATACAATTAGGCAGATATAGCTTTATTCCTGGTACATGAGTCTGTTATCAAACTTGAATGTGGATTGTAGAATATAGAAAGAAAAGTTGGACAAACAAGTATACCTATGTATAGATAGATAGAACTCATGTCCAATTCTTAGAAGTGAGCAAAGAAAAAGACTTCAAGTAGTGCTTAGAAAGATTAAGAATATTACAGTATTATAGGTATTCAGCCTTATGACATCAAATCCCCGAGCTGACAATCCTTCCTCTAAATGAATGATATCAGTATACTGAAAATTAGTAATGAAACTGCAGACAAACAAATAACTAGCCCCTGTAATATAGGTGCGTGAAATCATATACACTTCATGTACAATCAAGTCAAAAAACCAAGCAATAACACATATGTATACTAAACAATTTCCTCCCATCAACTACCATGTAGTGATTAGTGTTGACCAATTTCTGTACATTCATCCTGCAGAGTCAATGATTTCAAGAAAAAAAGACTTAAAACATAATTATAGTTCCAGTGAGCAAAGTTATAAAGAAAAAGAAGGTTGTGTGCTGCCTCATGCAAGGCAGAATAGGATAGCTTAGAATGTGTAGGGTGTAGGATGAGAACCTGAGGAGCTGCTAAAAACAGCTGGCTGAACAGAAACTCATAAACTGAATTATGTTCTAGCTATCACTCATGTTAAACAGTGTACTATTTTGTGGCATGATGCTTTTTTGTTCTGAAAATAAAATAATTATAACAACCAGGAAATGTTACTGACCAATTTCACTGCCAGCCTTTACGGATGCAGGATACAAAACTTTACTGTCCTCACTATGTTTTGGCAGCTCAGAAGCTAACACTTTTCCAGTTGCTGGAGGAAAAATGATAGCATTGATTTAATGATGCAATGAAGTAATATAATGTTACTAAAGTCAAGATATAAAGAAGTAAATGAAAAATCTTATTGCAGTAGGAAGTTACATATAACAATGGATCATCTGTGGACATAGTATTTTAAGAAGCATATCTGGATTTTGGTCCTTCAATTCCTAATCTTCTCAGACAAAATAATCCAGTCCAAATAGAGAACGATTCATTCAGCGACAGATTTAATTCAACTAAAAATGCTAACTGAAGGATCCCTGTGATGCAATTTTCTGCAAAGCAATTGACCTTTATCCCCTCTAGAGTAGTTTAAAAAATTACAAATCAGCTATATAATGATGATACGGCCCCATGTTGGCCTTGTATGATTCCAAGCATTTATATATGTCAGCTGAGGATCTGCATGTATCTTGACTATTAAGCGCATTTTATTCTACCAGCAAGCAGCACCATTATTTGGGAAACAAGGAACTGGGGTGAAAGTGCACCCTTACAAATGCTCATCAATCTTTGCTTTATCATGGCGTAACAGCTTTCCAGGTACTCTCCATCAACTTCAGGCAAAAGCCCAGACAATAAAATTTTATGGGAAAGCAAGTGTGCAAACTAATTGTAACTATGCCATGGCTTCCTCCAAGTAAGAACGCAAGTATATGACTTCAACTGATATGCAAAGGAAACTCCTATGGAAATGAAATAGCATTTGGCTATCCGGCAGCAACATTTAATACCTTTTGAGGGGCAGAAAGCAATCTCAAGAGACTGCTCAGGTGACTGCAGCACGTCCTGGAAAACATTTGCTGTACCAGCTCCAACAACACCAATGCGCACTTTGGGAGTTCCAGCAACCCTGATCTTGTTGCAACTTTCATGAGTGAGTAGTCCAATCCAACCACACTGAGATTTATATGTTGTACTTTTAAATGAAGCCTAAATAATTCCAATGACTGAGCGGTTCGACATAAGAATTTTATTATTTCAAGTTCATAATTAGTTTTGCACTCCAATCAATTCAACTTGTCTAACTAGAAAGTTCTTGGAGCTACACTTAATCACCCCCTAATAGTAATTTGATATGGCATAGAGAAACATAAAGAAACATATCATTGAAAATTTCCTTCTCAATTGTTTCCATATCAAAGCCGACCCCACCTAGTGGGATAAGGCTTTGTTGTTGTTGTAATTGTTTCCATATCAAAGTGCCAAGTTGTGGGCATATCATTTTATAATATCTAAACCAACCCATTTATCTTTGATTCATTTAAATGTTTCACTAAGATGGCAAAACCAGAAAAAATGAGATTGCACATGAAACTGCATATTGTGCAGATAGAAATTGCATAATGTTAGATACAAAATCACTGGCTACAATTTAAAAGATTGCAGGAAAAACAAGCAACATTTTAGGAAAAAGATGTAAAGCAAACAAAGAAAGTGAATGTAAGAATTATGTAGTGGTTCAAGACAAATTGGCATAGTGTATATTCAAATATTACAATTGCATGAAACGAAAATTGAAGCTTGCATGTTTTAGGGTCTAATTTGGAAGTACTTTGAAAGAAGAAAAAGAAAGGTCCTTAATTTTGAGTATTAGCTCATTGCAAATTATTGGCTTTAAAAATCTTATAAGAAGAAACCTTAAAACCTAATGATCTTATGTCTTAAATCCATTATTAAGTAAAAAAAACAAGAAAAAAATGTAACATCACCATAGAGTTGACAGAAGGTATAGATCTTTTATAATAATTTAAAAGGAGTCACAAATCATCATGAAAAAGGGTACTTTATAATTCATACTTCCAAGCTTCAAGGAATACTGCTGCAGCTTCAGGGGAAGTTGTGACAATCCAATCAAATTCAGATTCTGAAAAAATAAATAAACAAATTGGATTATGGATCTTACATATGTTACCAGTCAACTAAGATCTACTTTTGCTGCACAGTTGATGCCTACTTGAAACCGTTCTAGCAATTCCCAGACAAAATAACTTTCATTATTGCACATTCTATATCACTTTAAGCAAACACAAATAATCTCCTTCAAGTTACCATACCACTTATCTTTTTCTCATTGCGAGATACATTTTAGCACACATGTTTCAGCATGACAAAAATTGGATATAGCAAACCTTTTAATACCATCACCTATAGGTAGAACACATGTTTCTATATGTAAGAATAACTCAATTGTAACAGAAAATAATTTCCGATGTCATTCTATACAGTAAATAATCTCTCTTTATTTTGGGCAACCTGAATACTTTGAGGCCATGGAGAAGGGAGATGTTCAGATCAACCATGTTCCATGCATCAAAAGGAAAATATCTATCTTCTCTTAGATTAGATGTAGGCTAATGGTTTCATCTGAATCATGTGTATATCTCAATCACTCATGTTACGAATCTTCAAAAAATATGTTTGCATGGACAATCTAAAAGAACATCGTAAAGGTAGATGCATAGTTGTTTCTTTTTGTGTTCAGGGACTAGGAATTTTGGTTTCTAAATACGAGAAACACTAAAAAAACACCAACTATAACAAGCTTCTGTAATTTGATAGGCAATTCTTGCATATTTTCAGGGTGCCTCAAATAACTTGCCTCGCTCTTTAGCTCAAAGGGAGACAAGTACACCTGATAATGTCAGATCAAGTATTCACGTTTAACAAAATGGAAGAAAAATTCATAAACTTAAAACTCACCACATAATAAGGACGGAAGTTTACCAGCATCAGGTCCTTCTGTATGCTCGATAAGAGGAACTTCCAAACACTGAATGTTGTGTTTCGCCTACAGCAGAACATAAAGATGGGAAATTATGCATCACATGATTATTTATTTATTTATTTGAAAAAATGTTGACAAAATTAAGAAATAATATTCAGCTATTGTGCAAGGAGAGGGAGTGGGATCTAATTAGATGATCCAAGTCTACATAAGTGGGTAAAAGGGGGCAGCATTTGTTCCCACAAGAATAATTGCTGGCTAGCATTGTTGTTCAACATGGAGAACGCTGAGCTAAGTGTGTCAATATATACAATTACATGGTTCGACCACAATTCAACATGCACTTTGGCTAAGGAGTAATCAACAAACAAGGTGAGAGGTTAAATATTAAAAAAATTACTAGGAACTACAGAGTCAGACTATATCTTCTAGTCAGTTGTAGGGTGGCGCATGCAGATAAGTAGAACAAATAAAATTTAGCTTTTTGAAAACATTCCATGGGGAATAGAAAAGTGCACAAGAAAGTGCATGTTAGGAAATTATCATATATAAACAGCATAATACGACACAGTAAAAAAAAAAAGAAAAGAAAAGAAGAAGAAATGGCAGCCATGAGGACGAGAATAAATCACTAATTCATTACATACTAATCTAAAAACATAGAAAAAACTTATCAACACGAATAGGAATTGAACTATCCTTTTGGCTTTATTGTGAAACAACGAGCACCCTGTCCTTTTCTGAAAGGGAGCAGAGCCTTATAGTTCAACAAACTATATAAGGATATTCAGTTCAACAACTTTGCAATATATACTACCCTATGAAGAATTTAGGAAATCAGGAGCAGCCACAAGAATAACATTCAAAGAACAACGGCCGGTGCGGAAAGAAGACTACCAGAGCGCTCATGAGCTTCGCATTCTTGCCTCGTTCTCTGGTGACGACGACCTCAGGCTTCGAAAGAGACGGAGACGAGGAAGAAACGTGGAGTCTAAATGAGGGCCTTCCCTTTGGAGCTGGAGAACCGGAAGCGACGATGGCAGGCAGAGAGATGGGGCAGATCGAGGCCATGGCAAGTCCCGAATCCTCCCTGATCGTAACCCTATCTCACCGTATCACCGCTCTATCTCTCTCTCTCTCTCCGGTTTCAGCAAAATCTCCGAAAAAAGAAATTAAGTCTCAGGAATAACCTAATAAGAGCATCCACAACCCTTCTCTATTATAACATCCTCCACCTCATTAAAAAGTATGGGGTCCACTGTCACGTATTCATTATAACAACATACCTCTTTCACCCACAACCCTTTTAACATTAATACTCATTATTTATGGGTCCCACCGTCCACTCAATTATCTTAAAATTATATCATATTAAATAAATATATTTTAAAAATATTTTAAAATATTTAAATATTTGCAATAGTTAATTTTCGACGGCTAATTGCAACAGCTAGTTTCCAATGACTATTTTACAAAATTATAATAATTGAAAATTACATTAATCGAAATGAGAAATACAATAATTAAAAATTACAATCACTCGAAAATATAATAATACTAGAAAATGAACGTTGAGTAAACAATTTAGATATTCCATCTCGACCTAATATCCTGGCATAGACATTCATGTATGATAAGTTGCTCCTCTGTCATCATCTGCGATGTGTCTTTGTCAATATTTTATACTCTTTAACTTCGGCGATTAATTCTAGCTTTGATTCGACAAGACGACTTTTGCTTTAATCTCTCTACTTGAGTTGTTTTTGCTTGAGATCGACTTCGGACTTCTTCAGCTTGTATACTCGTGAACTTTAAGTAAAATATTATTATAGTTTATTGACAGATCTTCCATGGTCGATTTTACTTTTCCGTTTACCTTTCTTTTTTCTGCCCACAGTACCATTGGACGAAAATCATCATCATATAGGTTTATAATAACAACTTGGTTGGAGGAGGTGTTGCTTTCTCCTGACATTTAGGTCCTCATCTTTTTTGTGGTCACAAAATGATCGATGGATCTGGAGTAAACATTAGGCGATCTGACAATTCTCCATACACGCTCAGATTGATCAATGCAATGCCATTGTTTTCAGATCGATATTTTTCACGAAACCTCAATATATCTTCGCCACTACGACCTCTTCGATATGAATCAAAACACTATTGTAATTTGCGTTGAATCGATATACCTTCTTTTGGATTGTATTGCGCCAACCAGTGTATAACATTTGACTTCGTGTTTTAATCGAGGACGATTCTCATCAGTAGTAACAACACGCCCCCAAAAAGCATCCGCTTTTGATCATTGGATTATTGGATCGATCATCGATAGTGACAAAACTTCTCGCTAAGACCTCGTCAACCTTTGTCCAACTTGAACGCTTTCTTGTACCTCGGCATTTGAAATCGTTTTTCAAAATCGACCACCTCAATTGGAGATTCACGGTCGGAAAGTTGAGTCTCTGGGACAAAAGTCGGAGTTACAGGTTCATTCGACATTGGAGGAGTGAAAGACATACCAGTTGTGTGCGGGGTACCATATCCATGAACAACCGACGACGTAAAATACGGATGGCTCATATTTTGCCAATATTCGGCTGGAAGTGGTTGATATGGACCTCGAGGAGCATAATTCAGATGATTCATAGAATTTCCAAAACTTTGGAAATTTTGAAGATTTTAAGGAAACTAGATATTTAAATGGATGTGGGTATTGATAATTTGGTGGAATTTGTGGATTTTGAGAAGATGAATATTCTTGTGGGTTGCTGGTAGAATTCAAGAAATTGGTAAAAAATGCTCTATTATTTTCATCCATTTCGGATAGAAAATAAGATTGCAGGAACCTAACAAAATAAATGGAAAGGATATTTAGAGAATAAAATTGGAGAGTATAGTGAGTTGGAATGAAAATATGTGTGCATTTTGATGGATATATATAGATGAAATTTCGAACTAGCCGTTATAAAATAACTATTAAAAAATTAATTAATTTATTTCAAATTGACCGTTTAAATAACTTAGTTAAAATAGTGCTCAAATTTTTTTATAATTAAAAATATATATAAGGTGGGCAGTTTACCCACCACATATGCCACTTGAACGCGTTCATTGCATTGAATGAGGGAGGGGTGTTATAACACCCCTATTAACACCTGCGTTGCAGGTGCTCTAAGTACGTAAAGATAATTTTTAAATAAATAAAAATTAATTTGTGAAGAAATCATAATCCCGAGCCATTGACGTCTTTTCTCTTTTACATTTATTATTTGAATCTTGATTTATCTTCTTTATCGATAAAGACAGTCAGAAAGAGCCGTTAATGTGACGATTATACATTTTCAATTTTTTTTATTTTTTGTCTCGAGCTAATTGATTGATAAATATAAAAGAATAATTCTTAAATTAACATGAGCCAATTTCCAGAGAGATTATCATTATGGATTATCGATCGATCTCTTTCATTGTACTTACCATTTATATTTCTGATTTACTTTATCCATCGATAGAGACAACCAGAAAGAACCGTTAATATGGCGGTTCTCAATTTTTATTTTTATTTTTATTTCATTTCATTAGTTCCAGAACTAGTTAATCAATTCTCGAAGATTTCACTGCTCTAGAATATCGACTGGCATCCGGAGGGAAAGCCATTAATATAGTAATGATTCCACATTTTTTATTTTTTATTTTATTAGTTTACTGGACTAATCCAGTTGGTAAATATAAAAGAATTTATCCCTAATAAATAGTGATCAATTTTTGAGGAATTTATCATTTTGGATCATCGACTTGATGTTTTTTCTTTATCTTAATTTGTTTTCATCGGGATAATTAGAAGGGATCATTAATGTAACCGTCCTAATTTTTTTATTTTTTATTTCATGTTTACGTGTTTTTTCCCCTATTTTTACTCATAAGAGGAAAGCACTTGCTTTTTCTTAACCCATTCATATAAATATAAATATATAATTACAGGAAATAAGTTTTGTTAAGTTTCTTACTATTTAAATTTAGATTTATGTTCATGTAGTTACATCCCTAATGCTCTGTTTAAAGGAACCAAATAGAAACGGTAGAGAATTTTTCGTCGTACAAAATTTTCTTTAGTTTACTTTGAAAGATAAAAATAAAAATTTCATCCTTCTACAAATTAATTTTATTTTTTAGTTATATTTATTTTCAGTTTAAGTTTGATGGAAAATATATTTTTCTCTTGAGTTTTTTTAATAAAAATTTATTCCCGCAACCAACGTCGTATTTCTCTCTCTGATTTTTTTTTTTGAGAAAAATTTATTCTCATGGCTATCATCACAATCATCCTTACTGATCGGCATCATTGATCGTTATCATCATCATCGTCATCAATTATTGATCATCGTCATCATCGATCACCATCAATAATCGCAATTCACCGCCATCGATTCTCGACCATCATCAAATGTCAATCATCAATCGTGGATCGTGCATTATCAATCGCATATATATACGTCGTCTCCTGCATGACAATATTTTCATCGTCCGATCAATTGCGATTGCACAGTGAATAAGAAATACACAGTGTTTCTTCTGCTGCGATTTCACTTGCCCACAGCTCCGATTCACCAATGCTCGATCGGATTCCGATCGAAAATGACGACGATTGTGATGGTTTTTTTTTTATCATAATTTGATCGAAATTATAGCGATCCGTTCACGAGTCTGTCAGAATATCGGACGCCCACAGCAGCGTCACCAGCTGTTGCAATCGTATTCTATTTCGCCCAATTCATTGGAATCCAATCGCAATTATGAATTTCGATGTCGGTCGGATCATCTGCATAAATTAATTCTAAATTCTCGGATCGTGATCAGAATCCGACCTCTCATTGACGATTACAAGCGAGCGTCAATTATGATTATTATACATTTTCCTTCGTCGCGCACAGAGCATGCAAAAACGGAGATTGATCCGTATTCAATTGTACAATATTTGTATTGTGTTAATCATCTCATGTTTACTTAGAAGGCAGATTTAGAAAGAAAAATAAATAAATAGGAAAAAAAAAATTCTCTGAGAGAAAGGAAAGAGAATTTTTTTTTTTTAGAATGCAAAAAGAATTTTCGAAGAAATAAAGAGAAAAAGAAGATATATATAAGGGAGTGTTATGCTGGACATTCAAAATGAACATCTCAGTGTGAGCTCATTTACCTCCTTTTCTCGTGCTTTTGATTCATTCGCAAAACCCCTTCTTAATCGACTTCTATTGTTATTGTTTCGCCCCCACATCTTAATGCTCGATCTCTTCCTCCTTTCAGACACTCAGCACCCGTTTACTTGGACGAAGGATTTTTTTTTATTTTTTTATTTTTTTAAAAGGAGGCGATACAAAATATGTAATAAGTGATGGAGCTTGATGTAATTGATTTTGTAAATCTCCCTTCCTCCGCTTAACATTCCATCCAAGCACACAGCCCTTTCCATTAAGCACATCAAAACCACAATCGCAAGGGCACGGCTTAATTTTAAATAATTAAAGATCATTTGTACAAGCTCTAAATGAAAAGTCAAGATTCGACCTAATCGTTAAAGAAAGAAAAAAAAAACTAATTTACCAACAAGTTGCACTTAAAAGAAGAAATGCACACTGAACTCCACACACTTCTACACCAAAGACCACCTTGAAGAGGGCAACATTAGAACACTCCTATCTCATCTACATACAATTTGATAATACTTGAGTCAAGAACACAAGTTCATGCATTCATCTTTTTTCGACAGGATGCATATCCATGTCGATCATCCTGCATGGCCTACTTCCATGGATCTTTTTCCGTGCATCACTTACGATCGACTTCGAGTGACCGAGAGATCAACTGCGCAACCTGATCGTGTTGACTCGCCGGCTTGTAGAGAGCTCTTTAAGATCCTGCCAGCGAAGAATCATATGACCTGATAAGATTTCTGAAGGATATGCGAGACGTATGGAGTCGAAATGTAAACATAGGAAATAAGCAGATAAAATGACCAGATAAGATTTCTAAACTTTCGAATGAACCGAATGAACCTCACCTAGATGCTTTAAAAGTCTCATACTGGCATGGATGCAAATCCTCATCGCTCGTTATTGTAGGAAGAGGAGTTGGTTCCTGAAGAAACATTCGATCTCATGACGAATGGATGGTCCAACAGCTGAGCCGCAGTGGGACGATCCTCGGGTTTCACTTTCACGCACAGGCTAATGAAATCATGGGCATGTTTCGACAAGGAGATCGGAATTGTAGGTGGTTCGCCTCGGCCAATCCTAAATAAAGCTTGTGCCTGCAATTTAGAAGAATTGATTCGTATTAAGGTTCCGCAGGCCAAAAAAAGGAAGATGAAAGAGATAAAACATGAACATTGCTGAAAAACTCAAGGCAAGAAAATAACATGGCGAAAACTGTAAAAAACTGCAAACTGATGACAAAGATAACCAGATTTTTAGTTGAATTTGAAGACGAGTTCGTAATCAGGTTAAAGTAAACCTGTCTGTGAATTTGATGAAGTCCAAGAATACATCATCTATGAGCCAAACATAAGAATTCTGGTCTTTCAAGATCTTTTTCGAAACCGAACACACAGAAATGTTTATTGCACGAGCATTTATAAGGAATAGAATAGCTATTCCTATGAATCGCATGCCCCATTAGAGAAAATAGGGTATTGGATAACTAGAAGAAGGTGAAGAAAATGTCACCAAACTACTAGCAAAGTGGTTTGATCTAAAACATTTAAAAAGAAGAATAATATTTACATAATTGTGATGCAAATTACTTACCCACTCCAGGTTAGGATACGGTATCTGATGAGTAAGCATCTCCAAAACAGTACATCCGAGGCTCCATATATCGGCAGCAGGTCCATATGACCTTTTGGGATTAACAACCTGGAAAGTTGAAAATAAGATGTCACTGCCCAATATCATATCTGCAGCATCAGGGACTTCACTAATTGGTCTGAGAGGTTTTGCAGAAAAATGGATTGGAATTTTAGTTTGCAGGCAAGTTTAGATTTTGGCAGGTTAAAGTCTTAATTTCACAATAAATAATGCAGTTTTTTTGGGTGTTTTGGTAAGGAAAGCCAGACTCTAAGTGAACATGTAAAATGTCAGAATGTGGCATTTTCTTCCAAGAAATGAACTGCAAAATACCAAATCAATTGACCCTTTGTCGATTACAATGGCTCAGTACTGTAACCCTACTACACAAGGCTGACCAGGACCAAAAGGTGGTGGTTTCAGATAGATCCTGTGTGATGATCCTGTTTAGTGCTGTTCAATATACTGCCTTGAATAGTTGTGCAACTTCAAAGGGTAATTTTCGAACTGTTGGAACTTGCTCACACAGAGCATAGGAATCACTAACTTTTGGCAATTTAAGGCAATTTAAAGTCCATTTAATTCTATTAAATGGAAAGAACTCAAAGGGAGAGAAAGTAAAAAATCACATGAATATCAAGAGAGCTACTCTTTCCCTAGGGGCCAAACTTAAATCTATCATTATACTGTTTTTATCCCAATTATTTGAGCTCGGCTATATGACTCTTTCCTCTCCATTGAGAATTTCATCCGTAGAAGTGTTAAAATCAATTAAATAAATTTTTTTATAATAATTTATCCCCTGGCTAGTATTTTTTAAACCTTTCTAAGCAAAACTAAAATATTCCCTCTATTCCAGTCATTCATTCTTTATTTGGATTTCGTTACTGATATGAACTTCCTGTAAAACAACCATACGAGTACATACTCTTTACTACGGTGTTGTTAAGCATGCTACAAGTACTTTTTGCAATAGAAAAAAAAAATCCACTGCCTAACAAGATTAGTAGCATCAAAAGTAATTAAAAAAAATCAATTTTCTCAACTTGTCACATGAAAAGTCAATCTGTATACTCCTAAAAATGCACATGCAACTAACCTCAGGAGCCATCCAATATATACTGCCTTTGCATGACTTCAGCATATCGAATTTGGTCATCTGTAAATGTTAGCAAAGCAGTATTATGTATAAAAATTATGGCATTGACCAAATGGAACACGTATTGACAAAATAACATGTGCACATAAATTAGACGGACCTCCTTTGCCAATCCAAAATCGGCAAGTTTCACAGAGCCATTTGCGTGAACCAATATGTTTGCACATTTAATATCTCTGAAAAAGAGTCAGTCTTAATATACCCTTTAACCAACCAATAAGCATAATAACACTTGGAAGAAGTAAAGTAAAGGTCACTAAATCATAATTGGAGCCATATTAACATTTACGTCAAGATCCAAGTGACGGTACGCTACAAAATCTCTCTATTGCAATATCTAAGATTATAAAGCCAACCTCAAATAGTTGGAACAAAGTCACAAACATGGTTTGATCTCGATCCTTAATTTCAAGCTATGTCTGGACGATTGGCTTAACCGCAGGTAAGAAGTTGAAATCATGGATGTCGGGGTGCAGCATTCCACCAAAAAGGGATTGCAAAAGGTGACATTTCCATGGATATGCATACATCTAATATCAAGTCTAAACTTTATATATTTTAACCACATGCATCATTATTCCAGAATAAAGCTTATTTAAATCTCATTGTTAAATCTTGGGACATTGCACAAGAAACACTATCCTGGAATAGAGATTTCAAAACTTAAGCATTATATGTTATGGGAACCAAAAGAAACAAAAACAAGCTGCATCACCTGTGCACGACATTCCGATCGTGAAGGTACTTTAAGCCATTTAGAATCTGTCTGGTGTATGCTGAAACTTGGGAATCTTGCAGGGGATACTTTTGATATAAGGATGCAAGAGAGCCTTGAGTCACAAGTTCCAGGAAGATAAATAATTTTGTGTCTTCCTATAAAAAACATATATTAAATAATTATAGAATGCACAAAATTAGTCTCAAATTCAATCAGAGGCATCGAGATAGATCGTGAAAGATCCCACTACTAGATAAACTTGTAACATTTTTTTACAGCAATATTAGACTTTTCATAATTAAGGCAAATTAAAAGGAATGAGATTCATGATAAAAAAAAAAAGTTTTCAGCAAAGAAACTTTTTTGTTGATGAATCTGCTCATTGACTAGTCTATTAATGCAAAGTATTAATCCGAAGAGAAGATAATGAGAATTGAGAAAGTAAAAGAGCAGGATTGGAGAACCAGTATACCTTGTCTGTGCCATAATACTGAACTATATTTTCATGTTCGAACTGGCTCAAAAGTGCAATCTCCTGGAAGGTAAATCAAAATTATAACACAGAAAAGAACTGTTAGCTAAACTTTCACTTACATTCAACACCGCCGACAACAAATAAAAGTAGAAGAGAAAAAAAATCTCAATTCCAACTAACATCCACTCACCTGCTCAAGTTGAAGAATACATTGCTGAGCATTGGTTCCTTGGTCAAGCAAAGACACTTCTTTAACAGCAAAAAATATGCCCTCTCTGTATATGCAGAAAAAGGAAAAAAAAATGCATGCCTTAGTTGAAGAATCATAGAGTCAGTGATGCATAACTATCATGTTAGCCAAGGAAGGACAAAAAAGAAAAATTCCGAATGCAGCAAGATCCACCAAATAGCATCATTGTTGCATTTACCAAAAATAGTAACAATACCGACTAAAGTAAACTTCATTTGACAACAAATGGATCTCAAATACAAAATGACATATCAAATATAAACATGCACTGAGATTTGGATGATTAAAAGCTAAATTGCAAACCCGCAAAGAGACTAAGACAGATTAGCCACACAGAAGCCTTGACTTGGATGAAGAGGGGAGACCAAGCAGTTGAAGAACAAAATGATCTTCGGTGTAGAAAATAAGGCCATCAAAAATGTGAAAATACTTTTCAGGTGCAAGTTGAGATAAAGGTTATACCTACAACCTCCTCTTACTCATAAAATTGGCATCTGAGAAACCAAATATACTTGCACGTACTCAAATTTATAATTCGACTCATGAAAGAAAGAATAGTCAAATATTAGTAAGTCTCAGCTACCAAAATTTCACAACTACCAAAGAGAAACACAAATAGAAATGAACTAACATGTATTTTTTTTATCTTAGTAGTTGCCCATAAAATTAAAGTGGTTTCCCATCATGTTAGACTCTTTGTCTATGGATAAGTAAGCACAATTACTACTTCAGAATAGCACCTCAGCGTAGCGCTTAGAAAAGACTCGACTTGACATTTGGTTTGCAATTTTTCAATTTTTTAAACTAGCCTTCAATTCTACAAGCAACTTATTATCATGAGTGAATGTAAGAAAATTGAACGAGGGAACCCTTCTATCTCATGGGTATATAAAAGGAATTGGCATTCAAAAGTAAAGTCGTTTTCCAAAAAAATCCTAACCCCGTAACTTAACAATCATAAACATGAATAAAAGAACTGAAGCACATGGTTAATTCATAGAAAATAAGCAAAGGTTAATACACATAATTCAAGCAAGATGGTACTCATGATAATTCAAATTAAACAACTAAGACATTCTGAGTAGGCATGAAAATAGTCATAACCACTTAGACACGACAATAGTCATAGACATATTGGTGAGCAAACTGTGGGGTTAAATTCTAAGTTGTTTCAATATGTAAGATAGGGCACAACTTACAAAACGGAAGAACTGTGTTGATATTTCTAACAAAAATCAAGAATGGAAAGAATTCTGTTAAAACAAACAAAATCAAATGCAATAGATAAAGAGGCTTTCTTCACAAAAACCAACTTCATGAACATATATCCAACTGGAAGTCATCATAATCATGCAGTAAAAAAATTAAAGCATCAAGGATCTAAGCTATAGATAAGCTAACAAGGAGTTGCAGAGATGCTGATTGATCATCAATACTTACTCGCTCATTCCTTCATACACCATGCCATAGGAACCATTTCCCAGGAGAACGCCGCGCGTCCAGGATTTTATCTTTCTTCTTAACCTCCCATTTGGCGATATGTTAAGCATTGTCTCAGTAGTTGTACTGCATGAGTCATCATCATTCATTGTTGAGTAAGAAGAAGTCCCAGTGAAATCTTCAGATGTATCTCCGAACCACATCTCCCGCAATTCCTCCTCACTGACTTCATCTGCCACATGAATCCCCTCATCTTCATTATCCTCCAAATCCTCTGGCTTCCACCTGCCTGCACCAAGATTATTTTCCTCTTGTGCAAACGACCTAACAATGTCCCAAATCGAGCTTTTGTGATCGATGACTGGACGGTTCATTGATGGTGGTGGTTTAAGAATTGGCGGTGGATTGTCGTCGAGCCTTGGCCTTGGAGAAGATAGAGCCGGAGGCCTAACTCCTCTGATTCCTCTATCTCCACCAGTAATAGGAATCATAGGAAGAGTCTTTGCAGGTTCTGGGTCAGAAACTGTAGCTCCAGCTGTTTGAACATAAGGAAGCCGTACATCTTTCTCTGCGGGATCCATCTGGTGAACTTGTTCTTCTCCAGGTGCTGAAATGGGCTCAGAAGGAACCGAGTCAGATGCCGAGGTGAGGTCTTCAGACGGAAAGGTGGGATCTCTATAGGCTGAACTGTCCATCTGAAGAAGCCTTGAACTCGGAAGGGTGCCGGAGGACGACCTCACCTTGTGCCTCTCCCAGTCGTCAATAGAAACGCCAAAATCATCCGGCCGAAGCTGCACATCTTTCTCTGCGGGATCCATCTGGTGAATTTGCCCTTCTCCAGACGCTGAAATAGGCTCAGACCGAACTGAGTCAGATGCCGAGGCGAGGTCTTCAGTCGGAAAGGTGAGATCTGTATGGGCTGAACTGTCCATCGGGAGAAGTTTTGACCTCGGAAAGATGTCGGAGGACGATCTCACCTTGTGCCTCTCCCAGTCGGCAATAGAAATGCCAAAACCATCTGGTCCGTCGAGACCAAGGCTGCGGCATAACATATGGATCTCGCCATCGATGCTGCCGCCGATCCGGAAGCTGGTCTGGTGGGCGTACGCCGACGGCAAGATATCCATAGATCGGGTGCCGCGGAGATTGTGACTCTCTTCCGACTGGGAGGAGGCGACAGAGGACCACGATACCTCCGCCTCATGCTCCACTTTCTTGACCGCGTTTCGCCGCTCCAACCGCGGCCTCCGCTGCTGCTGCTGCTGCTGCTTGGAGTCCATCTTGCCCCGCCCCGAGCGGGAGGAGTCCTTCCTATTGTTGAAGAAAAACATAGGTCGGTCGCGGCATCAAACCCATCAAACGGAAAAAGAACAAAAAGGAATCGCCCAAAGACGCGATTTTTAGTAGCTCTCGCTGCAAGGATTCTGCAAAAAAACAATCTTTTGCAAACAAACAAGCAGAATCGAGAGAAGAAAAAAAAAAGTCGATCAAAAAACGTAGGGATTCCGGCGAGAGAAACAAATGAGGCTTCCGCAAGGGGTTTGCTTTTGAGGATTAGAAACAAGAACGACACAGGAGGAAAGAGCGAGGAAAAAAACAAATCACAACGCGGCACACAAGACTCGATCTTGGCGGTCGGATCCCTCACCTCCTCGCTCATCGCCATTCCTCGATTCGACCGCCTAGTTCTGTGGCGTCACGGAAGCAGCCATTGGACTTGACGAACGCCACATGGCCCACCCACCTCCGGTGCCGTTCCGTGTGCAGTAAAAGAACGGAAAAGTAAAAAAAAAAAAATCGACGGCAACAGTTCTTCGTAACTGGTTCATTCGACGAAGTAACGGCAATTCGAAGAACAAACTTTATCTGCGCGTGCGGAACTGTGGATGCAGAGATAAAGCTCCACGATTTCCGCAATAGAAATTGGCGATTGGGCGAGAGACTAAACGCTCGTCAACTGGCAAATTGGAAGAAGACAATAGAAACAATTAAACGGCGGATCTGGATTGGACGTGTATGGATGCGAAAGTTTGCGCATCAAAATCCAGTCAAAGACGAAATTGATGAACACGAGAGATAAATTGAATTGAACTGAATCGATTCTACTACTCTTCAGAATTCGCTTATACTTTTATATAATATTAGATGAAAGATATTTTTTTTTTGGGTCAAACACAAACATTTTTCCAACTGCCTAAATATTTGAAGCTCCAATTGGTAGATTGACTTTTGAAGATGGCAGATTTCACAGTTGACTTTGACAAAAAGCTCCACGTTACACCATTTTGCAATTTTAAACTTTCAACATTTTTTTTTACCATTGTTTTATCGTCAGCGTCGAGAGATTAAAAGTAATTATGTGGCTTTATTAGACAGGAGTTGATCTGAGGACAAAGAGACTTCACAAAGTACTCGTAATTAGAGTGGTCAAGTGAGATTAAATTGATTTGATTAATCTGTAATTTAAATAGATTGATTGAAATTTTATCAATTTTTCATTTTGACGAATCTAAATAAATCAATCAATGCAGATTACGAATCTATACGGATTGGTCTGTGATGGATTTGGATTGATCTGCGGATTGAGAAATATTAAAAAGAGATAAAATTTGTGAAAGAAAAATTATTTAAGTATTTTTATTAATATTCTAATACTAACATGCTCATAATCACAATATTTTTCTATCACACGTACAATTCGGCACAAAGGGCAGAAAAAATTAGAGAAAATAATAAAAAAAAAATTGATTTAAGTAATCTAATAAATTTTATTGGTATCTCTAATTAATTTATAATTATTTTGTCATTATTATTTCAATTAATATAGAAAATGATGACATATCAAAGTCAATCAATTACAAGTGCTGAAAAAAAATTCAATTAGATCTCTATTTGGATGAGCCAAAATTTGAATTTATATATTATCAATATTTAGATATTTTGGAGTGTTATAAGAATAAAAAATATCGATACATAGCATTGTCTATCGATAATTGAATCTTAATTACAATATTTTAGTTGTTTCAAATACAATTTTCTTATCATGATATTCTATTCTCCTTGTCGGTTATTGCCTCGAGCCCTCAATGCCTCAATAATTTTGATTTTTTTTTTGGTCCGTGAGTTGTCCCGCCAAATCCGTAACTCGCTTTTGGTTGGGTTGAAAAATTTTCAATCCGTCAAGATGGTGGGTCAGTTTGTCCCTCCCTGTTAAATATTAGATTCTGATGGGTTGACTCGTCTCACCATAGGTTGGACCATTTGACAGTTATACTGACTGAGTACATATTGTTGGGAAATTGATCGTCGCTAGAGGGGGTGAATAGCGTTTCGACGTTGATGGAATTCGTTCGTGTGTTTGCTACAATTTGATTAGTACGCAGCGAAAATAATAGAAATAAAGCAATAACAAATTACACAATCACACAACACCAAGATGTAACGTTGTTCGAAATCTTAAGGTTTCTACTCCACGAATTGGGCTCGAATGAGCCTTAGCAATCTCAACACCACTAAACAATAATACTCCTTCTCGACTGACACGTCGGAGGCGGAGAAACCTCGTCTGATGATTCTGATAGTAATACAAACATATACAAGCAAATACAAATATGAAATACACTACAAGTAAAGGAAAAACAGATTACACAGAGCTTTTGATTGCTTAATCTTTGGTTCCTTGAGAATAACCTTGAAGGTCTGGATTGCAACAACAAATCCCCTCCAAATCGCCTCAAAGAACCTTAGCCAAATCCCTCTCCACGAGCTGCTTTTATAACCTATATTCGGGTTGGATTTCGCCTAGCAGTCGACTAATTGAGACCATCAGTCGACTGATCGAGACCATCAGTCGACTGCTCCTGTAGTCGTTGTCTCACTGGCCGAGCCACTTTGGATGAGTTCGATGGATAAATCATAAGTTAGCGATCATGCCCGTGATCGGTGATCGAGCCATCACTCTATCAAAATCTTAACGATCGACTCGGGAACCTTTTGTGCGAAAACTTCGACTATCGGTCAATTGACCCTCATGCGGGGTTATTGCTTTCGGACCATCGATCGACTTCCCAATCTTGGCGATCATTGCGAGGTCATTTCTTGCAGTCGAACTTCAGTCGACTCTCATCAGTCAAATGATCATAGTCTCAGTCGATTGATAACCTCATTCATGAGGTTTTAACACCAAGAATTATGCCCTCATACTTGTTAGACTACTCTTAGTCTAGACCTAAGCCTTCTAGCCACCTCTGTCAGTCTCACGTCTATCGGATTCCTCCAAGTCATCCATGACTTGTTCATCCATACGCTAGCCTTTAGGTGCTTCCATCGACTATTATCATGTTAAGTTGGTTTATACCGCCAAGGCATATTGAGCTTATGTTGCCAAGACTATCTCTTGAACTTTACGTCGTCAACCATTGGACTTATACTGCCAAGATTCCACCCTTAGACTTTACGCTGTCAATATCACCCCTTGGACTTTCCTTGCCAACCCATGTTGGATTTTCCATTTGTCAAGACTCAAGCTTGGACTTTCCCTTGCCAAGACCCATGCTTGGACTTTCCTTGTCAATCCATGTTGGACTTTCCAATTGTCAAGGCTCAAGTTTGAACTTTTCATGTCAAGTACACAAGACTTGGACTTCTCCTTATATGGTCAACCTCATGTCAACCATATGGTCAAACAATGGTCAAATCATCGTCAAACATCAAAATACCCCTCGAGTCAAACTCGAGTCCGGTCAATCATTGCCCAAGTCGATTGCACTGACAATCTCCCCAAAACATTGTCAAACATCAAAACACTACTCTAGTCCAACTCGAGTCTGGTCAATCATGACCTGGGTCGATTGCACCAACAATCTCCCCCTTTTTAATGTTTGACAAAAACCACAAAGTCATTGAGTTAGGCTATCTAACTCAAATCTCCTTACCAATTATCCTAAATTGGTAATCCCATAAATTCTCCCCCTTTTTGACATACATCAAAAAGGTTTTCTCCTCAAGGAGATCAATATCTCATATCCCAATAAGATCTTACAATCTCCCCCTTGGTCACAAACATCTAAAATGTCTTTACTCTTCCTAGTGATAAGTTTCACATCACTTAAGAGAAGTTTCCTATAAACTCTCCCAATTTCCAAATTGGGCATCTATTTCTCCCCCTCATGAGGAAGAACACATCCATCATCCCATGATGGATACCTTTCCCTAAAGGCTTGCTCCCCCTTGACCATTGCACCAACAATGTTCTTAGAGAGTCTCTAAGCTTATAGGAACACTAAACCATCAAAATTAAAGGCAAAAGTTCAAACATGAACTCTCACACACTTTAAAATTAATGCACACACTAAACAACTCTCCTAATCGATATCCAATGGATTTTCATCCTTTCCAATGCTTTCCAAAGCATATTTTAGGGTTAGAAGCAGTTAAGGTAACCTAACATAGCTGAAATATGGGCTAAATATCCTTGTTTACCCGAAATCAGTTATGACAGTCGACTGATATCTGCAAAATGCAAAAATCATAATCGAATTTTCAAAATTCATAAGTAATTATACATAATACAAAAAATCACGAAAATTCATATGTATAATACTTATGACAAATACAATAGGTGAAAAATATTTGAAAATTAATTTACCCACAAAATAATGAGATTGACATAAAGTTCAAAATCATTGAAAAGTTTAATATTTTTGCCTTACTCTGTATAAACTATCTCAATGGTGATTGCTATCAAAAGATATGTTTCATCAAAGTTTTCTAAAATGATTTTAAAATATTTTTGAAAATATATATTGAATCATGATCAATGAGCTCAATGCACATGACTTACACATTAGCTTTCTCCATAATTCACTTATGATATAAGATGAGTTTGAGTTCATCTAGATGAAAAAACTATGCACCTTGAACTTAACTCATTTCCTAGCATCTCACATGTGTCTAAGGTGTATGAAAATACACACAAGTCAATGTGACGTGAGATGTAGGTTTTGGTTATCCTAAACTAAGGTTTCGTGTATTTCCTAAGGCAACACTACTTGATTCTCTTATACATGAGACTTCAAGTCATGCCAATTGTCCTTAAATCAATTTTAATTAATGCAGGAATGATCATAGCATAAATGATAGCATAAATAAGCATGACTAATGATCATGATGTCATGATATAAAATATAACCTAAATATACATGACATAAAAACTAACCTAAGCATGATCATGACATATAAGTGATAAAAATAAATATGATGTCATGACATGGTATATGACAAATAAAGTATGACAAATAAATATAAAGGTATAAGAATACCTAGATTTTAGTATTAATTATTATTTGTTATTATTAATTTCATTTTGTCATATTATCAATCATCTCCCAAGTGTGTAAAAAATTCAAAATGACACACTATGACCTCTAAACCTAATTTATGTCAATTTAATTGTTTTTTCATAGTTCTCAAAATATATTGACACATCCTAAAATTCTTTTAGGATTAAAATTCAAACCCATTTCCAAGGTATCAATAACCTTGAAAATAACCTAATGTGTCACATTTACCATGGTTAGGTTAACTATCCGTCCATTTAAAATTAACACAATCTAACCCATTTAACGTGAATCGATCACGCTCCTAGGAACCTAATACCTATTGAAACTCCTTGTGTTTACTAGGTATTCCTTAGGGATGACCTCCATATATACTCTCGTAATAACCCTCCTAGGCTTGGTAGTCTTTGTCATTGTGGTCTTGCCTTGGTTAACTATAGGGGTGATTCCCCTTGTAACCTTCTTAGTGACTTCCCTAGGTTTCTTCGAAACTTTAGCCATTATGCACACTCCATGGTTAGCCTTAGGGATGACCTCCCTAGTAACCATGTCATTCCTAGACCTAGGTTGTGTTTCATAATCAAATGAAACACTATAGTAAATCTCCTTAGGCTTAAGTTTGTGACTCAAATATTTTGTTCCCTTGGATGACTCTTGTCTCCTAGGTCCTTGACTTTGACCATTTGACCATTTAATTTGATTTTGTATATTCCTAAGGGTCTTCTCCATCTTCTCAAGTTTTGACCTCAAAACTTGATTTTTCAAATTTGGTGGGGCCATTATTTCTTTGAGTATTGTTGCCCTTCTTAGGCATATGTCTAAATTTCTTTTGATTAAAGCCTAGATGATCTTCTATTTTCCTAATATTTGCCTTAGGTAGAATTGTTTTAGGGACATTAGTCCCAAATTTCTCCTCTATTCCTAACATGACAAGACTTTACACATAAACAATAAAGTTTACTATTTCTAGCATGCTCTTTATGATAAATAGAAAGATTACTTCTAGCATGCTTTTAATTATTAATTGAAGAAAAATCATACTTAAAGGTTACATTGGGGTTTGTCTTAGCCCCCCCTACATGTGTAGTTTATTCTTGGATCTTTTTCTTTTCCCTAGGGCATTGACTCCTATAATGTCTTTTTTGGTGACACTTGAAGCACACCATGTGCTTCTTGTTTTTAATGGTTGGGTTCCGACATTCTTTGAGATTTCTTGAGGTTTTGGTGCCAGTTGACTTTTCTTGACCTTCTTAGGACACTTGCTCTTATAATGTCATACTTCCCTACACTCAAAGCATATAATATGATTTTTTTTAATTTGAATGCTTGAGTTACCTAGGTCAATGGTGGTTAGAATTGTTTTTTTTTTCATCTCTCCCGGATATTATGGCTACCTCTTGATCCGACATGGAAGGTGATCTAACTTCCTCCCTCTCAATACTAGAGGTTGAGACTTCTTCTACGACTTCCATCTCTTCCGATTCGGATGTTGATTCCCTATCAACTTCCAAATCTTGTACCGGTGCAGTATCTTTATGGAGCTTGGCTAGCTTACTCCATAGCTTCTTGGCATCATTAAATTCTCCTATATTTGATAATAATTCATTAGGAATTAAATCAACTACCATATCGATTACCTTGCCATTTGTTTTGGATTTTTTTAGTCGATCTTGAGTCCATCTCTTCTTCTTGAGGTATCCTCCCTTTGGCCCTCTTGTCAATTCAAAGGCTTTCATTAAGGCGGACCATAGCTTAATGTCCATCATCATCATGAAGTCCTCCATTGCTCAAAACCTTCTTGTCCATAGAAGGTGTACGAGATCGGAGTGTTGATATCCCATCCTAGTGTTTCTTGAAAATTCATCTTCTTCCTTCTAGTGCGCTCCCTCGGATGTGAAATCGACGAAGTGACTCTCGATACCACTTGTTGGGAATTGATCGTCGCTAGAGGGTGAATAGAGTTTCGACATTGATGGAATTCGTTTGCGTGCTTGCTACTCTGATTTGATTAGTCGCAGAGTAGAAATAATAGAAATAAAGCAATAACAAATTACACAAGCACACAACACCAAGATGTAACGTGGTTTGAAACCTCAAGATTCCTACTCCACGAATTAGGCTCGAATGAGCCCTAACGATGCAAACAACACCACTAAACAATAATACTCCTCGACAATACGTCGGAGGCGGAGAAACCTCGTATAATGATTACAACAGTAAAACAAATAGATACAAGCAAATACAAATATGAAATACACTACAAGTAAAAGAAAAACACTTTACAAAGAGCTTTTGATTGCTTGATCTTTGGTTGCTTGAGAAGAGTCTTGAAGGTCTGGATTGTAACATTAAATCCCCTCCAAATCGCCTCAAAGAACCTTAGCCAAATCCCTCTTCATGAGCTGCTTTTATAACCTGTATTCGGGCTGGATTTCGCCTAGCAATCGATTGATCGAGACCATCAGTCGACTGTTCCTATAACCGTTATCTCACAACAACTCGAGCCACGTGTTAGTGTCAGTCTTTAATGCCAATTTATGAGATGAATGATGAGTCATTGGGCCATCGGGTTGAGTCTAATGTAGATTAGACTCAATGAGTATAACTCAAGGCATACCCAATGAATCTGACTCGAGTTAGACTCAAGTCAAATTCGGATTGAGTAGGACTCAAGGTATACCCAATGAATCTGACTCGAGTTAGACTCAAGTCAAATTCGGATTGAGTAGGACTCAAGGTATACCCAATGAATCTTACTCGAGTTAGACTCAAGTCAGATTCGTACCCAATGAATCTGACTCGAGTTAGACTTAAGTCAGATTCGAATTGAGTTAGACTCACCATTATGAAGGAGTTGCATGATCATTAAGATGAAATTAATGAGATTTTAATTCCATAGAAATCAAGAGTCAAAACTCTTCATATTCAATGGTTGAATATAAAAGAGTTTTTTTTTGGATGAAAAGAAGGGGTTATTTTTTCGTGCACATTAGTTTGGGGGGTTATTTAGGTGGTGATCATCTTCTTCCTACTCTTCTACCTTCTTGGCTGAACCTATCTTGTGGCTAGCATCATAGTGTGGTTCTTCTCTACTTCACGGTTTGTGTGGATATCGTGGAGGCACGGATGTATTGATTACGCTGAGATCCGTACTCAAGTGTTGCTGACGGGATTGCGAAGGGCACGCAATGAAGGTAATCACGATTCTCATAGGTTAGAATCGATAAAAACGAGTATATAGTTTTTGCATGGATCTATGGAGGGATCTTGGTTTTTCCGCTGCTTATTGCTTGTAAAGTGTTTTGAGCGCAACAAGAATCCTTACACCACATTAGATAAGTTCTAACGGATAGACCATCAGTCGATTGATCATGCCCATCAGTCGACTGATTGAGTCATCGCTCGACTGTCAAACCCTAACAGTCGACTCGGAAACCTTCTGTGCCAGAAAACTCGACCATTAGTCGGACTACCATAATGACGGTATTGGATCCATCGATCGACTTTCAATCGCCGACGGTCATTGCGCAAGCCATTTCTGCGATCGAACTTGATCGACTCTCATCGATCGGTGATAACCTTATCTATGAGGTTTTAACACCAAGTATGATGCCCTCATACTTGCTAGACCACCCTTAGCCTAGACCTAGGCCTTCTAGCCACCTCCGTCAGCTTTGCACCTATCGAATCCCTCCAAGTCAGCCATGACTTGTTTATCTATACGTTAGCCTTCATGTGCTTCCATCGGCTATTGTCATGCTAAGTTGGTCTATAATGTCAAAGCACATTTGGCTTACGCTGTCGAGATTATCGCTTGGACTTTACGCCGTCAATCATTGGATTTATGCTGCCAAGACTCCACCCTTGAATTTTACGCCGCCAATATCACCCCTTGGACTTTCCTTGTCGATTCATGTTAGACTTTCCATTTGCCAAGACTCAAGCTTAGACTTTCCCTTGTCAAAACTCATGCTTGGACTTTCTTTGCCAACCTATGTTAGACTTTCCAATTGCCAAAACTCAAACTTGGACTTTTCATGTCAAGTACACAAGACTTGGACTTCTCCATTATATGGTCAACCCCATGTCAACCATACAATCAAACAATGGTCAAACCATCATCAAACATCAAAATACCCATCAAATCAAACTCGAGTCAATCGCCTGCGCCGTCGATTCTCTAATAATCTCCCCAAACATTGTCAAACATCAAAACACTACTCGAGTCGAACTTCGAATTTGGTCAATCATAACGACCGATTACACCACATATTAAATCTTCTTGATGTGCAAAATTAATCAAATCGATCTTCTTACGCTCAAAGATTATCGGATCGACAATTTATCAAAGGGCGCACCTCAAGTTTGAATTTGTCCAAACACAGTCTTATAGTTTCATATTTACCAAAAGACGCACCTCGTTCCTTTTTTATCCCTCCCGCAAAACGTGGATATTAAGCTGGCCGAAAAAAAGATAGTGCTGGAAATTTAAATCCTAGGTTCATTGTATTCCTGAAAATATAATTTTCAACCTCACCTTTTTTTCGATCGATTGATATTGTATGTGGTGTTGAGAATTTAAATTCCAATACCACTGTGTTCTTGGGAATAAAATTTCCAACACCACTGTGTTCCTGGGAATAAAATTTCTAACACCATTTTTTGTCTATGACAGCTTAATATTATATGTGGTGTTGAAAATTTAAATCTCATGATTACTGTGCTCCTGGGAACTTAAATCTCAGGATCACTGTGTTTCTAGGAATATAATTTTCAGCACCATATTTTTTCTAGGTGAGTTTGATATTGTACGTGGTGCTAGTAATTCAAATCTCAGGACTACTGTGTTTATGGGAATATAATTTCCAACACCACTTTTTTTTTGGCCAACTTAATATTCATGTTTGGCGGGAAGGGTAAAAAAGGAATGAAGTACGCCCTTTGATAAATATGAAACTATGAGACTATGTTTGAGCAATTTCAAACTTGAGATGCATCATTTGATAAATTACCATTGTCAGATTGATCGTTAAAATTGACACTACTTAAAACTCATAAAGACTTGTAAATAGATAAAAAGGGATTGAGGAGTCTGAAAGTGAAAGGGAAAAAAATGAAAAGTAAGAAAAAGAGCACAAAATTTCAAATTATTTGATCCTCTTGTTTTTCATCTTGTATCTTTATATATATAAAAAAAACTTTTTTTTTAAGAAAGACGTAAATATATGACTTTCTAAAAAAAAATCATAGAGTCATGATTTTTTAGAGAAGATCATCGGGACATAATTTTATAAAAGAGATCGTGAAATTATAATTTCATGGAGATGATCATGAAAATATACAACGTACTAATTTAATTGTCGAACTGAACTCGAGTGATTGTCTATACTATGGAGATTAAAATATCGAACTGAATTCGGATAGTCAACCGAGCTAGAAAGATCAAAATATCAAATTGAACTCGGAGAATCTAAGTTCAAAAGATACCGGTATAATCGCCGACTTAAACTCGGGTACATTTCGGATGGTTATTTAATTTGATCGGATTTAAATTTGAATTCCATCTCGTGATCTGATTTTATACTGAGAGTATTTCTGTCACGTCAAACGTAATTGTCATTTTTAAAATGGCATTAGCTTTGGTTTTATTATGCGCGTAAGAATTTTCGAAAAATCACTTTTTGAATGTGCAATCAAATAAACAGCACGGAGTACGGTCAACGCTCGATTGAGTGCGCTCCAACGCCGAATCCGCGTCCTCTGCTGTACGGCAAGCTCCCGTCCGTTAGCGAAATTCCCTCCGCACCGTCGGTTGTCTGTTCGAGATTCGTGCTGCCGAGGTAATGCACGTCCCCTACCGTCCTACGTGTTCGCTCGCGGCCGCATAGAACGTGCCGAAGATGTTTCGGATTCGCCGACGGGACGGTGGGCTCCCCCCGTGGGACCCACGAGATCCAAACCAATGACGGGATAGGTCGAGTTGTGGGTCTGGGTATAGGACGCGGGGTCGACGATGCCGGACCCGTCCTAGTTTCTTCGGTGGCGAGTTATTGTAGTGCGGCCTCTCGCCGCTCCTCCTTTGTAAACCAAACGCAGCAGCGGATCCCGAAACCGCTACCGTTCATCCGCCAAAACCGCCGACTCGTCGCCTCGCATGCGACCGCGCCTCCATGGCACTTCCGACTTCCTCCTCCTCCTCCTCCTCCGTCGCCGTCCCCCACGACCACTCGCGCCGGGGCGCTTCTCTCTGGGCATCTCTCTCCGTCGGCCACCACGGACGTCCCGTCAGCCGCCGCCGCCGCCACCGCCTCCCCCAGTCGGAGCCCTCGTCCCCGTCGTGCATCTCCCTCCGTGACGGCTGCCTCCAGGGAGACATCAGCCTCAACGACATTGTCGGCAACGGCGTCTGCGGCGTCCTCCATAAGTGGGTCAACTATGGCCGCGGTTGGAGCCCGCGGTGGTTCATCCTACGGGATGACGTTCTGTCCTACTACAAGATTCGCGGCCCGGACCGCATCGAGCTTGCCCCCAATGCCGAGGTGGCCTGCAAGGTCATTGGCGAGGAGTCCTTTCGTCGCATTTCACGCCGAAAGAATGTCAGTCCTCGTCTCCCCAGCAATCCCGTCGGTGAAGTTCATCTCAAGGCAAGAATCACCTACCCATTCTCATCTCGTTCCCGCCCAAGTCGTATCATTGCGCCATTTCATCCTTTCTTTTCCTCTCGTTGCTTTAGGTTTCCTCAATTAGGGAGAGTAGATCGGACGAGAAGAGATTCTCGATCTTCACGGGGACGAAAAGGCTACATGTAAGGGCGGATACAAGAGAAGAACGCGTGGCTTGGTTGGAGGTGCTGCAGGCAGTGAAGAGCATGTTTCCCAGGGTACTGAATAGGGAGCTTATAGCGCCGAGTGATGCGATGGTTGTCTCCACGGGGAAGCTGAGGCAGTGGCTTCAGGAAGAGGGATTGAGAGAGTCGGCTATACAGGAAAGTGAGCAGATTATGCGGAGGGAGTTTGCTTCCCTACAGAATCAGCTTGTGTTATTCAAGCAGAAGCAAACTCTTCTCCTTGATACCATTCGCCAATTAGAGGTAAAAGATTGTCCCCTTTCCACCTGCACATTGCAATTTTTTTTTATATTTCTATTACTGTAGACATGGATCCCTTATGAAAACTTTTGCATGGAATGATAATCTCTCGATTGATGAATGCTTACACTTTCTGTATTCTATATACACCTTGACGGTGGAGAAATATATTTCTATTAATGCATTTAATAGGCATAGATTTTCCTTGCTTTGCGAGAAATATTTCTCGTGGCATTTTTAGTGTTAATTAATAAGGTGCAGGAGTTGAGAAAATATTATTGAAAATTGATCAGTACTGGATGGCTTATCTGGGCAATACGAATTCTCTCTGACAAAGCCCTTATAAATTATGTGTTTCTCTTGGAGTTAAAATGCAATTTGAACAGACATAAATCAATGAGAACATTTGAATATAACCCAATTTTGATGCACTTTTAGTACGGACATTTTGTTAGCTTATGCTAAAAGAATTAAAACTTTGATAGTTTGACTACAACTGGTACTTTACTAGGCTCAAAACTCCAAGTCTAAGCATTAGCTAACTTATAGTAACATCAGTCCCAGCAATTGTTGAACTGGTAATCATCCAGCGTCGTCCTATTTTATTCGTCTACTAAGTAATGAAAAATATTATTACTATTTCATCTTCTACCATTCTTAGCTAAACATTTTTTTTTTTTGATAAAAATTTTAATTTTTAATCATAATTTCCATACTTGCCTGATTGCAAAAGGAGCTCAGTACGAGCAATCAGAGGCCATAGAATAGGAGCTATAAACTGACGAGAAACAATTTTCTTTAGAAATGCTTGAATTTGACAATAAATGTAGATCTATAAACCCAAAATATCTGAATTATTCAGCTAAGAAACATATGTTCAGTGCACTATAATAAGGTTGTCTGCTTCAGATTGACATCGTGAATTATTTTGTTAGATTTTCAAATCATTTATTGCATTGAATTAAGAATTATAAGGTTGTAGGATTTAGACAAAAATCCTACCTTGTGATAGTTTTACATCCTTTTATATCTCTCCATTAAACTACACAAAGCCATATCTCTAGTATAATTGAGATTGCAATTGTCATCATATAGCTGTGTTTGCCCCAATTGGTGTTGTTCAGGATTTTAAATACCGACCCGTTTCGATCAAAACTAGTGGTATTTCTCGTTCCGATGTGGGACCGACACTGGCATGCTGATGGAATGACGCCCGATCAGTGCGCTTGCACAGGCAATGTGGGATCGTGATCGTGCCTGTGCGGGCGCTACGGGATCGCGATTGCGCTCGTGCGAGTGCTACGGGATCATGATCGCGCCAGCGCGGGGGATCATAATCGCACCTGCACGAGCGTTGCGGGATCACGATCGTCTGGCCCAGCGGGAGATCGCGATCACGCTTGCTGAGCGCTGCAGGATGGTGATCGCGCGGGCACTGATCACGATCCCAGATCTGGGAATTTTGTATTATAATTAATAATATATAAATTATTTATTAATTAATCTAAATACTATAAAATTATTTAATATAATATTGTAAAATTATTTGATTTGGGTATTAAAGAATTATAGGATTGATCTAAGCAGAATGTTATGAGAACCAATATTTTCACTCCTTTTGATATTAGTAAGATAACATATTATAATGTATCAATTTTAATTTAGTTAATGATATATCAATTATCTTTAAAGAAAAATATATTTATTTACTTTTATCCCTTAGATATCAATCATTTCAAGAGAAAATTTGAAATGTACTTAATAATAAACACCTAAAATCAAACGAATAATGAGCATTTAAAATAATTAAATATTAATGTTTAAAAAATAGGAAAAAAGTATCGAAACAGTATCGGCATGTATGATACGGTATCGAAATCGTATCGTTCCAGTCGTGGGCCGAAACCTCGGCACATGTCGAGATCTTAAACCTTGGTGTTGGCTACATGAATATTATCCTTCTAGTGAGCTCTATACAACGAGATATTAAGTTAATTGAACTATTTTTTATTACAGCAATTAGTGCTTTGTTTTGTCTCCTACTACTCTTTACACCTTCTACTTTACTAAATGCAATTCTTCTAACAATAAAATCTAAATTGCCATCTACAAAGATGCCATGCCATTATAACATTTCTCTTGTAAGCTTAACATCTAAAGCTACATCTATTATTGACCATGTTAGTATATTTTTTATTTTATCAATTTTAGTAATTCTACACATTCATTTTAACATTGTGATGGCCATTGTATAAACTTTACACGTGTGTCATCTTCTTGATATACAAACACTCTAATCTATAAAGCATGATAGGTTGTACCATAATCGTATACAAATTTCTTTTTAGTCTAAGGGACATATGACAATCACACATGATTGAGTAAAAACTCCTCTCAATGTCAACCATACATTTTTACTTATTAATGATTTCCTAATCAATATCCCTGTATGATAGGTACAAGATATATTTGAGTCTATCTACTCGGATGGAGGGAAGCTGTTATATCTGAAAAGTTGGTGGTACATAGGCCTTTTTTGATGTTTGCATCTTTCAAAGTTGCAAAGAAAGGGATGGGCATGACACTCAATGGAAGAAATTTTCTTAAATCATGTCCGCCCAAAATAGAGAAGGAGAGAGTGAGTTCAGCTTTGAAATGTTGACATCACCCTCTCTAGCATTTGTATTAGCAAATCAAGCTTCACATGGGCTTGAGGTCCTCTTTGACCATTTCTGTGCCACTAGTACCAGCTAGAATAAGCCTTATAGGTTGCTTAGGAGAAGGTCAGTGTAAGGGAGAGTAAACTTAGGAGGCCGAGCTCGACGAAAACAAGCTTGAGGGGGTATATATTTAATAGAATGATATTGAGCATCTGTCCATCGAACACCTACAAAGGAATGCTCAAGCTCAAGGATGCTAAGAGGTGAGCAGGACGGCAAGGAGGACGAGGGTTAATTTGTGCATTCCCTCCTCATCCATTACCCTTCCTTCTTAGTCTTGCAATTACCTAGGTAAACAAGTTTCTTACCACCTCTCTATCCCCTTTTCCTTTTCTCCTTTCTCTCCCTCTAGCTTCCTTCTTCCTAAGTAAACATAATATATAACTTCAGCTTCCTTCCTCTCTCTCCCCTTTCCTTTCTTGCCTTCCTGTTCCTCTAACTACATTTCATATTTCAAGTTTCATTTTACTTATCTTAAAACCTTTAGTTTCTATTTTTTTCTTCACAATTTAAGCTTTGAATTAATCCAATTATGGTCTTATCAATTAATACTATAACATTCACAAGTTGCTCATACCAAAAAAGCTTATGTTCAATATGATTGGTTACTTCATCTAATACTATATAGATAGAAAAGGACTTAGGGAAAGGAAAAGGTACGGAAAAAACTCCTAGGAAAATAGTTGTAAAATATTTTCTATCTGACTGCTACTTTGAAAAGAAGGAAAGGTGGAAGATAACTATTTGTGAAGGTGAGTTATTTATCTAAATCAAATGGAAACAATATAGATAAACTAGGGGAAATATTTTGTCTTTTCCTTTCTCTCTCATTTCTGCCAAAAGGAAACAGAGGAAAAGTGCCACTAGAGAAATCTTTGTCATCTTGTTTCCTTCCCTCATTGGAAACACACTATTAAAGTTGATCCTTGATGTAAACCTACATTTGCAGTTTGCATTGTTAGTAGCTCTAACACTAGTACAACATTATCTTCTGTTTCTTTTATTACATCAATATAATTACTCAATATTCCTTTCCGCTCCAAAATCCACCACATAACTTGCCTAGGGATTCTCTCATAAATTTTTTCCAAACAATTAAAAATAATATACAAATCCTTGTCCTTTTTTTCTATATTGTTCCATTAATCCTCTTATTAAACGGACAACATCCTTATGTTGATTTTCAGATATGAAAAGGAATTTGATCTCCAAAAATGGTTGTTTCATATAGTCTCCTAAAATACATAGAACAGTCTAATGAATAATAGAGCACATTGATGGCGATCAACAACAAAAAATGTGGGTTCATATTTCAACTTGATGAAAATCAAAATAGAATGAACTGGCTACTAAACAGTTCCTCTGTAGAACTAGTATGATTTGTTTCATATGGCTTTGTTCTCACCAATATACTTCTTTTTTATCACATCTTTAATCAAATATTTTACATTTGGCTTATTATGCAGACAGAAAAGGTTGATTTGGAGAATACCTTTATTGATGAGAGCCATAAAGAGTCCATAGAGTATTCATCTTCTTCTATTCCGGTGCATGAGCGATTTAATGGTATGCTGCATTGGGAAAAAATTTACTAGGAAAGTCAGATGATTTCTGTTTATCCCTTGATTATCTATTCAGTTATTTATTCTAAACATTTGGTGCTTAGAATTGTAAAGTTTCTTTAGGTACAGGTTTATAATTGTGAAGTTTCTTTAGTATCTAACAGAATCTGTACCCTTCCTTATTTTTAATTGTTCTGTGTATACTTGCAAGTTATAACTGTTTTCCCCTTTTTTGAGTGGGTGTGCCCTTCTTATGCAATACAACATAAAAGGTAAGCCAATACATGAAAAATGCTACTGCAACTGGGAAAAGCATTCAGATATGCTTTGGAAGTATGATTTAATAGATTAGCCTTTGGAGTTGATTGATATCCTCTCACTTAGGGCATCTTTCCTATGAGGGAAGGAAATAAACAACAGAAAATAATTGATAGAGATATATCTCCAGTGGCACTTTCACTCATTTTTCTTTGGCAAAAAAAGAGGAGAAAAAGGAAGGCTTTTTTCTAGTTTTTCTTTATATTGCTTTCATCAGAGTTGGACAGAGTATTCATCTTCTTCTATTCCTGTGCATGAGCGATTTAATGGTATGCTGCATTGGAAAAAAATTTACTAGGAATGTCAGATGATTTGTGTTTATCCCTTGATTATCTATTCATTTATTTGTTCTAAACATTTGGTGCTTAGAATTGTAAAGTTTTTTTAGGTACAGGTTTATAATTGTGAAGTTTCTTTAGTATCTAACAGAATCTGTACCCCTTCCTTATTTTTAATTGTTCTGTGTATACTTGTAAGTTATAACTGTTTTTTTTAATTATTTTTTGAGTGGGTGTGCCCTTCTTATGCAATACAACATAAAAGGTAAGATAATACATGAAAAATGCTACTGCAACTGGGAAAAGCATTAAAATATGCTTTGGAAGTATGATTTAATAGATTAGCCTTTGGAGTTGATTGATATCCTCTCATTTAGGGCATCTTTCCTATGAGGGAAGGAAATAAACAACAGAAAATAATTGATAGAGATATGTCTCCAGTGGCACTTTCACTCAGTTTTTTTTTTGGCAAAAAAAGAGGAGAAAAGGAAAGACTTTTTCTAGTTTTTCTTTATATTGCTTTCATCAGAGTTGGACAGAGTAATCATCTTCTTCTATTCTGGTGCATGAGTGATTTAATGGTATGCTGCATTGGAAAAAAATTTACTAGGAAAGTCTGATGATTTCTGTTTATCCCTTGATGATCTATTCAGTTATTTGTTCTAAACATTTGGTGCCACAATTTTTATAAATAAATTGCGAAATTTGACATTATGGAATGTGAAAGAATGAGATGATTTGGCACCAAAGGGTACTCTCCTTATTCCAGGTAATTAGAGCGAAGAACATGTCTTCTGCTTGTTTGCATATAAGGTCTTTTAGTGAAGAAGGAAATTCAGTATATCTTGGACAAAGAGTGAAGAAAGGACCTCACCTTGATATGATACCAAGAGAATAATTGTAAGCCTAGATAGTTGCAACAGTTGGCTCTACTAATTTTTGAGGGAGCAGATCTTTTTTGAGCTAAAGAAACAGATCGTTTACATTTTTGGACAATTGATTGGACAAAGATTGAGAGGAAAATGACATGAATTATGTATTGTCTTGTGACTTTTGGACAATTGAATGCTTGTTTAAAATTGAATTTATGGCAAGGTGCATGTATCTAGAATTCTCTGTCTGGAAAACTCTATTTCAAGCAGTTTGAACTCAAGATGCCTGAGATGGTACTAGTCTTTCACCAATGTGATTTAAGTACCATCAGAAATGAATTTTATTTTTAACTAAATCCTTAAAACAATACCTACTTTGAATCATAAACCTGCATACCAGATGAAAGGCATTCTGCTATCATTTTAAATTTGCATTTGTTCCTGCACTTTTTTCTTATAAAGTTGGGAACTATTATTTCTATTGGAAAAGTTAGGATGTATTATTTTATATGTAATCACTATTACATTTTTGGTTTGACTAATATATATGGGGTTTGTCTGGTTGATGCCGGCACAATTCCAAATGACTATTCTTTTGAGCTATGTAACTGGCTGGTTAATTCATTCGTTAGGATTTAGTTCATGTTGCTTGTGATACTTTCTTATGTTTTTTGATGCATTAAAAGAACATACTTATGAAGTAAATTAGAAAAATCATATGGAATTTAAAAGCACGCATCCATCTATAGGCAATAGTTAGGTATTAGCTTACAACTTTATCAACATTTTAATTGTTAATGCTTGAACAACTTGTCAGGTGGTTAAGCAATGTTTCTCAGTTTTTTTTTAAATTTATGTTTTGTTCAAGGATATTTTTCCCCAGAGGGAACTGCTAGTGAATCTGATGACAATGAAAGGCACGATGCTGTTAAGGGAAAGATTGATCAAGAAGATAATACATTTTTTGATACAAAAGATTTTCTCTCATCAAATTCTTTTGAAAGCTGTGGCTCTGACTTTCCAAGGTCTCAAGAAGAGTCTGATGATGAAAACCAGTACACTGTTAGTTCTCTTGATAGTACTGACTCCTCTATGATGTCATTGGGAACCAAGTACATCTATGTTAGGAGGCGCGAAAAGTTGCCTGATCCAGTGGAGAAGGAAAGAGGCGTGAGCCTCTGGTCAATAATCAAGGACAACATTGGAAAGGATCTCACAAAAGTTTGTCTTCCAGTTTATTTTAATGAGCCACTTTCATCTCTACAGAAGTGCTGTGAGGATATTGAATACTCCTATCTTATTGACCGAGCATTTGAATTTGGCAAGAAGGTATACTGGGGTATCTTAATCTTGAGCCATTTAATTGTCTCTTGAGATTGATTGACTTTGAACTGGCTTTATTATAGTAATAAGACAAATACTATATGGAAATTATACTGAAAAACTAAATCTCTAAATTCTGCTATTTTCAATCTTTGGATGTTGTCAGAATTTTTTACTTGCACATCAGGGAGCACAGAATAAATTCCATTCCCTAATGTGCCTTGAGCAAGACATAGATTAATCTATTATTCTTAAAAATAAAGACAACTCACTCAAGAGGGTTTTGTTTCCATTCTGATTCCTTTTAATGTTGGCTGTGATTACGTGGATCTTTTATGTCATTTATTCTCCTCTTATATCTTCCATTCAAGTAAACACAGTCATAGGGATTATATGTTGTACAGTCAGATTTGCTTCAGCAGGCAAGTTTCTGAGTGATTATTAGTGCTGATGAAGATTTGCAACATGGGTTATATCCAGTATACTTTATCCACTCTAGTATATTTGCACGATCAACATTGTTTTATCCTATCAATTGCTGATGGAATTTCTTGCCATTATCATCCACAATCCGGGAAGTGTAATTTGATATGGATCTAATTTACATTTATAGATTGGTTTCATGTTTGAGTAATGACATTTTAGGTTTATGGACCATTTATAATAGAATACTGAATGCATTTCAGGTTATGAAATGGTTAAAGCAGCGAGCTTCCATTATAAATAATTTTGGTAGAATATTGACTGGAAACAAAGCATTTTTATTTCTGTGGAAATAAACTTTCATTTATTGCTTTTTGATCAAACCCTTAATGAAAGACCAGAATGCCATTCTGGAGGCAGCAGGCCTGCCTTCGTAGTTTACATATCCATTGCGTTTTCCTGCATTTTTAGTTTACATTTCCATGAGTGTTTTATAAATATGGCTAATATTGTCATTCTAGGGAGATAGCCTTATGAGGATCCTCAGCGTTGCTGCATTTGCTGTTTCTGGATACGCATCGACAGATGGAAGAAGTTGCAAACCTTTTAATCCACTTTTAGGGGAGACATACGAGGCTGAGTTTCCTGAAAAAGGCCTTCGGTTTTTCTCAGAAAAGGTGATCTGTTGTTTCTTTCCATTTGTCATTTTAATTTTTGTATAGGACTTATCTATTGGCTCTTTTATATCTCCTGGGATCTATATTATATATATCTCTCTCTATTTTTAATTTCTCCAATCAGGAAGGGAATCTTTTAGAATCTTTTTTAGATATGTGTTTGTGATCTTATAACTGGCTCACCAAACAATTTATCATATGTCTATTCTGCTGGTTCCAAATGGAAGTGTGTTGATCGATTAGTTACAATCTCCGCTGTGAACAACTCAAGCTTTTCGATAAGTGCTACCCTATCAATTTTAACATACTATTAGAGTAGGATAGGATAGAGTATCAGTGTATGTATGTCTGAATCCCTCCTGCGTCAAATCAAAAAACAAAAAAAAAAAAAAAGGGGATCTACGCATCTGAATCATTGATGGGCTTGAGGGTCTACACCCATTGGTCCCACATGAACAAGTGTGATGATCTATTATATACAATTATCCTTTTTCCTAACAGCTCGAGCTTTTGGGATAGGTGGTTTATCAATCAATTTGACAAATTTGAAACAATCTTAGCAAATATATAATTAAAACCTTATCAATCAATGCAAATACATTGTATAATATTTTAAGCACTCATGTTAGGAAAGACAGATAAGTTGTCGTAATTGGGAAGAAGAATAGATGGGAAAGATGGTTTAGTGAAGACTAATCAAATCAGATACCTGCATTGTTATTAGAATAATCCAAAATTAATATAAATCATGCTTTCCTTCAGCAGATTGGGCCTTCCTATCTCAATTATCTTGAACACTGTTCAAATGATTGTATTTTTTTCTCTCTTATTTCTCATCAAATAACTAAAGTAACCCTAGAAGCTATACAAATCTTTATCTGAGTGCAAGTTGACTAGTTTTTCTTGTCTATTTCTGAACATGGTTTCACTCTATCTGACCTTTTTTTGGTAATCTCTTTCATTTCAAATTCTCTCTGTTCAACTTTGCTATCTATTGCCCTCCTCTCTGTTCTAAAGTGGCGTTTCCTTCAAATTTATGCAAAGTATTGAATTCGTTCTCCCATTTATTACATATTCAGGTCAGTCATCACCCTACTATTCTTGCATGTCACTGTGAAGGTAATGGATGGAGGCTCTGGGGTGACAGCAATTTAAAAAGCAAGTTTTGGGGACGCTCCATTCAGCTTGATCCTGTTGGTCTTCTTAATATAGAGTTCGATGATGGCGAAATTTTCCAATGGAGCAAGGTGCCACTATTTCATTCGAGATATTATATGAGCAAGTTGATGTATTCTTGTTCACTATCTTGTATTTCAGGTGACCACCTCAATCTACAATCTAATACTGGGAAAACTATACTGCGATCACTACGGGACCATGCGAATCCAAGGAAATGGTGAATATTCATGCAAGCTAAAGTTCAAGGAGCAATCAATGATAGACCGCAATCCCCATCAGGTGTTTTGCTCTTTCTCGCATTTTTCCTTACTAATTTTGTGAGTCATGAAAGATAACACTACGTACAATAGACTCGGGACTCCGCATTGTTAGAGTTTGTATACTGGACTATCCTTTAATTTATTGACGTGATTCATAAACTCCAATCTCTATAGAATTAGAAAATAAGAAATTGTCCTCACGAGAAGACCAAGTGGTTAATATCTCGTCAATCCTCAAGGATTGTAAAGTTTTTCATTATTTACCTCCTTCATTTAACTGTGAGATTGACGTTGAGTGATATCTGAAATGAGCACATCATCTTTTTTTTGTCCCAAGAAAGCAGAATTAATATTAACCTTTCCAGGTGCAAGGTGTAGTCCAGGATCGCAGCGGAAGAACTGTGGCAACTCTTGTAGGCAAATGGGACGAGAGCATGCATTACGTGATAGGAAATGGCTCTGGGAAGGCCAAAGGAACCGAAGCTCGGTTATTGTGGAAACATAATAAACCGCCAAAGTATCCTACCCGTTATAACCTAACGCGCTTTGCCATTACACTGAACGAACTGACGCCTGGATTGAAGGTAAGAAACGCCCTCGTCTCATATCTAGTTGCTCCTTCCAATTTCAGAGCATCAACTTTCCTTTTGTTCCGCATTTTGAACAGGAAAAGTTGCCGCCCACAGATTCAAGGCTCAGACCCGACCAGAGGTACTTGGAGAACGGAGAGTACGAAATGGCAAATGCAGAGAAGTTGAGGCTGGAAGAGAGACAAAGACAGGTACAATCAAAGTGTTCTATTTGCGCAGCAGTCCTGTTTCAGCTCTCTTCGATATTTTTGTCATTTGTTCATCTACTGCCCCTCTGAATCTTACGACGTTGTATCAACCATCACAATGTCCAGGCGAGAAAGATGCAAGAAACGGGCTGGAAACCGCGGTGGTTTGAAATGGACGTGGCGGCGATATCGCTACGTCTGGGTGGGAGAAGCGAGCAACAAGGCAACTGGCAAGGATGTCTCGATATCTTTGGCCACAACAACAACAGCAACCAAATGGTTGAGTAATTAGTATCCAATTGTGAAATCTTTTTTTTTTGTTTTATTATTGTTGTTTTTTTATTGTATATTTTTCTTTCTTTTTTATTATGTCATTACCATATCAATTCAGATGCTCGCAATTTCGAGCAATTAAGACGTCTTGTAAATTGTAGATGGGAAGATGAAATCTCATATTCCCTTTTTTTGGAAAAAAAATAAATTCTTTCTTTTTGTTACACTTCCAATCAACTTAGCCGATCAAATTAGGTTGAGTCAACGAAACCAAATATTCATTTTGGTTGACTCGATGAATTCGGTCAAATTAAGTGGATCCAATTTATATCTTGCACGACCGTTAAAGCATGATGATGCTCACTCAATCGTTTGATCTGTATCATTGCACAGTAAATGAAAATGTATAGTATTCTTTTTAACATGTTATAGTTAATTCTTGAATCCGTCGGATCGTTGGTCTCATCCTCGCCATCGACAATAGGCCTATGTAGTTGGATTGCGTTGGACTGGATCATGATCGAGATTTGGTCCGATCATGACTGCAACATCACGTGCAATTGCAATCGCGATTGAGTCGAATTCTAACTATAATCCGATCGAACTTCGACCACTTGACGACGATACCGAACGGATGTATACTCAAGTCAGAGATGGATGCTCAACGGAATTATTGTACATTTTTTTTATTACTGTACTCATTTATGCACGGACACAGATATCGATAGCCTAAGATATATTTCATGTCAAACGAATTTATATTGTTCTAACTTGTTGACTTGATCAATTGTACTGGTCAAATTGACTTTTAAGAAAACGCCAATTCAATGCCTTCGTATAGTCAACCGGATCAATTGAATCAAATTATCACATGGATTAAATTGGATCGACCTGTTCAACTTGATCGATCACACTACCCAATGAATTAAACCACATTGATCAAAATAAATGTCATGGCAATTTTAACACGACGACTTGAAACGATTCAAACCATATGATTCACTTGCTGGCCTGTAAATGTGCACGCACTATAAACCTATTTAATTACAAGTTGGATTTGCAACATTTGGCGTCCAGCAGCAAGTATATAAGCCGAAAATGATTTTATAACAACCTGTCAACGACCAGCAAATGATTTAATTATCCAAACTGGCGCACAAAGCAACTGGCAAATGGAAATAAGAGAGTACTAATTCGCTTTGCAACTCCAGTGTACAACTCCAATGAATGTTAATGTCTTAACAGCCGGAGTAAATATAACATTTAATGGAATCCAGCATGGCAGACTTGCTCCATACACACAATCAGATATTGTCGGGTCCCGAGATTCTCAACCTCGATTTACTGGCCTTTGCACATAAGACTTGTTTGGATCTTCTGTCTTCAGTTTGGGAGGCCGCATCTCGCCTTTTTTACCCTAAGGAAATGGGAAGTGAGTATGCCTAAACTCCTGTCAGGAAAATTTGAGGAATTCATATGATGCTCACCTTCTTTCCAGTCTTCATGAAATCTCTCCAGCTGGAAACCTGTCGTGAGAAAGTGTTCATAGGGAATTTTATCAGTTTCAATATTCCAATTCATAATGGCAAGATCAAAATTGAATGGGTGCCAATATCTATCATTTCATTGTAGCATAAAAAAAAAATGAAGCATCATACAGCATGATCCTATCGCATGCTAACTTCATCCTTCACTGGAAAGACAGCAGAATAGGCTAGATCATGGTAGCAAAAGGTGATACCCTCACTCTAGAAGCCCCCGCCAATCGGTCCCACGGCCAACACGAACGAAGGAGGTTAATCACGGTATCCTTAAGACTAGCAGGAGGAAGAGGTAAATGACCCACAGGCTTTGCCCGGCGGGATTCAACCTTTGCCTTTATAGTAGCAATCTATCTCCTGCTAGCCAGGAGGGTTGTCCCGTGGGGACAAGATAAAAATCATAATAAATGGGGCTGAAGCCTGTGGACCTGCTTTTCACTACACCAGATGCGAAATGGTTACTTGGAATACCAAAACCGATTTGCAATGTAAGGAAAAGAATAGCCATATTGACATCAAACTGCCTTTCCACCATTTAATGGATGGAATAAATTGAATTTATTTACAACCAACACAAAATCTCTTTCTGATATCTATATCAACTTTCAACTTCTACAAGAGGGGCAAAAATCTTGACATGAAAAAGAATGATTATAGAGCATTTTACGCATCCAAGAGCCTAATAATTAGCTTGTGCCCTAAATACTGATGTAAGACACCACACCATTGAGACACGATTGGGATACAATAACTGGCTGCTGTAAGAAAACACGTAGTTCAAATAAGGATAAATGTTGAAGATAGAAGACATACTCGTTTATCTCTTGTTTCCTCCCACTGTTCCTCATGCTCGCGTTTTCTTTTCCACATCTCCTTTGTTTCTTCTTCATCTTTCTTCAGTCTTCCTTCCTCTTCGGATATCTATACAATTATGATCACGTGTTCCACATATGATCAAGTATTAACATCATAGAAACAAATGCAAAAATATAATGGGACAGATGGGTAATATGGCTGACCCTCATTGCCATTTTCCTCCTCCTCCACTCTTGTTCAGTTAAAATTTCTCGCACTTTAATTTTTAACTGTTGCTTGAACTCTTGTGATTGCTCATACAGCTGCTCAGAGTTCCCCTGCTCATACAAATTTTTATTTATTTGAACAATGATTTACCTCAGATCATCTGATAAACTCACAAAAATGCTACACTAATTGTGCACACAATCATATAAAAATTCAAGAAAAAGATCGCGCATCAAGTAACTGATAAGTAATTAATTCAATGTATCTAGCCATAGAATTTGTCCATCATGTTTGTACATTTTTACATATCATCTTAATTTGTTCTCATTTTAGTAACTATCTGGGCAACACCTATAGCTGGTAGTGGAAACAAATTTGTTTTATTCTCTCCTATAATTCATATCAAAAATTACATTTTAATTTTTAACTTTTTTGTTGTTGTTTCTCAGATCCAAGAGTATGGTGGGACACGATGACTTTTTAAAACTTATTTATAAAAAAAAAGTCCTTGTTGTTATTGTTGGGGCTCTCCAATTTACCCACTCAACATATATACTATGAATAAGATCTTTATCAGTCGCCATTTTAACCATCTTCTCTTTATCCAGTGAACAACTCTTATACTAGGCGTTCTGTAGAGATTTTATGACCATATAGCTCGATTATCTATTAATTTTTCTTTTGTTATTCTTCAGTTTAAATGTCATATACTTTGTAGATTTTTTTTTTTCATTTTATTTTAACTTAACTTTGATCATTAGCACAATGTAATCTTTAAACATGCATTGAGGCAGTTTATCTTGATTTGGCTGATAAATCCGTCTACTACATTCATTTCTTTCTTCATTTCCATGTTCATTTATTCTACCAAGGTGATTTTCTCTGTTCAACATCCCTTAATCTATATATGGAAGTAGAAAATAGCTTGCCTTTCTTTCACTGGGAAAGATCTATCCCAACATGGAAAGAAAATTCGAACTAGATTGAAATCAGATAATATTTTATAAAAATAAAATACTTAAAAAGAGGGGTTTGCGAGAAATGGAGCACTCTGGTGAAACTGTGCATAAAAAAATATACAAAAGAACACATTTGATACCTCATCTAACATTGTTTTTATTTTAGAAGCATTATCTTTCTTCAGTTCTTTTTTCCTCTTTAGCTTAAGCTCTTCTGCAAAATGAAGTACCATCAGTTGATTGTTGCATTTGGTGTCAAAAGCACCCAAACCAAACTAAACTTAACAAATACAAGCACACAATGAGGCCAGAATAATTTCAAGCAGGGTTTATTAATGTTGTCGATAAAACATAAACTTGGGTTAAAGATTTGTACAGAATTTTTCTAAAGCTGGCAATTCAATAAAATTGATAGTTGACAATAAATAGTCTACAACCACAAGATAAAATAAAATCTACAAATGCTCACGTTTAGCAGCATCAACTTGGCTAAGAATGTAGTCTCTTTCCTGAGGATCAAGGAGTAGCTGCTGAGCTTTTGCCAGTGCTGCACAACAATATCATTCGTCAATAACCTCCAAACATGAAAGATGTCAAAGTGAAGCAGTAAAGAAACAAGCTTTCATGATTCATAACACTCATTTATGGTTGAAAAATATATGTATAATGTAATACTATGTACTTTTTGTGCCAGTAACCAGACTACAACAAGATGATCCAGCATATAAGGTTCTTTACGAATGGTATTTTGTTGAGCCATTAGCATCAAAGCTATATACAATAATATCAAAAGTTGAATACACAGACAAATGTCTATGTAATAACACTACCTGCAAAAGCCTCTTTTGCTTGCGGATGCTTGCACTTATCAGGGTGAACCAGCAAGGACAACTACAAAATACGAGCAGCATTTGATTACAAAACGGATAAATGATCCAATCGCAAACCTGTTTACAGCTAGGAAACTAACTTTACCCTTCTATACTGCTTCTTCACATCATTAACCGAGGAATCAAAGGACAAATTAAGATGCTCAAACGGATTCAGCTTGAAGCATGACAGTACCCTGAATTGAATTACATTTGTTAGCAATTGAGGGGTTAATGTCCGATCAAAATTATCAGAATGCTCCAACACCAAGAATATCTATCGAGATTCGAGACCAAGAAAAAGGTTGCGCAATTTCTAATTTCCCTTTTAAAAGCATCTTTCTCGGATAAAATCCACCACGCTGAAACTTCAAAACACAAAAATCGCATCATCAAAATGATGCAAGGAAGATAATAAATATACGTTGATCTAGAAACTGCGCCAGATTTATAGATATATAATATATATAAATACTACTTTCCAATATCCCCTAAGTAAAGCAATTAAAAGCAAAACCAAAAGGTCGAAACACGTATTTTCCCCTCTCCACGAATAACAAATTCCTTCCCAATCTACTAAATTAACCAGAAATCACAAGCTAAATCATCTTAGCACGAGGAGAAAGGTAAAACCTAGATGTTTCCAATGGCCGAGAGCTGATCGGCGACTTACCTTGTGACCTCGTTATCCCTCTCCACTTCGCTGACCTCGGACATGAAGCTCTTGAGCAGGAGATCCTCCTCCGTCTCGGCAGCCATCGCGACAACTCCGCCGCCGCCACCACCGGCACCCAACCGCCCTCCGTCTCCCCCCTTCGCAACCCAACAAGAAGGTAAGGGGCTTCTCTTGCCTTCTATTGGGCCTTATATGGGCTTTATAGGTAATCAAATCATTAACAAATCCATCTTTTTTTGGGCAATTGCTCCTTGAGGCCCACTCAGGCCATTCCAATAAATAAAATAAAATAGATATAAACAAAAAAAATGGATATTTAATTAAATATCAAAATGAGTGACATAATATGGAAGAGATACTTACAACCCAGTATCTATGGAGACAGTGTATTAGTAAATACGGTATAAAATTTATAAAAAAGTAAAGTTAAATTTTCATATTAGTGAACTGTTTAATATCTATATCGGATCATATTCTCCATTGTATTTATCATCGTATCAAGATTGATTTACTTTCTTCTATATTTGTGGGATCGAAATCAAAAAATTGCTTGGTAGATAATTCCAACCAGACATGATCACTTAAAACTTAAAAGACGAGTTGTGTACTGCGTAGACAAATGGAAAAATATATATATACTTTTTTTTTTTTTTGCCCATCTCTAACTAAACTCTAGAGAAAAGACAATGTGACTGTACATGCATTAAAAGATGTTCGTCTGTAAGTAGATGTCAAAAGTCTTCAAGCGCCACTATAGAGGACCTAGGTAGAGCTTAGTCAAACAGGGAGGTAGAGACCAGAGAGTTTAGCTAATCCTTGTTAACGTTGTTTAGGGTTTATTTGATGCAGAAGGGATCTTTGACGCTGAGGGGATAATGCAAAAAGTCTTCAAGTGCCACTGTAGAGGACTCGGAGCTAATTAAGTCAAATAAGGATGTAGAAAGCTAATTAGTTTATCTTTGATAAAGTTATTGGGGCACTCCATGAGTAGATCTGATAGAGAGATTTGATACAGTCCGATCCCTTCGGGATAATCCATCGCTAAAATAGTGCAAATATTGCTGCAGAAGAGCAAGAGTTAATTCTCAACGTAAAAATTTAAATTTTTCATCTTAAAATAAAAATTCTTCCCTATTTTAGTCAACGGATCAAGGAGCATAGTCCCTCTCACTTTTCATGATTTATTTTTCTTCATCATCATCGAAGGACTGACAATGAAGAATGATGGAGGCGAACGTAATCGCATTTTGCTATAGAGAGAGATTTGATGGCCTCTAGTGCTATAGTGTAATGGTAGAGTGTCATGTAATCTTTTATGTATTTTCAATTTGATTCTCAACGTATTTACAAAAAAAAATTCCAAATGAAGTGATAAATTCTAGAACATTGGATTATTGAGTTGTCTGTGGCAAACATTTTTTGATTTATCCTAGCGATCGATAAAATTTTTTCATAAAGTTAAACTGAAAATCTCTAAAAAAATTAATTGGGTCAAAAGCTCGGATACTTAGTGGCAACTACTTAAAATGGGAGAGAGAGTTGATGCAGAAGAGATCTTAATATAAATATATGTATGTAGATTCTAAACTCGAGTAGAAGTCTAACGTGTAATTTTATCTAGACAAAAAAAAAAGTCATATAATTAGTGTAAATTATATTATATCATAAATAATTATACAATAATATATTACATTCCATTTTGATCCACATTGTCTCTCATATATGGATTTAACTGCGCTAATATGTATATAAATCTTTATTTTCCACACACATATATATATAATGTATTCAGGCGGTGTCGATTAGTCATCAATCAGTTTGACTTTGTCTTGGCAGGTCCTCTTGGTATCTTCTCAAGAACTCTAGAGTCAACGCTCCTGAAGAACTCCATGAGATCATGGCTTCCCTTGCTTGCCAAATGGTCAACTTCTTCCTCATACCTCTCATACAGAGCCGGAATGGTCAACCCACAAACAAGAACTAAAAAGAAAATACCAATCGGTCAGTTTGAACTGCGATCGATATCTCTAATCAACTTCTTCTTCTTTTTTTTTTTTCAAATAAAACTAAAAATTTTGAAGGAAAATTTTTATATTTCACCGAAAAATAATAGACTTATGGTGCTGCACCAGCTGCCTACTACAGAGAGTATCCACAGAGAGAGAATAGTCTGCAAAAGAAAAATAAAACGCAGGAAGATCCAAATTAATTCAACAAAAACTAATTTAATTAATCGATCTGAATATTTAGCTCCAAGTGTTCGATACCAAGAGGAACAATTTGAGATCCTTCCCACATGCAACGTAATGGAGCGAGGACAGGAACTGTGTGAGTTTGGCTCTGAAGGTCATTGCCACTCTGGTGAAGGCCTTTTCTGATAAGATCAGTTCAGGAATCTTTGGAGGTTGTCTGAATTTTTTGTTTTTATAAATTTTTTTCAAGAAAAAGGAAAACGAAAAAAAAGAAAGAGGTTAATTAGATACTAACTTGGTGATCAATAAAAGAATGATATATAGAGTAGATTAATTAGGAGGGAGTTTGTATTACAGTCCAAGAAGGGCTGCACCATTAGACCATATGAACACCAGAAGCATTGCAGTGATGGAGATGTGGCAAAGGAGTGAAAGGAAATTGTACTCCCAAACCTCGAATAGCATCCATATAATCGATATGCCGACGAGTATGGAGGCCGACACACGATTGTCTCTCCAAAGGATGATGTCCGCGACTACAATTCACGACGATAAGTTTAACCGATCGAGAGAGTTTGTAAGAGGGTATTAGATGCAAGGAGGGGGAGAGTGCTGACCTTTTCCGCCTCCGAAAATGTCGCGAAGAGGCTTCTCTTGGCCGAGGAGCCTTTTGATGGGCGAAGTAGAAGAAGAAGAAGAAGAAGAATGGTGCGACATGTTTTGTGTGGGTTGGTATTGTTTGGATGGTCTTATTTCGAGTGTAGGAGAATGAGGTTGGTTTCTTATAAGCAAGTTTGATGCTATACTTTTCTAGAAAGAAAGTTCCAAGTGAGATTTGAAGAAAGGGATAACTTTGGCGGGTTTATCGGTTTCAACACAAAGCTGAGTGAAAGAATATATATATATATATATAATAATAATAATAATAATAATTTATCCGTGAACATTCACTCGTGCACATCTTTAATTCATTATCTACCGTCCGATCCTCTAGGATTCAAAGATTGTACTATAGTACGCAAGCGATCGGATGTTGGATAATTGAGGTATGCATGTATGCTCACGGATGAATTGTGTAGGATGATATTTTTCTCTCTCTATATATAAAGATAGAGAGAAAAAAATATACGTTGCATGGCTGATTAGTCCACATCCGTGCGCGATGCGTCCTCAACCATTTGATCCACATGATGCATAGTAATGAAAAATGCATAATATTTTAAATAGCACATTATAGTTAATGCACATGATCGGATTAGGGATCGTGGGTGTGACATTCTGCGATTGGGCGAATTCGAAGTGATTTGATTGAAATCTGTGATTATTTGGAATTCGGTGATGATCGATCGGACGAACGCGACTTGAATTTCGATGGTGATGTCGAGCAGCGAGAAGTTGTGATTCCTTTGACGGGGTAAAACACTTGTATTTTCCATTATTGTGCATGCTCGGGAGTGCAAGAGTTGTGCACCGCACGGTGCACAACATGTCAAACTTTTATATATATAATTTTGATATTCTGAATACTTATTTCCTGTGCACCCGTCCGCAATGCACAATAATGGAAAATGTATAGTATGTCTTCATCGCATGAAGAATCCATTGCTGCCTGCTATTCCGTTAGATTCTGACCGAAATCCGGTCACAGTCCAGCCGGAGTCGGAATTCGACCCGATTGCAATCAAATTTCGACCCAATTGCTATCTTAATCGGTCGCGATTGAGGCATCCATTGGCCACCGTGGTGGCGACTGCAATTCGCCCAGAATCAAATCGCATTTCGATCAACCGGTCGATCGGTCGGATGCGGTGGCGACAACTGTGGGGACCTTGACGGGTTCAAGGATTTAGTTATAATGTTTATCGGAGAAGAAGAATCGCAGACGGAGCACAGTGCATTTTTCATTTATTGTGCAATCATGATGGATCAAATGACTCATGATACATTGCGCACAAGCGCACACTGATGTGTCACGCAGGATGTATCTTCAAAGCAGAATGTATGCAATTTGGCAGGGTGCTCTCAGATTCATAGCAAGACAATCTCATTAGGGTTCCTACTGATGATGAAATCAAAAGGACCTTATTTGACATTGTTGATCTCAAGGAGACAAGGTGCCCGGTCAGATAGTTATAGCTCAAAATTTTATAAGCATGCATAGTACACAATTAAGTAGGACTTTACAACAGCCATCTTGGAATTCTTCTCCAAGAGTCAATTACTCAAGTCATGGAATCACATGTTGATTGTCTTAGTTCCCAAATTTGATCATGCAAGTCTGATTGCAAGATTACGCGCATCTCTTATCGCACAATTTTCTATAAAATTATCTGCAAGCTCCTTGCCAGCAGATTGGTTGATGCAATAGATCACTTATTACATTCAGCTCAAACAACCTTTGTCAAAGGTCGCACCATCACAGACAATATCCATTTAACTCGAGATGCATCTTAAAAGTGGATTTATAAAAGATGTTTGACTCAGTGCACTGAGACTTTTCTTCAGGATGTCTTTTAGTCATTGTACTTCCCTGCTATTTTTATCACATGAATCAAAGAATGTATTACTACCACATCTTTCTCTGTAGTGATAAATGACACCATGCATAGTTTTTTCAAAGATGGTAGAGCGCTCAGGCAGGAGGATCCACTCTCCCCATATCTTTTTGGCATATGTGTGGATCGAAGTATCTTTCCAGGTCACTAGCAAGGCACACCATTTGATCAGATTTTCATTTTCACCTAGATGTGAGCACCTGAAGATAGTTCACTTAGTTTATGCGGATGATCTTTTACTCTTGTCTCATTGAGATGTGCCTTCAATCACAGTGCTAATTGATTGCTTATCGTAGTTCGCCCAAAAAGCAGGTCTAAAGGCCAACTTAGCCAAATCTAGAGTTTACATGGCAGGGTTGGATCCCAATACCAAAGAACATCTGCTTTCCATCACGGGGTTCCAAGAAGAAGATATATTGTTCAAATACTTAGGGATTTTCCATAGCTCCTCAGAAACTGAAGATCTCATACTATAGCACACTGATGGACTCTCTCACTAGGAGGATCAGTTCTTGGCTCAAGAACACTTTGTCATATACTGGGAAGGTTCAGCTCATCTCATCAGTTCTTCAGGAAGTAGAGTGCTATTGGATGTTTATCTTTCCTCTTTTATATAGAGTTATAGAGAGGATACACAACATCTGTCGTTCCTTTAAGTAGACCACCAAGAATCCACCTATAGCATGGTCAGAACTGTGTAAGCCTAAAGACGAAAGTAATCTTGACTTGAGGGACTTGAAGGCATGAAGCCTTGCACTGCTGGCAAAGGTTCAATGACATATACAGGACAAGCAAGACTCATTGTGGATCCGATGGATATATCATGAATATTTACAATATATGAGGCTATGGGAGTGACAGGCTAAACACACGGATTCTCCACTTATAAAGAAGTTACTCCTCATCAAAGATAGCATCCTATCCTCTACAAGTAACCCAAAGAGAGCAGAGCAACATTTAGGCACTTTGTTCAGGCAGAGTAAGGGGGGGCGTCAAGAGGGCCTATGATCATTTCAGAGATATTAGGCCCAAGAAAGTGTGGGTCAAGATAGTGTAGCAGAGAAATCTACAATTGAGCCATGCTTTCACACTATGACTACTAGCACATGGTCAGTTATCAGTGAGAGCTAGACACCTGGAGGATAGACAATGTACTTTCTGTAGACAGGAGGTCGGCGACATTAAACCATGTATTCTTCAGATGTGAGCAAATCAGACAGCTTTAGGAGTGAGTCAGAGTCTGGCTACGAATGCAACTTGTCATGACCACCTACCGACACATGCTACATACCGACACATGCTACAGATATTTAGATCTCGATATCAAAGGACTTCTGCCCTGAATAAGGTACGATACCTGATCATGTCAGCATTAGTGCATTATATTTGGAGGGCAAGGAATTATAGCACGTTGAAGAGATGTTTTGAGGTACCATGGATTTGATTTTAACGAAGATACAAATGTACACAGATCACTTGACATATACTTTGATCCGACATCTTAGCGAGTATAAAAAAAAACAAGCACAGTAGTGGCCGTGGATAAAAAAAATGTCATGGTTTTTTTGGGTATGGTCACATATACTCATACATCTTTTTGGATACCTTATTCATGAGTATGGTCACAAATAGGACATGGCAGATACATGGTAGACTCTGGGTATGCAGTTGTTGGGCGACTACACGCGGCTGGTTTCATGCAGTGGCTGAGTATTTGATTGTGGTTGATGCATGGAGAGAGTGATGATATTTATGAGAGCATATGTAAAGAGTGATGGTATTAACATGAGCATATATATATATATATATATATATATATACTTGTTCTGCTGTGCGACTGAATCGTCCGTGATCGAACACGATACGCCGACCCATCTTCACTGTCGACATCGTCGGTGCCCCGTCCGGCCATCGGACCTGGTGCGATCGACGCCCAGGTCGCCGGTGGTCCGACGGGGATCGTGAGGCGCCGAATTTCGACCGCGATTCGGTTGGAATTCGCCGATTTCACGGCCGACAATGGCGCGTTCACTGTCGACCACGAATGGGCCGGATTTCGGCCGAATTGAGGCCGGAATCTGGGCAGGGAAGGATCGCCAGGGTCGAGCGATCCCGGTTCCCGCGATTGACCGCGGTCGGTCGAATCTAGTCGACCAACGGTTGGCGGCCGCGGTCGGCGGGTGACCCGATCGCGAATCGATGGCCGGTGCTTGGCGCGAGTCGCGATTCGATCGAAATCCGTGGCAACCATCGAGCCGGCGCTGGGCGTCGTGGTCAGGCGCCCGAGTGGCGCGGCAGCGGCACAGTGGCGATGTGATTACTCGGCGTGTCACGGACGGATATGGATGATTCAATCGTGCAGCAGAACACACACACACACACACACACACACACACACACACACACACACACACACACACACACACACACACACACACACACACTTCTCTCTTTCTCTTCATTCTTTGCAGCTCTCGACTCACACTCACGCACACAATCCCATTTCCCCCCATTGCATCAATTTTTCATTTTCTTCTTCCCCTCTCTTTTATCTCTTTTCCATTTTCTATCCAAGGGCTGCCTCCTTCGTTTCGCCGACAACAACCTAGTTGCTGATTTTCTTCGCCCACAGCAGCCTTCGTTCCTATCTTGTCGCCTTGCGTTGCTACAGTAGTCGTCGAGCTCATCGGAGCTAATCGAGGCTCGTCGAAGCTCGCCGAGACCACCAACAAAGAGGGTAAGAGTTCCCTCTCGTTCTTTCGTCTTCTTACAACAATAGCCTTAAATTGTTGTTACACCTTGATTTCTAGCCCTTTTGCTCTTCCTGCATCACCATAGCATCGTCGATGCTCACCGAAGCTAGCTGAAGCTAGCAGTAGAAGTAGTTCCCCTTTATATTTTTGTCTTCCCTAACAATCACAGTAGTCGTAGCTGTTAAAAACTCGTCGATGACAATAAACCTTAATTTCCCAGCTTTCTTCCTTTAGCAAATACTTAAGCCTTTCACACTTTGATTTATTAAGTTCCAACGTAGATTATTAAATTGAAGTTATTAAATGGTAAAATTTAAAATGCCTATCAACTCGAGTCATAGATAATAATGTGAATATATTATGTTATTTTATTTTTCGATAATAATTATGAGCATTTAAGTTATGTCATATTTTATTTTGTAGATATGAGTTCGAACGAAGCTCGATGATCGACCGAGATTCAACATTTTACTATAAATAGAAGTGGGTACGTACATCCTATCCTTTGACTCTTTATATGTCATGAATAAATGAAATAAATGATTTATTTATATTTATATAATCGTTTTCAAAATTTAGGATAAAAAATGGTATTTAAAAATAGTGAAATGGATAATTAAGTAATTAAATCACTAGAGGGTAAATAATGTTGGTGCAATCGGCCCAGGTCACGATTGACCAGATTCGAGTTTGACTCGAGTGATGTTTTGATGTTTGACAAAGTAAGTTGACATTGATGTTTGACATTAATGTTTGTTGATGTTTTGAGGAGATTGTTTATACAATCAACCCGGGTTATATTTAACTGGACTCGAGTTTGACTCGAGGGAGACTTTGATGGTTGACTAGGGTTGACCATGTGATTATGGAAAGTCCAAGTCATGGGTACTTGACATGGAAAGTCCAAGTGGGACACTTGGCATTTGGGAAAGTCCAAACATGAGTCTTGGTATGGAAAGTCCAACATGGGTTGGCAAGGGAAAGTTCAAACTTGAGTCTTGGCATTTGAGAAGTCCAAGAGGTTTGATATTGGCGGCGTAAAGTCCAAGCGGGAGTCTTGGCAGCATAAGTCCAATGGTTGACGGCGTAAAGTCCAAGCGGAGTCTTGGCGGCGTAAGTCCAATGTGCCTTGGCGGTGTAGACATCGTTAGCATGACATGACCGATGGAAGCACCTGAAGGCTAGCGCAATGGATGAACAAGTCATGGATGACTTGGAGGGATCCGAGCGGCGTGAGGCTGATGGAGGTGGCTAGAAGGCTTAGGTCTAGGCTAAGGGTGGTCTAGCAAGTATGGGGGCACCATACTTGGGCTAAAACCTCATATTTGAGGTGTGTCAGTCGACTGGTGTCATGTGACAGTCGACTGGCATAGTCAACTAGGATTTGACTGCGGGAATTGCCCTAGCAGTCGACTGCCATAGGTGGGCAGTCGACTGATTGACTGAGCAGTCGACTGATCTTGTGATCAGTCAACTGGTGCTTGTGAAATCGGGCACAGAATGGAGTCTAGACTCGACTGGTCGAGTCTAGGCTCCATCAGTCGACTGATGGGTATGATTAGTCGACTGATGATGGATTCGTTGGACTTATCCAACGTGGATCTAGCCGTTGTCTCACGACAACAGTGACATCAGTCGACTGGTGGTCCCGAGCAGTCGACTGATCAACTTTTTCCAGCATAGGTTGAAGCTATAAAAGGAGCTCGTGATGGAGGAAAATGGTATGGTTTCTTGAGCATCCTTGGGGCGATTTATTGCTGCAAATCAGAGTCTCCAAGGTCATTCTTCAAGCAACCAAAAGCAAGCAATCCAAAACATTTGTAAAGTGTTTTCTATACTTGTATTGCATTATATTTCATTGTATTTGTTTGTTGCTTTTAGATTATTGTTGTAAACAATTGTAAGAGGTTTCTCCACCTCTGACTTGTGTCGAGAAGGAGTTAGTTTTGATTAGTGAGTGCGTGTGCATCACTAGAGCTCTTTAGGGCTCGATCCGTGGAGTAGGAACCGTTCGGTTCCGAACCACGTTATATCCTTGCGTTTGTGTGTTTGTGTTTTCGTTATTGCTTTATTATCTTTGTTTCCGCTGCGCTAACGAAAATTGTAGACAAGCACACGAACGATTTCCATCGACGTACGACAACGCGGTATTCACCCCCCCTCTAGCGTCCAATTGATCCCCTACAAATGATATCAGAGCGAGGCCACTCTTGAAGTTTAACAACTAAGGGAGCACGCTAGAGGGTGAAGATGGAAGTCCAAGAACAATTAGGTTGGGACATCAACACGCCGGTCCCATATGCTTTCTATGGACGAGAAGGCTTCAATTCTTGGAAGAGAAGAATTGAAGATTTTTTGATGATGAAGGATTTTGAGGAATGGTCTATATTAATGGAAGGATTTGAATATCCAAAAGGACAAAGGGTGGCTTCCTCAAGAAGAAGAAATTGAGTGAAGATCAACTCCAAAGATTTGAGAAAAACAAGAAGGTAATCAATTTCATTTTTGATTTAATTCCTAATGACTTCTTGTGTATCCTAGGTGAGTGCATGGATGCCAAGGAGCTATGGAGCGATTTGGCCAAGCTTCATGAAGATTCATCATCAATCCAAGAAGAAGAAGAAGAAGAGGAGTGCTCACCTTCTCAAGCTCAAGCAAGTACATCATCATCTAAAGAGCTTGAGGATTCAGAGGTTGATAGGGAATCAACATCCGAATCGGAAAAGGTGGAAGAAGTGGAAGAAGCATCCACTTCTAGGATTGAGGAGGAGAGACCATCCTCAACACTAGAGCAATACCAAAAAGAAGCTTCGACATCCGGTCAAGATGAAGAAGCCCAAAATCCAATTCCGATCTCCATTAACCTAGGTAACTCAAACACTCTAATTTCAAATAAAATCCATATAATGTGTTTTGAGTGTAGGGAAATCGGGCACTACAAGAGCAAGTGCCCGAAGAGAGTAAAGAAAGCTTCTCCGGTGCCTAAAAGTCAACAAAAGTCAAAGGATGTCGGTCCCCCAACAACTAAAAGCAAGGAGCAAGTAATTTGCTTCAAATGCCGACAACTGGGACACTACCGGAATCAATGCCCGAAGGGGGAAAAGAAGAGGCAAAATGGAGCATCACAAGTAGGGGGAGCCACTAAGGCAAACCCTAAGGTATATCATGTTAATAATGCTCATTCTTTAGTTAATAGACAAAAGCATGCTAGAAATTTCAATTCCCTTGCAATTTACCATGAAAAGCATGCTAGAAATAACAAATATTTTTGTTTAGGAGCCAAAAATGTCTACCTCTCAAAGAAGGAGAAATTTGAGACTAATGTCCCTAGAAACGTTCTTCCTAGGGAATTTATTAGGAAAATAGGAGACCACCTAGGTCTTAATCCCAAATGGACTAGGCATATGCCTAGGAAATCTCATGCCCAAAGACCAAATCAAAATTCTAAAATTGGGCAATTAGAATTAGAGAACCAAGCCTTGAGATCAATGCTTGAGAAATTAGAAAAGACCCTCAAAATTATGCAAAATCAAATGTAAGAGTCTAATGGTCAAAGTCAAGGGTCAAAACCTCAATGTCAACATTTAGGACCCAAGAAACAAAAGTCAACCAAGGGCAAGAATGATTTGGGTCACAAACTTAAGCATAAGGTGGCTTATAATAGTGTTCCATTTGATTATGAAACACAATCTAGGTCTAGGAAGACCAAGGTCAATAGGGAAGTCATCCCTAAGGTTGACCAAGGTAGATGCCTAGTGGCTAGGGTTTCGAAGAAACCTAGGATGACCACTAAGAAGGTTACTAGGGAGGCAATCCTAAAGGTTAACCATGACAAGACCCAAATGACTAAGGCTAATAAGCCTAGAAGTGTCATTAAGAGTGTATCTAGGGAGGTTATCCCTAAGAAATACTTAGTAAATCCTAGGAGCTCAAATAGGTTTTGGATTCCTAAGAGTGTGATTGATTCATGCTAGATGGGATAGGGTGTACCAATCTTGGTATTTGAGAAGTCCAAGGGGTTTGATATTGGCGGCGTAAAGTCCAAGCGGGAGTCTTGGCAGCATAAGTCCAATGGTTGGCGGCGTAAAGTCCAAGTGAAGTCTTGGCGGCGTAAGTCCAATGTGCCTTGGCGGTGTAGACACCGTTAGTATGACATGACCGATGGAAGCACCTGAAGGCTAGCGCAATGGATGAACAAGTCATGGATGACTTGGAGGGATCCGAGCGGCGTGAGGCTGATGGAGGTGGCTAGAAGGCTTAGGTCTAGGCTAAGGGTGGTCTAGCAAGTATGGGGGCACCATACTTGGGCTAAAACCTCATGTTTGATGTGTGCCAGTCGATTGGTGTCATGTGGCAGTCGACTGGCATAGTCAACTAGGGTTTGACTACGGGAATTGCCCTATCAGTCGACTGCCATAGGTGGGCAGTCGACTGATTGACTGAGCAGTCGACTGATCTTGTGATCAGTCGACTGGTGCTTGTGAAATCGGGCACAGAATGGAGTCTAGACTCGACTAGTCGAGTGAAGGCTCCATCACTCGACTGATGGGTATGATCAGTCGATTGATGATGGATTCGTTGGACTTATCCAACGTGGATCTAGCCGTTGTCTCACGACAACAGTGACATCAGTCGACTGGTGGTCCCGAGCAGTCGATTGATCGACTTTTTCCAGCACTAGTTGAAGCTATAAAAGGAGCTCGTGATGGAGGAAAATGGCATGGTTTCTTGAGCATCCTTGGGGCGATTTGTTGCTGCAAATCGGAGTCTCCAAGGCCATTCTTCAAGCAACCAAAAGCAAGCAATCCAAAGCATTTGTAAAGTCTTTTCTTTACTTGTATTGCATTATATTTCATTGTATTTGCTTGTTGCTTTTAGATTATTGTTGTTAACAATTGTAAGAGGTTTCTCCACCTCCGACTTGTGTCGAGAAAGAGTTAGTTTTGATTAGTGAGTGTGTGTGTATCACTAGAGCTCTTTAGGGCTCGATCCGTGGAGTAGGAACCGTTCGGTTCCGAACCACATTATATCCTTACGTTTGTGTGTTTGTGTTTTCGTTATTACTTTATTATCTTTGTTTCTGCTACGCTAACGAAAATTGTAGACAAGCACACGAACGATTTCCATCGACGTACGACAGCGCGCTATTCACCCCCCTTTAGCGTCCAATCGATCCCCTACAAATAATTGACATTATTTCATGTTCATATGTGGATTTTATATGGGATAAACATGGGATGGGTTGATTTTAAAATTTAAATGGATACTTTGACTTATTCTTCCGTTGATACTTATTCTATTTATATTGCTTGACGTCTTAACCTTACTTACTTGCGATATTTCGTCTGTTGATACTTGTACCTTTTTCATGATACAACATGTACATATTTGTACAAAAGGTTGGAACCGTCAACCTAGCGGCCCCTACCAGCTCGCCCCCAGGCCATCGTAAGGGAGGTAAATCACGGTGGGTCTTTGACCCTTGAGACTAGTAACCAGCGCATGGAGGGACGGAACTCGCTTTTGCGAGGGATTGACCCGTTGTCCATTTGTACAACTTTCTGCATGCGCTAGCCACTAACCCCTTCCCGCGGGGGCTACAACATGTACATATAAATCTTATGGTGGTGCTTAAATAACTTGAACAAAGTTGATCATTCAGATTTATCATAAGGTATAAACATGTAGTTGAACAAGTGTGATAAAAGAATTAAAGTTGAATATTAAAGAAATGAATGAGAAAACTAAAAGTGAAAACTTTGAGCCTGACTTAATACCAAAGTACCTGACCGCCCATATGTTGTTATGGTAGTGTGTTGTCGGTCGCGATCAACATTTTATTTGCGCTTCGACGCCTTATTGTTATCCCTTGTTGCATTCCACCGGTGATGGGGCTTTTAGCCCTTATGTCAGATGACGTTATATACACTCTGATGATATTGACTCTAGTAACTCACTGTTTAATTGATTTATCAGATTGCAGTTGATCTATCAGGTCGTAATTGATTTATTAGATTCACACTACTGATGATTATTATAAAGGAAAAAAGAAATTGTAATTTTAAGAGCTCCTTTGTCCCCTTAACAAGATTAAATTCATGCACATCTTTTCTTATTACTCACTTAGCAATTTGTACTAATGTTTGCTTTTTTTGGTCTCTAGTTTTACAGGCTCGAGCACCCTTTTTGATATTTCAGTTATTTTGCTAGACATAGAGTCGCTCAGAGATATTGATCTACTATTTTTCCGATTTGGTTTCTATTTCGATGTACTTTATTTTACTTCATCGATTTTCTATCTATATGCATTTGTAGCTTATGTTGAAAATTTTATTCTCATAAATATAGACATTTTATTGACTTCTTTGAGTTCCTTGGATTTTATTGTCCTTAAGTTCCTTTTATTTATACACGGTCTCCGTGTAAGGTACCGAACTGACACCCTTGGGATGTGACATGTACACCACACCCTGGACCCTTCTCAGATATGACATTTTGTCTCCGTGCACTCGTTTGCGATGCACAATAATAGAAAATATTGGAGCAATCAATCTCGAAAGTCCAAGTTTGGATACTTGGCAAGGAAAGTCGAACTAGGGTTCCCACTCCACATGCACGAGCTCTAGTGATGCACACCATCACTATCAAACTTCTCCTTCTTGGTATGACACTGGAGGTGGAGAAACCTCATACAATAAGTGTTTACAACAGAAAATGCACAATGTTCTTCGTCGCGCGAAGAAGCCATTGTCACTGCCCGTTCCACAACCATTCCGTCGGATTCCTACTAGAATCCAACCAAAGCGCGGTCGGAGGTTGGCCATGGTCTGATCAGTCAGTCGATCGGACAGTGGTGGTGACCCTGACGGGTTCAAGGGTTTAACTATAGCGCTCACCGGAAAAGAAGAGTCACGAACAGAGCATTGTATATGCATTACTGCACGTCCATGCGCGACGCGCCGTGAGTTGTTTGATCCATCGCGATTGCATAGTAAATGAAAAATGCACAGTGCTCCGCCCATGAGGAAGATGGAAAATGCATAATATTTCCGTCATTATATATTTCCCACGTGGAGCAATGGCCTGAGTATTGCCGCTCGACATCGCTGCCAAGCAGCCGAATTTTGACTGTGATCGGGTCAAAATCTAGTTGTTGGTCGGTCGACATCAAAGTTTGACCAGATCGAGGTCGGAGTTCGGTCAGACAGCAGTCGAAATCTGACCGAATTGGGCCGCTAGTGTTGTGGTCGCTAGCAGCCGCAATCGTGGTCGTCTCTGGTCCCGGCCGAATCGCGGGCAGATTCCGGTTGGATTCTGATCGGAAAAGGCCATAATTACGACCGCCAAAAACAGCAGTGCTGGCGGCCGCAATTCAGTCGGATTTCAGTCGAAATATGACCACGGTTCGGTTTGCCAATCGACTGATCGTCGACGATGACGACGGTGGTGACTCGATGGATTGAGGTGTTGGCTATAGCGCACACTTGAAGAAGAAGAAGATAGCGAATCTACTGTGTATTTTTCATTACTGTGCATCTCCATTTGATCGGACAATGGAGAACGAGTCACACATGAGTCGCGCACAGATCGTCGCTCAGAATATATATATATACATGGTGTTTCCTTTATGCATCGTCGAAGCGCCTACGCACATCGTAGAAGGGATTAGAACTATAGCTCATCCCATAAACGCAGTGCACACCAGAGCAAGCACATTAAATAGTAAATGCATTGTATTTCCCATCAAAGCTTCCGCCACTCGACACCGCCATCGAGCAGCTAGATTTTGATCATAATCCTACTGGAATCCGATCACGGTTCGATTGGCACCGAAGTTTAGCCAGATCACGGTCGAATTCCGATGGAATCAATTGTGATTGCGGTTGATTTTGGCCGTGATTTGATTGAAATCCGACCGTGATCCGATGCTGATTTAACTACGATCGTATTCCAGTCGGAATACCGCCGGAATAGACCATGATTGTGGCCACCAATGGCCACAAATTGGATTCTGACCGGAATCCAATTGCGATTCATTTGCCTGACCATGGCGGCGACCCGGACGGGTTCAGGGGTTAGGTTATAGTGTCAATCGACTCCGACGACGTCCGATAGTAGCGAGACCCCACGAGGAAGAGACGCTATGCAATCCCATAGGATTAGACGATTGAAATTCAATCGCACACGGGCGCACACTGATGTGTTGCACACCATATCAAAACCGCGCGTATATATATATATATATATATATATATATATATATATATATATATATATATATAGCGCCCACGAATGCGCAACTTGTGCATAACAGATTCTCAGTCGTCCGATCATCGCGATGCACAGTGAATGAGAAATGCACAGTAACCTTCTCCCGATTTCATCGTCGCTTCACTGTCGATCGGTCGAATTCTGATCACGATCCGGTCAGCACATATATATGCGTGATATGTGTGCGCTCATGAGCGCTCAATCGCCCAAGCAAGCACAGTAAAAGGGAATGCATAGTAACTTTGCTCGAGGCCTCCTCCCACACCTGCTCGACATTTTTGTCGGCGGTCAGATTAGAATCCGAATTTGCTGCTTCGGCTAGATCACGGTCGGATTCCGATGGAATCGGTTGTGATTGCAGTTGATTTTGGCCATGATTTGGTCGAAATCCAACCGTGATCCGATGCCAATTAAACTACGATCGTAATCATGTTGGAATGCCACCGGAATCAGCCATGATTGTGGCCATCAACATCCACAATTCGATCGGATTTTGATTGGAATCCAATCGCGGTTCAGTTGGTCTTACCATGGCAGTGACCCCGACAGATTCAAGGGTTGGGCTATAGTGTCGATTGACTCCGACGATGTCCAATAGCGATGAGATCCCACGAGGAAGAGACACTGTGCAATTCCATAGGATCAGATGATATATATATATATATATATATATATATATATATATATATATATATATATATGCGCTCGTGAGCGTTCGATCGCCCAACCAAGCACAATAAGAGGGAATGCATATTAACTCCGCTTGAGGCCTCCTCCCATGCCTACTCGGCATTGTCGTCGGCGGTCGAATTCCGATTGGAATCCGACCTTGTTGCCTCGACACTGGCTGTTAGCTTGTAGCTGAAATTCGACCCGATCGTGACCACAATCAGCCACGATGTTGCGGCTGTAATCAGATCGAATTCTGACCCAATTGTTCACAGTTGAGATTCGGTCGCAGTCGTGGATCTGCTGTCGGTCGCGAGACAACATCGACGACTCTGACGGGTTCAAGAATGGGCTATAGTGCACTCGTCAAAAACACTGTGCATTCTCTCTCTCTCTCTCTCTCTCTCTCTCTCTCTATATATATATATATATATATATATATATATATATATTTCGCTCGAGCAAATACAGTAAATGAGAAAATGTACAGTGTTTTCCATTGGAGCTCGACACTGCCCTCCTCGGTCGGATTACGATCGTGATCTTGTTGGAATTCGACCGTGATCTAGTCGGCATCGGATCGCAGTTGGATTTCGATCGTATTACGGTCAGATTCTGATCGAAATTCGACCGTCATCCGGTCGGAATCTAGCCATGGTTCAGTTGATCGGACGACAAGGCAACGCTGGTGGAAATTCCGATGGGTTCAGAGATTGAGTTATAGTACTCATTGGAAAAGAACATCGCACAGCGCAGTACTCTGCAATTCCCATTTACTATGTAATTCCGTGAATCAAACGGAGATTGGACGGATGTACACGCATTGCGCACGAGTGCGCAACATAAGGAATGCAGCGTAACATTCCTATATATATATATATATATTATGGGCATCACTATTTGCGCAACTTGTGCCCGCGACGAGGAAGTATAATAAATGAGAAATACACAATATTTTTCATCGGAAAATCTTTCACTCAGCAACGTTCGGCATCACCGTCGATTGACTGAAACTAGAGTTCGATCGGATTCTGGTCGAATTGGAGTCGGAATCTGCGTTGTTGCCGTCAGCAGTCACAATCCGATCGGAATTCAATCGCGGTCCTGTCGGCCGATCGGCGATGGCAATGGCGACGACAACCTCGATGAATTCAGGAGTTGAAATATAATGTTCATTGGAAAAGAAATTGCGAACGGAAGTACCGTATATTTTTCATTTACTGTGCAATCACGATAAATCCAATGGTGAAAAATATGTCGCATTCAGATCGACGCCCATGGTATCAGAATTATATATCCTATCGAGTTTCATAGGTATTTTCTAATAATTTTTGGGAGGTTATTCTTCTCATAGGTATTGACATACTTTGCTATCACTCCAAGGCTTTGAACCTTTATATTTGCCGATCGTGTTTCATTATGCAACTCTAATTAGTCTTTATATGAAGTTACCTTTGCAAATCTATAGTTTTTTTTTGTCATTCTATCGATGATATAGTTATCGGATTGATAATCAAGTGATGCAGTATAACGGAGCGAATAAAAAATATAATATTCACTTAGAGAATTTTTGTTTTTTTTCAATTTTCATTCAGAGAAAAGAATTTAAAATTTTTATTAACTTAAAAATATGAATAATATATAAGATTTTATTTTTTTTTATAGTTTGAAATAATAAAAAATCTTAAATTTTCTAATAAAATTTCCTTAATTTAGACAACTTAAATTCATAACTGTGTAACGGAAGAAAATTCAACTCCATCGAATGAGAGAATAAAAGCAGATAGAATCTTGTAGAAAAAGATTTGAAAGTTCATTTTCAATAATTTTCTCATCATCAATTTCTGAAAGCTCTTTTTAATAAATTAGATATCGATGAATATTTAGTCTATAATACTTTTAATTTGATGAGAATATTGGTGCAATAGATGAGAGTATTGAAATTGGTGTCATAGATAACAAATTAATAGATAAAGAAAAATTTAAAATAAAACTATTTTTTCGATAGAATTAAATGATTATTATTTTATTTATTTAAATGTTATGTTATTAATATCGATATTTTTTTTATTAAGTGAAAAATAAAAATAATTATAGGGCAGAGATATTTTTAAGTCGAGTTTAATCATTTTTTTAATATAATATGTTATTATCTACGCTGAGTCAATTGGATAAGTTATTTGATGCTCGGAACAATAGACTCAATCACTTCATATACACGTAAAAATGATTACATTTGTCTCAATATTTTTTATCGTCGTTCTTTCGATGATGATGAAAAAAAATAAATTACGAGAGATTATATATATCCCTTAATCTATTGGTCAGAACAGTAAAAGACTTCTAAATTCAGATAAAAAAAATTAAATTTCATATCGAAATTCAATCTTTATCTATTATCTATAACAATATCTTCGCCTACATATCATATTTGATGAGTCTAATTAAATAGTCAAGTTTAGAAAAGAACGTCCAAGTCAAATAAGTTTAGCAAATTATTTATATACAAATATTTATTTTATCATCAAAACTACTATATTTTTTTCGATAAATTTTTAATTTTTAATTTGGATGCGGATCGGATTTTTCTTTTCGAGATTGAGCTGTCAAGGATGAATTCTCTTTGACTGTAAGGGTAAGAGTCTTCTTGTTCTCTTCCTGTAAAAATTAACATACATTAAACCACCGTCAATCTATCCCGTGGAGATCCTTCGATACTAGAGTAGCAGTGAAAAAAATGAATGTATAACATAAAACAGTGGTAACAATGTATGTAAAATGAGAGAGATCCCCTCCTCCTTTCTTCGTTTCTTCTGACATTAGGACAAATTGTCACGTAACAAACTATGAGTATCGCCATCCACATGGAAGGTCACGTGGATTTGGGTGATCATGCTGTTATGCCATTAAAGAATACTCGCTATCGAGAATCTTCTGTGGGGAAGATAATGACGTGTATGTCATGTTAGGACCTTTGTAACGCTAGAGGGGGGGGTGATTAGCGTTTCTTCGTTTCTATAATCAAGTTAGCGGAAGCAATACAAATACAAAACAAATACAAATACGAAATAAGAAACCAAACGCTAACACCCAATTTACGTGGTTCGGAGATGACGCTCCTACTCCACGGCAATCCGTAAGGTGGATTAGCCCTAGCCAAGCTTCACTATCTTCTCCTTTGGATGAACCAAGGTGGAGAAACCTTTCTTACAATACACTCCTCTTCTTTACAATGATGGACGATGAAGAACAATAGAAGAGGAGGTTTTGGATTGCTAAAAACACTTAGAAAACTTGGTGAGCACGAGGATGAAGTTAGGAGTTAGAGCACTAGCCTCCCCATGCCCCCATGACCCTTTTTATGTAAGAGGGCTGTTTTCCTCGATCACCGATCGATGCATGCCATCACGATCGTGCCGGCCAACGGCTTCTGAAACGCGATCTCCGCGGAGATTCGTAGCCGCAATCTCCAACGGCCAGTGATCAGTCGACTGATCTCTCCATCAGTCGACTGATGGAGTGATCACCGAGTGATCACCAGCAGCCGAAAGTGAGACCGCATTCTCGTGGCATTTCTTTCTCGATCACTGATCGTTTCATAGCATCGATCGAGAATCGCCGATCGACATGTCCAAGGCTGATCGATGGTCGTGGTTTCACCGACTCACCGACAAACGACCGACTGATCGATACATCGATCACGATCGATACTTATTAAGTATGAATAATTCATACTTGTTTTTATACCCTAGACCTAGACTCAACCTTCTAGCTCGTATTAAGCCTTGCGCCTTCAGATCCTCCGAGTCCGCGACTTGTTCATCCTTTGCGCTTTGCTTCCAAGAGCTTCCTTCGGTTTCGTCATGTCTTGGGTTGCCAAATGCTTGGACTTTACGCCGCCAAGACTACAAGCTTGGACTTATGCTGCCAAGACCTTACTTTGGACTTCCTTTGCCAAGGTTCACTTGGACTTTACGCTGCCAAGACTACAAGCTTGGTCTTATGCTGCCAAGTCCATCCCTTGGACTTCCTTTGCCAAGATCATACTTTGGACTTCCTTTGCCAAGGTTCACTTGGACTTTACGCTGCCAAGACTACAAGCTTGGTCTTATGCTGCCAAGTCCATCCCTTGGACTTCCTTTGCCAAGATCATACTTGGACTTCTTTTTTACCTGTCACTTAAACACATTCGCAATTAGATCACAATACATTGCCTAACTTAAATGATTATCCAAACATCAAAACACATAAATGCTTGGAGCATTGTTGCACCAACATGTCAAGACCATAACAAACAGTCTCTTGCATGTTCTACGGAGTTTTATTTTAACACAATTAATATTCCTTTTGACTTCCTATTAATTTCCCGAGCTATTGTCCGTCTGACTTAACTTTGCTTTCTTCCCGAGCTACTATCTTTTCGATTCGGCTCATCTTCCCGAGCTACTATCTTTACACTTACGTCCCAAATTGTCACGTCCTTGGCTCATCTTCGCGAGCTATTTCCTCTCTAATTTATTTTCATACTTTCGTACCAAACTACCACGTCTTTCACTCGACTCATCTTTCTATTTCCCTACTAATTTATTTTTATATTTACATCTTAAATTAGTCACGTTTTTTACTAGATTTATTTTCTCAGGTTGTTATCTTCTACAATGATAAAGTTTTCCATGGCTAGTCAAATCGCCGGAGCAATTATGCGATTGTTGATTATGTTGCCGTCGCTGCCAAACTCAATGTTCATGCATTCGAAACTATGACGACGATGAACGCCGTCGTTATCTTTTTGTTTTTCTTCTTCTTCCGGTTCACGCAGAAATCCACCTCGCAGGGGACCGCCGACTCCTTCTACTACGACGCCTGCTCGCCGTCCATGTGCGGCAACGTCGCGGTCAGCTTCCCCTTCTCCTCCTCCGAGGCCTTCTGCCGCCTCCCCGACTTCGTCATCGTCTGCAACGCCTCCTCCTCCCTCGCTACCATCACCCTCTCCGGCCGCCCCTACCGGTTCATTTATTCGCCGATCAAAATCTCATTTTTATAGTCGAGGAACAGTTTAATCAGTTTCCCGATCGTTATTGATGAATCAAAATCAAATTTTGGTACGAATTCGACAGGGTGAACGAGATCTATTACGGGGAGCACGAGTTGTTGCTCAGCGTGTCGGACCATGAACTCGCCAGCCAAATCCGGTCCAACTCCTGCAGCGCTGCCGGCGCCGGAGGCTTGCGCGGACACTTCCTCCCCGAGTCCACCTTCTCCCCCTTCCGGCCCTTTGATGGGTACGCCTTCCTCAACTTCACCTGGTGCGATCGGGGCCGAGTTCCCCCCAATTCCGTCAATCTCCTAGCCGACTGCCCCGGGAGGAACAACGCCAGCAGCAGCCTCTCTTTGCTGCCGCCGGGAGGGCCTCTGAACAACGACAGCGAACTTCCGGCGGAGTGCGACCACGCGACGTTGCCGGTGCTGCAGCTCAACCTGCAGGGCAAGGACGTCGCCCGCCGGGACGATCTCTGGACCGTGATAGATCAAGGTTTCGCGCTGGTGTCAGCGGAGTGGGACAAGAACTTCGCGGCGTGTAGTAGTTGCCAGGCGGCGGGAGGGCGGTGCGGGTATAACCAGAGCTCCGGCGAGCCGCGCTGCTTCTGCAGGGAAACATGCGGTCGTGGAAAAGCCAACAAGTAAGACTCCGATCCTTCATCTTTGTTGACCATTCAACGCCTGCATGCGAAAATAAAATCACTGTGGAAATTCTACAATCGTGTTAGAAATGAATTGCCGTAGTGTCTGGATCGATCCGTCGAATATAATTATTCTTCTTTCCGACCCTAAACCCTAAATCACTAACCCTCAACCCTAAACCTTTCTTGCAGGTTTCCATGGAAGATCATTGCAGGTAATTAATCAGTTTGTCTCCACAACAACTCTGTAAGTGTTTTTCAGTTTGTCCACCATTTTCTCTCTTTACAATGCAGCCATTGTTACCCCAACAACAATACTTTTAGCAGCGGGGCTAATTGCACTCGTCAAGTTTAGGCCATCGTTCCTTCGCTTGCTGGTCAAGCCTTCCAACCACAATTCGACAGTCAAAGAGTTCATCAGCACCTACAAGTCAACGTTAACGACGGAGTACTCGCACTACGACTTGAGAAGAATCGTAGGAGGGACCAAGGAGAAGCTCGGAGAAGGAGGGTATGGTAACGTGTACAAAGGAAAACTACAAAACGGTCTCCCGGTGGCCGTCAAAATCTTGGAGAAGTGTAAAGATGACGGTCAAGATTTTATGAACGAAGTGGCCACCATCGGACAAATACACCATGTGAACATCATTCGCCTTCTCGGATTTTGTTGCGACGGCCCGCATAGAGCTCTTATATACGAACTCATGGACAAGGGATCACTGGCCAAGTTGATATCGAACGAGGAAACGAGACACGCAGTCGGTGCTCAACGGCTACTTGACATTGCTCTCGGTACGATACATCTTATCAATTAATCATGTTGAAATTAAAGACTATCCACGATTTAACTCTTTAATCAGAGTCGATCCGGAGTATATTATCAATACAAATTTTTTTTTCGATAAATTTTAAACTTTTTTATCTATGATATTTTAGGAAATGCTTTTGAAGTCCTGGACAGACATTCCATTTGCCCTTGATCCAGGACAGACTTTGTCTCTAATGATGATTATAAAATAGATTGATGGAGAAAATTAGATTGACGATTCTATTTTTTTTTTTTTCAGAATAATATTAGATTTTAATATTATATATTATTTTGATGTGAAAAAACAGAAGAAGAAAAAAATAAAAAATTTTATTTTCAATAATTTACAGGGATTGCTAGAGGCGTCGAGTATCTTCACAATGGCTGCGAGAGGAGAATTTTGCATTTGGATATCAAACCGCACAACGTGTTGCTCGACAGCAACTTCGAACCGAAGCTATCGGACTTCGGTTTGGCAAAGCTTCAGTCGAGAAAGGAGAGCGCGGTGACATTGACCGGCGGTGCCCGCGGCACCATCGGCTACATCGCCCCCGAAGTGTTCATGAGGAGCCTCGGAGGCGTCTCTCACAAATCAGACGTTTACAGTTTCGGAATGCTGCTTCTCGACATGGCCGCCTTAGGGAGGGAGGAGAGCACCAGGTCGGTGATCAGCATGCAAGAGGTTGATGTTGGAGTTGGATCCAGCAGCGACGAGTACTTCCCCGATCGGATCTACGATCAGCTGCGCGAATGGCAGGGTTTGGACGTGGGGCGGCATGTGGAGGTGGAGGTGGAGGTGGAGGTGGAGGCGGAGGAGAACCTGATTCGGAGGAAGTTGGTGATGGTGGGGCTGTGGTGCATTCAGGCCGATCCAGTAAGCCGGCCGTCAATCGGCCGAGCTATCGAGATGCTGAGGGGGGAAGTCGAGCGGATCGAGATGCCTCCGAAGCCGCTGCTGTTCTCTTTGCCGATCGATCGACAGCAAAGTGGCCATGGCCATGGCTCCCAAACTTCCTACTTCTCAGTCGACTGCTCGTTTTTGGAGCCTGCTTAAGCGAAGCGACCGCATCGCTTCGGGAGAACGAAACCTATCGATCGACACGTACGCTGCAGGGATTTTGTATAGATATCTGTCGATCCATTTTCGATAGAACTACATGATCAAATAGTAGAAATTAAATATTTACAGGTGAAGCTTTTCGATTAACCTTCGTCTGAAAAAACGATTACAGAGAATCACTCTTTCTCAATCACAAATCAAATCCGGCCCTTTCGCTTTTGAAATTAGTTCTCATATGAACTTAATTCCTTACCTTGATCAACCCTTCATCCTGTCCCTTGGGGGCCAAAAATGATGTGCTCATCTTAAACGTTGGTTCATCGTCGGTTTCATAACTAGATAAAATGACGTAAATCATGAGAGGTAAATGGGAGGGTAGGTATTTCAAAAAAATTTATAGCTTTAATAGATTGATTTTTTTGCTTCTTGTGACAATTCTATCATTCGTATTAATCACTTATCCTCTCGTAGAGAGTCCATCCCATTCCTATTTGTATTTATATTGGACAGATGCAGTTCAAGAAACTACACACGAAGTGCAATTTGTCTAACGTTTGCACATAGTATATAGGTAGGTTTAGCACTTGCTAACATCTCCCATTTGTCCAATTCAAGTTACAATAACTAATTAGAATATTCAATTCATACTTAAAAAAAATAGTCTGTGCGACAACAAACGTACTGAGTGATTAATGCTAAGAAAATTATTACATTTTACGTAATCACTTTTCAAAACAAATTAAAGATATCAGTATCTTATATTTATCCCAATCAAATCAGTTACATCAATATAAATATCTCTAACATCTCATAATCACTATTATATCAAGAGCATATTCATTATCTCATATTATTCACAATCACATTTTATGTCCACAACAAAAAAGTATAATTAGTCGACCAGTGAATAACTTCATTAAATTTACACACTTTATTTTCAAAAAAATGACTTCATTAAATTTTATATTTTATTATTTTGACGCTTGTTTTATCTCATAAATAGACTTTTTAAATCTACACACTTTATTTTATTGGTCTTTAGCAATGTAACCTTTTGATTGTTCCATGTGAATTACTTCGTCAAACTCACCATTTAGGAAAGTCATTTTTACATTCATCTGATGTAATTTCGAGTCAAACTTTGCTATTATAGCTAAAACGACATGAATTAATACAAATTTTACAACGGGATAAAGTGTCTATTCAAAGTCAATACTCTCTTGTTAAGTATATCCTTTTGTAATCAGATGAGTTTTGTATCAGTTAATCAATTCATCCACTTTCCTCTTAATTTTGAGAATTCACTCATGCCCAATAGCCCTTCGGCCTGAAGGAAAATCAGCTAATTCTCAAATATGATTCTTTTCATAAACTTCATTTCTTCATCCATTGCAACTTGTCACATGTTTCTAATATTGTCTCAATGCTTTATCAATAGTATAAGGTTCACCATCATCAACTGAGAGTACCATTAATGTCTCATTCTCAATATCAAACATTTTCTAAGGGTTAATCTTACAAATACTTCTTTGTAAGTTGAGTTGTCAAGAAGTCAACTCATGACTTGCAAATCACTCCCACTAGATGACTAAATTCAAGCATATCTTTTGACACCTCTATCGTTGATAAAATATCATCCTCCTTAAATAGAGGAATAGTTTTATCAACGTCGTCTCTTGCTGGGAACTTAGTTTCAAAAAAAGTCATATTTCTCTATTCTATTTCGGAAATGGTTCTATCTTATTGCTCGCCAATGAAAACATAACTTTTGAAGATCTCAGAATATCTTATAAAAATATACTTCTTACCCCCATGTCTTAGTTTTCATATGAGATAGATGGAATAGATTTTGAAGGCACTATTAAATATATAAGTTGTTGCTAATAATGCATATCCCCAATAGAACAACAATAACAACCACCAAGCCTTATCCCACTAGGTGAGGTCGGCTATATAGATCCTTCTATATCATTGGGCTCCATCCCCTACTATATCGTCATCTATACTTAAATAAAATTTATCTTATTTTATTATTGCTAACCAAGTCTTTTTTGGTTTTTCTGTTTCTCATTTAATGTGTATATTTGTCATCGTTTCACATTGCCTAACTGGAATATTTATTGGTCGTCTAAGTACATGTCCGTACTATCTTAAATATATCTTCGGAGCTTTTTTTTCTCAATAGATACAATAATGACTTTTTCTCTAATGCCCCAGTAGAAGATTGACAAATTATTTGAGTCATCATAGATCTAACCATATCTTAAGGAGTCTTATTTCTTCATTCAATAACTCTATTTTGTTGTGGAATTCCTGGGACTGTCAATTTTTGTGTAATCCTTTTATCATTATATATTGTCTTGAACTAATTAGACAAATATTCAACCCCACAATCAATATGCAAGGTTTTTATCTTATACTCCAATCGATTCTCAACTTCGTTCATATAACTAATAAAGTAATCTAATACTTCAAATTTAAGACTACAACAAAAAAGACAATACACAACACTTAAAAGACATCGCTTTTTATAAAAAATATTGTTGTTTGTAGTTTAACAACGCTTTTAGTGTAAAGCGTTGTCTTTTTTTAAAAAAAAAATAGCATAGACAATGATTTTTACAAAACCGTTGTATATTAGTATTTTATATTTGGGTCAAAGACAACGGTTTTTAAATAACGTTATCTTTGAACTGTTTTTATTAGTAATAGACAACGCTTTATAAGAAGCGTTGTCTATGAGGATTTTTTTTATTTTCTACCACTTAGAAATTTTAAAATATGATTTAGTTTTTTAATGGGTAAAAAAAATTTAAATATAAAAAAATAATTTTTAAATAAATTATGAAAATATAATTTTATTTCATTAAAAAAATGAATGAAATAAAAAAATTAGCTTTATTTTATTAATATTTTTTTTTTCATGATTTTTCCCCATGATTTTTCATTTAAATATTATCTTTATTTTATTTATATTATTTTATTTTATTTTATTTCCCATAAACCACTCCTAATTAAACCTGCGATTCGACTTCTCCTCTCCGTATCCCATCGGCGACCGCGATCCATATTAGGGTTTCACTCCGCCAGCCATCGCCGCACCGCCATTGAAGCATCTGTCGGCACCAGCGCTCCGAGCTTTTATCGGTGCTCAAGCAAAAGCTGATAGCGGGCAAAGGCACAGCAAGCAGCAAGCGAAGTCAGGCGTCGACGATCAAACCATCCGTCGCCGATCAAGCATTTCATCGCCACTCCGCCCTTCCATCATCGCTCTGTCCTTTCGTCGCTGCTAGGTTTGATGAATCTATGTAACAATAGCAAGTTCAATAACTGCTTTGGCAACCAAACTAATTATTTTTGTCCATAAGTAGTAAAATTGTGATATGTTGGATGGTATTGCTTCTACCTTTTTTAAAACTTTTCTTATCCTTGGATATTCTAAGCCCACACTAGATATTTTGTCTTACTACTTTTGCAATGATCAAACTATTTTTTTGTTGCATACAATTTTATGGGCCGTGGAGAGTGAATTGTGAACCTCAATATTGCTATACTGAAATTATATTTGCACATATATCAAACTATGTGTCTTGTTGGATTTGAGTCACTTTTTCTAGTGTCAGATTATGTAAAGGTGTTTGATTATTCTGGTATCCAAGGAACAAAGTGCTGAAAAATTCAACCTTGTTTTTTTTATTGACTCCGTCTTTGTGTGATTCACATAATTTGTTCAGCATTCACGTGACAACAGGTTATCTGGAGGTTATCTTGATTCTTTTTTCTTATGCTGAAAAACTCTTCCTTGCTATATAATTTAGTCAATAACAACACTTACACATTAGTCATTATCACTGTATCAGAATGTACCATGAAATTGGTTGCTACCATGAAATTGGTTGCATAGGTTGATGGTAGAGACCTGAAGATTAGACTAAGGTGTACCATTAAGCAGGGCTGTGTAGATTCTTTTTTTTTCTTCTGATGGTTGCTTAACAGAACTTCCTGTGCAATAAATCTCAGAGTACTCTTCAGCCTTTTATATTTATTATGATGCATAGATAATGGTCTATGTTTGTTGTTCTCCTAGGTAATTTTTTTCTCCAACGGCTGATATCTTTGGATATGGATTCACTGATTGCGGGGGCTAAATTTCGTGGTGACTTTGAAGAAAGATTGAAAGCTGTACTAAAGGAAGTTTCTGCTTCCAATGGACAGATTATTCTATTCATCGATGAGATTCCTACTGCAGTGGGTGCAGGTTGGTTTTTCCCTTCTTATCCATTAACTTTAAGTCAGTACAAATACAAATGGAGACTATGATGGGCTTATAATGTGATGAGATTTATGAGATAAATTATTGAAGAAGTAGAAACTATCGAGAGAGATTCACTACGATCAATAGTAAGATTATCTTGTTTATCATAAACAATTTGAAATACACTATTTATGTGATTGTTGTTTTCATTAACACTTGGTATTTTTTGTGTGTATTCACAGTTTATGAAAATATCATACTCTCGAGAAGAAATTGATGAGGTGTTGTCTGAATTGGCAGAATGTATACAAGATCATATTTATGAGTAGGTATGGAATGTTAAATGACATAGTTTCGTAGCTATCTTTTTCCATTTCGTTAAAATTATATACATAAATTTCATTTACTTCGGTTTTTCATTATTCATAATTGCATTTTTAACATATTACATTAATTTTCTACATGAATTATATTGCATGATAAGTGAATTGTGTAATTTTGACAATTATCTTATAAAGTATATGGCATAGAAGGTCATTGCTCCAGATTGCCTAATTCCAATTGATCGGATCAATATTCTAGAAATGTTAATAAAAAAAAAATTGACATAGAAGGTTCTGTTGGTTTCTACTGTTTATATTGTATGGTATTGAACTACGAGATTAAAAAGCAAACTTCATTTGATTTAGTATTCTCAGATTCCAGCATTTGAACAAGATTTACCTGTAATCATACTATGAAAGATATTACTCAGATGAGGAATAGGAAAATGGCTGAATTCGACCTATTGATTTTTGCATAAAATACTTTGCAACTTGTATCAGGTTCCATCCTTTCACAATTTTGCAGTTAGATGATTCAACTCTAAGGTTGATGCATTAGCTCTGTGAGATTCTTAATGTTGATTGACCTATATATGATAAAAGTTTGCTGCACTCAAAGTGGGTCTCTGATTTACCAAGTACCAACTCATTTTGGATTTCTCAAGGTTAATGATTTTGTGGTTTTCGAATGGAGATTCTGCAATTAGATGATTAGACTGTAGTTTGTTGCTATTCATATACAGATAACTTCATTTTCTTTCTTCATATATTTAACAAGTTCATCAAATGCAGTTTGTTCATAGTTTCAGCATCGCATCAGGAAAAAACATACAAGAAACATGTTGGTTGAATGCTTTTTCTTGTAAACAATTGAACCGAAATTTACCTTGAGAAACCTAGAAGCCTTCTATCTTCATCGTGCTTTCTGATTCTGCACTTGAGTCCCCTCTTTGAGTTGCGAGTTCATCATCCATATGCATGGATAGCTAAAAGTAGCGTATTGTTATTGTTACAGCTCACGGTTTTTTTTCCTGCACCTTTGTAAGAGTGATTCAGATTAAACCTTCATAAAGCATTACTTCTCATCTTTTGCGAGATAGAGGAAGAACAACATTTGACCAACATTACTATTACTTGCATGGATAGGTTTGTATCCATGCGTGTATACATGCCTCCTCGTACATGCATGCACTGTCACAGGTATAAATCAAGCATCAGAAGGATTAGAATGATTGAAAATTAACTTATAGTCTGTAATACAGATGTAAAGTAGGTAAAATGACCATATTTACCCATCCATATGCATGTGGAATTGTTTTTTCTAGGATTTCTTTTCTTCTGCAGTACTTGGTGATCTTCTATGATTATTTTTTTTTTTTTTTTTTTTTTTTTGTAGATGTTGCCTTTAAGGGAAATAGATTTTTGTAAGTTTACTCTGTGTCCAAAATTCAACTAATATTTTGATGCTTGTATCATATATTTCTTCTGTGCAAAAGACTTCTGTTCACTCGTGAAAACAAAGCTATTCTTCGCTTGATAGGATGCAAATTTCAGCTTGTGCCCCCAACAATTATCTTTATGTTGGCTCTTTTCTTGAGACATTGTCAGATTATTGTTAGGAATCTGTGCAAGATTTATATTGATCATTTTAATTATAATGTAATAATTTTTTCCTCGCAGATGAATGTGAAAAGAAACTCAAAGGGAAATTTTTTGGCAAGATACAATCCAGAAAGTTTCAATCTAAGAAGCAAGATAGGTTGGAACTAATATGCATATCTAGTATGTAGGTTTTTTGTTTAATTTTGTAAACTTAACTTGGATCCCAAGTTTATGAATTATGACTTCACACTTTACGTTTTTTATTATTTGTCGATTATGCACTATTTATGTTTCAATTGTAAGGAGATTGATTAATTGTACTTTAATGATATTTTAATTGGTATTATTTATAAGTGTTTAATTAAGTAGTTCTTTGTGTAATATAATAAACAATGTTTCTGTAGATATAAAAAATGACAGTTTTTATTTATTGATAAAAATTGATATTTAATTTCAAACGACAATGTTTTTTATCCATTGCAAAAAGCATTGTATATGCTAAAAGACAACACTTTAAAACCACTGCAAATTCGCTATGTGTTAAAAAGACAACACTTTAATTCGTTGTAAAAGCGTTGTCGTTTCTAACGACAATACTTTTTATCCGTTGTAAAAGCATTGTCTTTTCTAGCAAAGATAACGTTTTTTATTGGTTGCAAAAGCGTTGTCATTGCGAAACACTACAACGCTTTTTTTCCGTTGCAAAAACGTTGTCTTTACTAGAAAAGACAATGCTTATTCTCCGTTACAAAAGCGTTGTATTTGCGAGAAAAGACAATGTTTTTTTTCCGTTGCAAAAGCGTTGTCTTTTCTAGAAAAGACAATGCTTTTTTATCCGTTGTCATTAGTCGGACTTTTAACAACAGTGGCTTTAACAACGCTTTTACAACCACATAGACAACGGATAAAAAGCGTTGTTTGTGAGCTTTTTTCTTGTAGTAAAATGTAATGAAATAGAAATCTCTATGTCTTGCCTTCGCATTTATCGGACTACAAATATTCGAATGAATTAGTTGCAAAGGTGATTCAACTCTAATAACCTTACTAATTGGTTTTCTAGTTATTTTTCCAGTCAGATAATGTCCACATACTGACAAGTTAATCTTATCATGAGTACCAAGCAGATCTTTTCTAGCTAATCTATTCATATGTTCTTGTCTAATATGTCTCAATCTAGCATGTCAAATTTTATTAGGAATATCATCATCATTAGTAAGAATAATATTTGAAAAATAACTATCAAATACATAATTGATATCCAGTTCTACAACAAGAAGCATAAAATCATTCATCAAAAAATCATATCCAATTAACACTGAGTTAATACGAAGTTTCAAACGTTGATTGTACAAGTTTATACAATATCCCAAATCAAGAAGATTTGTAACGAAAACTAAATTATGTCGAATCTCAAGAGCACAAAGGACATTATATAGAAACAAAGTACATCCATCGTGAAGGTTGAGTTTGCAAGTGTCAATTCTTTTGACTTCATTCTTACATTGTTTCCTACATATATCCACTTGTTGCTAGCCGAGTGCTTTGAGTCGAGTCTGAGTTGTTTCCTACATATATTCTTACATTCTTACATTGTTTCCTACATATATCCATTGGGTTAGAGCCTAAGTGCTTTGAGTCGAGTCTGAGTTGTTTGAGTCGAGTCCGAGTTGGTTCATCTTGATACCAACTCGGTCATTGCTGAATCATGTTGTTAATTGAGTCTTGTGAGCCGAGTCCTAGTCTCACTCGATTGTGTCTATCCAATTTCCACTTATCAGACTGAGTACCTACTCAGCAATGCCAAATCTAAGTGGGATGTAGTCGCAGCTCGGCCGAGTAATATCAACGTGTCAAAGCACTAGGCGTGATTCGACATCACTTGTGGCTCAACCCACTATATCCTGTGCAACGCATCAGTGCACGCTCATGCACGACGAGCTAGCTCTCTACTGTCTAATCAAATGCGATTGCACAATGCTCCACCTACGACTTCTCTTCTTCAGTGAACATTAATTATAATCAATGTATGAATCCGTCAGATTGTCATCGTCGCCGTCACCATCCAACCAATAAATTGACCGATCGATCGGACTGCGATCGGATTCACATGTGCAAGCTAAGAGGGTTGTTGGACTGAACAATCCACCCAATTCATAAGATTAGCACGTACGAGTCCACTCCCCAAATCCACCGGGCGCAGCACATATGACATATCCTTGCATCGATCGTCCTTCCCCGAGCGATTCCATTCTTGAACCGATCTTTCTGTTAATGTTCAGGTATCAGAGATAAGGCATGCAGCCTTCTCTTTCGAATCGTCTCAGGAATATCAGTTGCCAAACCTGCACACGATGTGCAAATGCTAGACAAATTGCACTTCGTGTGCAGTTGATTGACAACTGCATCCGTCCAATATAAATACAAATAAGAATTAATGGGATGAAGGATTAAAGAGTTTATCAAGGCAAGGAAGTTCTCAAGAACATTCAAAAGCAAAAGGGATTTGATTTGTAATTGAAAAAAGAGTGATTCTCATCATTTTTTTTAGATTATAAATCGAAAGATTTATTTATTTTTTATTAGGATCAAGTATTCAGGTCTTCGTCTTAATTAATTTTGAGGATGATCAACTGTGATTACGGTCGTTAATGATTGTGACAATGGCAATCACAATTTGTCCGGATTTTAATTGCAATTTGATTGGAATCCGACTGCGATCCGATCGACATCAGAATCTGATCGAATTGCAGTCGGAATCTATTGCAATTGCGGCCGCCAACGATTGCGGCATTGGCAGCTGCAATTCGATCGGAATCTAATCACAATCCCATCGAGTTCCAATGTCGATCGAATCACGATTGAATTCCGATCGTATTACGGCCGAAATCGACTGTGATTGTGATCGTCAATGGTCATGGCTGTAATTCGATTGGAATCCATTTATAGTCTGGTAGGTAGGTCAGTCGGACGACGACCTTAACTGATTCAGGCATTGACTACAGTAAGAGGAAGAAGACGTGCGACGGAACAATGTACATTTCTCATTCATTGTACAATCCTGTGACTTAGCGATGAAAATTGTGTTGCGTATGAGTCGCACGGGATAAAATGTACCAGAGATCATTCCTCTATATATATAAAATTAATTGAACCAACATGTATTATGTCAAGATTAAGTGGTTAACTAGGTCAGATGGTAGAATTATCTCAAAGAGCAAGAGTCAATTCTCAGGAGCTATAAAGCTTTTCAGAATACTTACCCTTCTGTCGTACTAATTCTTGATTGAAAAAAATATTCTTCGTAATTTGTCTCGATAAGAGTCGTTAAAGTGATGGATTTAACCTTTTACTCCAAAATTAAGTGGTCAGCTAAGACTCAGGGGCATTTGGTAGGCGGAATTTTTTTTTATTTTTCATTTTTATTTTTTAGAAAAACGAAAAAATACATTTGTTGACGTTTTTCATCTTCATTTTCCATAAAATAAAGGAGTATTTTCTGAAAAATTAGAAAATATAAAAAAAAGTATTTTCTATTTTAATTTTTATTTTTCAAAATATAAAAAAGTGTTTTCTACCAAATTGAAAAATAAAAAAAAATCATTTTCTATTTTTCTAAAAATAAAAAAATAAAAAAATCACGAACCAAACACTCCCTGACTGTTTAGTAAAAGAAAAAAAAAAGTTCTACAGATATGTAAATCAAATCCATTCGATTTGATATGCATTTAATTCTCGATCATCTGGATTTTTTTCTCTAGACTTTTTAATACTTTTGGTCATATAATTTGAAACGGACCGCCGTTCTCTCATCCGATCCGTGTCTTTTGTTTTTTTTTTCCCCCTTGAAGTCCGACGGACGAAAAAGGATAAATTGGAGTCGCGCGCCATGGCGATGACCGGGGTGGTCTGGGAGCCGGTGACGGCGACTAATCACGACGCGGCTTCGTCGCTTTCGAATCGTATCATCCTTCGCCGTTAGAACAGTAATATTCGATTCGGTAAAAATTTATTTATATTCGTTCACTATGTATCAAAGTCAATTAATAAATAAACTTGAATAACTTGATAAATTAAATAAACAAATTTAAATATATATTTGTTTGGCCATAATATTCAGCGATTCAAGTGAGCGGTGTTCGTGAGCGATTCGATATTAACGAGACTTAACAAAGTCGATTTATTATTAGTCTCTTTTAAAAATTATTTTTTAACTTATTTATATTCATTTATAAACCAGAATTAAATTAGTAAAATTTTAAATAAACAAACAAGTTTATCTTAAGAGCTTGATAATATTTAAATAAGTCAAATTTAAACTAACTTGATTCAAGCTTGAATCAAGCTGGATTAAAAGCTCGATACCCATTAAACAAGTCAAAGTAAATTCAATTGTTCAAGCCAAATTCAAGCTCAAAAAAAAATACCAAGTCAAGTTTTAACAGATTTTTCAATAGCTTGGTTAATTTTAGGCTCGGCTCGGCTTAGTTTTGTTATCTTATCAAATAAGTCTGAACACTATAAAGTTTGCTTGGCTCGGCTCGTTTACAGCCCTATTCGCCGTCACATTTTACTATCACAACAGATGCATCTCTGTCCTCCTCTTCGCTCGCCCAAGAACTTCATGGCGAAGAATCGCCAAGCCCGCAATGGAGCAGGCTCCGTCGACACCAAACAAAGGTCTTGATGCATTCGTTTCGGTCGGATTTTCGATAACGAAATCACGTGTCTCACACGACGGACAGAGTTCATTCCAATTGCATAGTGAAAAAGTTGTTCCCACGTAGTGGTGACTATGATATGACAAAGCTTACAGATAAGGCAATGAACGATTCCGAAAAAGATCTAAAACTCTTTTCTGAATTCAAATGTCTCCTATGTATTTTGATCACCATGTCAAGACTTATAATACTCTCCGTGATTTATTTCTCTTATAATCACTATAAGATAGACTGGTAAAGGTCGCTAAGTTGATTTTTACAAATTCTAAAAAGTTAGAATCTGTCAATCTAGCGACCCTCACTAGTTTGTCCACGATCATTGTGAGGGAGATAAATCACGGAGGATTTTATGTGCTTTGACGTGGTAGATAAGATATGTGAGGATCATCTAAATCCAAAAAAAATTTAAATTTCCTTCAAAATTAATTTTTATTTTATCTATAAATTTCATCGTACGTCAGTGAAAAAGTGAAAAACGGAGAGATTATACTTTTCAATCCGTTGATAAAAAATATCAAGAATTCATCTCGTCCATTCTAATTAATAGTATTTAGACTATCCAGACGTACTGTTCTAGTCAGTCAATGGACGACTTGGCGAGCTCACTGTGCAGCGACAACGAGGTCGCACGACTTGCGCGACAACAAAGGTCATGCGCGTAAACAGTATTCATTGGTTGTTGTCCCCGTGACAACAGAGCATCGGTAAAAGTTTGGATGATCTCTATGACAAGTCATGATTCGATCCCTGTCGATTGTAATTTACGGAAGAAATTTTACTGTTTTTCACTCGCTTGTGGGTTACGGAGATGGATTCCTATTTTTCAACTGGATTGGTGTGGGGGTGCAGATCCTAATTGACGTACATACCTCTTACGGTGATTTAATGGTACGTCATTTTGATTTACCCTTTGGGCGGATAGAGACTCTTCCAAAGTTGTGAGACAGGGTCGGTTCACCAAATAGATTAATCGGCCAAAACTGGAATATCACTTATAAAAAAAAAAAAAAAAAGTATTCATTGGTTGCATAGATTGACCATGATAAAATAATGCATTGAAAAATAAAAACATTATCAAATCATTGCTAAAAAAAACAGTTTCAAATCAACATTGCTCGTATCATAGATATCCGTCGATACATTTTTGATAGAACTATATGATCAAATAGCAGAAATTAAATATTACAGTATCCGGATTCCGGAGCGCTGAAAAATTAATATTGTCTGATTTTCGAGACAAGTTTGATTTTAGATTTTAAACAAATTTAAATAAATAATTTTGAGATTGAAAATTTATTTTTTTGAACGAAATATATTTTCGACGTTAGATTTATCTTACGAGAACGATGTGATTTTACCGTCGAATTTAACTACTGAATTATAAATATTTTTCTGATGTATTTTGATCGTGGGCGGAGCTTACCCATACGTGTGAGCAGCTGCTCACACTGGATAAAGAATTTTTTCTTTTATTTTATTTAAATTTATACAGTAAATTTTTTTATTTTCTATAATTTTTTTATTAAATATATTATATTATATCAACGTTAAATTAACATCTTACTTCCGTCTCTGATTTTAGTGATCAGTAGAGCGTTCCGTCGAAGATATGTGTGATCGAAAGGATCATTTTTAGCTTTTACGAGAAGGGTCTAGTGACTAGCGCATGTAGACATTGTATTATAGGACAACGAATCAATCCCTTACAAATATGAGGGTGTCATTTCTCCGTGCGCTAGTTACTAGTCTCAAGGGTCAAAGGTCTATCGTGATTTACCTTCCTTACGATGGTTCGAAGACGGACTGATAGAGACAACTAGATTGACGAATTCCAATCTTTTATATTAGAGAAGATCATTTTTAAAATTAATTAAATCGAAAATTTAAATGTACAATGCTAATAAAAACAAATTAATTAAATATTTACAATCGGAGCTTTTCGATTGATCTTTAGATTTGTCATTAAAAAAACGATGAGAATCACTCTTTTTCAATTGCAAATTAAATCTTTTTTTGCTTTTGAATGTTCTTCGGAACTTCCGGATAAATTCATCTATAGAAAAATGATTATGTTCAGCGATGATAAAAAAAAAAAAATCATAAAAATTTATATTATTTAATTCAATGGATAGAAATAATAAAAAAAATTTAAATCCGAATAAAAATTCTAAATTTCATATCGAAATTTTAAATTCGATCCCAATCTTCAAAATCTGAATGATTTATACTACTGAATTAAAATCCATGTGTTTTAGATGGTCGATGGTTGAAGAAAAAATTTTGACTTTAATTTTTCTTTTTCTAAAAATTAAGATTTTAAAGAGAATAGAAAATCATGATTTATAATAAAAATAAATAAAATAGTATTATTCTTCTAAAAATTATTAAAATAACCTTTTATTCATAATTTAATATTATTTCACCTTAAATTGATTTGTATAAAATTTGCACCATAGTAAATCGATGGAACAGAATTAGCTAGAATGAGCGATAAATAAAAAAAGGAAAAAAAATCATCCAAAATTTAATTATAAATAGAATAAAATGAACAAGCGCTACTTTAGTCTAAGCAAGCATTGAGTTATATAGTTGTCCCATGGAATTAATACATGATAGAATTTATGAATAAGATAAGGATAACTTTTCAAAGAAATTTATTTTTTTTTTTAAAATATAAATGATTTTTTATATATATTGATTATTACATCAAAATTCATAAATTTATAAAAATTTTCATAATTTATTTTTCTCATAAATAATTGTAAAATAGATCGATAAAAATTATTGAATTGACGGATTTCAATTTATACGGTACGATGGAGTTACCGATTAATGTTAGGCCGGCTGAGAACAAAAGGAAAAAAAAGAAAAAAGAATTTCCGAAGATTTATTTATTTATTTAATTACGTCTATGTCAACGCCTGGCCCGAACGCCGTTCTCCCTCCACATGGTAACGAGTGCGGGAGTCCGCGAGCGAGTGAAGACCGAGGAAGTTTCCCTGCTCGATGCACGGCGAGACTTGGCAGGTAAGGCGAAGTTGACCCACTGCTGATGCATACGGAAAACTTCGAACGCATGCCTTCCTGTCTTTCTTTGTCAAGATGGAGCTTGATTTTTCTTGATCTTCCCTTGACGCAGCGGTATATATGCCTCTGCTCCAGAAAAGAGGTCCGAGGTTGCAGATGAAGATCGAGATGTGCGGATGCTGGAGGAGGAGGAGAGGAAGAAAGGAAGAGGACGAAGGCGGCGGCGGCGGCGAGGCGGAGCGTAAGAACTCATCGTCTTCGTGGAACTTGTTCATCAACCTCAGGGAATTGGAGGCGGCGACTGGTGACTTTTCCGAAGCTAACCTACTCGGCCAGGGCGGCTTCGGTCCTGTCTACAAGGTATTCTTTAATCGATCGAATATGTGTTCTTGCGCGCATCTTACTCCCTATTTCTAAAAAAAATCTCATGCATTCAGATCGGCTCAAGGAGTTGCAAATTGACCTAGGTTTGACTGTTCATTGACAAGCACAAACTAGGGTTCTTGCATTTTATGACCTAAATAGTTCGCTTTATTGTTCTATTCGATTGGTAAAGGAAGAAGGTTGCCAAAGTTAACATTATCAAATAGAGAAACAATGATTGGATTACCTTTTACCTGAAAGATGGATGGTTGGCCAATTGATGCAGGGGGTATTGGAGAATGGGCAGGAGATTGCAGTGAAAAAACTGTCTTTGACCTCTCGGCAAGGGGTGCGGGAATTCACCAACGAGGTGAAGCTACTGCTCAAAGTTCAACATCGCAACCTCGTGTCACTGCTCGGTTGCTGCATCGACTCGGATCAAAAGATGCTTGTCTACCCCTACTTCCCTAACCGAAGCCTTGATCACTTCCTATTCGGTTTGCATCTTGCTCCTCTTTATACTTGCCAATGGATCTTGTTCATTTTACAATGCTAACGCAACCTGCACCTTGATTACATGTGACATAAGATAAAAACACATTTGAAATAACTAATAATTGATAAAGAATGATTTGATGCTATCTATTCCTCATAAAAACAGATGATTTAGGTTTTCTAAGGAATAGAGAGAATAAAGGATTTTAAGGGAGTGATGATTGCTAACTTTCAACAGAGTATAAACTACTGAATAAAAAATCAACTGTATGAACCGCGGATGCAGAATTTTTGTTTTAATGTTTTTCTTCAACAATATTCACCTTACTGATCAAGTAAGATTATTGTCTGGTTAAGCCTTTATGCATTCTTTTAAGGGGGAAAAAAAAATAAATATGAAAACTGGTCATACCGATCTCAACATGTCTGCTTATTTCTTGGTTCATTAGATACGCATCCTCCAGCATCGCTCGATTGGCCACGGAGATTCGAGATCATTGTGGGAGTGGGAAAGGGACTGCTCTATCTCCATGAAGAATCTCCAGTGAAAATCATCCACAGGGACATAAAAGCAAGTAACATTTTGCTTGATGACCAGTTAAACCCAAAGATAGCTGACTTTGGCATGGCAAGACTCTTCCAAGGAGATGACACACATATTAACACATTTAAAATTTCTGGCACATAGTAAGAGCCTCTGAAAATTGCTGTTTATACAACCTTTTAAATCTTTACGATTCTGATGTAAGCTTAGTGATTTGCAGTGGCTATATGGCTCCAGAGTATGCAATGAATGGCTATTTGTCCACCAAGGCTGATGTTTTTAGTTTCGGAGTATTGATGTTGGAGATTCTGAGTGGCAGAAAAAATCTCGACAAGAAATTGGGAGAAGAAAAGCAGGACCTACTGAGCTATGTAAGCAACTCTTTTGGTCATATACAATTCTCACGCTCCAGTTTAGTCCCCATTGCAAGGTATTTCGATAGTCGCCCTACATTTAGAGCTGGTAATGTTCATTCATAGATGACTACTATCTTCGACTTTAGCTTTGCCAGTGTGGTCACTGAAATCGGTTCGCCTGATTATTAGATACTCCACTAAGATATCAAGAGCAACTGACATAGATAAATGTACTTCCAGGAACTGATTTACTTTAAATTTTCGATCGATATCGAATAATTCTTGCTTGCAAACGCAAAGTGGAGTTGTGGACATACATACTGTTGGTAAATCAAGCTCTTTACGTTTGTTCTGATTCTTAACAGACATGGAAGCTTTTCGAGAAAGGCGAGTCATTGGAGATGATGGATACCACCGTTTCCTCCATTCCTTCATGGAACAGCGATGAAGCTGCACTTTGCATCCAAATAGCATTGCTCTGCTGCCAAGCGATCGTCACGGATCGACCCGACATGTACACTGTCCATCTCATGCTGTCCAGTGATTCTTTTTCGTTGCCAAGGCCAGGCCGGCCGGGAACTCATGGCAGGGTCGGGCGATGGACTTCCACACCTTCGTCCATGCTCACCAATACAAAAACAAGCACTACTTACTCTGGTTCTGATGCTACCAAAACTGCATTTTACAGTGCAAATGAAGACTACTCTCGCAACTCTATATCTGTATCTTTTACCTCGGAGGGTCGATGAAAGGAAGATTCTTATGCATGTTCCCAGGTATCGTACATTTATGAACTAAATAATTTTGAAAATTGATTAATGTAATTTCGAAACAAGAAAAGGAGAAGGAAAAAAAAATGCTCGAATGACCATTTCATGAGCATCTGTCGTGGGAGAAAGATGAAACAGCACATCAGAGATGACCTGGAATGAATGAAATGAGAGTGCACTTAAAAGAAGCTGTCTGATTAATTTGTGTAACAAGAATTTTCGAATCGAGTAATTTCAACTGACTTGAAATAATTTTTAATCAAATTTAAATAATTTTAAGTTAAAAATGATTATATATATATATATATATCGAATGGTGCTATTTTAATATTTTTTTAAAAAGGAAGTAAACAAGAAACAGCTTTATGAAATAATCCAAATGAATGCATAAAAAATTAACTTATTTAAAAATCCCTTATATAATAATTTGTAGGAATGTAAATTAAAAAAAAAATCATTTTAAATGTATAAAAATATACGGTCGATCGCATCGGCGGCGTCTTCTGTTTCGTATTAAAATATTTGAAAGCTCGCGTGATCCAGCAGAAAGGGGACGACAGAGTGCGCGGAGCGGGGAGGAAGTCGCGAGATTGTTTGGATTCTCCTTCCTTCTCTCCGAGCCTCCTCCGTTGCTGTTCCCGTAGTCCTATGTGAGATCTCTCTTCTCGTCGCTCGTTTTTCTTATGTATTATTTGTTTGATTTTCCGATCTACGCCTCTCCGATCTGGAGATCCTCTTCCTGTTTTTTGTTTTTGTTTTTGTTTTTTTAAGGTTTCGTCGGGGAGGAGCCCGTTCGCTGCTTGATTGTTTCATTTTTCACTCGGGAAGAGGATCTTCGCGCTCGATCTGTTGATTATAGCGAGATGATAGGTGTTTTGGGTTCTAGGGCTTCCTCAGATCTGGGTTTAGGAGTTCTCTTTTTATTCTCGAATTAGGAGTACCGATTTCGACCTGTCCTTCTCTTCGTTTCCCTTTCTTTGTGTAGTTGGATATCGCGTTAAGGTCGGCTGGTTTGTGGATTTGTTTTTGAGTTATTTTGGTTGATGGTCTTTCCAATGGCTGGATGTTCATTTTTGCGAGGTTTAGATTTAATCTGCCTGTTTTTCCTATTATGTTTTTAATCTGTATTCAGTTTGTGTGTAGTTTTGGAAATGCGTGATTAAGCTGTGGTCATAGGAGATACTAGCGTTGATGTCATGATTGATTCTTCTTGCTTTATATTATATTATCCTATTCAATTGATGTAATACTGGATAAAGACCTCTTGTTGGTAACTTGCTTTAGTATTGTCGGTTACATGTGTTGATGAGAATAGAAATGTTCTTATGCAAAGAGCCTGATATCTTAGAATGTATGCTTTGATATGTGACGCTAGGAAGTTATCAGAACTAACTCTCAAATCTCAGATATTGGCATTAGAAATTAGCTAGTTGGCTATTGCAATATAATGGCCCCTTGTTGCTCAGAAACTCTCTGATCTATAAGGGTATTGGATGGAATTCTGCTCTATATTTGACTCTGGAAGTTCTTTCAAATTTTCTTTTGCAGATACATGAAAGCGCTTTTTGTTTCTGTTGGATAAAAAGGCTTTCCTTTAAATACACTTGCAGATTTGCTGGATTTTGTTACATTTACATGCCTTTTCTTTATCCATTTAGTTTGCACTTAATATCATTGAAAATCTACAGTTTCTAAGCATTGTTTTGCATCTGTGTGACAGAGATTCCTGTTGATCTGTTCGAAGAAGTGAATTGGTTGTTTGTTCAAGTGTGCCTTCTCACATCTGCATAAGGTAAAAATTTGACCCTATGTTTCTTCCTTATCATTCAGAATTCATTCTTTCTTAGTGTAATTTTCTTTTTAATGAATCTTTTAGCATTTGATCTCTCTCAAAAGCACTTATCTATCTGATTCTTTGCCATTTTTCCAAAAGTTAGTATATAGATGAAGAACCAGTTACTGAATTTGGGGCGCTGTTTCTGGTATTGGGCATTTATTCCAGGGGTCTGTTATTTTGCCAACTATAATCTTAGGGCAATTGTCAAAAAGTTATTATCATGGTTATAAATAAAAAATGACATAGTATCTGCACAAAATATCAATATTAGCAATGTTATGCATGATGTTTAACATATATGGTAGGAAAATTGAGCACTATATGGCAGTTAGATTTTAGAAATGATAAGATTATGCTTTATGATGCACTGAATCCCTAGTGTTTTGACTCATGAGATACTAGAAGAGCTAACATCGATTTTTCTCTTTTGTGAGATGCACTTCCTTGCATCATTTCACGGATATGCAGGTTCCAAGTTGTTCTTGTATAGTATCCAATGGACTGCAAGAAGTTCTTGCAATTGGTTGAAGAGAAGAAGAAGAGAATTCTGGAGAAGAAAAAGGCCCCCTTGAAATGGGAGCAGAAACTTGAAGCTGCTGCTAAGGCAAAGGCTGATGCAGAAGCAAGAGAGACGAAATTAAAGGCTTCGACGAAGCATAAAAGACGATCCTACTCTGAATCAGACAGCGACGATGATTCTGATAGGGAGCACAGAAAAAGGAGAGTTCATAAGAAACACAGAAAACACGGCAAGTCCGACTCAGAAGATGGTGGTAGAAGGAAACACCGATCCAACCGAAGGACCTCAAGCTACAGTGATCAAGATAGCAGCGATGATGATTCGCGCAGGAAGAGACACACTCGCAGGAGGAAGCATAGACTATCGTCCACAGTGGACTCCAGCACCTCAAGCAGTGAAGATGAGGATTCTAGTTCACCACAAACACCATTCTAAGCACCTCAAGCAGCGAAAAGAGATCTAACAGGAAAAGCCATTCTAAGCGCCACAAACACCATCATCTGCCAGGCGATGAGGATTCTAGTTCAGACTCTGAAATAAGGAAACGAAGCTCCTGCCACAAGCGACAGTGCAGGTTAAGTGCAGAAGTAACGTCTGATTACGACGATAACAAACACAATAATTCTTCCCTGGACAAATTTTCAGATGGAGAGCATGAGACTGGGAAGCCAAGGGATACCAAGAAGTCTCACCGTAAGCATGAGTACCACCATCATAACCACAACAAATATGGTCATAATCATGATCCAGTGGAGCTAGACATGGGTACTGGGACAAAGGGGGCTTGCAAAAATTAGATTGCTAAGCATTTATGAGCGTCCTGCTGAACTTGATTATGCATGACAGCATCCATCTGTGAATATTTATGGCTTTCGGATTGTTTAGTACATACTGTATGATTCTCTCCGATTTGCGTTTTTCTGTTTCAGTTCATTTTAAGCAAAATTTTAGAGCTTCTGTTTCTTTCTACGAGCTGAATGAACGCCTGTCACTTTTTTTTATTTTAAATTGCTACGTGAACAAGTATAGGATTCAGCCCGTGTTTGGATTGACAATTTAAAGAACTGATTTTTTTAGACATGGAACTGGATATTTTGGATCGACTACGAGCTCATTTGACTTCAGATTTTCATAATTTGGAACCGGTGATATTCCAATTTTGTTGATATTCAGGTTTCCATTAATTTTCATGAGTAACCTTCCCGTTCCCTTCATCGAAAACTTTCATTTGATTGACTACAAGCTTTACTTGTAGATGTCAGAGGGGAGGGAGTTTAAACAGAATGTAATTCCTATGTAATCTAATTTTTTTTTAAAAAAAATATTAGGTAGATTCCATTAAGCAAGTAACAAGATTGGGGAAAACCCCATTCCTTTTGCTGTTTTACATGAGATTGGTCTGAAAACCGTGATGCGTAGCTAATGGAAAAACATTAACCAACCAACCAAACCTTGGATTCAAGTCATATGAAGCTAAACTACGCAGAAACATAGGTTTTGCCAGGTGACAGATAACTGCTACGATGAAAAATGTATCCCGACGGACCATCCATCGACGATGAATGTTTTTGCAGCCTTTTAGCTGGAGGTTGCATCTGCTTATTCTCAGTGTGACAGTCGCACATCGAAGGAAACACCGACTGGGAACAGATTCCAGGCATGGCCCTGTGACAGTCTAAATTCGATTCTGATTAAAGCCGAAAGGAGTAGTTTTCTTGCATAAACATTGAAGCTAGCAGTGCGTGTACCTTCCCTAGGGAGCACGATTTGAGTAACCATAACCACGGCCTCTGTTGTATCCATAGCCACCTCCATAGTAGGATCCTCCACGTCCTCCACCGCGGAAGCCACGTCCGCCGCCGCCGCGACCTGGTCGCAGTCTTGTAAAATCTCCAAAAGTCTGCATGTGCAGTGTGGAAATAAACGCATAAACATCAAATCCGGGGCAACAAGTGACCTCTGTAGAGACTCCTAATATACCTCTGTGTCTATTTTCAACTGCTCCGAAAATCGGGTTCTCCCGCCCCGAGTTCCTCGATCGAGAGTGGCGCAAGAAAGAGTATCAAAGAAATCATCCTTTACATACACAGGCTTCAAAAAGAAACGAAGAGGTGAGAATATATAACCGACCAGGTATAACTGATCAAAACCCAAAAAAATTCTAATGAAAATACGCACATTGGACGTGAGCTTATTTAGAGTGTCCTCTTCTTCTTCCAGAGTATCATAAGTTTCATCTTCTTGAAACACTCCATCGTTATCCTTCAAATGGGCCTTATTTTTACCGAGGTTGCCCCAAACTTCATCTTTGTTGAACTTTTCGTTCATTGCCATGAAGTCAAAGTCTTCAGTGAACTTTGTCACATGGCGTGGCTGCAACCACAACAAACACGAATCATTTCCGAGTAGTTATAAGCATCGAATCCAGAACTTTCTGAGACATTGTATTTATATTGCCGATTCAATATAACTCAGAGGGAAGTATTTCAGTACATCATTGCCTCGCCCTCTTCCACGGCCTCTATTGTAGAAATTGTGTGAGGTAGCCGCCCCATTTGCCTGCAAAAGATAACAGCTTCATTAAAGCCAACTAACAATACCAAAGAAAACTTTGAAATAAAAGTTATCGCGTAAAGGGAGTGTCCCACATATCAATTGGAAAAGTGTCAGCACTTGAATATAATTTTTTAATGACTTCTTTACGGAGTAACAACTTGACAAACCCAGTCACTACAACCATCCACCATATTGAACCTGTGCAAGTAAACACCAACATACTAGCATACCTTATGCAAGTTAGACTTTGGCAGCGCCAATATTGGTTCCTTGGTTTCTGCAGGTGCACCGAGTGTTGGTTCAGAAAGCAATGGTTTAGCTTTCTCATCGACCACTTTAGTATCAATATCTATTTTGCCTGTCTGCAATGGCTGAGATGATGGAGGCACGGAGGTGCCAAGCGGCAACAGCTTATCTGGAGTCACTAAAGGTACTGATTTTTCAACTTGACTAGAACTTGATGAAACAGTGGTAGGAGGTTCTGGCTGTGAAATGGATAAATATGGCAAGGTGGAACCATGTCCGATGATAGGGTTGGCACTAAAAGCAGATGTAGTCGGAGGGATAACTTTCTCAAAATTAGAAATGGATGGTGAGGCCAAGGGAAGACTAATGCCAAAAGCTGATGCAGCGATAGTTGTTACAGGAGCCTTATTTTGCAAAAGAGTGGATGACGTTTCCATAGATAATGAGCTTGTTGATGATGGATCCAATGCCAATGGCAAAGGACTAGATGTCAGAGCTGGGTTTGAGCTGGCTTGTGGAAACAGAGGAGGCAGCTCAGGCAAACTTTGAGCTCCAGATGGTAAAGAAGGATTTATTCCGGGATATTGAAATGGGTGTTGCATTGAATGAGGCAGAGGCAATCCTGATGGCGGACGGAGTAATGTTGTCTGTTGCAACGGTGGCAGTCCACTAGGACGGGCCATAATATCCTTGCCAATACATTGGTGGCATTCCAAGCCCAGAACAATTTGCGGTTGGTGGGGCGGGTGAAGAACCCCAAGTTCCTAAGCCTCCACCTGGCTGGTAAGGAGGTAAACCGCCCTGAAATGTTGACCTTGGAAGTCCCAACTGAGCTGAATGGGAAGTAGCATCTGTTGTACCTCCACTTCCAACAGTAGGCAGACTTGTAGAGGTAGATGCAGGATGAGGATAATGTGACTGTCAATAATGTTAAAGATATCCATCATTGAGGACTTTAAAGTCAAGTATTCTAAATGAATAAGATTGTCTCCTTACCTGAATTATAGCAGGATCATTGTTTATGGCAGTTGACTGAGATGGTGGAGAGGACTTAACTTGCAAATCCTGCAGTAGTAAAAATGATTAAATCATCAAACATTTGATCATTCAGAAGACAGGCGGAAGACATGAAATCATCAGAATACACTAACAGCATCAGTGATCAGATAAATATAAAAAAAACATAAGAGTAACCAAATGCAATTTGCCGGATCAAATGATATAACAATGGAAGTAAACCAACATGTACAAACTAGAGTTCAAGAATAGACAACTAGCAGAGGGAATTATGAAGCAAAATAGCTAAAACCGGCAAAGGTAAATTGAAATTTAACAACTGACAACATTTGTAATTAGCTAAGTTAATTACTATGTCTTTAAAAAATAAAAATAACATTAAGAATTACAAGGCATGCAATACAAACCACAAAACAACCTGAAACAAAAATATCATTTGAAAATGATTTCAATTTTTCAATGAGTAGCATGTTGACTGCGAAAGTTGACTAAAATCTTCCAGTCATGTTAGTCCAATTATTTCGTGTAACCCTTGCAATCTGGCTTGGAAGTTGCAGGAACCAGTCACTGGTATAAATTGACCAGGAACTCCTAGCCTGCTGCTTTCTATGTCATTATTCCCACACTGAGACTAAGTTATTCTTATTTCTTTTTCTCTGTTCATGTTGAGTTTTTCAAACTCGTGCTGCCAAGTAATTATAACTTACTGCTAATCTAAAAGGGATCGATCATATTCAATCATTTGAGATCTATTAATACTTCTCGTCCATCTTAAGGCTGTCATGCCAACACTTCTCATACATCCTGCAGCCGTGAATGTAAACTTTAACACAGAAAACTTGGCTAACAGGAATTTCTCAATGGCTATGTCTATAGAAATAAGTATCAAACTCAAGGAATGAGCTACAAAGTTTTGTATTCTTACACTCTACCGATTTTTATATTATTTGCGCTATCCAATGAGACATTTCAACATATTACACAGAAACATAGTGCCTCAGTTCCCCCACATCTTGTAATATTAAGAGCCGACTATCATTGTATACCCTTTAGTATCTAGACGTATCACATAGTTCAAACAAACAATAAGTTTAACTTAGAGACCTTTTTCTATACAACAAGCACTCCGTCAGCTAAAAGAAAAAACTATATTTTCAGGAACTTGCATTAGCTTGGTAAGTGAAGCAAAGAAAAAAAAATCAAAGTTGCCAAAAAGAAATTACAAATTTAAATCATAATTGAGAAAGAAAATAAAATCTGAGACATTTGAATCTACAATTAACGGGATATCATTGGTTAGCTCCTTGGTAATGAAACCTTAAATCCTTGTAACATACAAGGACAGCATAGTGTACATGTAATCACGATCACAGTTCCCCATGAACTCTCTTGCATTTAGGCCTAACAGTATAAAGCAACACAAAAAATTCCAGACAGAGAGTCTAACAGCAAAGTTCTGGAAAGTAAGAAGACCTATATGATATTTATCAACTAAGATAAAATAGAAGCTAACAAATGAAGAACTCAAGCTACTCTTTCAAATATAAACTTGGTTCAAAACCATCAAAACAATGCAATGTGCACAGATATAAAATAAGTTTAATTTAACTACGACAAACATTAATAGATTAAAAAAATACATTAAGTCGATCAAGTTTAACTAAATTCTCAAAGAACGATATTGATTTTTGTTCATAATACAAAAACACATCAATATTTATTTAAATAGAATTTATAAGCAAATTCCCCAAATAATATTGAGGTATATTTAGAATTTCCATTTGGTGCTGCAAAAGCTAATTTTATAGGTTACTGCAATGCGATGCAAGTGATTTGGATTATATTATTGTGCATGATTTGGTTTTTTTTACAGGTATTTTATGAACAGCAAGCACAGGTCGTGTGCAGTTGTGAATCTTTAGTGAATTATTGAATCATGAATCATAAGGTTCACTTAAAACTTATAAAATAGGTTAAAAACATATCTCTAACTTATCTAAGCTATCTTAAATAATTTTGACATCCTAGACTGTATTAAATAATATAAATTCCTAATTAATAGAATAATTTGATTATCATAGATCGTGATCCATAGCCAATAAAAAATGTCGGTTCCATCCCACATTATAATAAGTTAAAAATTGCAATTATTTTAAAATGAAATGGACAACATGATATTTCAGCTTAACTGACTCTAACAATGACAAACACCGTAGTCTGAACCCTAGCCATCAATTCCGAGTGTCAGCAATATCAACATGGCTCAAGAGAGGAAGGGAAGTAGACCACATGACCAGACTTCTCATCAATGTCGAGTGGAAACTACAGACTTTGATACTCCAGACAATCAAATAGAATATTCATCGACACAATACATTTCTTCCATATCAACCTCTTCCAAATAGACACAATCATCTCCACCCGCACAGTCAACTCTGCCTCCATGCGGTCAAATACCTTTAGACTATTTCATCATGGAACTCTGAGATTTCACCCTCTTGACCTCTAAAATCTGTCATCAAATAGAATATTTATCTTTTTCCGTTTTTTATAGTAGATTAGTTTTAACATACTGTCTGTCGAGTTTAATTTAATGGATTTGATTAGGTCTAATTTTGACAATCCAAATTAGTTTCTGCTGTTGAGATTTCTGTTTAAGTAAATCATCTAAGCATTTGTTTGTATTGAATCATGAAAAAACAATCACAAGTCTTTTACTTCTGTTTTGTATAGTATATACATATGTTTTTACAATGGGATTGGCATAGAAATCTTGAATGAATGATTCTAACTAAGAAAAAATAAACTTTATTACATGTTTATATTAGGGAGCAGCTACCACACCGCCAAGTCATCGAATGTCATGTAATGTCACCTACCTAATTTATATCTCTTCTAGTTGAATAAGAATTTGGTTGATTTTTTAACATCTATCTATATCCATCATTAACTTTCATTGATTTATTTTTCCCACCATAAAACTAATAGACATCTTTAATAAATCATAATACCTTAATATAATTTCTCTTGTTTTATTTATATCTCCTAGTAACCCCATGCTTCAATCTCAAACGTTTTCATCTCTTCAAGATTAATTATTTGAATCCATTGCTTCTTAGCTATCCAACAATCTTGCCCATAAGACATAGCAAATCAACGCTGTTAAATAGTTTAATTATTCATTTTTGATGTGACCATTGTTGACACCAACTGACATATCACCAGGTTCAAATTTTTATATTTGATTCCAAAATGAGTGGAAGATTCAAATATATAGTATAGGACAAAAGGAACAAAGGCAAAAATAGTCCCATTTGTTTATCCACTGATAAAATTTATAGAGGTGATAATACCTTCATAAGATAAGTTATGAAACTCAAACATGACGACTCATGTCTTGACCATTTAGTATCTAAGGACACATGATATGTAAAAAAACTCAAAGGAAAACTTTGAATTCTAAACTCCTGCTACATGCAAGTATATCCGGGGCACTGTTAGGAAAATTTAAAGTTGCTTGTCGACTCACAATACTTTTGGGTGAGAATTTGTTTACCTACGGACTCATTTTGTGAGCAACAGTTGTCCTTGCAATGTTTGTAGCCTCATTTGCACTACATATTCAGTTGGTAAGCATTGACTCTAATACTTGAAATCTTCATTTATCACCTTCATACCCATGCTCAGACAGAGAGATTCTGAGTCGGCACTTGACAACCCCATTATAGAAGCCTTCGTGATGGACACTTGAATCCATGAGTGTAAGTTACATATTGTACACATAAATCACACTATAACTTTTATTTTGTAAATAAAGTGAGAAAAATGAAACACTTCATTAAGAATACTAACATAACATTAAAATGTTGATTGAATTGAATAAATTCAAGGAATAAACCCTCTACCTCAAATATTTGTAAACTAAGGTTCACGTACACAAAAGATGACCAGTGGATGACATAAGCTTCTGTACTGGAGAAACATTAATTCTAACACGTAAAGTACACAATCCAAAATTCTCTCCATGAACTATTTGCCTCTATAATGGGTAGAAAATCATAAAGTTCACTATATATCTAGAAGCAAAATATGTGACATTTCATCACTCATTTACCTTGATGTCAGTTCCTCGAAACAGTATGTACTCGTATATCTTGTCATTTGGAGGAATTTGTGGCCCATCCTTCTTTCGGCCTTCAGTTCCAAAAGAGCGTACTACAACCACCAAAGAAAGATTGAAGAAAACAAACAATGTAAAGTACTCCGTGCATTAAACATCACCAGCAAACACTGTAAGTATAGGGAAAAAGATCATAGGAATACTAATTTCCCCTGGTTCAAATAGGAGGATCCAAAACTACATGCCTAAGTAATATATTTCAGTTATCATTCTGCACTAAGTCTTCCTTAAAAGAGCAACAAAAACATTACAGTATGCAACAGATACTGAAACATGAAATTGGAAAGCCTATGGCATTGACAACAATAAAGCAGCCAAAAAATTTTGATTGTGAGAGAGAATGTGCTCACAAGTGCGTGTTACAAGCATCTAGTAATTTAAGCTAATAAAAGTTACTAGCCATTTTCATATGGGTGGCTTCTCCAACTAATTGACCAATGGATTGCTCATAACTTAACAGTTTGGAACTAAAAGATGCACATACATATCCTGATGGGCACTTATTGTGGATCATTGCAAGATATTCTCTCTCTACCAGTGCCAATCAACTCAAGATACTCTCAATCGCCTGAGTCACCTGGCTCAACCTACCAGAGCTTGTTAGTAAAGAGTACGGAACCACACTTTATTGTTTGCTATTAAGGAAATCATCAAATCAAAATAATTAAGCACTTCAATGTGCACAGATGTGGAGGGAAAGAGCATGTGTGGAACGGTTTCACCTTGTGAGAACAAGGTAAAATGTCAATAATCCATTTAATTGTTAAGATAATGGATTGCTCGTGTCATGGAACAGCTCAGCACGCCACATCTGACACTCTCATATGAACTCTTATCACCTCTGTTAATCATGAGTAAGGAGAACCAAATGCTTTATTTCTTGTTAGTTCAAACCTCAGTATCTTTCCTAGATAAGAACTTTTACTGAAACATAACAAGCAATCAGCAGCCTGAATAAATAATCAACGACCCAAACAAACTGCAGTTCCATGTTTACAGGTGCATAAACACTGTGCAATCTAGGCCATAATCACATTTTGCACATCAAAAATATCCTGAATGTAAAGAAAACTAGAATCCAGCGCAATGCCCTAAGTCCAAAAATACACAATAAAATCAAGAAAACGGGCAAGCTTCTGCAAGAAACAATTTCGTGGAGCGTAAACCCCTTGGACATAGAAACCCCAAAATCCAGAGGAAAAAGTTCCAAAAGAGCTCCCTTTGGAGGGGGAGCAGTGAAAAAGAGAGCAAGGAAGCCGACTGGAGGAAAGCGACGAGGCAAGGGATTGGGGAAAAGGGGCAAACTGTACCGTTGCGCAAGCCTATGCTGGATTCCTCGGTGTTGATGCTGTAGAGGATGCCCTCGTATCTGATCTCGCTCTTGGAGGTCAAGCTTATGAGGCTCCCGATGTAGGAGTCCGCCGACGCCCCCGATCTGGAGGTCTCCGCTGCCATCGCCGACGCCACAGAGAGAGAGAGAGAGAGAGAGAGAGTGGAGATTGGATTGGGAAGGAGAGGAGGCAAAACCAAACCCTCGTCCGCGTTCCTCTTCCTTTCTCACGCTCTGTCGTTATATAGGCAAATTAAGAGTTTTTTTTTTAATTTGAAAAATATATATATTAAATTAAACAATTTTAAATTTTAAATTTTAAATTAAGAGCGACGCATTAAAAAAAAGGATAATTCATTTTTTAAAAATAACCTTATCCAAAAAATTATTATAACAAATTCCGATCAATTATTTTAAGAGTGACAATTTTAATTAAAATTACTCTACAGCCATTTCGATCAATATTTTATTTTAATTATAATTATTTTGATAAAGAAAAATACTATCTATGCAGAGTTTTAAAAAAGATATATATTATATGCATTGTAAAAGGCTATTATTATCCCCATCAGTTATACATATTGACAATGAATGCAAATTCGTCTCTAAGGCAACGACTAATTTAGTATAGAAAAAGAGTTTTTTAATATTTCTTTTTTCTTTTGTAGAATTGTAGATGAATAAAGTATTCAATTTAATACAAATTTATTTATATTCATTATTAAATGAGCAAATTTAAATAATTTGATAAATTAAATGAGTAAATTATATATATATATATATATATATATATATATATATATATATATATATATAGATTTATTATTATTCATGAACAATATTTGTGAATAAAATTTATAAATTATATTCATAATCAATTTTATTTATATTCATTTAAATTATTTTATATTAATCAAACTTCGAACAAATAAATAAATTTGATTTAAAAATCTTGATAACATTTAAAGAAGCTCAACTTAAATAAATTTTAAATCAAATTTGATTCGAATTTAAACTAAGTTTGATTTAGAAATTTGGTCGATATCAATTAATCAAGTCAAGTTCAATTTAAACATAAACCAAATTCAATCTTTAAAAAATCAAACGAATTTTGAACAACTATTTCAATAGTTTAGTTAATTTTAAATTTGATTAAAGTCGGCTTAATTATTTTATCAAACAAGTTTGCAAATCTTAAAATTTGATTTGTGAACCAGATACCAGTGCATTTATGAAAATTTTCTTTCAAATGGGTTATTGGACCTTGCCTCCAATTTTTTTTATTATTAATTAAGGTTTTTTTTAAAAAAATTTTACGCTAAAAATAAGGTGTAATATTCGAATGTCGTTGAGAACTTTAGGATCAAATTTTAAAATCCGTGAATGTTAGACGCCGTTGAATCGCCGGCTGTGGACAAAACTTATGGAACCGGATCGTATCTCCAGTATTAATGTTGTAGGAACAGAATCGGAAACACAATTCTGGACCGAGTTTTGAAGAAGAGGAAAGGAACCCATCAAAAGCTTCCTTGCCCATGCTGCTCTCTAGCTTCGATCCGCCCATGCATGGAGCATCTGGCGGCGGAAATTAAACTGAACCCTAGCTCTGACGGAAATCTCTTCCGCCAAGCGTTCTCGAGGAGAATTTCTCGATCTTTTTCATCTTCTTGCGGATTGCAGAAACGAGAAGAAGAAGAAGAAGAGAATGAAGCCGAGGGAAGAAAAACGCTAAAGAGGAGGTGAGGAGTCTCTTATATGCACCGAAGGTTACCGGAACCAGCGGCTTCCGAGTTTTCCTCTTCCTTCGGACTGTTCAAAAATGACCGTCTAACTAACTCGCCATCCATCCGTCCTCGACACACAAGACAAAGATAGGTCATCCAACTCAAATTTTAGATCCCTCCGAATCGACTCACTCAGATCCAAAACAACCACACTACCTTCTAATCAGGACGTCGGATCAAGGGAAATAGTGCTGAATCCGGTTTTCTTTCCGGGCCTAAACGGGCTGGGGAACGGGCTGAACTGGGCCAGGTGGGCCTGACACTATTTTTATTTTTATTACCCTAAAATAATTTTTAAAATATAAAAATCCGAAACAATTAGTTTTATTTTTTAGAAACGAATTTATTTTATTATCTTTCTTTTGAGTTCAGAGTTTATAAATAAATCTGATATGATATTTTTAATATTTTCTAAATCTATTATATTTTTTTAAAAAAAATAGCAAAATATTCATTGATTTTCAAGATTAAATAGTCAATATTTGTTCATAATCTACCAACATGCACGAAGCATATTATGTAATCTTCTTCTAAATGGCATTATTCCAAGCATAAACCATTTTGATTGATTTGTCTACAAATTCCCATTTGTTAAGAATAAACTCAAACGAGAATATACACACACAAAGAAGAAGAAATTTTCCACTCCTTATGTTAGGGAGAAACAAACGATCAATGAAATATTTAATTTCAACCATGAAATGAGATTAAAATATATATATTTTATGATTCGATTCGAGATAAGTAGATAGAATGACTCAGCAAAGTATTTATGATCGAATATATATTCTCGATCGATTGAATACAAATCAAGACGATCTTCAATGGGTTAATCTAGTTCAATCAATCTTCTTCTGTAAAGTTTCAATAAGTCGATCTTCAATTGGGTGTCAGAAGATCAATCGTCCATGGGATCTCAAGAGATGGAGAGTCATCGAGAGATCGGGCATCATTGGGAGCTTGGAAGATCGAGCGTCACTGGGAGCTCGATCTTGAGAGATCGGGCATCACAGTCTCACCAGAAGTTCAAGAGATTAAGCGCCATCGGGAGTTCGAGATCGGGTGTCACTGGAAGCTCAGAAAATTGGGTGTCATTGAGAGATTGGGCATCCCTAAGTCGACCTTTTAAGGGTCGGTTTTTTTCAGATCGGTCATCCAAACGTTGAGTATTTCGAATTTGAATTGACTTGAAAAGTGAGAAAGGGATCAAGGAGTACATCGACGTGTCCCCTTTGATGTTCAATCGAGTCAGAAATAGAAAAAAGTATGAAAAAAATAAAACAAATAGAGTGTGAGAAGATTACTTAATCTCTTTCTTCGTCCCCCTATCTTTATATAGAAAGAAAAAAAATCAAAGGGGAACAATTGTCAGAGATAAATCTTTATATATGTACCTTTCCGGTATAAAAGGAAGACCAAGAGACACTCCTCCTAAATATCGAGTCCCTTCGTCAAAGAGAAATACCTTCTTAATTAAGCGATAATCATTAACTTAAATAACCATCGAGCCAAATTCAAGTCCGATTGGAATGAATTCAGATATGACTCAGATTCAGTTTGATCATATCTGAACTCTGGTTCTAACTTCCACCACAATATAACTATTGACCTGACCGGATTACACGTGGCCTCATTTGCTCCCCACCGCATGACTAATATTGGTAGTTACATTATGTTATTCCCTTTGGATTTGTCGAAATAATTATTTGGGAATCAATGTTGAAGAATCATATTCCCCAAGTTGAATCCATTATATCTTTGGAGGGAAGGTATCAAATTAAGTATGTACTTGATCAGAGATCGGATCGAGAGAATACAAGTTTAAGTCCGATAAGACAAAGACCAAACTAAAGCGAAGGCATCCGAATGCATATTGCAAGATGATGATCAAGTGGGGAGGAGTTTGAAATGCTATTTGACATCATTAAGTCGATGTTGGAGGAATCTTTGGCAAGAAGAAGAAGAAGAAGAAGATTGAACATTATGCTATTCCACCTCAGAAGTTTTCAATGTTTGTTTCCGATCGCATCGTGAGATTTGATGATAAAATTTCGACTGTAAGAGATTATTTCTATGAATTTAAAGTCACACGATAATAATTTGATCGTATGAAATTCATCCTAAAATCTTAATAGAAGGTAAATTCTTAAATGCCTAGCTTACTCTCACAAAAATCACGACGGCAATTTCATCGGAGGCAACTAAGCAAAACGAGGATTGTGTTTGCTCGTAAATTTTTCGACGAGAAACACAATCATTCTCGATATGACAACGAGCATCCTACTCTTACAAACCAAAAAAAAAGGAAAAAGAAAAAAAAGAAAAAAAAAACACACACACACACACAAAATCACACTTTTTTACAGAACAAAGCAGAAAATAGCAGCACGGCATGGAAATTAATGGAGGGGAAAGATGACTCCACATTGCAGTCCATCTCAGAGCACACCACATGCAGTGCCTTGCCATTTGATAGGGAAGCAAAAAGGACAAATGATTCGTGGAACAAATTCCATCTGCTCCTTGCAAAGAAGTGGAAATGAAAGCTCAAAGGGAGATGTCCAACATTTGCAGGGCATGGCTAAAGCAGGAGCATGTAAAGTCCAAAATGGCAGAGAGATCAGGGTGTGCATTATAAAGGTAGAATGGCATTTAGTTTGTGGACACCATGTATGAGACTTTTGAACTCGACAATCCATCATTCTGTGGATCGAGATTGAGGGATACAAGAGATAAGATACGATGGAGTAGATATTTCAGTGCGGCTTAAAAAGATTAGGTTTTTACGAAGAGAAAGTTGCAGTGTTAAAGATGAAGACGACTGTTACTTGAACCTTCTTCTTCTTCTTCTTCTTCTTCGTGTGGATCATGTAGGTAAATGAACTTGACTTTGAACGCGAAACAAATTCTACTTTAGAATTTTGGCACAATTGTGAATATCGCTTTTCATGGTGAGAATCATATACGTGAATTTTTCACTGGTAAAGCATTTCGAAGGAAAGGAGAGATCTTTGATGTGTTTGTGTTGTGCTTGTGTTTGTGTTTAGGCTTTGATTGCATGAATATGATCATTCAAACCTCAAAGAGGTCGCCAGAAAGCTCCTACAGAATTGAAAAGGTGTCGCCTTTTGGGCACCGGCCCTCCTCGCACTCCTTGTCTTTGTTCCTTCCTCCTCACTCTGTCTCTCTCCCCTTCACTGAGCATCATCCCTGCCACCATGCTCCCAAGTGGAACGAGGTGCAGCTACATCAACCCTAGAATTATGCACAGTATATTTCCTGAGAATGTGCTGCACCACCAGCGACGCCAAATGATTCCTTGGCCCCTGCCTTCGGTCTCGTCAGGTATAAAATGCTTTCATGGTTTCCACTTCACACACCCTCCAATCTCATCTCCTCCACCATCGTTGCCGCAGGTGAAATGGTGAAGTTCTCGAAGCAATTTGAGGCGCAGCTCGTTCCTGAGTGGAAGGAGGCATTCGTCGATTACTGGCAGCTGAAGAAGGACATCAAGAGAATGCAAGCTCCCGTCGAGAACACTGCACCGCGGCCTTCTCTGGCCCTCGCATTGCTCTCCTCTTTGAGGAAGCTCCCTCCGTTCGATTCCATTCCGCGCAAGGAGCACGAAACTATTCAGGCACGCCCTCTTTTTCGCCTTGATTGTGTTAGACTGCGAGCACTAGAAGGCTCAAAAGCCTCTTTTTTTTTAATTTTTTTTTTTATGTGTATTTGCGGTTTGATTTAGATTCACAAGAAGCTGATGAACTCAGCGAGCAGGAGAGTCATGTACGAGACTGAATTACTGGAGCAGTTCGCCGATACTGATGCCGCGAAGGAGTTCTTCGTGCGGCTGGACCTTCAGCTCAACAAGGTGAATCAGTTCTACAAGGGCAAGGAGAAGGAGTTTGTTGATAGAGGGGAGTCGCTCAAGAAGCAGATGGAGATCCTCCTTGAGCTCAAGGCGGCTCTCAAGAACCAGAAGGGCCAGGTTTCAGTGGGTGATGATCCTTCCATTTCCTGCTCGATCATCTGTGGTGAGAACAACCAGTATTTTCTTCATAATTTCTTTCGAATTTTGTTGTCTTTCTTTTTTGAAGGGGGAAAAAAAAGGTAGTTGGGAGGGAAAGTTCATGTGAGGATGCTCACAGAAAGCGTGCCAGTTGATACTGTAACTGAATTTTTTTTACTGAATATGAAACTGATATGGATAGTTTTTAACTTAATAGAAGAAGATGCTATGAAGGAAGAACAAGAACAGGCCCAAGAGATCCTAGCAACTGAATATGAAAGTGGTGATTTCCAGTTTGTAGACCCACCTCAGGGATCCGACGACTCAGGGAAATCGAAGACCGATCGTCTAGACGAAGGGAAGCTGAGGAGTCTCTCTGGAAGGGCATTCAGCTTGCAAGGAAAGAACCTATTGATCAAAATACCTCTTACTACACCTTCAAGGACCATCTCTGCCTTGGCATATTTATTCCGAGAGGACTTAGGTAGCCAATTGAGGAAATGTGGATCGCAGAGTGGCAGGCTCAACATCGACAAGACCAAGATTCACCATGCCGAGAAAATGATCCGAGGGGCCTTCGTTGAGCTCTACAAAGGACTGGGTTACCTCAAAACTTATCGGTGAGTCTTTGAGTCCTTATTTGTATCTTCAGGTGAAGTGAACTGTAACCTTTGCATTTCTAGTATCTTGTGTTTGAGTTTCTTTTCTAGTTTCTTATTTCAGAACTTTGAACATGTTGGCTTTTGCGAAGATTCTGAAGAAGTTCGACAAGGTACTGACATCAAAGCTAATCTAACTCGCTGCGAATGATTGTTGGAACTGTAAAAATTGAGATACACATTGGAAAAATCTATTTCAGGTGACCGGAAAGGAAGTTCTGAACACATATCTCAAAGTGGTGGAAGTCTCCTACTTCAATAGTTCAGACATGGTAATCAAGAATCTTTGAACTTCACCGATGACTTGCGGTATCGAGTTCTAATCGTTCATGTCAACAATAGGCAACGAAGTTGATGGACGAAGTCGAAGAACTATTCATCAAACACTTTGCTGACGACAACAAGCAGAAGGCCATGAAGTACCTCAGAACCCATCAGCATAAAGAATCTCATGGCGTCACCTTCTTCATTGGTAATAAAATGAGGCTTCTATCACTGAACCTGAGGCATTGGAAGTATTTGAAACCTGATCACCATTTCTTACAAGTCACTGATGATCTTGAACAGGCCTTTTTACCGGATGCTTCATCGCGTTGTTCATCGGATATTGCATAATGGCACACATGGCCGGTATGTATACGGGGCAATCGGATACTACTATCTACATGGAAACAGTGTATCCAATCCTAAGGCAAGCATTGCACTCAAAGCTGTAATTTACAGTTGAATGTGATTATCTCGTCTAACATGGCACAAACTTGTATCTGCTAATTGCAGCATGTTTAGCCTCCTGTTCCTACATTTGTTCCTTTACGGATGCAACATCTTCATGTGGCGAAAGACGAGAATAAACTACACCTTCATATTTGAATTTGCCCATACAAAAGAGCTCAAGTATAGGGAAGTTTTCCTCATTTGTACCACAGCCATGACTGTGGTGGTAGGAGTGATGGTTGCTCACTTAGCCCTCATTGCGAGAGGGCACTCCTCGACTCATGTCCAAGCAATCCCTGGATTCCTCTTCCTAGTAATCTCATGCTTGTGATTCTAAAACTTCATGGTGTGCGTCGATTCGTACTTTGTAGCATAGACTAAAAGGATTTGTTCTTGCGTTTTGCAGATGTTTATGGCATTGCTCATTTGCCCATTCAACATTGTGTATCGTTCGAGTCGTTATTACTTCTTGAGAGTGATCAGAAATATCATGTTGTCCCCTTTATACAAGGTGGTAATGGTGGATTTCTTCATGGCTGATCAACTCTGTAGTCAGGTTAGTTTCTCAAACAATTTCTTCCTGATTCTCTAAAAAAAGATCATCCCGTGGTATCTCCAAAGAAGTTTGATGCTTATGAAGTAATTCTATTGCTGAGAAACAGGTCCCTATGTTGAGAAATATGGAATTTGTGGCTTGTTACTACATCACTGGTAGTTATCGAACGCAAGACTATGGGTATTGCATGAGATCCAAGCATTTCAGAGACTTATCTTATGCTGTCTCATTTCTTCCCTACTACTGGAGAGCTATGCAGGTCTCTTTCTCTTGTTGTCTTTCACATTTTATCGCCGCGATATTCGTGTGTTTCAATACATGACAAGTCACTGATCCTATGCTACGATACCGCAGTGTGCTCGAAGATGGTTTGACGAAGGGGAAACAAGCCACCTAGTCAACTTGGGGAAGTATGTTTCTGCCATGCTTGCAGCCGGTGCCAAAGTAGCCTATGAAAAGGAGAAGAACATTGGCTGGCTTTCTGCGTGGTGGTGTCGAGTGCTGCCACTGTGTACCAGCTCTACTGGGACTTTGTTAAGGATTGGGGTTTGCTCCAACTCAACTCCGAGAACCCCTGGCTTCGAAGGGAATTGATCCTCCGAAGAAAATTTGTGTATTACATTTCTATGGTATGCCATCCTAATGACTTGGTGATGAAACTGCACAAAACATACTGAATTCCAATGTTCAGCATCACAAAACGACCAAACCTCACTTTAGTAGTGTCTTCTTCTTTAGTTCCTTTTCCGAAAGATGAGATCGAGTAACGCATCCTCGACTTTGCAGGGTCTGAATTTCATTATGCGACTTGCGTGGTTACAAACAGTCCTCCATTACAATTTTGGAAATGTGGACTATAGAGTCACTTCATTCTTCTTAGCGGCTGTCGAGGTGATTAGACGAGGGCAATGGAACTTCTACAGGTAAGTCCTTCGCGGACGATATTCAGATTTGTCGATGGCTAAGTGGTGCGGTATGAGTCTAAGGGTGAAATATGATGATGCTTCTTCAGGTTGGAAAATGAGCATCTCAACAATGCAGGAAAGTTCAGGGCTGTCAAAACTGTTCCATTGCCTTTTCATGAAGTTTGAGCAAGGATTGAAGAGGGAGTTTATATTAGCAATTATACACACTGATTTATTCTCAAGATGTATAGAGTGGAAGGCATCATTCATCATGGTCTTTTTTTTTTCTTTTTTTTTTTTTTTGTTTTGCTTCATAATTCCAACGTGTGATTATGGAACACTGGTTTCTGGTTTAAACTCGAATGCCACAAAATTCATGGTAGGAAAAGAGTGAGAGCTGAGCAATCAATAAGAACCCTCCGAATAATCGCCATGCCTTCTTGCTCCTTCTGTATGCATTGACTATATATTAACAATATAATAGTTGATTGAGTGCCAAATGATCATGTGAAATGGTTTGACCTTGAGAGTTAAACTTCTTGAGGATGTTTAAGTTTCAGACCCTGAACTATTTAGCCATAAGTATTGATTCATACCTCATCGATAATGTTGATCTCTCTGCCTTACTTTCTTTGTATTTGATAGTTGTTTTAGTCGATATGGGTACGCCTACTTCAGATATTAGTCCAAGAGGATTATACCCTTTTTTTTTAGAAGAAACCATTTGTGATTCCATGGGGAGGGATGCATCTAACAGCATTGCATCAAGGTAGTCACCATGGCCTTAGAAGAGGTGCTTGGTCATCCTGAACATCCATGTAAAACAAACATCCAAGCAAATATGAACACAAATGTTATAGAGAAAGCACTACATAGAACTTCCTTGAGTTGGGCAAATCTCTTGTAGACTATGAAGTTCACTCGGATTCGTAAATAGGTGTTCATCATGATCATATTTAGTTTAAAATAAAACACAATTATTAAATATTTTTTGGAAAACAAACAAAATAAAAAGACGGAATAAGTCAATGCAACTGAGAGACAAATTGAAACACCATATTCAATATTAGCAACCCCGTTTTAAATCACTTGTTAATTGTTTAGTTTGTAAGACCTTTTTTATTTAAAAATCAAAATAACATTAATTTTATATCACTTACCCTTTAACACATTTAAATTATATTTACTAGAGGTGAATGGTAACGAAAGATCAATGATAAATATTTTCTGTTTCTTTTTCAAACTTCAAATTTTAACCACAATCTAAATTTTCCAACACGAGGCATCCAGATCACATGGAAGTGCACTGAAACCCTACACTTGTTGCAAAAATAAAATAACATAAAATAAAAAATATAAGCATTTTATAACTGAACATTACACATTTGTTCTGGTAGACTAGCAATATGTGAATCAGGTGGAAAGAAAATAGAGTATGAATAAAGAGGGGAAAAGTTAAGGGTTGCATATGTACAAATTTGTGATGCCAACAGCCATAGAATAATCTATATACAGTGTTGACATGTGTACCAGAAATCCAGTAAAGCAAATTCATCATGGTTGCTGGTAGATTCTTGACCCGTTTCAGATTCTTCACCTGAAGGATGGAAAGCTTGAGGAAATGATGACGTGATGAACAAAAAAAGAAAAAAAATTATCTCAAATCTTTTGTGCAAATATATCAAAAAATTGTTCTAGTAACTGAGGTAATTGCAATTGAATGAAGGAATATTTGTTCCCACTTTGTGGCTAAAGTCTCACCACCTGTGGCCTTGCATTAGGATCTGCACATGAAACTGGAAACGAAGTTGCGGAATCGATGCGCTTTAGCGTCGTATTCTTGTGTCAATTTTATTTGGCTTCTTGACATAGTTTCGTCACTCGAATATCTTCTGCTCTTTCTCGACCGAAGCAATAAATCCTCTGTATCTAGCACGTAAGACACCTGGGAAGAAAAGAGGAAAGAAATAAGATAGTGTGATCGAATAGGCAATTAGACTAAAATTTTCAACTACAAGTTCATTCGTGTACCTTAGATGAACTGCAAGATATCTTGCACTCCAAGCCGTTGATGACTTGAATCCCTTTCGTGGCCTTGCAAGTAGCAGAATACTCATCAGCACCCCTGTTTTGCGCTTATTCCTGCAAAAGTTTATCTGGTAAAAACATTGGGTGCCGTAAGAAGTGAAGATTAGTGTTGATAACCCTAACCTTCCCATGAAGATGCCTTGCAACCGCTTCCTGACTGGCACACTTGAGAGAAAATCATTGTACAAGTAAGGCGAAGTTGGGATCGATTGCAACTGCCGTAACATCATGTTTTTCATGTCCATAGTCCATGAGTTGGATTGACAGTCGGGTTACATCTGAAGGTTGCGAATACTGAAAGAAGAAAACATTTGCTTAACTAAGGATAGAGCACGAAAAAGATAATTAGAAGAAGAGTACTGTTTGTATGTAATTTCCACTTTCGATAAAAAGTGAAAGATGAAGCAAGGATGAAGCTACATGAGAAAATTTGTCCATAAAGGGCTAAGAGATGGAGAAACTCACACTTTCAAATCTGTATATACTCTCATCGTGCAGAAGAACCCGAGCATTTTCATGATAAACAACATCAAAATGCCTCCTGTTCTTGATTTTTCATACAAGTAGAGATGGAGAAGTTTACTATTCATCTCATCTGAGACTATTGCCTGAAGCTGGAAACAAACAAAGATGTATATATACTTTAAAACAAAATGATACGGTAGTTTGAGATCCAGCTATTAATATATTAAAAAGACACCTGTTTAACAACTTTGTAGATTAGCTTGTCCAATGTAAAAAGTACATACGACTGGGTCCCAATAATGGAACGGCAATCATCTTCAAATTTGGTATTGTCGGCAGAACCATCAAGTAGATTGAATAGAGCGCTCATAAATCTGCAAAGTGAAATATATTAAGCCTTCACGCATAACCATCTGGAAACCCAAAATAACTGAGGAACATGTTCAAGTCACATTACTTGGCATATAAATCAGGATGGTTTGAATCTTTAGAATTTCTCCATTTATTTTCAGCAGCAGATGAGTTTGTCTTAGCAGAGAGTATCCTTTCATACAATATCTGCAGTGGAGATAGCACATTAGTCTACTATCTCATATATTGGCAAAAAGAATTAACCAAGGACTATCTGACCTGATGAAGCCGAAACAAAACATAGAATGAATCATTTCCATAAAATATCTTCGGAGATTTTTCATGCTTATCATGTAATGCAGCATGCACGAGCCTAGCAAGAGGTTTCACAGTGTTAAGAAATCGTTCAGTATATGGTAATGATGTAATTTCCCCTTCAACATCATGTGCTTCAGTCATTCCTTCAGCCTCCCCTTCACTTTCAGCCTTTGGCTCCTCATCATCATGCTCTGCATCATCCTCTTCCTCATGATCTTCATGGGAGCATGCCTCCCCATTACCAGATTCACTACCAGATGCATCCTCACCAGCCTCTGATGCATTTTCACTGACATCGGTGGATCGTTGAGGACTTTCTTCATCCTCATCATCGGCATTATTCTCACAAGCAGCATCACCGCATCCAGGCCTGACTTGGTACTCTCGGCCAGTGGAAACATCTTTCTGCTCAGCAGCTGCAATTATGGCAGTGTCTCCAAAAGCTACAAAATTATCCTCTTCAAAATCTCCAGTAGGTGACAATTCACCTTCTTCTCTTTCAATCTTAGAATTCCTAAGGGATGTAGAACTTTCAGTAGGCTTGAAACCTTTACTACATTCAGCAGTGCCGCCAGTATTTGCAGATATAAATGGTCTTCCAGAGTGTCCGCCCTAGTACATTAAGAAACATTGGAATTCCAGATGAAATTGTCATCTTTAAGTAAAACATCAAAGTTCCCTTAACAGAGCAAACATCGCATAAACCTGGCCAAGCAAACAATGTGTTCTAAAAGAGTGGTTTAGGTGGTCAAGCAACAGATGTGCATTGTTTCAGGAAAGGGATGGCTAATGCATCCGCGTTAACCACATATCCCTTCAAGTTGTGCATCCTTCTGAAAATGCACATGACCGCTCTACATTACTCGGATTTAGGAACAAGCAATAGATGCAGATCAAAATATTTGACATGGTTACTTCTTAACTTTTTCACACATGATCAATAGAAATATTCTGTCTAACTCGTATCGTTGTGACGTTGTCCAAGTGTTGATATTTGACACAAGTATAGCAGAGACAAATGTTGAGTCTGAGCATCAGAGGAAATCACTCAGGTTGATTAATATGAATTTCTATATTATACTACAAAGATTGGCATATATTTTTGGTATCTGAAACGATAGATGCCATTCAATTATGTAGAATTATAGATGCATTGATTGAAACATCATATTTTCACTACAGTTTGCTGCACAGATTTTATGTATTTTTATCAACATAACGATTTATATTATTTCTTAACATGGATAGCATGGACTCCCACATATGCATAATGAAGTGGAGTATGTGCAAAGGATTTAATTTCATTTACTGTCATGATCAATTTAGAGAAGATCTCCGCTTATGGTGAACAAACTCCACCCTAGTCGGTCCCAAACCGGATAAAGGAGAAGGGTTGCCAGTTAGCATAAAACATAGGTAAATGTTATGGATAAATTTGGAGAAGGTGAACCAGTCAAATTTGTAAGTCAGACAAGCCAGATCTGGCAGGTTCTTTTGGAAGAACAGAATCAGACCGCATGACTTTGAAAAGTATGCATTCCTGTTGTATTCTTCTATAGTTTTACAAATGTAAGAACCCAATGCAAGAAACATCTCGGCAACCAAAAAACAACAGAACAGCCGGTGATTTTCAACTTATTAAGTTGCAGAAAGAAAGTTGAGAAGATACATCTAACATTGCAACATATTGGTTGTCATCTAATTTAACCGTTATCATCATCAATTATGCCTAAAATTAAGGGCAACATAATAATAGAGAAAAAAATGATTCCAAAACATGGGTAATGCATCTATCAATACTCTCTTTCAACTATAATATAACAATTAATGTTTAATTTCAAAATACTGATCTGCTAACCCAGACTTTATATCATATCCAACAAACAACCGTAAGGCATAGAACTTGGCAAAACATGGAGCATACTGCCATATTCATATGGCTAAGACCTTGGCAAAACATGGAGCATACTGCCATATTCATATGGATAAGTATAATGACATGATTCGTGCAAACATCAATGATAAGCCATGCATCCTGACTCAAACGAGGTAGAAAGGTCAAAGTTATACCTCTGAAGAAGGTAAGTTTCACTGGTTGCACGTGGTTCACCTTGTAGCTCTGCTCCACATTGACAGTTCTCAAGATGCAC